>CM061142.1:759462426-760923498 GCA_030789695.1 Scilla litardierei
TTCTTCTTCGGTTTTTCTAGGGCTTTTTGCCTCTTTTCTTGGGAGCTTTAGGTTAGTTAGATTAGGGCTTTTGGTCAATAAATATTGTGAAGGATTGATGGATCCGAACGGGAGATAAGTATTTCTTTCTCTTGTTTTTCATTGTTTTGTATTGTATTTATTTTGCTTGATGGTGAACGTTTGTATTCCTTTCTGTTGCTTGTTTTTATGTTCTTCACCATTGAGTAGTGTTTGATGAACCCTAATACGGGTTAGAGTAGGATTGATGCTTGGAAATTTACATTTGACTTGATTGCATGGTATGTGTTCGATGAAATGTGTCAATGGGGATTTCTAGCAATCTGAGTCCAATTCGTACGGCAACACACTAGTTGTGTTGGGGATTGGGGTCTGGTGTCTTGTCCAGTCAAGATCGGCTTTGATGTATTGCTAGAAATCACATTCGACCTATTAGCCATTAGGGTTATGCTGGGGCGTTTTATTGTAATTGGCGGGAGAAAGACCGCCTCTGACCTTCGGGTCAAGGGGGAATAAACTTGGCGGTTGACTCCCTAGCCACAGCTCACGCCCCTAGCGTTGACATCGAGTCCTCGCACGTAGTAACGACTTGGATGAAATGTTGGGTGTTATCATTGTGGCCTTAATGCTCCCGGTTGCAGAGGGTGTTAATGGACATGGGAATGCCCACCGTCTGAAACTGGGTAGACCTAGCGTACTGGGCATCGACCGGAATATCGGGCCCATGGGACGCTAGGTACCACCTTTAGGGGCAATGTCTCACCCTGGGTCAAGTCGAATGCCAAGTGTCATGAGTGCTCTAGCCCGTGTTAGCAGGGATTCATTTCGTGTCTTTTTCATTTCATTCTTTTATTTCTACACTTCCACCCATATCATCTGCGTAGCTAGCACACAGCCTAGGCGAGGCTAGTAGCCATTCAAGCCATCCACCTCCCTGAGTTCGATAAACCCGCACCCTACACTAATCGTGCACTTACGGTAAAACGACACCGCGCCCAAACCGTAAACGGGGCACCGTTCACTGAGCTCGTTTGCGAGAGTCGTTCAGAAGCGAAGGGGTGGCCCCTTCGACTTACCGCTGACGCTCGTTTGTGAGAGTCGTTCAGCAGTGAAGGGGTGGCCCCTTCGACTTACGGCTGACGCTCGTTTGCGAGAGTCGTTCAGCAGCAAAGGGATGGCCCCTTTAACTTACGGCTGACCCTCGTTTGCGAGAGTCATTCAGTAGCGAAGGGGTGGCCCCTTCGACTTACGGTTGCCGCTTTCAGTAGCGAAGGGGTGGCCCCTTCGACTTACGACTGACGCTCATTTGCGAGAGTCGTTCAGTAGCGAAGGGGTGGCCCCTTCGACTCACAGCTGACGCTCGTTTAGAAATCATGTGTATCAATATAAGTTCGGTTTTCCTAATACCTCTTGAGGATCAGATCTTTTTTCGAGTGGGGTTTTGATTGGACAATCTCTAGAAACTTTACGAATGCTCAAATAAGCAAAGTTTTATTTGATAAAGGAAACATGCTTTATTAACAGAAATAAAGAACAGAAAACGCATACATGTGTTTTTCGATCGATGTCATAGCTATTGCCATTCATTTCCGTTTTATTCGCCAGGAGTGTTAGATGGTTCATCAATCGACCACCATGGTGACATGTGATCCCGTCATCTTGCACTTCTGTTTCGAGGATCCTTCCTTTCTAGGTGGATCACTGGCCGGGCCTTTGGGGTGTCCCCGTTTCACTAGGGCATCGATCTCTTTCTTGATAGTCCAATAGTCATTTGTGTCGTGCCCATAGTCGTTGTGATATTTGTAGAATTTGAGGTCGTTCCTCTTCTTGTATTTTCCCTTCTTTGCAGCCTCTTGGATCAGCTCTTCTCGTGGGGCGTAGGTGAGGACTTTTGTCTTAGGGACGACCGGTTTAGCGTAGGCAGGACGCTCCTTGCTTCGAGGGCTTCTCTACCCGGGCCTCTTGTCTCGGGACTCCTGGCGGGGTCCCTGAGTTTGGTTTCTCTCGCCTTGCTTCTTCGCGACGGGAGGGGGTGTTCTTCGCATTAGCTCCGACTAGTTCTTTCGCTTCCTCTGAGGAAGTGAACCGGTCTGTTATATTGAGCATCTCTGCGACGGTATTAGGGGGAACTGTTGAAGGGCCCTCTTCAAGTTCTTGTTCCTGACCGCCTGGGTGAGTGCCGCTATGATGGTCACGTCCGGCATCTATTCCACATCGATCCTCTCGTCGTTGAATCTCTGGACGAAGGCTCGGATTGACTCGTTCTCATTTTGTTTGAGCGAGAAGAGGTGGGATGATGATCGGTCCATATTTTACACCTTTTTTCTGCATATTTGCATGCCATTTCGATCACCCATATCACGATTTTCACGATTATTCGACGATATTGTGTTACTTTTCACTATTTCTTATTTTTGTCGGATTTCAGGAAATATGGAGCGATCGGGAGCAAAAATGAGCTTAAAGGATTTGCACCCACTCTGGAGTGTCAACCATGGCTCTTTTGAGGGTTATTCTGCAATGGAAGATGAGTGGAAGAAGAAAGAACGTCGTAGGAGCGACGAGGAAGCGAAAAGATGGAGATTGGGCATTTTCAGCATGCCACTCGGCCGAGTGAAGGGGTCACTCGGCCGAGCATTGAGACCCCGCTCGGCCGGCCAGATCGGACACGCAACAGAGATGTATCAGCGTGCACTCGGCCGATCATCGCACGCCCACTCGGCCGAGTTCGGAGACTCCGTCCGCCCGAGTGGCACCCAGATGACGGCGAGCCAAAATGTCCAACTCTCTGTAATCCGTCAGTCGACTACGAGCTCCGACTCGGTCGAGTTCCAAAAGCCCCTCGACCGAGTGACATTTGCCACTCGGCCGAGTGATGCCGAGGACACGAAGCGCCCAGATTTTCAGACATCCTCCAACTCTTTTGAAATCTGCTATCATTCCAGTGGGTAAATTATTTTTCTCATATTTTTTATGCATAGTAGACTTCATGACGATTCCAACACCGCCAAAAACGTGCAAATCAGAGGTCGGATGATATCTGGGGAATTTCTGCAAGTCGATGCTGCAGTGCTGGAATTTGCATGTCAGTGTCACTCGGCCGAGTGACATTTCCACTCGGCCGAGTGACCAGTTTTTGACAGTTTTTGACTATTTTGACAGAGTGCTGTTTTCTGGAGTTTCTGCAGGAAAGCTCACTCGACCGAGTGATATTTCCACTCGACCGAGTGAGCTGTCCACTCGACCGAGTGAGATTTCCACTCGACCGAGTGAGATTTCCACTCGGCCGAGTCGTAACTGGCGCAGATTTCTGGGCACGCGCAGATTCAATTTTGGGCCCGAATTTCAGGGGCTTTTTAGGCAGTTTTGCTAGGGTTTTTTGGGGGCTATTTAAGAGGGTTTGTAGCCATCATTGAGAGAGGTTCCAAGATGTTTTCTTATTGATTATTTTAGAGGTTAGGCCATGCCATAGGCCCCCTCTTGGATTAAAAAGCTTGTATTTGGATTGGAATTCTTCATCAAAGCTAAGTATCTTTGTTTTTATTCTTTGAATCTTTGATTTGATATCTTTTTGTATGCAAGCTATGGTTTTTATTGATTCTTATATCCTTATTGCTATGCTAGAGTAGATTTGTTGTTCTAGGGCATGGGGATGAACCCTATGGATCTAATTTCAGATTTGTGATGAATGAATTTCTAAATTGCTAGAATTTCTAGGAGGTTAGGTTGTGATTGATTTATTACGGATAGCTAGGGATTTCCATCGATTGGGGTTTGCAAGAGATTGGATTCTAATCGATGGGAAGGCCTAGATATTCGATTTAGGTTTACAATTGGGTTTGTCTAGATTTGGTTTGCAAGAGATTGGACCAAAGCTAGGATTTTTAATTGTAAATCTATACCCATATTTGTTTGCAAGAGATTGGACGAATACGAACTATCACAACCTAGATCGTAACTCGAGTTTGCACGAGAGTGGGCTCGAGGAGCGATTGAACGATGACGTCGATCTTCATGCTAGTGGATTAGGTTAGGGTTTGCAAGAGATTGGGCTCTAATCTAGGTTGCTATAGACCGGTAATAGCGCGAGAGCGTGAGCTTGGTTCTATATTCAGTTACGACTAGTTCACCTCAATGCAAGTCTAGTAATATTGAGATTCACTATTTACGATGATGTATGACGATCCGTAGTGGGAATTCCCTAGCCCTAGACACTTTTATTATATTGTATTTGAATCGATATTTAACCGATTTCTCTATCTCCGACACCGACATCCATCACCATTGCCATTACATCATACCATTTCCATCTCCACCAATAAAACATTCGTAGTCAAACCAACCTAGGATAGATTGGAACCGACACCACCTCCTCGTGTTCGATACTTGCTCGCCACTTGACCGTGCACTTGCGGTAAAACTACAATCGTTCTCCGGGTGTATATCCGGGGCTCGATCAAGTTTTTGGCGCCGTTGTCGGGGAGGTGTTTCCCGTTGGGTGCCAATTTGTCACAATTAGGTTGACTAGATTACATTAAAAAAATAAAAAAAAAACATTGAGAGAGATTTTTTCCCACCACCTGCTATTATTATCTTTATCTCTCTTTGTACCACTGACGTCTTTTCCAGGTTGTTTACTTTGATTGATCAGGTACAGTTGTTGCAGCGATGGTGCTTCCAAAGAAAATGCGAGCGGGCTCTATACAATCCTACATATATCTCTCTGCATTCTATCAGGCTAATGGAGAATCCTTCGGGGAAGCCTTGTCTAGGTTTGAAGGAATGCTAGAAATGTTCTAGACGGAGTCAGACCATGAGTGGAATGACTCCACGCTATTTGATATCTTCACTAGAAGACTAAAGAGACCCTCACGTGAGTTTTTGAAGAGGATGCAAGTGGGAAAGTTCAGTGATCTACAGTTGGCATCATCCTTGGAGCAAATGATAGATGATGCTCGATCTACCGGTTCACTAACCATTACGGTAAGTAAACCATACGACCAAGTATTCATCGATTTTGTTATGGCTAATGTCTCTAGTGCAGGTACCATCATAGATGGAGTGTATGCTTCACTTGAAGGTGATCATATCCACCTTTATACCATCAACACTCCACAAATAGAGACATCTGAGTTGCCAAAGGAGGACACGTACATGGACCTATTGAGAAACATTGTCGACATAGTTCGAATTTCCAGTCCATTGACAATAACGACAGGTGATCCTTTTGAGCTTGAATTTCAAAACTTTATTACTCATTGTATCTCTTCCACAGGCACAATTGATGATGGAGTCTACGCTCTAATTGAGGGGCACAAGACCCACTTTTATACCATGATCAAGATACATGAGCCCATAGAGCCACCTGCACCTACTATTGAGGAGGCCAAGCCATGCAATCGGGTGACTCGAGCTCCAGGAAAGAAACAAAGAAGGAGGCATGAAAAGGAGATGATGACGTTTACATTGCCTTCTATACCTGAGGAGCCTGAGGAGGATGTCCACGTTCAGCTTGGGGGAGAGTCAGCTTGTGCCATCGTCGCTCCCCCTTGTCACCCACATGAACCAGAGCTTGCTATTGAGGAGGCCTTACATGCGGAGCCAGAGCTTGTCACCAGGGAGGCCGTGCATTGGGACGTGGACACATCCATTCATGAGGATCCCGAGCATTACCCTCCTCCTCTCGAGCTACCGCAGCCGCCTCTACTTTCTACAGAGGCTGAGCATCCCTCAGAGGACCACCCTTCCACTGACGCCGAGGACAATCCCACAGAGCTTATGGCTCCCCTTCAGGGGGATCTCTTTACTCCCTCGCCCTTTACATTTGATTCCCCTCCCGTATATGATGCTTGCTATGATTCAGATTTTGACGACTCATTGCACCTTTTGTAGGATTCATGTACATACGATCAAGAGGTACGATGGGACGTATACGAGGAGGAGAGCGAGGAGTTAGCACCCATGGATGCTATTAATTATGATCAGGAGGTGCGATGGGATAAGTCTGACGATGATGAGGAGCTGCCTGATGAGACCTACGCTTATATGCCCGAGCTACCTGAACAACCTGAGGCGAACAATGTGGAGTTGATCGACGTGGTACACGAGAGTAGAGATTTATTTCCAGGGAAGTGTTGTCAACCGTTTTTAATTTTAAATACTTATGTTGATGAACCTCTTTGGAATACATTTATTTTGGGGAAGAATTATCTACATCAGATTGATGCGGCTTATCTCTTGCAGGGTACAGGTGGAGCCCTTGGAGAGGTGCTGGGAGCCGCATTGCTGGAGTCTGATGGAGTCCGTGGACACACGCATCTGGCAGAGCCACGGAAAGAGCAGTTGGAGCAGTTGCATGCACCGGCAAAGATACTGGATCCACCTTTTGCTATAGGTGATATCAATCCAGTAGTGTAGAAATTTTTATGCTTTCAATAAACCCGAATCCTCTCGACAGCGAGGGGACCGTATAGATTTAATTGAATAAATATCACCTCTTATGACGGCAACAAAAATTTTTACACCCCAAACCCATTATATACATTAATTGCCCTCTCCATATTTTGATGTGTCACATCCTTTTGCTCACCACATTCGAGCATTTCTTTCAAGTGAAACCTTGCTTTCTTATTCGTTTGACTTGATCACGCTTTGCAAAGCCATGACATTTTTGGTCAAGTCATTTGAATAGGATTGTTTGGTATAAGCTTGGGGGAAGGTGCTCTCATGCATCATTGTATGTGCATGTAGTTGCATTAGGATTTCATGTCATTCATTTCATCATTTTTCATTCACCCCATTATTATTATCGTTGTTCCTCATATTCTTTCATTATGATCACATTGAGGGCAATGTGAAGTTTAAGCTTGGGGAGTGCATTTCCATGCCATTTAGATGCATTAGTTGCATTTTTTACTTTATTTTAGGGTTTTTAAAAATTTTCGAAATTTTTGCATCATCTTTTTGATTTTTCCATCTTATTTTCCTTTTATGTGTGTTCATGCATCATATTGTGTGCTTGATTTTCTTTTCTTTCCCCTCTTTTATTTTTATTTCTTTATTTTCCTTTTCTCTTTTTCCGCTAGATGAGTTTTGTATGATGATATCTCTTATTGCTTTACCAACCATCACGATGCTTATTATTCCTTGCCATGCTACTTAGAGTATTCCATAGTCTTGCTATTCACATGTGCTTGAAAATCTATTTCTTTTGATGATTCCTCTACATGAATGCATGATATTAATTGAAACTGAATGTATGGATTAGTGTTTATTATGCTTTTGTTGGAAATGCACCAAGATTCACGCATCATTAGTATATCTGAAGCATCAGTTTTATTGTCTTATTCACCTTCTGTTGCATGCCTGATATGGTGGTAAACTTTACTGCTTGACTTCACTATTTATTGAAATGATTGAGAATATCCATGCTTACATATGAGTTTTAGTTGAAGTATTATTTTATTGAACCGTGCGTGCACATCTTATAGTGAACCGAGTGTTACATTATTTCTTTCTCCACATATATCTTTTTATTCTCTACATGTCACTTGAGTTCATCTCCTAAAGCTAATTATATCGCATCTATTTCCCAAAAATCCCCAAAAAAGAAAAAGTTAGCTCCAAAAAGTCCAAAAAGCCAAAAAGGAGCCAAAATCCAAAAATACAAATCATATAGCTCCTACAAAAATCCAAAAAGAAAAATGAGAAACAAAGTCCAAAAGAAAAAAAAGAGATATTTCTCTATCTCATTATTGGAGCCACAAAATACTTGGGAAAACCAAGGCAAAAATCCCATTTTCCACTATCATATTCCTTTAGATGTGATGCCTCAAGCTAAGCTTGGGGGGTGAATTCATTTGACCATATGAGTGTGTATGACATTAGAGTGGAGACGTGCATGAATGGGAATATTCGATAATGCTTAGACTTTGCAAAATATATTAGATATGGAGATTTTTCATGATTTGAAATAAATATGTGAATGCCATGACTTTTATTCTATTCTCTATTGCATGCTTGGTGTGTATCTTATATGCTTCATTTATAACTTTTGATTGAAAAGTGCATCGCCAACATTTGTATATTAAATTCTATGAAATGCGTGATGTGTATATGAATTGATTGTATGAATTTAGAGAGTCCCTCTTATTGTTCTTAAAAGCTTGCAAGTACCATGTTTATGAAAGATATGAAATCCTTATAGCATGTGATTTGTATTTTCCAAGTCATCGTGATGTGTAGCTTATGGCTCCCTTCCACTTCGTATTCTTTTATTTCATTTCCCTTATTTTTCATCTCCCGAGTTCGTCTTTTTACTTATCTTCCTCGAGGACGAGTAAGAGGTAAGCTTGGGGGATTTTGATCGGTCCATATTTTACACCTTTTTTCTGCATATTTGCATGCCATTTCGATCACCCATATCACGCTTTTCACGATTATTCGACGATATTGCGTTACTTTTCACTATTTCTTATTTTTGTCAGATTTCAGGAAATATGGAGCGATCGGGAGCAAAAATGGCTTAAAGGATTTGCACGCACTCCGGAGTGTCAACCATGGCTCTTTTGAGGGTTATTCTGCAATGGAAGACGAGTGGAAGAAGAAAGAACGTCGTAGGAGCGACGAGGAAGCGAAAAGATGGAGATTGGGCATTTTCAGCATGCCACTCGGCCGAGTGAAGGAGTCACTCGGCCGAGCATTGAGACCCCGCTCGGCCGGCCAGATCGGACACGCAACAGAGATGTATCAGCGTGCACTCGGCCGAGCATCGCACGCCCACTCGGCCGAGTTCGGAGACTCCGTCCGCCCGAGTGGCACCCAGACGACGGCGAGCCAACATTTCCAACTGTCTGTAATCCGTCAGTCGACTACGAGCTCCGACTCGGCCGAGTTCCAAAAGCCCCTCGGCCGAGTGACATTTGCCACTTGGCCGAGTGATGCCGAGGACACGAAGCGCCCAGATTTTCAGACATCCTCCAACTCTTTTGAAATTTTCTACCATTCCTGTGGGTAAATTATTTTTCTCATATTTTTTATGGATAGTAGACTTCATGAAGATTTCAACGCCGCCAAAAACGTGCAAATCGGAGGTCGGATGAAATCTGGGGAATTTCTGCAAGTCGATGCTGCAGTGCTGGAATTTGCATGTCAGTGTCACTCGGCCGAGTGACCAGTTTTTGACAGTTTTTGACAGTTTTGACAGAGTGCTGTTTTCTGGAGTTTCTGCAGGAAAGCTCACTCGACCGAGTGATATTTCCACTCGACCGAGTGAGCTGTCCACTCGACCGAGTGAGATTTCCACTCGACCGAGTGAGATTTCCACTCGGCCGAGTCGTAACTGGCGCAGATTTCTGGGCACGCGCAGATTTAGTTTTGGGCCCGAATTTCAGGGGCTTTTTAGGCAGTTTTGCTAGGGTTTTTTGGGGGCTATTTAAGAGGGTTTGTAGCCGTCATTGAGAGGGGTTCCAAGATGTTTTCTTATTGATTATTTTAGAGGTTAGGCCATGCCCTAGGCCCCCTCTTGGATTAAAAAGCTTGTATTTGGATTGGAATTCTTCATCAAAGCTAAGTATTTTTGTTCTTATTCTTTGAATCTTTGATTTGATATCTTTTTGTATGCAAGTTATGGTTTTTATTGATTCTTATATCCTTATTGCTATGCTAGAGTAGATTTGTTGTTCTAGGGCATGGGGATGAACCCTATGGATCTAATTTCAGATTTGTGATGAATGAATTTCTAAATTGCTAGAATTGCTAGGAGTTTAGGTTGTGATTGATTTATTACGGATAGCTAGGGATTTCCATCGATTGGGGTTTGCAAGAGATTGGATTCTAATCGATGGGAAGGCCTAGATATTCGATTTAGGTTTACAATTGGGTTTGTCTAGATTTGGTTTGCAAGAGATTGGACCAAAGCTAGGATTTTTAATTGTAAATCTATACCCATATTCGTTTGCAAGAGATTGGACGAATACGAACTATCACAACCTAGATCGTAACTCGAGTTTGCACGAGAGTGGGCTCGAGGAGCGATTGAACGATGATGTCGATCTTCATGCTAGTGGCTTAGGTTAGGGTTTGCAAGAGATTGGGCTCTAATCTAGGTTGCTATAGACCGGTAATTGCACGAGAGCGTGAGCTTGTTTCTATATTCAGTTACGACTAGTTCACCTCAATGCAAGTCTAGTAATATTGAGATTCACTATTTACGATGATGTATGACGATCCGTAGTGGGAATTCCCTAGCCCTAGACACTTTTATTATATTGTATTTGAATCGATATTTAACTGATTTCTCTATCTCCGACACCGACATCCATCACCATTGCCATTACATCATACCATTGCCATATCCACCAATAAAACATTCGTAGCCAAACCAACCTAGGATAGATTGGAACCGACACCACCTCCTCGTGTTCGATACCCGCTCGCCACTTGACCGTGCACTTGCGGTAAAACTACAATCGTTCTCCGGGTGTATATCCGGGGCTCGATCAAGTTTTTGGCGCCGTTGCCGGGGAGGTGTTTCCCGTTGGGTGCCAATTTGTCACAATTAGGTTGACTAGATTACATTAAAAAAATAAAAAAAAAATCAAAAAAAACATTGAGAGAGATTTTTTCCCACCACCTACTATTATTATCTTTATCTCTCTTTGTACCACTGACGTCTTTTCCAGGTTGTTTACTTTGATTGATCAGGTACAGTTGTTGCAGCGATGGTGCTTCCAAAAAAATGCGAGCGGGCTCTATACAATCCTACATATATCTCGCTGCATTCTATCAGGCTGATGGAGAATCCTTCGGGGAAGCCTTGTCTAGGTTTGAAGGAATGCTAGAAATGTTCCAGACGGAGTCAGACCATGGTGGAATGACTCCACGCTATTTGATATCTTCACTAGAAGGCTAAAGGGACCCTCACGTGAGTTTTTGAAGAGGATGCAAGTGGGAAAGTTCAGTGATCTACAGTTTGCAGCAGCCTTGGAGCAAATGATAGATGATGCTCGATCTACCGGTTCACTAACCGTTACGGTAAGTAAACCATACGACCAAGTATTCATCGATTTTGTTATGGCTAATGTCTCTAGTGCAGGTACCATCATAGATGGAGTGTATGCTTCACATGAAGGTGATCATATCCACCTTTATACCATCAACACTCCACAAATAGAGACATCTGTGTTGCCAAAGGAGGACACGTACACGGACCTATTGAGAAACATTGTCGACATAGTTCGAATTTTCGGTCCATTGACAATAACGGTAGGTGATCCTTTTGAGCTTGAATTTCAAAACTTTATTACTCATTGTATCTCTTCCACATGCACAATTGTTGATGGAGTCTACGCTCTAATTGAGGGGCACAAGACCCACTTTTATACCACGATCAAGATACATGAGCCCATAGAGCCACCTGCACCTACTATTGAGGAGGCCAAGCCATGCAATCGGGTGACTCGAGGTCCAGGAAAGAAACAAAGGAGGCATGAAAAGGAGATGATGACGTTTACATTGCCTTCTATACATGAGGAGCCTGAGGAGGATGTCCACGTTCAGCTTGGGGGAGAGTCAGCTTGTGCCATCGTCGCTCCCCCTTGTCACCCACATGAACCAGAGCTTGCTGTTGAGGAGGCCTTACATGCGGAGCCAGAGCCTGTCACCAGGGAGGCCGTGCATTGGGACGTGGAAACATCCATTCATGAGGATCCCGAGCATTACCCTCCTCCTTTCGAGCTACCGCAGCCGCCTCTACTTTCTACAGAGGCTGAGCATCCCTCAGAGGACCACCCTTCCACTGACGCCGAGGACAATCCCACAGAGCTTATGGCTCTCCTTCAGGGGGATCTCTTTACTCCCTCGCCCTTTACATTTGATTCCCCTACCGTATATGATGCTTGCTATGATTCAGATTTTGACGACTCATTGCACCTTTTGCAGGATTCATGTACATACGATCAAGAGGTACGATGGGACGTATACGAGGAGGAGATCGAGGAGTTAGCACCCATGGATGCTATTAATTATGATCAGGAGGTACGATGGGATAAGTCTGACGATGATGAGGAGCTGCCTGATGAGACCTACGCTTATATGCCCGAGCTACCTGAACAACCTGAGGCGAACAATGTGGAGTTGATCGACGTGGCACACGAGAGTAGAGATTTATTTCCAGGGAAGTGTTGTCAACCGTTTTTAATTTTAAATACTTATGTTGATGACCCTCTTTGGAATACATTTATTTTGGGGAAGAATTATCCACATCAGATTGATGTGGCTTATCTCTTGCAGGGTACAGGTGGAGCCCTTGGAGAGGTGCTGGGAGCCGCATTGCTGGAGTCTGATGGAGTCCGTGGACACACGCATCTGGCCGAGCCACGGAAAGAGCAGTTGGAGCAGTTGCATGCACCGGCAAAGATACTGGATCCACCTTTTGCTATAGGTGATATCAATCCAGTAGTGTAGAAATTTTTATGCTTTCAATAAACCCGAATCCTCTCGACAGCGAGGGGACCGTATAGATTTGATTGAATAAATATCACCTCTTATGATGGCAACAAAAATTTTTACACCCCGAACCCATTATATACATTAATTGCCCTCTCCATATTTTGATGTGTCACATCCTTTTGCTCACCACATTCGAGCATTTCTTTCAAGTGAAACCTTGCTTTCTTATTCGTTTGACTTGATCACGCTTTGCAAAGCCATGACATTTTTGGTCAAGTCATTTGAATAGGATTGTTTGGTATAAGCTTGGGGGAAGGTGTTCTCATGCATCATTGTATGTGCATGTAGTTGCATTAGGATTTCATGTCATTCATTTCATCATTTTTCATTCACCCACTTATTATTATCGTTGTTCCTCATATTCTTTCATTATGATCACATTGAGGGCAATGTGAAGTTTAAGCTTGGGGGAGTGCATTTCCATGCCATTTAGATGCATTAGTTGCATTTTTACTTTATTTTAGGGTTTTTAAAAATTTTCAAAATTTTTGCATCATCTTTTTGATTTTTCCATCTTATTTTCCTTTTATGTGTGTTCATACATCATATTGTGTGCTTGATTTTCTTTTCTTCCCCCTCTTTTATTTTTATTTCTTTATTTTCCTTTTCTCTTTTTCCGCTAGATGAGTTTTGTATGATGATATCTCTTATTGCTTTACCAACCATCACGATGCTTATTATTCCTTGTCATGCTACTTAGAGTATTCCATAGTCTTGCTATACACATGTGCTTGAAAATCTATTTCTTTTGATGATTCCTCTACATGAATGCATGATATTAATTGAAACTGAATGTATGGATTAGTGTTTATTATGCTTTTGTTGGAAATGCACCAAGATTCACGCATCATTAGTATATCTGAAGCATCAGTTTTATTGTCTTATTCACCTTCTGTTGCATGCCTGATATGGTGGTAAACTTTACTGCTTGACTTCACTATTTATTGAAATGATTGAGAATATCCATGCTTACATATGAGTTTTAGTTGAAGTATTATTTTATTGAACCGTGCGTGCACATCTTATAGTGAACCGAGTGTTACATTATTTCTTTCTCCACATATATCTTTTTATTCTCTACATGTCACTTGAGTTCATCTCCTAAAGCTAATTATATCGCATCTATTTCCCAAAAATCCCCACAAAAGAAAAAGTTAGCTCCAAAAAGTCCAAAAAGCCAAAAAGGAGCCAAAATCCAAAAATACAAATCATATAGCTCCTACAAAAATCCAAAAAGAAAAATGAGAAACAAAGTCCAAAAGAAAAAAAAGAGATATTTCTCTATCTCATTATTGGAGCCACAAAATACTTGGGAAAACCAAGGCAAAAATCCCATTTTCCACTATCATATTCCTTTAGATGTGATGCCTCAAGCTAAGCTTGGGGGGGTGAATTCATTTGACCATATGAGTGTGTATGACATTAGAGTGGAGACGTGCATGAATGGGAATATTCGATAATGCTTAGACTTTGCAAAATATATTAGATATGGAGATTTTTCATGATTTGAAATAAATATGTGAATGCCATGACTTTTATTCTATTCTCTATTGCATGCTTGGTGTGTATCTTATATGCTTCATTTATAACTTTTGATTGAAAAGTGCATCGCCAACATTTGTATATTAAATTCTATGAAATGCGTGATGTGTATATGAATTGATTGTATGAATTTAGAGAGTCCCTCTTATTGTTCTTAAAAGCTTGCAAGTACCATGTTTATGAAAGATATGAAATCCTTATAGCATGTGATTTGTATTTTCCAAGTCATCGTGATGTGTAGCTTATGGCTCCCTTCCACTTCGTATTCTTTTATTTCATTTCCCTTATTTTTCATCTCCCGAGTTCGTCTTTTTACGTATCTTCCTCGAGGACGAGTAAGAGGTAAGCTTGGGAGATTTTGATCGGTCCATATTTTACACCTTTTTTCTGCATATTTGCATGCCATTTCGATCACCCATATCACGCTTTTCACGATTATTCGACGATATTGCGTTACTTTTCACTATTTCTTATTTTTGTCAGATTTCAGGAAATATGGAGCGATCGGGAGCAAAAATGAGCTTAAAGGATTTGCACCCACCCCGGAGTGTCAACCATGGCTCTTTTGAGGGTTATTCTGCAATGGAAGACGAGTGGAAGAAGAAAGAACGTCGTAGGAGCGACGAGGAAGCGAAAAGATGGAGATTGGGCATTTTCAGCATGCCACTCGGCCGAGTGAAGGAGTCACTCGACCGAGCATTGAGACCCCGCTCGGCCGGCCAGATCGGACACGCAACAGAGATGTATCAGCGTGCACTCGGCCGAGCATCGCACGCCCACTCGGCTGAGTTCGGAGACTCCGTCCGCCCGAGTGGCACCCAGACGACGGCGAGCCAAAATTTCCAACTCTCTGTAATCCGTCAGTCGACTACGAGCTCTGACTCGGCCGAGTTCCAAAAGCCTCTTGGCCGAGTGACATTTGCCACTCAGCCGAGTGATGCCGAGGACACGAAGCGCCCAGATTTTCAGACATCCTCTAACTCTTTTGAAATTTTCTACCATTCCTGTGGGTAAATTATTTTTCTCATATTTTTTATGGATAGTAGACTTCATGAAGATTTCAACGCCGCCAAAAACGTGCAAATCGGAGGTCGGATGAAATCTGGGGAATTTCTGCAAGTCGATACTGCAGTGCTGGAATTTGCATGTCAGTGTCACTCGGCCGAGTGACATTTCCACTCGGCCGAGTGACCAGTTTTTGACAGTTTTTGACAGTTTTGACAGAGTGCTGTTTTCTGGAGTTTCTGCAGGAAAGCTCACTCGACCGAGTGATATTTCCACTCGACCGAGTGAGCTGTCCACTCGACCGAGTGTGATTTCCACTCGACCGAGTGAGATTTCCACTCGGCCGAGTCGTAACTGGCGCAGATTTCTGGGCACGCGCAGATTCAGTTTTGGGCCCGAATTTCAGGAGCTTTTTAGGCAGTTTTGCTAGGGTTTTTGGGGGCTATTTAAGAGGGTTTGTAGCCGTCATTGAGAGGGGTTCCAAGATGTTTTCTTATTGATTATTTTAGAGGTTAGGCCATGCCCTAGGCCCCCTCTTGGATTAAAAAGCTTGTATTTAGATTGGAATTCTTCATCAAAGCTAAGTATCTTTGTTCTTATTCTTTGAATCTTTGATTTGATATCTTTTTGTATGCAAGCTATGTTTTTTATTGATTCTTATATCCTTATTGCTATGCTAGAGTAGATTTGTTGTTCTAGGGCATGGGGATGAACCCTATGGGTCTAATTTCAGATTTGTGATGAATGAATTTCTAAATTGCTAGAATTGCTAGGAGGTTAGGTTGTGATTGATTTATTACGGATAGCTAGGGATTTCCATCGATTGGGGTTTGCAAGAGATTGGATTCTAATCGATGGGAAGGCCTAGATATTCGATTTAGGTTTACAATTGGGTTTTTCTAGATTTGGTTTGCAAGAGATTGGACCAAAGCTAGGATTTTTAATTGTAAATCTATACCCATATTCGTTTGCAAGAGATTGGACGAATACGAACTATCACAACCTAGATCGTAACTCGAGTTTGCACGAGAGTGGGCTCGAGGAGCGATTGAACGATGACGTCGATCTTCATGCTAGTGGCTTAGGTTAGGGTTTGCAAGAGATTGGGCTCTAATCTAGGTTGCTATAGACCGGTAATAGCGCGAGAGCGTGAGCTTGGTTCTATATTCAGTTACGACTAGTTCACCTCAATGCAAGTCTAGTAATATTGAGATTCACTATTTACGATGATGTATGACGATCCGTAGTGGGAATTCCCTAGCCCTAGAAACTTTTATTATATTGTATTTGAATCGATATTTAACCGATTTCTCTATCTCCGACACCGACATCCATCACCATTGCCATTACATCATACCATTGCCATCTCCACCAATAAAACATTCGTAGTCAAACCAACCTAGGATAGATTGGAACCGACACCACCTCCTCGTGTTCGATACCCGCTCGCCACTTGACCGTGCGCTTGCGGTAAAACTACAATCGTTCTCCGGGTGTATATCCGGGGCTCGATCAGATGACTTCTTCTTGGGTCGTCGTCGGGCAACAAATTGCTTGTAGAATATTTCCGCCAACTCGTCGAATGAGCTAATGCAGTAGTGGGGTAGCCCTTCATGCTAGCTTTCTGCCCTCTAGATTAGGGTGGCATGGAAAGCCCTACAAAGGTACGGCTCGTCGGCCCCATGGGATAGTATGACATTCAAATACTTATGAATGTGCGACTATGTGTCGCCTCTGTCATCATAAGCTGGTAGTGCAGAGAGCTTGAATTTGGGAAGGAAAGGAGCGGAGAGGATATTCTCCTTCAGGGGAGTCTTCCGAATAGCAGATTGGACCAGTACGGATCCTCCTGTTCAGGGTTACAAGAAGTTGGCTCTGGAGGATCGATTCAGGATCTTCTCCCTTCTTGTGAATCCACCTGCAGGGTTTACTGGGTTATAGCCTGGAGGAGCCCCGTACATTACCTGGTCTAGGATGTTACGGGTCGCCACCGATAATTGGAGTAGGTGGGTTCCTGCTGGAGCACGAAAGCTCGATTATCGACTCCTGCTCCGTTGTATTGGTGGGCCCTGGGGGGTCGAATCGTCGAGGTTAATATCTGCCCTTGGGTTCCCCAGATCCTGGAGGTATGCTGAGCCCATCGTTGGAATCAGGTACGGGTTTGTAGCTGGCGGTGGTTCATTTATTGGGATGGGCTCCCCATGTTCTAGCATACCAAAGCCGCCAATGCACCTAAGCTCCTATCGACCTGCTCGGTGAATTGGTTGAATTCTCTTCGGGTCACCCCAGGCTCCTTTATTTCATCCGTTGGTTGAGGTGGTGGCGTTGTAGAGTCTGCGACGTCCTCCATCAAGACGTTGTTTTCTCTTGGCTTCTCCTTTGGACCTTCGACCGATCCGGCGTTGCTGGGTCCAGCTGTCATAGCTTTTGGATTGCTCTAGGATGTCAAGCTGGTTAACGTTTTCCACAGACGACGCCAAACTGTTAAGGCCAAAATTGACCAAGACAGTTGTCAAGCTGACGGAGACTCGAAGAGTTGAGCTGGACCCTTGTCAACGTCTGGAGTGGGACCCTTGGTTGGAGAAACCAGAGTCGAATGATGGTAGTTGAGGGTGATATGACCTTCGATCGACCTACAAGCGACCGTTGTGTCGATCGTTCGAGACTGATGGGCTCGGTGTCGACCTCCGATGTTGGATCGTGATCGTTGATCTGCACCATAGGAAGTCGTTAGGGGTGTCGGATCTGTGTTCCGACCCAAATCCCCTCCGATGGTTAAGTTAGTGTGAAACTTAAGGAAGAGAGGGAGCTTGGTGTAGCTGAGATCGACCCACAGAGGTTCGTCTCTAGACTAACAGCGCAAGCTCGCATATAAGAATGGTAAAAGCAAGAAGATAGAGTTCTATGTCTTTGACCTCGTACCTTGAAGATGGAACCATTCTCTCTATTTATAGATATTAGTGGTCCCTTTGGATATGATTGGGAGATAACGGTCACCCATAATGTGGCCACAATCTTCCCCCATTAATAGGAGTAAATGTTGCGCACGTTGATGTGTCCATAATTTACATGTTTTTACCGCATCATTCCATGTCATTTCTTCTTCCAAACTCCATATTTTCATATATTATCGCGCTTCTAACGCCATATTCAAGTTTTGTATAGCTTTTTGGATTTTCAGGAGTTTTGGAGCGAGTTGGAGCTATTTTGGATATGGACACATCTTGCACGTCCGAGACATCATTGGCAAGGCTCCATGAGCGTTTGCCGAGAAATGGAAGAAGATCGGAGGAGAGGAGGAGAAGAGAACGAGAAATGGCAAAGTTGAGATCAGTTTCTCAGGTGACTCGACTGAGTAGCATCAGCTACTCGGTCGAGCTAACACGCTGAAATCGTACAGGAAACGGCTCAGACATACTCGATCGAGCAGACATCCGACTCGACCCGAGTTGCACCGAACAGTTGACGATTTCGAGCTTCTCTCCAAGGCATCCCAGCTCGACCGAACAGTAAAGCAACTCGATCGAGCAGCTCACCTGCTCGACCCAAGTTGTAAAGAAACAGAGCAGCATTTTGGAGAAAGTTTGGATCTATTGTAGCTCGACCGAGTAGGGGGCTACTCAGCAGAGTAGCCCGTATCCACCAAATGCATAAGTAGCAGCAAGGGGAGCCTGTAGCTGACTCGACCGAGCAGGCTCCTCTACTTGGTCGAGTAGTCGACGCGACCAGCCTAGTGTCAGCCCAAGTGCCCAGATTTTCTGAGATTTTATGTGATCTGCCCCCTATGTATTTAAGAATGTTTTTAGCTTTATTTCAGAGAGGAACTTTAGAGAAACTCTTAGTTTAGTTTTATTATGTTTTTGAGAATTTGTGCCGTCGCTATTTTGTATGAAGCAAAGCTCGGATTTTTATTATTGTTTCACGCAAGGAATATTGTCTTCTTAATTCTCTTTGGATTGCGATTGCTTCTTGACGCGTTGGTAAAAATTCTCTACACTTTCTATTGCTTTTTGATGTTTTCCATTGCCATGATGAATTTCATTGCATCTATTGAATATTTTGTTATTATTTCTATGATGTGTGAGTTGTTCCATCTAGGGCTAATGGATTAGCCCATGAATATTAGGATTGAGATGCAAAGTTAGGATTTTTAGGTTGCGTTGGAATAAAAGGGAGGTATTTTGGTTGATCTTGCAAAGCTTGTAGGAGAACTCCTACCAAGATCATGCCCACGATCGGTGGAATCGATTGGCTTAAGGAGTATCCTACATGCTTAATTAGGGAGTTAGTGGATTCAATTGGGACTCGTGACCATACCGGCTCGTGTCTTGATGGGATCCACCGACGAACTATATTACTAATTGACGGCAACTGCCATTGCATCAATGAGAGCTACCAAAATACATCGAAGCTCTAACCCACGAGAGTGGCGTGAGCTGAGATCATTCCATCCACGAGAGTGGCATGAATATTGTCGATTTTTAATGCACGTGTCATGTGCGCCTTTGGGTTAATACGATGCGTTAGATTCATGGTGCTTAGAACCATGAATTCCACATCTTAGATGCGACAATCCCTATAAAACCAATGCAACGTAAGAGTCTTAACCAAGCATCGACGTCCGACGATCCTAGTGGTGAGTCCTAAAGCCATAGTCTTTATTAATTGTTCACAATCCAAACAAACAATCTTTCGAAACTGACTGCTACCTACATTCTGAGATTTAAAAAGGATCAATATCTTTTATACTATTACTTGACACCGTACGCTTGCATAAAGTGCCGGTGATTCGCATTTGGGATACATTTAGCACTTGGTGTTCGTGCCATTGCTAGGTGAGTTCTAGGTGTTAGTTCACGGGCGATCAAGTTTTTGGTACCGTTGCCGTGGAGGGTAACAGTGTTACTTGGATTATTTTTCTTTTGAAGAATTTGTTAGAAAATCTTATCATTCTTATCTTTCCATACTTTTTATTCTTTTATTACTTTGCTACTAACGGTATTTTTCTGAGTTCTTGTTGTGCATGAACACTCGCCTTGGGAGTCTTGACAGAGAATTATTATTTGATCCTGAGATCGAAAGGACTGCAAGAAGGACCAGAGCGGAGAAAAGGAGTCAGACTCCTATAGATATGATGGCAGAGGGAAATGCTTCTCATCCACGCAAAGGGTCCATCCTTAACTATATTAAGGCAAACTTTACTAGAGCTTCTACCATCTTGAGACCGCAGCTGGCGGCAGGCAGTTTTGAGCTGAAAACCGGGTTGATAAACTTGATGCAGCAGGACCCCTTCCATGGGCATCCTCATGAAAACCCAACCCACCATATCGACACGTTCTTGGCGAAGTGCGATACGTTCTATGCTGAGGACGTGAGCGAAGATGCTATCAAGCTTAGGCTATTCCCATTCACTCTGAGGGATAAGGCCTCCTATTAGTTGCGAGCGTATCCTTCTAATACCTTCACGACTTGGGAGCAATTGGCCACCACCTTTGTGAACAAGTTCTATCCACCGTCCAAAACGGTGAGGATTCGAGGAGGGATCCCAAATTTTAAACAACTTCCCCAGGAGTCATTATACGAGGCTTGAGAGAGATTTAAAGACTTGCAGCATCAATGTCCGCACCATGGAGTCTTTGAGTGGGATCTTGTTCAAAGCTTCTACAATGGGCTTCAACCAAGCACGAAAATGATTATTGACGCCTCCGATCAAGGAGCTCTCTTGTTTATTCCATCCGATGAAGCTTTATCTCTGCTGGAACAAATGGCCGCAAATAATCAGCAGTGAGGCGATGAACGCTCATCTTCTAAAGCCCCCGAGGTAAAAATCGCTATCCACTTTGATAGTCATATTGAAACTCTTTGCAAATAGATAGCAAGGATTAAACAGAGGTTGGATGCCATTCCAACCACCTCTAGAGCTCCAGCTTATCCCACACCTGAATGTTATGCGGTAAATGAGGGACCTTATGATGGAGCAGACATGCAAACTGAGCAGGTACACTTTATAGCTGGAGAGGGAAGGAATCAATGTCAACATCCGGCTACGAGAAATCATTCTTGGATTTTCTTATGGCAACCCGAATGGAGGACTACAACCTCCTCAGCAGCAGAGACCTCCACCACCTCCCTATCAACAAGGGGCACCTCCGCAATAATATTGGTTTATGTCATCTGGGCCTTACAAACCACCGTGGTACAATTACCGTCAACAACAACAATATGCACCGGCGGATCCAAAGCCAAATCTCGAGGCAACATTGGACACCTTCATGAGTGGGCAATCCAAGATAAATGCAGAGAATTTCGCTCGTTTCAATTCTATCAATGATTCCATCAATGAGCTTAAAGGCCAAATGTCCCAATTATTGAAGATGCATGTGAGATTGCCCTCTCAGTCGGAGCCCAATCCTAGGGCCCAAGCAAATACAGTGGTCGCAGTTACCATGAGAGGAGGAGAGACTACAGACACTGTCCTGGTGCTGGTTTCTAGCAATTTGAGCCAAAAGCCGTCTATTCATGCTCAAGATGGAGATGTTACTACCGCTGAAAATGACAAGAAAAAGGCTACAGAGGAACCTCATGCTATTGAAGAAAGGGAGATTTCACCATCTACTTCACCTACTAGCGCTACGGCACCGACGGATGTTACTACCACTTCCAACAATTCTATTCCAAAGGATGCGGCTAGAGATAAGGCATGCCGACCTCCACCTCCATATGCCCAAAGGTTGGCTTTAGCGAAGATGGAGAAGAAATACGCAAAGTTCTCCAAGATCCTTAAGGGTATACAACTGAACATCCCCTTTATGGACGCTATCATTGAAATCCCCACATACGCTAAAATCTTAAAGGATCTGATTTCGGGGAAGCGTAAACAAGAAGAGGTGAAGCTATTGGACAATTGCACCTCAGTTATAAGAACCATCAACCGAAGAAGTTGTCGGATCTCGGGAGTTTCGCGGTGCCGTGCTTCGTTGGAGACACCCTTATTAGCAGAGCGTTGATCGATTTGGGAGCGAGCATTAGTTTAATGTCGCTCTCCATCTTTATGATGCTAAACACTGGGACGGAGCTTGAGCATACCGATATGAGCATTCAATTGGCGGACCACTCTATTACTTATTCGGTGGGCATCACACGCGACATCATCCTTCAAATCCCGCCCGGGCTATGCGTACCAGTAGATTTTGTGATTATGGACATGCCAGAGAAAGGTAGCTCGCAGATCATTTTGGGTCGTCCATTCATGGCGACGGCCGGTGTCTTGATCGACGTCTGTGAGGGGACGTTATCTCTGAAGGTGGGAAATATTGGTGTCCAATTCCGCTTGCAAAAGCTTATGAGGGAACGCCCACCATTGGAAGACGCTAATTACCTTGATCTCTTGGAGGACGAGACCACACATAAGCATACCTTGGAAAAGATTACCAAAGATCTGAAGAAGATGAGCTTGGATGATGATGGCGACATCGTACACAAAAAAGCGGTGGCCGCCTATCTACGAGTCCTTAACGAGGAGCACCCAGACATACACTTGCGCCATCAAGAACCAGAGGCTACTCTCTCCATGGCCGCTGAGGGCTGACATGGAGAGGCGTGCCAAATACCACCGCACTGAATTATTGGGAAGCATGACGGGCGTATTTTGTATGCGCCCAACATCATTTGTTGAAAATCTTGAGGGAGTCGAGCTTACGACTTAAAACAAGTGCTTATCGGGAGGCAACCCGACTTTCTTTCCCTTAGTTTTTGCTTTCTTTTTGTTTCTCTTTTCTTATTCAAAAACCAAATAAAAACATTTTTAATTCCAAGAAAATACAAAAACACAAAAAAAATTGATGAGTTCCCCCTTCTACAGGTTGAACAACGAGGAGAGCGTGGCAAACGATGAAAAGAAGGAGAAGAAATGAATGGAAGAGCACCTTAGAGAAATACAAGCTTGGGGGAAAGTTACAGGCAACACGGCCGAGTAGCTGCCCTACTCGGGCGAGCTGCAGGGACCTGGAGAAAGAAGGCAAAATGCTCTCTGGAAGTTAATTGTGACTCGACCGAGTAGCCCCCTATTCGGTCGAGCTACAGTAAGCGCTGCAGAAAGCTAGAGAAACAGGTAAAAAGTGGCTCTGGAAATTAATTGCGACTCGATCGAGTAGCATCCTACTCGGTCGAGCTACAGGCAGAGCCCAAAAAGGTCGAAAAGAGCACTCTGTTTCTAATTTGACTCGACCGAGTAGCTACCCTGCTCGATCGAGCTGCATGGAGAGTCCCAAAAGTGATAAAAGGGCGCTCTGGAAAACAAAAAGGACTCGACCGAGTAGCCACCGTACTCGGCCGAGCTGCAGGGAAAGTAAAAGAGAGCTGAAAACAACGCTCTGTTTTAATTCAGCGCGATCGAGCTGAGTAAGCAGCTCGGTCGAGTACTAGGGCACAATTTCTGAGCTTAATTTCAAAAATTTTATAATCTTCTCTGCTCGACCGAGCAGCTACCACTGCTCGGCCTGAGCAGCGACTTACTCAGCCGGGGCCCACATTCAAACGGAGTTTGTTTTATCCTATTTAATTCAAAATGACTCGACACGTCCCTAATCATACTCGAACTCAGCCCCCCTAATCCCGAGCTTCCCCCTAACCCTGCACCGACTCGACCCCACTGCCGCCGTCACCGTCGCGCTCCGCTCGAGCGCCACCCACCGCCGACACCTCGGTCTACCCACCTCTCTCTCCCTCTTTTTCCCCAATACCCCTAATGACATATAGCTCCAGCACCTCACCGGCACAGCCCGTCGGTGCCACCCAGCGGCGGCGACGCATCCCGTCACCTTCCCCCATCATTTCCCCTCTCTACACCCATACCTCCCCCCCACCCCCTCCCCAAACCCCCGCAGCCACCCCCATTGCTCCAAAAACTCGCCAGAGCTGTGAACCTAAATCAACCGCCCGAGCACCCCTATGCTCGGGCCGAGCAGCCCCCAACCCCCCTCTTCACTCACCCCTCTTCATCCCTCTTCCCCCCCATCTCCCCCATATGCAAATCACCCCCCTAATTCTTCTAATTTCTTATCTTCAAACCAGATTATTTTTGCAAATGCCTAATCTTATTTTCATATCCTATTACATGTACATGTGGAGCTGCTTCGTGGATTCGAGGAACTTGGTTTGGATCAGCTTGGGGGATAGCTTGGCTTCGAGGCTTAGCACATGCGCGTTCCACTTTCGCTTTCGTTGCTACGCCTGGTTTTGGTATACTCCTCCACTCATTACTTATTTTTATTACCATACCATCGTAGTTAGCACATTTGCACGATGCCTTCTCGCCTTAGGCCGAGGAAGACTCAGCCGGCGAAGAGGAAAGCCACCTCTGGCCCCACCTCTTCCCGGCCTGCACGACGCCCATGGCGTTCACCTTCACCCTCACCCGAGTCGTACTTGGACGATGCATCGTCCCCGTTCGACTCATCACGATCCACTACACCCGTGCCTCTAGCCATAGAGGCACCACTCACCACCCACCCTACCGCTCCTCCCATCCCCACCACTGCTTCTCTGTCCCGTCCAGTTCCTCCACCAACCACCTTGAGGACATACGGTGTCATCTTTAGGGACGATGCTAACCACGATCGTTTCCTTGCCATGTCCCACTACACCATCGTCCCCACCCTCTTTGCTCACATCCCCACCCTCCAGTGCCTTGGACTCCTGTAGGGTGTCCACAGGTTTTACCAGGTCATTGGGTTTGATAGTCTCCTAGCCATCCTCGCCCCCACCTACACACACCTCACATTTGAGGCATTGAGCTCTATTGTCGTCACCCTGGTGGATGATGACATTAGCTTCAGGCTGCTTGACCATGCCGTAGTGGTCACGCACGCTATGATCCATGCCCACTTCCACTTTCACGCCATCCCTGACCGCACACTCGATTTCTTCCCAGACTTCGAGCCCACCATGTTTGATGCCGAGTATTTTTGGCATCACATCACACGTCTGCGAGGATATCGCCCTACCAGGGCAAAATCCTCTTGTATCGTCCACCCCTGTCTCCACTACGCCCAGCACCACCTCTCCACCGCTCTCTTTTCCAGGCCAGAGGTCGGACACTCTCCCTACCCGAGCTTTCCCCATCTTATGGGGATGGCTCGACTTCTGTGCTTCCACCCTAATGGCACCCTCCACCCTTTCCTACTCTCCGACGCAGCACACTGGCTGTGTCATCGCCTCCTTCAGACCGCCCACGCCGCCACCGATATCTGCTGCGGTGGATTCTTCACCATTTTCACACAGATGCTCGGCCTCGCACTCCCTACACGTCTAGTGACTCTTACCTGGCCTACACGCCTGACGATGGATGTGCTCACCTGCATGTACATCATTTGGCCGCAGGTGAGCATCACTGAATATACCTTATAGGTGTCCACCACGAGCAGTACCTCTACGTGTCCTGTCCCGACCTCACCCATGTCTCCCTAGTCATGCTTGACTGGCTCACTCCTGGCATTTTTCATATCCCCCCCACCCGCGTCCTTGACCCACCTGGAGCACAAGTCGCCGACGACATCGACGAATGGGTGCTCACTTCTAATGCAGATGAGCCTGACATTGTCGTCCTTGTGGCAGCATAGCTAGCCCACCCTGCACACCCACCCCCACCTAGGAACACTTCTGTTCCCACTTCTGTCATTGCTCCCGCCGCCGCCACCTCCGCCCCCCCACCACCGTAGAGACCCCGGGGACTGTCCACACCTCTGCCCCGAAGGTCACTACCTCGGTCTCTGTCGTGCCCGAACCTGAGGGCACGGTTGACTCTGCTGCTCACGATTTCACTTCTTCCACCCTTTCGGAGCCAGCCAGTTCTTTTGCTCCTGAGCCTACGGATTCACCTATCTCGGAGCCCGTCTCTGCCAGCTCACTTCACGCACCTGTGGACCTCCTCACTTCCCTTCCTACCACTTTAGGTTCCACAATTTCTCCTCCCGGCACCACTTCTGTACCAGCATCAGCAGTTTTCTCTGAGAGCATCATGGTGTCTGTCACCACTTTTGTTTCCACGACGTCTCCCATTTCTGATGCTGTTGCTGCTTCCGTCTTGTCACGCCCCGCTTCCCAAAAATATGGAGGCGAAGCGTGAGAAGGTCCGCTCAGACTAGAAGCTACAAAGCTGCAAGTCCGATAAGCGTCAATCAAATTTAAAACTGCAGGTCCTTGCAACGCGAGCGAAACAAGATAATAATAATGAAATGAGACAAAAGAATAATCTCAGAATATCCATAAATATAAATTCCAACATCGCAGAAAAGCCACCAGGCTAAAAGAAAAAGAGACTAAAGGCCCAAACATGGCCAACAAAGTACAAAGTACAAAACAACGGTGCTACGCACCAGCAACTAACAAAAAGCCTAAAACAAAATAAAGCTCAACAAGACTCAAAGAATGGTCACCGGTGTCCACCAAAATCCTCCTGGGCAATCATGGACTCAGACTCAGCGTCAGCAAAACATCACGTACTCAGCAACGGTCTCTGGCTCAGGTCTAACATGTGACACCCAAAAGAGCAAGGGGCACATGTCAGCAAGTCTACAAGAGACTTGTACAAGGAAACTGAAAGTAGGGAAGGTAAGGCAACCTAGCAGTTCTAGCATGATGCAATGACATGGCAGTTAAAGTAATGAGTGCAACAGGTAAGGTAAAGTAAAGTGAAGTACGAGCATGTCATTTAAACATAGCATGGATGACAAGTATTGCATGAATCATTCACAAGACAAGTACAAGACAAGGAAAGTAAGCACCTCATGCACAGAGATTCCGTCTTTTGGCTAGAGGGCTGATCAGGCCACTCCTAAGTTCAAGTAACCGTTTATCCCTACCCCTCCACGTGTGTCGAGCCAGGGCCTTACCCCCGAACTTGGAATGCTCGCTTCTGGATCACGAGCCAGGAAGTGTTTTTAACAAGTATGGCATATGGGTGCACCTAGCCGGTCCAGGGAACCTGGGCATTGGCTTTTGACCAACACATGAGGCCCGTTTCCCCCGGAAGTAGTTTTCAAGGAGTACAAGTATTGTAGCGTGTGCTACGAATGCAACAATCAACTGGGATGACATGTAAGATGCAATGCATGGCAGTTAAAAGTGCGTACAGGTAAGGAAAGTAAACGTGACAGTTTAGTATGCATGAACAACAAGTTTAAAGGGTTGGATCTAGCTTCGTTGTCAAGCTAGATCAATTAGGTGACGGATCTAGTTTCGTTGTCAAACTAGATCAAGTAGGCGTCTAGCCAGCTATCATTTCACTGACTAGTCTCTTTTACGCTGAAAACAAGGAAGTGGCCTAAAAACATGGCCCTACACAAGAGTTGGCAAGTTTCACTTGCCTGCATGTACGACGTCTGAGCACACCGTCCAATGAGAGTCCAAAGATCACAATTATTCTACGTGCACAAGTCCACCGGCCTAAAGTCCATATTATTAATCTTGATTAGTGCATTTAAAACATTTAAAATACTTTGAAAAAACTGATTTTAGTCTTGATTAGCATGCATTGGGTTGGGGGTCCTAGGGGTGCAAAGCGTTACCTCAACACGACGCGAAAGCTACACCGGCGTCGGGTAGCGACGCCGGGGGTTGGAATAAGAGAACGCGCTCCAAGTCCTGATTCCAATATAGTTTCCTCGCTGGAAAGTTCAGAGCATCAACCGGAGTGACGGTTCCAGATTCCAAAGCTAGCACGTGCGACGACGGGCTACGACGTGTCGCAACGTCGTGCACGGCGAATCGTCGGAGAGAAAGCACCTAGGTGGGGCCCACAGTAGTCCTAGGGACCTTTGGGGGACCCACAATACCTCTGGAGAACTTGGGGGGCCCACGGTGGCAAGCGGTGTGACGGGTGCGGGGTTGCGACGTTTGCTCTCGGTCGTACTCAACCAAATGCGGGGGAACGGCTCGGTCGGTGCGGGGGAACGGGCTTGTGCATCGCAGCGGGTCGGTGCGGGGTCGGGGCTCTCGGTCGGTGCGGGGCAATGTCCCGGTCGGGGCGCTTGGATGCGGGGAGCGGGGTGCTGCAACGTTGCAACGGTTGCAACGTTGCGAAGCTGCGGTCGGTGCGGAGATGCGCCTCGGTCAGACACGGCGCTGAGCGGGGGACGAAGCGGGGTTGGGTGCGAGCGGCTGTGCGGAACGGAAGCGGGCGAAGCTCTCGGTCTGACCAAGAGGAATCCTCGGTCAGAGCGGGGGAACGGGGCGGCGGCTGCTGCAGCGATGCGGAGCGGCTAGGATGCGGAGCGGGCGACCGGTCAGAGCGGGGGAACGGAGCCCGTTCTCTCGGTCGGTGCGGCAAATGCTTGTCGCAACGTTGCGACGATTCGTCGCAACGTCAAATTGGGTTTTGGAAGGGGATAGGGTTAATTTCTTGCGAAAATAGGTCTTCCTAGGGGTTGTTTATATAGTGTAGATGGGTTGACTTGGTCTAGGGCTAAATCTAATAGGATTAGAAGTTTAAAATAATTTAAAATTTGAAATCTAACTTCTCCAACTTATCCAAGGATTTGACTTGGTCCAAATGAGCTGGAAATTGGCTCAAAAATTCTTTAAAACGTTTTAAAACTCAAATAAATTTTCTTTGGCCGAATTTAATATAAAAATTAATTATTAAAAATAATATAAAACTTGTTAAAAATATAAAAGTGGTCAAATGAACTCCAAAAATTATAAAATAAATATCAGGATGATCGTGGCGACAAATGTGAGCTAACTAAGAAGACGGATCTCAATTTTGACGTCGGACGACGAGACTAAAAATAGAAACGTCTCCCGTCAAGAGTGAGAATCGTCACGTCTCATCGAGTAAGTTTAAATTGTGGACAAAGGACTCGAGAAGTGTCGTTCCAAGATAGTGCCACTATTTAATACTCTCAGAGACGTTCACAACGGCATATCACACAAAAGTGTTCACGAACAAACAAAGTCTAAAACAAACACGTGCACGGTCAAAAGCACGTGCACGAACAACGTACCACGAAAAATGGTCGTTACATCCTCCCCACCTTAGAATAAAGTCCGTCCTCGGACTTTCTAATATAGCTAAGCGCCCTAGTAACTACCCAAATCAAGTCATATTATAATTCAACCAGGTATAGTCATTACAAGTGCTTATATATGCACTAGGTAGTCAAACATTAACACTACCAACACGTATATATATACATTCACATACGTATACACTTATACCTATTATAGTCAGTCAAATTTATACATGTATTTCAATCATATATATAAGCATACATTCCTTATATCACTACTACTTACCTAAACACAAAACAATATTTCAGATACTCATATAAGGATAGTCTCACACTTAGCAAATACAATCATTGCTCTACCTATAGGTAGCTACCTATGCACAAACATCAAGGGTATACTACCCTCTAATAGTCATCCAATACCAAACATCTCAACACATATAGTCACGCCATACCATTATTAATCAAGTTTTACTATATCTAATATATATTCACCACTAATATAATTTCACAATATATAGTCATTCAATGCATTCAAATATTTCACCATACATTCACATTACGTACGGTCCTATAACTGCATTTACGACACGCCACATATACCATAGTCATCAATTCCTATAGCTAAGCACATACTTACCCGTGCATGGTGCACACCCATACACGCTAACATTTCATTTACGCATACCAATCATATCATTATATTACTAGCACATCTATGCACCTAGTTTAGCTAGCACACAAGCAAGTCCTTAGTAAATAACTATACCACAAGACCAACCCTATAACTATATACTGGTATAGCGACCCACAATCATGTGCGTAACACTACCAGGCACAAACACTTCTATCACTATACATACATCAAACATTGCTATATTCAACTACAAACATACATTCAACATACTTAGAGTATACTCACTCAAGCTTGAGTGAGACTCAATGCACATATTAGAATATTCTATATACGTAACACTGCATTCATACCTATACCAATACCACTCCAACATATATATATATGGCTACCAATACAACCGTATACATACCATAGGTCAATCACACTTAATATTTAGTCAGGCAATACTCACGTAGTTAAATCAATTTATATACCATAATAATAACATTACAGACATCAGCACCCACATATTTATAATACCCTCTCTAGTACAAACATTCACCGTATTGTCACACATAAATAATGTATATATTCACACCATAGCCTACTACCTATAATTAGTATACTAACACATTCACACATACATAATTAAGATGTGCAATAGTCGCGTATACCTCACGGTATGCACGCATGCAACATCCCGAAAAGCAAGCAATACCAATCAAAATTATACTCCTACTACCATATGTATATCACCTATATACTCAGGCAACAAAACATAACTACTTACGTATAAGCACCATATATATCTACCTACGAGCACATACTCACTCGTACTAGTATATAGGTCACTCAATAAGCCTACTCTCTTAACCATACGTACTCTTAATATTATCACTACTAACATACACATAGCTTTACCAATCATTTTATTTCAACCATTATAAGTATCTCTTACTACATACACAACTTAAATATTTCAACGCTAACTCTTATATACACAGGCATCCCTAGTATAGTATAGCTATCCACACAAAAATCTATAACTCCTAACCCACGACAACTTCATAATATCACGAATAACTCCGAGTATATATATATATATATATATATATATATATATATATATATATATATATATATATATATATATATATATATATATATATACTAGTCATAACCCGTGCCCGCGGGCACGGTTCATTTAAGATTTCCCTCCGCGAAATCTTTGTTCCCCAAATAATTATTTCCACAGCCAAAATTGCGTTGAACAACAAATTAGCGTAAAAATATTTAGCGGCACAGACCCATTCGACGCGGAACAACAAATTCGGTGCAGATGCCCTCAACTCGGAACAATAAATTCGATGCGGAACAACAAATTAGCGTAATAAAATTTAGCGGGCACCTTCGGCCTGGGCACCTTCGACTCGCAGCATTAAGTGCAATTTAAAGTTTTTTTCCAAATGCATTAATTGTGTGCACTCTGCTATTCCCCAGAAACTTTTATTCCCCAAAAAGTTTCATTTCCTCAGAAACTTTCATTTCCCTATAAATATTTTTCCCTCCAAAAATTTCCATAAAATCTCATCTTAACCATTCATTCCTTAAGATTAAACCCAAACCGTTTTTCAATCAACATGTTTGTCCTATTCAACTTGTCCTAGTCAGCCCTAGGATTCAAAAACAGTTGTCAAATGTAATATATATATAGATAGTATATAACCCGTGCCCCAAGGGCACGGTTCATTTAAAATATCCCCTTAAAATCTTGAAAACCTAATTTTAAACGAACATCAATAATTAGAGTGCAATAATTATTATGCCCCCCCTCAAAATTAGTTCCCCTAAAATTTAATTCCACCCAAAAAAAAATTTTCCCCCAAAAAATTTATTCCTCCAAAAAATTTAGTTCCTTAGTTTCACAAAATTTTTTAATCCCCCCAATATTTAGTCTTCGCAATATTATTGACAAATACATTTTCTCTTGCCCCCATTGTTTAAAAAAATTCAACCATGAGAGAAGGAATGATGTGTGCTTGTTCACAGTTGCTTATGGTCTGGTACAATGCTAGAGCTTCTGTGTTCTGTGAGATGCTGTTAACGTGTGGACATGCCTGAACCACATGAATTCTAAAGAACTCAGATGAACAATATCTGACTAATGAATATTAATCTACAATAATAGCACTGAAACCATTTGAATTCAGAAACCATTTGTTTTCCCGCAAAAGGTTCCCTAAAAATAACAAAGTCAACCCTCCCAAATTACAAAGTTCTCCCCAAAATTTCTTCACAAACTCTCATAAGGGAATACATATCCAATGCACTGGCTTTTCCTTATTAGCAGTCATCATTGTAATAGAGAAATGTGGATGGTTTGAAAGGAGCCAGACCATCTGCAATGTGAAAAAAGATCAAATGGCACGTCATTAAAATATCAATACAAACAAAATTCACTTTTAAGTATCCAACGGGTCATAAAACTGCACCAAGAGATAAATACATATATAAAATTTTATAAAAGTGAGTAAATGAATATAGCTCAGCTCATGTATATCTGCTTGCCCCTAAACCCCCAATTTGAACTGTTTCCTCCACATTCTGTACCTTCATCTTGGCAAACTGCACGCTAGACAATGATGAAGATTGCATTGCCTTCCATCTCCTTGGTTCGAGCCACCACCAAAAATCAGAACAAAGATTTAATTTGTTACAACTATCAAAACCAATCAATCAAGAACAAACCAAGCAAAGATAGATGACACATTGATGAACACATAAAATTATTAAAATGTTTCATCCTCAAAAATCGGGGATACTCTAATTTTAAATGAACATCAATAATTAAAGTGCTATAATTGTTATTTAGCCCCCCCCAAATTTTTTTAAAGCTCCCCCAAAATTTAGATGTTTGATGGAGTTTGATAATTTTATTGCAATGAAAAAGAAAATGAACTCAAGTTCACATGATTGGCAAGAGAATTGTGAATAAGACTACTACTATAAGGACATCACCAAATAGAATAGCACATTGCAGTGGTAATAACAGTAGGTCTGTTGAAACATGGGAGATGCATTTTGAAGATGCAAATTTCTAGTCCATTGATTACTTTAAAGGTAAGTAAATCCAGAAATCATAATAGTAAACGTGTGCAAGTGTTTAAGTTGACATATTATATTATATCATGGTAGGAAACCCCATAAATTACACACAAATTAGCATACTTGTAAAACAAAGCTGGTATAAACTTACTCCTGCAAGTTTATTGTATCCTTCATTTGATGATGAAGAACCTAAGAAATAGAAAATACAATAATAATTTGGGGCTTCAAGAACAAAATCTTGCCATAAATAAAAAATCAAATGATTGGAGCAGTCAGTACCTAAATCTGCGTTAGAAACTTCGTAAGCTACCACCACAGTCACATTAATCCCGAGCTTGCTCGCTATATCTAGAGTCTCTAATTGGGAAGCAGTACCTCAATCTTTAATTTTGCATTTGATTTCTTTTTTGCTAACTGCAATTGGGAAGCATACCAAACCCAAATTGTTAGTCACTTTTCGAGGGAGATGTTGAGTTCTGTTCGAGGGAGAGATTAGGGTGCTGTCAGACCTAAATATATAAAGCTATCTTGTGCCCTCATCTCACTAATTTTTTGGGATTTTTGGGATGACTGCTCATGAAATTTTCATGGATGGCTATTCACACATTTCGTGGATAGAAATACTTCCACCTATGATAGATTCAATGGTTGGAAATAATAAAATAATTTTTAAAAAAATATTTTTCCACTCCCATATTTTGTCATAGGTGGTGCGTCATTTTCCGTAGGCATGAGTTGCTTTTTGCCCGTAGATGTATATCCACATATTTTCTTAGCTGTATGTTCATTTATGTCTATGAAAATTTTCGTTAGTGTAAGTCCATGAGTGGATGTCAGTTTTTTTCGCTAGTTTTGGGTAGATGTCTACCATCTAAAATCTATTTAGAAACAAAATTTCAAAAGATTTCAATATAGTTTACCCATGTAACGTGTAACAAAAATAACTTTTTTAAAACAATATGAAACACACCGTTTGGCCACTTGGATGAATGTGAAAGAAATATTGAAATACTCTTAACATTTTGTTTACTCATTTTGATTCCTCCTACACAACCTTTTATGCTATGCTAGTCAACAATCTCATTCAAGAAAATCACTCAAATGTATAAGAGACATGCATCAGCAATGCTTGCTTCCGGAAGTAGACTATTAATTTCAAGTATGAATGAATGAATGTGAAATGATTAAGCTCTCAGCTTGGAACACAAAACGTATTTTCCTGCTGGAAGCCATATGAAACCCCAAGATTCGCTCCTCGATCACCTCCCTGTGTGTTCCGCGTGAAAATGAAACCACCATTGTCTTGAGCACGGGTGCTTTAGATAAAAGAAATTGTATAAATTCAAGCTCAGCTTCTTCGCCATTGATCCGAGTCATTTTCACATCATGAAGATCACCGAAGAAATCAAGATGTTCATGTGCCTTCCAAAAACCCTCTCTAGCTCCAGGGGGTTCCACAACGACCGGTCCAGAGTGCCAGCTCTGCGAAGAAGAACAAAATCAAAACGCAGTAAACCACTCAACTTATAAGAAGCCAGGTTAAGGGAACAGATCATGCATGCATGCGCGTTACCCTAAGTGCTACTTCATGTAGATTGGGCGCGCTCTGTAGAAGCCAGGAGACAACCGAGACGTCCTCTACATGACCAAAGTTGACAACCAACGACATATGATACAAATGGATTAGCACATGCTTATAGAAACGAAGCACTAATTAGCATAGCTCAAAATTAATGGTGCATTCGCATCAAGCTTGAATCTTTAAAAATAAGATCAATGATTTTCCAATATGAAATTGCATTCATGTTGCATTCATGCTACTGAAATTAGCTACTCAAATTAGCTACTCATATCAAATTATATCCTGCTAATTCATATCAAATGCATTCGAAGCTAATTAGTTTCAAATCAAATGCATTTGAAACTAATTCATATCAAATTGGAATTCATGTCAAATTATCCTGCTTACATTGTTCTGTAAAAACTAATTCATATCAAATTGGCATTCATTTAAAAAGTCATGGATCATGTTGCCCTGCACAATTGTGCCTAAACATTTTTCTAGTCATCTTTGTTGGTTTATGCCCTGAGTGTACCAACAGTTTTCTAATGTATCAACTTTGTTATGCTAATTAGTTGGGCTAATTAGATCCATAATTTATCAAGTTAATAGGATATTTAGTTGATATCATAATGTATCAACATTTTTTCTGCTTGTGCTAATTAGAACCACTATACTATTAACTAAAACTTGATAACTTTATTGCTACAAATTACTAAAACTTGATAACAGCTAATAGAGCAAATCTTTGAAATGTCTTGTACCTCCCATACTTCGATGCTTGCCAATATGATGAACTCGGTCTCAGCGTTCACCTTCTGTATTGTGACGACGTGCCTCGAGCTTCTGTAAGTATGTTTTCACCATTGACGGAAGTGCATCTCATGCTTAACATACCTGCAACAATGCTTTAATAGTTTACATTATGATGTATATGTTGCCAATGGTATGTGCTTTAGGTCAATATTCAGAATAAATATATTATCTTTCTTCCATGTGCTCATTGCATAGTTGGATACATACCTGATAAGTCCCCAGCGTAAGTGATTTAAAACCAGCGTAAGATGATATGTGCAATATATGAAGTAGTATTCCCAAGTTCATATGAACTTCTGGTCCAAACCCAAATTTCATTGAAAACACACACATTAAGAGGATTATGCAAAGATATAAACATATATGCACACCTTCATGATAACATAAGATCTGTATGTTAATATGGCACTCAGTTAATAGAACATAAAATTTTGAGGGCAGCAACACATCCGTCCACTGCTTTCCCCACTGGCCCATCCCATCCCTATAATGTTGAAGGAACCTGGCAAAATTTTATGTTATCCAACTATGCAATGAGCATAGGGAAGTGTTGCTATTAACAGGAAGTTTTGAAGTTACCTGGAACCTGGAAAAAAAGCAATTTTGAAGGAACCTGGCACTGTTGAAGGAACCTGGAAATTTTGAAGCAATTCAAAACCTACAATCTATGAATTCAGAGCTTCAACATAAAATTTTGAAGGAACCTGGAAAAAAGCAATTTTTACAAAGAATTCATAGAATAAGATCTGAAGCTATTAGATCCAATCAAATTCAACCAGAAAAACAACAAATCAAAAACAGAACTTACATGACATTTTGCAAGCTTCAGAACCTCCTCCTCGCTGTTCGCGTCTTTGCCTCCGTGTAACACAAATCCCAACTCAAAAGACAGACCATCTAACCATGAAAATAGAATTCATAGTTTCAGCATCCTGAGGGGTAAACAACAAAAGCCTCTGTTTAGTATACAAATGATGTCACAATCTAATAACAGTTGACCTTAGTAACCACTAACCATGAACACAACAAACTCATCCATGGCCCGGAAAGGTGCCAGTGCACAAAAAAGAATAGAACAATTTCATGAATTTCAAAGTGCCGATCACTTTCAATTGCATATGTGATCCAGGACTATAATAGCAAAATTCTGTGTCTTTGGTAATATAGATCATGATGATGATTGCATATTTCCTAATCTGGCATGAGTTCAGAGCAACATCAAATCAACTTCTGCCAATTGAAGTCAGATTATAATACCTTATTCAGTTTTTTATAATATCTTCAACCAATTGAAATCAGATTATATTGTAAAGGCTTCCATAACTTTCATTTTATCATTGAACTTCCATTTGACCTGATTTCACCAATTTCTTTTCCTTTCTTATCCCAATTGGAGTAAATTATCAATTTACATACTAATGCTCCAATATTTTCTTTGCATGTTTTCCAGATTTTCAACAGTATCTTTAATTATGGCATGACACCATACATGTGTTTAACTACCAGTGCTATTATCTAAAGCATTTATAGTCTAGCTTGCAAAATGGATAATATCTGAATGTGCTTTCGCCTACCTTTGTTGTCATTCCTGCATGTTACCATATGTACATTTACCTACATTTTCTGTTATTTGTCGATGAATCAATTAAAATTGTTTATGTCCAGATAGAAATAAAGCACAGATCACCAAAAACATTAACTTACATTTAAAAACTCACTAAGAAGAGTTTCTATATGAGCATGTCATTTTGAAAAGAGGTATACCAATGCTATATTCACTCGCCATCTCCTCTAGCTTAATGAGAGACATCCATAAAGTGCAAATTTCCTACACATGCATAATTTGCCATTCATGCATTACCCACGGGAGATATGCAAACTTCAGACATCTGCATGATAATTTGCAAAAAATTAAGAGCTACTTTTAACTAAGGATACAGTAATATTTATTTATACTTACATTATCGTGGTCAAATTCCTTGATAATATCCTCAAGCAGAACATCTTCCATGTTATTCTCTTTGCAAGCTTTTTGAATCTTATCAACAGTAATGTAACCACTTCCATCCTTGTCAAAATATCTAAAAGCTGCTGCTAAATGCTCTTCACGTTCCAATTTATTGAGATGTATTTTCGCAGGAATAAGCTCCCCATAGTCAATGGTATCGTTGTTTTCCACGTCAGCCTAATGCGGTTTTTCTGACAATCAGTTAGCATAGGACACAAAACCATGTGACAATCAATAAAATTGACTGGGATATTCTTCAAAAGAATCGGTTTCTTTACTTTCTTAAAAAGGAAAAAAGTGACAATCCTAGATTAGAGAATGTTCATAAATAATCTTAAACAATATCAATGACCCTGAAATACAATCAGCAACAGTCTGCAAGAAGGTTCCATTATTTGAAAACTAAACAAAGTTGCAATTTTTTTGAAGAAAACACTCACTTTGAATTTTTCTGAAGCATTATATATAGGCTGCTTCCCACTGGATTGGTGCTCATTATTCAATCAGAAAGAATGAGAGAAGGCTATCTATCTTTCCTTCCTCACAGAGACTTTTTAATATTCCCATCTCTTATCTCATTTGCATTAAAAAAACTCTGATACAAACTCCTCTCTCCATCCTTTGCCATCCATGGATGTGAACTTCTTGAACTTGACATCTTATGAGGTGATGTTGCAGAAAATAAAAAATCCAGCTTCATAGCACATGTTGTAATAGCTCTTAAAACTGTAAACATATTATCAAACATTTCATGCACATAAGCATCTATAACCCAGCAAACATATTTCACAAGAATTATCTACAATCTAGAATCAATTTTTTTGTATAATGTGCTTGTTGAATTATTTACCAATGAGAATGAAAGGCATAATGAAAATAATAAGCCCAAAACAATTGATTATGCATGAATGTAGTGTTTACTCATTCCTTCGACAACAATTGACGAAATACCAAAGCATATGGAAGCCAGTTTACAGAAATTTTACAGAAATTCACCAATTAGACCTAACCATAGAAATGAATGAAAAGAAACTTACAAGTTTCAGTAGATGGAAGCCAGTTATATTGTTATCTTGAAGCAATTCATAATCATCCTCATTAAGCTCATATTTTTTCTTGGTCTCTCTGCCAAAATATACACAAAATCATTACCAAAAATGAAATCTTTCAAGTTCAATAAAAAAACCAAGCTCATATTTCTGCTTCCTTTTTTCTATGCCTCTCTTCATCATTATCATCTGCCTTCTCCTATTCTTCTTCTTCATCCTCTTCTTCAACATCGTCCACTATAAACCCATCTTTCTCATACTTATCATGATACTCCTCTGAAAATCTAAAAGGGAACTCAAATGTTAAGGAGAAAAGGATGCCAAACCCTAAAAACATGAAAATGGTCAAAATTTAACTTATTCATCATGTTCATCGCCGTCTTTTATATCATCGAGAGACCATAATTACGAAATTACTTATCTCTCTGATGGTTAGAGTTTCAGATACGTGATGCGAGTATGAGTTAATTAGATGTTTATTTATTTATGCATTCTATTCACATGATGTAGGCAAGACATACACATCCTTCATGTCGCATGTATCATTCACACAAATCGAAGAATAATAACCAAATGAGCAACTAATTCGTGTATGCATGTTGCATATTGTTCTAGTATATTTGTTAAAATGTTGGAATCACTGATGTCTTCTTTGATATTTTTTATGCAGGTGCAACCTGCATCTAATGACTCTGTTTCTAGCCTTAGTTTCAGTCCTAAGGAAAATTACTTGGTGGCCACTTCTTGGGATAATCAGGTTTGTTTCATTAGAACTCAAACTTTATCGGTTTCATCAAATATTTGATAAATATTTACCATGGAGATGATATTGTAGCCCACTGGTTTCTGTTTTTGTATGAAGTGCAGGTGAGGTGCTGGGAGATCATGTCAGCCAGCAGTCAGGCGAAGACATTCATTCAACATGACCAACCTGTATGCACATATATTTTGAGTTCTTTTGATATTTAAAAAATCTCATTCAACATCTGGAGAAATTTATTGTTGCTAACAATTGACCCTTAGCAAAAATCTCATTCAGCGGTCAGGTGAGATGCTCCGCCTAGAAGGATGATGGCACCACTATGTTTTTAGGTGGGTGCGATAAGATTGTTAAAATGTGGCCCTTAGCGTTTAATGGCCAGCCAACCCAGGTTGCTGCTCATGATGCACCTATCAAAGAAATCGCTTGGATTGGGCAGTTGAATTGCCTTGTTACAGGGAGCTCATGATGCATCACGTACTTGAAACTCTAACCATCACACATCTAATTATCTCTTTGATGCAGAGGAGATACGTTATGCAAAAATTTTAGATGTGAACGTGCACCTGAAACTCTAACCATCAGAGACCAAAATTGGGACAAAGGAACTCACTTTGAAGCTTCTGATTCGAAACGTCGAGGTATATAACATCAACAGTCATTGAACCAGCTTAAACCACTAAGAGCTACTAAAAAGGGTGATACTTTAAATTGAGAATGTGTATAAAAATGACAGAAATTTTCCACTTACCATAATCAATCAAATTTGAATATCAGGATTCAAGCTCGACTTTATCTAGTTCTCATCTAATATTACTGCATCTATCATACATGTTCGCCGATGAAGCTTAGAGTCAAAATTCTATTTTTTTAAAGCTTAGAGTCTTAGCAGTTGCATATTATACCACAAAAATATTCAATCCGAAATTACTTAAAACACAGACGAATCAGTGGCATACTCAAATAAAATGAATGCAATGCCATAAACTATTTTTATATCACCATATTAACAGAATCACATTCCAAGAAAACTTCATGTGGCAAAGAAATGCAACCATGCAAAATAGGATACACAGAAGAGGGGGTGAATAGTGTTATCCAAATAATATGCAAACTTTAAAATTAATCACTCTAATTCTACCTAACCTTCCAATGATTGTTACCTATCTTGAAACTTTATCAACAATCTCAAAGAACTCGCAATGAAAAGATAACATCAGAAATAAAAGAGAGATGCAAGCAAAACTCCAGTGTCGTATTTCAACTCATCTAATTATAAAGATGACTCCTTTAAGGCCATGTATTACATAGAACAGCTAGAGGTAAAAGTGGGGAAAAGAAGAAAAAACAGTGTAAACACCAAAAAGACCGGTAATTAAGCAATATAGGCACAGCCGCCCAGAACATCAAACCCATGTTATCCATATGCAAAATTTGTTTACTTATTCAATGATAGAAAAGTAAGGGGATGTTTGCAGGAATACAAATACCTTAATACGTTGAATTTTTTAATTGTAAGATGCCTACTGTGACATAGATCAACAAACAAAAGGCATAAACCATTATCAGGCTACTAATTATAATGTGTACTTAACATGAGGGCAAACTATTTAGATAATTAAATAGTTTTCACAAACTCTGTTGTAAAGCTGCTAAAAAATATACACCCATGAAACAACCTACACAAATGACTTCAATAATCATGAATATCATGCATGGGGTAATGCAAATTTATTTTAAAATGATAAGCATTTTAGAATCATTTATCTTATGATATTTGTTGCAAAAAATTAAAAGCAAAAGTATACCATATATTAAGATTAAAAATCTGCCTCCACCAGAGGCCGTCAACATCCACGCTTTGTTGCCGCCTCTCGACACCCAGTATCCTTGTGGGATCGTCCAAACTCATCGATTCCACAATATCTCTATCGTAAAGACTCACAAAACTGCCAAAATATCTATATATTGGGGGGAAAATAAATAAGAATTCAACTTGCTCAAAAAAATTAAATTTGATGAAAAGAAAAACTTACCAAACAAAATACAGTTATAGTTAGGACCATGCGCATGGCGATATTGGCCTTCGAATTCCATTCTAATTGGTTATAACCTTTGCAAAATAACGAACCATCGTCAGAAGTTTTGAGAGTCAAACAGACAGTAATAGGTTGGCCATAATGAACTTGAGAGTTTTGTAACTCCCTTTGCAGTGCAATCACAATAGCCCATGATATGCACACTGTTTTGCTCTTAAAGCACATAGCAACAACTAAAGAACTTCAAGCTTCATAATCTGATAACGACTTATCCATCAAAAAAATAAGAGAACTGATGCATGTTAAACTGGAAAATATATACTGAAAGATATAAATCACATGGAAGCAGAGCCATTGGTTCCAAAATCTAATGGTCTCCATCACCTTTCTTCTATCTTTAACCCAACTCTGGCCAAAAAGATAAACACACAAAACTGTCAAGTTTCAATCGATTTGATAATTGGCCTATTGTGCTAGTTTGCCGCCCCCAATCAAAATATTATTTTCAAAATTAAAATATAAATATTGTTATTATTTAAAGCTCTTATTGTTATTTACAACATATGCATGTACATGGATGGTTGCAGGGTTAGACGAACTGAACGTTGTATCCCAGGCGTTGAGAAATGACTGTGCCGAAACGGTTTGGCCATCAAGCTTGGCTATGAAGTCTTGCACATTGTAGAATGCATATGTTGTAAAAAAGAAGATGAAGAAAAGGAGATGAACACATTGCACTCTCCAAAAATGAGAAAATTCTCAAACAAATGAGAAAATTCTCAGATATCAGTGTACATCCCCAAACAAATGAGAAAATTCTCCAAAAATGTGAAGGATCCGAGCCCTGCACTTCAATGTCTTTGTTAGGTAAAACATCAAACAGGTTCTATGCATGAAAATGTAACTTCAAATTACCAACAAAGGATGCAAGCTTTCCAACATAAAATTTGAGCAAAACCCCGTCACTATTCAGATATCAGTATACATCCCCAAACAAATGAGAAAATTCTCCAAAAATGTGAAGGATCCGAGTCCTGCAGTTCAAGGGCTTTGTCAGGCAAAACATCAAACAGGTTCTATGCATGAAAATGTAACTTCAAATTACCAACAAAGGATGCAAGCTTTCCAACATAAAATTTGAGCAAAACCCCGTCACTAACCTGGAAGCTGCCTCCGAAGCGCCAGCTGCACTTGGCTCCCAGAAAGCGTGAAGGGTCGCACACATTTCACTTCCAACGGCGTTTCTTCTGCTGGCTTGCTCATCCTCCACAACGAATCGTTACAATCGATCTTCTTCGTTTCCCCTTCATCCTACAGGTTGTTGATTGCCAACACGACGTCCTCGTACAGACCGAGGTGAGCTCTCATCTGCAAGGACCTCAACAATGCAGTGCGGCACTGGAGTTCAGGGACGGTGGGAACCGGATGCCATTGGTGTTTGAACCGCGCTGTCGCGGGTGTGAGATGCGGCAATCGGAGAAGGTTCTTACTGCGAGAGAGAGAGAAAGAGAAAGAGAGAGATAGAGGGACGGGGTCGGGATCAGAGAAGGGAGAGGCAGGGGTTTGGGTGAGGGATTTAATTTTCAATTTTTTATTCCCCCCAAAATATTTCATTCCCCCCAAAATACTTTTCTTCCTCCCAAAATTTAATCCCCTTCAAAATTTTGTTTCAAATTTAAAATTTCAAACCTCATATCAAATAGTTTCCCCCCCAAAGTTATCTTCTTCCAATTTCAATTTCTCTTATCTTATCCAATTTCTCTTATCTTATCCAATTTCTCTTAACAACATCCCTCATATATACCCAATTTCTCATCTCTTATCAAAAACTCTTATCCAAAAACCCATGATAACATCCCTGTTTTATAATATATATATCCCCTGGGCCGGATGGATACAATGCCTTCTTCTTTCAGCATGGGTGGAGCACAATTGGTAAAGATCTAACTGATGATGTCCACTCTTTTTTCCGTTCCGTATCTATCATGCATCCAATTAATCATACAAATCTTACCCTTGTCCCTAAAAATGATACTGCCTCGAGTCTGGGTGACTACAGACCAATTGCTTGCTGTAATGTCATCTACAAAGTTATCAGTAAAATAATGTGTAACAGGCTGCGAGTCCTTATTCACGAGCTTATTTCCCCAAATCAGTCAGCTTTTTTGAAGGGCAGACTTCTATCTGATAGTGCACTCCTTACACATGAACAGATTAGGGATTTTAGTAACCCAATGGGTTCCAGGGCCTGTCTAAAATTGGATCTACGGAAGGCTTTTGATAGTGTCAATCGGGAATTCCTCTATTATATTATGCACAGAATGGGATTTGGTAGGCGGTTTATTGGTTGGATTATGGAATGTATCTCTACCCCTACCTACTCCGTTATGGTGAACGGCTCTCCAGCAGGCTATTTTGAAGGAAATAGGGGGCTTAGACAGGGCGATCCACTTTCCCCTTACCTCTTCGTTATCATTATGGAAGCTTTTTCTTTACTAATTGAAAAGTCCTTATCAGTAGGTAACATCCAACCTATGAGACGGGCAGACACTACATCTCATCTTCTATTTGCAGATGACTTACTGATATTTTGTAGAGCTAATAAACGCACCTTCTCAGGCCTCAAAATATTATTGGATGACTTCTCCCACCTCACTAGGTTGGAAATAAATTGGGACAAGAGTACGGCAATGTTCAGTAAAGGTACTAAATCTCCTACTGACTTGGTAAGCCTCCTTGGAGTACGGCAGGGCTCCTCCATTACTACATATCTCGGGTTGCCTCTATCTTCCAAGTATCCAAAGCCGACCATGTACAATAGATTGGTCGATAAATGCAAGAAGAGACTCACGGGGTGGACTTCTACCATGCTCTCCATCTCGGGACGAATTGAGCTTGTAAGATCAGTTATTTACGGAATGATGATCTTCTGGATGCAAGTTTACCGAATCCCTAATTCAATACTTCGAGCTATCACCTCTGCGTGCAGGAAATTTATCTGGGGAACGTCTCATGTATGGGCATGGAAGGATATATGTACTCCAAAAGAAGAGGGGGGAGTGGGACTCCGCCTTCTCCCTGATATTAATATGGCCGCGGGTGTGAGATTAACTTGGCGGATGCTATCTGGAGAAGGCCTTTGGGCTAACTACATGAGGACCAAATACAAAGATTCTGATCGATTCTTTGCGGCAAAGGGGAAGGTAACAGATTCGGGTACTTGGAAATTCATGTTGACTTGCAGGAAGTTCTCGAAATACCTAATCAAGAGGCAAGTACGGGATGGTACATCTACGCTATTCTGGTATGACAACTGGTTGGGGAGTGGACCGTTAGCTGATTTATGTGAAGTTCCCGTGGAGGCACAGCATAAAACGGTGGCTGACTATTGGGTTCAAGGGACCTGGACGCTAGACCCAGCTATAGGATGGGTTCGGCCTGAGCTGCTGAAACTCAATTTGTTGGCCGGTAGGGATAACTGGGCATGGGCGGAATCAAGCAGGCCTTTCTCTTTTGCCGCTGCCTGGCAGGGAGTTCGGCATAGAGGTGTTCCTTTCAGATACTACAACCTGGTTTGGTTTAGACATAGTGTGCCGAAACAATCTCTAGCACTCTTAAGAGCTTTCCTTGGCAAGCTATTAACAAGGGACAAATTGCAGGGCTGGGGGATTCAAAATGAAACTCAATGTATCATGTGCAATTCGGGTGGGGATGAAGATATCAACCACCTATTCTTTGAGTGTGAATACACTAGCTACATTTTGAAGAGATGCCTACTAAAGCTGGGAATTACTGTCCCCATTTCCCCCCAACTCACACGAGTTGGTGACTACTTCTTGGGGAACTTTGAGAAGAGAGACGCTTTAAGCACTATGGCTAAAACAGCGCTCTCTTCAATGGTCTGGCACATCTGGCGGGAAAGGAACAGGAGAATTTTTGAGGACATCAAGAGACCAATGACGGCCCTGTTTGAGGAGATTGCTTCTGACTTCAGAACAATCCTTAGGGATATTGAGCCTAATTCTCAGGAAGCCAAACAAGCTATGGATCGCTGGGAGCATAGAGATAATTGATAAATTTTTGCTTTTATTTTATTGTTTAAGTTTAAGTTTCATTTGCGCATTTGGGAGACACATTGGGGGTTACCAGTTGAGGGTGACGGCGCTTGTGCCCTCTCCCCTCTCTGCTGTAACACCAATCTGACTACCTAAATGTATGTACATTTGTTATTAATATAGATGGCCACTAACTTTTCAAAATATATATATATATATATATATATATATATATATATATATATATATATATATATATATATATATATATATATATATCACACAATAGGCAAGCACTAATATACTATGGGGGGTATACTCATTCAAGCCCACGTACACAAGTTAGGTGCGTGCACTACGACTACCTCACAAGGTCCAAGGGCCTACTAACAATTAAAGAGTTGACACAAACATTGACGGGCACCTAAGCCTAAGCAATAGAGGGAGGTCGAAAGCGTGACGATGGAAGGATCGATAAGCACGAGTTCAGATAGGACGAATGCAAGGAGACAGCTTGGTTAGGCGAAACATTAACTCAATGGTGATGTTTAGGTTGAGGAAAAAGGGAGATGTAGTGATGCTTAAATAGGATACAGAAAAGAAAATAGGGTGAATCGCATAAGCTAAAATACGTGGATTTTGAAAACTGTCGTTCTTCAAAAGTTGAAATCCCAGTCTGAAAAGAAATATTGGTGGTCGATAAAACGAGTTGTTCAAAATAAATTTTGAGTCGAACATTCATAATAAAGAAAATGGTCTATTGGTTTTAAAATTTTTTAAAAGGAAGTAAAATCATTTGCACGAATATTAAGGACATGGTTTAGAAAATTCTTTCCGTCAGTAATTTAATATAATGTTGTCAAAAGTTTTGGAAAGTCAAGAATGAAATCAAGTAACGGAAGAATTTAAACTCATGTTAAATGCTTTCAAAACCTTTAGGCTTCGGAAGATTTAAAATAACCAACATTGAAACTACTTTTTAGAGAACCAGGGTTTGCCAGAAATGAGAAACTGATTTACATAAGGTTCTTAATAGACGAGCACAACGAGTCTGGCACGGATATAAAAATAGTTGAAAGTAGGTATGGTGCACGGAAAAATAATATTAACTTAGTAGTAGAATTATCGAAATCGAATAGCAAGTCTTTAAAATCAAATCATGGAGGGTCTAAATCAGGAAGTGGTTATGAAAATAGTAATTTTGCAAAAATCTGAAGTAGCGAAAACGACGAGCAAGGACCAACTTGCTGAAAGCTGAAATTCGATGTGTCTAGTATATTAAAGTAAACATGACGTATCATTCATATGACACAAATAAGAAGGAAAATTATAAATCGAATTGGGCAAAGCAAAAGTACTGTCCAGAATAAAATTAATATATGAGGGGACAACACATTTACATAGGTACGAAAAATATAAGCTGGAAAAATATTATAAGCTAGGGTTCAAAATTCCGACAAACGTTTTTAAAAATTTTAAATCGATGAAGGAGCATGAAGTATAAGTATATTAAAATTTTGAGCAAATCAAGCTTAGTGGAAGGGAAGATTGAAAAAATATTATCAGAAGGTTCAGGATTTGCAATGGAGATGTTTGAAAATTGACGACGATCGTCATGAGGCGATCTCGTGAATCGAGGCAAGGAAATTGGTCGAATGATCAAAACATTCATACGCCTAGGATATGAATCAGAAGAGTCTACGGAAAAACTCCTACGGTCGACCAACTAAAGATTAGGAACTAGGCGCTAAGACCTTCTAAGGAGCTAGACGGAAACGAAATGCGTTCAGCTTGGTCCGAAATCGATGAACCCAAGCGAACGACAAAAGGAAATTCTAAAAGTCTAATATGGTCAGGGGTAGACATGAACCACTAAGGTAACTCCTACGACGATTAAATCAATTGCTGACAGGGAACCTAACTAACAATCAGAGGCCTCTAACCAGCAAACACAGACGTCTAGCTAAGTCTTCTTACCACCTAGTGTCCTAAGAAAACAACTAAACTCGGGGCTTATGACTCGGATGTTGCGATTTATTTAATGGACATTCTGTTATTATCGTTGTTCCGCTAATTCGCAATTGCAAGACTGGACCTGCATGGGCCACCAACAAAACCTGTCACGCCCCGCTTCCCAAAAATATGGAGGTGAAGCATGAGAAGGTCCGCTCAGACTAGAAGCTACAAAGCTGCAAGTCCGATAAGCGTCAATCAAATTTAAAACTGCAGGTCCTTGCAACGCGAGCGAAACAAGATAATAATAATGAAATGAGACAAAAGAATAATCTCAGAATATCCATAAATATAAATTCCAACATCGCAGAAAAGCCACCAGGCTAAAAGAAAAAGAGACTAAAGGCCCAAACATGGCCAACAAAGTACAAAGTACAAAACAACGGTGCTACGCACCAGCAACTAAGAAAAAGCCTAAAACAAAATAAAGCTCAACAAGACTCAAAGAATGGTCACCGGTGTCCACCAAAATCCTCCTGGGCAATCATGGACTCAGACTCAGTGTCAGCAAAATATCACGTACTCAGCAACGGTCTCTGGCTCAGGTCTAACATGTGACACCCAAAAGAGCAAGGGGCACATGTCAGTAAGTCTACAAGAGACTTGTGCAAGGAAACTGAAAGTAGGGAAGGTAAGGCAACCTAGCAGTTCTAGCATGATGCAATGACATGGCAGTTAAAGTAATGAGTGCAACAGGTAAGGTAAAGTAAAGTGAAGTACAAGCATGTCATTTAAACATAGCATGGATGACAAGTATTGCATGAATCATTCACAAGACAAGTACAAGACAAGGAAAGTAAGCACCTCGTGCACAAAGATTCCGTCTTTTGGCTAGAGGGATGATCAGGCCACTCCTAAGCTCAAGTAACCGTTTATCCCTACCCCTCCACGTGTGTCGAGCCAGGGCCTTACCCCCGAACTTGGAATGCTTGCTTCTGGATCACGAGCCAGGAAGTGTTTTTAACAAGTATGGCATAGGGGTGCACCTAGCCGGTCCAGGGAACCCGGGCATTGGCTTTTGACCAACACATGAGGCCCGTTTCCCCCGGAAGTAGTTTTCAAGGAGTACAAGTATTGTAGCGTGTGCTACGAATGCAACAATCAACTGGGATGACATGTAAGATGCAATGCATGGCAGTTAAAAGTGCGTACAGGTAAGGAAAGTAAACGTGAAAGTTTAGTATGCATGAACAACAAGTTTAAAGGGTTGGATCTAGCTTCGTTGTCAAGCTAGATCAATTAGGTGACGGATCTAGTTTCGTTGTCAAACTAGATCAAGTAGGCGTCTAGCCAGCTATCATTTCACTGACTAGTCTCTTTTACGCTTAAAACAAGGAAGTGGCCTAAAAACATGGCCCTACACAAGAGTTGGCAAGTTTCACTTGCCTGCATGTACGACGTCTGAGCACACTGTCCAATGAGAGTCCAAAGATCATAATTATCCTACGTGCACAAGTCCACCGGCCTAAAGTCCATATTATTAATCTTGATTAGTGCATTTAAAACATTTAAAATACTTTGAAAATACTGATTTTAGTCTTGATTAGCATGCATTGGGTTGGGGGTCCTAGGGGTGCAAAGCGTTACCTCAACACGACGCGAAAGCTACACCGGCGTCGGGTAGCGACGCCGGGGGTTGGAATAAGAGAACGCGCTCCAAGTCCTGATTCCAATATAGTTTCCTCACTGGAAAGTTCAGAGCATCAACCGGAGCGACGGTTCCAGATTCCAAAGCTAGCACGTACGACGACGGGCTACGACGTGTCGCAACGTCGTGCACGGCGAATCGTCGGAGAGAAAGCACCTAGGTGGGGCCCACAGTAGTCCTAGGGACCTTTGGGGGACCCACAATACCTCTGGAGAACTTGGGGGGCCCACGGTGGCAAGCGGAGCGACGGGTGCGGGGTTGCGACGTTTGCTCTCGGTCGTACTCAGCCAAATGCGGGGGAACGGCTCGGTCGGTGCGGGGGAATGGGCTTGTGCATCGCAGCGGGTCGGTGCGGGGTCGGGGCTCTCGGTCGGTGCGGGGCAATGTCCCGGTCGGGGCGCTTGGATGCGGGGAGCGGGGTGCTGCAACGTTGCAACGGTTGCAACGTTGCGAAGCTGCGGTCGGTGCGGAGATGTGCCTCGGTCAGACACGGCGCTGAGCGGGAGACGAAGCGGGGTTGGGTGCGAGCGGCTGTGCGGAACGGAAGCGGGCGAAGCTCTCTGTCTGACCGAGAGGAATCCTCGGTCAGAGCGGGGGAACGGGGCGGCGGCTGCTGCAGCGATGCGGAGCGGCTAGGATGCGGAGCGGGTGACCGGTCAGAGCGGGGGAACGGAGCCCGTTCTCTCGGTCGGTGCGGCAAATGCTTGTCGCAACGTTGCGACGATTCATCGCAACGTCAAATTGGGTTTTGGAAGGGGCTAGGGTTAATTTCTTGCGAAAATAGGTCTTCCTAGGGGTTGTTTATATAGTGTAGATGGGTTGACTTGGTCTAGGGCTAAATCTAATAGGATTAGAAGTTTTAAATAATTTAAAATTTGAAATCTAACTTCTCCAACTTATCCATGGATTTGACTTGGTCCAAATGAGCTGGAAATTGGCTCAAAAATTCTTTAAAATGTTTAAAACTCAAATAAATTTTCTTTGGCCGAATTTAATATAAAAATTAATTATTAAAAATAATATAAAACTTGTTAAAAATATAAAAGTGGTCAAATGAACTCCAAAAATTATAAAATAAATATCAGGGTGATCCTGGCGACAAATGTGAGCTAACTAAGAAGACGGATCTCAATTTCGACGTCGGACGACGAGACTAAAAATAGAAACGTCTCCCGTCAAGAGTGAGAATCGTCACGTCTCATCGAGTAAGTTTAAATTATGGACAAAGGACTCGAGAAGTGTCGTTCCAAGATAGTGCCACTATTTAATACTCTCAGAGACGTTCACAACGGCATATCACACAAAAGTGTTCACGAACAAACAAAGCCTAAAACAAACACGTGCACGGTCAAAAGCACGTGCACGAACAACGTACCACGAAAAATGGTCGTTACACGTCTCTACACCGGATCTCGGATCCATCCCACGCACATCCTCTTCCTCCGAGATCCCTACTAGACCACCCTCTCCTGACTTTCAGTTCAGACCCCAGGTATCACCTGCCCGTGGGCACTCTACAAGGGTGGCCTCTAGCAGTTCACGCCCACCCCTTAGCTCCCGCACCACGGACGCACGTCTTTCTACGATGGAGACCGAGGTTGTCACCCTGAGGCGTGCCTTTGACACCCTCTCAGCCTCGCTCTCCACTTTCCAACAGTCCATGGAGCGGGACCTCACAGCCATTCTTGACATTCTTAGGCATCAGCATGCACCTACTGTCATACTTGCACCGGCCCCTCCTCTCAGGCCAGACCCTGTCCCTTCAGCCCCTCCTGCATCGCTCACTGTACCTCACTCTCAGGCTTCTACAGGGCCTGTCACTTCTTCAGTTGAGTCAGTTGCACCACAGCTGGAGACTTCTCTTGTCGACACACACGTTCTCACACCTGTCGATACTCCAGCTGTTGTACCTTTGTCTGAGCCTGCTATCCCTTCTGTTTCCTCACCGACCGACACACCAGTTGAACCTTCACCATCTGTGCCCGATGCTCCTATTTCTGGTCCCCAACAGTTGGACCCATCATCACCTCCAGAGGGTGATACTGCTGCTTGATATTTTCACTATTATTGCTCCTGTCACCCCTTATTTATTTTTGTGCCCATCAGTCTCTTCGGGGCTCTGACCTTGCATAGCTTGGGGGATGACATTTTTGCACCACTGCATACATTCCATCATTTTGCATTTGCACCTGCATCATGACATCATTTGCATCATCTGCCTGCCTGCCAATATCTTTGCATATTGGGCATTAGGACATTCACTTTTTCTTTTATTTTTCGCATGGTTTAGTTTTTTTATTTTTATTTTCCTTTATTTACCACCCGCCCACCCTAGCCTCATTTTTCCTTCTTATCAGCTTGTTCTCAGCAGTGAGGACACTACTGTGTTTAGCTTGGAGGATGAGCGCTATCGCTTTTATTTTGATTTTCCCATTTTCTTCCATTTTGCACCCTTTTTATCTTTATTTTCCACCAGTTTTCCATCGTTTCAATTTTTTAGCATCATATTTTTCATGTTTGGTATGTTTGCATGCTTGCTTTTATTTTATTTTCTCCGCCTTTCTTTTCCCCTTTTGCTAGATATATTCCATATGATGATATCTCTCTTAGCTTTAGCAGCTATCGCGATGCTTATTACTTTTGCCATGCTACTTAGAGTATTTCAGTTCTTACCATTCAAATGCTTGCTTATATTCTGTTGACGATCCCTCTATATGAATGTATGAAATGAATTGAAACTGAATGTATGCAGTAGTGTTTAGAATGCCTATGTTGGATATGCACCGAGATTTACGCATCTTTAGAATATTTGAAGAATCTGCCTTGTTATCTTTTTCACCTTCTATTGCATGCCTGCTATGATTGTGTGCCTTACTGCATGAATTCATTATTCGTTGAAATGAATGAAAATATTTGCGCTTGCTTATGAGTTTAGTTGGAGTATTATCTTATTGAACCATTGTGCACATCTTATGAGTGAACAGAGTGATTATATTATTTCCTTCTCCACATATCGTATTATTCTCTACATGTCACTTGGTCTCACCCCCTCTGCAACTACATATACCGCATCATATTCCCAAAAATCCCAAAAGAAAAAGTTAGCTTTAAAAAAGCCCCAAAAAAGCCAAAAGGGAGATCCTATTGCTCCTACGAAAAAAAATAATACTGCATATATCCTATTACTTGAAGCTACACAAATACTTGGAAAAAAGCCACAAAAATTTCTTTATTATTCCTTTGATGCGATGTCTCAAGCTAAGCGTGGGGGTGAATCCATTTGATTATACAAGTGAGTATGCCATTAGAGTGGAGTTGTGCACTTTTGGGGACGTTTGATAATGCTCAGACTTTACGAAATATATTAGATTTGAAGATTTTTTTCATGATTTGAGATGAATTTATGAATGCCATGATCCTTACTCTATTCTCTGATGCATGCTTGGTGTGACTCTTATATGCTTCATTTATTTCTATTGATTGAAAAGTGCGTCGCCAACATGTTTATACTAGACTCTATGAATTGCATGATGTGGATATGAATATTGCATGAATTTAGAAGATCCCTTCCTTTGTTCTTAAATGCTTGCAAGCAATATGTTTTGCTGAAATATGAAATTTTTATTAGCATGTGATCTACTTTCGAACCATTGTGATATGTCGCTATGGCTTGAGATCTGACCGAATACTCTAGCACTCCCATCAATCTTCTATTCTTTTTCTATTTTTTATTTTTTTATTCGTCTTCCTCGAGGACGAGTAAGAGGTAAGCCTGTGGGATTTTGATGTGTCCATAGTTTACATGTTTTTACCGCATCATTCCATGTCATGCCTCCAAACTCCATATTTTCATATATTATCGTGATTCTAACGTCATATTCGAGTTTTGTATAGCTTTTTGGATTTTCAGGAGTTTTGGAGCGAGTTGGAGCTATTTTGGGACATGGACACATATGGCACGTCCGAGACGTCATTGGCAAGGTTCTATGATAGTTCGCCGAGGAATGGAAGAAGATCGGAGGAGAGGAGGAGAAGAGAACGAGAAATGGCAAAGTTGAGATCAGTTTCCCAGGTGACTCGACCGAGTAGCATCAGCTACTCGGCTGAGCTGACACGCTGAAATCGCATAGGAAACGGCTCAGACCTACTTGACCGAGCAGACATCCAACTCGACCCAAGTTACACCAAACAGATGAAGATTTCGAGCTTCTCTCCAAGGCATCCTAGCTCGACCGAGCAGCAAAGAAACTCGACCGAGCAGCTCACCTGCTCGACCCAAGTCATAAAGAAACAGAGCAGCACTTTGGAGGAAGTTTGGATCTATTGTAGCTCGACCGAGTAGGGGGGGCTACTCGACCGAGTAGCCCGTATCTGTCAGATGCAGAAGTAGCAGCAAGGGGAGCCTGTAGCTGACTCGACCGAGCATGCTCCTCTACTTGGTCGAGTAGTCGACGCGACCAGCCTAGTGGTTGCCCAAGTGCCCAGATTTTCTGAGATTTTATGTGATCTTCCCCCTATTATTTAAGAATATTTTTAGCTTTATTTTCAGAGGGGAACTTTAGAGAAACTCTTAGTTTAGTTTTAATTAGGGTTTTGAGAATTTGTGTCATCACTATTTTGTATGAAGCAAAGCTCTGATTTTTATTATTGTTTCGCGCAAGGAATCTTGTTTTCTTAATTCTCTTTGGATTGCTATTGCTTCTCGACGCGTTGGTAACAATTCTCTACACTTTCTATTGCCTTTTGATGTTTTCCATTGCCATGATGAATTCCATTGCATCTATTGAATATTTTGTTGTTATTTCTATGATGCGTGAGTAGTTCCATATAGGGCTAATAGATTAGCCCATGGATATTAGTATTGAGATGCAAAGTTAGGATTTTTAGGTTGCGTTGGAATAAAAGGGAAGTATTTTGGTTGATCTTGCAAAGCTTGTAAGAGAACTCATACTAAGATCGTGCCCACGGTCGGTGGAATCGATTGGCTTAAGGAGTATCCTATAGGCTTAATTAGGGAGTTAGTGGATTCAATTGGGACTCGTGACCATGCCTGGCTCGTGTCTTGATGGGATCCACTGACGAACTATATTACTAATTGACGGCTACCGCCATTGCGTCAATGAGAGCCACCAAAATATATCGAAGCTCTAACCCATGAGAGTGGCGTGAGATGAGATCATTCCATCCACGAGAGTGGCGTGAATATCGTCGATTCTTAATGCATGCGTCGTGTGTGCCTTTGGGTTAATGCGATACGTTAGATTCATGGTGCTTAGAACCATGAATTCCACATCTTAGATGCGACAATCCCTATAAAACCAATGCAACGTAAGAGTCTTAACCAAGCATCGACGTCCAACGATCCTAGTGGTGAGTCCTAAAGCCCTAGTCTTTATTAACTGTTCACAATCCAAACAAACAATCTTTCGAAACCGACTGCTACCTACATTATGATATTTAAAAATAACCCAAAACAATAACACCTCTACCTTCCCTGTGGGATCGATATCTTTTATAATATTACTTGACACCGTACGCTAGCGTAAAGTGCTAGGATTCGCATTTGGGATACATTTAGCACTTGGTGTTCGTGCCATTACTAGGTGAGTTCTAGGTGTTAGTTCACGGGCGATCATACGTCCCCGAGATTTTCGAGTCCCCCTTTAATCCCACGTTCATGTGAGAGGGACCCAAAGGTCGACTAGCCATTTTGGCTTTGACTGAGTCGACATCTGGCTTCTTTGGCAGGCCTGGTGGGTCTTAGTCATCTGTCGATCGAGTTGTCTCAAATGTCGGCCCAATGACTTAACAGTCCTAATGTCCCCATAGAATCCAAAGATTTTATCCAAGCAAGCATATACTAAATTACACATATACCCAAATTGTATCAAAAAATCACATAGATAAAGTGTATTAAATAGCATTCTATTATTTTAAATAAGGTGTATTAATTTCAATAATTGTCTGAAGGGTATACATATACCAACAACCAATACTTCGAATATGATTTAATACATCCATCCTAGAATCAAATAAGAAATCCAATGATCATATCATCAAGTAAAATTCTACCCTGTTTAGAGTAGACTTAACAAATCTATCCAAAAATCAAATAAGAAATCTAATAGTCATGTCATCAAGCAAAATCCTACTTTTTTCATGTGAAAATAGATCAAAAAGAAAAGGTAATGTTTAATCAAGTTGTCGAAGTCTTCAAACGTAGATTTTAGTATGAAGTTGTCCATATCGTCCTAATGTGACATTGTTCTCACTTCCTTTCCATGACTTTTACCCCTTCATTATTGTTTGGGATATTTATCTGATCGTTTTTTGTAATCAACAATTTCAGTGATATATGACCGTATTAAGTCATCGGGCCGACACTTGAGGGGGCTCGTTCGATGGCGACTAAGGCACACAGAGCCCATGAAAGAGGCCTGAAGCTAACTCAAGCAAAGCCCACGTACCAATTGCCCGTTGCACTCCTACCAATTGAACATGGGATTGAAGGTGGACTCATAAATAGCAGGGACGTATGCGATGGTTACCCCTATTAAAGGGGAAAGATCGTGGCGCCATAATTAGTGATCGTTATCCTCCCAACATCACTGAAGAAGCCCCAGAAGTATATAAATATGGGGGAGACAGATAGAATAGGGAGGTACGAGATCTGATACTCTGACATTACACACTCTATCTTATATTTCTACCACAAAAGAGCTTGCAATGCTAGACCTGAGACGAGCATCCGTGTGTCGATCTCAGCGGTTCTAAGGACCCTTCCTCTCTTAAGTCCCATTCTAACTTAAGCATCGGATGGGATTTTGGTCGGGACCCAGATCTGACCCCCCCCCCCCCCCCCCGACGCTTCCTTGTGGTGCAGATTATCGAGTCTCGATCCCGCAAGAAGGTTGCGCTTAAGCCTCTCAACATCGATCGACTGAGGATCGATCCATTCGAGGGTTGAAGAAGCACCGCAAGTCTTCTACCATCTACCAATGACACTGGTTGTTCCAACCTAGGGTCCCACTCAACCGACTGACGAGGTTTCCACTTAGTAAGAAAAGATCCACGTCAGCATCTTGATTGTTTCGATCAATTTTGGCCTTAACAGTTTGGCGCCGTTTGTGGGAAACATTCATCAGTTCGACATCCCAGATCAATTAAAAATCTATGTCGACTAGACCCAGCAACGTCGGACAGAACCCAGGTCCAAATGAGGGTCAGAACACGAACATCGTCCAAGTGGAGGATACCTCAAATTCTGCATCCTCAGAACTCGGAAGGACAACCAAGGTAAGGTGTCCTAAGAGCAATTTGACCGATTTATAGAGCGGGTTGACAAGAGTATCAGCATATTGGCAAATCTGGTGTGTCAAAGCATGAGAGGTCCACCACTCGCAAATGAGCAACTACCACCTCCAAATCCAACTCCAACACTGACGAGGGATGCTGTCATGCTCAGGGATCCAAGAGAGTTGAGAGTGGATCGACAAGAGAATGCCACACCCAATACAACACCCGCATATCACCATAATGGCAAAATGGGGAATGATAACCGTGCCCTCAGTTTCTAGGGAAGACCATGTCCCCCAACTATAGACGTGCAACTCGCAGCATCATGGATCATGTAATAAATGTGATCACTCAAGGCTAGAACCCTCTCGATTTTGCAAGCAGAAATGGGAGGAGAGAGGCGGAAGAAATTCCTAACCAATCCTCGAGAGCTACTTACCTGCAAGGCGGGGATGTGCAATTCCAACTCACCCATTCTGCAATTTGGTGGATCCTGTTGAAGGAGAACATTACATCTGCTCCATTTCTCCCAAAGTTCAAGTTCCCCGCCTTGCCGATGTATAATGGCAAAGGCGACTCGTAGGCACACATTGGCAAATATCCAAATGTGATGCTAATTCATTGGGCCGACGAGCCATACCTCTGCTGAGCTTTCCACAATACCTTAATTAAGACGGCAGAAGGGTGGTATAACAGATTACCCAGTGACTGTGTCAGGTCATTCGATGAATTGGCCGATTTGTTTTGCAGGCAATTTTTCATAGGTCGGCGTCCCAAGAGAAAGTCCTCACACATCTTCATGTTCAAGCAGCAGGATAAATAGCCAATCCGAGCCCTCGTCTAGCGGTTCAACGACAAAAGGCTCAAGGTAGAGGACACACCGGATGTGACTGTCATCGCGGATTTTACTCAAGCAGTGCGGAACAAGCATTTGCGGAGGGCCCTCCACCAGTTTCCACCTAACAACCTCCTTGAGCTGTTCAATATAACAGATCGGTTCACCATCTCTAAAGAAGCAGAGGAGCAAACTGAAACTACTGAGAAAGGCACTCATGCCCGCTGTGGAGACACCAAATGAGGTAAGCAATCCTAAGGAACCTAATTCGGGTTCAATATTACATATTTAACCCCCCATTTAGCCCTATTTTGTGCTCATGTGATGCTACATTGTTCTCTAATTCATACGTATTTTGTACACAATTATTTATTAGAGAAAACACCTTATTTGAGCATAAAAAAGAAATTAACGAAGTATTTCTGTACTTTTTATATTTTTCCTAGCTTTGTCTCGATCTCACGATTCCAACGACTATTTATTTGTATTTTTTTGAGATCTGTGCTAATTACTGTGAATTTTTGAATGCAGAATACCATTTATTGGAAATAAAATAAATACGGCGCACGAATCTTGGCGCAAGACGCGGCTTCCATCGGGAGCGCCATGTGGCAGCATCTTGACCCTTCCCACTCGAATCGGACGGCAGCACAGCGCTCATCTGAGAGGTCGACGCGGAACAATTCTGACCGTTGGATCTCGATCCAACGGCCCGAAGCTTATCAAACGCAGCGAACGGAGGCGGTCCCCAGAGAGACATTGGGCCATCCGATCTTGATCTAGCGGTCTAAGAGCGAGCCTCAAATTCAAAAATGCGGGCGAATATTCGTGCGACATGGTCGCTTCCAGACCACGCGATGTCGATCCAACGGACGAGTCGGCCCCCGCATCTGAGCAGCGACAAAGCGAAGATTTACCGTTGGATCGTAATCCAACGGTCGAGACGGACTCCGCATCAGAGTCGGATCATGCAAGAGCTTGGAGCCACGTGGCTTAGCGATGATCGTTGGATTAAGATCCAACGGTAGGAATAAACGCGAACTGGATCCGAGCGGGCGTGGTTTTTGAAGCCCACGTGGCGGCTTGTAGTTAAATCCCGCACGATCCGACGGTCCCCGTTTGCGCCGGCTGATGGGTATGGGTTTAAACGCTATTGGTGCCGGTTTTTGACCCGTTAGCACGACTTAAACCCGCAATCTCTCTATTTAAGGTATTCCTAGGGTTTTTGGGCGTATTGAGGCAGATTTTGGCGTATTTTGAGCGTATTGGAGGCTCTAGGACCCGTATTTCGCCAGGGAAAAATTCTGTAAAATTCAGAGACTATTTTCTTATTTTCAGAGAGTTTTGGTGTCTAAACTTGAAGATTGGGTGATAAATTTCTTAACTTAAACCCCGTATTTGGTGTTTTTCTATCGTATTTGGCTATTAAATTGATGTATTTTGCTATGAACGTTGTTTATTCTTACGTTATGAGTAGCTAAATCTCTATTGTGCATGATATGGAGTAGTTAGGGGATGTGATTTGTGTTAGTTTGGTTGAATAATCCTTGTGCTAAACCGTTAAACGTCGTTAAAGTTGTAATCTTTGTTATTAAATCGTCTTTTTCATCTTTCAAAAGAAGTGATTGAGTTGATGATCGCCCCAAAAGGGTGAGTTTTGATCTCCCCAAAAGGGAGTTTCATACCGTAGTTTTGAACTCTCCAAAAGAGAGTTTCATATCGTATTATAACTTTAGCGACGATCTTATTGAATATTGTGCTTGAACCCCCAAAAGGGTATCTTCCGATGAGTTGCTCCCAAAAGGAGAATTCATTAAGTTATATTGGGTATTTTCCGGTGAATTGCTCCCAAAAGGAGAATTCATTGCGTTATACTTGTCAACCAAATTAATACGAATCATTGATCCTAACGAACCCATACCATGTGCATACTTTTTATAGATATTTTCTTACACAATTTTCCTTGTTTATATTGTTCACGTATTCACATCACCATCACCGTCATCATTGTTGAAGTGGTTAGTTTCTTTTCATTGGATTTCTATTTGATTTGAGCTGTGGTTGCAACAGATTTCCTCCCGAGGATTCGACATCTGGACTCCCAGATTATATTACTTGTACGGACTCTTGCGCTTGAGAGAGAGCACCTTTTCGGTCCCACCAGAACCCATCGGCAGGAATCACGAGATAAGAGACAGAGGGACCGGAGCCTTTGAAGCAAGGAGCACACAACTTATGCAAGACCAAACGCACCGAAGGCAGTGGTCCAAGCTTATGCCCATCAGGGGAATTGGTTCAAGAATCCTCCAAGAAGGACAAATACGAAAAAAGGGATGACATAAAATTCTACAAGTAACACAATGATTATGGACATGATACAATTGATTATTGGACACTTAAGAAAGAAATCGACGCACTAGTCAAGCGTGGGCATCCCAAGAACCCAGTTGGCGACTAACCAAGTAAAGAAGGGGCTTCAAATCAAACGGGCAAGATGACGGGGTCGTCTATCATTAAGGTGGTCGATTAGTGAGCTTCTAAGCTCAAGATCAAATAAAAGCGTGGAAAGGAAGTGACCCCCGACGAGAATCGAAAATGCATGTACACTTTTTTCTTTCCTTGTTAAACATGTTTTTCATCAAATACAATTCTGCTTCCTTTTCGAAACAGCTTTCTTCGATAGAGCACTTAAGAATTTTTTGAGAATTACCCCATCAAGCTCCTTGCTTCAAGGATCCAATCCTTAGAAAAATCTAGATGGTCCACGTCCATTATATAATTATATTGATGAAAACTCACATGTGCACCTTATCGTGTCGTCAGCCGTAAGTCGAAGGGGCCACCACTTCACCATTGAATGACCCTATCATGTCGTCAGCCGTAAGTCGAAGGGGCCACCCCCTCGCCACTGAACGACCCCCTTGTGTCGTCAGCCGTAAGTCAAAGGGGCCACCCCCTCGCCACTAAACGACCCTCTCGTGTCGTCAGCCGTAAGTCGATGGGGCCACCCCCTAGTCACTGAGCGACCCTATCGTGTCGTCAGGAGTAAGTAGAAGGGTCTACCCCCTCACCACTGAACGACCCTATCGTGTTGTCAGCCGTTAGTCGAAGGGGCCATCCCTTCAGCATTGAATGACCCTATCATGTCGTCAGACGTAAGTCGAAGGGGCCACCCCTTCGTCACTGAACAATCATATCTTGTCGTGAGACGTAAGTTGAAAGGGCCACCCCTCGACACTAAACGAACCTATTGTGTTGTCAGACGTAAGTCGAAGGGGCCACTCCCTCGCCACTGAACGACCTTATCCTATCGGCAGATGTAAGTCGAAGGGGCCACCCCCTCGCCACCGAACAACCCTATCGTGTCGTCAGTTGTAAGTCGAAGGGGCCACCCTTTCGCCACTGAACGACCCTATCGTGTTATCAGACATAATTTGATGGGGCCACCCCCGCACCACTGAACGACCCTCTCGTGTCGTCAGACGTAATTCGATGGGGCCACTCCTGCGCCACTGAACGACCCTCTCATGTTGTCAAACACAAGTTGAAGGGGCCATCCCCTCACCACTGAATGACCCTATCCTTTTGTCAGACGTAAGTCGAAGGGGCCACCCTCCCGCAACTGAATGACTCTCTCGTGTCGTCAGGAGTAAGTCGATGGGGCCACCCCCTCTCTACTGAACGACCCAATCGTGTCGGCATACGTAAGTCAAGGGGGCCACCCCCTTGCCATTGAACGACCCTCTCGTGTCGTCAGACGAAGTCGAGGGGGCCACCCCCTTTCCACTGAACGACCCTCTCGTGTCATCAGACGCAAGTCGAGGGGGCCACCCCCTCACCACTGAATGAGGTGGTCTAATTTAGACATGGTTCAATGCCTTAACCCCGACCATCTTGAGCAAGGGTTTAACCCGTCGAAAGGAGCTATATGGCATTACGACCACCCGTATGAGCGACGACAAACAATGAGATATAAATCAACTTTTCTGGCGTTTATACTACATTACAAAATGGTCTTCATGGCAATCATCCTCCATATACATTTGAAATTATTGGCAGGATGAGAAGAGCATCAAGATTCTGCAGCGAGTAGCGATGCCCTTAGTCTCCCTCAAGTGCAGCAACATGCTCTTGATCTCCTGAAGTACCAGCGTCCGCATGGTCACCCGTCGTGATGATGATTTCACCAGTAGGAGCGGCCGCCTCCATGCCTTGACTTAAATCATCGCCATCGATGACCAGGAACAGCACAGGGATCTGGTCAATTTCAACAGCAATATCAGGGAATTGATCCTTCACCTCCGATTGACATCGTTCATATCCCTGCATATACAGTTCGTTGAAATCGGACAATGAATCCTTGTATTCCTGGACCGCCCTATCTGCTATGACCTCTGCTATAATCCCTCGAAAGCTGTCGGTAAGTCGGTCGAGGAGCACGTTCTCCCAGACTTCACATTTGGCCTTCTCATCTAGCAGCATTTTTTTCGCTCGCTCCCTCGAGACGGCTTAGGCAGCTTCCTTCTTGTGAGACTCAATTAACTCGTGCTCAAGCTTGAGCACCCGTGTTCGTCTTAGTTTATACAGAAGCCCCAGTCTATCCAACTCTGCCTGAGATTTCTCTACGGTCTTCTTAACGGCCCCTAAGGTGACTTCATGATTAGCCACCACTGATGTGCATCGACACAACGTAGCATTGGCCATGAGAGCATCCATACAAGGAACAATGGTCAACATCTACGCCTGCATCATCCATAATGAAGGCTAGCATAGTAGTTGCCAGGACATTCGCATAGACGACAATCGAAGTGAGCCTATCATAATCGACCCTCTCCAAAACGGCCATATCCCACAGAACGGTCGCGTTTTCGACAATCCAAGAGGCGGTCCCACAATCTAGCAGATCAGAATCATCTCTCTTGATTGGAAATTCCATTTGAATGAGCTCCTTTGTGGGACAATCAAATGGGGCTTGAGACGATTGACTTTCCAGCAAAAGTGAACTGAATTTGTCAGGAATATTCTCAGCCAGAGGCACTGGAGGGAGCAAGCCCCCCCCCCCCCCCCCAGGCCAGGAATCCTGGTGTAGAAGAGGCTCCAGAGAAGGGCAGGTTTCCCTTGAATCTCACTCTAAAAGAGCTCCATGTTCATGCTTGTGAATATGAGTCTCGCCACACAATTGGCTCACATCCGATGGCCCAGTCCGACCCATGGCATCAGTTGACTCGGATGGCTCCGAGTCACTAAGGCGAAGTTGTCGCCTTTTCTTATTCCCCTCAATTGCAACCACCTCGAATTCGGTGAGGGGCCTTTTCTTTTTCTTCCACTGGAGATGAGCCAGTTGAGGAGCCCTATGAGCGACAATGGGCAATTCCTCCGATGATCGTGATGCTCTATCCTCCAGAGGGGGCTTTCGAGGAGATAACATGATCTCCTCAGCTTCTCTGATAGAAGCCTCGACCCCCCCCCCCCCTCAACACAAGGTCACCTAGTACTCCATACGAACCAAGCCTACAAGTGAAAAACATGTTAGGACATGAAATGAAGATCGAACAATTGATGGGTAGACTTGGATCAACATTTCGTCCATACGGCCCGATGCAGTACCAAGTCGGACCACAACCACTTCGTCTTCCTTATATTCTCTTGATGGTTCAACAATACATTGGCAGCTTCCTTCTCCGCTCCAAACAGAGGCTTGTCCTCGGCAAGACCTAAGTCAGGCACACCCTATCCGGTGCAAAAGCTCACCTCGCCTGGCAACCGGATCTGATAGTCGAGCCAGACATATTTTCCCTAGAATTCAGGGATTTGATCAGCTCCAACTTTGGATATTTGGTTGGAGATCAGATCAGGCACCACAGCTCCCTCCTTGTTTTTCTACATGACGGAAGCTGAGCTCCTCCCAGAGGCAGGGACAGATGACAAAGCCATTTTCGAAAGGAGAAAATCTAAATTGAGAACGATGAAGACGATGACTTCAAATTTCCACTCTGGAACCATCTTATATAGACTAGGCGACCACGGCGTGATGAGATGCATGTCAAAGATCCGAGCCTTTTAGCATCTCAGATTTTGAACCAGCGAATCATCCAAATAAGTAATGCGGGTGCTTTGGCGTCTAAAACTTGAGTATTAATTCCTCGACTACCGTGCCCCATTAATACGATGTAACGTCGCTTAACCCCAACCGACAAACTGTCTGAGGTCGAGCAATGGGGGCTATTGTTGAGTCATCGGTCTGACACTCGAAGGGGCTCATTTGGAGAGCGACTAAGGCCTACAGAGCCCACGAAAGAAGCCTAAAGCTAACCCAGTCAAAGCTCACGTATCAATCACCCGTTGCACTCCCACCAATTGAACGTGTGATTGAAGGTGAGCTTATAAATAGCAGGGACGTGGGCGACGGTTACCCCTATTAAATGGGAAAGATTGTGGCACCATAATTGGTGACCGTTATCCTCCCAACGTCATTGAAGATGCCCCGAAAGTCTATAAATACGGGGGAGACAGACAGAATAGGGAGGTATAAGATCCGATACTCTGACGTTACATACTATATCTTATATTTCTTACACAAAAGTGCTTGCAATGCTAGACCTTAGACGAGCCTCAGTGGGTCGATCTATGTGGCTCCAAGCTCCCTCCATCTCTTAAGTCCCATTCAAACTTAAGCATCGGAATGGATCTAGGTCGGGACCCAGATCCGACCCCCTTGACGCTGCCTTGTGGTACAGATCATCGATTCCTAATCTCATGAGAAGGTCGTGCCTGAGCCTCTCAACATCGATCGACTGAGGATCGATCCATTCGAGGGTCGAACAAGCATCACAAGTCATCTACCATCTACCAACGACACTGTTTCATCCAACCTAGGGTCACACTCAACCAACTGACGAGGTTTCGACTTAGGAAGAAAAGATCCATGCCAACATCTTGATTGTTTCAGTCATTTTTGGCCTTAACAGACATCTACCTCTTCAATCGTCTCTTTACCTTTATGTGATTACTCAAACGAGGAGGATTTCACTTGATAGATTAAGTTAATTAACCATTAACATTAAACCAATCGTGGTTCCCACAAACACTATCAATTATTGCAACATTAAATTTACATCCAAATAAATAGAGCAAGCAAAAGAAGATTCGATTGTACCTTAAATATGACATACCCCATCTGTTCTAAATTTGGTGAAATCATATCTTCTGTCATGAAACATGTCGCTTGAACAAACGATTAGCCTTGATTGTGATGGCTCCCGATCTATGACCCATTGATGATCAAATTGCCATTTGCGGCAAATAATCTGATTGGATATAATCTATTTAAGGCTTTCTATGCATGTCTTTGTGTTACCACCTCATACTATCAATCTGTTTTTGAATCTCTATCGTGTGTAAGAGGGAAAGAGTTTGATAGAACCTCCTTAAATCTCTCATCATCTCTAGGTGTCAATCTATCATAGCTCAGGTACCATATTTTACCTGTAGTTTGCTTGACAGACTGTGCTTAATTATTTTGGAAAAACGTAACTGTTAGAAAATTGATACAAAACAAAAAAATATCTCGAGATTAATTTTGGATTTATAAAGAGTTTTAGAGATTAATTGGAGATTATTTGGAGCCCGAAACAAAGATTTATGGAAGTCCAGCGCACTCAAATTATTCGGATTTATTAACACACAGTAACGACACAACCCATCTGCAAACAACGTCGACCCGTTGGCACATAGAATGGCATGCACGATGTGCGGGCCACACAGACGTAGCGCGTGCCATCACACCTTACAAGCGGGTAGCGAGCCACGTCGTGCTACCCGAAACCGTTGGATGGTGATCAGGCAGTTGACAGCAAAGCGAGGTGGGCACCCGTGGGCCCGCAGGCACGACGTAGGTTATGAATCCGACCCTGATTTGGATCTGAATCTAAATCCAGACCCATAAGGATTTAAACTCTTTTTAAACGGGGTTTTGACTAGGGTATTGATGCGATTCTTACACGATTTTTGAGGGAATTTTCTGTACAAGTTTGTGGCTACTTGTAGAAAATATAGAGGCCGAACTGAGGGATTTGGAAGGGTTGTTTGAGATTTTTTTCCATAGTTTCTTCTCCAATTTCTTAGTAGCTGTTTAGTTGTTTCCTTTCAACCAAATGTCATAACTTGTAATCCAAATAATTGAAGCATTAGTGATCTCTCCAACTGAATATACACCAAGTACTGAGTGAATATCTTCGTGTATGTTTTGCGTTGTCTTTCATATATATTATTGTGTTTCCGGTTTTTGCAGAGAAAGTTATTTGCTTTGTTCGTTGGTCCAACGATCTTGGATTCCACAGTGTGATTGTCATCTTGGTTAGTATATCAAGAGGGTATATGAGCCCAAGAGAGGTGACAATAACAATTGGCATCATCCCCTACAATTGGTATCAGAGCAATGTTCGGGAACAAGTCTAAGGTGATGGATGAAAGTTCTTCTACAAAAGGTGATGCAAACATAAAAGTAATGGGTTTGAGTTCATATGCAACGATTGGAGGAGAACAATACAAGATTAATAAGTTTGATGGCACGGGAAAATTCGAGATATGTCTGTACAAGATGAAGCCATTTGGATAAAATGATGTATCCAAATGATCATATATGACACGGAGTCTTTACCGGCAGATATCTCGGAAGGGGACAAGATGGAGATGGAGGACTAGGTGATGACAACCATCTAGCTCAATGTATTAGGTGAGGTGATTTATCACGTGTCCGTGGAGACTATGGCCAAATGATTATGTGAAAGGGTCAAGAAGCTGTATCTGAAAAAGTCACTCATCAACAGACCGATCTTGCTGAAGATATTCTTTACTTTCAAGATGCGATTTGGGACCTCATTGAAGGATCACCTGGGTACCTTCAATGGATTAGTGAAGAAGATGGGGGCCATTGGATTGATTGTACAGGCAGAGCACGTGAACATGATTCTACTTTTGTCGTTGCCATAATAATATATGACGTTGATCAACACCTTGATCTATAATCACGACAGTCTCAGTCTTGAGGACGTGAAGGCATGGCTTTACAGTAAGGAGTTAAGGGCTTTACAGTAAGGAGTTAAGAGATAGGATGACAATAGTTGGTTTGGGCGAAGGAGTTTCAGACATTCAAAGCCTATTTGCTTTTGGGCGAAGCAATGCAAGAGGCGACATCATGTGGAGATCGAGATCAAGGACAATAGACATGACGTGCTATATTTACAAGAAACTAGGAGTCTAGGACATTGGAAGAGAGAATGCCTATAGATGAGGAACAAAGATAGCAAGGATATGCTAGGATCTTTGTCAGTTACATTTGTGCAGACAGAGGAGGTGAGAAGGGATGAGGCCTTCTATTTGCTAACATCAAGCTCATCAGATGTTGAGAATCATGCATGGGTCATGGATTCAGGGGTGTCATTCCACATGATGCCAAATAAAGAGTGTTGTCATATCTATCAGAGGAAGGAATATGGATCAGTCTTTATAGGAAACAATGGCTAGTGCAATGATGTTGGAGTTGATTTGGTAAGAATCATGATGTTTGATGGCATAGTGTGCACACTCAAAAATGTGTGGCATGTTCCAGAGTTGAGAAAGTTTCTAGTTTCCTTGAGGACATTGGATTCCATGGGTTGCAAAGTTACAATATAGAAGGAAGATCTAAAATATCAAAGGGTTCAATGGTGATGATGAGAGGTGAAAAAGTCAGATACTTATATCTGCTTAAGGGGACGAAAATGATTGGAGATTCTAGTATCAGAGTTGAGAGTTCATAGGAGACTGATTCGACCAGGCTGTGGCATCTAGGACTTGGACATGTCGTCTAATCAAAGGGGTGAACTTTAAGGAGCTGGAGTGTTTCTAGGATTGTGTCTATGAAAAGTAGACAAAGGTTAGTTTTGGGGAGGGGAAGCATGACACAAGAGGGATTTGTGATTATGTTCACACCAATGTTTGGGATCCTACACCACTTCACTCTATTGGCGGAGCTTGCTACCTCATATCATTCTGTTAGGACATTGAGTTACCCCTATCATATTTTGATGATGTACAAACATTTAAGTGTGCTAACAAAATTATGAGTTTAGGTACATAAGAATTATTATATGAAGTTCAAGACAAATATATGAAGTCATCATAGTCAACATGATCAATAAAAGATCAATCAATAAAAATCCAAAGAGTCATGGAGAAGGAGCTCAAAAACTAGAAGTAAAAGCTCAAACAAGACTCAAGGAGTACAAGAATTCAAGAGACAATATGGTGAACAGAAGGGATTACATCAAGAGCTCCAAGAATGTGTGAGTTTGATGCAATTTTTATACTCTTGTCTTTATAATTGTTAAGGCTTTATTAAAGCATGCACATACTTAGGAATAACTCTAGAATGTTTTAAAATGTTCTGAAGTGTTTTCAAAATCATTTCCTAAGTTTTAAAGATCAAAACCCTATCTTCATATGTAGTATAGTCAACTAGACTGACACCCAGTCGATTAGCTACATTGACTGGAAACTGGGCTATCAGCATGTCAAAAAAAGTCGACTATAGTTCTAAACCTAGTTGTCACGCCCCGCTTCCCAAAAACAGCGGAGGCGAAGTGTGACTAGGCCCGCTTAGCCAGAGCTAAGGAGCCCTGACCCAATAAGCGTCTGTGTGGTACCAAGACGAAGGTACAGGTCCCTACATGTTAGTACAGAACAATAAGAGTACAAGAAAGAAAGAACATCACATTTTATTCCAACATATCAAAAGTACCAAGTCTCAACGCCTGAAGGGCTACAATAGCAGAAAAGAGAAATCTAATGGTGCAATCACCCAACCTAAACAAGTAAAAAGAGGTGCTACGCACCCAACTAAGTAAAAAGGAAATCTCTGGAAACTGGTACGGGGAGTCTCTAGCTCTGGTCCTCCTCAGGGTCGTACTCAGGGTCGACACTCTCTGGCTCCACGTCAACTGGCAGGTCAGTCTCCTCAACGTACTCTGGCTCAATCCCTGACGTACAGCACCAAAAAAGAAACTGTACGTCAGGTAAAGTCTACAAGAAAAAGTTAGACCAAACTACAAGTGCACCATTTACTTAACAACGTTTTACTGGTTGATTAACATGCTGAGGTTTGAACAACAGAAGTACATACAACAGGAAAGTAAACACGACAAGTAGTGGTCGTAGCGAGTGCTACCGACCACGGGACTAGCCTACAGGTGTCAAGATAAGACAGAACACGGAAAGCCAGACACGACATGACAAGACACGAAAAGGGTTTGCGCCTGTTCGGTTTGAGGGGGATCAGACCCTCTTGCCGCTTGCACGCTCAACCCTACCCCAAAACCCCAAGAATCGTGACAGGACAAGGGATCACTTGCTCTAGATTGACAAGTGCCATATTGCTCTCTGAGCTATGTATCAATACATGGGATCACCTGCTCTAGCTTGATATGTGCCCAATTGCCCATCGGGCTGTGAACTAGTACAAGGGATCACTCGCTCTGGCTTGGCGAGTGCCCTATTGCCCAGCGGGCTATGCAGATGGAATGGGACAAGACACGACAAAACAGGAGGGGTTGTACTAGGGTGTCCACAACTCACACACACGCATGTCAATCCTATGATGTCAAAATTGTTGTTGTTGGACTCAGATTTCGTTGTCAAATCTGAGCCATCAGGGCGTCCCGGACGCTATCATTTCACGTCCGGTTCTCATGGTTCAAAATGTCTAATCCAGCAAGACTAAGGCCTAAGCATGGCCAAGAACGCAAGTGGTACACTTGCCTGTGGTGGCGAGTGCATCGTCTCCCTGGTACGTCTAGTCCAAACGTCTACTCGGCGGAAGATCGTCTGAAATATCTTGACACGGTGACGGTGTCAGCTCACGATATTCAAAAATCCTATTAGGGTTTCGTCTAGGTTAACGGGACCATCCTAATCGTCAAAAATCATATTTTTAATGCATTTAACCTAATCGACGATTCTATCCTATGTGTACATGCATAACGTCCATTCGTCGATTTCTACGGTTTGCACAGAGGAGCGAAAAGTAAATTTAATTTGAATAGGTTGCTGATTTTAATTAGGGTTTGATTATCTATTGTGTGGGTTACTACGAATTTAGGGGACCAACCTGAAAATGACGATTTCACGAAGATCCGGCGTCGGATCTGGAAAGGTGGAAGCTTTGCGTCGTCCGAAAATTCCTAGGCCGCGGGTAGCGCAGCGAGGAATGCTGATTGTTGATGATGACGTTGGCCTCCGAAGGTGATGATGAAGATCTTAGCGTCTCCCGGGGTTGTCGTCGTCGGATTTGAGATAGGAACACCACGCGAGAGGAAGAATTGGATCTTGGAAGAAAGAGCGCGGCCGGAGCTTGGCCGTGGGTATCAGATCTGGGGGAGAATTTTATGGTGGTTGTCGGTTGCGGGGAAGATAGGAGGGGGAGAAGAAACAGGAGAAAGGAAGGGGTAAGGAGGAAGAAGATGAAGAGGGAAGAAGACCTTGAAGAAAGGTGGAGGGCGCACGGGAGGAGGAAAAAGCTTAGGGAGAGGAAAGAGAGAGATTGGGGAAGAAGACAACTCAAAACAATGAGAAGAAAAGAGAAACAGCCGCTCGTTTAAATAAGAAAATGAAACGGCGGCTAGGTCAGAAATTAGGGTTTCGGGGTCAACTAGTCGGTCTGAGAAAGGCGGTCGACCGACTAGTTTGAGAACTAGTCGGTCGGTCGTCTAACTGTGACCGACTAGAAGCTAAACAGAGAACAGTGTCGGTACAGGGTTGATAGATTTAGTCGGTCTGTGAAGGCTCGTCGACCGACTAGTTTGCAACCTAGTCGATCGGCCAGTGTTCATTGACCGACTAAAGGGTAAAAGTGGTCAACAAGAGATTTTGAAGGTTAGTCGGTCAACGAAGGAAACCTAACCGACTAGTTCGTCAACTAGTCGGTCGGTATTCGTTCTTTGACCGACTAACAATAAACAGTAACTTGACTGCATGAAATGATCTCTAACTTAGTCGGTCTGCAAAGAAGTTTTGACCGACTAGTTCAACAACTAGTCGGTCGGTGGATGAACTTAGACCGACTAAGAGTAAGCAGTAACTTAGTGGAAAAACCTGACGGAAACTAGTCGGTCCACGAAGAGTTTCTGACTGACTATATTGACATCTAGTCGGTCGGTCCTTGTTCTTGAACCGACTAAAATGCACACCACGTCTCAAAATGAAGCGTGAAGCTTCGGGATGGGTTCTAGGGACTTCTAAAATGAGTCTGGCTCAAGATAAGAGCGTCATGAAGCACGCTCAGCTCCAGACAGGGGGAAAGATATGGAAAAGAAAAGAAAGAAGGCGAACAATCACATATAAATAAATAAATAATTATCATCATACAAAAACCAGCCGTTACATCCTACCCACCTTAAGAAAATTCCGCCCTCGGAATTTCTATCAGAAAAGGTAAGGGTAACGCTCTCTCATCTCATCCTCTCTCTCCCAAGTGGACTCTCCAGGTGATCCGTGACGCCACATCACTCTCACCAGGTCGACTACCTTATTCCTCAACTGCTTCTGTCGACGGTCCAAAATCTGCATGGGCTGCTGGTCATAGGTCAGGTCCGGACGGACCGTGATCTCCGAGAAATCTACTGTGTGCGACGGATCACTGACGTACCGACGCAACTGAGATACGTGGAATACATCGTGAACTCCCACCAAAGAAGGTGGCAGAGCAAGGCGATAGGCCACTGCTCCCACATGCTCCAGCACATCGAAAGGTCCAAGTACCTCGGACTCAGCTTCCCCTTCTTCCTGAAACGAATGACTCCGCGGTTCGGAGAAATCTTCAGGAAGACGTGGTCTCCAGGCTGAAACTCCAAAGGCCTCATCTTGGCATCTGCCCAATGCTTAAATCGATCCTGTGCAACCCTGAGCTTCTCCCTGATGTCTCTCATGACATCCACGGCTTCCACTATCATCTCTGGACCCAACAGCTCCCGATCTCCAATGTCATCCCAGCTCAGTTGCGATCGACATTTCCTCCCATATAAGGCAGCAAACGGCGCCATGCCGATGCTCGCCTGGTAGCTGTTGTTATAAGAAAACTCCACCAAATGGATATGGTCCTCCCAAGATCCTTTCAAATCGAGCGTGCAAGCTTGCAGCATATCCTCTAGTATCTGAATAGTCCTCTCGGACTGGCCATCGGTCTGCGGGTGGTACGTCGTGCTGAAACTCAGACTCGTACACAAATGCTCCTGCAGACTTCTCCAGAACTGAGATGTGAACCTCGTATCTCTGTCAGACACGATGCTCACGGGGACTCCGTGTAAGCGTACAATCTCCCGCACGTACATGGTCTACGTCACAACTAATACAAAGAGGAAGATTAAAGAGAAGTAAAAAGAAATTTACCTCCAGATATTTCCTCGCCAAAGCTTCTGTAGACTGGCCCACTCAGAAGGGAATGAAATGCGCAGACTTAGTCAACCGATCAACGATCACCCAACCTGCGTCGTTCTGCTTCGGGGTCTGAGGTAAACCAGTCACGAAGTCCATCGTAATGTGTTGCCACTTCCACTCCGGAATAGGAAGCGGTTGCAGTAACCCAGCAGTACGATGGTGCTCAGCCTTCACCTGTTGGCATATCAAACATTTGGCAACGCTCAGTACCACACTTCTCTTCATGCCAATCCACCAGTAATTCAATCGAAGGTCCTTATACATCTTGGTGCCACCAGGATGTATAGAATATGGCGAGCTATGAGCCTCGCTCAAAAGCTCTTCCCGAACATCTCCAACAGGTACGCAGAGTCTGCTGCCGTACCGCAACGAACCATCCTCATGAATTACGAACTCAGCACGCAGCCCAGCTTCAACCTGCCTCCTGATCCTCTGCAACTTCGGATCTCATCCCTGTGCTGCCTTGATCCGATCCACGATCGTGGACTGAATCTGCAACGTCATGAAAGAATGAACTACACCAGGTAGGACAACCTCCAAATCCATCTCCTTCAGCTCCTGCTGAATCCTCCAATCAGCAGTATGCATCATAGCAGTAGGAAGTCTACTCAAAGCATCCGGCACTACGTTCACCTTCCCCGGGTGATACCGCAGATCTATCTCATAGTCAGCCATGAGCTCCAACCATCGTTTCTGACGCATGTTGAGCTCCTTCTGCGTGAATATGTACTTCAAACTTTTGTGATCAGTGAAAATCTTCACGCTCTCACTCAGTAAAAGTGCCTCCAGATCTTCAATGCAAAGATCACCGCTGCCAACTCCAGATCGTGTGTTGGGTAATTCTTCTCATGAGTCCTTAACTGACGAGAAGCATACGCGACCGCGTGGCCATGCTGATGCAGAACGCATCCTAGGCCCTTCCCTGATGCATCACAATATACTTCGAAACCTCCACTTCGATCCGGTACCGCCAAAACTGGTGTCGTGGTCAACCTTGCCTTCAAGATACTGAAAGCCTCCTCACAAGCATCAGACCACTGAAACTCCACGTCCTTCCTCATCAGCTTCGTCATCGGTTCAACACTCTTCGAGAAATCCTTGATGAACCGGCGATAATAGCCTGCTAGACCAAGGAAGCTCCTGATGTCGGACGCTGACTGCGGAGTCGGCCAATCTCGAACTGCTCTGACCTTCTCCGGATCCACAGATATGCCATCATCGGACACCACGTGTCCCAGAAATGCGACTCTATCCAGCCAGAACTCGCACTTGCCATACTTGGCATACAACTTGTGTCGCCTCAGCGTCTCCAGTACTGTCCTAAGATGACAGTTGTGCTCTTCTTCAGACTTCGAGTAAATAAGAATGTCGTCAATAAAGATAACGAAAAAATTATCCAAGAAGTCATAGAATATCAAGTTCATAAGGTTCATGAACACAGCTGGAGCATTGGTCACACCGAAAGGCATCACCACAAACTCATAGTGCACGTACTTCGTCCGGAAAGCTGTCTTCGGAATGTCATCCTTCTTCACTTTCAACTGATGATATCCGCTCCTCAAATCCAACTTCGAAAAGACTCTCGAACCTCCCAGCTGATCTGTTGGATATGGATGACGTTTGTACACCCTTGTAGGGGATGTACGAGGGAATACAGACCTCGAACGTCGCGTACACGAAGTCATGTGCAAAGGGAATCAGTTCCCTTGTGGAGAGGATCTCTAGATTAGTGGGAAAGTCACATTATATGTGCATAAGTGCATGCGACATATGGCTAATAAAGGGGGAATATCTTAAGCTTACGTTGTACCATGCATATGGTACAACTTAAGCTTATAATGTGCCATGTATGATGGTACAGTTTAGTTAAATTGTTCCAAAGGAACAATTACTTCTAAAATAACTACCTTGGGGGCTATAAATAAGACCCAAGGCTTAGCCATTTTCTAACACTTTTGCATGGTATTCTTGCCTTGCATTTCATTCTAGCGAAGCTCTGCCAAAATCCTTCCTCTCTCTTTATCCAAGTTCTTAATCTAAAAGTAGAGATTTAGATTGTGGATTTAGTAGCCTTACTCCGTTCATGAGAAGACTCGATCCGTCGTGGCGAATCCGAAGACGAAGTTCTGAGACTACCGTGCCGCATACGCAAGCGTAAGTCTCAACTTCATTTATCGATCCTAACGCTGTTTTAACAGGATCCTACATTGGTATCAGAGCCATACGGGTTCGCCCCGGTCAAACCGCCGCCCCGTCGAACCGATGAATGAGGCGTTGTCTTTTTCACGAATGTGTATCCTACCATTACGGATATGGTAGGAACGCTTCGTGACGGAGAGAACGCAGCGGTTGTTCTTTTCACGTTAGGGTCTCCTATCATTACGGATATGGTAGGAACTCTCCGTGACGGGAAGAACCGACCGTTCATATCGTCAAGCTCGCTCTCTTTATGGATGCTAAGTCTCCATTCATAGGGAATGTGAACTCTCTTCATGTGGAGCGCGTAGTTTACGAACTTTAAAAGTGTGTTATTTTTCATTTTTGGCACACGGACATTAGAGAATAACTACTTTCTCGACGAACGGGTGCTTCATCGACGAACGGGTGCTTCATCGAGGAAGATGATGGTAGTTATCTACATCGGAGAAGATGACTTTTGGTGCATGATCACCATGGCCAAATGGGCTATGAAGGCAACGCACCCCCCTTCCCATGCGGAGGGGCTTGGCTACAGCCAATAACCACCACGGCCACCCCTCCGACGGGGGTGTGCGGCAACCCCATATAAGGGGGTGGCCGGCCATGGCCAAATAGCCATGGCCCGGCAATGGCCGGCCATGGCCGGACCTGGCCGGCCCCGGCCCCGGCCAGGGGGCTCTGGCCGTGGCCAAGGCCAGGCCTGGCCGAGGCCAGGCCAGGGCCAAGGGGCCCTGGCCGGCCTCGGCCAAGGCCAGGGGCCGGCCTGGCCGGCCCTGGCAGTGGCCAGGGCCGGCGCCCTGGCCTCGGCCAGGGCCTGGCCGGCCCTGGCAGTGGCCAGGGCCGGCGCCCTGGCCTCGGCCAGGGCCTGGCCGGCCCTGGCAGTGGCCAGGGCCAATGCCCTGGCCTCGGCCAGGGCCTGGCCGGCCCTGGCCGGCCTCGGCCAGGGCAGAGGCCCTGGCCGAGGGGCCAGGGCCCCTGGCCGGTCAGGGCAGAGGCCCTGGCCGGCCCTTGGCCAGCCTCGGCCAGGGCAGAGGCCCTGGCCGGGAGAAGTTTCAGACCATTATCATTGGTCGACCAATTCGGGTGTTTTGGTCGACCAATTCGGCAAAAGGCCTTGGTCGAACATGAATGTGCCGACTAGCCCATACGGGGCCTAACGACAGTCGTCTGCTCTTATTTTATAAAGTTTTTTTCTTGGGCTCTACTCCTTGAAGATTAGCCGTAGTGCTCTACTTCATGCGAGATTAGCCATGTCATTGTGCTCTACTCTACGGAGATTAGCCAATGTACTTATGACATTGTGCTCTACTCTACGGAGATTAGCCAATGTATTTCAAATTTTTTGAAAAAGATGTTTTCAAATAGGTTATGTCCCGTCCTTAATCGAGATAGTGCAATTTAGAATTCCAAGTCCTACCACGATCCGGCCATGGTTATCTAACCCATGGGTGTGTAGAACAGGTCTCGTGGCTTGGCAATTGTTGCGCTAAAATTCTTTGCGCAAACTCTCACCTATTCCATTTTGAAAGATATGTTTTTCAAAAGTATTTTTCCGCTGCTGGTACCATACAGGTATCATTTCTGATTTCTTTTTACATGAGATAAGTAAGAGGGATACTTTGAAAGTTACTTCTAGATGGTAGTTGGGAACGTAGTGAACTTCTCGATTCTAGAGTAACATTTCAGCTTATCCAAGGAACTTATCAAGTATTTAAAGAATCGAAACTTTATGCATAGAATTTTGATCGTGTTTTTCATTTTCTTTGCAGTTTTTTGATTCGAATATGTCTACCGCTTCTAAGAACATTGTCGTCGAGCTTAACAAAGGTGAGAAGCTTAACGGCGACAACTATAAACTTTGGTCAATAAAAATCCAATATGTTTTGGAGGAGCAAGATGTGCTTGAAACACTCCAAAACATAATGGAAGAACCTGAGTTGGGCAATACGGCCCAACACAAGAGGGACCGAGAAGCTTATGAGACTTGTACTCGAAATAACAAAATAGCACGTATTACGTTATTGTCCGCAATGGACAATGACATAATGCGTCTATTTCGGGAATTCGACCTAGCCAAAGACATATGGTCTGGGCTACAAATAAAGTTTGGTGGAACTTCGGTCACCAAACTCCGCTCCTTAAATATTCAATTTGATTCGTACAAAATGCGGCGAGATCAATCTATGAAAAAGCATCTCCGCCACATGGCGAATCTCATAGCTGAATTGAAGGATGCGGGTCTTACGCTGTCTGACGAACAGCAGATCCAAGCAGTCATTCGTCCACTCCCAGATAGCTGGGATAACATGAAAATGCACCTCACTCATAATGAGTGCATTAAAACTTTAAGCGATGTATCCAAACACCTCAAACTCGAGGAAGAGCGGATTCAAGCCGCAAAACCTAGTGCCGAAGTGCACATGGCTGATAGTTCCTCGCATGGAGGAAAGAAGCGGAAGGATAAACGCTTACGGTTTATGAACGAACGAAAGCAAGAACCGGAAACCTCAAAGAAGACTAAGAACAAAAGGTGGCAAAAGAATGTGCACTCAAAGAAGAAAAACTTGAAGAAGATCAAGTGCTTTAAGTGCAACAAGTACGGTCACTTCGCCCGTACGTGTACGGATGGAAGTGATAAGGTAACTTGTAGGGCTAGTTACATATGTGTTTCTAGTTCCATGTTTCTTGCTGAATCTAACTATTTTTGGTTGATTGATTCAGGGGCCACAGACCACGTAGCGAAGGACAGATGGTTCTTCGTAGAGTATCGAAGGATAACTCAAGGAACAAAGTGGATATACGTCGGCAACAACACTCGTGTTGAAGTCAAGGACGTCGGAACATGCAAGATAGTTCTCGACAACGGCCGGACTCTATTATTGCACGACGTCCTCTTTGCTCTAGATATTCGAAGGAATATCGTATCCGTGGTCATGTTAATGTCTTTAGGTTATGAATGGAGGTTCTATGAACAAAATGTTGACCTTGTTTGTAATAGTTCTTTAGTTGGGTCGGGTAATGTTTGTAATGGATTGATTGTTTTAAACACTATGTATGATGATTCTTCTTCTATTAATGAAAGTTTCCATTTGACAAATGCTTCTAATTCTGAATCTGAGATCATTTGTTGGCATGCAAGACGTGGTCACATTGCACCAACTAGAATGGATAGACTTGCCAAAAGTGGATTGCGATCTAATGTTTCAAAAGTTGAAATGTCAACTTGCGAACATTGTCTTGTAGGGAAAACTTGTCGCAAGCCGTTTGGAACTGGCACAAGGGCCGAAGTTCCATTACAGCTTATCCATTGGGACATTTGCGGTCCAATGAATGTTAAGACAAGACGCGGGAAGTCCTATTTCATCACCTTCATTGATGACTTCACCCGTTTCGGTCACATTTATTTGATTTCCCACAAACATGAAGCTTTATCTTGCTTCAATAACTATATGAGTTTAGTGGAAAATCAACTAGATCACAAGATAAAGGTCTTGCGAACCGATCGGGGTGGAGAATATCAATCAACGAGTTTTAAGGAACTCTGTGATGAAAAAGGCATAGTTCATCAAATAACTATGCCTTATACTCCGCAACAAAACGGTGTTGCGGAAAGAAGAAATAGGACATTGATGGAAATGGTCCGATCAATGATGTCTCAGGCAAATTTGCCCATCACCTTTTGGGGTGATGCATTATTGACGGCAGCATTCATCTTAAACCGTGTACCCTCGAAGTCGGTAAGTTCTACTCCTTATGAGTTGTGGAATAATAGAACTCCAGACTTAAGCATTCTAAAACCTTGGGGTTGTGCCTCTTACGCACATTTATCCTCTCACAAATATGGCAAACTTGGGCCACGTGGGAGGAAGTGTATCTTCATCTGATACGCTGAAAACTCCAAAGGATATGTTTTCTTCGGTCAAGAGGACAATGGGGGTCTAATAGAATTCGAATCGAGGAATGTTGTCTTCTTGGAAAACGAGTTTCCAAGACAGGGTGAGATTAGTCCAGACTTATCCTTGTTTGAAACTTGGGATCAAGAATGATCGGAACGTTCGAGTGGGAGAATTCTTGGTGAAGAGTAAAATGACCCTCATACTTCACCTATGGATGATACGAATGATACCAATCCTATTCCGAGTGGGAGTGATGTTATTCCAAGTGGGAGTGATGTCATTCCAAGTGGGAGTGATTAAACTCAAGCAAGACGTAGTAATCGAACGAGGCTAACACCTCTGAGATTTGAGGATGAATTTCCTCAAACATTCATGACATTACTACAAGATGATGACGAACCTGCAAATTTCAAACAGGCCGTCACATGCCCTGCTAAAGATAAATGGATAGCGGTGATGGAAGAAGAACTTCAATCCATGAAAGCAAACCAAGTCTGGGACTTGGTTGATTTACCTAAGGGACGTAGAGCCATTGGGAACAAGTGGGTTCTTAAAATCAAGCATAAGGCTGATGGCTCCATCGAGAAATATAAAGCTCGCCTTGTTGCGAAAGGTTTCACGCAACAGGAAGGAATAGACTACGAAGAGACTTTCTCTCATGTCGTGCGTTTTACCTCCATTTGCTTAATTCTGGCAATGGTGGCTTGTTTGGACCTCGAGTTACATCAGATGGATGTAAAGACTACTTTTCTTAACGGAGAACTAGATGAGGAGATCTACATGGAACAACCAAACGGGTTCGTACAAGAAGAAAACAAACATAAGGTTTGTAAACTTCGTAAATCCATATATGGTCTTAAACAATCCTCAAGGCAGTGGTATATGCGCTTTCAAGAAGTCGTTTTGTCGTATGGTTTCTCCATGCTCGACGAAGACAACTGTGTATACATTAAGAGGATTAAGAACAAGTATGTAATTATGTCTCTTTATGTAGATGACATACTTATAGTCGAAAATGATAAGCGTCTTATCATGGATATCAAAGCTTGGCTTTCATCCGTCTTTGAGATGAAAGACATGGGTGAAGCTGCATATATCCTTGGGGTTAAGATCTCAAGGAATCATTCCAAGAAACTTCTTTCTCTCTCTCAAGAAACATATATAAAGAAAGTTTTAGAACGGTTTAATATGCAGGACTTCAAGCCAATTGATACTCCAATAAGCAAAGGCGAGGGTCTATGTTTGGAAATGTGTCCCAAAGATCCAAAAGAAAAGAAAGCTATGGAAAAGGTTCCATACTCCAGTGCTGTCGGGAGTCTGATGTACGCCATGATGTGTACCAGACCGGACATTTGCTATGCTGTTGGTATGGTAAGCCGTTACCAATCCAACCCAGGACAGGCACACTGGAAAGCGGTGAAGAGGATATTAAGGTACCTCAAAGGGACTGCGGACTATGCGTTGTGCTATCAAGGCAATACCTTGAAACTCGAAGGCTATACCGATGCTGATTGGGCAGGTGATCTCGACGAGCGAAGATCTACCTCAGGCTTTGTTTTCTTGCTCGGGAATGGTGCAATATCCTGGAGCAGCAAGAAGCAAACCTGCATCGCCCTATCAACCATGGAAGCCGAATTTGTAGCATTCAGCATGGCGGTCCAAGAAGCTGTTTGGCTTAGGAAATTCTTAGACAGGCTGACGGATGCCACTGACTCGAGCACTGTTCCTATATACAGTGATAGTCAAGCTTCTATTGCCTATGTCAAAGATCCTAAATTTCATTGTAAGACCAAACACATTGATATTCGATTCAAGTTTGCGAAGGACTATGACAAACGGAAGGAAGTAGACATAGGATACATATCCACGCATAAGATGATAGCGGATCCCCTTACTAAGGCGATCCCCAGAGATGTGTTCTTCAAACACTTATCATCTATGGGAATGCGTAGGTGCTGAGCTGTATCATGTAATATTTCCCATGTCTATAGAAGATCAAAGTTTAATAAAAAGAAGAAGTTTTTTTTATATATTGCATACAAGTTTCTTACAAATGATTTTATATACATTTGTGTTTAAGTCTCAGCTATTTTATTGTGTGTATGTCGGACAGATTAAGGTTGGCTCTCTTACATGAGCAACCGCCTTATCTTATCAGATGGATAAGATAGAGATGAGACTAGTTTAAAGTCAAAATCATTAGACAAATGATTTAGAGTCGTGACTTAAACAAGATAGTCGAATGAAAGATCTGCATCATATGGATGCTTACAAAAGATCTGAGATCTGTATCACAAGGATATTTAAAAGAGATCTCATAGGATTTTTTAAATCCTATCTTTCTTATGCAATATGAGAGTCCGGGAATATTTCATGGGTAGTAAAGGGACTCAAAAGATAGGCACTGTGGTGTCTGATCTTTCATCCGTACAACATCATTAAGACATACTCTCCCTGGGAAAGGAGTGATGTTGTAATACGTGTTCATACCACGTATGCATTTCGACCACTGAGTTAGTAGCAATAGTGTTTGCTATTATGTGAGACTCAAGGGCCATACCGGTCTTAACTCTTACCCTCAAGGACTCCAAATGGTTCCTTTAGATTTGACGAGATGATCGCTATCTTAGCGTGTTGCTAATGGGCTATGATAATTCGGCTCGGCGGGGCACGTTAGAAAAGCGAATCAAGTCAAGATCAGAAGGTTCGTAAGAAGAGGAAGATTGATTTCATATTCGCATTTGGACTTTTATGATTCAAAGCTGGCCAGCCAATTGTAATCCAGATGGGATTCAATTGTTGAATATAAAGTATAAGAAATGTGAAGAAATAATCTAGGGTAAAGCATGCGTTAAACTACTCAACTTTGCACCTTCGAGGTCGTTGTGTATCTCTAACAAGTGCACAACAACAGACTCTACGTGCATGACGGTCGCACGGTCTATTTCTCGGTATGATAGATGAAAGAACTAAGAGAAAGACGTTCTCTTACAATCCCCTCAAGTGTGAGTAGGAGATGTTGGATATGGATGACGTTTGTACACCCTTGTAGGGGATGTACGAGGGAATACGGACCTCGAACGTCGCGTACACAAAGTCGTGTGCAAAGGGAATCTGTTCCCTTGCGGAGAGGATCTCTAGATTAGTGGGAAAGTCGCATTATATGTGCATAAGTGCATGCGACATATGGCTAATAAAAGGGGAATATCTTAAGCTTACGTTGTACCATGCATATGGTACAACTTAAGCTTATAATGTGTCATGTATGATGGTACACTTTAGTTAAATTGTTCCAAAGGAACAATTACTCCTAAAATAATTACCTTGGGGGCTATAAATAAGACCCAAGGCTTAGCCATTTTCTAACACTTTTGCATGGTATTCTTGCCTTGCATTTCATTCTAGCGAAGCTCTGCCAAAATCCTTCCTCTCTCTTTATCCAAGTTCTTAATCTAAAAGTAGAGATTTAGATTGTGGATTTAGTAGCCTTACTCCGTTCGTGAGAAGACTCGATCCGTCATGGCGAATCCGAAGGTGAAGTTCCGAGACTACCGTGCCGCATACGCAAGCGTAAGTCTCAACTTCATTTATCGATCCTAACGCTGTTTTGACATGATCCTACATGATCAAATATGTCGTCGATGCGTGGCAACGGATACTTGTTCTTCACGGTGACAGCATTCAATCCTCGATAGTCCACGCACATCCTGCGTGACCCATCCTTCTTCTTCACAAGCAACACATGTGCACCCCACGGTGACACACTAGGGTGGATGAAACCCGTCTGCACCAGCTCATCCAACTACTTCCACAGCTCCTCAAGCTCCGCGGGAGCCATCCGATACGGTGCCTTCGATATCGGCTGCGTACCCGGCAACAGATCAATGCCGAACTCCAAAGCTCTATCGGGTGGCAGACCCGAGATATCCTCCGGGAAGACGTCGTCAAAGTCTCTGACAACCGTTGGTCGGTCGATCTCCATCTTCATCTGCAACGCTGTTAACACTGGCACCTCCGGCTTGGCCCGAAATCTGATGGGCCCAAGCGACTCATCTCTGCTGCGGAACTCGAACTCCGGATGGCCTGGAATCCAGAATACCACTCTCTTGCTGTGACAATCGATCGAAGCGTGGAAATCTCCCAGCCAATCGATGCCAAGGACGACATCGAAATGCGGCAGATCGTGGACGATGAAATCTGCATATAACTCATGTCCACTGACCACAAGAGGAATCGATCGACATCCCATGTTCACAGTCACCACTCCGTTCCCAGTAGTGATGTCCCAACCCATAGGAAGGGTGTGGGTAGGAATGCAGTGCTTTGTTATAAACCTCCAGGATAAGATGCACATGGATGCACCTGAGTCAAACAAAGCCAAGGCAGGGTGATAGAACACAAGAATGGTGCCTAGGAAAACAATGGTCTAAGGTCACAACACTACTCTAGCAATCAAACAATCAAGCAACACTAACATAACTAGCAATACAATATAGTTATGAAATGAAATGACTAGGTCAAGATGTTACCTGCAATCACCCCATCCAGCTCCTCAGTCTCCACAGCAGTCATAGTATAGGTCGGCCTCGGAGGCTGCAGTGCTCGCTGGTACATCTGCCTCTGTGGTACCAAGGGTGGTCCACGAATAGCAGGTTCTCTCTGAATTGGGGCAGGCGCCCTCATTTGCAATGGGGCTGGCGCTCCAATAACAGAAGGGCGGGCTCTCGGACAATCCTTCGCAGCATGCGAAGCATCTCCACAAAGTAGGCACAGACCCAGCTTCCTCCTACAGTTGGTCTGAACATGTCCGGGCTTGCCGCAGAAATGGCACGGACCCTTGCTCTGTTGCTGCACTGGTGCTCCAGGTCTCTTGAATGGCACAGTCTGGACTGGCCTCATCGCCGGCCTGGCAGGTGGCCGGTACTGCTCCATGGGGCGTTTTCCTCTGTCCGCTGGAGTGTTAGGCAGGTGCGAAATCGTCTCATGATTCTTCACAGCATCTAACACTTCCCTCATAGTCGAGAAGCTAGCAGAAGACATGGAAGCCTGGACCATCGGACGAAGTCCCTGACGGAACCGCTCAGCTCGGTTCTCCGCTTTCTTCATCATGTACGGATCAAAATGACTCAGCATCTCAAATTCAGCCTCATACTCATCGATCGTCATGTCCCTCTGCTTCAGATCCATGAATCTGCCCATCAGCTCTCTCCTAGCTGCCTTAGTGAAATACTTCTCCTTGAACATGTGGCGAAAAGTCTTCCACTCCACAGGCTTCTGCAGACGCCTCTCCTCAATACGCCACCAGTTTCGGGCAATCTCAGTCAGCTGCATCTTCGTGATCTCCACCCGAGTCTCATCTGGAATCTTGGTAGCTAACAACTTCTCCTCAGTGCTCTGGATCCACTCATCGGCACCCAGAGGTCCTTCCTTCCAAGAGAAAGTCTTTGGTTGAAGCTCGTTGAACTGCTTCACTCCTGGAGCAGCTCGCGGAGCAGGCAGAGGTGGAGGTGGTGCAACAGGTGGGGCCCGGGCAGCACGGTGAGACTGCTGCACCAGCTGATGCTGCACCTCAAGCATCTCTCACATCACATCAAGGAACTGACGGAACTCTCCGCCCTGGTCTTCCTGAATTCCATCTCCAGCGCTCCCCGATCGGGTAGTACGTCGCCCTGCCATCCTATTGACAGAAAGACGTAGGTTAGACTCGTACAATGTTTGAATGTCAATATGAATGTCCTTACTGACGTGCGTCTATATTTCATATATTCACGCACGTTTTCTTTTGTGTTTCTCCGTGTTTTCCGCCGTCTCTTGTTCGTTTTCGTATGTTTTCCCGTTTTCTTTCACTTTTCTTTGTTTTTCCATGATTGCAGGAGTTCGACCACGTAGGGGACCTTTTACGATGATATCCCAAGTCCCCGGAGCAACGGGAGAAGTCACGCGTGATCCAGGGGGTCAAACGGCGAAGTACTCATCTTTCTGCCCCTCACCCGGTCGGTTGGTCATCTCCAACCGATCGGGTGATGCACGCGTGCACCAACCGACCGCTACCGCAGCTCACGAAGAAGTCACCCGACCGGTTCACAGACCGGTTCTGCGGGCGGCTGTTCTCTGTCTTTTCGAGCAGAATTCCAACCGATCGGGTGACTCTCACCCGATCGGTTCATCTGTAGCTGAGAAAAAGAGCTGAAGACACGGGCGTCGAACCGACCGGTTCACCCGACTCCTCTAAGATCCAACCGGTCGCTCAAGAACTCACCCGATCGGTTCATGAGATCGGGTGAAAACTCGCCGTTTTCTGTGATTTATCTGTAACGGATCAACCGATCGGTTGACTTGTCACCCTATCGGTTGATCCGAAAATCTATATATAGGACCCCTAGGGTTCCAGAAACGGGAGAGTTGTATTTTTTTACTGTTTTATTTCCTTGTGACGGCTGTAATTGTTACTCTTAAGTAAGTTTTCAGATCTTTCTAATTTTTTAGTATTGTCTTTACTACTCCTTTACTTCCGCATTGCAATTGTCGGATTATGATTCTAACGGTTAAATTTCATTTAGATTGCTTTTTCATGAATTTTTGTGAGTAGTTCCCAAATCTGGGATTTTGGTGGAAGCCCCTTCGGGGGCTCTTCCCGATGCGTCCATAGGGTTAGGAAATCGATAGGGAGTAGGAATCTAACGGTTACGCGGGGTGTTTCATTGTCATCGGCGGGAAAAAGACCGCCTTTGACCGTCGGGCCAAGGGGGAATAAACTTGGCGGTTGACTCCCTAGCCAAAGCTCACGCCTTTAGCGTAGACGCCGAATCCTAGCACGCGGGAGCGGCAGGATGAGACGTCGGGAGATATCGTTGCGGACTTAGTGCTCCCGGGATCGATCAGTGTTTATGGACACGGGAGTGCCCACTGATCGAATCCGGGAAGTCCGGTGTATCATCCTGGGCACCGACCGGAATATCGGGCCCATGGGACGCCGGTACCACTTTCAGAGGCAACGTCTCACCATTAGACCCTAATCCCGATCGCTATCCATACCCGTAGGCCGTAGCGGCGAGAGTCTCTCGTCGGGTCGGAAACCAAAGTCCCGGGTTTACTTTCTTTTTGTTCATACGCTTTCATTTCCTTTCGTGACAACCAACCACCGATTCGGGCTAGCTCGCCCCTCGGGGTGATTTAGGTCCTACCTGACCCAAGCACAACCTCGCCTCCCTGAGTTCGATATTCCCGCACCCTACACTAACCGTGAAACTTGCGGTAAACGACACCGCGCCGCCGCGCACATCACGCGGGGCGCCGGTCAAGTTTATGGCGCCGTTGCCGGGGAGGCAACGTGCTTGATATCTTAGGATCTCTTGAACCCTCGTGTCTAGCTCACATCCCTACCTCGCGATAATTTTCGCATTCTTGTTTTTCTTTTTCTTATTTGTTTTTCTTATTTTTATTTCTTATTTTATCTGTTTCTTTCCCACTTGTCGCTTCACGGGTGTCTGTTGTTTTTCATGCGCAGGAGTTCAAGGAGTCTTGACGACTTGATCCCCCTCAATCCAGAGATTAACGCCACCCTTAGGCGTTTGGCCGCCGAGAAGCGAAGAAGGGAAGATCCCGAATCCATGGAGGAGAACACCCCACCTCACAAGTCTCTGCTGGAGTACTCGATGCCATCCATCGAGTCGACTTCTGCCATCCGATCTCCAGCTATTGCGGCCCAAAGCTTTGAGCTGAAGCCGTATCTAGTGACATGGATCCAGCAGGACCAGTTTGCGGGTGCGCCCATGGAGAGCCCGATAGAGCACTTAGACTCCTTCTTGGAGAAGTGTGACACCTTCAGAATTAATGGTGTCACTACAGAGGCTATCCGTCTGAAGCTGTTCCCTTTCTCTTTGCGGGACAAGGCCAAGCAGTGTTTAAGGGGGAAGGACCCCAATACTTTCAACACCTGGGAGAAACTCTCCAATGCTTTTCTGACGAAGTTCTTTCCTCCGGGGAAGACCATGAAGTTGAGGAGTGAGATCTCCTCCTTCTCCCAGGCCAGCCACGAGTCCTTGCATGAGGCTTGGACGAGATATAAAGAGATGCAAAGAAGATGCCCTCATCATGAGCTTCCGAAGTGGCAGATTATCAATCTGTTCTACAATGGGCTGAGGGATGACCTTAAATCTTCTATGGACGCCGCGGCTGGGGGTTCCTTCATGTCCCTAAGCGAGGAAGATGCCGGGAATATTCTGGAAAACATGGCATCAAACAATGAGCGGTGGTGTGACGAGAGAGCCACACCAAGAACTGGGGGTATACACAGAGTCGAGGACGTCGACAAACTTTCGAGCAAGTTTGACTTGCTTTCGACCCAGATCTCCGCACTGATGGTTGGAGCCGGTGGGGCCGGTACACAGCAAGTTTCTGCGGTGGAGTCCGAATTCCTTGGGGAATTCAACGGTGGTGACATCTCACCACCGTTGGATCAGGCGAGCGCACTATTTTACAACCCCACGGGGAATGCGCCATATCCGCCAAGGACAAATTCCAACCCGGCCTACTCTCCCAACAACCGGAACCATCCGAATTTCAGTTACCGGCCACCATTTCAGCCCTCGCCGCCGCAGCAGCCGCAGCAACAAATCTATCAGCCGGCTAGACCACCGCAGAATCAGGGTCAGCTGCAACCATTTCAGCAGCAACCTCAGCAACAAACGTACGCTCCCAGGAATCAGCAGCCGTTCCAGCAGCAGCAGTATGGCCAACAGAGGGCCGTCTCTCCGGTTGAGTCTCTCTTGACTCAATATATTACCAACCAGGAGAGGATTAACCAAAAGCTGGAAATGGGCCAGCGGACCCTCACGGACCAAGTAACCCAGCTGGGGTTACAGGTGGCGAACCTCGCAAGGTCACAAAACCAATTGCCGCCACAACCGGAGGTGAACCCTCGAGGAGCAACACAAACATCGGCACTCGTGCACGAGCACGCGAATGTGTCCGCTATCATTCTGAGAAGCGGGACACAAATTCCTACTAGAGTGCCCCCTAGCAACCCGGAAGCACCATTGGTCGTTGAGAGACCGACTGAAAAATTAAACGACATCGGTGCTTCGTCATCAAATCCCACGACTCCGGAGGGAGTGTCCGAAGAAGAGAAGAAGGAGGAGGAAGAGAGCCCAAGAGTGTATAAACCCGTTGTGCCATTTCCCCAACGGTTGGCTCAAGCAAAAATTGATGAGAAATATGGGAAGTTCTTCGCCATGGTCAAGGACCTAAGCCTGCAAATCCCCTTCTTGGAGGCAATTGAGACAATCCCCTCCTATGCAAAATTCTTGAAAGATTTGGTGACGAAAGGGTCGAGAAAAGAGAAAGTGGTGCTGACGGCAGAATGTAGCGCTCTTATCCAGAGGGATAACCCGCCAAAGCTCAAGGACCCGGGGAGCTTCTCTATCCCTTGCACGATCGGGGCTGTGAAGATTAATCGTGCACTCGTCGATCTAGGAGCGAGTGTTAGCTTGATGCCCTTGTCAATGTATAGAAGGATAGGAATGGGTGATTTGGAGCCCACCGGGATGACCCTACAACTAGCTGACCGGTCGGTCAAATATCCGGTGGGAATTATTGATGATCTCCCCGTGAATGTGAGAGGGGTGCATGTGCCTGTGGACTTTGTAGTCATGGACATGCCCGAAGACGCACACACCCCCATCATCCTGGGACGGCCTTTCATGGCCACTGCTGGCGTTCTTATAGATGTGAAGAACGGAAAACTCTCCTTGAACGTCAGCGGAGAGAAAGTTGAGTTTGACCTGGGACTATCCATGAAGCACCCCGACCCTCCTGATGACCTCCGGTGTAATCTGCTTGAGATAGAAGAAGAAAAAGCTGTAGAGGAGAACTCCTGGGAGATTCTCCTGAGAAACCCCCCCGATGAATTGGGGAATTCTGAAGATGAAGAAGGCCCCGAAGACGAAGAAGCTGCTGGAAAACCAAGTGCAGCGAGAACGACCCCTCCCGGGTTCCCCAAGTTTCCTCCTGTGAAGAGAACGGGGAAAGAGCTCACGGACCTCACTAAAGACGAGGTCCGAATCCTGAAGAAGATGGCGGGAAGCGCCAACACCAAGGAAAAGCCCCCGGATCTCAAGAACAAAGGGAGGGTGGTCGAGCAAGTATTTTTCCAGCCGCTGACTACCCCGAGCGCCTTCAGCTCCAACAAGGAAGAGATGCCTAAGTTTGGGCATCACCCGTATCAGCCACCATGAGCATCTCTTGCGGGCGTCGAGCCAACGACGTTAAACAAGTGCGCTTCATGGGAGGCAACCCATGTTCTAAACTTTTTCTCTAATTTTTAGCATTATTTTTTTACTTTACTTTATCTATTTCTATAAATAAAGTCAGCCGCGGGAACATCCGTTAGGGGACTTAATCAAATTTCTTGGTTTTTGCAGGAAACAAGCCCCAACCGATCGGGTGATAACTCACCCGATCGGTTGGGATGTATCAGATACATGCCGAGATCTGTCCCCGAATGAACCGATCGGTTGAGTAATGAAGAGACCGGGTGGCAGACCGGGTGAGCTGGGGAGAAGTCTCGGAAAATTTTGAGGAATATCAACCGATCGGTTGAGTTTGAGCGCGATCGGTTGACCTGACCGGGTGAGAAGCCCTAAGTTCTCGGGAAATTTAGTGGAGCGGCCAACCGATCGATTGACAAGTCAACCGATCGGTTCGCCTGTAGCATTTCTTCGGCAAGATTTTCGACCCAACCGTCAACCGACCGGGTGACAAGTCACCCGATCGGTTCGACTTAAAACCCTATATAAACCCCCCGACACCCGCTCGTTTTCGCCCTCGCCCGATCGCAAATTCCGCCGTCGTTTCGCCTTCCCCTCTTCTCCAACAACCGATCCCCACTCCCCCACGTCCCCTACTCCCCCATTACTCCCACTCTCCACCTCCTTCATCAACCCCTCCATCATCTACACCCTCTCTCTCCTCCCATTCCGAGATTTTTGACCTAATTTTCCCAAATCCACCTCCATTTCGAAAATTTTCGCCGAAGGAGTTCGCCGCGGCTCCACGATACTCTCGCTGAACAGTGTGGGGCACCAACGAGCAAGCTCCACCACTCCGCTTGGGTAAACTCACTCCTATTCTTAGTTTATATATATTTGCCCTGTTTATTGTGCTTGCTTGTTGGCTTGTGTTCGTGTGCATCCACGATTTTTTTTTTTTTGCACTAATTCTTGCTCATACACACGCACATGGCTAAAGATAAGGATAAGGGGAAGGGTATCATGAGGGAAGAGGAGCCGTCTCGAAAGAGACGAAAACAAACACGCCCCCCTTCCCGTACGCGAGCGCTTACACTTGGCCCTCCTCCACCTATTATTCCCCCTGTGGACCCAATGTTGGGCCCGCACGGGTATATTTTTCGGAACCAGGAGCACAAAGATTTTTACCATAGGCTTGATGCTCGAGGGCATCTATCCACCAAGTTCCCGCATGCACAAACACTTCTCGATCTCGATGTCTTCACCGAGATCGAATATCTTTTCGGCAACTTAGGATGGTTAGCCTTCCTTAATGCATCTGCCACTTCCCACCCGGCGCTCACACTCGAATTCCTCTCCACACTTGTTTTAGAGTCCGGGTCGATCGTTAGATTCCGGGTGCGTAACCGTAGTGTCACCACAACCCTGAACACGATTAATGATATATTTGGTTTCCCCAATCTCGGGGATGATTCTATCAGACACCATGGGTACACGCCCGAATTTTGCGTCGATCAATTCTGGTTCCGCCTCACATCGATCGGCGACTACCCCCGAGGTCGGGCCAAGGCCTCCTCCATCGTTCATCCCGTGTTTCGTCTCGCCCACAGGATCATCTCTTCCACATTCTTTCCTAGGGACGAGTCAGGCACTGTGACTATCCCCGATCTTTTTATCCTTTGGGCCATGACTTTTCCTTATGTCCGGGATGATGATGGAGTTAGCTTCAGGGCCCCTACCGTCCCCATTCATGGCGGCGATTGGCTTGTTCACAAGCTACTCAAGATTAGCCGGGCCGGTAAGGGAAAGTTTTGTTGCGGGGGGCATCATCACTATCATATGCTCTTACCCCCAATTCAATATCCCCCTTCCCAACAATCTTCCTGTTGCCGCAGGACCATCACGTCTTGATATTGACGTCCTGCGGCACATTCACATGATTAGACCCTACTCAGCTGGCCGTTACATCTTCAACTATGGCCACCCCCCAGCCCCTTACACCATTCTGCCCAACCCCGCTCGCATGCCCATTGCTCTCGTGGGAGATTAGACCTTCCCTCCTGACCCCGACTTCCTTGCGGGGTTGAATCTTCCTTTTCTCCCCGCTGGCGCACGCAGATCACCGTCCCCTGCCGCCCACTTAGGCGAGCAGGATATCCCTGCGTCTGGGGGAGACTTAGGGGCTGGCCCGAGTCGTCCCGTTTCTGCTCCGGGACCGATCACGTTTGAGCACCTCCTTGCGGCCATTTCTGGCCTTGTCTCCCGTGCTGGCATGACCACTGCCGCCAGCACCTCTTCGACCTTACCTGGCGGCACCACCGCTGCCTCGCGCCAGTCTACGTCTTTTGGTCGCCGTCAGGTATCTGCCCGTCTAGGACTTGAGAGGGAGGTCGCCGCGCTTCGTGAGCTCGCCATGTCCTCTGTTTCCTCGGACCCATCACCATCCTCCTTTCTTACTCACCCACGTTTCCTCACACTTGAGAGGAATGTGGCTGCCATTCTCCGCCTTCTTACTCATATCCACGGACCGCCTCCACCTTCACCACCCAGGCGATCTTCTCCTCCACCCTCCCACACTTCTCCACTTCCATCACCCCCCTCACCACATTCTTCTCCTCCCTCTTCACATCCCATCCCGGCATCCACTTCACCCCTCCCGACCACTTCCACCGCACTCATGCTACCTCCATCCTCCTCCGTCACTCCATACGTGCGCCGGAGGAAATTACCGGTACGCTCCAGATCCCTCCCACCACCTCCCACTACCGTCACCTCCACATCCACCTCCTCCATTTCTATTCCTCTCACCACAGCCTTGATCGCCTTCCTACCACCACCACCCACCACCACAGACACTCCTCCCATAGTTCACACCACCACTGCCCCTATACCCTCACCTCATTCCCCACTTCTCCGCACACCCCCTGCCTCCCCCGACCACCCATCCCCGCCCTCTTCCGAGGATGACGAGGACTCACCTTCTGCTGCTTTCTGATTTCCCCTCTTTTTGTTTTTGACTCCCCTTGCACTTATCTGGATTTCATTGATCATATCATTTCGCTAGCACTTTCTGGTCTAGCTTGGGGGACGTCTGTTTTGGTGTGCTGTCGTGTTTTGTTTGTTTTTCTCATTTTTGTGTGTGTGCTTGTTTTTCACTTTTTGAGTGTCGTGTCGTGTGATTTTATCTTTACTTTTCTTTTCGTATTGTTTGATTTTGTTCTCAATTTTTCTCTCTTTTTCATTTTCATCTATGTTTTTTCCTGGTTTTCATTTCTTTTCGTGTCTGTGCGTATTCCCCCCCCCCCATTTTCATTGCCCTCCCGTACTCACTCTTATTGCATTGAGGGCAATGCAAGTTTCAGCTTGGGGGAGTCGCACTTCGTGCGTCATTTGTGTTGTTTTTCTACGTTATTCGAGTCATTTTCCATCGTGTTTTTCTTTTTTTTTCTTTTTCCTTCTTTCTTTAGCTCTTTCTCCTAGAAATGAATCCTATGATGAATCGCCACAAAATCACACACACCTAGCATTGCATCGATAATCACACTCACTAACCCTAGGATTTCGAGTCCTCTTGCATTTCACGCATCGTGGGTCCACTTAGCTTTTTGTGAGTCGTGTGTCGTGACTAGCAATTGGTGTGCTTCTGCCTTGTGATTTTACTTTATATACCTGTCCAGGAATGACCCCTAGATTATCATGCTCCGATATTGAATATGCGGTATTTGCTTCTATATGCATGCTATATATATATCGTATACTTCATTTCACATGCGTCGGGATTCCACAACTAAGGACTAGGATAACCCAATTAGCCTGAGCTCTATTTAGCGAGAATAGTTCCCTTTGCCCAAGTGTTTAGATTTCGACTTCTTTTTTGTTTTACTTGGTGCAAATCCCCTCGTCGTGTACCGTTCCCCCACTTGGGAGAGTACACAAGTGTATAGCCAAAAACCCAAAAATCCAAAAAAATGGGAGAAAAGAAATGAAAAACCCAAAAAGAAAAGAAAAAGATTGTATAGCCAACAAGCCAAAAAAAAATATGCAACTACCCAAAACCCAAAAAAATTCCCGTGTGAATATTTTCATACTTGCCAAGAATAAAGGGAAGGCGAGAATTTGCACCGAGTGTTCTTCTCCACATCATCTCAACCCCCGTCGTTATCAAAGACACTTGGCTTAGGAGCTATTTAGCTAGTATCTAAGCTATAGTGGCGTGATTTCCTTAACCCTAGTTGTGGAGTCCCCGATGCATGATACGCTCCTATTCTCTCTATTCTCATGCATGCTCGAACTTATATTCGCCGCTTAATTCAATTCGATTCGATATTTGGGTCATATCTTGGATTTGTGTATATCGAGCCTCATAGCACATCGTAGAAAGCATCACCATTTGCTAGCACACGACCACGCTCACTCGCGCTTCACTGCGTGGACCCACGACACTTATTTGGACTCGCTTTCCTAGGTTTAGTGGTGTGATTTGGCGTTTGCTTGCTGGGTGTGTTGTTTTTGATTTTGATGGCTCTGATGGACGATCTAGGGCTTAGAGTTTCCTTTTTCTTTCTTCCTCTCTATTTTTCCCTTCCGAGCTCCCACTCTCACTCGTCTTCCTCGAGGACGAGGAAGAGTTCAGCTTGGGGGATTTTGACGTGCGTCTATATTTCATATATTCACGCACGTTTTCTTTTGTGTTTCTCCGTGTTTTCCGCCGTCTCTTGTTCGTTTTCGTATGTTTTCCCGTTTTCTTTCACTTTTCTTTGTTTGTCCATGATTGCAGGAGTTCGACCACGTAGGGGACCTTTTACGATGATATCCCAAGTCCCCGGAGCAACGGGAGAAGTCACGCGTGATCCAGGGGGTCAAACGGCGAAGTACTCATCTTTCTGCCCCTCACCCGGTCGGTTGGTCATCTCCAACCGATCGGGTGATGCACGCGTGCACCAACCGACCGCTACCGCAGCTCACAAAGAAGTCACCCGATCGGTAAACAGACCGGTTCTGCGGGCGGCTGTTCTCTGTCTTTTCGAGCAGAATTCCAACCGATCGGGTGACTCTCACCCGATCGGTTCATCTGTAGCTGAGAAAAAGAGCTGAAGACACGGGCGTCGAACCGACCGGTTCACCCGACTCCTCCAAGATCCAACAGGTCGCTCAAGAACTCACCCGATCGGTTCATGAGATCGGGTGAAAACTCGCCGTTTTCTGTGATTTATCTGTAACGGATCAACCGATCGGTTGACTTGTCACCCGATCGGTTGATCCGAAAATCTATATATAGGACCCCTAGGGTTCCAGAAACGGGAGAGTTGTATTTTTTTACTGTTTTATTTCCTTGTGACGGCTGTAATTGTTACTCTTAAGTAAGTTTTCAGATCTTTCTAATTTTTTAGTATTGTCTTTACTACTCCTTTACTTCCGCATTGCAATTGTCGGATTATGATTCTAACGGTTAAATTTCATTTAGATTGCTTTTTCATGAATTTTTGTGAGTAGTTCCCAAATCTGGGATTTTGGTGGAAGCCCCTTCGGGGGCTCTTCCCGATGCGTCCATAGGGTTAGGAAATCGATAGGGAGTAGGAATCTAACGGTTACGCGGGGTGTTTCATTGTCATCGGCGGGAAAAAGACCGCCTTTGACCGTCGGGCCAAGGGGGAATAAACTTGGCGGTTGACTCCCTAGCCAAAGCTCACGCCTTTAGCGTAGACGCCGAATCCTAGCACGCGGGAGCGGCAGGATGAGACGTCGGGAGATATCGTTGCGGACTTAGTGCTCCCGGGATCGATCAGTGTTTATGGACACGGGAGTGCCCACTGATCGAATCCGGGAAGTCCGGTGTATCATCCTGGGCACCGACCGGAATATCGGGCCCATGGGACGCCGGTACCACTTTCAGAGGCAACGTCTCACCATTAGACCCTAATCCCGATCGCTATCCATACCCGTAGGCCGTAGCGGCGAGAGTCTCTCGTCGGGTCGGAAACCAAAGTCCCGGGTTTACTTTCTTTTTGTTCATACGCTTTCATTTCCTTTCGTGACAACCAACCACCGATTCGGGCTAGCTCGCCCCTCGGGGTGATTTAGGTCCTACCTGACCCAAGCACAACCTCGCCTCCCTGAGTTCGATATTCCCGCACCCTACACTAACCGTGAAACTTGCGATAAACGACACCGCGCCGCCGCGCACATCACGCGGGGCGCCGATCACTTACTCCTACTGTTCTGTACTTGCAGAAAGATTGGGACGTGGACCTGCATGGGCCACCACTAAAACCTGTCACGCCCCGCTTCCCAAAAACAGTGGAGGCGAAGCGTGACTAGGCCCGCTTAGGCCAGAGCTAAGGAGCCCTGACCCAATAAGGGTCTGTGTGGTACCAAGACGAAGGTACATGTCCCTGCATGTTAGTACAGAACAATAAGAGTACAAGAAAGAAAGAACATCACATTTTATTCCAACATATCAAAATTACCAAGTCTCAACGCCCGAAGGGCTACAATAGCAGAAAAGAGAAATCTAATGGTGCAATCACCCAACCTAAACAAGTAACAAGAGGTGCTACGCACCCAACTAAGTAAAAAGGAAATCTCTGGAAACTGGTACGGGGAGTCTCTAGCTCTGGTCCTTCTCAGGGTCGTACTCAGGGTCAACACTCTCTGGCTCCACGTCAACTGGCAGGTCAGTCTCCTCAACGTACTCTGGCTCAATCCCTGACGTACAGCACCAAAAAAGGAACTGTGCGTCAGGTAAGGTCTACAAGAAAAAGTTAGACCAAACTACAAGTGCACCATTTACTTAACAACGTTTTACTGGTTGATTAACATGCTGACGTTTTAACAACAGAAGTACACACAACAGGAAAGTAAACACGACAAGTAGTGGTCGTAGCGAGTGCTACCGACCACGGGACTAGCCTACAGGTGTCAAGATAAGACAGAACACGGAAATCCAGACACGACATGACAAGACACGAAAAGGGTTCACGCATGTTCGGTTCGAGGGGGATCAGACCCTCTTGCCGCTTGCACGCTCAACCCTACCCCAAAACCCCAAGAATCGTGACAGGACAAGGGATCACTTGCTCTAGATTGACAAGTGCCATATTGCTCTCTGAGCTATGTATCAATACATGGGATCACCTGCTCTAGCTTGACAGGTGCCCAATTGCCCATCGGGCTGTGAACTAGTACAAGGGATCACTCGCTCTGGCTTGGCGAGTGCCCTATTGCCCAGCGGGCTGTGCAGATGGAATGGGACAAGACACGACAAAACAGGAGGGGTTGTACTAGGGTGTCCACAACTCACACACACGCATGTCAATCCTATGATGTCAAAATTGTTGTTGTTGGACTCAGATTTCGTTGTCAAATCTGAGCCATCAGGGCGTCCCGGACGCTATCATTTCACGTCCGGTTCTCATGGTTCAAAATGTCTAATCCAGCAAGACTAAGGCCTAAGCATGGCCAAGAACGCAAGTGGTACACTTGCCTGTGGTGGCGAGTGCGTCGTCTCCCTGGTACGTCTAGTCCAAACGTCTACTCGGTGGAAGATCGTCTGAAATATCGTGACACGGCGACGGTGTCAGCTCACGATATTCAAAAATCCTATTAGGGTTGTGTTTTAGGTTAACGGGACCATCCTAATCATCAAAAATTATATTTTTAATGCATTTAACCTAATCGACGATTCTATCCTATGTGTACACGCATAACGTCCATTCGTCGATTTCTACGGTTTGCACAACGTTTTAAAGAGGAGAGGAAAGTAAATTTAATTTGATTAGGTTGCTGATTTTAATTAGGGTTTGATTATCTATTTTGTGGGTTACTACGAATTTAGGGGACCAACCTGAAAATGACGATTTCACGAAGATCCGGTGTCGGATATGGAAAGGTGGAAGCTTTGCGTCGTCCAGAAATTCCTAGGCCGCGGGTAGCGCAGCGAGGAATGTTGATTGTTGATGATGACGTTGGCCTCCGAAGGTGATGATGAAGATCTCAGCGTCTCCCGGGGTTGTCGTCGTCGGATCTGAGATAGGAACACCACGCGAGAGGAAGAATTGGATCTTGGAAGAAAGAGCGTGGCCGGAGCTTGGCCGTGGGTATCAGATCTGGGGGAGAATTTTATAGTGGTGGTCGGTTGCGGGGAAGATAGGAGGGGGAGAAGAAACAGGAGAAAGGAAGGGGTAAGGAGGAAGAAGATGAAGACGGAAGAAGACCTTGAAGAAGGGTGGAGGGCGCACGGGAGGAGGAAAAAGCTTAGGGAGAGGAAAGAGAGAGATTGGGGAAGAAGACAACTCAAAACAATAAGAAGTAAAGAGAAACAGCCGCTCGTTTAAATAAGAAAATGAAACGGCGGCTAGGTCAGAAATTAGGGTTCGGGGTCAACTAGTTGGTCTGAGAAGGGCGGTCGACCGACTAGTTTGAGAACTAGTCGGTCGGTCGTCTAACTGTGACCGACTAGAAGCTAAACAGAGAACAGTGTTGGTACAGGGTTGATAGATTTAGTCGGTCTGTGAAGGCTCGTCGACCGACTAGTTTGCAACCTAGTCGGTCGGCCAGTGTTCATTGACCGACTAAAGGTTAAAAGTGGTCAATAAGAGATTTTGAAGGTTAGTCGGTCAACGAAGGAAACATAACCGACTAGTTCGTCAACTAGTCGGTCGGTATTCGTTCTTTGATCGACTAACAATAAACAGTAACTTGACTGCATACAATGATCTCTAACTTAGTCGGTCTGCGAAGAAGTTTTGACCGACTAGTTCAACAACTAGTCAGTCGGTGGATGAACTTAGACCGACTAAGACTAAACAGTAACTTAGTGGAAAAACCTGACGAAAACTAGTCGGTCCCCGAAGAGTTTCTGACTGACTAGATTGACATCTAGTCGGTCAGTCCTTGTTCTTGAACCGACTAAAATGCACACCAAGTCTCAAAATGAAGCGTGAAGCTTCGGGATGGGTTCTAGGGACTTCTAAAATGAGTCTGGCTCAAGATAAGAGCGTCATGAAGCACGCTCAGCTCCAGACAGTGTGAAAGATACGGAAAAGAAAAGAAAGAAGGCGAACAATCACATATATATAAATAAATAATTATCATCATACAAAAACCAGCCGTTACACTAGTCAACTGAGAGATAAGCACTTGTCGACTAGTCAGATAACTATAGTCGACTAGATTTTACAGAGCAAAATCAGTTCTTCTAACATGACTGGCTAGTCAACTAGAGTTCAATTATTAGTTGACTAACTAATACCTAGTCAACTAGAAGATGAACTCTAGTCGACTAGTACTAGTCGTTTGTACTATTCTGAAAAATCCACAACTAGCTGTTTATGGCCATTTTACGGGGGTGTTTTGTGTTTTTGCTGGACCAATTTGATAGGCTATATGTATGGGTTTTGATCTAAGGTTTCATTATTAGTAAGATATATATTTTTACAAGAAAAATAGGTTTTCAAGTTCTCTTGTGTTAAAATCATTCAAAGCAAAAACTTCTCTCTTGGCCAATTATTTCAAGCTCTCTAAATTCTTCTTGGCCTTACTTCTTTGATCTCCTTAGGCTTTAATCCTTATTCATATTGAGATCAAAGAAAGCATGTAGAGGTGTTGTAAAATCCATAATCCAAAAGGAAGGTTTGTACTCATATTCCAAAAGGAAGGTTTGTAAAATCCATAAGGTGTTGTGATGGTAAGTTTGAGAAATCCTCAATTGTTTGAGGTGTTGGAAAATCCTCTAGCTGTAGAGGTGTTGGAAAATCCTATAGTTGAAGAGGTGGTGGAAAGTTCTCTTATTGAAGAGGCAAATGAAACTTTTGCTCTTGGAGAGTTAAGTTAGTGGATTAAATCCAATGGTGCCTTGGGACTGGACTAGCCTTGAATGGATGAATTAGTAGGATTGAATCCAAGGGTGCCTTGGGACTGGACTAGCCTTGAAGAGATAAATTAGTATAAATCTCTTGTGTTAGCATTGCTCTTTCTGTGTTTACTTTTGTGCTCTCACATACTTGCAATTTCTCTTAATATTCCACTGCTTCATACTTGTAAATTTTGGGCTATGTTGATTAGGAACCTAGTGTGGTAACACTCTTTGGATTCTTCAATAGACGTTTAGATGATTAATTTTAAAAGCTTAAGCTTTATTATTTAACACTATTCACCCCATCTAGTATTTACAAGGTGGTCCCAAACGAGATGGGTATACTTATTCCAAATAATATGACTGACATAGATGTTTGAAAAGGAGTGGTGGTTGATGGAGAGAGTCCACATGAGACTACTACTACAGGCAGCGATGGTAGTGGGAGTGGGGTGATGCACCATGAAATCTCTAGCTTGCTATGATGACTACGTGAATTTGTCTTATGCATTGTGTTGAATCATTGGGACGGTATTTGAGACAACTCGGTCGACAGATGCTAAGGCCCACGAGGCCCACCAAAGAAGCCCGATGTCGACTCAATCAAAGCCCGAATGGCCAGTTGACCGTTGGGTCTGCCTCACGCGAACGTGGATTAAAGGCGGGCTCGTAAATCTCGGCGACGTGCACAACATTTATTCCTATTTATAAGTGAATATCGTGGCCCCATTATGGGTGACCGTTATCACCCCAACGTCTCCAAAGGGACCATGAACGTCTATAAATAGAGGAGAGGATCCCATTTCCAAGGTAGGAGGTTTAAGACATAGAATTCTATCTTCTCAGCCTACATTTCTTATATATTCGAGCTTGCATCGCTGACGAATCTCCGTGGGTCGATCTCAGCTGCACCAAGCTCCCTCTCTCTCTCTTAAGTTCCATATAACTTAAGCATCGGAGAGGATTTGGGTTGGAACCCAGATCCGACCCCCCTGACGAGTCCCAGTGGTGTAGATCGACGGTCATCATCCAACAACAAAGGTCGACGTCGAGCTTCCCAGCCTCGAACAATCGATGCAACTATTGCTTGAGGGCTGATCTAACGTCGCACCAACTCCAACTACCATCACTTGACGCTGGTTCTTCCAACCAAGGGTCCCATTCTAATTGCTGACAAGGCTCTGACTCAGCGTCTCGAGTCTACGTCATCTTGACTACTGTCTCGGTCAATTTTGGCCTTAACAGTTTAGTGCCGTCTGTGAAAAATGTTAACCAGCTTGACATCCCGAAGCAATTCATAATCTATGATAGTTGGACCCAACAACACTGGACCGGTCGAAGGTCCAAAGGAGAAGCCAAGAGCAAACAACATCCTGGTGGAGGACGTCGCGGACTCCACAATGCCACCACCACGACCAGCAGAGGCCTCAAAGGAGCCTGGGGTGACCCAAAATGAGTTCACCCAGTTCATCAAGCAGATCGATAGGAGCCTAGGCGCATTGGTGACTTTAATACGCCAGAATATGGGGAGCCCATCCCCAGTAAATGAGCCGTTACCACCTCCAAACCTGAACCTGACGCCAACCAAGGGCTCAGTTTTCCTCTGAGATCTGGGGGACCCAATGGTAGAGCAACTGGAGATTAACTTCCACAATTCGACCCCCCACCCGGCCCACAAAAACAATGGAGGGGGGGTCGATAATTGAGCTTTCGTTCTTCAGGGGGAACCCACCCCCTCCAATTATTGGGTGACAACCCGTAACATCCTAGATCAGGTAATGTACGAGGCTTTCCCAGTTATAACCACTAAACCCTGCAGGTGGATTCGTGTGTAGGGAAGAGATCTTGAACCGATCCTTGGGAGCCAACTTCTCGCAACATGGAGCAGGAGGATCCATATTGGTCCAATCCTTGATTCGGAAGACCCACCTGAAAGAGAATATCATATCTGCTCCTTTCCTTCCTAAATTCAAGCTCACTACTCTACCAGCTTATGATGGCAGAGGCGACCCATGGTAGCACATTCATAAGTATTTGAATATCATGCTGCACCACGGTGCCAACGAGCCATACCTTTGTAGATCCTTCCATGCTACCCTGTTCAGGGGACAGAAAGCTAGTACGAAGGGATACCCCACGGTTGCATCGGCTCATTCGACGAACTGGCAGAAATATTCTACAAGCAATTCGTCGCAGGACGACGTCCCAAGAAAAGGTCGTCCCACCTCTTCTTGGCCGCGCCCCGGTATGCACACGCACTCGGGACAAGTGACTCGTAGTCTTACTGCAAGCGCACGGTGTAGCAGTGAGCGAGTATCGAACTCAGGGAGGACCAATGACAGTGTCTCCTTCCAATCACCTAGCTATCAAAATGGTCGAGAATAATTTTGGGTAAAATTGTCACAATCGTTCGAATGTTGATAGAAATATCAATAAAATAAAGCGCCTAGGGATAGGGAATCCCCGTTACGGACCGTATCTCATCGTTGTGATTCGTAGGTTACATCATTGCTAGACTTGAATTTTAGGTGAACTAGTCGCAACTAAATGTAGAACCAAGCTCACGCTCTCGCGCTATTGCCGGTCTATAGCGAACCTAGGGTAGGGCCCAATCTCTTGCAAACCCTAACCTAAGCCGCTAGCGTGAAGAACAACATCATCATTCAACCGTATCTCGAGCCCACTCTCGTGCAAACTCGAGCTACGACCTAGGTTGAGATAGTTCCTACCCGTCCAATCTCTTGCAAACGAATATTGGTATAGAAACACGATTAAAAATCCTAGCTTTGGCCCAATCTCTTGCAAACCAATTCTAGAGAAGTCCAATCGTAAATCTAAATCAAAATTCAAGGGCTTCCTATCAATTGGGACCCAATCTCTTGCAAATCCCAATCAATATGAATCCCTAGCTATCCGTAATTAATCAATCCCAACCTAACCCTAATAAATTCTAGCAAGAATTTCACCAATTCATGACAATTTAGAAATAGGGTCCATAGGGTTCATCCCTATGCCCTAAGACGATAAAACTACTCATTAATCATCATGCAATTCATGAGAAAATTAATAAAAAAATTCAGCACAATTCATTGCAATAGAGAAATTATCAACAAAAATAGAGTTTTTGATAAGAAGAGAGACAAACCAATGAGAATCCAATAGCATCCAACAAAAATAACCTTTTAATCTCCAAGAGAAAAGCTAAATCTAATGATCTAAAAAGCTCTCAAAAAGGCTGCCAAAAAGTATCAAAAAGTCCTCCTAAACTAGGGCAAAAACAGGGTTTAAATACCCCTCAAAATCGCCCAAAAATCGTGACAAAAATACCCCTGCGCAGCCTAGAAATCGCAGTTTACGTAGCAGGCGGGGCGGCTCACTCGGCCGAGTGACAAATGTCACTCGGCCGAGTGACAAACCCTGTACATTTCCAGTAAGTCGTGGATTTTCGGGGGTCTGTCTTCGGAGGTGACTCGGTCGAGTGGCTTTACTCACTCGGCCGAGGGGCATTCCATGCTCGGCCGAGTGACAACTCTGAAATCGACTGTAAAATTCCAGTAAGTCGGCTCCTTCGGTGGGTGGATTTTTCTGTGCCACTCGGGCGAGGGGATATCCATACTCGGCCGAGTGGACTATCGTCACTCGGCCGAGTGCACGCTGATTTCCTTCTGTGGTGCGTGTCCGGTCTGGTCAGCCGAGTGGTCTTCTTGCTCGACCGAGTGAGTACTTCACTTGGCCGAGTGACAAGCTGTAGATGCCGATTCTTCATCATTTCGCCTCCTCGTCGCTCCTATGAAGTTCCTTCTTCTTCCACTTGTCTTCCAACGCCGAATAGCCCTCAAAATATCCTTGGTGACACTCCGGAGTGGGTGCAAATCATCTTGATCTCAACGTCACTTCGAATCGCTCCATATCTCCTGAAATACGACAAAAACAAGAAATCGTGAAAAGCATCGCAATATTGTCGAATAATAGTGAAAAACGCGATATGAGCGATCAAAGTGGCATGCAAACATGCAGAAAAAGGGTGTAAAATATGGAGTGACCAAATCCCCTAAGCTTACCTCTTATTCGTCCTCGAGGAAGATGGGTAAAAAGCAAACCCGACGGGCAAAATAATGGAAAAGAAGGAAAATAAAAATAAAAATAGAATAGAAAGAGAAGAAGGGGGGTGCTAGATCATTCTTCTTAGGACGTGGGTTTTGCTTTCTCATATAGCATACATCGAATATAAAACACACGTCACAGACTTTTATTTCGATATCATAGTATAATGATGCATTCGAAATAGAAAACCCCCAAAATATCAAAATAGCATGAAATATGGAATCATTCTAGGATTAACATCATCTGAAGCATCTAAAGCGCTATGCATAACCATAGATCACACACTTTTCAATTGAATGCTTTCTATAAGGAGTATAAGAGATATCACACGATATGGAATAGTAAGAATAGAAAAGTATGGTTTTCATGAAATGAATGCTAAGTGTCGATTTCTGGATTTCATGAAACTTTAGCAATCTCACCGAGTATAGAAGATTACTTAGCCTAGGTTGTCATAAAGTAGTCACTCTCTCACCCATCATTGGATCCTCTCCCCCAAGCTTATCCATAAGCGTAGTGGCATAAACAAATCAATATATACATTCCCCATTTCTTTTGAAGCTCAAAAAAAAATAAAAACAAAAACACAAGAGTGAAGAAAGAGAGAAAGAGTATGAGATGTGATCGTTTATAAACTTCTTTTCTCTTTTCTTTTCTTTTTCTTAATTTTTCTCTCTCTCTTTTTGAATAAACATATATACATAAGCGATCCCAAATCAAAAGAGAGAAGGATATACAGGTATATTTTTTCTTATTGATTTTGGGGATTCGGAGCATGAAAATTAATAGCGGGGGAAATGCCGATAATAGACTTGCTAAGGGGGGGATTCACCAATGAATTTCAAATAGAGAAATGATACTCAAGATATGTGGAGAAAGAAATAAATGTATCGCTCGGTTCACTCTATAGGACGTGCACGACAACTTTCAGCAGAGTAATATAATCTACTCAGTTTAATCTCAAAAAGTAAACTAGTCCATATATATCATCCTAACAAACATTCAATCAACCTGAAAGTGAAGCGTACAATTCATGCAATAAGAAGTGATATGAGCAAGGAAGGCAGTACTCCAGATATAAGCAATCAATGCGTGAAGCTTGGTGTGTTTTCTACGATAAGCATACATATGAATCATCAGACATCAGCTAATAACAGAATTTCATCCATATTCATACAGAAAAAGAGTGGGTTACCATTTCAAAAGCAAAGCAGGATATAGCATATGATATCTGAAACAAAAACTATGACGTGACAAAATAGCATGCACACAGAGAAAAGCTAACACCACGTCATCATCATCACAGAAAATTCATCTCTAGCAAAAGATGAAAGAAATAATGATAAAAGAAAATAGATACTACTATGTACAATGCGGCACACAAAGAAAATAAGAAAACGTGATGCATGATAAAAACGAAAAAGTGAGTGAAAGTGGTGTAAAAACAAAGAAAAGGTGGAAAAAATAAAAATAAAAGGTGACGAAAAGCAAAAAGTGTGGGAACTCACTCCCCCAAGCTAAAGTGCACAGTGTCCTCAATGTGCGAAGTGTGACACACCGAGAGACGTGAAATGGGTGGGGTGGGTGAGGATGCATGCATGATGAAAAAGAAACAAAAAGGAAAAGAAAATAAGATGTGAATGAATGTGATGCATGCAAAGATCAGTATGGTGCAGATATAAGTGTCCCCAAAAAGTCTCTCCCTCACTCCCAAAAAGATATAAAAAGATATGATCAGAAAGGCACCAAAGTAGTATGTGGAGGAGGGGGACAAAAAAATCACCAGGCCCAAGAACAAACGGGCAGCAAAACGACAAAAAATATTAGAGGCATCAAGAGTGTGCCTAAGCTGGTGGTGGTGCTACACCAACACCGTCCTGTGGCAGAGGTGGTGGTGGAGGTGGTGGGCGTGGTGGCTGTGTCACGCCCCGCTGCTCAAAATAAGGAGGGTCGGCGTGACAAGCTGCGGTATTAGAGTACCAAGCGCTAAAGTGCACACCAAATGTCACGCAGGCCACTGCAAACGCTGAGGAAACACATGCAGTAAAGTACAGACTGAAATGAAAACAGAACAGTACAGCTCCAACACAGAAGGATAGTACAAGGCACTACAACGCAGGTAGCAAGGTAAAGTACGACGAACAGAGCATCACAGAGCACAGCTACTACACGTCCAGTACCGTACAAGTCCACTGTACAACCCCAACAGCAAAAGCTCCCATAAAAGTACAACTCAACCCTACGGGGTACAAAGGGAACATGGGTACAATACTACTATCACACACACAAAGACTACACCACGCGACCCACACTAACCACGATCACTACGGACCCTGCTGAGACGAGCTGCCCTCCGGGGTCTCCACTCCCGGACCCGCTGCCTGAGAACTAGTACCTGGACCTGAAGGGGGAAAGGACACGTCACAGCGTGCCCAGTAGGAACTCCACAACTCTACCACTCTAATCATAGAGCACAACAAGGAAGCACAACAAGGAAAATGCATCACATTCCAGAGTTACTGTTTGTTGTTGTTAGTTTTCATGCATGAATTTGAAACCTAAGTAACGGGTCAGACATCGGGGACTGGACCTCACCCGGTAAGGTGGGTGGAATGCTACGACTTCTCGAGACAAGCTCTTACGAAAGAAGCCGTTCACCAACACAACCAACTCAACCACAACCGCACCAACTCCCCGCCGCTGAGGGCTCGTCAGGAGTGGCCCACAACTCAGCAGTCCATCCCCGCATGCCCACTCGTTACCTTGGTTTCCCCAACCCCTCCTAGGGCACTCACCCACTACGAGTGGAATGAGACCACCCTAGGTTGTCTTTTTAGCTAATCTTTAATCCTAGCGTATAAAGCATGTACAATGGAACATGTAAATGTTGTCCAGAATTCATTCTTTCCATCGGGATGTTCACCACAAAACTTACATGCTCCATAAGCCATGAACATAAACATCCATTTCCAAAACTTGCCACATAAGTAGTATAATCCAAGGCAGTCACTTTAATACTGAAGCATCTACATTAGCGATATTGAGCAATGATATCTGAACAAAGAAATAAACCAAAACAAAAATCTAACAACTAACAACCAATTCAAATTGATGTTTTGTCACCAATAGCCACATTCAGAGAGGGTTAACTGCTATTTATAGTGCAAATTTGGTAAAACTCCTCAAATGAAAGTTGTAGATATGGAAGTTCTGGGTTCACATACAAAATTTCATGTAAAAATATGAGGTACATGATTTATGGTGAATTTTCTTGTGAAGACTGTCAGTTCTGTTTTTTAGACAGCTTTCTGGGTCTGTCTTGATGGCCAATTTTAGCCCCTTTTCAGTCAGAATTTCGAAGTGTAAGCACTCTGGTGAAGTTTTAGAAAAATTCGTTAGCTTTCCAACGAGACTAAAATCATAAAATTCCGATGTGTGTGCAGATCGTGAGCTCCGTTTTGCTAAACTATGCACAGGTTGACAGAATTACAGGCATGCTGTAAATAATGAATTTTTACCCTAACTTTCAGTTCGAATTGGAAGAAGTTGTGAACATGAAAGTTGTTCATAAATACGAATTAAACAACATATAAAATTTTTGGAGCATTCCTAGTAGCCATTTAATCCCAGAACTCAGCTAAAGTTTCAGCAAATTTCATGCATGCAACAAGATTCCTAGTTCTACAACATTCTTCCCAAAATTTCAGAGAAAACTCATACATATAAGATGCTTTCCATCATCTATAATTAGAGAAGGAGGGTGAAGAGTTCCTACCTCTTTGGAGCTTCAAGAATGATTGATGGTTTGAGTAGTAGCCCTCTCCTAGATTAGATCCTTCTCCTTCTCCTTCTCCTTCTCCTATTCTTCTTCTTCTTCTTTTTCTTTCTTTTTTTCCTAGCTAATTTCAGCCATGGGCTGAAAATAATGGAGAGAGGGGGAGAGAAATGGATTTAGGAGAAGGGAGTGGGGTGGGGGGTTATGGTGTAGGGTGAGGGGAGAGATGTAGGGTTAGGTGTACTTGGTATGGCAAACTTATTGCCATACTCTCCTTTTCTTTTCATTTTCTTTTTTTCCTCTCTCTCTTTTTAAAATAACCCTCCAAATTGTTTGCTTTTATTACAAGTTTGCCATTGCAAATATCTCATTTCCCTTTTTCACAATAACCCTTCACTTAAAGAAATTTGCCTTAAGCCCAATCTTACAATGATACCCTCATTTGGGTATAAATGAAAAATCGAGGGGCAATTTGCAAATCTCTCCACTCCCCGGGATTGGTGTGCACATGTACGAGAAACTTGGGTCAATTTAACGATTACTTAGTATTTGCACACTAGGGTTGTTACAGGCTGCTGGGAGGGTGTGTGTGGTGGAGGCAGACGCGCCAGAATCTGATTCAGGCAAGTCTAAATACTGGGAAGGATGGTGACGCGGGTCTGCATGGCGCTGACCGTGGCAGAGAGAGCCCTAAAGTCACCTCGAAGTCCACTAACAGCCCCATCAAGAGCACGGATGCTCTGAACTAGAGTGTTTGGTGGTGGTGGTGCAGAGGGACGCATAGGTCTAACAGGTGAAGTACGGGGCTGTCTCTGGCGGGCAATGTAGAGGACGGGGCCAGCAGAAAAGTGTGGACGGGGTGCTGTGCTCATTAAGTGATGCCCAGCCTCGGTGTGAGGCTGGGACGAAGCAGAAGCAGAAGCAGCAGAGGTGGAAGGTAAAATGGGCGACGAGGCAGCAGGAGAGGTCAGTGACGCAGACGTGGGACAAATGTCACGACGCTCTCGGTAAAGACAGGGGCGGTGGAGACTGAAAGGTCGACGACTGGGGAGACTGTGTAGGGCACAAAAGATGACTCCACAGGATTCGAGAACAGCAATCGGGAGAGGGTCTCCACGATGGCAGTAAAGGAAGACTCGTCGCTCTCAAGAATGGTGGGTGGACACTCGGGGCTCAGTGTGGTAATGGGCTCGACGGACATAGGCTCGGTGGTGGTGGTGGTGGTGGACTCAGCTAAAGTGTTCCCGACACTAACAGACGTATGGACAAAGATGTCGGGAGGTGCAGACAGTGTAGGGGCATGCTGAGGGATCACGGGGTCAACAGGTGGTGCAGGGGGTGCCTGCTCAGCATCCTCAGGCTCAAGCACGTAGGCAGCGGGGATGAGGAGATCCATCGATGGAATCCCGTCCCCATGAGCCGGTCCAATATGTGTCCGAGCGGGGCTCGAAAGAACCATGTAGTCAGCGCTGAAGGGACCGTGCAACCACACCCAGTGCTGGCGATCATGGGGACGAAGCATCTTCTTCTGGGCCATAACATCTATAGAAAGTGCAGTGGGGCCCGGAGGTCGACGCAAGTCGTCAGGTAGGTCCACACCGGTCATAAGGGCCAAAATGGTGATCAGACCGCCGCAACAGATAGGTGAGCGAGCGCTCACCGAAATGATAATGCGGTCCAAAAACCAGCTGGCAATGTCGATCTCGACGGCGAGGACCAGGTCCTCGCTACCCCTATCTAGAACCCTAGGGCGAGTCATCGCATAGAGCATGTAGAGCTCTGGCGTAGACATGGTCCCGGGCTCGTACCTCACGAGGAAAGTAGTTGCCATAAGGCGTTGTGCAATGCGGAGGTATGGGTGGAGGATAGATGAGGCCTTGGCCCTACTAGGGTCAAAGGCGAGTGGGGATCCCGTGATCTATGTCTAAAAGGTGTGGGTGTCGAACGACGGGGGTGGGATGTGCGTGGGAGCGTAGGCTCGGTCAGGGTCAGGGACGGCGGGCCACTGGAAAAACGCTCTAAGCATGTCGAGAGTGATCTCACACTCTCGATCCATCAAACGGAAGGAGCATCCTCCAGGGGTCCGGTCAATGGAATTGAGGACCTCAAGTGTGGGACGGATGTAAGTATCCGCCGACACCGACAGAAAATCACGCCATCCCACGTTTTCGTACAATATGAGAAGCCCCTCAAGTACCCCTAGGCAGTCTAGGTCAGCTAGGTGTGCAAACCTAGAGGGTACTACCGAGTGATGACAGATACGCTCGAATTTGGCGTGGTGTGCGTTATTTCGAAACGTAATCCCCATCGGCCCGACGGCTGGAGCGGGTGGAGGGACAGGATCGGCAGGGATGGGCTGTGTAGGTGGCAGTGGCAGGCTAGGTGGAGGGGAGTCTTCCTTAGCGGAAGAGGGACCAGGATCGTCGGTCCTCTTCCGCTTGGCAGCGGATCCCCGTGTACGTGGCCTAGTGCGCAGCAGCATGTGTGCCGCGAGACGTGTCCCAAACAAATAAGTAGTGCGACGTGCTAAATGATGGAACGAGTATACATGAACACGCCGCGAGAGCAAGCAGCAGTGTGTGCGAATAGACGCCTCTGCCGCGAAGCTCAAAGTGCGTCCAAAAGCTCCCCAAAGCTCCTCCAAGCAAGCCTGCAAATCAAACGATCAAATCAGTGAATAATATTCAATATATATGGGGGAGATAGGGGATAATAGATAGATATGGAAATTAATTTGAAATTGGGGTTCACGGGCGTACAAATCAAGAGAAATAGGGAGAAATGGGGTTTTTGGGGCAAAACGGGGGTGATCAGAGGCGCGCCGGAGGTGGGGCGGGGTGGCCGATCGTCGGCGGTCGGCGGGGTGTCGATCGCCGGCGAGGGGAGGTCACCTCGGGTGACGGCAAGGTCGCAGCGGGCGAGGGGGAATCGCAACGGGCGAGGGAAGCTAAATCGGCAGCGGGCTCGGGTGGATTTGGGAAATTTTGGTATCGTAAACCGCGCCCGCTGTGCTTCACTTACATAGAAATTGTTACGATTCGGCCGAGTGACAATATCACTCGGCCGAGTGGCGTAAAACTAAAAATTTCAAAATTCTCCTTGCCACTTACGACTCGGCCGAGTGGCTTTGGTTCACTCGGCCGAAGGGAGGAACTCCACTCGGTCGAGTGGCTCTGCCACTCAGCAATTATAGAGCTAGGAGGGTATCTGTTTCACTCGGCCGAGTGGTAAGGTACTCGGCCGAGTGGCAATTAACGCTAAAAGTTACAGAAAGTGACAGAGAGTTGGTCTGCAGAAACTTCCTTGTTTGGTGCTCCACTCGGCCGAGTGGAGTCTATGCTCGGCCGAGTGGCATAAGCTACTCGGCCGAGTGAAGTGCTGTTTTCTGCATCGGTTCTCCGTTTTCGCTCCAGTCTCTGTTTTTCTTCCTCCAGTCTGTTTCTTCCTCCTAAGGCCTGAGCGCATTCCTGGAGCGCTCTCCCTTGCATCGATCATCCTCCATATGATTGATCTCCCTTTCTCCTTCTCCTGTCATGAAAATTAGGACCCGTTGTCACGATTTTCATGGACATAAGACTCTAAACACTAATAAAAGTCTTAACCAAAAATGAAAATCAAATAAAAATAATGCAAAAACCGTCGGGTTGCCTCCCGACAAGCGCTCGTTTAAGGTCATGAGCTCGACCCCTTTAGATATTCGTTTAGCTCGTGATGTTGGGCGCATACGAGATACGCCCGTCGAACTTGTCGGGAAGACCACTTGGATTTGGGTCGTAATGCTCATCGGTCTTCCTCGATGCCCCCTCATCATGGGTAATGTTGGAGGATAAGTCCCCCAAGCTAGAGCTTGTTCCTATCTTTTTCTTGGCCGGTGACACCGATCTTCCATTCGGTGAAGCTTTCTTCGGATTCTTGGCCTTTGAGAGCTTGCAAAGCTCTCGTATTCTTGCGACATCAGTGTCGCCTTCATCACCATCCGTGGAGCTATCTGGAGGGTACTCCAACTTCTCTTCTTCACCCGAAGCTTGGCCTTCTTCGAAGCCGTCGTCATGGAGAGCGCCAATAGAGTGGAGAATTGCTTCTTCAATCACTTCATCGAGGAGATACGAAAGATCGTGGGGGCGTCCCTTGAGTAGATATACGCAATTCACTTCACCGGAGGGGACTCCTTCGGAATAATGCTTGAGCCGTTGTCCATTTACCTTGAATGTGGATCCGTCTTTCCCTTCCAATTCAAAAGCTCCCCCCGGTTGTATGTGCTTAATGGTGAATGGTCCGGACCATCGCGATCTCAATTTTCCGGGAAAGAGTCAGAGCCGGGAATTGAATAGGAGGACTTTATCTCCGACCTTGAAGTCCATGATGGTGATGCGTGCGTCGTGGAGGATTTTAGTCCTTTCCTTATAAATCCTTGAGCTCTCATAAGCATCACATCTAATCTCATCAAGCTCGTTAATGTCTAAGAGTCGCCTCACCGCCGCACTCTTGTAGTCATAGTTGAATGTCTTGATAGCCAATATGCACGGTGCTCCAAATCTACTGGCAAGTGACAAGCTTTCCCATAAACAAGTCAGTACGGTGTGGTGCCAATAGGAGTGCGAAAGGCCGTACGATAAGCCCATAGTGCATCGTTCAATTTCATTGACCAATCTTTTCTAGATCTATCTACGGTCTTTTCTAGAATTTGCTTGATTTCTCGGTTTGACACCTCCACTTGGCCACTCGTTTGGGGATGGTACGCCATGCCAACTCTATGATTCACCCCATATCTTTTCAACATGGCTTCAAATTTGTTCTCTATAAAGTGGCTTCTCCCATTGCTTATCAAAGTACGAGGCACTCCAAAGCGTGGTAAGATGTTTTGCTTGAAAAACTTGGATACCACCCTCGCATCATTAGTAAGGGTCGCAATGGCTTCCACCCATTTAGAGACGTAGTCCACGGCTAATAAGATATACTTATTTCCCTTGCTTGACGGAAAAGGTCCCATGAAGTCCACTCCCCAATAATCGAATAGCTCAATTTCTAGAATGGGCCTCATCGGCATCTCGTTTCGCCTTGATATATTCCCGGTCCGTTGGCATCGATCGCATCCCTTGACAAAGTCATGCGTATCCTTGAACATGGTCGGCCAAAAGAATCCGCATTGCAATATCTTGGCGGTGGTCTTAGATGAGGTGTGATGACCCCCGCATGGCATACCATGGCAATGCAAGATGATTGACGTGGCATCCTCCTTGTAAACACATCTCCGAATACCACCATCCTTGCAAATCTTGAAGAGATACGAGTCTTCCCAAAAATAATTTCGGACTTCGTGCATAAACCTTCTCTTTTGTTGCGTGGGCATTCCGCATGGTTTTATCCCACAAGCCAAATAATTGACGAAATCCGCATACCAAGGCACCTCTCCGGGTCTTTCAACGAATAGCCTCTCGCCAACAAAGGTGTCATCGATTGGCAAGCTCTCATCCTCCTTGTCACGAACGAGTCTAGATAATTGGTCCGCCACAATGTTGTCCGTTCCCTTCTTGTCTGTAATCTCCAAGTCAAATTCTTGCAACAAAAGTATCCATCTTATCAGTCTTGGTTTTGCCTCTTTTTTTGCTTAGAAGATACTTCAATGCCGCGTGGTCGGTATGGACAATAACCTTGGATCGAATGAGGTAGGAACGAAACTTCTCGATGGAGTAAACAACCGCTAAAAGCTCTTTCTTGGTGGTAGTATAATTTTTCTGTGCATCGTCCAATGTTTTGCTAGCATAGAATATAGAATGAAGCTTTTTGTCTTTCCTTTGTCCTAGCACCGCTCCAATGGCTTGGTCACTTGCATCACACATAAGCTCGAAGGGAAGGTTCCAATCCGGCGGTTGTATGATGGGGGCGGAAATGAGCGCTCCTTTCAACGTATTAAATGCTTGCAAGTACTCTCCTGAAAAGACAAAGGGGACATCTTTAGCAAGTAAGGAAGTAAGTGGTCGGGCAATTAGGGCAAAGTCCTTGATAAAGCGGCGGTAAAACACCGCATGACCAAGGAAGCCTCTAATGCCCTTTACATTAATAGGAGGAGGGAGTTTTTCGATTACCTCAACTTTCGCCTTATCAACCTCAATCCCTCTAGAGGACACAAGATGCCCAAGCACTATCCCCTCGGTGACCATAAAATGACATTTTTCCCAATTAAGAGTGAGATTATTTTGTTGGTATAGTTTGAGGACTTTAATAAGATTAGCCAAACAAGAATCAAACTCACCTCCATACACAGAAAAATCATCCATGAAGACTTCCATAATATTTTCAATGTCACCAGAAAAGATCAATGTCATGCACCGTTGAAAAGTAGCTGGAGCATTGCAAAGTCCAAAGGGCATTCTACGATAGGCATATGTACCATAAGGACATGTGAAAGTGGTCTTTTCTTGGTCGTCTTCATGCAAGGGAATTTGAAAAAAACCCCGAATACCCATCCAAATAACAAAAGTATTTATGTTTAGCAAGGCGTTCAAGCATTTGATCAATGAAGGGTAATGGGTAATGGTCTTTCCTTGTGGCTTTATTTAACTTCCTATAGTCAATGCACATTCTCCATCCCGTGACAGTGCGTGTAGAAATGGGTTCTCCCTTTTCGTTTTTTACAACGGTCATTCCCCCTTTTTTTAGGAACGACATGAACGGGGCTAACCCACCGGCTATCAGAGATAGGATAAATAATGCCAGCTTCGAGTAACTTTAGAATATCTTTCTTAACCACCTCCTTCATGTTAGGGTTCAACCGCCTTTGAGGCTCTATCGAGGTGGCTTCAGTGTTTTCCAAGTGGATTCTATGCGTGCAACGCCTAGGGCTTATTCCTTTAAGGTCACAGATGGTGTATCCAAGCACATCTTTGTGACTCCTAAGGACATCTAAGAGTCTTTCTAGTTGATCATGGTTGAGGTGGGCATTAACAATAACCGGGTAGGTCAATTTATTCTCCAAGAAAGCGTACCTTAGATTTGGTGGTAATTGTTTAAGCTCTACCTCAGATGGCATTGTACCCTCTACTTCCTCTCCAAGTGTAAGCTTGATTTCTCCTGCAACATCTGGGTTTAGTTCTTTCTCCTTGAGTGGGCTCCTCCACGTCGACTCGGATTCACTTATCGGTGAGGACGGTGCATCGGAATAGACGCTGCACGACTCTGCGTGGGCATCGATGGGATCACCATTGTGCTCCGGTCCAAGCCTGAGATCAAGAGATGCGTCAGTGAGTTCACAAATATAAGAGTAAGGGTCGTAGAGTGTACTTCCCTGAATCTCGGCTTGATCAATGGATTCCTCTGAAGAGTAGTACTCTTCGATGCATGTTCCGCCATTTTCAAAATATAACTTGCCGTCCCTCACATCAACTCTGATGTTGCCCTCTATAGTCCCTTCCGGGGAGATTTGATCCATCACAAAAATGGCAAATTGTTGCTCAATCGGGTCCTTCATATCAACGGCGAATGCCCCCGTGGCAAAGACCTCATCAACAAGTTCTTTAAGAAGGCTCGCAAAGGAGTCATCATCTCCCAGGCTTGACTCAGTCATTAACATTGCCTCCCCCATGTTCCTGTTAAGAACTTATGGAAAATTCTGGGAAAGCAAGTAAATTGGGCAGCAAATAGAGTCAAACAGGAAAAAAAAATAAAGAAAGATGGATAGATGGTGAGAGATAACCGGGTGATCAAAATCAAAAACCGTCAAATGCACATCCCTGGCAACGGCGCCAAAAACTTGGCCGCGCCCCGGTATGCACACGCACCCGGGACAAGCGACTTGTAGTCTTACCGCAAGCGCACGGTGTAGCGGTGAGCGGGTATCGAACTCAGGGAGGAACAATGACAGTGTCTCCTTCCAATCACCTAGCTATCAAAATGGTCGAGAATAATTTTGGGTAAAATTGTCACAATCGTTCGAATGTCGATAGAAATATCAATAAAATAAAGCGCATATGGATAGGGAATCCCCGCTACGGACAGTATCTCATCGTTGTGATTCGTAGGTTACATCATTGCTAGACTTGAATTTTAGGTGAACAAGTCGCAACTAAATGTAGAACCAAGCTCACGCTCTCGCGCTATTGTCGGTCTATAGCGAACCTAGGATAGGGCCCAATCTCTTGCAAACCCTAACCTAAGCCGCTAGCGTGAAGAACAACATCATCGTTCAACCGTATCTCGAGCCCACTCTCATGCAAACTCGAGCTATGACCTAGGTTGAGATAGTTCCTACCCGTCCAATCTCTTGCAAACGGATATTGGTATAGAAACACGATTAAAAATCCTAGATTTGGCCCAATCTCTTGCAAACCAATTCTAGAGAAGTCCAATTGTAAATCTAAATCGAATTTCTAGGGCTTCCTATCAATTGGGACCCAATCTCTTACAAATCCCAATCAATATGAATCCCTAGCTATCCGTAATTAATCAATCCCAACCTAACCCTAATCAATTCTAGCAAGAATTTCACCAATTCATCACAATTTAGAAATAGGGTCCATAAGGTTCATCCTTATGCCCTAAGACGATAAAACTACTCACTAATCATCATGCAATTCATGAGAAAATTAATAACAAATTCAGCACAATTTATTGCAATAGAGAAATTATCAACAAAAATAGAGTTTTTGATATGAAGAGAGACAAACCAATGAGAATCCAATAGCATCCAACAAAAATAACCTTTTAATCTCCAAGAGAAAAGCTAAATCTAATGATCTAAAAAGCGCTCAAAAAGGCTGCCAAAAAGTATCAAAAGTCCTCCTAAACTAGGGCAAAAACAGGGTTTAAATACCCCTCAAAATCGCCCAAAAAATTGTGACAAAAATGCCCCTACGCAGCCCAGAAATCGCAGTTTACGTAGCAGGCGGGGCGGCTCACTCGGCCGAGTGACAAATGTCACTCGGCCGAGTGACAAACCCTGTACAATTCCAGTAAGTCTGGGATTTTCGGGGGTCTGTCTTTGGAGGTGACTCGGCCGAGTGGCTTTACTCACTCGGCCGAGGGGCATTCCATGCTCGGCCGAGTGACAACTCTGAAATCGAATGTAAAATTCCAGTAAGTCGGCTCCTTCGGTGGGTGGATTTTTCCGTGCCACTCAGGTGAGGGGATATCCATACTCGGCCGAGTGGACTATCGTCACTCGGCCGAGTGCACGCTGATTTCCTTCTGTGGTGCGTGTATGGTCTGGTCGGTCGAGTGGTCTTCTTGCTCGGTCGAGTGAGTGCTTCACTCGGCCGAGTGACAAGCTGTAGATGCCTATTCTTCATCATTTCGCCTCCTTGTCGCTCCTATGAAGTTCCTTCTTCTTTCACTTGTCTTCCATCGCCGAATAGCCCTCAAAATAGCCTTGGGTGACACTCCGGAGTGGGTGCAAATCCTCTTGATCTCAAAATCACTTCGAATCGCTCCATATCTCCTGAAATACGACAAAAAAAAGAAATCGTGAAAATCATCGCAATATTGTCAAATAATAGTGAAAAACGCGATATGAGCGATCAAAGTGGTATGCAAACATGCAGAAAAAGGGTGTAAAATATGGAGTGATCACTTCTCGCTCAAACAAAATGAGAATGAGTAGATCCGATTCTTCGTCCAGAGATTCAACGACGAGAGGCTCGATATAGAAGAGACACAAGATGTGACTGTCATAGCGACACTCACCCAGGCGGTCCGGAACTAGTACATGAGGAGGCCCCTTCACCAGTTCTCCCTAACACCGTCGCAGAAATGCTCAACATAACAGATCGGTTCACTTCCTCTGAGGAGGCAGAAGAACCAGCTGGAGCTAATGCGAATAGCACCCCCTCCTGCCGCGGATACACGAGGCGAAAGAAACCAAACTTGGGGACCCCCCACCAGAAGTCTCGAGATAAGAGGCCCAGAGAGAGGAGCCCTCGAAGTAAGGAGCATCCTACCTACGCCAAGCAGGTCGCCCCTAAGTCAGAAGTCCTCTTCTACGCCCCACGAGAAGAGCTGATCCAAGAGGCAGCAAAGAAGGGAAAATATGCGAAGAGGGACGACCTCAAATTCTGCAAATATCACAACGACTATGGGCACGGCATCAACGACTGTTGGAATCTCAAAAAAGAGATCGATACCCTGGTCAAGCGAGGACACCCTAAGAACCCGACTAATGATCCACCAAGTAAGGAGGGATCCTCAAAGTAGAAGGACAAGATGACGAGATCGCCTGTCACCAAGGTGGTCAACTAATGAGTCATCTGAGACTTGAGGCGAATAAAAGGGCAATGAACAGCAACGGCTCCGACGTTCGAAAAACACATGTACGCCTTTTTCATTTTTCTGTTACTTCCTTCAATAAAGCATGTCTCTTTTATCGAATAAAGTTTCGCTTCCATAAGCCTTCATAAAGTCTACATAAACTATCCCATCAAAAACCTCGAAAAGGATCTGATCCTTGGGAGGTTTTGGGAAACTAAACTTACGTTAATGTAATTGGCTCCTAAACAAGCACCAGCCGTAAGTCAAAGGGCCACCCCTTCACCACCGAACGACTCTCCTAAACGAGCGTCAGCCATAAGTCGAAAGGGCCACCCCTTCACCACTGAACGACTCTCCTAAACAAGTCGTCAGCCGTAAGTCGAAGGTCCACCCCTTCGCTACTAAACAACTCTCTAAAACGAGAGTCAGACGTAAGTGGAAAGGGCCACCCCTTCGCTACTGAACGACTCTCCTAAATGAGTCGGTAGTCGTAAGTCGAAGGGGCCACCCCTTCGCCACTGAACGACCCTCCTAAACGTGCGTCGGACATAAGTCGAAAGGGCCACCCCTTCACCACTGAACAACTCTTCGAAATGAGCGTCAGCCGTAAGTCGACATGACCACCCCTTCGCTATTGAACGACTCTCCTAAACAAGTTGTCAGCCGTAAGTTGAAGGGGCCACCCATTCGCTACTGAACGACTCTCCTAAACGAGCGTCAGCCGTAAGTCGAAAGAGCCACCCTTTCGACACTGAACGACTCTCCTAAACGAGCGTCAGTCGTAAGTAGAAAGGGCCACCCCTTAGCCACTGAACGACTCTCCTAAGCAAGCGTCAGCCGTAAGTCGAAGGGCCACCCCTTCGCCACTGAATGACTCTCCTAAACGAGCATCGGTCATAAGTCGAAAGGGCCACCCCTTCGCCACTGAACGACCCTCCTAAACGAGTGTCAGCCGTAAGTCGAAGGGACACCCCTTTGCTACTGAACGACTCTCGCGTCAGCCGTAAGTCAAGGGGCCACCCCTTCGCTACTGAACGACTCTCCTAAACGAGCGTCAGCCGTAAGTCGAAAGAGCCACCCTTTCGACACTGAACGACTCTCCTAAACGAGCGTCAGTCGTAAGTAGAAAGGGCCACCCCTTAGCCACTGAACGACTCTCCTAAGCAAGCGTCAGCCGTAAGTCGAAGGGCCACCCCTTCGCCACTGAATGACTCTCCTAAACGAGCATCGGTCATAAGTCGAAAGGGCCACCCCTTCGCCACTGAACGACCCTCCTAAACGAGTGTCAGCCGTAAGTCGAAGGGACACCCCTTTGCTACTGAACGACTCTCGCGTCAGCCGTAAGTCAAGGGGCCACCCCTTCGCTACTGAACGACTCTCCTAAACGAGCATCAGCCGTAAGTCGAAGGGACACCCCTTCGCTACTGAACGACTCTCTTAAACGAGCGTGAGTCGTAAGTTGAAGGGACACCCCTTCGCTACTGAACGACTCTCCTAAACGAGCGTCAGCTGCAAGTCGAAGGGCCACCCATTCACTACTGAACGACTCTCATGAACGAGCACCAGCTGTAAGTCGAGGGACCAAACCTTCGCTATTGAACGACTCTCCTGGAACGTCTTCGTCCATAAGTCGAAGGGTCACCCCTTCGCCGCCGAACGACTTCCCATTTCGTCAACCATAAGTCGAGTAATTCTCTCCCTCACTATGGAGCGTGGTGGTAAATTTCTAAATTTGATTCGATGGTTTATCATCGATCACCCTGAAGCAGCATCTAACCCATCGAAAGGGGCCACATGCATTACGACTACCACATGGCATAAGTGACAACAAACAAAGAGATGCAACGACAAACAAGGATACACATGCCAATTCTCCTGTCACTTCCTATTGCAAAACATTGTTTTCGTTTACCTCACCTCCTATACATTCAAAAATTTCTACAAGCAGGTGTAAAACAAAAGCGTCGAGATCTTACTGTGGCCGGTCAGGCCCTTGATCTCCATCCAGTATGGCCATAGACTCTGGGTCCCCCGTAGCATCCGCTCTTGCTTCATCGCCAGCCATGGTGGCAGCCTCGTCTACGGAAGCTGCTCCGTGCCTCGGCTCAATTTGTCATCATCTTGGCTCGACTCATCCTCGCCAAAGTTCGGAAGTATCACCAGGATCTTGTCGATCTCAACGGGGAGGTCGGGGAATCGGTTCTTCATCTCCAGTCGACATCGCTCGTAGCCCTCTTTGTATAGCTCGTCGAAGTTGGAAAATGTATATTTGAACTCCTGAATCGCCCCCTCTGCTATGACCTTGGCTTCGACCCTCTCCGCCAGCAGAGCATCCTCTGTTCGTTTCCTCAAGACGGTTTGCTCAGCCTCCCTCCTACGAAACTCGTACAACTCATCCTCGAGTTTTTGGAGGCGACTCAGTCTGGTTAGCTCAACTTGAGATCGCTCCATGCATGACCTAACCACCTTCAGGGTGACCCCATGATTGGCCACCTCCGGAGCGCGACGGCGCAATGCCGCAGTGGCCACAAGAGCCTGCACACAACACTCGATGGTCAGCTTACGCGCTGATATCAGCATCGATAGAGGCCCGAACAATAATTACCTAGACGCTGGCACGAACGGCTATTGACGCAAGCCGCTCATAATCGACCCTTTTCACGACAGCCATGTCCCGTGGAAGGGTGGCATTCTCAGCGATGTGAGAGGCGATCCCACAGTCGAGAAGAGCGGAATCTCCATGCCTCAATGGAAATCTCGCACTGACGAGCTCCTCCTCAGAGCAATCAAATAGGGCCTGAGGAGATCGGTCCTCCCGCAAAATCGGCCTTTACTCGTCAAGGATTTCTTCAAACAGCCATACCGAAGGGAACAGACCTCCCCAAGGCTAGGAGTCTTGGTGCACAAGAAGCTTCGATGGAACCTGAGTCCTCTCTGAGTCTTTCCCGTGAGGAATATCGCTTCCAGGCTAGGAGACCTGCTCTGTTGCTGCATTCGACCCAGACGACTCCGAGTCGCTGAGAACGATTCTCCGCCTCCTCTTGATCCCCTCCAGTGCCACTACTTCAAATTCGGAGGCGGACCCTTTCCTCTTCTTCTTCTATTGAGGGTGGGCAACCTGAGCAACCCCCTCGACAACCATGAGACGATCACCAGACGGCTGGGCTATCGATCTCAGCAGGGTCGATGCCCGAGGCGACAACATGCTCGCCTCTGCCTCTTGGATGGAAGCCTTGACAGCTTCCCTCAATGTGGGATCCACCTAATAATCCACGCTGGTCATACTTGCCAGAGCAACAAATGAGTTAGGTCGAAGAACGAAAGTCGAACAGTTGGCAAACAAGGTCGAACCTACAACCTTTCATCCACATAGTCCGACGCAGCACGTCGTCCGACCCCAGCCACTCGATCGACCTTATACCCTCTAGCAGGCTCTTCAGTGTTTCGGCAGCTTTCTTCTCCTCGATAGACATCAGCTTATCCTCGGCAGGTCCCAAATTAGGGGCACCCCAACCGGTGCAGAAGCTTGCCTCCCCCTCGAAAACCACAAACACAAACTCGTCTTTCCACTTGGGATTGGAGGTGGGAAGATCTTCTAGCAGATTCCTGCCTCGACGGGCCATTATCGTGTACCACCCCGGGGTCTTAAGGGGAGGGATGGAGAAGTAGTAGTTGAACAAACGCAGGGATGGTTCAATTTCCTTTGTCACACACAGAACTATGAAGCTCATCAATATGTTGATGGCGTTCGACATTAACTGGCAGAAATAAATGTTCAGGGTACACATGAACTATCGCATGAATGGATGCATGTGAAACCGAATGCCTTGTTCGAAGGCTTTGACGTAAACCCCCTCTTCCTGATTGCTAGGAAGATGAGCCCTCTCATCACTCCCAAGCAGCCTGATTTGATAATCAAGACGGACATAGCTCCTCTGAAGCTAGGTGATTTGTCCGGCCTTGACTTTGGACCCCACATTTGCCAGCAAGCCCGACTCCATGACCCCTTCCTGATTCTTCTGAATGGTTGTGACCACATTTCTTCCGAAGGCAGAGATGGAGGATGAAGCCATTGCTTTCGAGAGAAAGAAAATCTGATTCGAGAGAATAAAGATGGTACTTCCGCACTCTATCACTGGAACCGTCATATATGGTCGAGGCAACAACCGCATGATGGAACACGTGTCAAGGATCCAAGAACCCAGAATGTATTGGATTTCGAACTGACAAATCATCAGCATCGACAAGGCGGGCATTTTGGTGCCTAGAACTCAAGTGCTATTTTCTCGACCGCCGAGCCCCATTAATGTGATGTAACGTCGCTTGACTTCAGCGGATGGACCCTTCAAGGTCGTGCGACGGGGGCCATTGTTGAATCATTGGGCCGGTATTCGAGACAACTCGGTCGACAGATGACTAAGGCCCACGAGGCCGACCAAAGAAGCCCGATGTCGACTCAGTCAAAGCCCGAATGGCCAGTCGACCGTTGGGTCCGCCTCACGCGAACGTGGATTAAAGGCGGGCTCGTGAATCTCGAGAACGTGCATAACATTTATTCCTATTTATAAGGGAAGGTCGTGGCCCCATTATGGGTGGCCGTTATCACCCCAACGTCTCCAAAGGGACACTGAACGTCTATAAATAGAGGAGAGTGTCTCATTTCCAAGGTAGGATGTCTAAGACATAGAACTCTATCTTCTTAGCCTACATTTCTTATATATTCAAGCTTGCGCCGCCAGTCTTGAGACGAACCTCCGTGGGTCGATCTCAGCTGCACCAAGCTCCCTCTCTCTTTTAAGTTCCATACTAACTTAATCATCGAAGAGGATTTGGGTCAGAACCCAGATCCGACCCCCCCTAACGTGTTCCTGTGGTGCAGATCGTCGGTCCTCATCCAACACTTCAATTGCCGTCGACGTCGAGCTTCCCAGCCTCGAACGATCGACGCAACTATCGCTCGAGGGTCGATCTAACGTCGCATCAGCTCCAACTACCATCACTCGACCCTGGTTCTTCCAACCAAGGGTCACATTCCAATTGCCGCCGAGGATCCGACTCAGCGTCTCGAGTATACGTCAGCTTGACAACTGTCTCGGTCAATTTTGGCCTTAACACATTGTGTGCGCAAGGAAATCCTACGTCAGATAGGTTTGTGATGGATGCGTCAAATCAGGCTTTATGGTGTGTTTGTATCAAGGAATAGTGTTGAAAAATATGATACAAAATACAAAAAGTATCTCGGAATTAATTTAGTATTATGAGGATTTTTTAGAGATTTTTTGGAGCCCGAAACAAAGATTTATGGAAGCCCAGTCCACTCAATATTCGGATTTATTTATGCACAGTAGCAGCCCAGCCCATCTGCAAATAGTGCAAGCCCACGAGTGCAGCCCACACACATAAAGCTAGAATTTATTTTAGGAGTATAATATGCAATATTCAAAGCTAGAATAAAGTTAACAAATATAATATGCAATATTTGTGATTAGGAGTGAATATTGCATATTATACTCCTTAACTACTGTCATTTTGCGGACATACCACATTCATTCTAGCTCCAACATGTGCATAATGTTGATAATATTAGATTTGAGAGCTCATTCTTTATTTATGTGCAAAATACTATTTTTATTGCTCGTATGTGCAATCTCGTATTTTTCATGTGAAGAGAAAAATCTTAAACTCTCGACTAAGATAAATTGTTAACTTCGATGCTTCGCTCGTCCACACTCGCATCCAACCTTAAGCCCACATCCATCTCATTTATAAACAGGGATAAAAACTTAGGCCCAAGACTGTTCTAACCGGGCCGATTTAAGTTGGACCCGGATTGGCTTGGCTCATTCACTAATTTCTTATAGGTCAGAAGATACTAATATTACTATCCTAGATTAGAATTAGTTTGTGCCGTTTACAAAACAAGTTATACAAGGGCTTTTGTCCCACAGCCACCACTCATGTTGCCGCGCACTCCTTGTCACTAAAGCTGAATGTAAAATTTTTTAGGAGAAGCAATAAGCACATGTGCAATAGAAGTGAAAGATACTTCTAGCTGGTTTATTAGAGAACTAGCTTTATTCGTGATCGCATGGGCCAAGCTTAGAAAACTAAATCACACAAGAACACCAATCTCATCTCGGGCCCTTCAACATAAACCCTAATTCAAACTCCGTTCATCGAGGGCCTCCTCAGCTCCCAAGCCTTGAGGTCCGAGACCTTCACGTCCTCCTCCCCATTGTTGAACACAAACAGGCGAGCTGCGCCCCCCAACGCGATGCTCGGGTAGACTCTTGATGTGATGCAGGTTCGGCCTCCAGCCCCAAAGCTCTCAACCGCCGAGCGATCGATCTACACATCCAAGAAACATAACGCAAACAAGAAACGTTGGTTTCACCAAGCTTAAATACACTCAAAAAGGAAGGAATTAGGAATCGTACAAACATACCAGAGTCCTCAGAGAAATCTTGCCGTTCTTCTCGATGTCGACGTCGACCCAGCCTCCAAATGTTGGTTTCCATAGCCCTGGCCTTATCGAGGACCTATTCGCCATTTCAAAGATAAGATTATTATAACCCTGACCAGCGGGCAAGATCTCACTGTAGCATATATACGGTGACATATGAGAGAAATTACCTTGATGAGTCATGGCACATGAGCCCCACGTAGTCGTTTTGGGATTTGAAGACCCTAAAGAAAACTGCGGTCTGTTCCTCTCTTTTAGCAGAGGCCAAGGTCAGGAGCCCAAATGGGCCAACCCCACCTATTACGCCTGCACCCTTGAGCTCACACAGCCTTTGTGGGTCAGTCCAGCTTGGATCGAACTCCTCGGCCTTTGATAGGCTCGACAGCTGAAAAGTCACCTCCACATCCGACTGCAAATGTATACAAACAAGCATCAGCAACAACAGCATATGAGATGATAAATATGTTAAAAAAGAAAATCTTACTTGTGAAGTCATTATCCCTGAGACTTCAATAAGGCCACCACCCTTCTTAAGGTTCTTTCTCTTCATTGAGACCATCTTCCCTCTAAGAGACTCAAGCTCCTCAACCGGCCACTGAATCAGTTGCCGGCCATTGGGATCGAGCCAGACGGTTCTAGGGATTACCTAGAAGCAAACCAGAAAGTACTTAAAATTAGTTTTAAAAAAAAACAGTAACGTAGCATGTTGAAATTGAACCCAGCCGACAAGCGGTCTAACCATAATCCCGGACCAACCCTTGGACACGTCATCTTGCATCGTATCAGACTCGTTGGACCATCCCCACAGGATCCTCCTCCTCCTGTCTCCATCGTAGAACGTCTTCGACGCGTAGAAGTTACCGTAATCGTATCTCAGGCCGGTCCTGTCGTCGGCCGACGTGCCATCCGGTATGTACCTATCCACGTCGCGAAGGTACGATCCAAGCGTATAATAATCGTATCTGTTCAGGTCCAAGCTGTTCTTGAGTACGTACTTGAGCCCACCTTCGTACTCCGAGGTGTCTACTCCTAACTTCCCTTGCAGAGCTACCGGGTAGAAGTCCGGGCACTCCCACATGCCCGTACCGTTAGCCGAGTGTAACGGGTGCTTAGTCCGGCTCCAACGGATGAAGTCCTTGCTCCGATACATGATGGATACCCCCCGGTGCTTCCTCCTGGTGCCTACCAACAGCCTCCACCGCCCGTCCGGGCCGAACCACGCCGTCGTCGGGTCACGGAAAGCGCCGGCGTCGATCCCGTCGACCGCGTCGATAACCGGGTTGTAGTCGGGCTTGACCCATTCGCGGAGATACGGGTCGGACAGGTTCTTGGGGAAGGCGATGTTCTGGACCTGCCGGTGATGCGGGTCGACGCCCGTGTAGAGGACGACGGGTCTGTTGCCAGGGAGGATGGTGGCGGATCCGGACCAGCACCCGTTGATGTCGAAGGGCTTAGACGGGTAGAGAGCGGGTTCAAGCGCCTGCCAGTTGATCAAGTCGGTCGAGACGGAGTGAGCCCAGATGATGTTGCCCCATACGGCGCCGTACGGGTTGTATTGGTAGAAGAGGTGGTATACGCCTTTGTAGTACATTGGTCCTGTTCCGGTTGCCAAATTAAGCAATATACACGTACGTACAAATATTGAATAGCAATTAAAAGAGAACCTATAGGGTCAAGAATAGCATACCGTTTGGATCTTGACGAGAGTCCAGCAATAGACGCACATAAATACATGGTACAAATTGGAGTGAAATATACGTTAGCACACATCTTTTCGATATCGAAATGTAATGAACTCATGTGAATGGAGATCGAAAGAGAAGAATGTGGGTGCAGTTACCGTTGAGCCAGTTTCTTGGTGGCTGAAAATGGAAACTAGTCTTGTACTGGCTGTCTATGACCGCCGCCGGCACGGACATGAGCTCCGGGTACACAAAATGTGATCCCCTGACAACATCAAACCCACCAAAACACAACAAAAGCAACGCCAACCATACCCAAACGTTACTCTCCATAGCGAGCGAAAAAAATCAGAGAGAGATAAAAATCAGAGTGAGAGAGAGAGAGAGACTGATGAGAAGTGGGAGGGTTGATGGGGTTTATATAGAAGTTTGGAAGAGGTGGACGAAAGATAAAAAGTTGAGGCCACAAGAAAAAGACAGAGAGATGGGTATTAATAATAATGATGCATGGGAATGGGTGTGTGTGTGTTTATGGATATATTTTGCTAACATTTCTTCAACCATGGTCACCGTGTCACTAAAGATCATTAAACTATTATTTAGCATAAACTACCCTTAAAAATAGCTGACATTATCCCGTCAATTTAACTTATGGGCACTAGTCATAATACATAGATATTAGCAGAGTTTACAGCATTTTTATTGTAGATACCGAATCTAGCAATCGGGTTCGGCCCATTGGCAACGAAGCCTAGGCTAGCACTATAGATAACGCCAGTCAGCAAGGACCTCTTCACACGTCGGATTGGACCCATCGGTGGAACCTCCCGAACTGGCTCGAGGGATCAGCAGACCCGACCTCGGCATAGCATCATTGAGACAACCCGACCTCAGGGACTGCGGCTTGCTACCCCACATCCTCAAAATGACTTTTCTGCTTGAGGTTTGCCCTCAGCAGCTCAGCTGACCCACGACGTCCACATGGCACGATCCCAGGCAACCGACCAACATTCTATCTCCAAGTACTGTTAGGATTTATCCTGGGTATCCTTGATTGCGGGCTTGTCATATGTGGCATGGGAAGATGTTGGACATTTTGTTGAACAGTTTGTTGTACCTGGGTGTTCAACAGGCTAAGTTCTTTTGCATATATTGTCTGCTCAAAAGGATGTGCATCTGGCGACCGCGTATTCTGTTAGTTTCCTACCTAATTCATCAGACCCTTATGGTGGTTATTATCTGCTTTAGATTTGATTGGGTACAATCTCTTGTTACCTTATTGCGATATGGTTGGAGAGAGATTTTCGCCAAATACAATTCCCTAGTAACTACCACTCACTGATCTTTAGGGATCTCGTTCCATCTATGGGAGTTGCGGTTATTGCTGTTATTAAGTTGCTTCTAAATTGATTGATCTAGCGCTGATTATCCGGCGGTGGTTTTGGAGGACCGCTTAAAGGGGCTTGAGCGCATTGGCGGCTAGGTTAAGCATTTTGGCGAAAGAAGTTCTTGTTGAGACACTCCGGGAGGGAGGCCGACGACAAGTTCTTGTTGATACACTCCGGGAGGGAGGCCGACGTCTGCGCATGCAGGATCAAGGGTGTTGATCTAGTCGGTGGTGCAAGGGGAGCTTGCAGGCAAGGGGAGCTTGCCAAGAATACTTCACGGGGTTGATTGCGATCACCCCTCACGGTTTGTTTTAAGGATGAGTGTGTTCTTCCTTATAGAAGCGTGAATTGTAGAATCTGTATTCTCTGATCTTTATAGTGAAGTATTCTATTTTTCTGGGCGTGGCCCCGCAGATGTAGGTGTGCGCACCGAACTGCGATACCAAGTCTCGTGTGCCCTTGCGTGCTGTGTGTCTTTATTGTTGATCGTTATATTCTTTACTGCGTACTGAATTTCAATTGGTATCAAAGCAGGTCATCCACAATACTTTGACTTTCTATCAAAGTGGGTGTGATCCTGTGTGTCAGTACGCTGATCATGAACACAAAAGAAGGTGCTTCGGTTACTCGTCCCCCCTTGCTCACTGGATCGAACTACACCTATTGGAAGTCCCGTATGCGAGCTTTTATCAAATCCTTGGATGAAAAGGCTTGGGTTGCTACAGTTGAAGGATGGAACCCTCCGGTTGAAGTCAACAAAGAAGGCAAGGAATGCTTCAAACCTGTGAGAGACTGGAGTTCTGATGAGGAACGTGCTCCCTTAGGAAACTCTAAGGCGGTTAACGCCATCTTCACAGCTGTTGATGAAGAACAGTTCAAGCTTATATCAACCTGTGAGCATGCTAAAGAAGCTTGGGACATTCTTCAAAACGTGCATGAAGGAACCAGCACTGTTAAGGCCTCAAAATTGCAAATGCTCGCCAGTCAGTTTGAAAATCTGAGGATGAATGAAAACGAGACAGTTGCTGAGTTCAATGGAAGATTGAGAGATATTGCTAATCAGGCATTCCAACTGGGTAAGAAGTATTCACAAACGAAACTTGTTGAAAAAACCCTGAGGTCCCTGCCAGACAAATTTTCAGCAAAGATTGCTGCAATAGAGGAAGTAAGGAACACATCGACAATGAGATTGGACGAACTCATGGGGTCTCTACAGACCTATGAGATGAACCTCAAACAAAACAAAAAGGAGAAGGGTGTTGCCTTGAAGATCGAAGCCAGTGAACTGTCAAAATCTGATAATGAGTCAGACCTCGAAGATGATATCGCTCTTCTCACCTAAAACTTTAGCAAGATGATGAGAAAGATCAGCAACAGAGGTCAAAATTTCAAAGCCACTAATAAAAAGGTGCGGTCAGGACCTCCTGCTGGTGAAAAGAGTGCTGGTCGTCCTATACAAAGGTATGAGTCTAAAAACAAAGGAAAGGGAATACAGTGTAGAGAATGTGAATGGTTCGGACATATACAGGCAGAATGTGCAAACACCCTTAAGAAGCAAAAAGGGAAATCCCTCGCCAGCACCTGGAGCGATGAAGACTCTGGAGGTAGTGTGGAAGATGAAGACATAACTAGTAATTATGTTGCTTTCACAACTATTCTGAATAAAAAATCTGAAGGCAATTCCTTCAGTCATGTTGAACGTAATGTTGCAACATGTGCTGCAACATCCAAGCACAAGGGAGTAAATGCAGTACGAAGTGTTGTAACAGATGATGACAGTTCTGACAGCGAAGTTGGATCAGAAGTTGGAAGTGAAGAAGATATTGATGATGAGGAAATCCGCACAGCCTATCAAACTATGTTCTACAAATGGATGGAAATCTGTGAAATCAACAAGAAACTGAAAGATGAATGCTCTAAGTTGAGAAGTGAGAAGGATGCAACTCAAGCCAAACTTCTGAAGACTGAAACTAGTCTCCGAAACTGTGAGAGAGACATGAAGAGAGCTTTACTAAGAGCCGAGAAGGCTGAAAGCACTGTTAATAGGTGGAACTCAGGAAAAACCAAACTTGATGACATCCTCAACATGGGAAAAGTGGCTGGAGATCGAACTGGAGTTGGTTACCACAGAGGAAGTCATCTACACACACTCAAGACAAGGAGTAGTCTCAATGCTAAGGAACATGTTAAAAGGAGTTCACAGGATGAGGCCAAGACAAGAGGAAAGAACAGAAAAGGTACTACTGTTAGGCAGCCTATATGCAGTTACTGCAAACAAATAGGACACAATGATTGGAGGTGTTTCAGATGCATGAAGCATGTGAGTGAAGGAAGAATTATTATTCATCCGCAACAGCGAACAAGCATGAACTGGATTAAGAAGTCAGAGCTGTTCAGTATGGTTGCGTACACATCTTTGGCTACCTTTGCAGAAAATCAGTGGTATTTTGATAGTGGGTGCTCTCAGCACATGACAGGGAACAAGGGTCTTCTATCTGAGTACACTGCTGGGAATAAAGGTCATGTCACCTTTGGGGATGGACAGAGAAGCATTGTTATTGGAAAAGGAAATCTGAATATGTCAGAAACTCTGAAATTGAAAGATGTAATGCATGTTGAAAATTTAAAGGCTAATCTCATTAGTATTAGTCAGTTGTGCGATCAAGGTCTGCTGGTTCGGTTCAACAAAAATGAATGCCTTGTGTTCAATGGTGATGAAGTGTGCATTCTTTCTGGAAAAAGATCAAGTGACAACTGCTACTTGTTGCAGGAACCTGACAGATGTTTGAGTATCACCACGGATGCTTCTGAACAGTGGCATCAGAAGCTAGGACATGTAAATTTCAAGATCTTAATGAAAATCTCCAAAGCAAGGGCTGTCCGTGGAATGCCTACTTTAATCAAGAAGAAAGACGGAGTGTGTGAAGCCTGCCAACTGGGAAAGCAGAAGAAAGTTAGTCACAAACAAATTCAGAATATCACAACTTCAAAAACTCTGGAGCTGCTACATATGGACCTGATTGGACCCACTTCAGAAACAAGCGTCGGAGGTAAGAAATACATCTTTGTTTGTGTTGATGATTTTTCACGTTTCACCTGGGTAGATTTTCTGAAGGAGAAGTCAGATACTTTCGATGCATTTAAAAAACTGTGTATTCGTCTTCAAGTCGAAAGAGGAGACAACATAAGGAAAGTCATTCGGATCCGAAGTGATCACGGAAAAGAGTTTGAGAATCACTCATTCTCTGAATTCTGTGAGGCACAAGGCATAGGACATGAGTTTTCGGCTCCTAAGACTCCTCAGCAAAACGGAGTTGTTGAAAGGAAGAATCGAACCCTTCAGGAAATGGCTCGAGTCATGCTGAATGCCCGAAAAGTGAATGTTAAGTGGTGGGCTGAAGCGATTAACACTGCGTGCTACACCATCAACAGAGTTTACCTTCGACCACAGACTGAGAAAACTCCATATGAAATTTGGAAAGCTCGAAAACCGGATGTCTCCTACTTTCATATTTTTGGAAGCAAGTGTTACATCTTGCAAGATCGGACACCAAGGCGGAAGTTCGACATCAAGAGTGACAAAGGAATTTTCTTGGGGTATTCTACAAGGAGTCGTGCTTTCCGTGTGCTGAATGAACGAACAGATGTCATGATGGAATCCATTAATGTTGTGGTTGATGATTTTGATCAGGGAGAATCTATTCTAACTGGTGAAAAAGGAGTTCAAGAAGACAGAAATGTAGATGATGTTCGTGTTGAAAGTGATGTTGCAACAAACAAGACCAAACAGAACAATGTTGAACAAATTGTTGTAACACAGGATACTGCCACCATGGAGTCGGTTCAAGTAGAAGCTGATAATGCTCAAGATGCTGAGGGAGTTACAAAGATTATACGAGACCATCCGCCTGAGCTAATCATTGGTGATGTTCACGACAGTCGTCGCACCAGAGGTACCAGTCGTGTTAATTACAGAGATCTAGCTGGGTATGCTTGCTTGCTTTCTACTATTGAACCCAAAAATGTGAAGGAAGCAATTGGTGATGATTTCTGGGTCTCAGCTATGCAAGTGGAACTAAACCAATTCCAACGAAATGATGTCTGGAGTCTTGTGGAGAGACCAAAAGGAACAAATGTCATCGGGACAAAATGGATATTCAAAAACAAGACAGATGAGAAGGGAAACGTTACCCGCAATAAAGCCCGGCTCGTTGCTCAAGGGTATACTCAAGTGGAAGGCATTGACTTCGATGAGACATTCGCTCCTGTAGCTCGGTTGGAATCTATCAGACTATTACTAGCAGTTGCCTGTAGTTTAAATTTCAAACTGCACCAAATGGACGTGAAAAGTGCCTTTCTAAATGGGCTGTTGAATGAAGAAGTGTATGTTGAACAACCCAAAGGCTTTGCTGATCCATTCCTTCCAAATCATGTGTATAAGCTGAAGAAGGCACTTTATGGTCTGAAACAAGCTCCAAGGGCCTGGTATGAAAGATTGACCACGTATCTCCTCAAGAAGGGATACGAAAGAGGAGGGGCTGATAAGACCTTATTTGTTCAAAGGACAAGGTCAAGTGTGATGGTTGCCCAGATCTATGTTGATGACATAGTCTTCGGTTCAACATCACAACAACTAGTGCATGATTTTATTAATCTCATGCAAAGGGAATTTGAAATGAGCATGGTTGGTGAGTTGAATGTATTTCTTGGCCTCCAAGTTAAACAGTGTCCAGATGGTCTATTCATCTCGCAGAGCAAGTATGCAAAGAATCTTGTCAAGAGATTCGGTTTAGAAAGTGCTAGACATGTTAGGACTCCCATGAGTACATCCGAAAAGCTCTCTAAGGATGAAGGAGGAAGAGATGTTGAAGTTACTCTTTACAGAAGCATGATAGGTAGCCTGTTATATTTAACAGCTAGCCGACCGGATATCAGTTTCAGTGTTGGAGTCTGTGCTCGTTACCAAGCAAGCCCTAAGGAATCTCACATTACTGCCGTAAAGAGGATTATCGGGTATATCAGCGGAACAGCAGATTATGGTATATGGTATACAAAGGATACGAATACTCTTGTCTCAGGATATAGTGATGCTGACTGGGCAGGAAATACAGATGATCGGAAAAGCACCACTGGAGGATGTTTCTATGTTGGGAACAATCTGGTGTCATGGTATAGCAAAAAGCAGAACTCCATATCGTTATCTACAGCAGAGGCTGAGTATATTGCTGCAGGAAGCTGTTGTACACAATTGCTATGGCTGAAGCAAATGTTGATAGACTATGGACTGGAACAAGGAGTTATGACTATTTTATGCGACAACCAGAGTGCTATAAATATCTCCAAGAATCCTGTCCAGCACTCCAGAACGAAACACATTGACATCCGACATCACTTTATTAGAGAGCTGGTTGAGAAGAAGTCCCTAGTCATGGAGTATGTTGCTACAGCTAATCAACTAGCAGACATTTTTACAAAGCCTCTTGATTCTGCCCGATTTGAGGAATTGTGGCAAGCCCTAGGGCTGTGTCGTATCTAATGTTGCCTTTTGTGTTGAGAACATTGTTGCAACATCATGTTGCAACATTACGAGGGTCTACCGACCTCTGTTATTGGGTTGTGATTATTTCTCTTATATCCTTACCCGTCATTTATTACCTTCAGATTCTTTCCGTTTCCAAGGCGTATTTTCGTATTATCCCTCAACTCAAATTTTCTTCAAGATTCTTCTAACCTCCAAACTAGGGTTCTTGAAATCGACTTGGTTGAAGCTTCTCCCATTTAATCTGCAATGGCAAAAGATGAGTCGGAAAAGTCCTCGCTGCCGCCTCGTCGGTCTTCTCAACGAACGACATCCGCTCGGAAAAGTGCTCCGCCTTCTTCATCTTCTTCTTTCAAACGAAAAGGAGTGTTTTCCCGTCCGGTGCAAAGATCCTCCAGTGGTAATTCTTCTTCATCACTCTCATCTTCCCCGTTCAGTGACATGCATCCTTCTAGAGTCTCAAATTTAGAGTTGGTAAACTTTTCCCCAATTCTTGAAATTCCTCTTCCCCAAAAATCCGAGGATGATGAAGTGTATGATGACGATGAAATTTATCCTGATCCGGTAACGATTCAAGACTGGTTCTGGTATTTGCGGAGAACAGGAAAGATTTTGGATCTCTCTTCAGTGGATGTATCTCATATTTATTTTAAAGGTCTTATGCGTAAGAAGATTTTGGGAAAGGTCATGAGTGTTGAAGTGCCTCGTGATAGAAAAGTTGTTATTCAAACCTGGAATCCGAAATCTTTTGTTAAAATCTCTGAAGTTGAAGTGATAGATATCTCAGATTCTGAAGACTCTCCAGTGTTCGCTGAATTGCCGAGGTCAAGGGGGACTACAGGAGCGTCTTCGTCTAATATTCCTTCTGAGATACCTATTGTGCAGAATGATGTGCAGGTCACCAAGGAAGATGTGGTGAAAGGTGATCCAAGTGAAGAGAAAATGTCTGATGTTCCATGTCAGGAAGAGGTACCTGTCTCTGCATCCCCCATGTGTGTGGATGAAGGTTCTCAGAACGTGACCAATGATCTTAACAGTGGTGTGAATGAGTGTTCTCAGAATGTGCCTAATTCCTCATCTCAAGATGTTTCTGAGCCTGGAAAAGAGTCTGTAATGGGTGATCATGAAAATGTTGACAGTATTGAGGAGCCCTCTCTTAAGGACACAGTGGAAGTCAGACCACTTGCTGATGATATGTCCCAAGAGGTTTAGCCTCTAAATGATTCGGAAGAATCTGATCTCACTCCTATGGATTTAGGATCTTCTGAAATCCTTCAGGATCTCTCCAACCCTTCTTGTGCAACTGATGTTGGTGAGATGCAATTTGTTTCTGATAAGGTCACTAATGATGTTGTGTCTGGAGGTGGCTCAGCTGAGTTAGAGGTAAATGATGAAGTGATTGTAGAAAAATGTTCTATGAGTCAAGGAACTTGTGCGGTTGGTATTGACAATGAAACTGATATCGAGCCTGATTCCTTCAATGACGCTAGTGTTGAACATATTGTTGCACAAAATGTTGCAACACAGGGTGCACCACCTGAGGCCTCTGGTCCTACAGAACCTCCCCTGTCCTCCTTTATGCACAAGGCTCGATCTTGCTCTAAGAAGCGCTCTGCTCCTTCCAGTAACACTGAGGCTTCTCCGTCCAAGAGGTCTAAAATCTCAGCTTCAGGTTCCTCTCGGTCTCCGTCATTCACTTCCTCGGATGCCTTTAGCAGAATTTTCTTCGACAAAGCTCGCAAGAACCGATGGGTATCCTACTCTGAGAGATCGCTACTTCCTGAAAAGGTTCTGAACGTGGCCTCCTTTGACAAGACCCAGATAGCTACTATATTGAAGAATCTCGGACTGTACCATGCTGCCACCTGCTTCAGTTCCTACTATCCTGTGTTAGTCAGGGAATTTTACTGTAATTTGTCCAAAACTGCTGGAGATGGCTCCTCCCGTTGGCATTGCAGAAATTATGTTCGGGGCAAGATTATCACTTTTTCTCCTTCCACTCTGAACAAATTACTGGAATGGAAATGTCCTCAATCTGCTCCTGCTTACGGAGAGACTACAGGAGTGGAGTTTGATAGACTGATTCGAGTTGTGACTGCTGAGAAGCTTCAGAATTGGCCTAAGAAATCATCTGTCTTTCCTTCATCTGATCTTACGGCCAAGTACTTTATTCTCTACAGGATAGCCACGAGGAACTGGCTCCCTACTTCAAATGTCTCTGTGGTTACTCGAGACATGTGCAGACTATTGTTTTCCGCAGGAACCTCTCAGGCCTTCAACTTGGGCATGATTATCTTTGACTCTATCTTATCGTTTGCTGAATTATCCTCCTCAGGGACTTCTTTACCACACGGAGCTCTTATATCTATGATGCTACTGGGTCAAAGGGTGCCCCTGTCCTTGTCAGATCTTCCTTCATCTTGTGACAGCATTTCGTATACAGGAAAGTCTGTCGCTGGAAAAACGGATGACATCTCTGACTTGATACCCTCACTTCATGGTGTTTCTTCGACTTCCTCTCCACCTCCAAATGCTGAACCATCTGTCACAGTGCCTCCTGCATCTCAGTCTCCTCCACTCAGTTCTGCTACTGCTACCACTTCTTCCTCAGCGAGTCTAGTTGATATCGAGTTTCTCGAGAATGCTATTCAGAATATTGATGATCAACTTCTGTTTCTCGACAGCCAGCAGGTCCTTCTGAATCGCCACAAGGTGTTGCTGCAGAGCAAGCTGTCTTCTCTACATGGTTGTCCCTCTGTGGATCCCTGAAGTTTTGTCCTTTGTGGCGCAAAAGGGGAGAAAAGGTATGATCTAATGTCTGTTGGATGTTTTGTTGGATGTTTTGTTGGGAGTTTTGTTGGATGCAAGTTTTGTTGGATGCCATGGAAGCTTTGTTGGGAGTTTTGTTGGATGCCTGCTTTTGATATGCAAGTTCCTGTTGTGGGGTATGGTTGGTGCTGGTTGGGGCATCTCGTGTGACTCGTGTGACATAACTTGTTTTGGTCTTTCTTGTATTGGTCCGGTCTCTGCAGTTTCTTGTTGAAAGGTCTTTATGAAAGGTAGGTTATTCTTTTGGCATCGTTTTCTATCATACCGTATGTTGTGCCACCAAATGACAAAAGGGGAGATTGTTAGGATTTATCCTGGGTATCCTTGATTGCGGGCTTGTCATATGTGGCACGAGAAGATGTTGGACATTTTGTTGAACAGTTTGTTGTACCTGGGTGTTCAACAGGCTAAGTTCTTTTGCATATATTGTCTGCTCAAAAGGATGTGCATCTGGCGACCACGTATTCTGTTAGTTTCCTACCTAATTCATCAGACCCTTATGGTGGTTATTATCTGCTTTAGATTTGATTGGGTACAATCTCTTGTTACCTTATTGCGATATGGTTGGAGAGAGATTTTCGCCAAATACAATTCCCTAGTAACTACCACTCACGGATCTTTAGGGATCTCGTTCCATCTATGGGAGTTGCGGTTATTGCTGTTATTAAGTTGCTTCTAAATTGATTGATCTAGCGCTGATTATCCGGCGGTGGTTTTGGAGGACCGCTTAAAGGGGCTTGAGCGCATTGGCGGCTAGGTTAAGCATTTTGGCGAAAGAAGTTCTTGTTGAGACACTCCGGGAGGGAGGCCGACGACAAGTTCTTGTTGATACACTCCGGGAGGGAGGCCGACGTCTGCGCACGCAGGATCAAGGGTGTTGATCTAGTCGGTGGTGCAAGGGGAGCTTGCAGGCAAGGGGAGCTGGCCAAGAATACTTCACGGGGTTGATTGCGATCACCCCTCACGGTTTGTTTTAAGGATGAGTGTGTTCTTCCTTATAGAAGCGTGAATTGTAGAATCTGTATTCTCTGATCTTTATAGTGAAGTATTCTATTTTTCTGGGCATGGCCCCGCAGATGTAGGTGTGCGCACCGAACTGCGATACCAAGTCTCGTGTGCCCTTGCGTGCTGTGTGTCTTTATTGTTGATCGTTATATTCTTTACTGCGTACTGAATTTCAATCAAGTACCATTATATTTAATGCATGTCTTATCTGCAGACACTGTTGGCGGCCCCTTGCGTGCAAATTTGTCTATGTTCACACGCCGCAATTTTATGTTGGACCTATCTGAATGGCAAATAAAACACTAGAGTGGACTGAATGGTATTCCAGAAAATTATAAAACCCCTCTAGAAAAATTCTACCTAAGTTATCAATTAGAGTTACCTAATTATAACTTAATTAACAATATCCCCCTACAAAAATATAAGCAGTAGAAATAAAAATTAAAGTGCTAGATAAAGATAGAGGATGCAAACCAGACAACAATCGCAGACAAAGAGATTTTTCTTGGTTCAGGAACACTTTCCCATATATCCAGCATCACGTCCACTCTTGGGACAAATCCACTATCCCTCGAATATGGAAACGAGTTCCAAATGGAACAACATGTACACTTCATCACAAGCCTGTGGTGGACCAACACGTCTTCACCGAGACCAACACGTCTCCACCGAGACTACCTCTCCAGTCAGAGCACTACCTTTCTCTTAAGGGCACTTCCTCTCCAATGAGTTTTACAACTTGAAACACAAGTATTACAACCTTTCCTAAGTCTTGAAGATGAACACATAGAAGTGTAGTGTGGCTTGGGTTTAGGATTTCTGCGCTATAGAATTTTGGCTTTAGAATAGTAGAAGATAGCTTTAAATGATTGCAAAAGAAATCAAGAGCTTTAGAAGGGTTTGGGCTTTTTTTTCTTCTTTTTCCTTCTCTTTTTCATCTAATTTTCTTACTAAAAAAACTTAAGCAACCTCAATATATAAAGGAACATTTGGGTCTAATAACTTGATCAAAATTTCCCTCCAACGGTCAGAAAAAACGGGCATAAATATGTCATTATATGATGTGAATAGGGCAGTAGTTGACTCATATATAAATGGTAGTCCACTCTCCAAACAACTATAGTCGACTATTTACGGGACAAAGCGTATAACATTGTTTTTGACTATGAAACCTAGGTTTTTGATCATCAATCAAATCCATATGAATTCTAAATGATAACATATGGTTTCTAGTGTGTGTGTGTGTGTGTGTGTGTGTGTGTGTGTGTGTGTGTGTGACATCTTCAAGGCATTTAAATGAATATAATTGTAAGAATAAAAATACAACAAATATAAAAATACTTCTTCAAGTCCTTCATCTTCTTGTCATTAAATTCTTCTTCTTCAATACATTGCCATGGAGTCTGTCACGACCCGCTTCTCATTATACTTGGGAGCGAGGACGTGAGCAGGTCCGCGGTGTGCTTTAGAAAAAGAGGCATTACTTTTTCGTTCGTGCCTCCTTGGCCTAAGCACACTAAGCGTCTGTAGAATTTCGCAGGTCCTTGCATGCATACTCAAAAACAACATTGATAATCAATAATATTATTACAATCCTAATCGTCTCAAAGATGGATTTCTACAATAAAATAAAGGAAGGGAGGCCTTATGGCCCTTACAACACAGAAAACATAAATCGGATACAGTGGAACTGCACGGAGATGCAGCCTAAGAATATTATCCTGGAAGAGTCCTGCCTCTAGTGGATCACGCTACGCTGGAACTAGGATCTGTAGAAATGCCCTCAGAATTTGACGAACATTGCATTGAAAACACAAATACAATGCCAGCCAGTGAGGGTTACTTATGTAGGTTCCCAAGTATCAATTTCATTTAAATAATTAAAAGGAATTAGTAGTATAATAACATAGTCCACTAACAGGATAAAACCATGTTGATGGGAAATTAACAAAAATATACGAGCATGCTGAAAGTTAAGACATACAATTAAACAATGATTATCACATGATTTGCATCTCCTTAAAGCAAGGATGGGTTGTAAGTTGAGTGCTTTTTAGTTATATGTTCTAGTGAATAAGTTCATGTCTGAGTAAGTATAGTGTTCTTGAATGCACCCTATCATCGGAGGTTTATCGTGATGCTCCTTACCATCCCTAACCCGGAAAATGGCCAAGATGACTGCCTCCATTAGTGTGGTATGGAGGTAGCCGTAAGATGCTCAAACTACACTTACAAACTCTACTATAATGAACCAACCCTACCCAAAAGTGTACTGTTTAGTCATCGACTAGTTTTCATTCCATCTGTATTCGATGGATTCACGTATGCCCCGAGGGCTCAACATCACATATTATTTAGGGGTAACCCATCCAAAGATGGTGTAGCACAAGTAATGGTATATACATGTAATAAGACATTATGTATCATGTTAAACCTGCATTGCAATTGTATTTATGCTGATTATAACTGATAAATATACAAATGTAAATATATGCATATCCTCTCCTTTTAACATGTATGTATTAAACACATTCTGGGAAAAGTACCTCTCTAAATGTTTACTTGTTGAACTGGGAACAACAAGCATATGTTTAATACCACTTTAAGGCTTAACAACTGACTTAATAAGCATCCACAGTTTAAGTCATAACTATAATTATTATACCACAATAATTCCGTGCAGTTGGCAATGAGATAGTAAATGTCTACTGTGGTTGTTAAACGTAATGCCACTATGGGTATAATGATCTTTGCATCACAATTTGCTTAAGGAGGAAAGCAATCCATAATTAAACAACAGTTTAATTTATAAAAACTACCCAAGTTTAATTAACAAACACCACACCGAGAACACTATTTAACAATTTGCTTGTTGATTGTTAACAAACCACACAGTTTAATCAACAACACTCCCACCGAGCATTGTTTAACAACCCATCGAGCTTAGGGAGTTTAAATAATTAACATGCTAAGGGAACCTACTACACATTATCCTTGAATAAGAACACACACACACACATATTAGCTCAAGGGAAATTGATCAAACATATTATTTATTTAGATGAATGAGATGTGGGGAACCTATTATACATTGCATGGATTCGAGGAGGAAGGAGAGCGTTGGGTTCACTGGCGATAGAATTGGCGTCATCGAAAGTTCGCTGGAGCTCGAAAAGTAATTCAGATTTCGTTGGGAATTTTGTCGAACACTTGGTAGGCGACCTGCCGCGAGGAAAGGGAGAGCCGAAATTCATGCGTCTCGCCGCCATCCCAAGCCGAGAGAGAGATGAAGATGGAAGCCCTCGCGTTGCTTGCCAGAAGGCTGCCCGAGGGAGTTTGGCTTATCGTGTTTCACCGCCATTCGAAGCCACGAGAGGAGGGTAAAATGGGCCGTGGGTTTTTGACAGGGGTTCGGCTGAGAATTGATAGGGAGAGGGGCTCGTTGGTTGAGATGGGAGGAAGAGACAAGCTGATGGGTTTTCCTTTAGTTTGAGGTAGAAGGTTGTGGCTTAGGGTTGTAGATGTGGGTTTGAGATGGGGAAGGAAAATTTGCGACTGGGGGGTTTCTTCATTGAAGAGGGAAAGTTATGAAAGCTTAAGAGATATATGAGAGATTGAGGAAAATTTGTTGCAACAACACAATCGTGCACCGATCGTGGATGATAGGATCTCCCTAGCAATGATAAAATAGGTTAGGATTTATTAAGATTATTATGATTTATTAGGATAATATTTGATTTAGAAAATAATTGATTTATCTATTTAGTTAAGAGAATTTACTTAGTTAGGCTAATTAGATCTATTAGATTTAAATTAGGTTAGAAAATCGATTTGGTTAAGATTTTTAGATATCTACGATTTACATTAGATTTGGTTATGAAATCAAGTTAATTAAAATATTTAGATTTATTGGATTTAAATTTGATTTATAAAATCAACTTAATTAAGATTAGATTAGGAGAATCAACTTGATGAAGATATTAAGGTAATATGTGATTATGATAATTCTGGTTAAGACATTTTGATATTTACGATTTCGCCCCTCTACTCAGTGATATCCAAAAATAATAAAGAAAATATCAGTGCAATCGTGAAGTCGTGAGGATCGCAACTAGGGGTCCGATCACGCGTTCAAGCTATGGAAATTAATAATAAAAATCATAAAAAAATATTCAAATAATTCAATACAATAAAAAAATACGTAAGAAATACATATTGATAGAAACATTTCGTTACAGAGTCTCACCACCACCATTTCCCAAGCATGCTATAAGATCATTGACTATTGTGCTTGAGCAACCTTGAGCAAATCACTTGGTCTGATTAACCTGGCATATCTTAATGAAATTTGTTAGACCACAAACAATGTTTGCTTATCATCAAAACATGAGTTAGGAAATCCATTTACCAACACTTTACACATGGCTAGCATCCATTGATCCACTGTCTCTTCATATAAGCCAGAGGAAACCTCCCCCCCAACGAAGGTATGCTCTTTTTAGGCTACACAACCCCAACGGCCATGGGCACAACCGCACTCAACTCATGCATCGATACACATGGGCTATCGTATGCCCATTACCTCCTTTACTCTTATAATCTCGCCTAACTGATACATCAGAAGGAAGACAGAAGTTGATCGCTCCTTATTTTACACCTTTTTTCTGCATGTTTTCATATCATTTCGATCGCTCATATTGTGTTTTCCACGATTATTCGACGATATCACGTTGCTTTTCACTATTTCTTGTTTTTGTCATATTTCAGGAGATATGGAGCGATTTGGAGCGAAAATGAGATCAAAGGACTTTCACGCACACCGGAGCGTCGACCACAGCTTATTTGAGGAGTTAGCAGCGCTAGAGGATGAGCGAAAGAGGAAGAAATTTGATAGAATCGACGAGGAGACGATGAGGAGAAGAAAAGAGCCCAGATACAGCCTACTCGGCCGAACAGAGACTCTACTCGGCCGAGTCAGAAGCTGCATTCGACCGAGTGAAACGGATACGCACAGCGAATTTTTGGAGTTTCCTCGGTCGAGCAAGAGAGCCTACTCGGCCAACTAGAGAAGCTCACTCGTCCGAGTAGAACATGGATTTTCTTCCGAGAAGAGGCCAAGTTACTGGAAATTTTGAGAAGCCTAATCGGCCGAGTAAAGAAGCCTACTCGACCGAGTCAGTCAGAGCGACAGACCCCAAGAACCTCCAGATTCTCTGTTTTATTATTGGGTCTGTCACTCGGCCGAGTGACATTGTTACTCGGCCGAGTGACGCATTCCGACTGCTACACAAATTGCGATTTCTGGGCTGCGCAGGGGTAGTTCTGTCAGGATTTTTGGACGATTTTGGCTTGTATTTAAACCTAGTTTTATCCCTAGTTTTAAAAGAGACTTCTATTATTTTTTGACGGCTATTCCTTTTGTAAATCTCAGCTGGAGATCATAGGCGACAATTTTGGTTTGTTCTTTCTTGCTAAAACTTTTATTTTTATGAATTGTCTCTTCTCTACAATGAATTGTGCTATGATCCATTGCTTTATTTTTGAGATTTCCATCATGATTTGTAAATAGTTTCATCGTTCTATGGCATGGGGATGAACTCTATGGACCCGATCTTTGAATTGTGATGAATGAATAGAATTGTTGTTAGGATTGAAGAAAGGTTAGGTTTTAATTGATTTATTGTAAGTAGCTAGGAATTTCCATCGAATGGGATTTGCAAGAGATTGGATCCCAATTGACGTGAAGGCCTAGATATTCGACTTTGGTTTATAATCAAAATTCTCTAGATTTGGTTTGCCAGAGATTGGACCAAAGCTAGGATTTTTATTATAAATCTATACTTATATTCGTTTGCAAGAGATTGGACGAATACGAACTATCATAACCTAGATCGTAGCTCAAATTTGCACGAGAGTGGGCTCGAGTTGCGATTGGACGATGATGTCGATCTTCACGCTAGTGGCTTAGTCTAGGGTTTGCACGAGAGTGGGCCCTAATCTAGGTTGCTATAGACCGGCAATAACGCGAGAGCGTGAGCTTGGTTCTATATTAAGTTGCGACTAGTTCACCTACATTCAAGCTTTGCAACATTGATATTCATGATCCACAAGGATAAGAAACGGTCCGTAGTGAGGATTTCCTATCCCTAGACGCTTTTATTATATTGATATCTATTTGCTATTTGAACGATTGTAACATTACCATTAAAACTATTCTTATTCCATCAATAGCTAGGTGATCAAAGTAAGATACTGTCAATTGTCCTCCCTGAGTTCGATACCCGCTCGCCACTACGTCGTGCGCTTGCGGTAAAACTACAGTCGTTTTTCGGGTGTATATCCGGGACCGATCAAGTTTTTGGCGCCGTTGCCGGGAGGCGATGGTATTTTATTTTCTTTACTTAGTTATTTCTTTTTATTTTATTTTATTATTTTTATCCTCTTTATTCCTCTATTGTGCTAATAATTCCATCGAGACTCTCTTTTTCTGTGCATGTACACGAGATCAAAGGCGCACCAAGAAGACATATTATTTGATCCTAAGGTTGAGCGTACGACAAGGAGGCTTAGAGCCGAGAGGAGACTTGCTATAGAGGACAATCATATGAACCGACCGGAGACACCAGAGGAGTTAGCGGCATGCATGGCTAGGCTTGTTTCTATCAAAGATAGGCTACGGCCTAAGACTACTTCTACTACCTCGTCTATTGCGATGCCGGAGTTCGTGGCGGACAAGAACTTCGAGCTCAAAACGGGACTTGTGGTGTTGATGCAACAAGACCCATTTCATGGGAACTCCCAAGAGAACCCACACTACTATCTACAATTGTTCTTATCCAAATGTGCTACTTTTCAGATGCCTGGCATGTCGGCCGACGCTATCCGACTGCGCCTCTTCCTATTTACTCTTCGGGACAAAGCATTATATTGGTTGAGGACGCAAGCGGAGGGGATCCTTACCACATGGGATGAGTTGGCGAGCGTATTTGTTAACAAATTCTACCCACCATCTAAGACAGTCAAAACAAGGAGTGTGCTCATGTCCTTCAAGCAAGGATCGTAGGAAACCCAATTTGAGGCATGGGAGCGCTTTAAAGATCTCCAACACCAATGCCCACATCATAGTATTGAAGCATGTGAGCTTGTACATAGCTTTTAAAATGGATTGCAACCGGGCACCAAGCAAATCATCGATGCAACCGCTAATTGAGCCATATTATCTAAGACGCCGGATGATGCTACGCCACTACTTAAGGAGATGGCCTCTAATAACCAATAATGGGGCGACGAGAGGGGACTTTCTTCGTCCTCCTTAAAGCCAACAAGTATTTATGAGGCAAAGACCGTAGCAGATCTCTCTACGAAGTTTGATTCTCTCCACAAGGTCGTGGAGAGATTGGAGAAGTTGATAAGTGATCCGCATGGAACCCCCACCACATCTACACCGGGAGGAAGTATGGGCGATTGGCAAGACCAAGCCAATGTCATGTATGTTGGAGGAGATCAAGGAGAGGGAGCTACAGAGCAAATTCAATATGTTGCGGGAAACAACGGTTACTGGGCAAACCCTACCATGAGAAACTATCCGGGATTTTCATATGCTAATAATGATGGAGCCTTAAATCCACCACAGCAACAACCTCAAGCTCGGCCTCCACAACAGTCGCAATATCAACCGAGAGGGCCTCAACAACAAAACTTCCAACCGAGGCAACAAGCGGGACCATATAGACCTCCGAAGTATAATCAAGGGTGGAGAGCACCTAATCTACCACAAGCACCACCGAGGTCCGACCATGAAGCGAGGGTTGAAGAATTCATGACGGAGCAAAAGAAGGTAAATGATAGATTGACCGCTCAACAAGTCTCTCTCAACACCGTCGTGACATAATTACCGGAGCAACTAGCATTGCTCAATAAAAATACTCAACAATTACCAGTTCAACCGGAGCCAAACCCTCGGAGCAATACCGGCTACATCAATGCGGTGGTGGCGGTACTAATAGGGGTGGGAAGGATACTACTCCCGTCATGATTCAAACCAAGGTACCGGGGGGAAGAAATTTTGGATGACAAGGAGCCGGCTAATGAGGAGGAGTGCCCGAAAGAGCCAAAAGATGGTGAAAATTCTGAAATCATGAAGCCACGTGAGGAGCACAACTATATGCCACCGGTACCCTTCCCACAAAGGTTGGCAAGAGCAAAGATTGAGAAGCGACTCGCCAAATTTCTTGAGTACTTGCGGGGAGTGAGCTTAAATATCCCTTTCTTGGATGCTATTATAGAGATCCCGTCTTACGCGAAATTTCTAAAAGACTTGATTTCGGGAACGAAGCGAAAGGAGAAGATAATGCTCGCCGAGCAAGGTACTTGGTTTAATCGAAAGGAGAAGGAGCCTGCGAAGTTTAAAGATCCCAGAAGCTTCCGCATCGCTTGCACGCTTGGAGGAGTCCCGCTACAAAAGGCTTTAGTAGATTTGGGAGCAAGCGTGAGCCTAATGCCCCTAACAATGTTTAAGAAATTGAATACAGGGGCCGACTTAAAGTCGACGGATATGAGAATACAACTCGCGGACGGTCGGGTCACTAGGCCGGTGGGAATTACGGAGAACATACCGCTCCAAGTACCGGGAGGAATTTGCTTGCTGTACGACTTCGTGGTAATGGATATCAAAGAGGAGGGTGATACGTCGCTAATTCTTGGATGCCCCTTCTTAGCCACCACCGGTGTGATAGTTGACGTGAAAGAGGGCACCTTGTCTTTGAATGTCGGAAACATAGAGGTGGAACTTCACATTCCTAAGGCAATGAAGCACATGCCTTGGACGGAGAACGTTGATTATGTGGACCTCCTCGACGAGGTCATTGATGATGCTATACCGTATGCCATCGGCGCCTTACACAATGATGGCTTCGAAGGAGGCCAATCTTCTAGAAATGGAGAAAAGTTGAAAGACCCGTCGGATCATTCTATGGTTGATGATAAGGACGACGCTGATGTCGCAAGAAATAGGGAGCTATGCAAGCTATCCACGGAAAATAATTTGAAGAAAGCTAAGCCGGACAAGAAATTTTCATCACCGGCAAAGAAAAAGAACGCTAAAAGCTCAAGCTTGGGGGACTCGTCCCCCACTACCACCCATGATGATGGGGATCCAAGGAATGCCTATGAACAACAACAATTAAATCTAAGTGGCCTTCTCGGCAAATTTGACGCGTGCATCTCACATGCGCTGAACATCGAGCATTAAACGAGTATCTTAAGGGGTCGAGCTCAAGACCTTAAACGAGTGCTTGTCGGGAGGCAACCTGACGGTTTTATCTTATTTTAATTGAATCTTTCATTTTTATTTTTGTTTTAGATCTTTCTTAGTGTTTAGAGTATAGAGTCGATAAAAATCCTGACAACGGGCTCTATTTTTCATGATAGGAGATGGAGAATGAGTAACCATTTGAAAGGAGGATGACCATGGCAAGGGAGAGCGCTCCAGGAACGCTCTCAGGCCACAGGAGGAGGAAGGAACTGGCGGGGAGATGAAAAACAAAAAGTGGAGCAAAAACAGAGAGTTGGAGCTAAAAACAGCTGGCCACTCGACCGAGTGACTTAGTCGTTCGGCCGAGCAAAGACCCTACTCGGCCGAGTAGGGTACTGACCAGTGAATATCCTAAAAACTAATCTCTATAATTTATATGTCACTCGACCGAGTGACTTAGTCACTCGCCCGAGTGAATCAGACACTTTCTTGCACTTAAAAGCTTTGAGTAGCCTTGCTACTCGGCCGAATGACCTTTCTCTACTCGGTCGAGTAGTAAGATGTACTCGCCCGAGTTGCGAGTTCTGGTTCGAAATTTTTTGTGTGTGCCACTCGACCGAGTGAACGCATCACTCGGCCGAGTGAACGCATCACTCGGCCGAATGACCCATCCTTTATATACTCAGTGCCCGCAGTTCAAATCCCAAAACGTAAAAAAATCCCAAATTGAGCCCGAGCCCCTTCGTCTTCCCACGCATCACCCAAACCAAGACCACCACCGGTCGCCGATTACACCACCGCCGATCGCCGATCGCCCACCGTCGACGCCTTACGTTGGTGCCGCCCTCCTCGCAACTGCACACCCCCAATTTCGCCCAAATCCTATTTTTTCTCCATTTTCTCCAATCCGTAAGCCCAATTCGCCCAAAATCTAAATTTATCTAAATATATATCTATTATACCTGATCTTACCCCCATACGTAGTGATATTCATTGCTGATTTGAGAATATTTGTTTCAGGATAGCTTGGGGGAGATTCAGGGCGGATTTGGAGCTTTAGGAGGAGGCAAGTCTTCGCACGCATCCACTGCTTTTCTCGCTTCATTCTCAGGTATACTCGTTCCTTATTTTCAGCACTTCACATATTGGGTGGGCATGGCACTCGGCTCACATGCCGCCATGCACCAGAGCACGTTCGCGGGCGCCCGCCTCGAAGCGGAAGAGGTCCAGCGAGCCTGGATCCTCTTTCGCTAGAGCGGACTCCCCGCCACCTAGCCCTCCACCACCCACACTTCTGCCTCCTACCGCACCTATCCCACCACCACCGGCACAGCCCGCCCCCGCGTTCGACACGATGGGGATTACGTTCAGAGATGACGCGCACCACGCCAGATTTGAGCGTATCTCCCATCGCTCGATCGTACCCTCTAGGTTCTTGCACATAGCTGATTTCGATCGCCTATGGTTACTTGAGGGGCTGCTCTAGTTGTATGACTACATGGGGTGGCGTGACTTCTTGTTGGTGTCGGCGGACACTTACATCCGCCCGACACTAGATGTTCTGAGTTCTATAGCTAGAACTCTTGGAGGTTGCTCTTTCCAACTGATGGATCGTGAGTGCGAGGGCACTCTTGGCATGCTCCGAGCCTACTTTCAGTGGCCCCCAGTTCCGGACCCAGACTGTGCCTATAGTCCCACGCACATCCCACCATTGTTATTCGACACACATGTATTTTGGACACGTATCACAGGATCACCTCTCGCCTTTGACCCTAGCCGGGCCAAGGCCTCCGCTATCCTCCACCCATGCCTCCGCATTGCACAGCGCCTTATGGCGACCACTTTCTTAGCGAGGTATAAGCCGGGGACGATGTCGACGCCAGAGCTCTACATGCTCTACGCGATGACTCGATCGCGGGCCTTTGAGAGGGGTGGTGACGTTCTACTCCCCGCCATTGATATTGATATTGCTAGATGGTACTTGGGACCGCATCGTTATTTCTGTCGGTGCTGGGACGCCTATTTGTTGCGGCGGTCTAATTACTCTTCTGGCTTCCATGTGCAGAGTGGACCTTCCAGCTGGTTTGCTTAGACCACCGGGCCCCACTTCTCTTTCCATTGATGTTATGACCCGGATGAAGATGCTTTGTCCTTATGGTCAGCACCACTGGGTGTGGCTGCATGGTCCTTTTCGCGCTGATTACATGATTCTCCCGAGCCCCGCTCGGACCCATATTGGAGCCACAGGAGGGGAGTGGATTCCAGCGATGGACGTCCTCATCCCTGCTACGCACGTGCTTGAGCCTGAGGGTGCTCATCAGGAGCCCCTCCTTCCACCTCTGGACCCAGTGATACCTCAGCCTACACCTGCTTCGTCTGCACCTTTCGACACCTCTGTCCACACTTCTATCAGTTTCGGGAGTACACTTGCTGAGTCCACCAGCACCACTTCTGTACGGATGTCCATCCACCCCATGTCTGTTGTGAGCCTTGAGCGCCCTGCCACCATTATTGAGAGCGGCGAGCCCTCTTTTGCCTCCGCAGTGGAGACCCTTTCCTCTTTCCTATTCTCGACCCCCTGGGGAGTCATTTTTTGCACACTTCATGGCCTCCCTAGCCGTCTACACTTTTGTCTCCACTACAGCTGTCTTCACCAAGAGTGTCGTGATGTCTGTCCCAATTTCTGTGTCACCGACCTCTCTGTCCTACTCGCCCTCTGCCACCATCTCAGCCTCTGCGGCTGCTCCTTCTTCTTTGACCATTCCTGCGTCTCAGCCTCCCACAGAGGCTGAGCGTCTTTTTGTGAGCACAGCACCATAGCACCACCAGGTAGTCGCACCAGTTATTTACGGTAGTCGTACGAGGCAGCCCCGTTCCTCACCTATTTGACCCTCTGCCCCACCTCCCCCAACACCATAGTTCAGCACGTCCGTACTCTAGAGGGGGTAGTTAATGGGCTCATAGGAGATTTTTGGGCTCTCTCTGCTACCGTCACTGCTGTACAGAGACACGTCGCCTTACTTCCTGGTATTCAGGCTAGCCTGAACCAGATTCTTGCGCTTCTATCACAGCCGCCACCGCCACCTCCCCCACAGGACGGTGCTGGTGCTCCACCACCCACTTAGGCACACACTAGATGCCTCTCATACTTTTGCTGCTGATATTCTGGATATTTTCTGCCTGCTGATTTTGCACCCCTCCTCCATACACGTTTTGGTCACATTTTGCTCATACTTGTCTATATCATTTTAGGAGTGAGGAGGTATTTTTGGGGACACTTATATTGTGCCATTTTGATCTCTGCATGCACCACATGCATCTCTACATACATCATTTGCATACCCATCTCATTTTCTTTTATTTGCATCCCTATCATGCATGCATCCTCACCCACCCCACCCATATTTTTCTTCTCCGTGTGCCACACTTTGCACATTGAGGACACTGTGCAGTTTAGCTTGGGGGAGTGAGTATCTCGCGCACTTCTCATTTTCTTCATTTTTACCACCTTTCTTTATTTTACGCTTATTTTCACCCACTTTTATTATTTTTTTAAACATGCATCACGTTTTTCTTACTTCTTGTGTGTGCTGCATATGTATAGTAGTTTTCATTTTTCTTTTATCCGTATTTCCTTTAGCCCTTTTTGCTAGAGATGAATTTTCTATGATGATGACGACGTGGTATTAGCTTATCTCTATATGCATATTATCTTGTCAAGCCATCGTTTTTATTTCAGATATCATATGCCATGCTTGCTATGCATTCGAGATAGTAACCCGCACTTCCATTATATGAATGTGAATGAAATTCTTCTATTCACTGAGTCTGATGATTTATATTGTATACTTTTCATGGAAAACACACCAAGCTTCACGCATTGATTGCCTATATTTGGAGTACTGCTTTGTTGTCTGATATCACTTCTTACTGCATGAAAATTGTACGCTTCACTTTCAGGGTGATTGAATGTATGCTATGTTGATATAACTGGATTAGTTTACTTTTTGAGATCAAACTGAGTAGATTACATTACTCTGCTGAAAGTTGTCGTGCACATTCTATAGAGTGAACCGAGTGTTACATATTTTTCTTTCTCCACATATCTTGAGCATCATTTCTATACTTAAAATCATTGGTGAATCTCCCTTAAGCGAATCCTATATTAGCATATTCCCCCGCTACAAAAATCCATGCTCCAACACCCCAAAATCAAAAAGAAAAAAATACATGTATATCTCTCTATCTTTTGTTTTGGGATCCTTATTGTATATATTGATTGAAAAAAAGAAAAGAGAGAGAGAGAGAAAAGAAGTACATATATGATCCCATTTCATTTCTTTTTTCCTTCTTCCCTCTTTTTCTTTTGTTATTGGAGCTTCAAAAATGGGGAATGGTCTTATTGCTAAATTTGATGCCACCACGCTTATAGATAAGCTTGGGGGAGAGGATCCAATGATGTGTGAGAGAGTGGCTACTTGACTGTGCATGACAACCTAGGCTAGGTAATTTTCTATACTCGGAGAGATTACTAAAAGTATTACGAAGTCCAGGAATTGAAACTTGGCATGCATTTCATGAAAACCACTCCTTTCTATTCTTATTGTTTCATATTGTGTGATACCTCTTATGCTACAAATAGAAAACGATCAATTGAAAAGTGTGTGGTCTATGATTATGTATATTACTTTAAATGCTTCAGACAATGCTAATTCTAGGATGATTTCATATTTCATATTGTTTGGATATTCTTGGGTTTCTATATTAAATGCATCCTTATATGATCATGATATCGAGATAAAAATCTTTGGCATGTTTTTATTCACCGTATGCTATTTGAGTAAGCAATTCCATGTCCTGAGAAAATGATCTAGCACCTCCCTCTTTCTTTTCGTTTCTATCTTCTTTTTCCTTTTTCTTTATTTTTTCCCCGTCGGGTTCGCCTTTTACTCATCTTCCTCGAGGACGAGTAAGAGGTAAGCTTGGGGGATTTTGATCGATCCTTATTTTACATCTTTTTTCTGCATGTTTTCATATTATTTCGATCGCCCATATTGTGTTTTCCACGATTATTCGACGATATCGCGTTGCTTTTCACTATTTCTTATTTTTGTCGTATTTCAGGAGATATGAAGCGATTTGGAGCGAAAATGAGATCAAAGGACTTTTACGCACACCGGAGCATCACCCACAGCTTATTTGAGGAGTTAGCAGCGCTAGAGGATGAGCAGAAGCAGATGAAATTCAATAGAATTGACGAGGAGGCGAGGAGGAGGAGAAAAGAACCCAGAAGCAGCTTACTCAGCCGAACAGAGAGTCTACTCGACCGAGTAACAAGTTGCATTCGGCCGAGTGAAACGGATACGCACAGCCAATTTTCAAAGTTTCCTCGGCCGAGCAAGAAAGTCTACTTGGCCGAGTAGAGAAGCTCACTCGCCTGAGTAGAACAGGGATTTTCTTCCGAGAAGAGGCCAAGTTACTGGAAATTTTGAGAAGCCTACACGGCCGAGCATGATTGCTTACTCCGCCGAGTAAAGAAGTCTACTCACCGAGTCAGTCAGAGCGACAGACCCCCGAAACCCCCAGATTCTCTGTTTTATTATTGGGTCTGTCACTCGGCCGAATGAGTGATGCATTCCAACTGCTACACAGATTGTGATTTCAGGGCTGCGCAAGGGCAGTTCTGTCAGGATTTTTTGGACGATTTTGGCTTGTGTTTAAACCTAGTTTTATCCATAGTTTTAAGAGAGACTTCTATTATTTTTTTACGGCTATTCCTTTTGTAACTCTCAGCTGGAGATCATAGAAGACAATTTTGGTTTGTTCTTTCTTGCTAATACTTTTATTTTTATGAATTGTCTCTTCTCTACAATGAATTGTGCTATGATCTATTGCTTTATTTCTGAGATTTCCATAATGATTTGTGAGTAGTTTCATCGTTCTAGGGCATGGGGATGAACCCTATGGAGCCGATCTTTGATTTGTGATGAATGAATAGAATTGTTGCTAGGATTGAAGAAAGGTTAGGTTTTGATTGATTTATTGCGAGTAGCTAGTAACTTCCATCAATTGGGATTTGCAAGTGATTGGATCCCAATTGACGGGAAGGCCTAGATATTTGACTTAGGTTTATAATCGAAATTCTCTATATTTGGTTTGTAAGATATTGGACCAAAGCTAGGATTTTTATTATAAATCTATACTTATATTCATTTGCAAGAGATTGGATGAATACGAACTATCATAACCTAAGTCGTAGCTCGAGTTTGCACGAGAGTGGACTCGAGATGTGATTGGACGATGATGTCGATCTTCACGCTAGTGGCTTAGGTTAGGGTTTGCACGAGAGTGGGCCCTAATCTAGGTTGCTATAGACCGGCAATAGCGTGAGAGCGTGAGCTTGGTTCTACATTAAGTTGCGACTAGTTCACCTACATTCAAGCTTTGCAACATTGATATTCATGATCCACAAGGATAAGAAACGGTCCGTAGTGGGGATTTCCTATCCCTGGACGCTTTTATTATATTGATATCTATTTGCTATTTGAACGATTATGACATTACCATTAAAACTATTCTTATTCCATCAATAGCTAGGTGATTAAAGTAAAATACTATCAATTGTCCTCCCTGAGTTCGAATTGTCCTCCCTGAGTTCGATACACGCTCGCCACTATGCCGTGCGCTTGCGGTAAAACTACAGTCGTTTTCCGGGTGTATATCCGGGACCAATCAGAGGTCTGTCCCCCAACCCAAGGGTTGTGTCCATGGGACCTCTGACGCCTTTGTTTCCTCTGTTTTAGGCAAATGAGAAGGAAGGCAGACCTGTAAAATCTGCCAGTCTGGGCCCAACTTGTTGCGGGATTGCTCTCTGTGTGGCCCGATCCGGTCCAGTGAGTATTTATGGATCAATTGTTGGCGTTAGAAGGAGAGCATTGTGACAACATCTGTAGCATTGGCTCTCAACCCAGCATCTCAGTGTAGATTTTAGATCTATGAGACCCCCAGCTCTGGTTGGGGTAGTTCTCCTCCTTCAGATCTCAACCTCTTTGACATCTCAAGTTTACGACGCTTCCCTCATCATGCCCTTCGGTGGGGAAGCCCCAGGTCTCATTGTTCTCGGCTCTTTTGGACTACATAGGGTTTGATGCCTTCATGACCCTTGCTCAGTGGAACGATCCTAGCGGTTTCCTCATGGCCCACTCCTTCACGAGTTACACCCAACGAAGACAGCATCGGCGGTCACACCTAAGGGTCAGCTCCTTAGTCTTTGTATTCCACAAAGACTACCTCAGAAAAAAAAGCTCCTAGGAGCAACCTTATGAATCTACTCACCCGAACTCCTGATATGGCATACCACTCTGGGCTAGTCTTTTGTCCGGGTCAACCGACCCGATTATGTCGAACTATAGATGAAGACAAATATAGCATCAATAAAGCAACACAGGCTGGGGCCGGTCCCCCCCAATGATACTACCTCCTACAAACCCCCCCAGCTCAGGCTGGAATCCACACTAGGCCCACCTCAATGGTCCATCATAGCAGGTGTCCCAACAACATTCCCTTAACACTACTCGAACGGATACTACCCTCATGCCTTTAGCTTCGACATGGGCCCCCACTAATGCGACTTCAGTCCTGGCTCTATCCAGGCCGGACTGAGCCTGAGGCCATTCGTAGAAGCATAGGGATTCATCGACCGATGCACCAAACTACCACTTATGCACGAGACTAAGGGGCCAATATGTACTCGACAGCTTGTGCTCGACAAGCAGTGTCCTACGGTACACTACGATTTCAATAGTTAGTCTCTTGCGTAAGGAATCAATGATGCATGAGAAGCAGAACAATAAGGGTAAAGTAAGGAAAGTAATGAATTGAAGAAGAAAGGTATTTCATTTTAATTTTTTCCAATCACCTTCTAATTCATGAAAGATCTACTTACAATAGTTCGGCCACCACTAGTGGTTTCATTCTTTCAAAAAAAATCAAACCTTTTGGTTTATTTTATGAAGATAAAGCCCTTCGGCTTCTTTCGTAAAGCCAAGCCTTTCGTTGGAGGAGCATGACTACGTCAGAGATGCATAGGAATACTGAAGCTTGCTCCTTAGTAGATGCTCTTTAGGACGACACACAAGGATACAACCAGGAGAAGCTGTCATCCCATGGGAAATATTAGCCGATAGCTAGAAGCTCAAACTGGCAGCATCGAACCAGCGGCTGCAGGGACACCCCTGCAAGGGAGAGAGATACCTACAATAGCCATGTACTCTACCCACTCCTGATAACTGAAACAGTCAGATGTCAACTCGGATGAAAACAGGCCATGGAGAGCTCCCCTTCGCACCATAGCCTGGGCACCCATGACCCATACGGCAGCAACACGGAGGAGGAAATGTGTGTGCTTATGTTCTCCTCATCCCGAACCCTGTTTGGTATGAACGATGTAGTGTACTTCGACCCCATGATTGATTTGGGTTCAATATTACATATTTAACCCCCCATTTAGCCCTATTTTGTGCTCATGTGATGCTACATTGTTCTCTAATTCATACGTATTTTGTACACAATTATTTATTAGAGAAAACACTCTATTTGAGCACAAAACAGCAATTAACGAAGTATTTCTGCACTTTTTATATTTTTCCTAGCTTGGTCTCGATCTCACGATTCCAACGACTATTTATTTGTATTTTTCTGAGATCTGTGCTAATTTCTATGAATTTTTGAATGAAGAATACCAATTTAATGAAGAAATACACAAGGAAATACGTATAAACGAGCGGGGCACGAATATTGGCGCACACGTGGCCTTCTCGTATCCGCACGATCGTGATCGAACGGCATCCGCAGCAGCGCCGATAGGCGGGCGACGTGGCTCAATATCGAGCGTTGATCGAAGATCCGACGGTCACACATAACCCCGCATTTGAACTCGAAGAGCGGGTGACACAGCACCTTCCACACCGAACGATCGCGATCCGACGGCTCAGATCAATTCCAACCCGAATTTGAAAACGCAGCGGGCTTCGCACGACTTTTAAAGCCCACGCGTCGTGTCCACAGCCCATCCCGCTTGGATCAACGGACGAGACTTGCTCCGACTTGCGATGAACGGTTAAGATCTTCCAGCAACTGTGCGGATCGGGTTTGGGTGATTTGGATGCGGGTTTCAACCCGTTAGCAACTTAAACCCGCAATGCCTATTATTTAAGCGTATTCTAGGGTTTTTGGGCGTATAATTGGCGTATTGGAGCATCTAGGAGCCGAATCTTCTCTCTGAAAAATTCTGTAAATTTCCCGAGGCTATTCTTCAGTTTTCCAGAGAGTTTGGAGTCTTAGATTAGAGTTTTGGTTATAGTTTCTTCAACTTTTACCCCGTATTTGGGTGTTTTCTATTGTATTTTGCTATGAACTTAAAGTATTTGGCTATGAAACTTGTTTATCCTTGTATTATGAGTAGCTAATTCTTATTTGTGCATGGTATGGAGTAGTTAGGGGATGTGAATCGTATTTATTTGGTTGGTTTATTATAACTCAATAAATTCTCCTTTTGGGAGCAATTCATCATAATATACCCTTTTGGGGGTTCAAGCACAATATAAATTAAATAGTCGCTAAAATTATAATCCTACGAATACGGTATGACGCTCTATTTTGGAGAGATCAAAGCTCACCCTTTTGGGGTGATCATCAACCTAATCACTTCTTTTGGAAGATGAAAAAGCGGATTTAATAGTAAAAATTACAACTTTAGCGACATAAACGCTTACGAACGATGATATTCAACCAAACAAATACGAATCATTGATCCTAATGAACCCATACCATGTGCATATTTCTCATTGATATCTTCACGAATTTTCATTGTTCGTATCGTTCACGTATTCACAATTCACCATCGAACTCATCCACACATTCACCACCTAAAGTGTTTAGTTTCTCTACGTAGACTTTCTATTTGATTTAAGCTTGTGGTTTCAACAGATTTCTCCCGAGGATTCGACATCTGGACTCCCAGATTATACTACTTGTACGGACTCTTGCGCTTGAGAGAAGCACCTTTTCGGAGCCCACCAAGTTTTTGGCGCCGTTGCCGGGGAGAACGGTTTGTTACTACGGTTTATTTCATTCAGATGACCTTCGGTGAATTACTCCCAAAAGGAGAATTCATTGTGTTATACTTGTCAACCAAATTAATACGAATTATTGATCCTAACGAACCCATACCATGTGCATACTTTTCATAGATATGTTCGCCCACGAAAACAGGCCATGGAGAGCTCTCCTTCGCATCATAGCCTAGGCACCCATGACCCATACGGCAGCAACACGGAGGAGGAAATGTGTGTTCTTGTGTTCTCCTCATCCCGAACCCTGTTTGGTATGAACGATGTAGTGTACTTCGACCCCATGATCATCATTAGCTTCAACAGAGACAAGTTTGGAGGTCTGCTACCTTCGCTGACAAGCAAAAGATCCATGCCAGGGAAGGATATGACGCCTTCCTGATTACTGTCAGCTCAGACAGGGTTGGCCTCAATACAAGAGTATCTCTTTATCCATGGCATTTAGATGCCCTATAGTCACTCATATCCTTTCTGAAGAAGACCTACCCATTTTCTCTGTAGACAGAGGCACATCAACAAAGGGGGACGAATGTATCAACAAGGGCAAGGATGGTTCTCCAGTATCCTGTTTGCCCCTCCTTTAATAGATGTTTCGGGCCGAAGCTGAAGGATCATGACCGTTCAACATCTACGATGGAACGCCATCCATGGAAATACCCCACCACTAATGAAGCCTTACCTTGAGCAACGGTCATGTCCTTTCAAATCCAGCATTCAATGTGAATTGTGACAGCTCGTGGAGCAAGCAGCCGTGCTAGCGAGCACCGCAGTATCTATTTCCAAAGCACTGCTTCCTCTAACCCAGATTTTTGGGCGGTGAACTCGACATCACCACATGCTCAACATCACCATATACCTAGAAAATTAAGGAGATACCTAGAAGAGAATAGAAAAGGAAAGAAAAGAGAAGAAGATACAGGAAAAAGAGAGAAGCTTCTTCATTTCTATTCCTTCTTTCTTTTCATCTCTTTTTCTTCTCATTCTTCATGTTTTCTTCCTCCCCTCTTCCTCCCTTTCTGGCCGAACACCCTAGGGGCCTTCGACTTCATGTGAATAGCCACAAAACCTTAGCTCTTCTCCCTTGGATAGCATGGTAATAGATAAGTGCATATGAAGGAGTTTAGGGATATGTGGTGGTTTTTGGATGCAAGATGTAAAATTTTTGGGAGCTTGAAAGCTTGAGGGGAATTTTCATAGAGCTAATTGGAATCTTGGAGAGATCTAGTGAAGAAATCTATCACCCTTGAGGTATGGAATCTAATCTCTATGGCATATTATTCAACTTTTGCTTTATCCCATGAATTTCTTTATGTTGTTGATGTCCCTACTCTGTACTGTTGTGGTAATACGCATAAATCTATCTCTATTCATCCAAAAATTACAAATTAATACATCATGGAAAGCTCATCAAGTTATCTACTTATTTCATGTAGAGACTATTCTTAAATACTGAATACAACTAGACTCAACTTGCCAATATGTGTCATAGTATCCAATTCTGACAGATTCTGCACCATGTTAGTGAACAAAGCATAACCTTAACTCTAGTTGTCCAAATGACTTAATTTAAGACAATCTGGAATGCTAACTTAATTATCTATATGTTGCAGGGGTAGAATCTGCACACAATGAATTTGTATTGATGTGGGAAACCAAGTGCACGATGGTTACAAGTTTAGGGGGGATGACTAAGCTAACCATGGTCTGGGGACGATCTGTAGCTGAGGATCTCGAAGTTGCCCGTCAGAAGGAGTAGACCGCCCGCTGTTTGGTGAAGGTCGCTCGTCCGTTGGTGAAGGTCACCGTGGGTAGGTCGCTCGCTGGCGACTGGGGAGAACTTCCTACTAGAAGAGCAACTTGTCAGAAAGGCTGGGCCGGCTGTCAGCCCGCAGCCCATCTGATGCTTATGTCAGTTGATGACTGATGAAAGGATGCCTGACACGAAGAGCGATCGAAGAGGCAGATCAATGCTTGCACGATGGAATAGTGTGGAAGGCATGAATATGTGGATGATATTCGACCTTGAATGTGAATACATGTGTTAGGAGTTTCTTACAGATTCAACTAACTAACCTCTTCTCGCTTGGAGGTGAGGGGGTATTTATAGGCTGCTAGAGTCGGTTGCTTTTGCTAAGCTGGCGGTGTCAGGATGTCAGGGATATGACTGTTGGCATCTGGGCCGAACGTGTCCAGCGTGCTTTTGTCAGGCGGTCAGAGCCGTAAATGTTATGTGGCACTTTTGTCAGTCTGTCTGGTGACGAATTGGCTCGGCGTGCTTTCGATAGGCTGTCAGGCGACGAAGTGGCCAAGTGCACTTTTGTCAGACTTTGTCTATAGTGAAACTGGCTGTGGTGCAAGTGGCATGTCGTCTTCCTCCTTGGGCGAACTGGTAGGTGAGCAGCATCTGGGTGAGCTTCCTATGGGCGAGCTGCTCTGGGACGAGCTAGCGTAGGCTTGTGCGATCTGCTGGAAGACTCTTCTGATTTGGATGGAGAGCTTACCGTTCTGCTTGGATGTGCTTCCCCCGAGATTGGAAAACTAGGCTTCATTATAGAGATTCGGCGGGCCAAGGACTCGGGCTTTGAGTAAGTGGGCCTAGATCGTCTGGGCCGATCTTCAGGTCGTAAAACCATGTTTTTTATGTTAAGACATTTTCATGATTCTAATTAAATTTAACTGATCTTTACACCCAAATAATTCAGTTCCAGGACAGATTCTGCACCCTAAACTTTATAAGTCACAATAATTAGACTAGACATCCAAAAATTATGATTTTGTAGATATGAAAACATATATTGAAGATCTACAATTTTTATTTAGGAACCTAATGCAAATTCTGACTATAATTGTTGTTGTGTTGTGGTTGTTGTGGACTCATGCCATGAAGGTATCACTCTTGTATGTTATTAGTATAATTCATGCCATGCTTTAATGCCATCGTTACTTTTGTTGATTATTATCATTGTTGCTCATGGAATTCCTAATGAAGTGATGTCCACATTATTATGCCCACCACATGTTTGTGAAAATGTCCATATGAATGCAAGTTGAAGAAATATGAGATTTCCCACTTTGCATGTTTAGGCCATGAGCCAAATTATGGATTGATGATATTGGAGGTATGTGTGGTATGGACTTATATGTTATGTTTAAGGAGTTGATGTGGTTATGGTGAAGGGCATGCCACATAGTTGCATGACCCTGATCATTATGAAAGAAAGATATGTACTAGAAATGAAAGATGATGAACTTTGAAGCCATGCCAACATGAATCCAATAATATGTTGCATGTTACAATAAGATTAACTAAAAATGCTCCTGGAATGTCTCAATACTCTCTAAAGAGGGTGAGCTTCCAAGACAGGGCTTGTAGAAATGCTTGAGTAAGGGCATCCTTAAGGACTGGACTAGGAGGTGGAGATTCCTGGCACCCACTCACCTGTAGGGAGTGGAGTGACCCGTGGTAGTTGTGGTGATTATTCTCACTCGTCCTTACATAGAGCGACATATTATGTGATACGTGCAGAGATTTGGAGGATATTCTCACTCATGCCAGGGACGGAGAGTTCGAGAAAGTTAATTATTACTCTTGTACCACTGGCAAGGTAGTTTGAGTGCCACCCCACATCAGGGTGAGGTCCATGTCCTTATGTCCTGCGTTTACCCAGATTTCCAAATAACTATCAATAAATGAAGACACTAAACTTAACTTTATACACTCGTAGTTAATTCTTTTACTTGTTATAGTTGTAGTTGCTATGATACTCTTTTTCTTACCATGGGTGTGTTGTATTTTCTTATGTTCGTTTTCATGTCTCATTTCCTTTATTTCACTATTATAAATTTAATGTTTCCATTTATGTTTCATCTCATAATGCCATAATATGTCATACATTGCATCTTGCACGATTTGTTGAATAAAATGCCATATGAGTTAGGCATCCCTACTAGACATGCTTTGACGTGCCCTCCCCTCTTTCCCTCAGATTGGCATCAGGTAGCAGAGAGTTGGAGATCTTTGGAGACTTGTGTGCATGGAGCTGGGAATGTGGGGTTGCTTAGGGAGTTGAGTTGTACTCTGGGGTCGTGAAGTTGGTATTGTACTTAGGAGGCATAGCTTTGAGTTGTAGTTTGGTATTTGTATTTGTTAAGGCCAAAATGACTGAAACAATAATGATGCTAACGTGGACCCTTTCTTGCTTGGTTGGATCCTCGTCAGCAGGTTGAGTGGGACCCTAGGTTAGTAGAACTGGAGTTGTTGATAGTTTGTAGTCGACTTGCGAGCTCGTTCAACACTCGGATGGATCGAGCCTCGATCAACTGATATTGAGGGGGCACTTAAACGACCTTCTCGTTGGCGAATGGATGTCGTATGAGCCTCCCACTAAATCGACCCTCGATTATCTGCACCATAAGGAAGCGTCAGGGGGGTCGGATCTGGGTTCCGATCCAAAACCCCTGCGATGCTTAAGTTAGATTGGAACTCAAAGGAGGAAGCTTGGAGCTACCAAGATCGACCCACGGAGGATCGATTCGTGTCAAGTATCATAAGTTTTTTAGGAGAAGAAATATTAGATGGAGTATAGAATGTCAGAGTATCGGATCTCCTACCTCCCTGTTCTGTTCATCTCCCATGTATTTAAAGACATCCTCAGTCTCTTTACTGACATTGGAAGGATAATGATCACCTATTATAATGCCATGATCCTCCCACTTAATAGGAATAACCGTCTCCCATGTCCCCATCATTTATGAGCTTCCTCCAATCTTTTGCACGTTAGGCAGGAGTGCAACAGTCGAATGGCACGTGGGCTTTGACTGATTTTGCTTCAGGTTTCCTTCGTGGGCTTTGTGGTCTTTGGTCACACGCTGAACGAACCCCCTCGAGTATCGACCCAATGAAGCAACAATTGCCTTTGTTGCTCAAGCTCAGACAGTTTGCCTGATGGGGGTCAAGCGACATTACATCGCATTAATGGGGAACGACAGTCGAGAAATTAATACTCGAGTTTTATGCTCTAAAGCACCCACTTTACTGATTTGGATGATTTTCTGATTCAAAATCCAAGATACTAAGAGGCTCAGATCTTCGACATGTGTCTCAACACGTTGAGGTTCCCTTGTCGAAATAAGACGGTTCCGGAGGGAAAAGTTGAAGTCATCGTCTTCATTGTTCCTAACTTAGATTTTCTCCTTTTGAAAATGGCGCCTCTGGGAGGAGCTCGGCTTCTGTCATGAAGAAAAATTAGGAGGAAGTCGCGGTGCCCAGCCTGATAGCCAAACAAATATCCAAAGTTGGAGCCGATCAAATCCCTGAATTCCAAAGAAAATATGTTCGGCTCGACTACCAAATCCGGTTGCTTGAGGGAGGTTGGGGTTTACATCAAAGCCTTCCAATGAGGGCTTCAATTCCCCATGCATCCTTTCATGCTCTATGTTTAGAGTACATTGAATAATTCCCTTTGTTAGCTGATGCCAAACGCCATAGGTGTGTTGGTTGGTTTCATCGCTTTGTGCATGAAGAAGAAGATTGAACCGACGATGGGGTTATTCAATTACTTCTTCTCGATTCCTCCCCTTAAGAATCTGGGTTGGTACATGATAACGACTCGTGAGGCAGGTAGCTATTTGACGATCTCCCTACATCAAATTCGAATTGGAAAGACGAGTTAGAATTTGTGGTCTTTCAAGGCGAGGCGAGATTTTGCAACGAATGGGGTGTGCCCGACTTGGGTCTGGTCAAGGACAAGCATTTATCCAAAGCAGAGAAGGAAGTCACCAATTCATTGTCGAACCTGCCAGAGAGTATAAGGATGAAGAAGTGGTTATGCTCCGACTTGGTGCTGCGTCAGACTGTAGGGATGAACGGTCGATCGAATTCTGCCCATCAACAGTTCGATCTTCGTTTTATTTTATAACATGTTCTTTACTTAAAGGCATGGTTGGTCTGGAGTAACAGGTGGACCCTACGTTGAATGAGGGGGTCGAGGCTTCTAACAGAGAAGATGAGGAGAGCATGTTATCTCCCCAAGTGCCCTTCTGGAGGGAGGAGTGGCATGAACCTCAGAGGATATGTCCATTATCATTCATGGGGCTCCTCAGCTGGTTCGTCTACATCAGAATAAAAAGAAAAATCCCCCACTGAATTTAAGGTGGTTGCAGTTGAGGAGAAAAGAAGGAGACATCAACTTCGCCTTAGTGACTCGGAGCCGTCTAGGTCGACTGATGTCGTGGGTCTGCTTGCGCCTTTGGATGTGAGTCAATTGCGTGGCGAGGCACATCTCCACGAGCAGGAACATGGAGCTCCTTTAGAAGGAGATTCAGGGGAATCACTATCTCTTTCGGAGCCCCTTCTGATTAGGATTCCTGGCCTTCGGGGTGCCTGTTCCCTCCAGTGTCTCTAGCAGAGGATATTCCTGAAGAATTCAGATCGCTTTTGTTGAAACATCGATCGCCTGAAGCCCCATTTGATTGTTTCGTGGAGGAGCTCCTTTTGATGGAGTTTCTAATCAAAGGAGACAATTCTGCTCTTTTGGATTGCGGGACAGCCTCTAGGATCGCCAAAAATGTGACCCTTCCATGGGATAGGGCAGTCCTGGAGAGGGTAGATTACGAGAGGCTCACTTCAATTGCCGTCCATGCGAATGTCCAAGTAACTATTGCGCTAGCCTTCATTACAGATGAAGCGGGCATGGATGTTGATCGTTGTGACTTGTATGTAGGCTCTCCAGGCGAATGCTGTGTTGCGTCGACTTGCATCGGTGGTGGCCAACCATGAAGTCACCTTAGGGGTCGTCAAAAAGGCCATGGAGAAGTCTCAGGTGGAGCTGGATAGACTGGGGCTTCTGTGTAAGCTGAGACGGCCATGGGTACTTGAACTCGAGCACGAGTTAAGTAAGTCTCGTAAGAAGGAAGCTGCCTCGAGGGAGCAAGCAGAAAAGATGCTGCTGGAGGAGAAAGCCAGGTGAGAAGTTGAGAGAATGAGCCCCTCACCTGGCTCACGGACAGTTTTCAGGGAGTTGGCATAGATTCCATCGCAGATAAGGCGGTCCAAGAAAATAAGGATTCATTGCCCGACTTCGACGAACTGTATACACATGGACATGAGCGATATCGGTCGGAAGTGAAGGATCAATTCCCTGATATCACCACCGAGATTGAGCGATATCGGTCGGAAGTGAAGGATCAATTCCCTGATATCACCACCGAGATTAACCAGATCCCCGTGCTTTTACCTGTCATCGATGGCGATGACTTAAGTCAAGGCATAGAGGGGGCCGCTCCTGTTGGGTAAATTGTCACCACGATGGGTGGGGATGCACATGTTGGTGCTCTAGGGGATCGAGCGCATATTGCTGCGCTTGTGGGAGACCAAGGGCATGTTGATTCGCTGAAGGATCTTGATGCTATTCTTATCCCACCGAAATTTTCAAATGTATGGGGGCATTAAGGATGAAAAATTTGTAATGTAATATAATGCCAGAAAAGTCGACTTATTTCTCTTTTTTTTGTTATTGTTAGTATGGGTGGTCGTATTGCCTGTTGGCCACATTCGATGTGTTAAGCCTTTACTCAAGATAGGAGGGGTTGAGTCGTTGAGACAAATCCAATCTAGACCACCTTGTTTAGTTACGAAGGGGGAGGCCCCCTCGTTTTATGGCTGATGACACAAGAGGGTCGTTCAGTAGCAAGGGATGGCCCTTTGACTTATGGCTGACAATGCGAGAGGATCCTTTGGTAGCGAGGGGCTGGCTCCCTTCGTCTTACAACTGACGACATGATAGATTCGTTCGGTAGTGAGGGGGTGACCCTTTCGACTTACAGCTGATGACGTGAGAGGGTCGTTCAGCGGCGAGGAGGTGGCCCCTTCGACTTATAGCTGACGACGCGAGAGGGTTGTTCAGCGGCAAGGGGGTGGCCCCTTCGACTTACGACTGATGACGCTAGAGGGTCTTTCAGTAGCGAGTGGGTGGCGTCCTTTATCTTACGTCTGACGACACGAAAGGGTCGTTCAGTAGTGAGGGGGTGGCCCCTTCGGCTTATGGCTGATGACACAAAAGGGTGGTTTAGTGGCGAGGGCATGGCCCCTTCGGCTTATGGCTGATGACACGAAAGGGTCATTTAGTGGCGAGGGTGTGGCCCCTTTGGCTAACAGCTGACGATGCAAGAGGATCGTTCAGTAGCAAGGAGGTGCCCACCTTCGTCTGAAGTCTGACGACGCGAGAGGGTCATTCAGCAGCGAGGGGGTGGCCCCTTTGACTTATGACTAACGACACAAGATGGTCGTTCAGTAGTGAGGGGGTGACCCCCTTTATCTTACAGCTGACAACATGAAAGGGTCATTCAGAAGTGAGGGGATGGCCCTTCGACTTATGGCCGATGACACGAAAGGGTCGTTTAGTGGCGAGGGAGTGGCCCCTTCGACGTATGGCTGATGACACGAAAGGGTCGTTAAATAGAGAGGGGGTGGACTCTTTGACTTACGACTGACAATTCAAGATGGTCGTTCAGTGGCGAGGGGGTGGCCCCTTTTGTCTTACGGCTGATAACACGAAAGGGTCATTCAATAGGGAGGGGGTGTCCCCTTTGACTTATGGCTGACGATGTGAGAGTGTTGTTCAGTAGCGAGGTGTGGCTTCTTCGACCTACTGCTAACAACACGAAAGGGTCGTTTAGTATTGAGGGCGTGGCCTGTTCGATTTATGGCCGACGATATAAAAGGGTCGTTCAGTTGCGAGGGGGCGGCCCCTTCGACTTACGACCGACAACACGAAAGGGCAGTTCAATGGTGAGGGGATGGCCCCTTTTGTCTTACGGCTGATGACACGAAAGGATCGTTCAGTATTGAGGGGGTGGCCCCTTCGACTTACGACTGACGACACTAAAGTGTCATTCAATGGCAAGGGGATGGCCCCTTCGACTTACGGCTGATGACACAAAAGGGTCGTTCAGTAGCGAGGGGGTGGCCCCTTTGACTTACGAGTGACGATGCAAAAGGGTCATTCAGCGACGAGGGGGTGGCCCCTTCGACTTACAGTTGACGACGCGAGAGCATTATTCAGTAGTAAGGGGATGGCCCCTTCGACTTACAGCTGACGACGCGAGAGTTCATTCAGTAGCGAGGGGATGGTCCCTTCTACTTACGGCTGACGATGCAAGAGGGTTGTTCAGTGGCGAGTGGGTGTCCCCCTTCGAATTACGGATGACGATGCGAGAGGGTCATTCAATGGCGAGGGGGTAGCCCCTTCGAGTTACGACTGATGACGTGAGAGGGTCGTTCAGTAGAGATGGGGTGGCCCCTTTAGTCTTATGGTTGACAACATGAAAGGGTCGTTTAGTAGCGAGGGGATGGCCCCTTCGACATACATGTGACGATACGAGAGGGTCGTTCAGTAGCGAGGTGGTGGCCTCCTTTGTCTTATGACTGACGACACGAAAAGGTCGTTCACTAGCGAGGGGATGTCCCCTTCCACTTACGGCTGACTACGTGAGAGGGTCGTTCTGTGGCGAGGGGGTGGCCCCTTCGACTTTCGGTTGACGACGTGAGAGGGTGATTCAATAGCGAGGGGATGCCCCTTTGACTTACAGCTGACGACGCGAGAGGGTCATTTAATAGTGAGGGGATTCCCCTTCGACTTACAGCTAATAACGCGAAAAGATCATTCAGTAGAGAGGGGGTGGCCCCCTCGACTTACAACCGACGACACGAAAGGGTCGTTCAGTAGTGAGGGCGTGGCCCCCTTCGACTTACGGTTGACGACGCGAATGGGTCGTTCATTAGCGAGGGGGATGGCCCCTTCGGCTTACGGTTGACGATGCAAGAAGGTCATTTAGTGACGAGGGTGTGGCCCCTTCGACTTACGACTGAAGACATAAGAGGGTCATTCAGTAGCAAGGGGGTGGCCCCTTCGTCTTATGGCTGACGCCCGTTAAAAGGCATAAGTCAGTTTTCATCAATATGATTGTTAAATGAATGTGGTCCATCTTGATTTTCCTAAGGATCATATCCTTGTAACGAGGAGCTTAATGGGGTAATTCCCACAAAATTCATAAATGCTCTATCGAAGAAAGTCGTTTCGAAAAGGAAGCAGACTTGTATTGATAAAAGACTAACTTGTTTAATAAAGGAAGAAAAAAGCGTACATGCATTTTCGATTTTCACCAGTAATTGTTTCTTTTCACGCCTTTATTTGATCTTGGACTTAGGAGCTTGCTAATCAACCACCTTGGTAACGCGTGGCTTTGTCATCTTGCCTTTTTTCTTTCAGGCCTCTTCTTTGCTTGGCTGGTCACCGACTGGGTTCTTGGGGTGCACAAGCTTGACTAGTGCATCGATTTCTATTTTAAGTTTGAAACAATTATTGGTATCATGCACATAATCATTGTGGTACTTGCAGAATTTGAGGTCATCCCTTTTTTCGTACTTGCCCTTCTTGCAGACTCTTAAATAAGTTCCTCTTGCTGGGCATAAGCTAGGACCTCTATCTTAGGAGCGTTTGGCCTTGCATAAGATGGGTGCTCCTTGCTTCGAGGCTCCTTTCCCTCTGTATCTTATCCTAAGGTTCCTAGAGAAGGGTTCACTGGGATTGCTTCTCTCGTTTGGCGTCCCCACGACAGGCAGGAGTGCCTTTCTCAGTAGTTTCAAGTGCCTTCTCCGCTTCTTCAGAGATGGTGAACCGATCTGTTATATTGAATAGTCCATGAGGTTGTTAGGTGGAAATTGGTGGAGGGTTAGGTGGAAATTGGTGGATGGCCATCAACAAATGCTTTTTTCGCACTGCTTGAGTAAAATTCGCGATGACAGTCACATCTGGCGTTTCCTCTACCTTGAACCTTTCGTCATTGAACCGCTGGACAAGGGCTCGGATTGAATCTTTTTCCTTCTGCTTAAAAGTGAAGAGGTGTGAGGACTTTATCTTGGGACACCGACTCACGACAAATTGCCTGCAAAACAGATCAGACAATTCGTCGAATGAACTGACACAGTTGACACACCCAAAACTAAAATGGCACAAATGCCAAAGGCTAGATGCATCTTAAATGTAACTCCTGGACTGTATCGCAAGCACACGGTGTCAAGTTATAGTATAAAAGATATCGATCCCACAGGAAAGTGAACGCTAATATGGTCTTGGGTGATTCCTAGATCTTCGAAATATTGCTAGTAGTTGATTTAAGATGATTGGTTATTATGGAGTTATATCTCAAACAAGGTTATAATCAATAATAAAAGACTAGGGCATTAGGACTCACCACTAGGATCGTCGGATGTCGATGCTAGGTTAGAACTCTTACGTTGCATTGGCTTTATTAAGGATTATCGCATCTAAGATGTAGAACTCATGGCTCTAGGCGCCATGGGTCTAACGTATCGCACGCTTACCCCACTCTCGCGATAGGCGTGACGTGCGATCCGTGCATTAAGAATCGACAATATTCATACCACTCTCATGGGTAGAATGATCTCCACTCATGCCACTCTCATGGATAGAGCTTTGATGTGTGCTTTGGTGGCTCTCATTGACGCAATGGTAGTAGTCATCAATTATTAATGTAGGACGTCGATGGATCCCATCAAGGAGTGCAGGGCATGGCTGCAAATCCTAATTGAATTCACTAACTCCCTAATTAAGTTCATAGGATAGTCCTTAATCTTATCATGGCCACATACCGTGGACATGATCTCAGTATGAGATCTCCTACAAACTTGATTAGATCAACCAAAACATTTCCATTTTTGAACCAACGCAACCTAAAAATCCTAACTTTACATTTAAATCCTAAGATCCTAGGGATAATTCATTAACCCTAGATAGAATTATTCGTGAATCATAGAGATAGACAAAGAAGATCCAATAAAAACAAGAGAGTTCATCATGGCATGCAGAAACATCATATAAAGCATAGAAAGTTTAGAAAGCGTTACCGGCGCGTCATAGAGCGATAGCAAACACAAGAGAATTAAGAATATCATGCTTCCACGCAATAAAGATCAATAAAATCCTAGCTTTGGTCTTCACAGAATAGCGACGGCACAAAACTTCTCTAGATCTAAAAACTCTAATTAAAACTCAAGAAAATAAAACTAAAATAACCCTCTAAGTCTTCTCTATGAAAATAGGGAAAAATTTGTACTTATGTACAAGGGGTAGAGACCCCACAAAATCTAGGAAAATCTGGCCATTTGGGCCCACCAACTTGGCTGGTCGCGTAGCCCTACTCGGTCGAGTAGCGGCGCCTACTCGGTTAAGTTGACATAGGCTCCGCTTTGCTGCTTCTGCTGCTCTGGTTGATACGGGCTACTCAGTCGAGTTGAAGATCTGCTCGATCAAGTAGGTGTGTGTGTTTCCTCTGCGTCATCGGCGTGTCAGCTCGGTCGAGTAAATCAGCACTCGACCGAGTGGCCTGAGAAACTGAACACGGGCTGGAGCTAGAGTCCTCATCTCTTTCTCTCTTCTTCTCCTCTCCTCCAATCTTCTTCTCTGCCTCGGCGAACTCTCAAAGAACCTCGCCAATGACGTCCCGGACGTGTCAATGTGTCCATGTCCCTAAATAGCTCCAATTTGCTCCAAAACTCCTAAAAATTCAACAAAGCTATACAAAACTCGAATATGGCGTTAGAAGAGCGATGGTATATGAAAATGTGGGTTTTGGAGGCGAATATAATATGGAATGATGCAATAAAAATATGTAAATTATGGATACATCAAAATCACCAAGCTTACCTCTTACTCGTCCTCGAGGAAGACGAATACGAGGCTCACCAGATGATAAAAATAAAAAAATAGAAGAAGGAATGAAAGACGAAAGGAGGTGCTAGAGTATTCGATCTGATCTCAAGCCATAGCAACATATCACGACACTTTGAAAATAAATCACATGCTATAAGAATTTCATATCTTGACCAATCATATTACTTGCAGGCATTTAAGATCAACAAAAGGTATTCTCTAGATAAATGCAATCAATTCATATCAACATCGTGTAATTCATAGAGTTTAATATATAAGCATTGGCGATGCACTTTTCAATCAAAAGATATAAATGAAGCATATAAGAATTCAAACCAAGCATGCAATTGAGAATAGAATAAATCATGGCATTCAAATATTCATATCAAATCATGAAAAGTCTCCATAGCTAATATATTTCGCGAAGTTTCAGCATTATCAAATTCCCAATTATGCACAACTCCACTCTAATAGCATATTCACTCATATGGTCAAATGAATTCACCCACCAGGCTTAGCTTGAGGTATCACATCTAAGGAATAAGAATGGAATTTTAGTGGATTTTCTCAAATATTTTTGTAGCTCCAATAATGAAAATAGAGAGAGAGAGAGAGAGAGAGAGAGAGAGAGAGAGAGAGAGAGAGAGAGAGAGAGATATATATATATATATATATATATATATATATATATATATATACTTTTTGGTTTTTTGTAGGAGCTATTGAATATGTATTTTTGCTATTGGCTCCTTTTTGGCTTTTTTGACGCTTGCTTTTTCTTTTGGGATTTTTGGAAAGTTGATGCTGTATACATAGCTGTAGGGGTGAACCCAAGTGACATGTAGAGAATAAAAAAATATATGAAGAAAGAATTAATATCACACTCGATTCACTCATAAGATGTGCACGACGGTTCAATAAGATAATACTTCAACTAAACTCATAAGCAAGCATGGGTATTTTCATTCATTTCAACGAATAATGAAGTCAAGCGTAAGGCATACAATCATAGAAGGCATGCAATAGAAAGCGAATAAGATAACAAGGCAGATGCTTCAGGTATTCTAATGATGCGTGAATCTTGATGCATTTCCAATAAAGGCATACTAAATACTATTGCATGCATTCAGTTTCAATTCATTTCATGCATTCATATAGAGAGATCATCAAAAGAATATATGAGTAAGCATATGGATTACAAGAACTGAAATACTGTAAATAGCATGGCAAAAGTAATGATGCGTGAATCTTGGTGCATTTCCAACAAAGGCATACTAAATACTATTGCAAACATTCAATTTCAATTCATTTCATGCATTCATATAGAGAGATCATCAAAAGAATATATGAGTAAGCATATGGATAACAAGAACTAAAATACTATAAATAGCATGGCAAAAGTAATAAGCATCGTGATAGCTGCAGAGGCTATAAGGGATATCATCATTTGAAATGTATCTAGCAAAAGGGGAAAATAAAGGCAGGAAAAAGTAAAAGCAAACATGCAGGAATACCAAAACATGGAAAATATGATGCTAAATGAAAAAAGGAAAATGGTGGAGAAAAAGGGTGGAAAATAAAAATAAAAAGGTGTAAAATGAAAGAAAGTATAAAAAATGAATGTAAAAAGAGATATCACTCATCCCCCAAGCTAAACACATCAGGGTCTTCACTGCTGAGAACACGCGTGAAAGACGGGAAAATGAGGCTATGGTGGGTGGGTATAAAATAAAAGTAAAATAAGCGAAAATTGAAACTATACAAACAAAAGGAAAAATATAGATGCAGATGTATGACCTAAGGCCTAAGATGCCAAAATATGGACAAGCAGGCATATGATGCAAATGATGACATGATGCGAGTGGAATATATGCAAATGCAACATGATGGAAATATACAAGTGGTGCAAAATGGGTCCTCCCCCAAGCTATGATAGAACGGTGCCCCAAGAGATAGATGGGCACAACATATATATGGGGGAGCAAAAATAATATAACGATCAATCAGGGGCACCACCCTCTGGAGGTGGAGATGGGTCCCGCAGCTGAGGACCAGAAATAGGGACATTTGGCACAACAGGTGGAGGCCCGACAGGTGTGTCGGCCGACAGGTCAACAGATTGTGCAACAGGCTCAGAAGAGAGTGGAATAGCTGGTGTGTCGACAAGTGTAAGAATGGGTGTGTCAACAACAGAAGTGTCCAATAGTGGTGCAACTGACTCAACAAAAGAGGTGACAGGCCCTGCAGAAGCCTGAGAATGGGGCACAGTGAGCGGTGTGGAAGTGACAGGAGGAACGGGGTCTATCCTAGGAGGAGGGGTAGGTGCAAGTATAACAGTGGGTGCACGCTGGTGTCCAAGAATATCGAGAATGGCGGTCAGGTCCCGCTCCACTGACTCCTGAAAGGTGGCGACTGAGCTCGAGAGGGTGACAAAGGCACGGCTCAAGTGAACGACCTCAGCTCCACCATAATAAGACGTGCGTCCATGGTGCTTGAGCAAAGAGGTGGGCATGAACTGCTAGAAACCACCCTTGTAGCATGGCCTCGTTAAAGTGATCCACGGGGTCTAAACTGAAAGTCAGGGGAGGGTGGTCTAGCGGGGATCTCGGTTGAAGAAGCTGGTAGTGGAGTGGATCCGAGATCTGGTGCAGAGGTAGAAGCAGCAACAATATCAGAAATGGAAGTCATCGTGGCAACAGAAGTGGTGACAGACACCCCAATGCTCTCAGAGAAAATAGCTGATACAGGGACAGAAGAAGTGCTAGAAAGTGTGTCTATGTACCCTAGAGTGACGGGAATGGAAGCGAGAGGGTCCACAGGTTCAGATAATGAGCTGGCAGAGTCAGTGATGGTGGGGACAACAGTAGTAGGCTCCAAAATGGTAGAAAGAGTAAGATCAGGAGGAACGGATACAGACGTGCCCTCAGGTCTGAGCACGAAAGAGACATAGGTGGTGACCTCTGGGGAAATGGTGTGGACAGTCCAGGAGGTCCCAAAGGTGGTGGTGGAAGTGGTAATGGTGGTGGTAGGAGCACTGATAGATGCGTGGATAGAAGTGATCCTGGGCAGGGTTGGCTGGACTTGCTGGGCTGCCAGGATGGCAGCAATATCAGGCTCATCTTCCTCATCGAAGCTGAGTACCCAGTCATAGTCATCATCGACGACTGGTCCTCCTGGGGGCTCGAGGACATGGATGGGAGGGATAGAAAAAATGCCAGGGATGACCCCGTCAAGCATGACCGGGTCGACTCGTGTGAGATCGAGGTAGGGCAGATAGAGATGGTCCTCGCGCTGGGCGCCTAATAGGCAGATCCGGTGACGCTCACTGTGCGACCTGATGATGTGCATGCGACCAAGAAGACTTAGAGTCAGTCTAGTAGGTCCAGTGGGTATCACTAAACCAGGTGGAAGTGCAAGGCCGAGCATAGAGGCGAAAATGGTGAAAAATCTGCCGCAGCAGATATCAGTGGTGGCATGGGCAGTCTGGATGAGGCGATGACACAGCCAGTGTGCTAGGTCAGAGAGAATGAATGGGTGTGTAGAACCGTCGGGGTGGCGATGGTGGTACAGGTTGGGATGGAGCGGCGGGAGTGGTAGGAGTGGGATGTGTGTGTGTGGATGTGAGTGCGGCCTCTATCGCTAGAGGCATGGGTGATGGGGATCGTGATGGGGAGGACGGGGATGACGGGGAGTCTACCCAGTAGTCCTCAGGTGTGGGTAAGAGACGGCAGTGGCGTGGCTGCCTAGAAGAGGAGGCTTCAGTGGTGGCCTTCCTTTTCTTCGACGAAGGGTTCCTCGGCCTAAGGCGAGGAGGCATTATGAAAATGATGATGCAGACGACGTATGGTAATGTAAAATAAGGAGTGGAGCGAATATAGCGAAACCAATCATCGCTGCGAAAGAAAAAGCACGTGCACGTGCGTGCTCTCGACCAAAACGATCCCCCAAGCTATCCCAAACCAAGCTCCTCCTCGAAGAGCTTCAAATGTACCCGCAATAGGATAGGAAAATAGTAATAGTAGGCAATTAAAGATTTAGATAGGGTTTGGGGCTCATAATTAGGAAAAATTAGAAATGGGGTTGGGTTTGGAAGGTGGAAGAGGGGGTGATATGGAGAAGGTGGAAGAGGTGGAACGGGGGAGATGGGGGGAGAAGAGGCGGAAGAGGTGGAAGAGGGGGAGAAGAGGTGGAAGAATTTAGATAGGGTGGTGTCGAGCTTAAGTCTTCGGTGGTGCTCGGGCTGAGCACGTCGATGCTCCGCCGATTCAATCCGAATGAGCAGGGGCTGCGAGGTGTTGGGGCTTAGATGGAGGGAGGGAGGGAGGGAGGGAGGGAGGGGTAGAGAGAGAGAGAGAGAGAGAGAGAGAGAGAGAGAGAGAGAGAGAGAGAGAGAGAGAGAGAGAGAGAGGAAGAGGGGTGGAGGGATGGAGGGATGGGCAAAGGAGGCAGACCGAGCAGTGGCGCCGTCGGCGGTCGGGTGGTGCAATCAGTGGAGGCGATGGTGCTTCGATCGAAATAAGCAGAGGGTGTGAGGGGAGAGCTCGGGCAATTTGGAGAAGGCTGATTCGAATTGGATTAGGGCTTAAGCCCGAGTCGGGTTGGGTTTATATAAATCGAGTTCGACTCGATTTAGGTGTGGGCCCAATCAATTAGTCGCTGCTCTGTCGAGGAGCAATAGCTGCTCGGCCGAGTATAAAAGATAGAAAAATTTGAAATTAAACCCAGAAGTTATGCCCTAGCACTCGACCGAGCTGCTTACTCAGCTCGGTCGAGCTGAATTGAAACAGAATGTTTATTTTCAGCTCTTTTTGCTCTATTTGTAGTTCGACCGAGCAGGGTAGATACTCGGTCGAGTCCTTTAAGCTTCCAGAGACCCTTTTTAGCACTTTTGGACTCCTTTTATAGCTCGACCGAGCATGGTAGCTGCTAGGTCGAGTTGAATTAGAAACAGAGTGATGTTTTCGCTGCTTCCTCCAGTTGATTGCAGCTCAGTGAGTAGAGCAGCTGCTCCGTCGAGTAGCCTCTCCTGTAGCTCCAGGATATATATGGCTCTATCGTATTCTACTCTTGGTTCCTTCTCCTTCTTTTCATTGTTTGGCGCGCTCTCTTCATTGGTCAACATGTATAAGGAAGAACTCATCAAATTTGTATATATTTATATTTTTCTAGAATTAAAAACGTTTTTGTTTTTGTTTTTGAATAGAAAAATGAAAAATAAAATAAAAAGGAAGATAAAACTAAATAAAGAAGTCGGGTTGCCTCCCGAAAAGCACTTGTTTTAAGTTGTAAGATCGACTCCCTTAAGATTTTTAGCGACGATCAAGAATGTTGGGCGCATATGAAATGCGCCCGTCATGTTTCCCAATGATTCCATGTGACAGAAGTTGGCACGTCTCTCCATGTTGGCCCTCAACGGCCAAGAAGATAGTAGTCTCAGGTTGTTGATTAAGCGATGGTGTATCTGGGGGATCCTCGTCAAGTACTCGTCAGTCGGCAGCTACCACCTTATGATATACGACGATGTCGTCGTCGTCTAAGCTCATCTTCATGGGGTCTTTGGACATCTCCTCCATGACATAATCATTTGTGTTTTTGTCTTCAAAGAGATCAAGGTAGTTTGCATCTTCCAGCGGTGGGCGTTCCTTCATAGGCTTTGCCAAGCAGAACTCGACCTTAATATTGCCCACGTTCAAAGACAACGTCCCCTCACGGACATCGATCAAGACTCCGACGGTCACCAAGAATGGACACCCCAATATAATTTGAGAACTACCTTTCTCCGGCATGTCCATAATCACAAAATCTACTGCACGCTTAGCCCAGGCGATATTTACAATATGATGTCACGGGCGATGCCTACTGGATTGGTGATAGAATGGTCCGCTAATTGGATACTCATGTCGGTCGGCTCAAGTTCCGTCCCGGTATTTAGCCTTTTAAAAATAGAGAGCGGCATCAAACTAATGCTCGCTCCCAAGTTGATCAATGCTCTATTAATAGGGGTGCAGCCTATGGAGCACGGCACCGTGAAACTCCTGGGATCCGGCAACTTCTTTGGTAAATGTTTCTTGATAACAGAGGTGGAATTTTCCAAGAGCTTCACCTTCTCTTGCTTATGCTTCCCCGTAATAAGATCCTTCAAGAACTTTGCATAGGTAGGGATTTATGTGATCGCGTCCATAAAGGGGATGTTCAATTGGATTCCCTTGAGAAGATAGGAGAAGTTGTCATATTTCTTCTCTAACTTTTCCATGGCCAACATTTGAGGATATGGAGGCGGATGTCGGCTTGCCTTGTCTCTAGCGGCATCCTTTGGAATGGACTCGTTGGAAGTAATAGTGTCGGTCGGTGCCGTAGTAGTAGTAGGCAATTTGGAAGGCGAAGCCTCCCTCTCTCCAATAGCTTTGGGTTCAATTGTAGCTTGCTCCACATCCTTTGCCACAATAGGGGCTGAAATTGTAGTGTCTACTTGTTGCATATGAGTAGTTGGTTTTTGGCTCATCTTGGTAGAAACTGACACGTTGACATTGTCGGTAATCTTTCCACCCCTCGTGGTGACTGCGACCATTGCGTTGACTTGGGCTCTAGGATTAGGCTCAGACTGAGAAGGAAATCTCCCTAGAGTCTTCATGAGTTATGACATTTAGGCCTTTAGCTCATCAACGGAGGCATTAAGATTCCTAAATTGTGCAGCATTCTCACTATTGATCTTTGTTTGCCCACTAATGAAGCTATCCAATGTCGCCTCTAAATTTGGTCTCGGGGCCACCGGTTGGTATTGTTGCTGTGGCAGGCAGTTGGTGTATCTCGACAGTCTATAAGGCCCAGATGGCCTAAACCCATACTGTTGTTGCGAGGAGACAGCCCTTGTTGTTGTTGTTGTTGTTGAGGAGGTGGTGGTGGCCTTTATTGTTGTTGAGGTTGCAATGCTCCATTTGGGTTCCCATATGATAATCCGGGGTGATTTCTCGGTGCCGGATGTTGCCATTGATTTCTCCCATCTCCTTGTACGTATTGGACTTGCTCCGCCGACAAATCTATTCTCTTACAAGAACCTTCTAATGGGTCATACCTTTGCTCGGCGTAGTCCTCATATGTCGCATAAAGTGGAGCTCTAGGAGTGGGGGGATATCATCCAACCTTTATTCAATCCTTGCCACCTGTTTGCAAAGAGTCTCGATATGACCATCAAGATGAGTGGCGATTTTTACCTCGGGGCCTCTAGTTGTTGATCGCTCGTCGCTCCACTGCTGAGTGTTTGCGACCATTTGCTCTAGTAAAGATATAGCTTCATCAGCTTGCTTGTCCAAGAGGGTGCCTTGAGCAGAGGCATCCATAATCATCTTTGTACTTGGTTGGAGTCCATTATAGAAGCTCTAACAAGATCTCACTCCAGGACTCCATGATGCCAGCATTGATTATAAAGTTCTTTGAATCTCTCCCAAGCCTCATACAACGACTCCTTAGGAAGTTGCCTAAAATTTGTGATCACTCCTCGAATCCCCACAGTTTTGGACGGTGGATAGAACTTGTTCACGAAGGCTATAGCCAACTGCTCCCAAGTCGTGAAGGTATTAGAAGGATGTGCTCGCAAGAAATAAGAGGCCTTGTTCCTCAGAGTGAACGAGAACAATTTGAGCTTTACAGCATCTTCGCTCACGTCTTTGGCCTGGAAGGTGTCGTACTTCGCCAAGAATGTGTCTACAGGGTGGTTTGGGTTTTCATGTGGAAGCCCATGTACGGGGTCACGTTGCATCAGGTTGATCAACCCAGTCTTTTGCTCAAAGCTTCCCGACGCCAGCTACGTCCTCAAGATAGAAGAAGTACTAGAAAAGTTCGGCTTTATATGGTCCTGAATGGACCCAGTTCGAGGAGGAGTAGCATTACCCTCTGCCATTGGTTCATTAAAAGTTTGACTCCTCTTTTCTGCTCATAGTCTTCTTGCGGTTTTTTCAATCTAGGAATCAAATAATAATTCTTCGTCAAGACCCCTGAGGCGAGCATTCATGCACAACAAAAACTCAAAGAAATACCGTCAGTAACAAAGTTATAAAAAAGGAATAAAAGGATGGAAAGATGAGCGATGGTAAAATTTACCAACAAATTCTTCAATATAAAAATAACCCAAGTAAAAGTGTTACCTTCCACGGCAACGACGCCAGAAACTTGACGCACCCAGAACTAACACTTAAAATCTGTCCATCAATGGCATTAATGCCAAAGGCTAGATGTGTCCTAAATGTAACTCCTGGACCGTATCACAAGCGCACGGTGTTAAGTTATAGTATAAAAGATATCGATCCCATAGGGAAGTGAATGCTAATATGGTCTTTGGTGATTCCTAGATCTTCGAAATATTGGTAGCAGTCGATTTAAAAGGATTGGTTGTTGTGGAGTTAGATCTCAAACAAGGTTGTAATCAATAATAAAAGACTAGTGCATTAGTACTCACCACTAGGATCGTCGGATGTCGATGCTAGGTTAGAACTCTTACGTTGCATTGGCTTTATTAGGGATTGTCGCATCTAAGATGTAGAACTCATGGATCTAGGCTCCATGGGTTTAACGTATCACACGCTTACCACACTCTCGCGATAGGCGTGACGTGCAATCCGTGCATTAAGAATCGACAATATTCATACCACTCTCAAGGGTCGAAAGATCTCCACTCATGCCACTCTCGTGAATAGAGCTTTGATGTGTGCTTTGGTGGCTCTCATTGATGCAATGGCGGTAGTCATCAATTAGTAATATAGGACGTCGGTGGATCCCATCAAGGAGTGCACTGGGCACGGCCGCATACCCTAATTGAATCCACTATCTCCCTAATTAAGTTCATAGGATACTCTTTAAGCTAATCATGGCCACAGAATGTGGACATGAATTCAGTACGAGATCTCCTATAAACTTGGCTAGATCAACCCAAACACTTCCCTTTTTGAACCAACGCAACATAAAAATCCTAACTTTACATCTAAATCCTAAGGTCATAGGGCTAATCCATTAGCCCTAGATAGAACTACTCGTGAATCTTAGAGATAGACATAGAAGATCCAATAAAAACAAGTGAGTTCATCATGGCATGCAGAAACATCAAATAAAGCATAGAAAGTTTATAAATCGTTACCGACACGTCGTAGAGTGATAGCAAACACAACAGAATTATGAATATCAAGCTTCCACGTAATAAAGATCAATAAAAATCCAAGCTTTAGTCTTCACAAAATAGCGACGGCACAAAACGTCTCTAGATCTAAAAAATCTAATTAATACTCAAGAAAATAAAACTAATACAATCCTAAAAGTCTCCTCTCTGAAAATAGGGTAAAAGTTGTACTTATATACAAGGGGTAGAGGCCGCACTAAATCTAGGAAAATATGGGCACTTGGGCCTACCAACTTGGTTGGTCGCGTCGCCCTACTCGGTCGAGTAGTGGCGCCTACTCGGTCGAGTTGACATAGGCTCTACTTTGCTGCTTCTGCTGCTCTAGTTTATATGGGCTACTCGGTCCAGTAGAAGATCTGCTTGGTCTAGTAGGTGTGTCCGTTTCCTCTGGGTCATCGACGTGTCAGCTCGGTCGAGTAGCATCAGCACTCGACCGAGTGGCCTGGGAAACTGAAAATGGTCTTGAGCTAGAGTCCTCATCTCTCGCTCTCTTCTCCTCATCTCCTCCAATCTTCTTCCTTGCCTTGGCAAACTCTCATGGAACCTCGCCAATGACGTTCCGGACGTGTTGAATGTGTCCATGTCCCTAAATAGCTCCAATTTGCTCCAAAACTCCTGAAAATCCACAAAGCTATACAAACTTCGAATATGGCATTAGAAGCACAATAATATATGAAAATGTGGGTTTTGGAGGCGAATATGTGTTGAATATTGGACTCCCCGGATTTGGTTTTGATGATGAGCAAACATAAATAATTCATGAACTAACAATTTGTGAGCGCAGTATTGGAGATCGTCGCCAAATACACGAGAACAATCAAAGCGACATTTCAAGACTTCTCAAAGCTCGTATTCATTGCCTAAAGCTTCGTTGAAGCTCTTGGACCGTTTTGAAAGTCATGAAGAATTGATCGAAGCTCTCGAAGACCGTTCTTTAAGGTTTTATTTATAGTCTTTTAGCTTCGATATATAGAATGTTAAGCCTTGAGTATATCTTACGATTCTATCTTCATAACGCTCATATCATAGCTCTAGGATCTTAGTACAAGTCCATTCTAACTTTCTCGAAGCATCGCGCTTCGATTCGGACTTGTTTGTGCATGTTAGTTGGTACAAGAAGAAGTACTGACCGACTAGATGGTGATCTAGTCGGTCAGAAAAGCTTCTTGGACCGACTAGTGTGAATTAATCTTTTCTTGTTCAGTACTGTTTACAGTTAGTCTGTCTACGTTGACTCACCGACCGACTAGTTTGTGAACTAGTCGGTCAGTGATGCTTCTTTGACCGACTAGTTGTGCTTTACTGTTCATGCCAAATTTCTCCTAAGCTACTGTTTATCGTTAGTCGGTCTAAGAACGTTTGGTGACCGACTAGTTGATAATCTAGTCGGTCAACTTTTGTTCTTGGACCGACTAAATCATTTTGTATTCAGCCTATTTGTTTTTGCCTCTTAGTCGGTCTACGTTCACTGACTCACCGACTAGTTGTGAAACTAGTCGGTCAGAAAGTCTTCTTGGACCGACTAGATTTCTAGGTCTGAATTTCTATCTCTTCTCAGTTCTTCACTTAGTCGGTCCATGTTGTTTGACTGACCGACTAGTTGATGAACTAGTCGGTCAGTGGTTGTTCTTTGACCGACTAGTTGCCTCAGATTTCTATCCGTTGGGAATTGACCTAACTTGTTTTTTTGGGACCCTATAAATACGAACCTAGGTCATTTCTCTCTAGGTTAGAGCTGTCATTAAGAGATTCATTGAGATTGAAAGAGATAGCCATTCTCACTCATTTCCAAAGCTCTCTTTCTCACAAGAAATCCATTCTCTCACTTTCTAGATCTAGAATCCATCTTGAGAGAAGTTTGTTCTTGGTGAGCCCTTCAAGCTCTAGCTTGATTCAAGTCTCCAAATCACTCCTAGGCACCCATTGCTGGTCATTTCTTTGGTGCTAGGTCTTGGTGACTTCATCTTCCTCAAATCCCTCCTTGCACCTATTTGGTAAGAAAACTCAAGGTATAGGATTTTGTGGTAAGATTGTTTATTTCATTATAAACTTGTTTATATTGCTTGTTGATTCTCTCGGTTGTGAGAGAAGGTTGTGATCCCGGGTTGTGGGATTCACTATTGCCATTGCATGTATGATTTGATCTTGTGAAGGTTTTTCACAAGATATCATAGTGGAAATCTTGGGTTAGGGTTTCTAACCTAAGTATCCGGAGAGGATCCGGGTGGTTGGGACGTAGGATCACCGGGAACAAGTCGGAGAGACTTGGGTGGATCCGAACCCTGTAACATCATTTGTTAGCAATGTTAATTTTGTTGTTGTCATTCAATTTAAGCTTCCGCAAATTGATTTGGTAGTTGTTTGCACTATAATTAGGAATTATACTCCTTGTTATTTTTAAAGTACTATTCACCCCCCCTCTAGTACTTGTGCAGTAGCTTGTAGGGCATTACATTTGGTATCAGAGCCAGATACTTAGCTATGTCTACCAACGACAACAAGACCGTGTGTCCACCTTCCGACTAAGGCACCTTCAAGAACCGTGAAGGAGCGTCTTCGGTGATGGAAGGACATTCCTCTACGAGGCCTCCATTCTTCAACGGTACCAACTACGGGTACTGGAAATGCCGGATGGAAACCTTTCTCCGGAGTGCATCTCTATGGAGGACCACAATGAAGGAATACATCGAGCCCGAAGAAGAAGACTTTGAGAAATGGACAACCGCGGAGGTCACCGCGGAGGTAAGCAATGCCAAGGCAATGAACGCCTTGCAATGCGCATTGGAGCCCGAGGACTTCAATAAGATATGCACATGTAAGAGTGCATATCAAATTTGGAACTCCCTCCTCATTCTACATGAAGGGACGAGTAGGGTAAGAGACTTTAAACTCGTAGTTGTAAACAAAGATTACGAAATGTTTCATATGCAACAGAGCGAGAAGATGAAGGAATATTACGCTCGTTTCGTTGACATAATAAACGAGTTAGAGGCCCTCGGCAAATCCTACACCCAAAAGGAGAAGTGCTCGAAACTTATCGAAGGACTTCCTTCTTCTTGGGAGAAACGTACCTTCGCCATCGAGGAAGGTAATGACATGAATAAGTATACCGTAGTTCAATTGATGGGTACTTTGATGTCATACGAGGTACGCAAAGATAGCAAGGTGAAGTTATAAGAAAAGATGAAGTCCTATTTGAACCAAGACGTGCCTAAGAAAAAGGCGATTGCATTCAAGGCGGCTTCATCCACCTCTACCGATGATGAGGACTCGGAAGAAGAAATGGACATGGAATCCATTGCACTCATGGCAAAGAAGTTCAATCGCTTCTTCCGAAAGGGTAACTTCAAACAAAAATCTAAATTTACTTCTACTAACGCCTCTCCACCTTTGTGCTTTAAATGCAATAAGTCAGGACACATCAAAGCGGATTGTCCTCAAAACAAGCAAAAGGAGAAGTGGAAGGCGCCGAAGTTCGACAAGTCAAAGAAGTACAAAAAGGGGTACAAAAAGGGGCTTGTCGGAGCTACATTCACCGACTCCAAGGATTCCTCAAGCGGAGAGTCGGACGATGAGAAAGTGGAGCAAGCGCACATGTGCTTCATGGCAAGAGAGGAGCATGATCAAGGATCTTCCTCCTCCGATGATAGCGACGACGAAGGCGATGAGGTAACTATGGATGATCTTAGGGATGCTAACTCTCATTTATGGTCTAAATACACTAAATTAGTAAATAGATATACTAAAGTAAAAGATGACCTAGCTAGCATTCAAACCTCGCCTAAGACTATCATCACCAACAACGACACCGTTGTTGAAGAGTTAAGAAATGAGATTGTTAATCTCAAATCTAAACTTGAACATGTTAGCATTGATGATCCGGAAGAACATAGGATAGCGGATTTAACTTCTCAAAACTCGACTTTGAGTATTGAGAACGAGAATCTTAAATCTCGTGTTTATGTGCTCACATCGCAAGTATCCAACTTGGATACTTCTATGCGTTCTCTCAAAGAGAAATATGAGAACACATTAGGCCGAATTAATAAATTCAATAAGGGTAAGGACCATTTGGATAAAATCCTAAGTGACTTACTTCCGGCCAATCACCACATTGGTTTGGGGCATACGATGGGATGTCCATCCAAAGCGGCCACTACTTTTGTTAGGCCAACTTCCGGTGACTCTACGAGTGGTAGCAAACACTCTATTGGTAGTTCATCTACCAATGGTGCTTCCACCTCGTCCACACCCTCTTTCGGAAAGAAACCCACTTTGGGTGGACCTCCAAAGAAGGGGCATGCCTACATGTACACCAATACCATGCCACGTAGGAACACACGTCCTACTCCACCGGCTCACACATATGATGATTTCTATGCTACACGTTCACGGGCACGTGCACACCATGTGAGACACCCTCACGCACGTGTTCCTCCACATGCATATGTTCACCCACATCATCGTATGAATAATTCTCGTCGTGCACCATTCCATCATGTTCCTTATGCCTATCCACGACATGCATCACGTAGAAATCAACAACGCATGCATGTACCCAATAGGATGAGGGCTCCCAAGATTTTCACTATTTGGAGCCCAAAGGACACAAGCATGGATGAAAAACAAGTGTATATGAATGCTTATTTTTCGAATGTTGTTGTCACGCCCCGCTTCCCAAAAATATGGAGGCGAAGCGTGAGAAGGTCCGCTCAGACTTGAAGCCACAAAGCTGCAAGTCCGATAAGCGTCAATCAAATTTAAACTGCAGGTCCTTGCAACGCGAACGAAACAAAGATAATAATATTGAAATGAGACAAAAGAGGTATCTCAGAATATCCATAAAATAAGTTTCAACATCACAAAAAAGCCATTAGGCTGAAATAAAAGAGAGTCTAAAGGCCCAAACATGGCTAACAAAAGTACAACGTACAAAACAATGGTGCTACGCACCGACAACTAACAGAAAACTTAAAACAAAAGAAAGCTCAGCAAAGTCACCAAGAAAGGTCACCGGTGTCCACAAAACTCCTCCTAGGCAGACATGGACTCAGACTCAGCGTCAACAAACACCACGTACTCAGCAACGGTCTCTGGCTCAGGGTCTAACATGTGACACCCAAAAGAGCAAGGGGCACATGTCAGCAAGTCTAAAAAGACTTGTGCAAGGAAACTGAAAGTACAAGTAAAAGCAACCTAAAAGTTCTAGCATGATGCAATGACATGGCAGTTAAAGTAATGAGTGCACCAAGTAAGGTAAAGTAAAGTGAAGTGCGAGCATGGCATGACATTCACAAGACAAGTACAAGACAAGAAAAGTAAGCACCTCGTGCACAGAGTTCACGCCTTACAGCTGAAGAGGCTGTACGGGCACACTTCTACGCTGAGTGGTCGCTCAACCCTACCCCTCCACGTGTATCGAGCCAGGGCCTTACCCCCGAACGGGAATGCTCGCTTCTGGATCACGAGCCAGGAAGTGTTTTTAACAAGTATGGCGTAGGGGTGCACCTAGCCAGGGACAAGCAAGTACAAGTATGTAGCGTGTGCTACGAATGCGACATTCAATGCATGGATGACATGACATGACAAGTAGTAAAGCGTACAGGTAAGCAAAGTAAACTTGACAGTTTATTATGCATGATCAACAAGTTTAAAGGGTTGGATCTAGCTTCGTTGTCAAGCTAGATCAATTAGGTGACGGATCTAGTTTCGTTGTCAAACTAGATCAAGTAGGCGTCTAGCCAGCTATCATTTCACTGACTAGTCTCTTTTACGCTGAAAACAAGGAAGTGGCCTAAAAACATGGCCCTACACAAGAGTTGGCAAGTTTCACTTGCCTGCAAGCACGACGTCTGAGCACCGTCCAATGAGTCCAAAAATCACAATTATCCTATGTGCACAAGTCCACCGGCCTACATCCGTTTTATTAATCTTGATTAGTGAATTTAAAACATTTAAAAATACTTTAAAAATACTGATTTTAGTCTTGATTAGCATGCATTGGGTTGGGGGTCCTAGGGGTTCAAAGCGTTACCTCAACACGACGCGAAAGCTACACCGGCGTCGGGTAGCGACGCCGGGGGTTGGAATAAAAGATCGCGCTCCAAGTCCAGATTCCAATTAGATTCCTCGCTGGAAATTTCAGAGCAATCAACACGGGCGACGATTCCAGATTCCAAAGCTAGCACGTGCGACGACGGGCTACGACGTGCGACGACGTCGTATGCGGCAAGTCGTCAAAGAGAACGCACCTAGATGGGGCCCACAGTAGTCCTAGGGACCTTTGGGGGACCCACAATACCTCTGGAGAACTTGGGGGGCCCACGGAGGCAAGTGGTGCGACGGATGCGGGGTTACGACGAGTGGCTCTCGGTCGTACAGCCTCGGTGCGGGGAGCTCCGTCGGTCAGACACATGGGATGCGGGGGTTGCAGCGCTTGGGGTGTGCAGCAGTGTGGCGGGGCCTTGGTGCGGGGGGTTTGGTCGGTCGCTGCGGGCGATCGGGTCGGTCGCTGCGGGCGACAAAGCGTTGCAACGTTTGCAACGTTGCAACGAAGCGGAGAGCGGCGCTGCGGGCAGGCGCCCCGGTCAGACACGAGGTGATGCGGAGCGACAGAGCGGGCGATGCGAGCGGTGCGGAGCGGGTCGTGAGCGGGGGAAGCTCTCGGTCAGACCGAGGGCTTCTCTCGGTCGAAAGGGGGAACGGGCGGTCGGCTGTGATGCGATGCGAGCGGGCTTGGATGCGGGGATGGCTATCGGTCAGAGCGGGCGAACGGAGGCCGTTTCTTCGGTCGGAGCGGCAGCTGTTCGTCGCAACGTTGCGACGAATCGTCGCAACGTCAAATTTGGGTTTTGGAAGAGGCTAGGGCTAATTTCTTGCGAAAATAGGTCTTCCTATGGGGTTGTTTATATAGTAGAGATGGGTTGACTTGGTCTAGGGCTAAATCTAATAGGATTAGAAGTTTAAAATAATTTAAAATTTGAAATTCAACTTCTCCAACTCACCCAAGGATTTGACCTGGTCCAAATGAGCTGGAAATTGGCTCAAAAATTCTTTAAAACGTTTAAAACTCAAATAAATTTTATTTGGCCGAAATTAATTTAAAAATAAATTATTAAAAATATTATAAACCTTGTTAAAAATATAAAAGTGGTCAAATAAACTCCAAAAATTATAAAATAAATATCGAGGTGATCGTGATGACGAGTGTGAGCTAACTAAGAAGACAGATCTCAATTTCGACGTCGGACGACGAAACTAAAATTAGAAACGTCTCCCGTCAAAAGTGAAAATCGCCACGTCTCATCGAGTAAGATTGAATTGTGGGAAAACGACTCGAGAAGCGTCGTTCCAAATTAGTGCCACTATTTAATACTCTCAGAGACGTTCACAACGGCATATCACACGAAAGTGTTCACAACCAAACAAGGTCTAAAACAAGCACGTGCACGGACAAAAGCACGTGCACGAACAACGTACCGCGAAAAGTGGTCGTTACAGTTGTGCATAGTAGAAATTATGTGGGGAAGTCTAAGTCCAATTGGACTTGGCTTCCAAAGGTCTAACCTTTGAGGACCCAATGACCTTGGGTACCATGATATGAAATTTTCTATCTTTAGGTACTCAAGGAAAAGAAAAAGAAAAGGAGCAACAAATTCAAATTTAGCTCCAAAGGGAATTGGATACTCGATAGCGGGTGTTCAAACACATGACGGGTGACGCTCAATTGCTCTCCGGAATAGTTCCCATTGCAAATGGAAACCGCGTCGTATTTGGAGGCAACGAGAGCGGAACCATCGTCGGTGTTGGTAAAGTGGGTAACCCGTCTAAACCCTTAATTAGTGATGTTTATCTAGTTAATGGTTTAAATCATAATCTTATTTCAATAAGCCAACTTTGTGACAAAGGTTACAAAGTTAGATTTGCGAAGGGATTATGTCATATTTCAAATGATAATAATAAATTATTATTTTCCGGCACACGCCATAAAGATATTTATATTTTGGATCTTCCTAAGTCATATGAACAATGTCTCGTTGCCAACACAAGTGAACAACACTTATGGCATCGACGCTTTGGACATGTGAACTTTGGAACACTTTATAAGCTTTCAAAATTAAATTCCATTAAAGGTTTTCCGAAGCTCGTTTTTGAAAAGAAAAGTTTTTGTGATTCTTGTCAACGTGGCAAGCTTCCTAAATCTTCATTTAAACCTAAGAAAAGCATTTCTACTAAACGGCCACTAGAGCTATTACATCTAGATTTATTTGGGCCAACTAGAGTTGCTTCCTTAGGAAATGCAAGATATGGACTTGTCATCGTCGATGATTATTCTAGATTTACATGGGTATTTTTCTTATGTAATAAAAATGAAGCTTTTGAAAACTTCACAATATTTGTGAAAAAAGTACAAAATCTCATCGGAACCACCATTGTCACTATTCGTAGTGATCATGGGGGTGAATTTGAGAATGAGTCTTTCTCAAATTTTTGTGATAATCTTGGAATTACTCACACGTTTTCTTTCCCTCGCGCACCTCCTCAAAATGGTGTTGTTGAGAGGAAGAATAGAACGCTTGTGGAGTGTGCTCGCACTATGCTCGAAGATAGTCAACTTGGTTATCAATTTTGGGCGGAAGCGGTACACACCGCTTGCTATGTGTTTAATAGAATACTTTTGAGGCCCGGCACCAAACAAACTTGCTATGAATTGTTGTTTGGTAGATTGCCTCAAGTTAAACATTTTCGTGTTTTCGGCGCAAAATGTTTTATTAAAAACACATATGATAACTTGGACAAGTTTGATCCGAGATCGGATGATGGGATATTTGTTGGGTATTCCTCACGTAGCAAAGCCTACCGGATATACAACAAAAGATCCTCTACGATCGAGGAATCACTTCATGTCTCTTTTAATGAGAATTTTACTACTTCTAGAATTTCAAATGATGATGATTCTATGGATGTTTTTATGTGATTCGTTTGAAAATTCTAAGTCTATTGATTCAATTGATTCTATTGATACTAACCCGACTAATGAAGTTGTTGAGAATGTGCCTAGTGATCAAGGTATTCCCAAGCGGCTTCATACCATTCACGATCATCCCCATGAGCAAGTCATTAGCAATATTCATGATAGTGTCAAGACGAGATCGCAAGTCCACCACTTCGCCAATTGTGCCTTTGCCTCATCGATAGAGCCAAAGAATATAGTTGAAGCGTGCGAAGATAGTGCTTGGATCCTTGCCATGGAGGAGGAACTCATTCAATTCGAAAGGAATGAGGTATGGGAGCTTGTTCCTTTGCCATCGAAGAACCACACCGTCATAGGGACAAAGTGGATCTTCAAGAACAAAACCGACGAAAACCAAGTCGTCGTTCGGAACAAAGCTCGGTTAGTAGCTCAAGGCTATCGCCAAGAGGAAGGTATCGATTTCGAAGAATCCTTCGCTCCGGTAGCTAGATTAGAATCAATTAGACTATTATTGTCTTTTGCATGCCATAAAAATTTTAAGTTATTTCAAATGGATGTTAAAAGTGCATTTTTAAACGGAGATGTCGTTGAGGAAGTTTACGTTTCTCAACCTCCGGGCTTCATAAATGAAAAATTTCCAAATCATGTTTTTAAACTAAAGAAAGCTTTTTATGGTTTGAGACAAGCTCCTCGAGCTTGGTATGATCGCCTAAAGAATTTTCTTTTGGATTTGAATTTTAAAATGGGCGAAGCCGATTCTACACTTTTTGTTAAGCATGCGAATAATGATATTTTATTAGTTCAAATTTATGTTGATGATATCATTTTCGGTGCTATTAACTTCACTCTTTGCGAAGAGTTTTCTAATGTTATGAAGGAACAATTTGAGATGAGCCACATGGGCGAACTCAAATATTTCTTAGGTATCCAAATTCGCCAATTGAACGATGCAATCTTCATCCACCAAACGAAATACACGGTGGAGTTGCTAAAGCGATTTGGAATGGAGAATGCCTCCGGGAAAAAGACTCCTATGAGCACTACAACGCATCTTGATAAAGATACGGGCGGAAAAGATGTAGACATTCGTCTATATCGAGGTATGATAGGTAGTTTACTTTATCTTACCGCAAGTAGGCCCGATATAATGTTTGCCGTTTGTATTTGTGCTCGTTATCAGTCTCAACCTAAGGATTCTCACTTAGTAGCGGTTAAACGTATTTTTCGCTATCTAAGTTACACTTTAGATTTTGGATTACTTTATCCGAAATCTAGCACATATGAGTTAGTCTCATATAGTGACGCTGATTATGCGGGATGCAAATCCGACAGGAAGAGTACTAGTGGCACTTTCCATTTCCTAGGAAATTCCCTTGTCTCTTGGTTTTCCAAGAAGCAAAATTCGGTATCACTTTCAACCACCGAGGCGGAATACATTACCGCCGGTGCCGCTTGTGCCCAGGTTCTTTGGATGAGACACACACTGAAGGATTTTGGTATTCATTGTGATACTAGCCCTATCATGGTGGATAACCAAAGTGCTATTTGTCTTTCAAAGAATCCGGTGCACCATTCCCGATCTAAACACATAGATGTCCGACACCATTTTTTAGATGATCATGTTGCTAAAAAGGACATCATTTTAGTGTACGTTGAAACCCAAAAGCAAATCGCCGATATTTTCACGAAACCCCTAAAGGAGGACTCCTTTGTGCGGTTGCGTCGAGAATTGGGGATTATGGGTGAATCCGAGATATAGGATTCATGTCTCATTCAATTATCTTGCATGCCATTATATTTCGTGATATTTCGTTCATGCTAGATTTATTGAATTTTTGGGGATTTTATGTGATATGTTTGAATTTTTGCTCGAATTCTTATTTGAATGTCGTATTTAAGATTTCGATGTTTCATGGGGTAGTTTAGATGACTAATGAGAGGGTTAAGATGTTTCATCCAAGTGTTTTATGAAGAGAACTCATTTATCAACTTTTGGACTCTTCTAGTTGGTTTCAGTTCATCAGCCAACCGACTAGATGCTCATCTAGTCGGTCAGCTAGTGAACTCAGACCGACTAGTTCAAGCTTTATCTTTCCCTTGTCATTGACTTCTTTTAGGCGGTCACAGTTCTCTTACCGACCGACTAGATTGAAAACTAGTCGGTCAGTGATTATACTGTGACCGACTAACTCTAGCCCTAGAATTTTCTGTTTGCCTCTGTTTCGACTTAGTCGGTTTAAGCTCATTGACCGACCGACTAGATCGCAATCTAGTCGGTCAGTGCTTGAACTATGACCGACTAAGTGCTTTAGGGAAATCGCGTCTTTTCGCATTCTCGACCGACTTAATCACTTTCAATCCGACTGTTTCTTCATTTAGTCGGTCTATTTCGTTTCTCCAACTCGAAAAACCCCTTAAACCCGATCGAGACCCTTCGTCTTCCCGTCGATCTCCGGCCACTTTTCCGGCCAACTCCGCCGCCAGTCGCCGTCGACCACTCCCCTAGGTATCTCCCTCCTTCCTAGATCTTGTTTTGCATCCCTAGGGTTTGTTCTAGAATTTGTTTTTCATCTCTAGGGCTCTAGGGTTTCGAAATTTATATTAGGGCTTTTGAGCTTAGGTTGTGTGATTCTGGGGTTTCAGCTTAGGAGTGTTTGATCTTCGTCGCTTGATTGTACTCGTTGTACCGCGATCATGGCACGAACGAGAATCCCGATTACATCTTCTGGGGCATCCCCCATGACCGTAGATGCTCCGACCGCTTCGACCCCTCCTAAGCGTAGGGCCAAGACCACTCGTCCCCCCTCTTCGTCTTCGACACCGTTGAAGAGGAAGAGGACGTCCAAGCCTAAACCTACCGGCCAATCTTCCAAGCCTAAACCTAAACCCAAAAAGTTCCGTGCACCCACTCCTCCCGGTGAGCGTTCAGATAGTGATTCCGAGGATGATTCCGATGAAGAATACACTCCTGAACATCCTGAGAAGGCACCTACTCCACCCCCTCCTCCACCTCCTCCTAAGCCCCGTAAGTCTAAGGGTAAAGGTCCGATGCCAGTCGGCGGTGTAGATATATCGTTGTGCCGTGACGACCCTCAGTATCTAGCAGCGTACAACCGTATAGAGCACTGCCCACTGCTGTTGGAGCATTACGTTCAGTTTTCTGATTTTCTTGGCCTTGCGGATCTTCTCTCCTATAGTTGCCTATTGGACTACCTTAGATATGACCCTAAGGCGAACCCCCGACCCTATCCTCGCCTGGTCAAACTATTCTATGCCAATCGTGTCCGGGGCCAGTACGGTGAGTCTCACTCCATCGAGACTTCTGTTTTGGGGACTCCTATAGTCCTCACGGCAGAAATCTTGGGGGAGTTGATAGGTTGCTCGTCGTGTGGCCTCCTCCCGTCTGACATCTCTGTCGACGATATCTCCTCCCTCGATCAGCGGACCCTAGGCAAAATCTTCTAGGTTATCCCCCCTGCTTTCATAGGAGTCCCTTCGAAATCATTCAAGCCGAATGCTTGGGTGATTAAACTGATCTTGAAATCCTGCCTTCTTCCCAAGTATGGATCTTCTTCTCTTCCATCTCAGCCGTTTCTGAAATTGATTTACGCTCTGTTTATGGGTAGTGAGATTAATTGGGCTCGCATTATACTCGATAAGATGGATTCTTTCGAGTGTATTCGCAAGACCACTAAATCTGCGCATATCCCATATCCTTGTCTCCTGACCTTGGTTTTCCGTCGATTCGGTGTGCCCTTGCCTCCTGATGATGAGCGTCCCCTTGGTCCTCCTCTGAACGCGACGGCCGTTAAGAAATCTCTTGCGGCACTCCGTCACGTGCAGCGGTCGACACCTTCTGCATCTCAGGCCACTCCTTCAGCTGCTTCAGTCCCTCCTCCCTCCGCCTCTCTTGATGATGTCGTTCGGTTGCTTCGTCGGCACGAGTCGCGTTTGGCTCGTACCGAGGAGGTAGTTTGCCGTATGGCTCGTTTGATGGGCATTGAGCTTCCTCCTTCTGTTTCTGAGGATGAGGAGATGGACGATGAGGATATTGATGAGCTTGTCACCTCCTTGGCTCGTGGCGATGAGGCCACTGCTGCTGCTGCTGCTACCACATCTGCTCCTGATGCTGGCACCTCTTCCGGTGCTCCTGAGACTTCTGCACCAGTGGATCAGACTTCTGATGCTGCTGCTGCTCCTGCTGACGACCCTGCTCCTGTTTTGCCTGCTGTTGTTCCTGTTGAGACCCCAGCCGTTGAGCCTGTCGTCGATGTCTCCACCCCTGCCCCGACGGTCCCTTCTGTTCACACGCCTCTCCTCCCTACAGAGCCTGAGTCCACTCCCTCGACTGGACCCCCGGAGACTGCAGATGCTGCCACTTCCTCGTGATCGTCTGTTTCGAGGCCTCTCCTATGATCTTTGGATGATGTATCTTATTGAGAGTGTTTTTGGGTTAGGATGGAGTGTTGGGGTTGTTTTGATGTATTTTGGTTTTATGGATGTCGGTGTTGTATTTTGATGTTTTTAGGTGTTGATGATGGTGTATCGATGATTGTGTTGTATCTTTTTGGTGTTGATATCGATGGTATGTTGCCTTTGATATGATGTAGTCGATATCTTTTTGGATGTACTCATGATGTTTATTATATATATATATATATATATATATATATATATATATATATACATCGATGTTCTCTTTATTTTACTTCGTCGTGCACATTTAACTTTCATTCAATGCCTTTGTCATGTGAATTCGTCGCTCGTCGCTTAAAAAGTTGGTTAAATAGATTATATTTCTATAATTGTATAGAATTGTTTTCCATGCACAAATTTAACCAAAAATATTGAATATTGGAGAGTATGTTCCTTTATTCAATAAATGAATAAATATTTTCTACTTTTGATGATTTTAATTATCGCTTTTTGATAATGGACATTTTGGCACACCTTGATTTGATTTCATCACTTTTGCCTTGGTGTCAATTAGGTCCATTGTCAATATCTATTACTCTCGATGTTGGATTTTCCGTTTCCTAGTTGTTGTCGTTGTATGCCCCCCATTTTTGGGATAATGCCAAAGGGGGAGAGATAATGATAATAAATAGGTCAAATGAAAATTTAACTCGATTTCCAAGAATCTAATTTGATGTGTTAGATTCAGGGGGAGTTAAGATATATATAAGGATTTTTCAAAATCCGATATTTCAAAAATCGATTCTCGTTATATATCTTACTCGTCTGATTGATGCAATTTATATATATTCATTTTGGAATTAACGTGTCATCAATGCATGGGGAGTAAGTATTTTACATTTGAATCATTATTTTTGATTATTATTTATGTTGGTTTGTCATCACCAAAAAGGGGGAGAATGTTGAATATTGGACTCCCCGGATTTGGTTTTGATGATGAGCAAACATAAATAATTCATGAACTAACAATTTGTGAGCGCAGTATTGGAGATCGTCGCCAAATACACGAGAACAATCAAAGCGACATCTCAAGACTTCTCAAAGCTCGTATTCATTGCCTAAAGCTTCGTTGAAGCTCTTGGACCGTTTTGAAAGTCATGAAGAATTGATCGAAGCTCTCGAAGACCGTTCTTTAAGGTTTTATTTATAGTCTTTTAGCTTCGATCTATAGAATGTTAAGCCTGGAGTATACCTTACGATTCTATCTTCATAACGCTCATATCATAGCTCTAGGATCTTAGTACAAGTCCATTCTAACTTCCTCGAAGCATCGCGCTTCGATTCGGACTTGTTTGTGCATGTTAGTTGGTACAAGAAGAAGTACTGACCGACTAGATGGTGATCTAGTTGGTCAAAAAAGCTTCTTGGACCGACTAGTGTGAATTAATCTTTTCTTGTTCAGTACTGTTTACAGTTAGTCGGTCTACGTTGACTCACCGACCGACTAGTTTATGAACTAGTCGGTCAGTGATGCTTCTTTGACCGACTAGTTGTGCTTTACTGTTCATGCCAAATTTCTCCTAAGCTACTGTTTATCGTTAGTCGGTCTAAGAACGTTTGGTGACCGACTAGTTGATAATCTAGTCGGTCAACTTTTGTTCTTGGACCGACTAAATCATTTTGTATTCAGCCTATTTGTTTTTGCCTCTTAGTCGGTCTACGTTCACTGACTCACCGACTAGTTGTGAAACTAGTCGGTCAGAAATTCTTCTTGGACCGACTAGATTTCTAGGTCTGAATTTCTATCTCTTCTCAGTTCTTCACTTAGTCGGTCCATGTTGTTTGACTGACCGACTAGTTGATGAACTAGTCGGTCAGTGGTTGTTCTTTGACCGACTAGTTGCCTCAGATTTCTATCCGTTGGGAATTGACCTAACTTGTTTTTATGGGACCCTATAAATACGAACCTAGGTCATTTCTCTCTAGGTTAGAGCTGCCATTAAGAGATTCATTGAGATTGAAAGAGATAGCCATTCTCACTCATTTCCAAAGCTCTCTTCCTCACAAGAAATCCATTCTCTCACTTTCTAGATCTAGAATCCATCTTGAGAGAAGTTTGTTCTTGGTGAGCCCTTCAAGCTCTAGCTTGATTCAAGTCTCCAAATCACTCCTAGGCACCCATTGCTGGTCATTTCTTTGGTGCTAGGTCTTGGTGACTTCATCTTCCTCAAATCCCTCCTTGCACCTATTTGGTAAGAAAACTCAAGGTATAGGATTTTGTGGTAAGATTGTTTATTTCATTATAAACTTGTTTATATTGCTTGTTGATTCTCTCGGTTGTGAGAGAAGGTTGTGATCCCGGGTTGTGGGATTCACTATTGCCATTGTATGTATGATTTGATCTTGTGAAGGTTTTTCACAAGATATCATAGTGGAAATCTTAGGTTAGGGTTTCTAACCTAAGTATCCGGAGGGGATCCGGGTGGTTGGGACGTAGGATCACCGGGAACAAGTCGGAGAGACTTGGGTGGATCCGAACCCTGTAACATCATTTGTTAGCATTGTTAATTTTGTTGTTGTCATTCAATTTAAGCTTCCGCAAATTGATTTGGTAGTTGTTTGCACTATAATTAGGAATTATACTCCTTGTTATTTTTAAAGTACTATTCACCCCCCTCTAGTACTTGTGCAGTAGCTTGTAGGGCATTACAATATGATATGAAATGATGCAATAAAAATATGTAAAATATGGACACATCAACAGTCATCAGGTAATCTGTTGTACCACCCTTCTGCTGTCTTAATTAGGGTAGTGTGGAAAGCTCGACAGAGGTATGGCTCGTCTGCTCCATGAAGTAGCATCACATTTAGGTATTTACGGACGTGTGTCCATGGGTCGCCTTTGTCGTCATAAGTCGGCAGGGAGGGGAGCTTGAACTTTGGGAGGAAAGGAGTAGACGTGATGTTTTCCTTCAACGGGGGTCTGTCGATTTGAGGGATGGGTAAGTTGGAATCGCCCATCCCCACCTTGCAGGTAAGTAGCTCCTGAGGATCGGTTGGTAATTTCTTCCGCCTATCTCCTCTCATTTCCACCTACAAAATTGAGAGGGTTGTGGCCTTGAGTGACACAATTTATTACCTGATCTAGGATGCTGCGAGTTGCATTTTTATAATTAGAGGGAGATGGCTTCTCTGGAAGCCGAATGCACTGTTATCATTTTCTATTTCGCCATTATGGTGAGATGTATGTGTGGTATTGAGTAGTGCATTCTCCTGTCAGTCCGCTCTTGGATCTCTTGGATCCATAGGCATGACAACATCCCTCATCGATGCCAGAGTTGGATTTGGAGGCGATGGTTGCTTATTTGCAGGTGGAGGGCCTCCCATGCTTTGACAATCCACAACCGCCATTACACTGATGCTCTTGTCGACCCATTTGGTAAATGAGTCGTATTGTTCATGTGACACCTTTGGTACCCTGGTTGCCCTTCTGGGTCCTTTTGATGAAGATGCAGAGTCTACGCCATCTTCCACCTTGACGCTATTGACATTATGGTTCTCGTTTAGACCAAGCTTTGGTCCGATGTTGCTGGGTCCAGCCGACATAGCTTGTTAATTGCTTTGGGATGTTGAACTGATGAACTTTCCCACAGACGGTGCCAACTGTTAAGGGCAAAAATGATCGAAACAATAATGATGCTGACGTAGACCCTTCTTGATTGGTTGAGCCTCATCAGCAGGTTGAGTGGGACCCTAGGTTGTAGAACCGGTGTCATTGATAGTTTGTAGTCGACTTGCGATGCTCGTTCGATCCTCAGATGGATAGAGCCTCGATTAATTGATATTGAGGGGCACTTGAACGACCTTCCCACTAGCAAATGGCCATCATATGAGCCTCCAACTAAATCGAGCCTCGATTATCTGCACCACCAGGAAGCATCAGGGGGGTCAGATCTGGGTTCCGACCCAAACCCCCTCTGATGCTTAAGTTAGATGGGAACTCAAAGAAGGAAGATTGAAGCTTCCAAGATCGACCCACAGAGGCTCGATTTGAGCCAGGTATCACACGCTATTTAGGGGAAGAAATATTAGATGGAGTATAGAATGTCAGAGTATCAGATCTCGTACCTCCCTGTTCTGTTCATCTCCCATGTATTTATAGACATCCCCAGTCTCTTCAGTGGCATTGGGAGGATAACGGTCACCCATTATGTCTCCATGATCCTACCCCTGTAATGCCCTACGTAGCTACTGCACAAGTACTAGAGGGGGGGTGAATAGTACTTTAAAATAATTAAGAGGATAATTCTTAATTATCTTGCAAACTCTACCAATCAATACGGAAATGCGGAAATGTAAATATAGACAACAAAGAAAACAATTGCAAACAAGCAATTTAACGTGTTCGGATCAACCCAAGTCTCCCTGACTTGTTCCTGGTGATCCTACGTCCCAAAAACCCAGATCCCCACCGGATACTTGAGTTAGAAACTTCTAACTCAAATTTGCACTATGAAATACTTGTAGAAACCTCTACAAGATCAAATCATACACAAATGAAATTGTGACTCCAACAACCTAGGATCACAAACAAACTCTCGCAACCGAGAGTAAAACACTTACAATATGAAAGTAAATGAAATACGAAATTGCTTACCGACAAAATCCTATGCCTTGAGTATACTTACGAATTAGGGCAAAGACGGATTTAGGGGAAGATGAAGGCACCAAAACCTAGCTCTAAGTAGATGACCAGCAATGGAGTCCTAGGTGGATGTTGGTGACCTTGGATCAAGCTCTTGGCTTGGAAGGCTCACAATCAATGAATCTCTCTTTTGAAATAAGAGTGAGGGAGAGATTCAAGAATGAAATCAATGAGCTTTGAATGAGATTAAATGCTTTCTCTTTGATCTCTAAATATCAATAATAATCAGCCTTTTATGCAATGAATGCAGCACTCCAAGTATATATAGGATAGAGGAAAGAGAGAGCAAAAATCGTGGCATTTAATGCTCCAACGGCTCTATTCTGAAGCAAACTAGTCGTGCAAAGAAGGAACACTGACCGACTAGTTCATCAACTAGTCGGTCGGTCAAACAGCATGAACCGACTAAGAGGTGAACAGTCAAATAGAGAAGTTCAGACTTAAGGAACTAGTCGGTCCAAGAAGACTTGCCAACCAACTAGTTTCACAACTAGTCGGTCGGTGAGTGAACTTAGACAGACTAAGAGATAAAACAAATAGTCTGAGTACAAGTTAAATTAGTCTGTCTAAGAACAAATGTTGACCGACTAGTTCATCAACTAGTCGGTCGCCAAATGTACATAGACCGACTAACGATAAACAGTAACTTAGGCTGTACAGTAGAAGCTCAACTAGTCGGTCCAAGAAGGATTCCTAACCGACTAGTTTCACAACTAGTCGGTCGATGAACCTTCTTTGACCGACTAACTGTAAACAATAAGTGAGCTAGAGTTGAAGGAGGCAAACTAGTCGGTTCAAGAAGCTTTGCCAACCGACTAGATCACCATCTAGTCGGTTGGTTCTTCTTCTTGAACCAACTAACATGCACAAGAAGTCGCGAATCGAAGCGCGAAGCTTCGGGAAAGTTCGTATGGACTTCTACTAAGATCCTAGCTCTAAGATATGAGCGTTATGAAGATAAAAACGTAAGACCTACTCAAGGCTTAACATTCTACGGAACGAAGCTAAAAGACTATAAATAAAACTTGACGAACCGTCTTCGAAAGCTTCGATATGAATCTTCATGACTTCAATAATGGTCCTTGAGCTTCAACGAAGCTTTAGGCACACGTTCACGCGCTTTGAGAAGTCTCGAGACGTCGCTTTAGATGTTCATATGAATTTGGCGACGATCTCCATAACTGTGCTCACAAAGTGTTAGTTCATGATATTTATGTTTGTTCATCATCCAAAACCAAATCCGGGGAGTCCAATACTCACCAACCCCTAATAGGAATAACCGTTGCCCACGTCCCCATCATTTATGAGCTTCCTTGCAACGGTCGAATGGCATATGAGCTTTGACTGAGTTTGCTTCAGGTTTCCTTCATGGGCTTTGTGGGCTTTGTTCGCTCACTAAACGAGCCCCTTCGAATGTCGGCCCGATGATGCAATAGTATTAGATGTTGTATTGGATTTTGTATTAATAATATGGATGAGTTGTACGTTTTGTCTTTTGTGCTCTTTCTGGTGTGATGTTGTGTTACTCTTTTATCTGATTGGAGCATTACGTGTACTATCCCAGCATGTGCACATAGGCATGTGGATCTATATTGTTCTTGTCTCCCTCCTCTTCATCTCTCTTCACCCTTGTCCCTTCGGGAATACCTGGGACGGATTCGTACTTACGGGAATCCTGGGATACGGGGCGTTACGGGTGGTGGCCTATGCAGGTCACTGCGTGGGCTTGGGTAGACTAGTGTGTGAGTTGTACCTTTGGGATTAGGGTTGTGACTGGGTGAGATGGAGGTGTGGATGTTTGAGTTGGAGCCTTGGGTAGTGCAGGGTGGTAGCAGTGGGGGTTGTTCCTGGGTACGTAAAACTGTACTTGTAAGTTGGAGGTTGAGATTTGTAGAGTTATACCTTTGTATTCGAATGTTGTACCATCCTAATATTTGGATATGAAATGGAAATTGTTTCACATATTGTGCTCTTTTGTGGTGTTGTATAAGTGGAATGTGTTCTCTTTGTTGTTGTATATGGGGCATTACTTGTACTATCCCAGCACGTGCGCGTGGCCTGCGGTCCTGCATCTCTTTTGGTTCTCTCGCTTCCTTCTTCTGCCTTTATCACCCTTGACTCTTCAGGAATCCTTGGGACAATTTCTAAAATCCCAAGTATACTGGGTAGCATGGCGTGACAAGAGAAATAAGACATCAACTTTCTAGGATATAAGATTTTAATGAAGGGTGTAATAAATAGAGTAATAAAGAGAAGAGAACTCTAGAGAGGGATTGTAATGAAGAGATTAATAAAGAGAAGAGAACTCTAGAGAGGGATTGTAATGAAGAGAGTAATAAAGAGAAGAGAACTCTCTAAATCTCTAGATCCATCTCTCACTTATCTCTAAGATAAGCATGGCTTATAGTACTTGACTAAAATAACGTCACACAACTGCCCCTCATCTTCTACCTAATTACAAGTTTTCCATCAAACCAGTTCAGACTGCGGCCAGTCCACTCGCGAGGCATAAAGGCTACAGTGCGGTCTTCTTATTCCACTTGTTTAGGCCTCCGGCCCTAGTGTGGTCTAATTATTCCACTAGTTCAGGCCTCCGGGACACAGCGTGCAATTATTCCACTGGTTCAGGCCTCCGGGCCCCAGCGTGCCATTATTCCATTGGTTCAGGCCTACGGGCCCTAGTGTGGTCTTATTATTCCACTAGATCAGGCCTCTGGGCCCCAGTGTGGGTCTTCCTATTCCACTAACTTAGGCCTACGGGCCCCAGTGTGGTCTTATTATTCCATTAGCGAGGCCTCCAGACCTTAGTGTGGTCATCTTATTCCATTGGCTTAGGTCTCCATGCCCCAGTGTGGTTTTATTGTTCTACTGGTTTTGGCCTCTAGGTACCAATTTGGTCTTCATATTCTGCTGGCTTAGGCCTCCGGGCCCTGGTATTGTCTCTGCTCATCTCAGCAAAGCCCTCAGCCATTCTGAGGCACAAACCTCTGGCATTCGACCATGCACAGTCATGCCACATCCACAAGTAAAGCCCTCAGCCAGCCTAAGGCATAAACATCAAGTATTCGACAGTGCACAGTCATGCCACATCTTATGACAAAGCCCTCAACTAGCCTGAGGCACAGACCTTTAGGGTTGGACCCCATGCAGTCATGCCACGTACATATGCAAGGCCTTTAGCCAGCCTATGGCACATACCTCTGGCATTCGACCCCGTGCAACCATGCCACCTCCATAAGCAAATACATTAGCTAGCTTAAGGAACTGACATTTGGCATTTGACCTCGTGCGATCATGCTATGTCTACATCAAATGCCTAGCTTGGGTTGGGGCACTCGTTGTTGACCTCAGGGTCTCAGCTCTGACTTCTGCCACTTGACCCAAGTCATGCTATGACTGAACTTTACCCCACAGTCTGGACTATGGCCTGTAACTTTTGGTGCCTGACCTTGATATCGTCGCGCCTGAAACATGCTATCGAGATCCATAAGTCCCAGCACTATAAGAATTGCACCTATCATATGTAATGATGAGTCTAAGCCCTATTCATGCTACCTTCACGGGCTAAACCCCTAGCTCATACTGGGGCCCCCATTGGTTTCTGTTCAATATAGACTCTATTGCCCCCGGGTTCAGTTGCACGGCCAGTTTCACCCGACCTCACAGTGCTGATCCAAGTCCAACATTTGGTAAACTTCGGACCCTAAGGTCTACCATGGACATTCCATACGTGGAGGGTGACATTACAGGTGAACATGGCACAGACAAGCAAGATTGGTGCAAAAAGTGGATTTCCATTTGTCTTTCCAAAAAAAACTTACAAAAGATGCCATCTTGTGGTTCGATAAGGAATGTATAAAAATTTACATGGCAGGTCCTGAATCGGGCCCATTCTCTCCTACAACATCTTCCTTGCATGGGGCCCCCCTGACCGAGGTCCCATCTCTGTTATCAGGGGTTGCTTTCAGCGGATCTCTGGCAATGGCTACAGTTACAGTGCCTGTCTCAAAGGAATGCGAGTGTGCTGGTGTGTTTCGGGAACATCCCTAGAAACATGTTCTTCATGAATCTGACACGGACATCAAAGACCATATCTGCTCAGGCCTAAACTTTCTCTAGCTCCCGATGGTGGGCCTATGCCATCAGTGCAGACTCCACCTTCAGCTTGTACATATCGCCCTCATCTCGAGGAAGATCTGCCCTCAGATGTACCACTTGCACATTCAATATGTGAAGCCGGTCCCTGAGGCATGCACGGCCGTCTCCAGCTCATCTACTCAGCATTTGCCCATGCTTAGGCTATAATGATAAATGCATAGCTTCGCTGCTCCCTGCAAAAAGGAAAAGAAAGATCCGTGCAACAATGGAACCGCATGAGACATAAGCTACAACAAGGCATTCATGGTTGACCCGATGGAGGGCTAGTGTGAACCCATCCATATCTAGCCAAGGCAAGTCTGTCACATCCCTGGCTTCTCTCAATATATATTCAAGCAGTCCGATTCAAAGGTTCTCAGCATCACCCATGACCAGATGACTGGGCAACATGCCTCCTCTGGGCCAACACGTGAAACTAATCTGCTTAGGTAACTGGAGGTCAACCAACCCCTCGCCTTCTTTACCTTTACTCTTCAACATGTGATCCTCCATGGTAGAGCGATGAAACTCAGCCTCTTCGACCGAATCATCGTGGACAATCAGAGGAGTCTAACAGACTTCGAGGATGGGACTTTGAGTTGCAGACTTAATGGTACTAGAGCCACTTCAATAGAACTACTGCCTCCCTACCATGTCAAAATGACTCCCTAATCTCCTCAAGCCAAATCCATCCTCCCGCCTTGTAGGAGACGATTGATCCTCTTACGATGGGGATGAGCGGATAGCCATCGGCCTTGAAGGATAAGGTCACATGCATTAACACAAGAGCACGACAGTCGGTGTTAATGCATGTGAGGACTATCGGTGTTAATGAAGGATAAGGTCAAATCCCCTAAGATTTCTGCCGTGAGGACTATCGGTGTCCCCAAGACAGTCGTCTCAATGGATTAGGTCTCGTCGTACTGACCGCGAACCTTATTCGCGTAGAAAAGCTTGACTAGATGGGGGTATGGATGTGGATTCGCCTTAGGGTCATATCGAAGATAATCGATAAGACCACTAGACCAAAGAAGATCGGCTAGGCCTGGGAAGTCGGAGAACTGAACGAAGTGCTCCAACAGCATCGGACAGAGCTCGATATGGTTGTAAGCCGTGAGACACAACGGGTCGTCGCGACACAACGAAATATCGACACCGCCAACTGGCATCGGAGCCTTCCCCTTAGGCTGACGGGTGCTAGAACGGGGTGGAGGAGTAGGATCCCTATGGCTAGGCTCGGTCTCAGGTATATATTCCATGTCGGAATCATCGGGAGGAGTGGGTGCACGGAATGAAGCAGGAGACACAAGCTCTTTCCTAGGCTTGGGCTCGGATCTAGGCTTGGCTATCGCCGTCCTCTTCTTCTTAAGAGGAGGCGAAGACGACGAAGGATGGGTGGTCTTAGATCGGCGTTTGGGTTGCAGGGGATCCGTAGAGGGTGATTCGACGGTCATGGGTGACGGACGCGAGGGATCGATCGAAATTCTTGTCTTCACCATAAGCGTGACGAGACAACGCAATCAAACGAGATCGAAATCTAAACCCTAAGAATCAAACCCTAGGCCGAACCCTAGAAACTGAAATTGATAGAAACCCTAACCCTAGGAGCTGAGAGAGAGGGGATAGAAGATATCCTAGGTCGGCAGGAGGAGAGGGAGAGATCAGCGGACGGAGTTGGTCGGAAAGACGGCCGGAGATCAACGGACAACGGCGGTGGGGAGGAGGAATACGAAGGGATATCGGGGGTTTTAGGAATATTCTCACCGACTAGAATGAAGAATAGTCGGTTAGAGGGAGCTTTAAGTCGATTGGAATGCGAAAAGACCAAGCAGTCCCCGTTGCATTTAGTCGGTCACAGTTCAAGTGCTGACCGACTAGATGATGATCTAGTCGGTCGGCCAATGACCTTGAACCGACTAAGTGCAAATAGTAACTGAAGCCAAATTTAGGGCTTGAGTTAGTCGGTCTGAGTTCATTCACTGACCGACTAGATAATGATCTAGTCGGTCGGTCAATGAACATGAATCGACTAACAGAGTTCAAAAATTTTAGAATTTGAAATTTTGAGTTCTCTCCTAATTGCACTTGGACGAAACATCGAAATAATCTCATTAATCATTATACTACCCCATTAAACATCGAAAATCTTAAAGTTGGCGTTCATGAATAAATCGAGCACAAATTCCGAAAATTCAACCAAAAATCCAGAAAATTCCAATAAATCTAGCATGAGCAAATATAATGAAATTTAATAGCATGCAAGATTATTGAATAAAATATGAATCCTAAATCTCAGATTCACCCATAATCCCCAATTCTCGACGCAACCGCACAAAGGAGTCTTCCTTGAGTGGTTTCGTGAAAATATCGGCGATTTGCTTCTGGGTTTCAACGTACACTAATATGATGTCCTTTTTAGCAACATGATCATCTAAGAAATGGTGACGGACATCTATGTGTTCAGAACGGGAATGGTGTACCGGATTTTTAGAGAGACATATTGCACTTTGGTTGTCCACCATGATAGGGCAAGTATCACAGTTTATACCAAAGTCTTTAAGAGTGTGTCTCATCCAAAGAACCTAAGCACACGTGGCACCGGCGGCAATATATTCCGCCTCAGTGGTTGAAAGTGATACGGAATTCTGTTTCTTGGAAAACCAATAGACAAGAGAATTTCCTATAAAATGGCAAGTGCCACTAGTACTTTTCCTGTCGGATTTGCATCCCGCATAATCTCTGTCACTATATGAGATTAACTCATATGTGCCAGATTTTGGATAGAGTAATCCAAAATCAAGTGTGTAACTTAAATAACGGAAAATACGTTTTACCGCTACTAAGTGAGATTCCTTAGGTTGAGACTGATAACGAGCATATACACATACGGCAAACATAATATCGGGCCTACTTGCAGTAAGATATAGTAAACTACCTATCATACCTCGATATAGACGAATGTCTACATCTTTTCTGCCTGTATCTTTATCAAGATGTGTAGTCGTGCTCATTGGAGTCTTCTTCCCGGAGGCATTCTCCATTCCAAATCGCTTTAGCAACTCCACCGTGTACTTGGTTTGGTGGATGAAGATTGCATCGTTCATTTGGCGAATTTGGAGACCTAAGAAATATTTGAGCTCACCCATGTGGCTCATCTCAAATTGATCCTTTATCACATTAGAAAACTCTTCGCAAAGAGTGAAGTTAGTAGCACCGAAAAATGATATCATCAACATAAATTTGAACTAAAATAATATCATGATTCGAATACTTAACAAATAATGTAGAATCAACTTCACCCATTTTGAAACCCAAATCCAAAAGAAAATTCTTTAGACGGTCATACTAAGCTCGAAGAGCTTGTCTCAAATCATAAAGTGCTTTCTTAAGTTTGAAAACGTGATTTGGAAATTTTTCATTTATAAAACCCGGAGATTGAGAAACATAAACTTCCTCAACAACATCTCCGTTTAAAAACGCACTTTTTACATCCATTTGAAAGAGTTTAAAATCTTTATGGCATGCAAAAGATAAAAACAATCTAATAGATTCTAATCTAGCTACCGGAGCAAAGGATTCTTCGAAATCTATACCTTCCTCTTGCCGGTAGCCTTGAGCTACTAACCGAGCTTTGTTCTGAACGACGATTTGGTTCTCGTCGGTCTTGTTCTTGAAAATCCACTTCGTTCCTATAACGGTGTGGTTCTTCGAAGGTAATGGAACAAGCTCCCAAACCTCATTCCTCTCAAATTGAATGAGTTTCTTCTCCATGGCTAGGATCCAAGCACTATCTTCACATGCTTCGTTAATACTCTTTGGCTCTATTGAGGAGTCAAAGGCACAATGAGCGAAGTAGTTGACTTGAGATCTCGTCTTGACACTATCAATGATGTTGCCAATGACTTGCTCATGGGGATGGTCACGAACTGTATGAAGCCGTTTGGGAACTCCCTGATCAATAGGAACATTCTCAAAAGACTCATTAGTAGGGTTAGTATCATTAGAATCAATAGAATTAGAATTACCAATAGAATCACATAAAACATCCATGGAGTCATCATCATTGGTAATTCTAGACAGGACAAAATTTTCATTGAATGAAACATGAAGTGATTCCTCGATCGTTGAGGTTCGTTTGTTGTATATCCGGTAGGCTTTGCTATGGGAGGAATATCCAACAAATATCCCCTCATCGGATCTAGGATCAAATTTATCCAAACTTCCATATGTGTTTTTAATAAAACATTTTGCACCAAAAACTCGAAAATGTTTAACTTGAGGCAATCTACCAAACAACAATTCATAACAAGTTTGTTTGGTGTCGGGCCTCAAAAGTATTCTATTAAACACATAGCAAGCGGTATGTACCGCTTCCGCCCAAAATTGATGGCTAAGTTGGCTATCATCAAGCATAGTGCGAGCACATTCCACTAGCGTCCTATTCTTTCTCTCAACAACACCATTTTGAGGGGGTGCGTGAGGGAAAGAAAAGGTGTGAGTAATACCAACTTCATCACAAAATTTGAGAAAGACTCATTCTCAAATTCCCCTCCATGATCACTACGAATAGTGACAATGGTGGTTCCAATGAGATTGCATCGCCTGGTCAAGATCGTGGATATTATCCACGGAGATATCAGCAGGAAGCAGGCCAGAAGATGAGACACCTATCAAATCCCCTAAAATCTCTGCCGTGAGGACAATAGGTGTCCCCAAGATAGTGGACTCAATGGAGTGGGTGTCGTCATACTGACCCCGAACACGATTTGCATAGAATAATTTGACAAGATGGGGGTACGGGTGAGGGTTCGCCTTGGGGTCATGACGAAGATAGTCAAGTAGGCCGCTGTAGGAGAGAAGATCGGCGAGATGTGGGAAGTCTGAGAACTGAATGAAGTGTTCCAATATCAATGGACAGTGCTCAATACGGTTGTAAGCTGCGAGACACAACGGGTCATCGCGACACAACGATATATCGACACCGCCTAAAGGCATGGGAGCCTTCCCCTTAGACGGACGAGTGCTAGATCGAGGAGGAGGAGTAGGAGCCCTATCAGTAGGCTCGGTCTCCGGAATATACTCGTCGTCGGAGTCAGAAGCGGGAGGAGTGGGTGCACGAAAGGAGGCAGTAGACACAAGCTGCTTCTTAGGCTTGGATTTGGACTGAGATTGAGATTGGGATGTGGCTCTAGGCTTGGCAGCGGTAGTTCTCTTCTTCTTAAGAGGAGGCGAAGAAGAAGAGGGACGAGTGGTCTTGGCTCGGCGTTTGGATTGAGGGGGGTCCGTAGGAGGAGACTCGATGGTCATGGGAGACGGACTAGACGGACGGATGGGGATACGTGTCTTCGCCATAATCGAGACGAGACAACACAACCAACGCACGAGATCGGCACAAAATCGAAAGAAATTAAACCTAGAAGTTGAAACCCTAGTTCAAACCCCAAGGCAAGCTGAAAACTAGAGGAAATCAAACCCGAAAACAGAGAGGAGATAGGAGCTTTACCCCGGGAGGAGGGAGAAGTGATCGGCACCGGCTGAAGGTGGCCGGAGACGGTGGAGCACGGCTGAAACGGCGGAGGGAGATGAAGGGTTTCGGGGGTTAGGGGGTCTGAGAGGATATTTCGCATCGATTAGAATGAATTCTAATCGGTGCGGGGGTTAATAAATCGACTTGGAGAGGAAAAGACGTAACAGCCCCTGGCGCATTTAGTCGATCACAGTTCAAGTGCTGACCGACTAGATGACGATCTAGTCGGTCGGCCAATGAGCATGAACCGACTAAGTGTAAACAGTAACTGAAGCCAAAATTAGGGCATGAGTTAATCAGTCTGAGTTCATTTATTGACCGACTAGAACTCAATCTAGTCGGTCGGCCAATGAACTAGGACCGACTAAAAGAGTCCAAAAATGTGAAATGTCGAAATTTTGAGTTCTCTCCTAATCGCACTTGGACGATACATCGAAATACTCTCATACACCATTAATCTACCCCACAAAACATCGAAAATCTTAAATACGACGTTCGTGAATATTTCTAGCGAAAATTCCGAAAATCTAACCATAAATCCAGAAAATCTTAACAATTCTAGCATGAGCATATATAGAGAAAATTATAATCATGCAAGATTATTGAAAATATAAATCCTAAATCTCGGATTCACCATAATCCCCAATTCTCGACGTAACCGCGCAAAGGAGTCTTCCTTGAGTGGTTTCGTGAAAATATCGGCGATTTGCTTCTGGGTTTCAATGTACACTAAAATGATGTCCTTTTTTACAACATGATCATCTAGGAAATGGTGTCGGACATCTATGTGTTTATAATGGGAATGGTGTACCGGATTCTTAGAGAGACATATTGCACTTTGGTTATGATAGGGCAAGTATCACAGTTTATACCAAAGTCTTTAAGAGTGTGTCTCATCCAAAGAACCTGAGCACACGCAGCACCGACGGTAATATATTCCGCCTCGGTGGTTGAAAGTGATGCGGAATTCTGCTTCTTAGAAAACCAAGAGACAAGAGAATTTCCTATAAAATGGCAAGTGCCACTAGTACTTTTCCTGTCGGATTTGCATCCCGCATAGTCTGCGTCATTATATGAGATTAACGCATATGTGCTAGACTTTGGATAAAGTAATCCGAAGTCGAGTGTGTAACTTAAATAAGGGAAAATACGATTTACCACTACTAAGTGAGATTCCTTAGGTTGAGACTGATAACGAGCACATACACATACAACAAACATAATATCGGGCCTACTAGCAGTAAGATATAATAAACTACCTATCATACCTCGATATAGACGAATGTCTACATCTTTGCCGCCCGTATCTTTATCAAGATGTGTAGTAGTGCTCATTGGAGTCTTCTTGCCTGAGGCATTCTCCATTCCAAATCGCTTTAGCAACTCCACCGTGTACTTGGTTTGGTGGATGAAGATTGCATCGTTCATTTGGCAAATTTAGAGACCTAAGAAATATTTGAGCTCACCCATGTGGCTCATCTCAAATTGATCCTTCATAACTTTAGAAAACTCTTCGCAAAGAGTGAAGTTAGTAGCACCAAAAATGATATCATCAACATAAATTTGAACTAAAATTATATCATTATTCGAATACTTAATAAATAATGTAGAATCAACTTCTCCCATTTTAAAACCTAAATCCAAAAGAAAATTCTTTACACGGTCATACCAAGCTCGAGGAGCTTGTCTCAAACCGTAAAGTGCTTTCTTAAGTTTGAAAACGTGATTGGGAAATTTTTCATTTATAAAACCCGGAGGTTGAGAAACATAAACTTCCTCAACAACATCTCCGTTTAAAAACGTACTTTTAACATCCATTTGAAAGAGTTTAAAATCTTTATGGCATGCAAAAGATAACAATAATCTAATAGATTCTAATCTAGCTACCGGAGCAAAGGATTCTTCGAAATCAATACCTTCCTCTTGCTGATAGCCTTGAGCTACTAACCGAGCTTTGTTCCGGACGACGATTTGGTTTTCGTCGGTCTTGTTCTTGAAAATACACTTCGTTCCTATAACGGTGTGGTTCTTCGATGGCAATGGAACAAGCTCCCAAACTTCATTCCTCTCGAATTGAATGAGTTCTTCCTCCATGGCTAAGATCCAAGCACTATCTTCGTACGCTTCGTTAATATTCTTTGGCTCTATCGAGGAGGTAAAGGAACAATGAGCGAAGTAGTTGACTTGAGATCTCGTCTTGATACTATCAAGGATATTGCCAATGACTTGCTCATGAGGATGGTCACAAACGGTATGAAGCCGTTTGGGAATTCCCTGATCACTAGGAACATTCTCAAAAGATTCATTAGTCGGGTTAGTATCATTAGAATCAATAGAATTAGAATTACCAATTGAATCACATAGGACATCCATGGAGTCATCATCATTAGTAATTCTAGTAGGGACAAAACCTTCATTAAATGAAACATGAAGTGATTCCTCGATCGTTGAGGTTCGTTTGTTGTATATCCGGTAGGCTTTGCTATGGGAGGAATATCCAACAAATATCCCCTCATCGGATCTAGGATCAAATTTGTCCAAACTACCATACGTGTTTTTAATAAAACATTTTGCACCGAAAACACGAAAATGTTTAACTTGATGCAATCTCCCAAACAACAATTCATAACAAGTTTGATTGGTGCCGGGCCTCAAAAGTATCCTATTAAATACATAGCAAGTGGTATGTACCGCTTCCGCCCAAAATTGATGGCCAAGTTGGCTATCATCAAGCATAGTGCGAGCACATTCCACTAGCGCCCAATTCTTTCTCTCAACAACACCATTTTGAGGAGGTGCACGAGGGAATGAAAAGGTGTGAGTAATACCAACTTCATCACAAAAATTTGAGAAAGACTCATTCTCAAATTCCCCTCCATGATCACTACGAATAGTGACAATGGTGGTTCCAATGAGATTTTGTACTTTCTTAACAAATATTGTGAAGTTTTCAAAAGCATCATTTTTATTCCTTAAGGAAAATACCCAAGTAAATCTAGAAAAGTCATCAACGATGACAAGTCTATAACGTGCATTTCCTAATGAAGCAACTCTAGTTGGCCCCAAAAGTTCTAGATGTAATAGCTCTAGAGGCCGCTTAGATGAAATGCTTTTCTTAGGTTTAAATGACGATTTTGGAAGCTTGTCTCGTTGACACGAGTCACAAAAGCTTTTCTTTTGAAAGAAAAGCTTAGGGAAGCCTCTAATAGAATTTAACTTGGAAAGCTTAAAAAGTGTTCCAAAGTTCACATGACCAAAACGTCGATGCCATACGTGTTGTTCACTTGTGTTGGCAATAAGACATTGTTCATGTGATCTTGGAAGATCTAGGATGTATATATCCTTATGGCGTGTGCCGGAAAAAAATAAATCATTATTATCTTTTCTTAAAATATGGCACATTCCTTTCGCAAAGCTAACTTTGTAATCTTTGTCACAAAGTTGGCTTATTGAAATAAGATTGTGGTTTAATCCTTTAACAAGGTAAACATCACTTATTAGTGGTTTAGAAGGATTGCCCACTTTTCCAACACCTATGATGGTTCCGCTCTTGTTGCCTCTAAAGACTACCCAGTTTCCATTTGCAATGGGCACCACTCCGGAGAGCAATTGAGCGTCACCCGTCATATGTTTTGAACACCCGCTATCGAGTATCCAATTATTCTTGGAGCCAAAGTTTGATTTGATGCTCCGTATCTTTTTCTTGAGTACCTAAAGATAGACAATATCGTATCACGGTACCCAAGGTCATTGGGTCCTATATATTAGACCTTTGGAAGCCAAGTCCAATTGGACTTAGACTTCCCCACATAATTATCACTATGCACTACATTCATAACATAAGCATTCATGTAAACTTGTGTTTCATTCATGCTTGTGTCCTTTGGGCTCCAAATGGTGAAGATTTTGGGAGCCCTAATCCTATTGGGAGCATGCATGCGTTGTTGATTTCTACGTGATGCATGTCGTGGATAGGCATAAGGCACATGATGAAATGGTGCATGATGAAAATTATTCATACGATGATGTGAGTGAACATATGCCTGTGGAGGAACACGTGCATGAGGGTGTCTCACATGGTGTGCATGTTCCCGTGGATGTGTAGCATAAAAATCATCATATGTGTGAGCCGGTGAAGTAGGATGAGTGTTCCTACGTGGCATGGTATTTGTGTACATGTAGCCATGACCCTTCTTTGGAGGTCCACCCAAAAGTGGGTTTCTTTCCAAACGAGGGTGTGTACGAGGTGGAAGCACCATTGGTAGATGAACTACAAATAGAGTGTTTGCTACCACTCGTTGAGTCACCGGAAGTTGGCCTAACAAAGGTAGTGGCCGATTTTGATGAGCTTTCCATCTTATACCCCAAGCCAATGTGGTGATTGACCGGAAGTAAGTCATTTAGAATTTTATCCAAATGGTCCTTACCCTTATTGAATTTATTAATTCGGCCTAATGTACACTCATATTTCTCGGTGAGAGAACGCATTGAAGCATCCAAAGTGGATACTTGCTATGTGAGCACATAAACACGAGATTTGAGATTCTCATTCTCAATACTCAAAGTTGAGTTTTGAGAAGTCAAATCCGCAATCTTGTGTTCCTCCGAATCCTCAATATGAACATGTTCAAGTTGAGATTTGAGATTTACAATCTCATTTCTCAACTATTCAACAACGGTGTCGTTGTTGGTGATGATAGGTTTAGGCGAGGTTTGGATGCTAGCTAAATCATCTTTTACTTTAGTATATCTATTTACTAATTTAGTGTATGTAGACCATATTTGCTCATTAGCATTTCTAAGGTCATCCATTGTTACCTCATCGCCTTCATTGTCGCGATCATCAGAGGAGGAATCTTTATCTTGCTCCTCTCTAGCCATGAAGCACATGTGTGCTTGCTCCACTTGCTCATCTTCCGACTCTCCATTTGAGGAGTCCTCGGTGTCGGTGAATGTCCCGACAAGCCCTTTCTTGTACCCTTTCTTGTACTTCTTTGACTTGTCGAACTTTGGCGCCTTCCACTTCTCCTTGTGCTTATTTTGAGGACAATCCTCTTTCATGTGTCCTGGCTTGTTGCATTTGAAACACAAAGTAGAGGAGGCGTTAGAAGAACTAAACTTGGATTTGTTCTTGAAATTACCTTTCCGGAAGAACCGGTTGAACTTCTTTGCCATGAGGGCAATAGATTCCAAGTCCAACTCGTCTTCCGAGTCTTCATCATCGGTCGATGTAGATGTTGATGGAGCGGCCTTGAAAGCAATAGCCTTTTTCTTTGGCTCGTCTTGCTTCAAGTAGGACTTCATCTTGTCCTGCAACTTTAGTTTGCTATCCTTACGTACCTCATAAGACATTAAGGTACCCATTAGTTGTACGATAGTATATGTTTTCATGTCATTACCTTCCTCGATGGCGAAGGTACGTTTCTCCCAACAAGAAGGACGTCCATCGATGATCTTCGAGACTTTCTCCTTTTGGGTGTAGGTCTTACCAAGAGCCTCCAACTCGTTTGTGCTGTCGACGAAGCGAGCATAGTACTCGTTCATCTTCTCACCCTGTAGCATATGAAATAATTCGTAATCTTTATTAACAACAACGAGTTTAGAGTCTCTTACCCTACTCGTTCCTTCATGCAAGATGAGGAGAGAGTTCCATATTTGATATGCACTCTTACATGTGCATATCTTATTGAAGTCCTCGGGCTCCAAAGCACATTGCAAGGCGTTCATTGCCTTGGCATTGCTTACCTCCGCGGCGACCTCCGCGGTAGTCCACTTCTCGAAATCTTCTTCGACGGGCTCGACATATTCCTTCATCATGGCTCTCCATAGTGAAGCACTCCGGAGGAAAGTTTCCATCCGGCATTTCCAGTACCCGTAATTGGTACCGTTGAAGAAGGGAGGCCTCGTTGAGGAGTGTCCTTCCATCACCGAAGAAGCTCCTTCACGGTTCTTGAAGGTGCTATAATCTGAAGGTGGACGAACGGTCTTGTTGTCGTTGGCAGACATAGCTAGGTACTTGGCTTTGATACCAAATGTAATGCCCTACGTAGCTACTGCACAAGTACTAGAGGGGGGGTGAATAGTACTTTAAAATAATTAAGATGATAATTCCTAATTATCTTGCAAACTCTACCAATTAATGCGGAAATGCGGAAATGTAAATATAGACAACAAAGAAAACAATCGCAAACAAGCAATTTAACGGGTTCGGATCCACCCAAGTCTCCCCGACTTGTTCCCGGTGATCCTACGTCCCAAACACCCGGATCCCCTCCGGATACTTGAGTTAGAAAATTCTAACTCAAATTTGCACTATGAAATACTTGTAGAAACCTCTACAAGATCAAATCATACACAAATGAAATTGTGACTCCCACAACCCAGGATCACAAACAAACTCTCACAACCGAGAGTAAAACACTTACAATATGAAAGTAAATGAAATACGAAATTGCTTACCGACAAAATCATATGCCTTGAGTATATTTACGAATTAGGGCAAAGACAGATTTTGGGGAAGATGAAGGCACTAAACCCTAGCTCCAAGTAGATGACATGCAATGGAGTCCTAGGTGGATGTTGGTGACCTTGGATCAAGCTCTTGGCTTGGAAGGCTCACAATTAATGAATCTCTCTTTTGAAATAAGAGTGAGGGAGAGATTCAAGAATGAAATCAATGAGCTTGAATGAGATTAAATGCTTTCTCTTTGATCTCTAAATATCAATAATAATCAGCCTTTTGTGTAATGAATGCAGCACTCCAAGTATATATAGGATAGAGGAAAGAGAGAGCAAAAATCGTGGCATTTAATGCTCCAACGGCTCTATTCTGAAGCAAACTAGTCGGTTAAAGAAGGAACACTGACCGATTAGTTCATCAACTACTCTGTCGGTCAAACAGCATGAACCGACTAAGATGTGAATAGTCAAATAGAGAAGTTCAGACTTAAGGAACTAGTCGGTCCAAGAAGACTTGCCAACCGACTAGTTTCACAACTAGTCGGTCGGTGAGTGAACTTAGACCGACTAAGAGATAAAACAAATAGTCTGAGTACAAGTTGAATTAGTCGTTCTAAGAACAAATGTTGACCGACTAGTTCATCAACTAGTCGGTCGCCAAATGTACATAGACCGACTAACGATAAACGGTAACTTAGGCTGTACAGTAGAAGCTCAACTAGTCGGTCCAAGAAGGATTCCTAACCGACTAGTTTCACAACTAGTCGGTCGGTGAACCTTCTTTGACCGACTAACTGTAAACAGTAAGTGAGCTAGAGTTGAAGGAGGCAAACTAGTCGGTTCAAGAAGCTTTGCTGACCGACTAGATCAACATCTAGTCGGTTGGTTCTTCTTCTTGAACCAACTAACATGCACAAGAAGTCGCGAATCGAAGCGCGAAGCTTCGGGAAAGTTCGTATGGACTTCTACTAAGATCCTACCTCTAAGATATGAGCGTTATGAAGATAAAAACGTAAGACCTACTCAAGGCTTAACATTCTACGGAACGAAGCTAAAAGACTATAAATAAAACTTGACGAACCGTCTTCGAAAGCTTCGATACGAATCTTCATGACTTCAATAATGGTCCTTGAGCTTCAACGAAGCTTTAGGCACACGTTCACGTGCTTTGAGAAGTCTCGAGACGTCGCTTTAGATGTTCATTTGAATTTGACAACGATCTCCATAACTGCGCTCACAAAGTGTTAGTTCATGATATTTATGTTTGTTCATCATCCAAAACCAAATCCAGGGAGTCCAATACTCAACAACCCCTAATAGGAATAACCATTGCCCACGTCCCCATCATTTATGAGCTTCCTTGCAACGGTCGAATGGCATATGAGCTTTGACTGAGTTTGCTTCAGGTTTCCTTCATGGGCTTTGTGGGCTTTGTGGGCTTTGGTCGCTCACTAAACGAGCCCATTCGAGTGTCGGCCCGATGATGTAATAGTATTAGATGCAGTATTGGATTTTGTATTAATAATATGGATGAGTTGTACGTTTTGTCTTTTGTGCTCTTTCTGGTGTGATGTTGTGTTACTCTTTTATCTGATTGGAGCATTACGTGTACTATCCCAGCATGTGCACACATGCATGTGGATCTATATTGTTCTTCTCTCCCTCCTCTTCATCTCTCTTCACCCTTGTCCCTTCGGGAATACCTAGGACGGATTCGTACTTCCGGGAATCCTGGGGTACGGGGCGTTACGGGTGGTGGCCTATGCAGGTCACTGCGTAGGCTTGGGTAGACTAGTGTGTGAGTTGTACCTTTGGGATTGGGGTTGTGCCTGGCTGAGATGGGGGTGTGGATGTTTGAGTTGGAGCCTTGGGTAGTGCAGGGTGGTACCAGTGGGGGTTGTTCCTGGGTACGTAAAACTGTACTTGTAAGTTGGAGGTTGAGATTTGTAGGTTATACCTTTGTATTTGAATGTTATACCCTCCTAATATTTGGATATGAAATGGAAATTGTTTCACATATTGTGCTCTTTTGTGGTGTTGTATAAGTGGAATGTGTTCTCTTTGTTGTTGTATATGGGGCATTACTTTTACTATCCCAGCACGTGCGCGTGGCCTGCGGTCCTGCATCTCTTTTGGTTCTCTCGCTTCCTTCTTCTGCCTTTATCACCCTTGACTCTTCAGGAATCCTTGGGACAATTTCTAAAATCCCAAGTATACTGGGTAGCATGGCGTGACAATAGAAATAAGACATCAACTTTCTAGGATATAAGATTTTAATGAAGGGTCTAATAAATAGAGTAATAAAGAGAAGAGAACTCTAGAGAGGGATTGTAATGAAGAGAGTAATAAAGAGAAGAGAACTCTAGAGAGGGATTGTAATGAAGAGAGTAATAAAGAGAAGAGAACTCTCTAAATCTCTAGATCCATCTCTCACTTATCTCTAAGATAAGCATGGCTTATAGTAATTGACTAAAATAACGTCACACAACTGCCCCTCATCTTCTACATAATTACAAGTTTTCCATCAAACCAGTTCAGACTGAGGCCAGTCCACTCGCGAGGCATAAAGGCTACAGTGCGGTCTTCTTATTCCACTTGTTTAGGCCTCCAGCCCTAGTGTGGTCTTATTATTCCACTGGTTCAGGCCTCCGGGCCCCAGGGTGCCATTATTCCACTGGTTCAGGCCTCCGGGCCCCAGCGTGCCATTATTCCATTGGTTCAGGCCTCCGGGCCCTAGTGTGGTCTTCTTATTCCACTAGATCAGGCCTCTGGGCCCCAGTGTGGGTCTTCCTATTCCACTAACTTAGGCCTACGGGCCCCAGTGTGGTCTTATTATTCCATTAGCGAGGCCTCCAGACCTTAGTGTGGTCATCTTATTCCATTGGCTTAGGTCTCCATGCCCCAGTGTGGTTTTATTGTTCCACTGGTTTTGGCCTCTAGGCACCAGTTTGGTCTTCATATTCTACTGGCTTAGGCCTCCGGGCCCTGGTATGGTCTCTGCTCATCTCAGCAAAGGCCTCAGCCAGTCTGAGGCACAAACCTCTAGCATTCGACCATGCACAGTCATGCCACATCCACAAGTAAAGCCCTCAGCCAGCCTAAGGCATAAACATCAAGTATTCGACAGTGCACAGTCATGCCACATCTTATGACAAAGCCCTCAACTAGCCTGAGGCACAGACCTTTAGGGTTGGACCCCATGCAGTCATGCCACATCCATATGCAAGGCCTTTAGCCAGCCTACGGCACATACCTCTGGCATTCGACCCCGTGCAACCATGCCACCTCCATAAGCAAATACATTAGCTAGCTTAAGGAACTGACATTTGGCATTTGACCTCGTGCGATCATGCTATGTCTACATCAAATGCCTAGCTTGGGTTGGGGCACTCGTTGTTGACCTCAGGGTCTCAGCTCTGACTTCTGCCACTTGACCCAAGTCATGCTATGACTGAACTTTACCCCACAGTCTGGACTATGGCCTGTAACTTTTGGTGCCTGACCTTGATATCGTCGCGCCTGAAACATGCTATCGAGATCCATAAGTCCCAGCACTGTCAGAATGGCACCTGTCATAGGTCATGATGAGTCTAAGCCCTAGTCATGCTACCCTCATACTGGGGCCCCCATTGGTTTCTGTTCAACATAGACTCTATTGCCCCCGGGTTCAGTTGCACGGCCAGTTTCACCCGACCTCACAGTGCTGATCCAAGTCCAACATTTGGTAAACTTCGGACCCTAAGGTCTACCATGGACATTCCATACGTGGAGGGTGACATTACAGGTGAACATGGCACAGACAAGCAAAATCGGTGCAAAAAGTGGATTTCCATTTGTCTTTCCAAAAAACTTACAAAAGATGCCATCTTGTGGTTCGATAAGGAATGTATAAAAATTTACATGGCAGGTCCTGAATCGGGCCCATTCTCTCCTACAGCCTCTTCCTTGCCTGGGGCCCCCTGACCGAGGTCCCATCTCTGTTATCAGGGGTTGCTTTCAGCGGATCTCTGGCAATGGCTACAGTTACAATGCCTGTCTCAAAGGAATGCGAGTGTGCTGGTGTGTTTCGGGAACATCCCTAGAAACATGTTCTTCATGAATCTGACCCGGACATCAAAGAACATATCTGCTCAGGCCTTAACTTTCTCTAGCTCCCGATGGTGGGCCTAGGCCACCAGTGCAGACTCCACCTTCAGCTTGTACATATCGTCATCATCTCGAGGAAGATCTGCCCTCAGATGTACCACTTGCACATTCAATATGTGAAGCTGGTCCCTGAGGCATGCACGGTCGTCCTCCAGCTCATCTACTCGGCATTTGCCCATGCTTAGGCTATAATGATAAATGCATAGCTTCGCTGCTCCCTGCAAAAAGGAAAAGGAGGATCCGTGCAACAATGGAACCGCATGAGACATAAGCTACAACAAGGCATTCATGGTTGACCCGATGGAGGGCTAGTGTGAACCCATCCATATCTAGCCAAGGCAAGTCTTTCACATCCCTGGCTTCTCTCAATATATATTCAAGCACTCCGATTCCAATGTTCTCAGCATCACTCATGACCAGATGACAGGTCAACATGCCTCCTCTGGGCCAACACATGAAAATAATCTTCTTAGGTAACTGGAGATCACCTAACCCCTCACCTTCTTTACCTTTACTCTTCAACATGTGATCCTCCATGGTAGAGCGATGAAACTCGGCCTCTTCGACCGAATCATCGTGGACAATCGGAGGAGTCTAACTGACTTTGAAGCTGGGACTTTGAGCTGCAAACTTAATGGTACTAGAGCCACTTCAATAGAACTACTGCATCCCTACCATGTCAAAATGACTCCCTAATCTCCTCAAGCCAAATCCATCCTCCCGCCTTGTAGGAGACGATTTATCCTATTACGATGGGGATGAGCGGATAGCCATCGGCCTTGAAGGATAAGGTCACATGCATTAACACAAGAGCAAACAAAGAAAGGGGCAAAAGGTAGATCACATGTATGGAACCACGGTCTCTTATTTCCCTTTTAAACCTAATTTCCTAGCGGTCAATGGTGTATTATACCAACTATTCGATCTATGACCGTCCAAGATTGATGCGACTAGTCAGATTTCGCATGGCGTACAGGTGGGCTTGCCCCTTCCACGTGAGCATCCTTCGGTGAGTGGACCTGTATTTTCAAACCTCACATTAATGTAAGTCTATCACCTCACATTCCAAGGGCAATCGCTTGCATCATTCAGAATATCAGGACTTCTCTTTTCAATGCACGAGCCTTAGATTTTTTTATCTCGACAGTGGGCATTGCCCCATCCGATGAATTCAACAATGGTACAGCTTTGCCTACCGACCCCACAATGGCAGCTCGGGCTGGTGATGAGCGACCTTAACGCCCCGACGGTGAATAACCCAGAGCCCAATTGAGCTTGACACCCCCGCCTAGACTAGAGTCATCTCTTATTCTAACAGGTCATTTAGTTCTTTCCAGGCTATAGTCTAATGACCATGGACCAGTTTGGGACCATGCTACCAGATCAAGCCTCACGGGTCCTTTCTATAGAGACCTGAGACAACTGCACGTATGCTCTCCTAGCCTAGAGGGCTAAGTCTAACACCCAACCAAGAAATTCAAAACCTGAGGCCCTTTAGGCCCGACGAAAACATCACAGCCTGAGCCTTCCAGGCTGATCACGGTGCAATACCTAAATTGCCAAGCTTACACAGGCACAAAGAATGGGCATTTGCAGCAAAAAATCCTTTCATTCCATTCGTTAAGGGTTACAAAGTTGACTGACTCAGTGTCATACATCTGTCAAAAAAGAAATAAGGGAGGGGACGACCACAGTCACACGATTGGTCCCATGCCAGATCTGTCGTCCACTGGTGTGCCTCCCTTGCCCGGATGACCTTTGTCCTTCTTCAGCTCCTCCTCGGACAGTTTCTACCAGGCCATCTCCTCTTTCAAGTACTCCTCCATTACTTGGACCAGACCCTTGAGCTAGGCCTTTGATCCCTCCAGGTCCCTCACCTACTTCTTGAGAGGCATAGCTCATCTAAGACGTCGTGTCGGGGTTCCACCTCCTCCTTAGCCACCCGCGGCCTCTACTTGATCTCGAAAGAAAGAGGGATGTCAGCAAATCATGCTACCCGAGCATGCCTCTCATATTTGAACCTCCTCGCAACCTCAAAGAAATGCATGTGGTCCACATCTTCTCTGTTGACCTCCTCCTCACTTGACAGAGCCCCAAAAGATGATGGCACCAACACCGATGATAGTGACAGAGGTGATGGGGGCATGACATGAGAATCCATGGCTTCGTAGGAACTGTGTGACTTAGGCATTTTTGCAAAAGAAGATGGGGAAGAGAGAAAGATCCAAAGCATATAGACAAGCTGCTCTCGTTACCTCCATTTATAAAAGATCAGTGTGACTCAACCTCAACCGTTGGATTGGAGCATCTTGGGTCATCTAATTCTAGTGACAAGACAGTTTTCACTAACTGCGAATCAAGCGATGCCACGTCGTCGGCTCCTCAGGAGAAACACTGCTTGTCGGATTCTACGTTCAATACAGGTCAATCCGACGGATCTTCCTTCACTTCCTTCCGCTTCAGTTTGTGAAGCGTGATGACCATAACTACCTACCATTATGAATACACGTCCCTACGAACATGGCATCCTCTCGTTTCTTATCGTCTCGTTTTCTCATCTCTGAAGCAAGATCAGACGAAGACAAACAATATCAACGGTCAATTCATCTCTTCATCTCTTAACTTCTAATCACACACTGATGGCTAGGGCCGTAATGCCTAGCCAAGAAGACGAGGGGCCATTGTAGATACCGATTCTAACATTCGAGTTTGGCCCATTGGCAACGAAGCTTGGCTCAGCACTACAGATGAGGCTCGTCAGCAAGGACCTCCTGCCATTTCGGATGGGACCCATCGGTAGAACCTCCCGACTTGACTTGAGGGGTCAGCAAATTCGACCTCGGTATAGCCCCATTGAGACAACCCGACCTCAAGGTCTGTGGCTTACTCCATACATCCTTAGAATGACTTTACTACTCGAGGCCATCCCTCAGCAGCTCAGCCTGGCCCACAACGTCCACGTGACACGATCCAAGGCAACCGACCAATATTCTCTCTCCAAGTACCATCGCATATACTGCATGTCTTATCTCTCGACACTGTCGGTGGTCCCTTGTATGCAAAGTTGGCTATGTTCAGAAGCCCACACCATTACAGATGGCCAACATCCATTGGCCTATTTCATCTCTATATAATCCGGAGGAAACTCCCCTCACGAAGGTACACTCTATTTGGGCTAAACAACGCAAACGGCCATGTACACAACCATGCTCAACCCATGCGCCACCACACACGGGCTATTTTACGCATTTCACCACATTTCCTCCTATAATCTCGTCCAACTTAGGAATCAGAAGGAAGACATGGGGTCCGCCCCCTAACCTGGGGGTTGCGCCCCAGGGATCTTTAACGACTTTGTTTCCTCCGTTTCAGGTACAAGAGAAGGAAGGCGGATTGGCGAAACTGGCCTGTCTGGGCTCAATCTGTTGCAAGATTGCTCTCCCGACGGCCCTATCAGACCCAACGAGAATCCATGCATCAACATTTCTATTAGTATTTATATATTATAATTGGATATTTATTGACTCTTTAATTCCATACTGTAAAGAGAAAATTAAAGAGAAATAAGAATTAATGGAGATGGAAAGTCAAACATTTTGCCGCATAAATACTTTTAATGTAGATTTTTACTTAGAAGGTACATGATGCACTTACCGTAATTTTATGTAGTTTTTTTTTGATACATAGAAATGCATGAATCAAACTGTCAACCTCTTATCCGGGATGAATGACGAATACCACTAAGCCAACTGGCTTGGCTTTGTTGCTATTCTACGTTTTCTTTTCAGGAAAACACGTTAAATACCGAATAGAATAAGAATCGAGCAAATGATAATAAGAGAATACGGGTATCATATAACATATGACATTTATTATTTGTCTGTCTCACACGTTTATTTTGCTAAAAGTCCGGTACAAATATTTAATTAATTTTCCAAAAAAATCCTCGCCTCCTATTGCCGTATCAAGCCGTATCAAGCCATATCAAGAACTGCTAATTTGTAGGTTTTTCTTAGTGGCATATCATATACCATAACATCCTTTTCTTAGTGGCATCTAATTAGGATGAATATTATTATGTTTTCCTACAATGATCATTAGAATTTGACATGTGAGCCATTTTCCTTTAGTTCTTACAATTTAAAAGAGATGTATTGAAGCAATTAGACATGCATAGCCACAACATTCCATCCATAAACTTATGGCGGAAAATATTGGCCATATCTTCACCAAACACCATGCATGGGGCTACAAAACCCTTTCTCCAAAAGAAACCAGAGGAGATAGAAAGAAACAGCAAAGCGAGATTCCAGAAGACAACCTTAATTTAACACTTGCCTAATGATCCACCATCCTATTCAACATGCATGCTTAGTGTCCACACTCAAAAAAACAAAAAAGAATCTAATGTCTGTATGAGCATCACAAGGATTAGACACATTGGATCATTCCACTCAAAGCTTCATCTCGTGTATCCTATGTTTCTTGAGGGAAGCTTGAAAGAGGCATGGTGATTGGAGGAAAGACACTATGCGCTTTCCAAGTGCACTTTTGCTGCATAGAAAAAGCATCCACTTCATACACGTACTTTGCATTGCCAAACACTTGGCACATCAATGTCTCAAACACTTTCTGCCTGACCTATCAGAGATTTGAGAGGTGGGTCCATGTCATCATCTGATTTTGCTCACACCCACAAAAGCTTTAGAGACTGATGGTGCATGAGATGGGCTAGTTTAGGTTATCTTAAAAACTTAGTTGGTGTGCTCGCTGCAAGCATTAAAGAATAGTTTAGTTGATGGGAAATGGCTGGCAACAGGAGATTGAGAACACCTCGCATGTTTTGGATGCCGACAATGTAAACAAACTTAACAACACTCAGCCAACTTTCTTGGAGTGGCCATCAAGCTCATAAAGTCCATGGCATGTAGCTTTTTGAAACTGCAAACTGAAGCACCATGGAGAGTGACTAAAGATTCCATGCCCTTTTATCATAAAGTGCTATCTGAAAATTTTGGTGGTTGTCTTATCTGAGTCATCTCCTAGTTTATCTGGATTAGTTTGATAATGGAGAGATGAAATGAGCTTAACAAAATCATTTAGGAATAACTTTCGGCTCTAATACCAAACCGTGACATATTAATTAAGTCTTATCTAATTTGGTATATAACGATGAGTGCAACCATCGTTTCGACACATACATGGATTTTAAGAGCAGATACTCAGTAACCTGGGCCTGGCGACGGATTTGATCGAGAGGAAATAAGAAATAAGAGGGTATGCAGATTCTGTTGATCCCAAGTATGAGATGCGTTTGTGAAATTTTAAACGTCACAAATCTAGTCTTATGATTTCAATTTATTAAATTGGGTTAACTTATTAACCTTTTTGATGCTTCTTAAGAAAGAAAGAGATAGATTGACTAGGGGCTCACATTTAATTGTTGTGGTTTGATACCAGTTGTTGGGGGTGATCAAGATCACTGCTCTTGGGCTTCTATGCCCTCTTGATGGACTTATGACAATCATGCCGCGAAATTCCAAGATCATTAATTGTACCAACGAACAAAGCTAATGATATTTTTTACAAAACCCACAACGCAAAAATATAAATGTAAGTAACGTAAAATAAAAGATAAACACGCACTATGACACTAAGATATATACTGGTTCCACCCAATACGTTGTGCACGTACCGTTGAAGAGATCAGTAATGTATCAATATCTTTATATTACAAATCTTGGTGTATAATTGAAGGGAAACAACCAACCCTGTTAAGATTTCGGATTAAAAAACAATGGAGAAAAGATCTCAAACAACCCTCCTAAAGCCCTCAGTTTGCCCTCTGTATTTTCAATGTGTAACTGCAAACTTGTACATGAAATTCCTACAAAAACACAACACGAATTGCATCAAACCCTTAGTCGAAACATCTGTATTCCTAAATGGTTCAGATTCGGAATTCGAAACACACCTGCATTCGTGTGCTGCCGTTCACACGCTTGCAACGTCGACCTGAGGTGGGATTTCACGCGATGCTGATGTATAGCATGCATCCGTCGCATGCTACATACACCCCACGTGCACGCATGCCGTGTGCGTATGCACGTGCTCGCACTTTCGCCCGTAGGACAAGTGTTGGACTGCCACTATGTATGTAAAATCCGATTTAATTCTCATGTATTGCGATTTATAAATCACTATTTTGGGCTTTTGATTAAAATCAACAGTGGACTTCAAAAAATCATGGTTTTAGGCTCCAAAAATCTTGAAAAATCCTCGTATACTTTAGATTAATAATGAGATATTTTTTGGTGTTTTATATCATGCTTTTTAACACTCCACATTGACACAAACACCATAAAGCTCGAACAAAGCCAAAATTCCATATCCCCCCTTCAAAGTAAACCACCACATCTAAGGCCAGTGCACTTGGCTAATATGCTTTGCACAAAGCATCATCAACTAACCAAGAGTCTAATCACCACATCTAAGGCCAGTGCACTTGGCTAATAAGCTTTGCACAAAGCATCATCAACTAACCAAGAGTCTAACGAATCCCTTTCTAAAAGTGAATATTCGAATTTGTCTTATCTCCTAAATCCATGCCTGAAGCAAAACACATTTTGTCTCTCCATGTCACTTCGTGGCACCATAGCATCTCTTCAAGAAAAATAAGTTTGAGCAGCACCGCTCAAACTTCACCACCGACCTGTCCATCATTAGATTTTTCTTCTAGTGAATTTCTTCATGATGCACTAATATGTCTACATCTACTACTACAAAAAGGACCTTTAATAGCACACCTTTAATAGCGCTTGCCAATTATAAGCGCTGTTAATTAGAGGCACATATAATAGACAGCGCTTCTTTTTGCAAGCGCTGTTAAAGGTCGGAGAATAGACAGCGCTTCTTTCTGCAAGCGCTGTTAAAGGTCCAACAATAGACAACGCTTATTTCTGCAAGCGCTGTGTATTAGAGACACAGATAATAGACAGCGCTTCTTTCTACAAGCGCTATTAAAGGTACAAATAGACAGCGCTTCTTTAAAACAAGCGCTGTTAAAGGTCCATCATAGACAGCGCTTGTTTAATACAAGCGCTGTTAAAGGTCACCCTTTAACAGTGCTTGCACAAGGAAGCGCTGTTAAAGGGGGGCCTTTAACAGCGCATGCACAAAAAGCGCTGTTAAATGGGGGCCTTTAACAGTGCTTGCACAAATAAGCGCTTTTAAAGGCCACCTTTTAACAGCACTTGGTTGTGTAAGCGCTGTTAAAGGGGGACTTTAACAGCGCTTATACAAACAAGCGCTGTTAAAGGTATAAGGACAGTATTCGGCTGCGAATGAGAGCAACCCAACTCAAAACGCGGGTCTCTTCTCCTCCGTCCGATCAAATCCTACCGTCCCCGCCGCTCCCTCTCTCTCCCAGCGACAGCCCGTGAGCCCCTCCCTCTCTCTCTCTCTCTCACGATATCTAGGGCTCACCGGTGATCCCCTCCTCCATCTCTCTCTCGCACGAGATCTAGAGCTCCCTGGCGATTCCTACGGTCCCCGCCCCTCCCTCTCTCCCAGCGAGAACCCGTGACGCCCTCCCTCTATCTCTCTCTCGCGCACGAGATCTCGAGCTCGCCGGCGATTTCCTGATTCCTCCTTCACCGCTCGGTCACGTCAAGGTTAACGTGAATGGTGAAGGAGGCGAGGGGAATGCTGTTGGGGAAGTACGAGATCGGGAGGACGCTTGGGGAGGGCAATTTCGGAAAGGTCAAATTCGCGCGACACGTGGACTCCGGCCATCCGTACGCCGTCAAGATCCTCGACCGCAAGCGGATCCTCTCCCTCAAGATCGACGATCAGGTACGCCGTCGCCGTCGCATTACTGGAATGATCAATCATTCGTTGTTATCGGCGGCGAACGGAGGCATATCGGGAATGATTTTTAATTTTTTGGGTTCTCGGTTGATTTTGTTTTGTTATTTTTACAGATTAAGAGAGAAATCGGGACGCTAAAGTTGCTCAAGCATTCGAACGTTGTTCGATTACATGAGGTAATTTCTCGTTTTTTAAGAAACCGAACAATATATAATGATATAAATTGAAAAATAATTTCATTTTTCTTCCAATGGCGTAAATTCAATTGTTTTTGGGAACGAACAACAAGATGACGATTTACTGAATTTCCAGTCGAAAAAGTGATTTTTTTGATGATGACATGGCTCTCATCGGATTGTTGATAAAGTTTAATTGAATTTTGATTTAATTTTCTTCTGTTTATTTGCTTTTTTTTCCTTTGTAATAGTGAAAAGATAGGATTGTTCTATCCTGTTTCATTAATAACATGGGTTTTTAAATTAATTTATTGTTTGGTAGAGTTCTATTACTATGATTTTCTTCGAATTTCATGATTGTCTATTTTACTTAACTCACATTATTTTATGTTGACAATGGGGGCATCAATCTGATTTTTAGATGTTGGTGATGATCAGTAACCTGAAGGGTAGAACTTTTATTTTTTTTATCTTTAAACATTTTATCAGTTAAATATTTTTGAGTAAAGAAGTTTAAATAAGAATCATGGATAACCTACTATAAGTATAGGTGATACGAAGCAGCATTAACATTTTCTATCCAGCTTTCATTTCGTGCCATGTTTGCTTGTGGATATTATATTTGTCACTTATAAGTATCTTTTTTGATGTTGGGAAGATGAACCAGCAGAGGATTTGCATGGCATCTTCATCAATAGAGTTCACCGGGAGCGTCCTCCAGAGTTGCTTGAAGAGATCAAGGGGTGAGATAATTACACTGTAGTTAATTTTTTCCTATAATTTCTGTAACAACAAAACTACAAAAAATTCAGAGTATTTTTCCCTTTGAAATTCTTCAGTCGTTACCATTGATCGAGTAAACTGTGTTCTGTCCAAAGCTATCTTACTATCATATCATTGATAGAAAGGCTTCTAGATGCTAGTTTATCTTTTCAATTTCATAGAGATGACAGTGATCTTGCCACTTCTTTAAGTTTACCTAAAATGCCTTTCTGCGCAAGGTGTATAGTGAGAATGATTGGGAAAAGTGTCCGCTAAGACCAACATACTTAAGTTTCTTTTCTTGCTAGAAAGTAATCTGGATCATTCATCTTCATAATGAAACAACCTAAAACTATGGATCACTCATTCACAATGGAACAAAGCAAAATTCAGCAAGTCTATATGCATATATAGGGTGAAATTTGTTGTAATTAGAATTGTCTTGTGATTTGTTTCTGCAGCCTTACGAAGTGGGTGCCACCACCTGTTAAAATGACAAGTGGCTATGTTCGAGAAAACATCAATGTTTCATTGAAGAGGATGGATGTTGCTTCCTTGGACATGCTCTCGTTCCATTGGTATCCCTTCATTCTGTTTGCATTTATATGCTTTGCACTGTCCGAGGATTAACTGACATGTGACTGCTGACATGGACATGCATATAATCTTTCTGTTAAAGGAGCCTTATTTCTTTTTTGTTTTCATTTTTTGTAAAGCAATCATGGGTCTTTTGATTTACAAATATCAATTTGGATTTGTTCAAAATGCATCTTTTTCCCCGATGAAATAAACCTGAGGCTACGGTGTTCCTGGTTACTTCAATTGTATCCCATCCCTCACAGAAAATTCCTCAGAATAGCTAGCTTTTCTTGTTTTGATCCTAATCAACATTCCTCGGGTTTGGTATAAGTCCGAGTTGATTACACTTGTGTCTCTGGTTCGGATGAATATTTAGAGATCTGGCGATATTTGAACTCGGATCATGAAGGTTTTTGTGATTTGTGGTATCATGTAAAAAAAGCAATTTTTGGGCCATTTGATGGATGTTTGAAGGTTTTTGTAATTTGTGGTATCATGTGAAAAATAGCAATTTTTGGCCCATTTGATGGATGTTTGAAGGTTTTTGTAATTTGTGGTATCGTGTGAAAAAATAGCAATTTTTGGGCCATTATACTGATTTTATATAGATTCTCAACACCTGGGCGTAATACTAGCTTTTAATGGATATATTAATTTGCTTTTATTGGGAATATTATAATCCATATGTGGTCTGTAGATTAGTTTTGTAAATTGAGTAAAAGTTCTAAAATTTAACTTTGTTTACGGATACAAAGTTTAGTTTACCTCATAGTAAATTGGAAATGATTTACTTTTTATCGTTGTTTGGATGCCTTTTGATGTTCAGTGCATCATAAGATCCGTATAGCTATACTCTTAGAAGAACCGTGGCCATCCAGTTGTACATGAGGGAAACCATGTGCTTCTATTTTTTGCTGGAAATTGATTCATCTTTTGCAATGCATCTTTTGGTGGATCGCGGAGGGAAAAACTTCAATACTTTAGTGTTTGTTAGGGTATGATGCGCACATCAGCTCTAGAACAGGCAGTGTCCTCGGCTGGATCCAGCACAGCTTCAATCCATCCATAACAGTTGGTTTGCATAAGTCACTCAGAAGTTACAGTTTGATTGATTTTTGTGGCCACTAAGGCCCAGTTCTGTGGTAAATGGTAAGCACACTGGCAGGAAAAAGAAAAAGTTCATTGAAAGTCAACGTGCTATAATTGTTCGTTTCTATTAACGTATTATTCGCACATTGCTCTGCATATGGACATAAATTGAACAAAAATAATCGCTTCATTTGGATTTTGGAGATTTTTTATGCCTGCAAATTATGTGTTCAATCAACTGCTCTGAATGGGGGGTGGATCAGCGATTGGTGAGTTGGCAGGTACGACCGTAGATATGTCCAGGATTGAAATCCGTAATGGCACTTTTGGCTTGTTTGGCTGAAGGTGGCGAGATGCATGATTTTTTGTTTTGTTTTGTGGGGGCGTGCACGTGTGTGTTGGGGGATGAACATTGCAGGAATTGGGAGTTTTTGGGGGTGATGAGCCAATTCCAGCAATCCTAGCTTTGAGCTAGGGTTGCAAAGTTACTATAGTGGGTGTTTCATGTGGGGTTTGAGATGGCTTTCGACGTGTTTGAGTCAACTCTTGCTCTTGCAACTCTAGCCAAACTTTCCCAAAAGTGAGGGATTTTTGGTCAACTCTTGTTGCCAAATAAGGCGTAATGTGTTGATTGTTGACTGATACTAACAACTGTATGAAATTGAATGAACTCTTTTGTCTTTAGTTAGAAGAAAGACTATGGAGAAATGTATAATGAAACCTTGGACCTTGTTATTGTTCTCTCACACAATACTAAACATTGATCTTCGCTTCTTGGTCATGTACCCTGTTGAGGAGGAGGCCAACCAGTATCTTGGCGACCTTTTTGTGGTTTATGCCCCCTAGTTACTGGCTTCTACATGTTTATAGCTAATTATGATCTCCGATTCCGTGAATCTTGATTCCTACTCAATTTCAGTTAATGATTCCATATTTATGTGCATGATATTTTTGTTGACCTATTACCATTAGGGTTCTTGTGTCCATTAATTAGTTATCTGGGGCCATTATTATGAGCTGTTATTTGTTTTGGCTGGAAATGAAAAACTTGTAATTTGGTGCCTTTTGGCCTTTGGCTTTGTTTGATGCGATATTTGGATAATGTGAGTAGAAAATTACCAAAAAAAATTATGCCCTTTACCTGTTAGTGACTTCCGCTGAAGCTTTGACATGTTGTTTCATGCACAAGCTGGTTGGGTATATTTCGATCTGAAGGGGTGTAACATAACATCTGTGAATCCTACAATTTTTGTTTGGTGAGCTGGGAAGGTTTGTGCTTGTGGTTTCAGTGATGATGCTCTTCACCTTGGTATCGTTGGATCTTATAGCCTTATTGTATTAGGGGATCATTGACCATCCTGTTTAAAGGGAATTTTAATTGCAAAATTTTAAGCTGGAAATGAAACATATATTGCATTTTCCCCTCTGGAATTTGTTTCATCATGTGTTATTTGGTGTATCTCAACAAAACCTTATATGTTGCTATGATAAGGTGGCGCGTGTTTTCTAAACTACATGGTCTGCATATACTTTTTTGGACCAGCACTACCTACATTCAACTATCTGTTTATCTGGTGTACTTGAAGAATGTGCGCAAATTGAAGTTACAAAACAAAGTTAAGTTGATATTTAGAAAGTTGGAACATTTTATCTCTTAAAGTTCAAGTTTTTCCATTTGCTAATATAGGCCAACAGAAATGTATTGCATTTGGATTCACAGAAGTGATGCATTTGCTTGATTTGCAGGTTCCGATTATTTTGCACGATGAGACTGCGGAGGCCATGAGACGGAGCGAGATCCATAGCGAAGAAGCAAGGAAACAATCCGTTTCAGTGATAACAGCCTGTCAGCTTAATGAGAGGATGTATGTTTTGCTTAACTTGTTCTTGTAATTCAGTTTAGCAGGAGAATTTGCCATGTATAACTGTGTCCTTTATTTAGGTATGGCGATTTACAAGGTTTTAACAAGCAGGAAACGGCTGAAAGATTGGGGAAGGAGCTTGTTCATGCATGGAGCCTCACATATGCCAGTATCCCCCCTAATGGCGAAAGCCTGGAAATGTGCGCAGAAAGAGCAGTTTCTTATTTCCGCGAGCATGTAAGAAATTTCTTGCCAAGTGAGTAGGTTTCTTTGTCAATGAGGCTAAGTTGCTATTCTGAATACATTGCATGACAGATCGAACCCCATCTGCTGCGTGGGAAGAATCTGTTGGTGACGGCTCATGCCAATTCGTTGAGATCGATCGTCATGTATCTTGACAGTCTAACCGCCGAAGAGGTGATGCTTGTTCAGTTTGAAAGTCTAGTCATGTCGCTTGATGATGCCGTCTTGGGTGCTTATGGAAATTCTCTTTACGGACAGGTGATCATCCTTGAGATGTTAACTGGCATTCCTATGATGTACATATTCAAAGATGGAAAGTTTGTCAGGAGAGGGAGTCCAACAGGAGCTGCGGAGACTGCCGTCTATGCTTACAGCAGCATATGCACCTTCATATCAAACGTCCATGCTTGCTATGTACTTAAAAGAGTGATGTTGTGTTCTGTTCTCTTTGAATGCAGAGGTGATGCCTAATTTAACCGGTTAAAGGAACTTATAAAGAACCCAGAGCTTGCAGCACGTCTAAAATTCATGGTTCGCGATGTCCTGGATCTTCGGTCTAACAACTGGGTGCCCTGTCGCGAAGAGGTGAGCAGGCGTATGTGAAAAATCTTCGGTCTAACAACTGGGTACCCAGAGCAGCTCAGAATGAGGTTTTTTTTCGGTGTTAAATCCAGACACCCATAAAAATGTTGTATGGTTTGTAGATTGATATTGGGGTTTTTTTTCCGGTGTCATTTGGTCACTTGTAAGAAATTGAAGAAATGTTTGGTTAAATAAATTTTGAGGTTTGGAATCTGTCTCTTTTATTTTGGATTTTATGCAGAAAATTTGAATTTGGGGCCTGGCTTATGGTATGTAATCTAGGTTCTAAGCGCATATTGTCACAAATTGTGACCTCAAACGTCTCTGTACTCTGCAACTGAACGATTGCACAAACAAGCGCTGTTAAAGGCCCCCCTTTAACAGCGCTTGCACAAACAAGCGCCGTTAAAGGGGGGCCTTTAACAGCGCTTGCACAAACAAGCGCTGTTAAAGGCCCCCCTTTAACAGCGCTTGCAGTAACAAGCGCTGTTAAAGGCCCCCCCCTTTAACAGCGCTTACACAAATAAGCGCTGTTAAAGGCCCCCCTTTAACAGCGCTTGCAGTAACAAGCACTGTTAAAGGCCCCCCTTTAACAGCGCTTGCACAAACAAGCGACGTTAAAGGCCCCCCTTTAACAGCGCTTGCAAGAACAAGCGCTGTTAAAGGCCCCCCTTTAACAGCGCTTGCACAAACAAGCGTTGTTAAAGGCCCTCCTTTAACAGCGCTTCCACAAACAAGCGCTTTTAAAGGCACCCCTTTAACAGCGCTTGTAAAGCGCTGTTAAAGGCCCCCTTTAACAGCGCTTGTAAAGCGCTATTAAAAGTAGCCCCCCTTTAGCAGCGGCGAGATAGACAGCGCTTGTAAAGCGCTATTAAAGACCTTTTTAAAGCGCTATTAAAGGTCCATTTTGTAGTAGTGATCTTTCCTGGCACAATGACACCTTGAGTTTACGTCCAAACTTAGTACATATACCGCGAACCTATCTATCCTAGGATCTCCATGCACATGCAATGCATAGGACAAATTTATGTAGTCATCATAGTAAGATGGAGTCATCACAGGGCGCCACCTCCACACTGCTAGCAATAAAGTCATTCACAATTGCTTGATGATCTCCACCTAGACTAAAACTCTCACTGTCGCCGTTGCCTATAATAATAACCTCATGTGGACTCTCTCCATCAACCGCCACTCCTTAACAAACATATACGCTGATCTTATGATTTGGAATAAGTAAATTCACCTCGTTTCGCGCCTTCGTACATCCACCTGTTATGATACTTCCTGAAGCCTTTCCTTGCAGCATCATCGATTCATCAAATGTCACCTATTAACAAACCAAGATCTTCTTTGCATCTGGACTCCAAAATATATTTGTAACCCTTGATACTCCCATGTATCCTAACGTGAGAAACTTTCTTTCATTGGCACCGAACTTGTCACCTTACTCGTGAACATAAACTGGATATCCAAACACCTGAAGATTATTTAGATTCACTGGCTTTCCTATCCAAACCTCATCCGGAATTTTTTCACTGATAGCTGAAGATGAAATTTTGTTTATCAAATAAGCTACGATTGATATAGCTTCGGATCAAAATCCCTTCGACAAACCTGAGATAAATCTGAGACACATCGCCTTCTCTAAAGTGTCATATTCATCCTCTCCACAACTCTATTTGATTGCGGATCTTCTGATATAGTGAAGTGCCTCTTTACTCCTTGCTCCTCATATAATTCTTTGAACTTAGCAGAAGAAAACTCGTCACCATTGTCAGATCTCAACACTTTAATCTTATTCCTCCGTTTGACTCTCCACAAGTGTCTTCCCGCCTTAAATTTTTCAAAACGTCTCTGACTTTTCCTTCATCCCACCCAAACTGTCCTAAAGAAATCATCGATGAATGATATAAAGTATACAACTCCACCTAAAGCGTGAACTAGTGCATCACCCCCAAACATCGATGTGAACATACTCAAGAATCCTTTTTGTGTCATGCTTCCCCTCGCCAAAACTAATGTTTGTTTGCTTTCCATAGACATAATCTTTATAAAACTTTGTCTACTTGAACTTCACCCCTTTGATCAGACCTTGCTTCCTCAAAGCCACCAAGCTTTTCTTCGTAAATGTTTAAGTCTGAATGCCACAACTTAGTCGAATCAGTCTCCTGTGAACTCTCAACTCTAATATTGAAGTCTCATATGATTGTCGTCCCTTTCAACAAATATACATCATTGACATTTTTACCTTTCATCACCATCATTGCTCCATTCGATACTTTAAGCGCTTCATTCTTTAGCATAACCTTACAACCTATGGAATCCAACGCCCTAATGAAATCAGTGACTTCCTCAATTCTGGAACATGCCACTGATTCATAAGTGTGTGCAACATTCCATCAACGTCATGATTCTTACCAAACTAACTCCAAGAGCCTTGCACTCATCATTGTTGTCCATAAAGATTGATCTGTCATCCATCCTCTAGTAGGTATGAAAGCACTCACTTTTTGGCAACGTGTTAAATGACACCCCTAAATCCATGACCCATGCATGATTCTTAATATCTGACGAGGATGCTGTGAGCATGTCATAGCCCTAGATGCTGCTCATCTTCTCTATCTGCATAACTAGAACTGCTGAAGATTCTGACAAAGTTGCAGCTATGGTACATGGGTCGCTAGTCCCACAAAGACTGCTTAGAAGCTTCCCGTGGAAAAGAACTGAAAATGAAAAGAGCTTCCTCTTGGTTAGCTGGATTAAGATGTGTGTACCTAAGGACGAGGGGGCTGCACTCAATCTTTCTTCCTAATGAGCCTATTTTTCTTTATTTATTTGGAAGACGGGCGGGTTCGAAAGACAAGGTTTTTGACGGTCGGGCCCCTTATCACTAGTCTAGTCAGATAGTAAGCGAGGGGTTTCAAAGAGGTTAACTGGGAAGGATAATTCAACTTTTTTATAATATATTTGCAGGAAAGAGGACAAAGAATTTCGTTAGGATCAACCTGGCGGCTTCTATGAGGAAGGCGATGCAAAGGAGGCTCAAGGGCTTGTTAAGGAAGGCGACAAGGGCTGCTGAAGTGATTGGGAAGAACACCAATGGTGAAAGAACTCTGCTGGGCCGACACTGACATTGAGATAAGAAAGCTAGGAGAGAAAATGGGATTAGATACTGGATGAAAAACTTAATTCTGCACTACTGCTGAGTCGTCGGAATTATCCACCTTAGGGATTCATGGAATTTCAATTTTCGAATAGCGTGTGGTCGGTCCTTCTCTTTTTTTGAAAGACGTAGAATCTGGTCAAGGTAAGTGAATAGGGGATTTTCATTCTTTCGAGATCAAAGAATAGCCAAATCAACGTCCTTTACCAATAAGATTGATTTGATTTGAACACCAGAAAAGCTAAGATGCTTACATCTGGATTGAATTTTCTTTGCTGAAAGCTATTTCATCCATGGGTCTTTCTTAGTGTTGTGTGTTCTCCCATGATAAGCTCTCTGACTACTGGCTAGGCTAGGCTGGCCAAACCTGTCACGCACCGTTATCTGAAATGCTAGGAAATACCGAACTACCAAGGCGTATGTTAAGAACGGAAAGTGACAAGCCCGTTGCAGTATTTAGATCCAAGGGTTTGACCCCATAACTCTAAATACCACCCAGCGTAAATGTGATATAATAATAATAATATTTCCCACAGGCTACTAAGAATGCTAGAACCGTACAAACGACCGATGGAAGAATTATTGCATATGCTCTAATACAAAAAAAGACGCGGTCACAACACACAGAGTCACAAAAATATTTGCATATAGTTATGTCTAAATGATAAAAAGTTACATACAATAATTATACAGGGTACATGAGGGGACAAAATAGGTAAGATCTCAAAACCCTTAAAACAGTATCCACAACACAATTTACAACTCACTCCCGACTATATCCATGAGTAGCCAACATCCTGAAATCGCCCTCAGAGGGCTTAACCTCAAGCTTGTAGCTCTATACAGTCTCCTAAGGGAGGGCATGCTCTGCATTCTCAGACTATAGTCCTAGAAAAAAGGGGGATGGACACGTACCCAGTAGGAACTAAACAACCCTAGGTATGGAAAACCATTCTTAAAATTATTCTATCCAGCTAAGTGTCAGGTAACATCTGATGATAAAGGGCAATCTAACTAATATCATAATTTAAAACAAGAATGGAAACAAGAAGAGTTCTGATCATAAAAGTAAATATAGCAGAAATGGTGCACATGAAAACCTAGGCAGAAAGGTAAATAAGCGACTGCAATTAATGAAGGGGTGAACAAAAATTTTCATAATTATTCTTGTTATGGTTACTAGTTGGAAACTCGAGTAGAAGGTAAAACATAAGGCAATGGACCTCACCCAGGATAGGTTGAAAATGGTAACCGCCAATGGAACATGAGTACTGATCAATTTTAATGGGGCATATCGTACCTTTCACGTTTCGGGAGTGAGAATATCATATCATACACATCATCTACCTCATGGTGCATCACGAGTACACCCATAGGTCTCTCCAACTCTACCCACTCCCCTTGCTGGCTACCGGGAGTGCGAGTGAGACACAATCAATCTAGTCCAGTCCTTATGTATACACTTTACCCGGATTTCCCCCAAACCCCGTGTCTGGAATTCTCACCTACCTCGGGGTAGATAAAGGCATCCATGTTGTTATAACACTCTTGATTACTCACTTTTTCAAATGTGATAAAGCCCATTATCTCAATATTTTGTAGTCATATCTACCGTTAATCATCACCTCATTCACCACCATCTCTATATTGATATTGTAATCAAGCGACCATCATCGCGTCATAAATCCCATATAATAGAACTTCAAAATCTTGACTTGAAGTAAAATATCATCATCATACACTGGTAGAAAAAGGTCATTCTGTTGGATACGGACGACATATATACACCCATGAGGGGATGTATGAGGGCCTATAGACCTCAGATGTCGCGTGCACGAAAGCGTGCGCGAAGGGAACCTTTTCTCGTGTGAAAAGGACCACTCGATAAGTGGAAAAAGTTACTTTATAAGTGCAAAAAGGCACTTGATAAGTGAATGAAGAAGAGGATAAGTGAATGTGCTAATATAGGCTAATAAGCTTATATTTAGTTATTTCCTACAATAACTACCCCTAAAGCCTATATATAGGACCCAAGGGTCAGGCATTTACACTAATCTTACCAGGCCATAAGTTTGCATAAGGCAACTTGTGTTCTTCTTCTCCCTTCCATTAAAATCCTCTTCTAAATAGAGATTTAGGCGGTGAAACGCTGCTTCGATCCTCTGTGACGAAGTACTAACCGTTGTGGCGAATCCGAGGGCGAAGTTCAGATATTATGGTGCCGCGTACGCAAGCGTAAGTCTCTCCTCTTCATTCGATGCTAACATCATTGTTTTGATAGGATCCTACATTGGTATCAGAGCCATACGGGTTCGCCCCGGTCTAACCATCGCCCAGGTCTAACCGATGAACGAGGCGTTGTCTTTTTCACGAATGAGTTTCCTACCATTATGGATATGGTAGGAGCGCATCGTGGCAGAGAGAATCGTAGTAGTTGTTCTTTTCACGTTAGGGTCTTCTGTCATTACGGATATGGCAGGAACTCTCCGTGACGGGAAGAACTGACCGTTCATCTCGTCAAACTCGCACTCTTCATGGATGCTGAGTCTCCATTCAATAGGGAATGTGAACTCTCTTCATGTGGAGCGTGAAGTTTGCGGCCTTGAAAGTGTGTTATTTTTTATTTTGGCACATGGCCATTAAAGAATAACAACTTTCTCGATGAATGGGTGTTTCATCGGAGAAGACGATGGTGGTTACAAAAATTCTCAACGGAGAAGATGACCTCTTTGGTGCATGATCGACATGGCCATATGGGCCATGGAGGCTATGCACCCCCCCTCCCCATGCAGAGGGGGTTGGCTACGGCCAATGACAACCATGAATCCCCCTCCAGGAGGAGGGGTGTGCAAACCGGACCCCAAAGAAAGGGGAGGCCGGCCATGGCCAAGGGGCCATGGCCGGCCATGCACAAAGGCCATGACCGGCCTGGTCGAGGCCAGGCCAGCCTGGCCGGCGCCCTTACAGATGCCAGGGCCGGCGCCCTGGCCTCAGGCCAGGGCCTGGCCGGCCTGGTAGGCCCTGGCAAAGGCCAGGGCCGGTGCCCTGGCCTCGCCCAGGGCCTGGCCGGCACCCTGGCAGAGGCCAGGGTCGGCGCCCTGGCCTCGGCCAGGGCCTGGCCGGCACCCTGGCCACGGCCAGGGCCTGGTCGGCCCTGGCAGAGGCCAGGTGTAACGACCAGTTTTCACGATGCGTTTTATCAGTATTCTTCCGTGTGCTTAACCTTCTTCGTATCCGTAGTTAAGTCGTAAAGGACCCCGTATCCGTATCCGCAACTAGCTTTATATGTATTAGCCATTATTATTATTACCTTTAACAATAGTTTATTATTGAGTTTAAACAATTTCTTTGATACTCATTCTAAATTATTTTCGAATTCAAATGAGAGCTTCCCATATTAAATCCTATTAAAAACCTATAATCAAAGTTGGCTTTATTCAAGCCTAAATTCCTCCCTATTAATGTTTTCTTTTCAAAATTTTCCTTATTCACCCTAGCCTTAATTTCCTCTAATTGACTCCATATTTAGACTCTTTCAAAGTTTAAACCCAAATGATGTGAAACCCAACAGTACACACACACCCAGCACAATTTTCGCATACAACGGTTAACACAAAAAACAACAACAACAGCAAAGGGATAAAATGTTAGAGAACCTAAGGGTACAGCCATCACGTGATGTCCTTACCATATACAAGTATACAATACAACCTATATTCTTAAAACCCTAAGCTATATATTTTAACCTAGGCCCTAGCCTGATTGATGTGTTGATATTCTCAAATCCCCACACAATAGAACCCTATTCTCTTATAATAAACACCCTGGGCTAATACCTACTCACTCACGTGATACTCTTTTCGAAACCCCCAGCACACAAGGCTACCTAAAGGACCCTAGGGTTTTTTTTTAAATTCTCTCCTACAACCTACACTTCCAGCCGCCCCCCATTTCTCTTCTCCACGCATCAAACAAACCTCGCCCAGCCTCCCCTCACGGCACACACGCGACACCCCCTCAGCTCCAATCTCCGGTCTCATCTCCAGCTGCGCCGAGTTTCTTCCTCCTCCCTTGCACCAGTCACGCGTGGCCCCCGCTACAGCCGCCTTAACCCGAGATCCTCCACGCCTGCTCCTCCTCCTTCCTCCCCCTGCGCCGAGATCCAAACACCCTCAGGCCGAGACCCACAGCCCTCTCTACACTTCAACCGCCGGCCACCCTAGAACCAACACCCCCGCGAGCCGCGACCCCCCACGTGATGCACAGGCGCAGCGACATCGTCTCACCGATGCCCAGGAACGCCGGCACCCCTCCGACCACGCTGCTCGACCGCTCCGGCCCGGCGTCCCCCCAGCTGCGAGCTTAACCACGGGTAAGTGAGATATCGCATGTTCTCTTTTATGAACGATAGTTTTAGTATGTTAACAGGGCATTGGATAGCTAGGAGTAGTGTAGGCCAAGTTGTTTTAAACAATGTGAATGCATGTGTATAGACATCACCCCATGCTTTATGTGCTGGTGATTTATTGTTATAGTTCCCCTTTGTTCAAGCGATTTGTTTTGACTGCAATGTAAAAACAAAAGTATCCCTACTACTCTATATACTTGTTAAACAGGTAGGTTATGAGATGTCAGTTGTATATGTAAAATGCAAATACTAGTATCATACGTAATTTGTAACTCGTGAACATTAATTTGTATTTTTATATACGTAATGTTATTAAGTATTAGACTCATTACCTGCAACACTACCATTTTCTATAAGCTAGTGTTTTTCTTAGTACCAGTATGTCAGTCTTCAACTTATTAATTATAAAAGTAATGTTAGTGACTTAGTCAACTCTGATATATTTAAGTACTTGCATGCCTATGGTTATGTATTATATATATACATGTATATGCTCATAGATATGAGTTTTTGTTATCCTACATGTGTCAGTGCTGCTATGAATAAATGTGAGACTTAGGGTTAAATATATAGCTGATGTGTTAGTGGTAGTTAGTTTAGATCTATGTGGTTATAAATGTTTATCGGTAAAAATCCTTTAGCTTATACCAAATCTATTGGCACAGATATGTCCGCGCCGTTCGTACGATCCCAACAACACCAGGAGCACTGGAAACAGGCAAGTATATAATTTGTTATGATTTTTAGAAGTTTCGGCACGTTTACGCCGCCTTCATGTTTTGCTGTGTAACTCAAAAGTAGGCGTGAAATGACGTGCAAAACTGACACCATAATGACTAGGACGAAAATTGGGATCCAACGGTATATCATATGATATATCCCCAATTTAAACAACTAGAGAAAGAAATTGTTTCTGTAGCAAGTTGAACAAAAAGGACAAAATCGTCATTAATTGAAATTACGGAAACGGTCGTTCGACCCGTTTCCGCTTTGCAGAACTGTCACCATAAAACTTTAATATTGTCAACAATGAAATTCAGTGATTCTTGACCTGATTAACAATATGGACATCGTGAAACCGTGCGCCTCGAAGGCGGTATCGTGATATCGTGATGTCGTGTGAGTCGACTAGGCCGGCTCGTGTTCCGGCAAAACTTTTGGGTGGGGTTAGGGTTGAGCGGCCACTGAGCGTATGAAAGGTACTCTCCTCAAGAGCACCACCCGACGCGGTGGGTTAGTGTCAATCACGGTAAGCCCCCGTGAGCGGAACGACCTTCTCATCACGACCTAAAGGCGAGAACCCTAGATTAGATGTGAAGTCTTGACATGGTCATTGTAACGCTAACTTGGTCATCGTGAATATTGAAATGCTAACAAATTCAGAGAATCTTAACTTTAATATTGCAACCGTCTAGAACTGCATGCTAGGATTATTTCTTTCTGCTCCGAAATGTTAAATGTTAATTGCTGCAGTCGTTTCTTTTATTAAATGCTTCTAAATTTCATATACTTGTTATATACTTCGCCTTGGGATGCTAACTTTTCTTGCAGACCCCTAGCTGACATACATTCATGTTTGTGGATGTATGTCAGATTCAGAGCTTGAGTACCAGGAGGACCAGTATGAGACGCCAGAGTTGGAGAGTCAGGAGTTCGCACCTGACGCTTTCTGCGGAAGACTAGAGCCTCTGTCACTACTTGAGTTTTGTTTTCAGTGCTTGTAGTAGGTTTAGCACTTTGTTATAGTTTCCTTTTTGTCCATGCCGAGTCCAGTTGTCTTATTTTCTTGTACGAATAATTTTGGAAATACCCTTTTAATTTAATGAAAAGTCTTCTGATTGTTCTGATACGCAAATGCAAGGACCTCTTTTCTGTGTTTTTATCACAGACGCTTATTGAACTCGAGCTTCACCGCTCCAGTTCAAGCGGACCGCGTAACGCTCTCGTTTCCGGTGCCTTTTGGGAAGCGGGGCGTTACAGGTTTTAGTGGTGGCCCATGCAGGTCTCCTGCAACTGCGAAATTCAGAACAATGAGAACACGGTTCATTAGCCAAAACATCCAGAACTAGTTCGTACGCAGAATTACTCGAATGCCTTATCTCAGCACGATAGGAACCCAATATCAGGATAATCGGAAGAGTTAGTTAGACGCTCGTGATTGTTAGTTAGACACCCTTACCACGACATTCCTATCGCAGTCTAGCTCGTTGAAGAACCTTAGTGCTAAACATTAGTTGACCCAATGATTATTTCTCCCCTGATTTTATTTTTCCTAAACATTACATTTCCATATTAATGATCGTAGAAGCCGTTGTAGTGCATTCACAGAGATATTTCCTAGTCGTCCCTACGTTACGATTGTCAAACCTATTCATTGTCCTCGATTCACGTAAAATCTTCAGATCTGTCATCTTTACCTTGAACCTCTCCGTTGCAAATCCGGGGTCTTCTAAAAAGTACTTTCGATATTTCATTTATTCTTCGCTAAGTTTAAGATTCTTTCGAAAACTTGTACTTAGATTTTCTACACTTAAACCCAATCTTGATTATGAAACCCTCCTGACGTAATCCTTAGTTATTTCTTATAGCAAATTTTTCATACACCTTTCCGCCCTTATACTTCACATAGCCTTATACAGCTACTCTATTTTCCCCATGTAATGAACTTTTTAAAAACGTTATTTCTATTTTGGTAACTCAAAATATTATCCCCTTTTCTTACCAACAGATTTTAAAACAGTCACTCATACATACTTTTGAAATACTTTCCTAAGTTAAATAGAACTTCAAAATCTTGTGTGTCAGCCTTATAACCATCGTCTTCGTATTATTATTTTAAAAAAAGAATTCTTTTTGCAAACCGATTTCCATTTACAAAACAAGCACTACATCACTAGGTCCGCAATTACTCTTCACCTATTATTTGACTGGTCACATTCTACGATTTAACTTAAACCATATGTTCGCTATTTTAAAGATGTTATTATTTTTACACAAACCTTCCTCTTCTTAGTTATTTAATTACTCATGTCACTCAACCAGCTACCCTCTTATCCATCCCACCATCCCACATTCGGAACCGTCCATCACAACTTAAATTCGTTACAACATTCAACTTTGAATCCTACCCTATTCCTTAGTTACCACACTAGTGCTTATCCTTGCTTGTGTCAGCTTTAGTTTAAGTATAGTGGGACCATTAGCTTGATGGTGGTGTTGTGGTGCATGTAAATAGATTTTGAATTGGACCCGTGTGTGCGAATCCCTAAGCACCACTTATACATGAGTGTGCTTACCCTTAGTATATTAATATAGTGTGATTATCTATTGTGTTATATGTGCGTGTACGGTGATATGTGACATAATATGCATATAGTTGAGTATAGATCAGAAAGTGTTATACTTATACTTAGACGAGTGATTAGCTATATCGCTATATGAATATCCGTGCATATTAGATTTAGTTTTGGCTAGTTACCAGGAGTGTATGTACCTTAGTCGTGCTTGTTAATGGTTGAAATTGTATACTAGTATAGTGATATGCACGTTAGGTGTAAAGATAATAGGTATACGTATAGTTATATGTGTAGATTTATTATGTGATTTATATGTTAGTATGTCTGGTGTGTGCTCGTGTGTATGTGGTTAGCTATAGGTGTGTATATAAATAAATATTGTATGAACAAGTGTGTTTTATATATAGTAGGATGACTATAATTACCCCTACGGGATGATGTATGAGCGTGTGCGTACCATGAAGTATGCCTAGTCGTATGTTTGTGACTACGTATATGAGGATGTATGTAATAGTATCCTAGCCCTATGTAAATTACCATGGTTGTGTATACTGGTGTGTGTATATATATCTGTCCTATATGGATACGAGATAGGCGTGTAGTAGTGTAAGTATGTATTTGTGTGTTAAATGTACGTATGTGTATGTATTTGAAAGTTTGTGATGCATGAGTAAGAATAGGCACATGGATGTATATTGTCTCATTATAATGTATGTATGACTGGGATAGAATGACCGTAGTGTCTAAGTCCACTCACCCCTAGGTCGGCCTATTTAAGGAAGTCTGAGGACGGACTTGATCTTAATGTGGGTAGATTACGATGACCCTAGTGCTATGAATAAGGCGTGCGTGCATAAATCTGTGTTTGGTGTGAGGTAATACGTGCATGTATATGTGTGTAGTGATATGTACTATAATGTGTATGTGGTAATATGCGATATGTAAAAGTGATTGTACGATTGAAATGTTAATTGACAAAGAATGGTTGTATTTTTATTAGTGGTATGTTTATGTGACATGTAGTATTATATCATTAAAGATTGTTAGTGTATGAGATATATGGTAATATATTGTGTATTAATAAGGATGTGAGTGTGCAAGGTGTTGGCACACTTACAACTAGTAATTTGATGTGGTTGTGTAGTAAGTATTATTATTCGTCGAGTATAATATTGGTTGGATTATGTTTGTAGGGTGATATTAAACATGTTATATAAATACGTAATTGGTAACGTCACATGTGTATAGTTACTACTAGTAGCATTAGCGTTGATTAGTATTATCAGTGGTAATACTTTTGGTATTGATATTAATATTAGAAATACTATTTGGATATGGCACGATGGTTATTTATCGTGTGTATACATTAGAAGAGAGATACGAGCGTTACCCTGATATTTTCCCTGTGTTTTAGCCGATATAATTCCGAGGACGGAATCATTCTTAAGGTGGGTAGGATGTAACGACCAGTTTTCACGATGCATTTTATCACTATTCTTCCGTGTGCTTAACCTTCTTCGTATCCATAGTTAAGTCGTAAAGGACCCTGTATCCGTATCCACAACTAGCTTTATACGTATTAGCCATTATTATTATTACCTTTAACAATAGTTTATTATTGAGTTTAAACAATTTATTTGATACTCATTCTAAATTATTTTCGAATTCAAATGAGAGCTTCCCATATTAAATCCTATTAAAAACCTATAATCAAAGTTGGCTTTATTCAAGCCTAAATTCCTCCCTATTAATGTTTTCTTTTCAAAATTTTCCTTATTCACCCTAGCCTTAATTTCCTCTAATCGACTCCATATTTAGACTCTTTCAAAGTTTAAACCCAAATGATGTGAAACCCAACTGTACACACACACCCAGCACAATTTTCGCACACAACGGTTAACACAAAAAACAACAACAACAGCAAAGGGATAAAATGTTAGAGAACCTAAGGGTACAGCCATCACGTGATGTCCTTACCATATACAAGTATACAATACAACCTATATTCTTAAAACCCTAAGCTATATATTTTAACCTAGGCCCTAGCCTGATTGATGTGTTGATATTCTCAAATCCCCACACAATAGAACCCTATTCTCTTATAATAAACACCCTGGGCTAATACCTACTCACTCACGTGATACTCTTTTCGAAACCCCCAACACACAAGGCTACCTAAAGGACCCTAGGGTTTTTTTTTAAATTCTCTCCTACAACCTACACTTCCAGCCGCCCCCCATTTCTCTTCTCCACGCATCAAACAAACCTCGCCCAGCCTCCCCTCACGGCACACACGCGACACCCCCTCAGCTCCAATCTCCGGTCTCATCTCCAGCTGCGCCGAGTTTCTTCCTCCTCCCTTGCACCAGTCACGCGCGGCCCCCGCTACAGCCGCCTTAACCCGAGATCCTCCACGCCTGCTCCTCCTCCTTCCTCCCCCTGCGCCGAGATCCAAACACCCTCAGGCCGAGACCCACAGCCCTCTCTACACTTCAACCGCCGGCCACCCTAGAACCAACACCCCCGCGAGCCGCGACCCCCCACGTGATGCACAGGCGCAGCGGCATCGTCTCACCGATGCCCAGGAACGCCGGCACCCCTCCGACCACGCTGCTCAACCGCTCCGGCCCGGCGTCCCCCCAGCTGCGAGCTTAACCACGGGTAAGTGAGATATCGCATGTTCTCTTTTATGAACGATAGTTTTAGTATGTTAACAGGGCATTGGATAGCTAGGAGTAGTGTAGGCCAAGTTGTTTTAAACAATGTGAATGCATGTGTATAGACATCACCCCATGCTTTATGTGCTGGTGATTTATTGTTACAGTTCCCCTTTGTTCAAGCGATTTGTTTTGACTGCAATGTAAAAACAAAAGTATCCCTACTACTCTATATACTTGTTAAACAGGTAGGTTATGAGATGTCAGTTGTATATGTAAAATGCAAATACTAGTATCATACGTAATTTGTAACTCGTGAACATTAATTTGTATTTTTATATACGTAATGTTATTAAGTATTAGACTCATTACCTGCAACACTACCATTTTCTATAAGCTAGTGTTTTTCTTAGTACCAGTATGTCAGTCTTTAACTTATTAATTATAAAAGTAATGTTAGTGACTTAGTCAACTCTGATATATTTAAGTACTTGCATGCCTATGGTTATGTATTATATATATACATGTATATGCTCATAGATATGAGTTTTTGTTATCCTACATGTGTCAGTGCTGCTATGAATAAATGTGAGACTTAGGGTTAAATATATAGCTGATGTGTTAGTGGTAGTTAGTTTAGATCTATGTGGTTATAAATGTTTATCGGTAAAAATCCTTTAGCTTATACCAAATCTATTGGCACAGATATGTCCGCGCCGTTCGTACGATCCCAACAACACCAGGAGCACTGGAAACAGGCAAGTATATAATTTGTTATGATTTTTAGAAGTTTCGGCACGTTTACGCCGCCTTCATGTTTTGCTGTGTAACTCAAAAGTAGTCGTGAAATGACGTGCAAAACTGACACCATAATGACTAGGACGAAAATTGGGATCCAACGGTATATCATATGATATATCCCCAATTTAAACAACTAGAGAAAGAAATTGTTTCTGTAGCAAGTTGAACAAAAAGGACAAAATCGTCATTAATTGAAATTACGGAAACGGTCGTTCGACCCGTTTCCGCTTTGCAGAACTGTCACCATAAAACTTTAATATTGTCAACAATGAAATTCAGTGATTCTTGACCTGATTAACAATATGGACATCGTGAAACCGTGCGCCTCGAAGGCGGTATCGTGATATCGTGATGTCGTGTGAGTCGACTAGGCCGGCTCGTGTTCCGGCAAAACTTTTGGGTGGGGTTAGGGTTGAGCGGCCACTGAGCGTATGAAAGGTACTCTCCTCAAGAGCACCACCCGACGCGGTGGGTTAGTGTCAATCACGGTAAGCCCCCGTGAGCGGAACGACCTTCTCATCACGACCTAAAGGCGAGAACCCTAGATTAGATGTGAAGTCTTGACATGGTCATTGTAACGCTAACTTGGTCATCGTGAATATTGAAATGCTAACAAATTCATAGAATCTTAACTTTAATATTGCAACCGTCTAGAACTGCATGCTAGGATTATTTCTTTCTGCTCCGAAATGTTAAATGTTAATTGCTGCAGTCGTTTCTTTTATTAAATGCTTCTAAATTTCATATACTTGTTATATACTTCGCCTTGGGATGCTAACTTTTCTTGCAGACCCTTAGCTGACATACATTCATGTTTGTGGATGTATGTCAGATTCAGAGCTTGAGTACCAGGAGGACCAGTATGAGACGCCAGAGTTGGAGAGTCAGGAGTTCGCACCTGACGCTTTCTGCGGAAGACTAGAGCCTCTATCACTACTTGAGTTTTGTTTTCAGTGCTTGTAGTAGGTTTAGCACTTTGTTATAGTTTCCTTTTTGTCCATGCCGAGTCCAGTTGTCTTATTTTCTTGTACGAATAATTTTGGAAATACCCTTTTAATTTAATGAAAATTCTTCTGATTGTTCTGATACGCAAATGCAAGGACCTCTTTTCTGTGTTTTTATCACAGACGCTTATTGAACTCGAGCTTCACCGCTCCAGTTCAAGCGGACCGCGTAACGCTCTCGTTTCCGGTGCCTTTTGGGAAGCGGGGCGTTACAGGTTTTAGTGGTGGCCCATGCAGGTCTCCTGCAACTGCGAAATTCAGAACAATGAGAACACGGTTCATTAGCCAAAACATCCAGAACTAGTTCGTACGCAGAATTACTCGAATGCCTTGTCTCAGCACGATAGGAACCCAATATCAGGATAATCGGAAGAGTTAGTTAGACGCTCGTGATTGTTAGTTAGACACCCTTACCACGACATTCCTATCGCAGTCTAGCTCGTTGAAGAACCTTAGTGCTAAACATTAGTTGACCCAATGATTATTTCTCCCCTGATTTTATTTTTCCTAAACATTACATTTCCATATTAATGATCGTAGAAGCCGTTGTAGTGCATTCACGGAGATATTTCCTAGTCGTCCCTACGTTACGATTGTCAAACCTATTCATTGTCCTCGATTCACGTAAAATCTTCAGATCTGTCATCTTTACCTTGAACCTCTCCATTGCAAATCCGGGGTCTTCTAAAAAGTACTTTCGATATTTCATTTATTCTTCGCTAAGTTTAAGATTCTTTCGAAAACTTGTACTTAGATTTTCTACACTTAAACCCAATCTTGATTATGAAACCCTCCTGACGTAATCCTTAGTTATTTCTTATAGCAAATTTTTCATACACCTTTCCGCCCTTATACTTCACATAGCCTTATACAGCTACTCTATTTTCCCCATGTAATGAACTTTTTAAAAACGTTATTTCTATTTTGGTAACTCAAAATATTATCCCCTTTTCTTACCAACAGATTTTAAAACAGTCACTCATACATACTTTTGAAATACTTTCCTAAGTTAAATAGAACTTCAAAATCTTGTGTGTCAGCCTTATAACCATCGTCTTCGTATTATTATTTTAAAAAAAGAATTCTTTTTGCAAACCGATTTCCATTTACAAAACAAGCACTACATCACTAGGCCCGCAATTACTCTTCACCTATTATTTGACTGGTCACATTCTACGATTTAACTTAAACCATATGTTCGCTATTTTAAAGATGTTATTATTTTTACACAAACCTTCCTCTTCTTAGTTATTTAATTACTCATGTCACTCAACCAGCTACCCTCTTATCCATCCCACCATCCCACATTCGGAACCGTCCATCACAACTTAAATTCGTTACAACATTCAACTTTGAATCCTACCCTATTCCTTAGTTACCACACTAGTGCTTATCCTTGCTTGTGTCAGCTTTAGTTTAAGTATAGTGGGACCATTAGCTTGATGGTGGTGTTGTGGTGCATGTAAATAGATTTTGAATTGGACCCGTGTATGCGAATCCCTAAGCACCACTTATACATGAGTGTGCTTACCCTTAGTATATTAATATAGTGTGATTATCTATTGTGTTATATGTGCGTGTACGGTGATATGTGACATAATATGCATATAGTTGAGTATAGATCAGAAAGTGTTATACTTATACTTAGACGAGTGATTAGCTATATCGCTATATGAATATCCGTGCATATTAGATTTAGTTTTGGCTAGTTACCAGGAGTGTATGTACCTTAGTCGTGCTTGTTAATGGTTGAAATTGTATACTAGTACAGTGATATGCACGTTAGGTGTAAAGATAATAGGTATACGTATAGTTATATGTGTAGATTTATTATGTGATTTATATGTTAGTATGTCTGGTGTGTGCTCGTGTGTATGTGGTTAGCTATAGGTGTGTATATAAATAAATATTGTATGAACAAGTGTGTTTTATATATAGTAGGATGACTATAATTACCCCTACGGGATGATGTATGAGCGTGTGCGTACCATGAAGTATGCCTAGTCGTATGTTTGTGACTACGTATATGAGGATGTATGTAATAGTATCCTAGCCCTATGTAAATTACCATGGTTGTGTATACTGGTGTGTGTATATATATCTGTCCTATATGGATACGAGATAGGCGTGTAGTAGTGTAAGTATGTATTTGTGTGTTAAATGTACGTATGTGTATGTATTTGAAAGTGTGTGATGCATGAGTAAGAATAGGCACATGGATGTATATTGTCTCATTATAATGTATGTATGACTGGGATAGAATGACCGTAGTGTCTAAGTCCACTCACCCCTAGGTCGGCCTATTTAAGGAAGTCTGAGGACGGACTTGATCTTAAGGTGGGTAGATTACGATGACCCTAGTGCTATGAATAAGGCGTGCGTGCATAAATCTGTGTTTGGTGTGAGGTAATACGTGCATGTATATGTGTGTAGTGATATGTACTATAATGTGTATGTGGTAATATGCGATATGTAAAAGTGATTGTACGATTGAAATGTTAATTGACAAAGAATGGTTGTATTTTTATTAGTGGTATGTTTATGTGACATGTAGTATTATATCATTAAAGATTGTTAGTGTATGAGATATATGGTAATATATTGTGTATTAATAAGGATGTGAGTGTGCAAGGTGTTGGCACACTTACAACTAGTAATTTGATGTGGTTGTGTAGTAAGTATTATTATTCGTCGAGTATAATATTGGTTGGATTATGTTTGTAGGGTGATATTAAACATGTTATATAAATACGTAATTGGTAACGTCACATGTGTATAGTTACTACTAGTAGCATTAGCGTTGATTAGTATTATCAGTGGTAATACTTTTGGTATTGATATTAATATTAGAAATACTATTTGGATATGGCACGATGGTTATTTATCCTGTGTATACATTAGAAGAGAGATACGAGCGTTACCCTGATATTTTCCCTGTGTTTTAGCCGATATGATTCCGAGGACGGAATCATTCTTAAGGTGGGTAGGATGTAACGACCAGTTTTCACGATGCATTTTATCACTATTCTTCAGTGTGCTTAACCTTCTTCGTATCCATAGTTAAGTCGTAAAGGACCCTGTATCCGTATCCACAACTAGCTTTATACGTATTAGCCATTATTATTATTACCTTTAACAATAGTTTATTATTGAGTTTAAACAATTTATTTGATACTCATTCTAAATTATTTTCGAATTCAAATGAGAGCTTCCCATATTAAATCCTATTAAAAACCTATAATCAAAGTTGGCTTTATTCAAGCCTAAATTCCTCCCTATTAATGTTTTCTTTTCAAAATTTTCCTTATTCACCCTAGCCTTAATTTCCTCTAATTGACTCCATATTTAGACTCTTTCAAAGTTTAAACCCAAATGATGTGAAACCCAACTGTACACACACACCCAACACAATTTTAGCACACAACGGTTAACACAAAAAACAACAACAACAGCAAAGGGATAAAATGTTAGAGAACCTAAGGGTACAGCCATCACGTGATGTCCTTACCATATACAAGTATACAATACAACCTATATTCTTAAAACCCTAAGCTATATATTTTAACCTAGGCCCTAGCCTGATTGATGTGTTGATATTCTCAAATCCCCACACAATAGAACCCTATTCTCTTATAATAAACACCCTGGGCTAATACCTACTCACTCACGTGATACTCTTTTCGAAACCCCCAGCACACAAGGCTACCTAAAGGACCCTAGGGTTTTTTTTTTAAATTCTCTCCTACAACCTACACTTCCAGCCGCCCCCCATTTCTCTTCTCCACGCATCAAACAAACCTCGCCCAGCCTCCCCTCACGGCACACACGCGACACCCCCTCAGCTCCAATCTCCGGTCTCATCTCCAGCTGCGTCGAGTTTCTTCCTCCTCCCTTGCACCAGTCACGCGCAGCCCCCGCTACAGCCGCCTTAACCCGAGATCCTCCATGCCTGCTCCTCCTCCTTCCTCCCCCTGCGCCGAGATCCAAACACCCTCAGGCCGAGACCCACAGCCCTCTCTACACTTCAACCGCCGGCCACCCTAGAACCAACACCCCCGCAAGCCGCGACCCCCCACGTGACGCACAGGCGCAGCGGCATCGTCTCACCGATGCCCAGGAACGCCGGCACCCCTCCGACCACGCTGCTCGACCGCTCCGGCCCAGCGTCCCCCCAGCTGCGAGCTTAACCACGGGTAAGTGAGATATCGCATGTTCTCTTTTATGAACGATAGTTTTAGTATGTTAACAGGGCATTGGATAGCTAGGAGTAGTGTAGGCCAAGTTGTTTTAAACAATGTGAATGCATGTGTATAGACATCACCCCATGCTTTATGTGCTGGTGATTTATTGTTACAGTTCCCCTTTGTTCAAGCGATTTGTTTTGACTGCAATGTAAAAACAAAAGTATCCCTACTACTCTATATACTTGTTAAACAGGTAGGTTATGAGATGTCAGTTGTATATGTAAAATGCAAATACTAGTATCATACGTAATTTGTAACTCGTGAACATTAATTTGTATTTTTATATACGTAATGTTATTAAGTATTAGACTCATTACCTGCAACACTACCATTTTCTATAAGCTAGTGTTTTTCTTAGTACCAGTATGTCAGTCTTCAACTTATTAATTATAAAAGTAATGTTAGTGACTTAGTCAACTCTGATATATTTAAGTACTTGCATGCCTATGGTTATGTATTATATATATACATGTATATGCTCATAGATATGAGTTTTTGTTATCCTACATGTGTCAGTGCTGCTATGAATAAATGTGAGACTTAGGGTTAAATATATAGCTGATGTGTTAGTGGTAGTTAGTTTAGATCTATGTGGTTATAAATGTTTATCGGTAAAAATCCTTTAGCTTATACCAAATCTATTGGCATAGATATGTCCGCGCCGTTCGTACGATCCTAACAACACCAGGAGCACTGGAAACAGGCAAGTATATAATTTGTTATGATTTTTAGAAGTTTCGGCACGTTTACACCGCCTTCATGTTTTGCTGTGTAACTCAAAAGTAGACCTGAAATGACGTGCAAAACTGACACCATAATGACTAGGACGAAAATTGGGATCCAACGGTATATCATATGATATATCCCCAATTTAAACAACTAGAGAAAGAAATTGTTTCTGTAGCAAGTTGAACAAAAAGGACAAAATCGTCATTAATTGAAATTACGGAAACGGTCGTTCGACCCGTTTCCGCTTTGCAGAACTGTCACCATAAAACTTTAATATTGTCAACAATGAAATTCAGTGAGTCTTGACATGATTAACAATATGGACATCGTGAAACCGTGCGCCTCGAAGGCGGTATCGTGATATCGTGTTGTCGTGTGAATCGACTAGGCCGGCTCGTGTTCCGGCAAAACTTTTGGGTGGGGTTAGGGTTGAGCGGCCACTGGGCGTATGAAAGGTACTCTCCTCAAGAGCACCACCCGACGCGGTGGGTTAGTGTCAATCACGGTAAGCCCCCGTGAGCGGAACGACCTTCTCATCACGACCTAAAGGCGAGAACCCTAGATTAGATGTGAAGTCTTGACATGGTCATTGTAACGCTAACTTGGTCATCGTGAATATTGAAATGCTAACAAATTCAGAGAATCTTAACTTTAATATTGCAACTGTCTAGAACTGCATGCTAGGATTATTTCTTTCTGTTCCGAAATGTTAAATGTTAATTGCTGCAGTCGTTTCTTTTATTAAATGCTTCTAAATTTCATATACTTGTTATATACTTCGCCTTGGGATGCTAACTTTTCTTGCAGACCCCTAGCTGACAAACATTCATGTTTGTGGATGTATGTCAGATTCAGAGCTTGAGTACCAGGAGGACCAGTATGAGACGCCAGAGTTGGAGAGTCAGGAGTTCGCACCTGACGCTTTCTGCGGAAGACTAGAGCCTATGTCACTACTTGAGTTTTGTTTTCAGTTCTTGTAGTAGGTTTAGCTCTTTGTTATAGTTTCCTTTTTGTCCATGCTGAGTCCAGTTGTCTTATTTTCTTGTACAAATAATTTTGGAAATACCCTTTTAATTTAATGAAAAGTCTTCTGATTGTTCTGATACACAAATGCAAGGACCTCTTTTCTGTGTTTTTATCACAGACGCTTATTGAACTCGAGCTTCACCGCTCCAGTTCAAGCGGACCGCGTAACGCTCTCGTTTCCGGTGCCTTTTGGGAAGCGGGGCGTTACACCAGGGCCGGCGCCCTGGCCTCAGGCCAGGGCCTGGCCGGCCTGGCCAGCCCTGGCAGAGGCCAGGACCGGTGCCCTGGCTTCAGGCCAGGGCCTGGCCGGCCCTGGCCGAGGGCCAGGGTTTCCCTTGGCCGGCCAGGGCAGAGGCCCTGGCCGAGGGCCAGGGTTTCCCCTGGCTGGCCTCGGCCAGGGCAGAGGCCCTGGAGGGGGGGCCAGAGCCCCTGGCCAGCCAGGTCAGAGGCCGTGGCCGACCAGCCAGGAACCCTTGGCCGGACCTGGCCGGCCTCGGCCAGGGCAGAGGCCCTGGCCGAGGGGAGATGGCCACACCGAGGAGCCCTACGGTGCCGTCGGTTTCGACCTCGGCCACCTGTATGGCCGGCCCATACGGGACCGGCGGCAGTTGCATACGGCAAAAACACCGGTCCATACGGGACCTGTGGCAGTTGCATACGACAAACCCCCACGAAAGGGGGAATTCGGCCTTGGCGCGACCACAGCTCAACCCCGGCAATGGCCAGTGCAGGCTAACACCTCCCGCTGCAAAATACGTTTGCAAAATACGTTTGAAAAATACGTATTCAGAATACGTTTTTTCAAAAATGCTTTTCCGCTGCAAAGTACTATAGAGTACTATCGTTTGATAAGTGAGGGGAAAATATTGAAAGTTGTTCTAAATGGTGATTGGAATCGTAGAGACCTTTCCGATTCTAGAGCAACATCTTCAATATTTTTCGAAAGTAACTTATTAAATGTAAAAATATCATTCCAAGTGGGATATTCCAAGTGGGAGTGATATCTATGAATAAGAATTTTATGCAATGATTTTTGATCGAACCTTCGGTTTTGTGTCTTTTGCAGCATTTTAAAGTTAAAATGTCTTCCGCTTCAAAGAACATCGTCGTTGAGTTAAACAAAGGTGAAAAACTCAACGGCGATAATTACAAACTATGGTCCATCAAGATACAATATGTTCTAGAGGAGCAAGAAGTGCTCGAAACTCTGAAGAACATAATGATTGAACGAGAGTTGGGCACTACGGCCCAACACAGAAGAGACAAGGAAGCTTTCGATGCTTGGTCTCGGAAGAACAAGATTGCACACATTACGTTGTTGTCCAGTATGGCCGACGACATAATGCGTATCTTCCGAGAACATGACCTAGCCATGGACATATGGTCCAAGCTTGAGGAGAAGTTTGGTGGCACCTCGATGTCCAAACTTCGTTCTTTAACTATAAGATTTGATTCATACAAGAAACGTCCAAATCATTCCATGGGGAAACATCTGCGACGTATGGCGAATCTCATCTCAGAGTTAAAGGATGCAGGTCATGTGCTCACTGACGAGCAACAAGTCCAAGCAGTTATACGTTCCCTACCAAATGGGTGGGACCAAATGAAGAAGCATCTCACTCATAATGAGAGCATCAAGAACTTCAGCGATGTTTCTAAGCACCTCGAGTTAGAGGAAGAGCGGCTTGCGGCCGCCAAGCCAAGTGCAGAAGTCCACATGGTTGCTAGTTCCTCACACGGGGGAAAGAAACGGAAAAATCGTTCGAAGTTTACTAATGAACGTAATAAGCAACCAGAGTCTACCAAGAAACCCAAACATAAGGGTGGGAACAAGAAATGGCACCAAGATGATCAAGTGCTTCAAGTGCAACAAGTTAGGTCACTATGCCCGTTCTTGTACGGATGAAGGTGACAAGGTAACTTGTAATGCTAGTTACATATATGTTTCTAGTTCAATATTTCTTGTAGAATCTAATCCATTTTGGATAATTGATTCAGGTGCCACCGACCACATAGCAAGGGACAGACGGTCCTTCGTGGAGTATCATCGGATACCCCAAGGAACGAAGTGGATATATGTAGGAAACAACACACATGTTGAAGTGAAAGGCGTTGGGACGTGCAAGCTCGTCTTGGAAAATGGCCGCACTATCCTACTTCATGATGTTCTCTTCGCTCCAGATATTCGAAGGAATATTATATCTGTGGTCGTGTTAATGGGTCTTGGTTATAGCTGGTTCTTTCATAATTGTAAAATGGACTTGTCTTGTAATAATACTCTAATTGGTTCTGGGTATGTTTTCAAAGGATTTGTTGTATAAAATACAATGTATGATTCCTTATTTAATAATGAAAATTTCCTTGTTGCAAATTCATCAAATTATGAATCAGATGTAATTTGTTGGCATGCAAGGCTTGGTCACATTGGACCAACACGAATGGATAGACTTGCCAAACGTGGCCTTCTATCCAATGTTTCAAAGGTCGAATTGTCGACTTGCGAACATTGCCTTGTAGGGAAATCTTGTCGCAAGCCATTTGGAACCGGCACAAGGGCCAAGGTTCCATTACAGCTCATCCATTCGGACATATGTGGTCCAATGAATGTCAAGACAAGAAGTGGGAAGTCCTATTTCATCACTTTTATTGATGACTTCACCCGATTCGGTCATATCTATTTGATATCCCACAAAAGTGAAGCATTAACCTGCTTTCAAAACTATATGAGTTTGGTGGAAAATCAATTAGATCGTAAGATTAAGGTCTTGCGAACCGATAGAGGCGGTGAATACCAATCAACAAGTTTTAAGGAACTTTGTGATGAAAAAGGCATAGTTCATCAGGTAACTATGCCTTATACTCCGCAACAAAATGGTGTTGCAGAAAGGAGAAATAGGAATTTAATGGAAATGATCTGTTCAATGATGACGCAAGCTAACTTGCCAATCACCTTTTGGGGTGATGCATTATTGACGGCCGCTTTCATTTTAAACCGCGTACCCTCGAAATCAGTTAGCTCCACTCCTTATGAGTTGTGGAACCAAAGGTCTCCTGACTTAAACATTTTAAAACCTTGGGGATGTGCATCCTACGCACATATTTCCTCCCATAAGTATGGCAAACTTGGACCAAGGGGAGGAAATGTATCTTTATACGATATGTAGAAAACTCCCAAAGGTTATGTTTTCATTGGTCAGGAAGACAATGGAGGTCTAATTGAATTTGAGTCGAGGGATGTCACTTTCTTGGAAAATGAGTTTCCAAGACAGGGCGAGATAAGTCAGGACTTATCTCTATTTGATATTGATGATCAAGAAGGATTACCTCATTCGAGTGGGAGAATTCTTGGTGAAGACGAAAATACGTTTCAACCTTCACCAATGGATGATACGAATGACGCAAATCCTATTCCATACGGGAATAATGATCAAAGTGGGAGCATTTCTAACGACATTCCAAGTGGGGAGTGATATTAGAATTGATCTAAATTCGAGTCAACAAGGACTTGAAGAATCTCAAATACGACGTAGTAGTCGTACAAGGTTGGCTCCTCTAAGATTTGAGGATGGATTCCCACAAACCTTTATGACTTTACTACAAGATGATGACGAGCCTGTTACTTTCAAACAGGCCCTATCATGCCCTGTAAAAGACAAATGGATGGAAGCGATGAAGGAGGAATTAGAATCCATGAAAGTTAACCAAGTCTAGGACTTAGTTGACTTACCCAGAGGACGTAGAGCTATGGGAACAAATGGGTTCTTAAGATCAAGCATAAGGCTGATGGCTCTATAGACAGATATAAAGCTCACCTTGTCGTGAAAGGTTTTACGCAACATGAAGGGATAGACTACGAAGAGACCTTCTCGCCTGTTATTCGTTTTACCTCGATTCGCTTGATTCTGGCTATGGTAGCTTACTTAGACCTCGAATTATATCAGATGGATGTAAAGACTGCCTTTCTCAATGAATAATTGGACGAGGAGATTTATATGGAACAACCAACAGGGTTTGTAAAAGAAGGAAACGAACATAAGGTTTGTAAACTTCGTAAGTCCATATATGGTCTTAAACAATCCTCGAGGCAATGGTATATACGATTTCAAGAAGTTGTCTTATCAAATGGTTTTACCATGCTTGATGAAGATAACTGTGTATATATCAAGCGGAGCAAAAGCAAGTATGTTATTATGTTTCTATATGTAGATGACATTTTAATAGCCGGAAATGACAAGGGCTTTAATGTGATGGATATCAATGCTTGGCTTTCATCAGTATTTGAGATGAAAGACATGGAAGAAGCCGCATATATCCTTGGAGTTAAGATTTCAAGGAATCGTTCGAAGAAACTTCTTTCTCTTTCACAAGAGACTTATATAAAGAAGGTTCTAGAACATTTTAATATGCAGGACTATAAGTCCATTGATACTCCAATAAGCAAATGCGATAATTTATGTCTGAAGATGTGTCCTAAGAACCAAATGGAAAAGGAAATTATGAAAAAAGTTTCATATTCCAGTGCAGTTGGTAGTCTTATGTACGCTATGATGTGTACAAGACCGGACATCTGTTTTGCCGTTGGAATGGTAAGTCGTTACCAATCCAATCTAGGGCAAACACACTGGAAAGCGGTTAAGAGGATAAATTTGCAAAATACTATGATAAGAACAAGAAGGTAGACATAGGATACATATCTACGCATGAGATGATAGCGGATCCTCTTACGAAGGCGATCCCCAGAGATGTGTTTTACAAACACTTATCATCTCAAGGATTGTGTAAGAGCTGAGTTGTATCAATGTATATTCACATGTCTATGAAAGATCAAATTTAATAAAAGAATAAGTTCTTTTTGACATTGCATATGAGTTTCACGAGAATGTTTGTGTACATTTCTTTTAATCTCAGCTGTTTTTTTGTATGTCGGACAGATTAAGGTTGGCTCTCTCACATGAGCAACCACCTTTATTTTATCAGACGGATAAGATAAAGATGAGTCCTGGTTTAAGTCAAAATCGTCAGACGGATGATTTAGAGTCATGACTTAAACAAAATGGTCGTATGAAAGATCTGCATCATATGGATGCTTATAAAAGATCTAAGAAGATTTTTTAAAATCTTATCTGTCTTATGCGGGATGTCGGTCCAGGAGATTACTGAGTAGTAAAAGGGACTCAAAGTCAGACATTGTAGTGTCTGATCATCATCCTTACAACATCATTAAGACATACGCTCCCTGGGAAAGGAGTGATGTTGTAATACGTATTCATACTACGTATGCATTTGACCACTGGGTTAGAATAGTAATTGTGTTTACTATTATGTGAGACCCAAAGACCACATGGGTCTTAACTCATTACCCTTATGGACTCTAATTGGTTCCTTTAGATTTGACTGGGTAATTGCTATCTTAGCATGTTGCTTATGGCCTATGGTCAATTCGGTCCGGCGGGGCATGTTAGAAAAGCAAGTCAAGTCAAGATCGAAAGGATCGCAAGAAGAGGAAGATTAATTTCATATTCACATTTGGACTTTAAAGATTCAAAGATGGCCAGCCAATTGTAATCCAGATGGGATTCCATTGTTGAATATAAAGTATAAGAAATGTGAAGAAATAATCTAGGGTAAAGCATGCGTTAATCTACTCAACTTTGCACCTCGAGGAGTGTTGTGTATCTCTAACAAGTACACAACAGCGGACTCTATGAGCATGACGGTCACACGGTCTATTTCTCGGTATGATAAACAGAAGAACTAAAGGAAAAGATGTTTCCTTATAATCCCTTCAAGTGTGAGTGGGAGATGTTGGATATGGACGACATATATACACCCATGAGGGGATGTATGAGGGCCTATGGACCTCAGATGTGCGTGCACGAAAGCGTGTGCGAAGGGAACCTTTTCTCGTGTGAAAAGGACCACTCGATAAGTGGAAAAAGTCACTTTATAAGTGAAAAAAGGCACTTGATAAGTGAATGTGCTAATATAGGCTAATAAGCTTATATTTAGTTATTTCCTACAATAACTACCCCTAAAGCCTATAAATAGGACCCAAGGGTAAGGCATTTACACTAATCTTACCATGCCATAAGTTTGCATAAGGCAACTTGTGTTCTTCTTCTCCCTTCCATTAAAAACCTATTCTAAATAGAGATTTAGGCGGTGAAACGCTACTTTGATCCTCCGTGACGAAATACTAACCGTTGTGACGAATCAGAGGGCGAAGTTCAGAGATTACGGTGCCGCGTACGTAAGCGTAAGTCTCTCCTCTTCATTTGATCCTAACATCATTGTTTTGACAGGATCCTACACATTCAACCATGGATTTTCTGCCATGGACAAATCCGTGCGGCCACGAAATGTTCCTTCGTAATGGGTCTGTGATGGAATAAAAATATCAGCAATGGATTAAAGGCCACGGAGAAATCTGTGGCTGATATTGGACTATCGGCCACGGATTAGTCTATGGCTGACAGGTTCTAGCCACAGATCGTCGGTAAAAATTAAGACGTGGCATTAACGCTTCATCTAAGGATTTGTCCGTGGCCAATATGACTATTGGCCACGAATGTACCTGTGGCATAAGACTACACGCCATGGACTCTGGATACAAATTTATCAGTATGAAAAACTCTTTAGCCACAGACTATTCTATGGACAATAGTTATTATTAGCCATAAATATGCCAGTTGCTAATAGTCTGTGGCCATACAAAATTTTAAGCTAAATTATGGGGAGCCAGCGTGACCCCCCATTACCGTGATTTCCTCTCGAGCGAGAACCCCAACCCCAAAATCTCGAGCAATCCCTCTCCGTTGATGTCAGCTACTGCTACCTCCGTCGCCGTCAGCTGCTGCCTCCTCCATCACCGTCAGTCGTCGCTGTTGCCGTCAGCGCCGTCGACCATTGGTAATGCCTAGACTCTGTTTTTATCTCCCTCTCGAATGAATCATCCTAAATCGAGCATGGGAGCGATCGGATGGAGCATCGGTCCCCTTCGCCGCCCCACTCCCCCTCTCCTCCTTCCGAGCTAAAGGAGGAGAGCGGGAGCTTGGGAGGTGGCGGATGCCGATGTCCCCTCCGACCCCTCCCTCTCAACCACCACTAACCCCCCCTCTAGCCACTGACGACCCTGCTCCCCAACTCATCCTTCTGACCTAACTCCTCCGTCTGATGGAAGGATGAGAGGGGAGCAGGGTCGTCGATGGGTGTCACTGACCCCTCAACCTACACTACCCTCCCCCTCCCCCCTCTCCCCCTCTTACCCTAAAACACACAAACCCCCCTCCGCCTCCGTCCTTGATAACGGTTGATCGGTCCATATTTTACACCTTTTTCTGCATGTTTTCACGCCATTTCGATTGCTCATATTATGATTTTCACGATTATTCAACGATATTGCATTACTTTTCACTATTTCTTGTTTTTGTCGGATTTCAGGAAATATGGAGCAATCAGGAGAAGAAATGAGCTTAAAGGACTTGCACGTGTACCAGAGCATCACCTATGGCCCTATCGAGGAGTTAACATCGCTGGATGATGAGCGGGAGAAGAAGGAGATCGATAGAATCGACGAAGAGGCGAGGAGGAGAAGAGTTAACTCCAGAAACCAGGTAGAGAACTTCACTCGCCTGAGTGAGTCAGAACTTCTGAAGGAAATCAAAGCAGACTCTCTGGAATTTTGGGAGTACAGCAGTAGATCCTACTCGGTCGAGTAGGAAGTCCACTCGACCGAGTGAGGAATTCTACTTGGCCGGTGACATGAGCACCCAGATTTTCAGATAGCCTCTCACTCTTTTGAAATCTGCTATCATTCCAGCAGGCAAAGTATTTTTCTCATATTTTCTATGGATAGTAGACTTCATGACGGTTCCAACGCCGCTAAGAATGTGTCAATCAGAGGTCGGATAAAATCTGGAGAATTTTTACATTGATGCTGCAGTGTTGGAATTGCTACTCAGCCAGAGTGAGAATCTCACTCAGCCGAGTCAGCGCAGGCCCAGAACTTAAGTTGCGGCCAGAGCTTACTTTGGGCACGAATTTCAGAGGGTTCTAGGTTATTTGCTACGGTTTTGAGGGGACTATATGTAGGATTTGTCGCCGTCATTAGAGGAGAGTTCCTATTATTTTCTTGAAGACTTTTTAAGAGGTTAGGCCATGTCCTAGGCCCCCTCTTAGATCTAAAAGCTTGTAATTGGATTGAAGTTCTTGTTGGGATTTCATAATCCCATGTTCACTTTCCTATTCTATTCAATATGATTTTGATGTGACAACTATTATTATTGCTACTCACTCTATCTTTGCAGATGTGCAGATTCCCAATTTATCCATGCTTGGAAAATATTCACTTGATAAGGAATCTCTGCACAAAGGCATCTCAAATACTCACGTGATGCTCAGCATACATATCTACGGAAATCTACGGACTAATGTATTTTATACTTTATAGATTTCAGAGCCTGGAATATGAAATCCATCTAAGTCCTAGGTTACTAATAACATATCCTAACAACCCTTTTTCAGATAAGTCAAAATTCACATTTTTCTGTCGAGGTCGACTAAGTCAAACATTAGTCGACTAAAAACTTTTATTCGAATTTTGACCTAAAAATTTCTGAGCAGTCCTCAGTCTACTTTAGAAACCTACCGTTAAAATTTCAGTCAAAATTCCTACTTTTGACTTTTAGTCGAGTAACAACTACTAGTCGACTAATGATTTTTTATGTCCGTTTGATTTGAAATTTTCCAGATCGTTTCTAAACGTTGAAACACTCATTTTTCCTCCGTTTCAACTGTCCAAAAATCCTATAAATAGGGGGGCATACCCCTCATTCTTTCACACAACTTTCCTCTTTCATTCTTCTCTAGAATTGTTGATATTTTGAATTCTAAAGCAATCTTGCCTTAGTTGTTCTCATTCTCATTTGAAAGAAGAAATCCATAGATTTCTCTCTTCATTTGAAAACGGAAGAACTTCAAGATTCTTAATCATAAATTTTTTGAGAATTGAAGTTTTCTTCCTTAAAGCAATTTTGTCTTTTCAACATCATTTTGAAAAGTTGTTTGTGTTCATAATTGCAAGAAGAAATCGATAAATCTCTCTCTTCTTTTATGAACCAGAGAACTTCAAGTATTGTTCTTCATTACATATCTTATACATCTTGAAGTCTCCTTTTAAACACCATCCTTGAATTTCATTCTAAATTCATAACAAGCCTATAGGTGTTTTTCTATTTCATTTAGTTCTTAACAGGTTGAATCTCTTTTGAGATTGTACAAAGTTTGAGACACTGGGAGTGTCGCCATTTTTGTATGTTTGTGCTTGCCAGAACTGGTGCAAACGTCAGTCTTGCCTTCAATATCCCAAATGCCTGCTCACAAGAGTCTGACCATATAAACTTGACGTCCTTCCTCTTCAATTGAGTTATGGGGTCGGCTATCTTCAAGAAATCCAGGATGAATCAACTGTAGTAACCCGCCAATCCTAGGAAAATCCTGATGTCTGATGCCAACTGAGGGGTAGGCCAATTAATGACTGATGGAACCTTCTTGGGATCGACAAAGATACCATCGACCGATACCACTTGTCCAAGAAATGCAATTCGATCTAGCCAGAATTCGCACTTGATGTACTTAGCATACAACTGATGACGACGATGAGTCTCCAAAACAATCTGCATATGCTCGGCATGCTCCTCCTCGCTCTTCGAATAGACCAATATATCTCGATGAATATCACTACGAATTTATCCAGAAACTCATAGAATATTAGATTCATGATATTCATGAATACTGCAGGGGCGTTGGTCACACCGAATGGCATGACAACGAACTCGTACTGTCCATAATTGGTCCGAAAAGCCATCTTGTATATGTCTTCATTCTTGACCTTCACCTGATGGTATCCACTCTGGAGATCCAACTTCGAGAAAACTCGTGATCCACCGAGTTAATCGAAGATGTCCTCGATGCAAGGTAACGGGAACTTATTCTTCATAGTGACTTTGTTCATCTCCCGATAATCCACGCACATCATTCTGGATCCGTCCTTCTTGACCAACAGAATAGGTGCACCCCAGGAAGATACAATGGGATGGATGAATCCTTTCTGCAGCGGTCGTCCAATTACTTCTGTAGCTCTTCAAGTTTTGCAGGAGCCATACGGTAAGGTGCCTTCGAAATCGGTGGAGTGTTTGGCATAAGATCAATGCTGAATTCCAAATCTCGGTCAGGTGGTAATCCAGAAATCCTCCAGGAATACATCTTCGAAATCTCGAACCGCTGCAGGCTTCTCAGGTTCGACTTACATAGATGCGACGATCACTTCATTTGGCTGGGCCCAAAATTTGATAGGCCCGAGCAAATGACTTCCACTGTTGAATTCGAACACCGGATGGTCGGGGATTTCAAATACTACTTTCTTCTTGTGATAGTCGATAGTAGAATAGAATGTTCCTAACCAATCCATGCCAAGAATAGCATCAAAGTTGGGCATTTCCAGGACCATGAAATCTGCATAGAGCTCATGACCACAAATCACCAAAGAACATCATTCGACAGAAAGTCTTAACTAAATAATCAGTTGAAATTAGCTCGAATTGCATATCCAAATTATTGGTTGACTTGTGTTTTCACTAGTTTATTCGAGTCTGTTCATTCCAAACCCGGCTAAAATCTTCCCAGATTCTCGATTCTTGCAAGGGATTAGTGGAGGATAGATGACACTTGACCAACTTGGATCAGGTATGCTGACGCGTCGACCAATAAGAGAACGTCACGTCAGCACACCTGACCCAAGTTGGTCAAGTGCCATCTGTTTGACATTATTCTCTTCTTGCAAAGGGATTAATGTAGGACATATGGCACCTGACCGGGGTCGAAACTACATTCAATTTGCCCAGGGCAGCTACTCAGGGCAAGAAAATAAATTATATGTTATTACATACTTCTTCAGTAACTCTTTGTGGCACAGCAGATATAAACTCTCGTTACATCAAAACTTTAATTTTCTACTCCTATATATTTATAGAAAAACACAGAATTTGATACTTCAACATTTTTATAGAAAAACATAATGCTCCTGGTGTCTTTATCTATATCAAATTTTAATTTTTCACTTCTACATTTTTATAGAAAAACACAGTTGCTACTTCTACCAAATCTAAATTCTTTTGTTAATAGAAAAACACAATCAAATTATAATCACCATCTCTCTATCTGACTTTCTCCTCTATCCATCTCTTTATCACATTACATCTCACTTCTCTGCATCTTTTCTCTCTATAAGTCTCACTACTCTACATCTTCTCTACATCTTTTCTCTCTACATCTTTTCTCCTCTATCCATCTTTCTATCTCTAAATTAAAGTAAAAAATTCTATATCAATTATTATTTCACTATGCAATGTGTGTATATGTATTAATGTAAAAAAATCTTATGGATGGGCTTTTGTAGGTCAATGTATAGCCCATGTATGGCTAGGGTATCCACCCAATTGTAACCTTTCTACTATAAACATATGGCTACAAGTTTAGTAGCCAACACCTTCACAACACGTTATCTGCACGAGTCTTTAAATTTTTTCGTTCGTTGCAAAAGCAAGAAGAATGCAATAGATCCATCACGCGCAGGTTTCATCATCCATGCGTAGGCTTCATTAACTGTCGCTAGATATGGAGAACAGATCTAGATGTAATAAATCAAAAATCGATCTAAACCAATGTTCTTCAAGAATACGTTTAGATCTGCTAGTTTATGGACCAAAATCGATGTTTTAAACAATAAAAATAAAATTTTTATGCTTAAAAACATTGATTTCAATGATAAAAATCAATTTCTTACTACAAAAATTAGATTTTTATTCGAAAAGTGATTTTTGGGGATCTCTGCCTACTCCGTTCGCGATCTGACCGGGGCCGACAGCCCCCCCCCCCCCCCCCCCCCACGCTACTCCATTCGCGATCCGAGGGGGAGGGAGGTGGGGGCATCCCCCCGTCGCTACTCCGTTTGAAAACCCTAGGGGGCGGCAGCCCCCTACTACTCCATTTGAAAACCGTAGGCCGTAGGGGGGGCAGCAGTCCCCCCACCACCCGCCGTAGAAGACTTGAGGGGGGGTTCGGCACCCCCCGACGTTGTGATATAGGGGGCGGCAACCCCCCCCCCCCCCCCCCGACGTTGCGATATAAGGGTGGGCCGGCAACCCCCCCTGTCGTGCAAATCTGAGGGGGGGTCGACACCCCCCTCCATGCTGCCCCGTTTTCATGAAACCCAGCCCCAAAGGCCACAACCCTAGCACAATATTTTTTGCACCCCTTGCAGGCCACCGACGTCCACTCGTGCATTTTTCACGGACCTGACGGCCGTCGATGCCCAAACCACACGAAAACCATCGCAAACCCTAATTAGGGGTTTTGGGACGAATTTGAACGATGTGGCTATTACATTCTATACGGAGATTTATCGGGGCATATAATAATTCCTTGATTTCTTTTCACCTTTATTTGGTCCATTCTATGCCTTTAACATAAATTTAAATGCTTGCATGATGCTTAATTTCTATGATGCATATTATTAATGCATGTAGCATATCTATATCTTTGCAATGTAAATTTAGACTGCAGTGTGCTTAATTTCTGTATTGCAAATTATTAATGCTTGAAGCATATCTAAATGTCTATGATGCAAATTTATATGCCTATTGCATATTCATCCTTTTGTGATGTATATTATTCGCTTCGTTATGGTTTTGGATCGGCTAGTTTGTCACCATTTTACTTTCCTCGCATTTTTTCTTCTTGAGTGAAAATGTAGTGAGGATGAAATTGTAAATAACCAAGGCCGGTGGCACATCCCATGAAGATGGAGACCAACTTGCTAGAGGATGGGGCCGATAGGGTTCCCAAGTTGTACTTTTCTCTTTATTGTTTTTGGGACTAAATATGGACTTTGGACTTTACTTTTTAATGGTGACTAGCCGATTCACCAACCAGCTAAAATGTCTGGTTTGCATAAATTTTTTATCTCAAAAATATTGAAAATATTTGAATGCATTACTTACGTTTTTCTCATGCATATAATTGTCTTTATATGATTTATATGAACTACATATGATGATATTATTGAGCATAATATTCAGCTTTCATGCTTTATATTGTCTGCATCATATGTTTTTACACGTTAAAAACTTCATGCATATATGCTCATAACTATGATTATGCATTATGACACACAAATAAATATAATTTTCAAAAGTTTAAAAATCATATCTATATTGACAACAGAACCTGAAGTTCAAATTAAAATGTCAAATACCCTTTTTCCAAATAAAACACGACGGGAGTATGCGAAAAACTATTTCTGCCATCTTAAAGATGCACACTTTGCGGTAAATAGATCTCACAGATCTATGGTCTAATAGAACAATATGGATACCAGAAGTATGCCATAACACCACTAAATTCTTTTAGAGTAATCTCACTCTACAAGGAATGATTCTTGAATCTAGTCTTGAATATAAGCTCACTCCTGAAGTCGTGACTAAATAAATAAGTAAAAGAAATATATTGTGAGATTCACACCCATTGTTACCCTTTAGCATATTTCTCCTTCCACAAACTGAAAAGTGGAAGTATAGAAACAAATTTTCTCTCTCATATGTGAGACTAATGTTTATTCTCCTGGAAAAATAATAGTATGGAAGATTGATAACAGGAGAAGCTCAGGACCAACAATATCCTGAAAATAAAAAGAGAAAGGGAAGATATGAAATACCTCGGCGCGGAATAAGTAATGGCAAACCAAGATCAGACCCAAAAATTCTGATAAGACTCATACTGCTCTTGCAATATGAACGGTCATAAATTTATGCCATAGAAAAATTATACAAAGAGAGTCTAAAGACGAAAGTCGACCCAACTATCGTATAATTGGCTATTCTCCGAGCACATATAAACTTTGAAAAACAATAGTCTGTTGCCATAACATAATTACTTGGAATGCTTTTCTAACATAATTGTTGATCACGGTGTGTCACGCCCCGCTTCCCTAAAATGGAGGCGAGACGTGAAAAGGTCCGAACGAGAGTGGAGCTGTGAAGCCCAAAACCCGATAAGCGTCAATAATACATAAGCAGGTCCCTGTAACCACAAACGGAACAACAATAGTAACACAAGGAGAGACAGAAATAAAATCTCAAATCTCAGAATTTGTCCAACATTAAAATTAAGTTCAACATCCAGAAAAGCCACCAGGCTAAAAGAAAGAGTCTAAAGGCCCAGAACAAGGCCAACAAAAGGGACAACATAACAAAGTATAGGTGCTACGCACCGACAACAAAACAGTCTAAAACAAAAGGGGAAAGCTCAACAAAAGACACTAGGACTGGTCCCCGGTGCCACGTACTCCTCTCCAAACACAGGCTCGGGCTCGGCGTCAGCAAACACCTCGTCCTCAACAATGTACTCAGGCTCAGGATCTAACATGTGTCACCCAAAAGAGTAAAGGGGCACATGTCAGCAAGTCTAAAAAGACTTGGGCAAGGAAACTGAAAGTAAGGTAAACTAACAACCTAGCAGTTATAGTATCCATGACATGGCAGTTATGGTATAAGTGCACAAGTAAGACATGGTGAAACAATAAGTACAAGAGAACAATTATCAGGACAAGTCAAGAGTAGCCAAGCTACTAACAATCTTAATCTTTTCACTAGTCACGTTTCAAGTTGTTTGTAGATGTTTACGCCTTACAGCTGAACTGTTGGACGTTCACACTGATTGGCCGCTTAACACTACCCCAAAACCTAGAGTTTACGCCTTACAACTGCAGTTGTTGATCGGGCAGACTCCCAGTTGAATGGCCGCTTAACTCTTACCCCAAAAACCCACATGTAAACGAGCCAGGGTCCCTGTACACGAGCTCAGTAAATGAGCTAGGGTTGCCCCGCACAAGAGCTCGTTTCCTGGATCACAAACCAGGAGCGCATTTCATTTGGCATAGGGGTGCACATAGCCTCAATCATTTCACAAGATGTAGCGGAGCTACGCAATCACGGGAACACTTAAAGAATGCAATGACATGACAATTAGTTTGCGTACCGTTAATGGAAATTAAATAAGACATGGTAGTTATGCAACATGGTAAATGCCGGTTCTAGCTCCGTTGTCAAGCTAGTTCCTAAGATTGCGCCTAGGCGAGTATCATTTCGTCACCTAGTATCTTTTACGCCTACAACAAGCAAATGGCCTAAGACATGGCCCAAAACTTTAAGTGGCAAGTTTCACTTGCCTAGCACCGAGGATGACGATCAACGAGGCCGTCACACAAATGCTAACTACAGAGTTGAGATCGCTGTCATGGCAAAACAATATTAGAACAACATCCAACCTAGTTTTATTAGGGTTTCACAAAAACACAAATGGGTTAAGAGAACATTAAGAGGTCGATTTATTACCGTATCGGAGGCGGAAGAACGATGCCGAGCAAGCACGGCAACGGAAGAAATGCTCCGGGGAACCTAGGGTTCAGATCTGGAATGGATGGGGAAAAATTTGGAGAAATGTGGTTTTGGCGATTTTTGGGGGTTGGAGATGGCCTAGGGCATGGTGGTAGACCAAAATGGAGAGGGAAACTCCGGAAGGAATGGCTTGGGGAAATGTTGGAGAGTGATTTGGGAAGAAGGAGGCTCAGTTAAATGAAAGAGGGATGAAAGAAATCGTGGGTGGGGTTTAAATAGGGAGTGCTGGTGGCTGCCCAGAAATTAGGGTTTTGACACTGATTAGTCGGTCAAAGAGCAACCACTGACCGACTAGTTTGGGAACTAGTCGGTCGGTTGACCAACGCAGACCGACTAAGTCCAAACAGTAACTCCTGTACAAAAATAGGATTTAGATTTAGTCGGTCAAAGAACAACTACAGACCAACTAGTTTCTCATCTAGTCGGTCGATGAACGTTCTTAGACCGACTAAGAATGAATAGTACTTGGTATCAAAATGATCATAGAGCTAGTCGGTTAAAGAACGATTGTTGACCGACTAGTTTGCAACCTAGTCGGTCGACCAATGTTCTTAGACCGACTAACGATAAACAGTAACTTCTGAGAAATTTACAAAGCCCACTAGTCGGTCCATGAAGGTTTGCCGATCGACTAAATCGTCATCTAGTCGGTCAGTTCCCCTTCTTACACCGGCTAACGTGCACAGAAAGTTCTGAAATGGGGCGCGAAGCTCCAGGATCGATTCCTAAGACTCCTAGGTTTGATCTAACAATAAGATATGACCGATATGAAGCCCGTCACGAATGACTTACTCCAAAATCAACGATTCTAAAGAAGAAGCTAGAAAATCACGACGAAACGATCGAAAATGAAAGCTACGGAGACGAAAACCACACATAAGGAGAAAATCCACCAAAACATATAATATAATATAATAAATCCAGATACATGAAAACCATTCGTTACATCCTCCCCAACTTAAGAAAAATTCCGTCCTCGGAATTTCCCAACACTCACGTGTCCGGGAACAAAAGTGGGAAACGCTCTCGCATCTCATCCTCATTCTCCCAAGTAGACTCTCCTGGCGAGCCGTGTCGCCACATCACCCTCACAAGATTGACAACCTTGTTCCGAAGTGACTTCTGACGCCTGTCCAGAATCCGCACTGGCTGCTGGTCATACATCATATCAGGGCGAACGGTAATCTCCGAGAAATCCACAGCATGAGATGGATCGCTAATGTATCGACGAAGCTGCGACACATGGAAAACATTGTGAACTCCTTCCAAAGATGGCGGCAAGGCTAAGCGGTAGGCTACCTCGCCAACTTTCTCCAGAATGTCAAACGGTCCAATGTATCGCAGGCTCAACTTCCCTCGCTTCCCAAAGCGAATCACACCATGATTCGGGGAAATCTTCAAGAACACATGGTCGCCCGGCTAAAACTCCAAGGGACGCCGTTTAGCATCCGCCCTATGCTTAAAACGGTCCTGAGCAATCCTCAACCTCTCCCGAATGTTCCTGACAACATCCACGGCCTCCACAATCATCTCAGGTCCCAACAGCTCCCGATCTCCAACGTCATCCCAACTCAATGGCGATCGACATTTCCTCCCATACAACGCGGCAAAAGGCGCCATGCCAATGGACGCCTGGAAGCTGTTGTTGTATGAAAAATCTACCAGATGTAGATGGTCCTCCCACAAACCCTTGAAATCCAACATGCACGCCCTCAGCATGTCCTCCAAGATCTGAATCGTCCTCTCGGACTGGCCATCCGTCTGCGGATGGTACGCCGTGCTGAAACTCAGACGCGTACCCAAACTCTTCTGCAAACTCTGCCAGAACTGAGATGTGAACCTCGTGTCTCTGTCCGACACGATACTCACGGGGACTCCGTGAAGTCGTACGACCTCCTGTACGATTCACGTTACATCACTATCTAAACTAGGAAAAGGAAATAAAACGGAGAGCAAAAGAATTTACCTCCATATATCTCCTCGCTAGCGCCTCATTGGACTGTCCCACTCGGAACGGAATAAAGTGCGCAGATTTGGTCAATCGATCTACGATCACCCAAATCGCGTCATTCTGCTTCGGACTCCGAGGTAGTCCAGTCACGAAATCCATAGTGATGTGTTGCCACTTCCACTCCGGAATCGGAAGCGGTTGTAGCAACCCTGCCGTACGCTGATGCTCCGCCTTCACTTGCTGGCAAACCAAGCACTTGGCTACACTCCGAGCCACACTCCTCTTCATGCCATGCCACCAATAGTTCAGACGAAGATCCCGGTACATCTTGGTGCCACCAGGATGCACAAAATACGGCGAACTGTGTGCCTCCACCATCAACTCCTCTCTAATATCTCCAGCTGGCACACACAACCTGGCTCCAAACCTCAGCGAGCCATCCTCATGAATCAAAAATTCAGTCCGCAGACCGGCTTCCACCTGCTCCCGAATCTTCACCAGCTTCAGATCCTCAGCCTGGCCAGCCTTGATCCGATCCACAATCGTCGACTGTATCTGCATACACATCAACGAAGAAGCCTCTCCAGGAAGGACAATCTCAACACCAGACTCGCAAAAATCCTGCTGTAATCTCCACTGCGAGGTCAAAATCATCACCGCTGGAAGCCTACTCAGCGCATCAGGAACCACATTCACCTTGCCAGGGTGATACTGCAAATCAATCTCATAATCTGCCATGAGCTCCAACCATCGACGTTGTCGCATGTTGAGCTCCTTCTGAGTAAAAATATACTTCAAGCTTTTATGATCGGTGAAGATCTTCACTTTCTCACTCAGCAGGAAGTGCCTCCAAATCTTAAGAGCAAACACCACAGCAGCCAACTCCAAATCATGCGTCGGGTAATTCTTCTCATGAACCTTGAGCTGACGAGAAGCATACGCCACAACATGCCCATGCTGATGCAAAACACAACCGAGACCCTTGCCAGAAGCATCGCAAAAGATCTCAAATCCACCGCTGCGATCAGGCACAACAAGAATAGGGGCAGTCGTCAACCTCTCCCTCAGAACACTAAAGGCATTCTCACAATCACCCGACCAAACAAAAGGTACATCCTTCCGCGTCAATCTGGTCATCGGCTCAGCAATACGGGAAAAGTCCTTAATGAAACGCCGATAATAACCAGCAAGCCCAAGGAAACTCCGAATCTCAGACGCTTACTGCGGAACATGCCACTCTCTGATGGCCCTGATCTTCTCGGGATCCACTGAGATACCATCTCCGTCACCACATGCCCGAGAAAAGCAACTCTGTCTAGCCAAAACTCGCACTTCGAAAACTTAGCATACAGCCGATGCTTCCTCAAAATCTCCAACACCGTCCTCAAGTGCGACGCATGCTCTTCCTCCGACTTCGAATAGATCAAAATGTCGTCAATAAAGATAACGACAAACTTATCCAAAAAGTCGTAGAAAATCAGGTTCATCAGATTCATGAAAACTGCGGGTGCATTGGTTACACCGAAAGGCATAACCACAAACTCGTAGTGTCCATACTTCGTCCTGAACGCTGTCTTCGGAACATCATCCTTCTTCACCTTCAACTGATGATAACCACTCCTCAGATCCAACTTCGAAAACACCCTCGAACCTCCAAGCTGATCAAAAATATCATCGATGCGAGGCAACGGGTATTTATTCTTGATGGTTACCGCATTCAACTCCCGATAGTCCACGCACATGCGACACAAACCATCCTTCTTCTTCACCAGCAGCACCGGTGCTCCCCACGGAGACACACTAGGATTGATATAACCCTTCTGCAAAAGCTCATCCAGCTGCTTCCGCAATTCCTCCAACTCAGCGGGTGCCATACGATACGGCGCCTTCGAAATCGGCTGCGCTCCCGGAATAAGATCAACAGAAAATTCTAAAGCTCGATCAGGTGGCAAACCAGACATCTCCTCGGGGAAGATGTCATCAAAATCCCGCACAACCGCTGGCCTCTCCAGCTCCATCTGCATAGCCACAATCTCTACCGGCCTGGCCCGAAATCTGACAGGACCAAGCGAGCTGCTACCTCGGCTGAACTCAAATACTGGATGTCCGGGAATCTCGAACACCACCTTCTTCCTCCGACAGTCGATCGTAGCATAGAAGCTCGCAAGCCAATCCATCCCAAGGACCGCATCATAGTTGATGATGTCGTGGACAATGAAATCAGCGTAAAGCTCATGTCCACAGACCCCCAACGGGCAAGAATTACAACCACGATGCACCGAGACCACGCCATTCCCTGTAACGATATTCCAACTCTTGGAAAGAGGGGACGTCGACAAGGAATGCTTCTCCACGAAGCTCCGAGAAATAATGCACATCGATGCACCTGAGTCAAAGAGGACTCGTGCAGGAAATGTGCACACCAAAACCACACCTAACAAGCAATTAACAATCAAACCCTAGCCTAGAAAACAATCATGTTCAAGAAAACAACATAATCTAACAATCAAAACTAGCTAGGAAAGTAACAGCTAGATTGAGGATTACCTGCGATAACCTCATCCACAGCCTCGCTCTCTACAGCGGTCATCAGAAAAGCCTGCCTCCTCGGCGGAATAGCCTGCTGAAAAGCCTGCCTCTGTGGAACAAGAGCTGCTCCACGTCCAGCAGGAACAGACGCTCTCTGCTGCAACGGCTGTGCTGCAACAGGTGCCCTCCGCAACTGATTCGCATGCCGACAATCCTTCGCGACATGAGAAGCATCACCACAAACCAAACACTGGCCCAGAAACTTCCTACACTGATCCTTGATGTGGCCAGGCTTGCCGCAGAAATGGCAAGTCTTCTGAATAGGCCCTCCTGGCCTCTTGAACTGCACCGGATGATTAGGCTTGAAACCAGGCCTAACCACCGCCCTGGCCTGCTCCATAGGCCTCTTCCCAACACCCGAAACATGTCCTCTCCTCTGACTCAGGTTCAGCTCCTGCCTCCTCGCAGCGACCAGAACCTTCTGATAAGAGTCCAGATCAGAGAAAGACACAAAACTCTGAAGCTCCAAAGCAAGTCCCTGCAAGAACCTCTGAGCCCTCTCATCAGCATCCTGCACCATCTTCGGTGCGAACCGACTCAGCCTAGTGAACTCTTGGTGGTACAGGTCCACCGTCAAGCTCCCTTGCTTCAGATCAATAAAGCGCTGCAGCATCTCCTTCCTAGCAGCCTTCGGAAAGAACTCCTCATCAAACCTGGACTTAAAGGTAGCCCAAGCTATCGGCTCCACTAGCATCTTCTCTTCCGCATCCCACCAGTTCCGAGCATTATCCTTGAGTTGCCTCTTCGCCAAATCAACCCATCCAGCCGGGGTGATCTTGGCCATCTTCAAGTTATCCTCAATGTTCCGAATCCACTCATCGGTAGCCAGAGGACCCTCAGACCCATCAAAATATGCGGGACCCAGCTCCCGAAATTGCTTCGTTCCCGGCTCGGAGCGAGGGGCATCCTGGATTGCCCGACCAGCTCGAACAACTGGAGCATTCTGGACTTGCAAGAGCACGCCCTGCTGCACTTGCATCATCTGAAGCATCATCCGCATCATCTCTCCATTGGTGGGTTCCCGCTCAGGCTCCTCGTCATGAGGGGGCGCACCACTACCTCCACCACGGGTGAATCGCCTTCCTGCCATCTAATGACACAGAAAACGAAGCAGATTAGACTCATAGCTTATGACTCGGATGTCAAACTTAGTTTATTGGACATTCTAATATTATTATCGTTATTCCGATAATCGCAGTTACAAAATGGACCTGCATGGGCCACCAACAAAACCTGTCACGCCCCGCTTCCCTAAAATGGAGGCGAGACGTGAAAAGGTCCGCACGAGAGTGGAGCTGTGAAGCCCCAAACCCGATAAGCGTCAATAATACATAAGCAGGTCCCTGTAACCACAAATAGAACAACAATAATAACACAAGGAGAGACAGAAATAAAATCTCAAATCTCAGAATTTGTCCAACATTAAAATTAAGTTCAACATCCAGAAAAGCCACCATGCTAAAAGAAAGAGTCTAAAGGCCCAGAACAAGGCCAACAAAAGGGACAACATAACAAAGTATAGGTGCTACGCACCGACAACAAAACAGTCTAAAACAAAAGGGGAAAGCTCAACGAAGACACTAGGACTGGTCCCCGGTGTCCACGTACTCCTCGCCAAACACAGGCTCGGGCTCGGCGTCAGCAAACACCTCGTCCTCAACAATGTACTCAGGCTCAGGATCTAACATGTGTCACCCAAAAGAGTAAAGGGGCACATGTCAGCAAGTCTAAAAAGACTTGGGCAAGGAAACTGAAAGTAAGGTAAACTAACAACCTAGCAGTTATAGTATGCATGACATGGCAGTTATGGTATAAGTGCACAAGTAAGACATGGTGAAACAATAAGTACAAGAGAACAATTATCAGGACAAGTCAAGAGTAGCCAAGCTACTAACAATCTCAATCTTTTCACTAGTCACGTTTCAAGTTGTTTGTAGATGTTTACGCCTTACAGCTGAACTGTTGGACGTTCACACTGATTGGCCGCTTAACACTACCCCAGAACCCAGAGTTTACGCCTTACAACTGCAGTTGCTGATCGGGCAGACTCCCAGTTGAATGGCCGCTTAACTCTTACCCCAAAAACCCACATGTAAACGAGCCAGGGTCCCTGTACACGAGCTCAGTAAATGAGCCAGGGTTGCCCCGCACAAGAGCTCGTTTCCTGGATCACAAACCAGGAGCGCATTTCATTTGGCATAGGGGTGCACCTAGCCTCAATCATTTCACAAGATGTAGCGGAGCTACGCAATCACGGGAACACTTAAAGAATGCAATGACATGACAATTAGTTTGCGTACCGTTAATGGAAATTAAACATGACATGATAGTTATGCAACATGGTAAATGCCGGTTCTAGCTTCGTTGTCAAGCTAGTTCCTAAGATTGCGCCTAGGCGAGTATCATTTCGTCGCCTAGTCTCTTTTACGCCTACAACAAGCAAATGGCCTAAGACATGGCCCAAAACCCTAAGTTGCAAGTTTCACTTGCCTAGCACCGAGGATGACGATCAACGAGGCCGTCACACAAATGCTAACTACGGAGATGAGATCGCTGTCATGGCAAAACAATATTAGAACAACATCCAACCTAGTTTTATTAGGGTTTCACAAAAACACAAATGGGTTAAGAGAACATTAAGAGGTCGATTTATTACCGTATCGGAGGCGGAAGAACGATGCCGAGCAAGAACAGCAACAGAAGAAACGCTCCGGGGAACCTAGGGTTCAGATCTGGAATGGATGGGGAAAAATCTGGAGAAATGGGGTTTTGGGGATTTTTGGGGGTTGGAGATGGCCTAGGGCATGGTGGTAGACCAAAATGGAGAGGGAAACTCCAAGGGAGGAAGGAATGGCTTGGGGAAATGTTGGAGAGTGATTTGGGGAAGAAGGAGGCTCAGTTAAATGAAAGAGGGATGAAAGAAATCGTGGGTGGGGTTTAAATAGGGAGTGCTGGCGGCTGCCCAGAAATTAAGGTTTCGACACTGATTAGTCGGTCAAAGAGCAACCACTGACCGACTAGTTTGGGAACTAGTCGGTCGGTTGACCAACGCAGACCGACTAAGTCCAAACAGTAACTCCTGTACAAAAATAGGATTTAGATTTAGTCGGTCAAAGAACAACTACAGACCGACTAGTTTCTCATCTAGTCGGTCGATGAACGTTCTTAGACCGACTAAGAATGAATAGTACTTGGTATCAAAATGATCATAGAGCTAGTCGGTTAAAGAACGATTGCTGACCGACTAGTTTGCAACCTAGTCGGTCGACCAATGTTCTTAGACCGACTAACGATAAACAGTAACTCCTGAGAAATTTACAAAGCCCACTAGTCGGTCCATGAAGGTTTGCCGACCGACTAAATCGTCATCTAGTCGGTCAGTTCCCCTTCTTACACCGGCTAACGTGCACATAAAGTTCCGAAATAGAGCGCGAAGCTCCGGGATCGATTCCTAAGACTCCTAGGCTTGATCTAACAATAAGATATGACCGATATGAAGCCCGTCACGAATGACTTACTCCAAAATCGACGATTCTAAAGAAGAAGCTAGAAAATCACGACGAAACGATTGAAAATGAAAGCTACGGAGACGAAAACCACACTTAAGGAGAAAATCCACTAAAACATATAATATAATATAATAAATCCAGATACATGAAAACCAGTCGTTACACGGTGTATATATATGTTTATGCTTTTTACGCATTTATTTATACTGCAAATTTTCTGCTTATTTTTTAAGCATCTGTAATATAATCTGAGGATGCCCAATACTCTTTGAAAAAGAAACTTACCAAGTTTCGATGGATATTCGTCAAAATGAAATCCCTAATGAATGACTCAATGATATAATGGCCTGAAGACCATACTTGAGCATTCAAATGGACTTTCAAAAAGTCCTATATAAATTCGAAAAGGGGAAGCAAATGAACACCTGAAGTGCATAGAATCGTCCAATTTTTAATTTTGGTACGACATAATATGCCACCCTGGATCGATGATGTGCAATACATCACATCCCAATCCTATAATCATAACCTAAAGAACACGAAAATTCCTCAAAAGGGTGAGCTTTCATTGCACTATTCAAAGGGGAAAATGATTACGAGATCATCTCCACTGCACGTGGACATTGACTCTCAAGACTTCCTCAAATATAATTATTTACAAAATCTATCATAAAAGACCTTTAGGTCTCTTGAGAGTAATTGAGGAATTTAAGTGGACTTATCCACTCCCTACAAAGGGCTGATGTAGTATCTTATAGTACTCATTCATATATCGTCTAAAAATGCTCATAAGCAATCCTCTTATCCAACCGCAATCCAGCTATTTCAAAGCAAAGAGGACACATTATTAAATGGCAGGTAAATTGGATAATACTGGGAAATCAACAATAATTTGCAAACTGGGATAAAGTTGAACTTCATGAAGATTGTGTTCACACCCAAATATGGGTCATATGCATAAATCATTAAATTAATTCAAACAGATTACTCACCCAGTTGTTGGTGACTGCATGGGGACATGCAATTACATTGCAGACCATCAAAACACCAGCTAAGAACCTATTTATCAAAACCTGATCACCCCAGATAAACAGTTTTAGAGAACTCCAAACAGAGGAGGCGTTTAGAGCACATCTTATAATGTGCCTTGATAGGTCCACATCCCCATATCAGCACTATAAACCATCAAAATGCACTCCAATCAGGGGAAGCATTTAAAAGCACATCTTATAAGATTGTGCATTGATGGGCCTTCATTAAAGATTCAATAATGACGATGAGATCCTGAAGATCCTTCACATTCAGAACTCTTTAATTTCACAATACTAGGTTCAACTTGGATGTCACAATCATCTCTGAGCTTAAATCTCAGCTGACCATATCAGAATATCAAAACCTATAATCCGATAATTATGAATTATGATGAGATCATGAAGATCCTCCTCAAATATGAAACTGATAAAAATTCATCGGACATATAAGTTGACAATATGAATATTGTCAAAATCACACATCCCTGCTGCTAAAAATCCAGCTAGATTGACCTACCAAAAATGATGGATGCAATCCACCGGTAGCAGAAGTGGATGTACTCAAAGAAGAGAGGATAGACCATAAGGCTTCAAATAAAGAAAAACTCATAGAGACCTTAAAACAATACTACCACGGGAAAGTGAGCTCATCTCCATATCCTCTCCTTTTCCAGACCTCCAGAAGAGGAAATTCTGGAATAAATGACAATAAATGAATAATGTACGTATATGGGGAGGTGTTTGGATAAAAAACACAATTGTCGACAATTAATTCACGATTCATTTTGCCATTTAATGATAGTAATCGATCCACACTCCGTTGCTAAATAAGCAAATGTGATTGGCCATAAATGTGGAACGAGGCAAAAATAAGTTGAGCTAGATTCACTTATGAAACATAAAGTGTTTGAACCTGACGTCCTGATATCAAAAGATATCAAACCTATGGAATAGTGAGTATTGTATAAAATATAAATAAATTCATATGTTATAAGGTACAACTTATAGCCTAGAGGTTTCTTTTCATTGAAACTAGGAAGTAATAAAGTAAGATGCGCTTGACTCACTTATGAAACATAGATGATGCATCAAACTCCTTGGTTATAGTTGCAAAACCCTTACAACTGCAAAACAAATTGTATATATGCTTCTTTGGAAGTTGTGACAGCATACCCCTAAGGATTCATTCCTAATTTCATGAATTGCCTGAATAGACTTCGAGACGTCTATTGTAAGAGAAATAATAAAGAAAATGTTTTGAGAAAAACTCGAATATCATCGGATCTCCTGAAGAGAAAACCAAAATATTTTTTTAAGCCTAATACGATATGCAAGACCTAGGCAAAAATAAAGACATGTCTTGACTTACACACTTATCATCCTGAAGATGAAAATAACATCCAGTAGATGAAAATAGCATCCAGCAGATGAAAATATCATCCTGAAGATGAAAATATCATCCAGCAGCTGAAAATATCATCCAGCAGATGAAAACTATCTAACATAAAACTTCATACACCTGAAGTTGATGAAGAAACATGGACCATTGTTATCCACTAAATACACATATAGGTGTATGGATTTACATAATGACCCCTTTCGTTCACTGGAAGAGGGTGAGGAAATACTAGGTCCTGAAGTACCTTACCGAAGAACTTCTTTATCTGGCAAAATTGCACACGTCCCGATATAGCATTAGCAGTAAATCTGTTAGCCATACAATGTAGCCCCTGCAGCGTGCCACTAGACTGGACCTACGCATCTTCTGCGCTACCTCCAAAGGTCTAGGACCATCCTCCATGTTAAATGTATTTGCAAGTACATGTAATATATCATCCCGATGACCACCACGAAGGAATGGCCACCTCCTGGAGATCTGCAAAGCATACCACTAAGGAAACATCATTCTACCATTCCGAGAAGCTCACCATCCAAGAAGAAAATCAAGAGAGTGTAGCCACGCCCTGTGGTACCTCGCAAACCAGTGACGACTGGGTCAAATCCTAAAGAATTGGAGCTATCTACCAAGTTCGCAGACCGTGCCACTTTCTTAGCTCAACCTGAAGGAAGCTACATCAATGGCGATGAGACAGAACACACTCTATGTAACGACCCGCTCTCAGGGGGCCATTACTTATTTGATTATATTTGCAGGTCTGTAGATCACCAGTGAAAACAATATAGCCACGATGTAGAGATGTACAAAAATACTAAAATAGTGTCTATTTTATTACAATCCATATTATACAACAAGGATATAGGAAAGAAAAGAAATACAGCTGAAAATACACAACTTAAGTTCTAGAGAATCAGCGGTCTCATGGTCAAACTTTGGCTTCTCAAACTCAGGGGTCTTCCCTCTAATCTGTTCGTCGTCTACCGACGCCATGAAATGGAACCGTAGGTAAGTCATAACAATTCTAGAATTGAAAGTAAAAGCAGTGTACAAGTATGTGAATGAACTGGCTATGGAAACTTACTATAGGCTGTCGTGCAAGTGCAACAATTAAAGTGAAAGTAACTATGCATGTATGTACTATAAGTAAAACATGAGAGCAACAACTATGACATGGCATATATGACATGGTAACAAAGCATATAAGGTAGCAACAATAGTAAGATAAGCAGGCATGTTGAGTAACAACAATCAGATAAACATGCAGCAATGTAGTTTTGCTAGCAGTAACTAAACTACGTGACTCAAGTTGGAGAGTATGATATGCAACCATTGAGTTCATCTCTTCACTACAACAGAAATGATGAATTGTAGCGGTTACTGTAGTTGTGGTTTTGAAAACCGCCACAAATGACATATTTATATCGGTTTCGAACCGCTAGTATGCAAGAAAATTTTTCTAGCGGGGCGGGACCGCTATAACCCAAAACATCTCTCCAAATGCCCGTAAAAAACCCCCACCAAAAGAAAGCAGGAAATTGTTTTTCGTACTAGAGGTTCGCAACCGATAGTAGAGATGCGGGGCCGATCAAAGACCGCTTCAACCATTTGATCCTATGGTTATATTCAAGCGATTTCGAACCGCATGTACAAGAAATAGCTGAAATAAAATATAAAATATGTTATATCGAGTGTAAATCGCAACAATTATTTCTTTAATACGGTTTAGAACCGCGACAAATCATCTTAAAGGGCGGATGCACTTCCCCAGGCACTTCCCCAAAGAGCGGACTTATATCACAAAGAACGACATTCCTCTTCAACGAAATTCCTTGCGGGAATATACAAATCGTCGATTCTCTTCAACAAAATCCCCAAAGAGCAAAGTCCGTTGATTTTTGCTCCGTCATCGTCGATTACTTACGGGATCTACAGATTCGAGATTGTTCTTCTCCGGTGCATCGTCGATTTCTTCGAGCGGAGCTGCAAATCGTGGAGCTCTTATCCGTCATCGTCGATTTCTTTGGGCGGATCTACAAATTGTCGATTTCTTCTCCGTCATCGTCGATCTGCAAATTCTACGAGCAGATTTGCAAATCGCTTCAATCAACGACGAAGTTTTGATTTCTGCGAGCCGATCTTTGTTTGCAAAACGCTAGGGTGCAAATCGCGACGATCCCTTCAGGTATGTGGACGATTACCAAATTTCGGACATGGTTTCTATTTTTTCAATCCTCACCAGGTTTAATTACTTCGCAAATTGTTTCCTTCAAAGACAAACTGTATGTAAGTCGTATCTTATTTGGTGGCACTGGTTAACTCCTCTCTGTGGTCTAGTTGTGAAATTTACAATTGATTACTTTGTGCTTTTTCTTTAGCTTTTAATCCATATTGAGTAGAGCTGAATGCCATATCTATATGTCCCATTTAATTAGAATGTTGCAGATGCTTAGGGTTCAATTTGTTTCATAATATGTTTGTTATTTAAGAGTTTGGTTCTTTAAGAGTTTGATTAGATCTATGTGCCCACTGTTTCCTATAGGGCAAGCAAACAAGTAGTCGTGAACATTAGTGATTTGGAATCTTCAAGCGATACCTAAAAACACTGGTCGTTGGCATGTTTGAATCATGATAGTAAATAATTTGTGTTCAAATGCTATGCGCGAATCATTTATGAAGATACTTACTGTTTTTGTGGAGTAAAAAAAAGTTTCAAGTGGAAATTTTAAACTAGTTAAAATGACATCTTTTCATGTGCACGTTGAAATGTTTTTTCATTTTTTCCTGTGTTATTTAATATTACATTATTGTAAAGATGAGTTGACAGATGCATAGGTATGTTCAGATATGAGATTTTTCTACATTTGTAATTTATCAAGCAGTTGGTCCACTTAAAAGGGAGCTTTGAGTTGACTTGCCAGCTTAGCATCTGAGCATATTTCCTAATTAATTCTTCCAACTGATTTAGAAGTATCATTGGCTTTTATTGTTTGATGAATATGCACAGACTAATATTTATTGCTGTGTTCTGAATCTTCTGATATTCAGGGAACTTTTTATAAATTTAGATTTAGACATGTATACTTTCAAATTTGAAATCATTTTTCTTGTGATGGTATATGTTAATGCCTACATGAACATATCCAGGCGTGGCGGAATAATATCATCTATTTTTTCAATCCTGAAGCTTTAAACACTCTTTGAAGCCAACTTTGCTAAAATTAGGGGTTTGATTTGGGTTACTGTTTGGATGAAAAATGTTCGATAATGACCGCATTATTACTTAAACGGCACTGTAACTAAATCCAGAACTTACTAATTACTGTATGAAAATATGAGTTTTCTAAATATTTGCTATGACTAAGCCAAGGATCATCCATGTTGGGGATGTCCTCCATTTCTATGTATATTACAACATTAGAAATTGCTCTAGCATTACTTTAATCTGTCTCGGGGTTTGAAGGAATACATCATCATGGTTGCTCTTGTAAAATTCTACAAAGACATTTGATGATGTAGATGATTTTTTTAATTGCAGACTAGTTAATTTGAGTAGTATCCCAAATGCCAGATGAATGCAAGGCAATTGTGTGACATATGCCTTCATTTTTTTAACAGCCGATGTATGCTGTACAGTCTAATGAGAATGATTATTTCTTAGTCTATTGTATAAAATTGCAGTATCTTGAGATAGATTCTTGTAAAATTTAAGGCAACAAGAAACATTTGCAAGAAACATTTGCAACTGCTTGGTGTCGGTAATAACATTGGAAATTTAGAATCAAATTCAATGGTACATTTGGTGCGGTTCAAAACCGCTGTAATGTTTCGTTTCATGCGGTTTAGTAGAAGCGGTTCAGAACCGTTACAAACGCTTGTACTCATGCTCAATTTTGTAGCGGTCGTGTAAACCGCTTGAAATGTTATGTGTGGCTGTTACGACCCGCCACAAACATAATCCACAACCGCTACTAACGCCCGCCTCTCTTGTAGTGCTTGCATGGGTGCGCTTTACCCAGACGGGACTAACACACAGTTAGTAGTAGGTTTTACCGATGTAGGCAGCCTGTAAGGTTTTGCCGACACATGCATCTATGTTTGCCGACGCAAGCAGCAGGTAGATGAACTCCAGTCACTCCCACACTCTCTCATATTATGAGGTACCCCAAACCCAGTGAAGTGTCAAGTGTTCTAAGTATATGTTTCTTACGGGATGTTTCACAAGTTATTCCACAGAATGTACCACAAGATATTCCACAAGATACTCCACAAGATATTCTATTCGATAATTCATTAGCATTCACTGAGTTATAGATGTCATACAGCAAGTGATGTGACTATTTAAACATGAGCAATCATGCAACAAGCGTATCCAAAGTCCATGTATGGTTTTCAAGTGATAAGCATCAGAACATGGTAAATAAGGTTGGACAAGACGATGGAGTTATCATGGTGATGAAAAGGTTGAAGTTACTCTTTTAAAAGTGTTTAGAATTAATGGTTGCAAACTAATGATAAGTGGAATTATAACATTGATCCATGCATACATGGCCAGTCAGGTTTGGCCAAGTAGGTCACTATTCCCGCAAGCAGTGTGATCAAAACTTTGGCGCAAATGATCCTATACACCGGGTGGTACCAATATTAAAATAGCAATTATCACATTTGCTTCATTAATTATATTAATAAACAGCAGGGTAGTTCCATGTTTATTTATATCTTTACCACTATGATAGTTAAATTAGGACCACTGATTGACTTTCCTATTTAAAACCAGAAGGCAAAGCAAAGCGGATGCTAAGAAATTTGAGGATAAAGACAAGTCCAACAACTATGATGTTGATCTCATGCTTCGAGCACGTGGTATTTCCATCAGTACAAAATTTATCCAAGTAGATGGTTACGTGCTACAACTACCAAAGTTGAAAGTTGGCAATGACGTATGCTCAAATTAATAGTCGTTCTGAGACTATAAGTTTAGTTTCCTGATTAATTAGGTTTCTAATTGTTGTTCAAGCCAAATGCCGTTCTGAGGCTATATGTGATGTCCTAAGTTCATACTAGTGCACTTGCATAACTTCTAAAACTAGAATTAGAGTGACTCACTGGTTTGAGAATCGCCGTAGTAAGTCGAGACTGGATCTAAGACTATCTAGGACGCTCGTGCACGAGAAACGGTACATGCAAACATCAAAAATCATTGGTTAACTACATACTATTTTTCTAACCATTTTCTTAACGTGTTCGTATTTTTATTATAGCTTGAAACCCGTATTAAATATTCTTAGATAGGCTAGAAGAGAGGTAAATAATTTTATATAGAAATAAAATATTTTTCTAAAGCTCATAGGCATTTTAAAATAATTTTTAAAAGCTTAAAATAAATTTTCGGAATTTAAAATCAATAAAAATCTAATTTTTGAAATTAGAAATTAACGATCATAAATGTTCGACAAATTGTTTAGAAAAATATACACGTCGAAAAATCTCATATGATATGTCGAAATTTTACTCTCGACTAGTAGATTACGAAAATATTTTTTATACATATGTGTGTTCGTGTTGTATGGAAGATATAAGTGTTTTTATCAAATCTGAATTAACTACCGTAAACTTTGAAAAAATCATAACTTGAAAAATAAACATCAGATTGAGACAAAACTGGCGCCTACGCGTTCGTGACAACGCGTAAAACATTTTGGTAATTTTAGATTTTCAGTGTGGGCCTTATATTTTCGTTTTCAAATTTTTTAATTAAAAAATGTTTTTTCTCTCTAACTTCTCTTTCTCTCTCTTACCCATCTTCTTCTTTTACGAAAAACTGTGTTTTCTCTCATTTGAAACTCACGCCTACAGCAACTGGAGGTCTATGGCGCCAGTGTCGAAGGTCGGCAAGGGCACGTTGGCGAGGGGGCGGTCGCTGGTTAGAGGAGGGACGGTAGGGCAAGCGGCCGGCGGCGCGCGCGTGGTGGCGTGCGTGGTAATAAGGAGCCCTCGGGCTGTTTTCGAGTGTTTTCAAAGCAGAGGAGCTCCGGCGGAGCTCCGGGTTCGTTGGCGCCTGCAAGAAGTCCCCCGGTACATTGGAGGGGTATCAGAGAGGGCCACTCGATGGTTGGTTCGTTGGACATCAGAGTTCACAAAGGAAGGCTGTGGCTCAGGTGAGGCTCGTTATGGGAGTTTGACATCGACTTCGATGGTTTTTCACTCCAGTCGGAGGTGGCAGGGGATATCTGCCATTCGGAGAAGATTGACAGAGCTTGGGCCTACACCGGAGCTCTCGTAGATGATGGGTGATCATGTGTTCTTTTAGCACCTTTCATGCCACTCCCTGCACATGAGCAGAACGTGCCATCCACCTCTCATCAAGCTCGGGAAGGAGGAAGAGACGACACTCTTCGGAAGGAGCAGGAATCGACAACGAGGCATTGCGACTGGAGGGGAAGGTCGGAGCTTGGTCTTGGGGCCGCTGAAATGTTTTCCGGTGAGCTCGGGTTTCTTCGTCGTCGGGGTTTGCTGCGGTGAAGCGAGGTAGAGGCGGAGCTTTGACGAGGGCCCGTCAGTGCAGAGAGGCACCAGAGGGAGGGGGCAGAGGTGGTCGGGATACTCGGTCGAGCATGGGATGATGGTGTTACACCGGCGGCCAAGGGGAAGGACGAGCTCGTCAGAGTTGAGTGTGAAGTCGAGGGGAAATGCCGAGGGTCTTGGCATTGGGTGCAAGCTTGCCGGAACTGAGCTTCAGGTGGTGTCTCCGATGAATGTGCCACGCCCTGCTTCCCATTATACAAGGGAGCGAGGACGCGATCGGGTCCGCATGGGCTGAAGCAGTGAAGCTCAAATCCAATAAGGGTCTGTGAATAAACCATACGCAGGAATTTGCATGCATTTCAAAAACAACAGAAATAACTATGAATTCAAAGCCAACTTCCTGACAAGAGTACACAAAGTAATGGGGCCCCAAGCTTGGCCAATAACAACAGAGTTTTACAAAGAGAGTACACATCCTACAAAAGTGCAATAAACAAAATTCTAAGCAGTAGTAGATAGTGTTCAACTACTAGTTCTCAGTGGGGAGAACTTCTGGATTAGCGTACTCCTGGCCCCTTGTGTTAGTTCCCACAATCAGCTCATCCTCAATGTAACCTGTCTCATGTCCTGACATACATTCCAAACAACATAGAAATGTATCTCAGCAATGTCCTTGGCTAGCAATAATATGATTACGACCCTTGGCAAGGTTTTCGAAAGTAGTTTTCATGTCATTTAAAGAATTATGAATAAACGAACAATTATAATTTCTAAGCAGTATGAACAGAAATTATAATAGCATGGCAGTTCTACTATAAGTGAAAGCAGAAGCAATTCTATATGTCGTACATTTTTGGTACATTATTTTCAAGATGTTCAAGAGTGTATTCAATTTAGTGACTAAGGTTCACGTCGTTAGGCGGCTAGTAAGTGAATCTACCTTCTCGTGCCCTCAAAGGTGACCCGTTTACTGCCGACTAGTGCCCGCGAATCCAACACCACCCACGTGTACTTTCTGAACCACGAACCAGAATCAGCCAAACCGGTCATCAAAAGTTGTAATACTGGAACACGAGCCAGACTAGCCAAACCGGCCCACGGGAATAGCCAAATCTTGGCATGAAATATCTATGATTAGCCAAACCAGCCTGCATGTCTGTGATTTTCGAGTAGTTCAAGCAATTCATATAAGTCTAGAAATGTTGCAATTCACAAGGCATATTCAATTAACTTATTAAAGTGACCACATGCATGCACGCGGGGTTTTATCTTGCAATACACAACAGGAGACAAGTAAAGTTTGGTGTCGCATTAAATAAAAAGGTATTTAAAAACATGGAGAAAATGCACACTTGCATGCTTGGTCATTTTGGTGTCGTTGTGTTCATCTCGTCAAACGTGATATTATGGCGAGGTCGGATTTTGTGTTTTGTTCAACATGATAAATGGTTAATAAGAAGTTATACAACTACTCACTTGTATAACTAATTTATTAATCTTTCATATATTTAAGTATATAACTTAAATTATAACCATTTAACTTAAAAATATCATTAACATTTTAAAATCTTAAATAACTTGATTAACTTTATCAACATTTTAATAACTTTAAAAACTTAATAACTTAACAACTCAAAATAACTTACTAACTTAAAACAACTTAATAACTTAATAATTGAAAAACTTATAACTTAATAATTCTAAATAAATCAAATCATTCAATTAACTTTAAAAAATAACCCAATAACCCACTTACCAACCCAATAATCCCCCCTAACTTTAATAATCCATACCCAATAAGTTAATAGCTCAATTAAACCAAATACCCAATAACTCATTACCCAATAAAACCCAATACCCAAAAATCAATAGCTCAAATACCCAATAAAACCCCATACCCAATAACTCATACCTGCATTCTCTTCTTCTTGCTCTTTCTATTCTTTCTTTTTCTTTTTTTCTTTCTCTTGTAGGGAGAAGAGGAAGAGCTCGCAGGTGGGGGGAGCAGCTGGCACGAAAAGGGGGCAGCAGCAGGCGGCACGTGCCGGTGGCAGCTGGGGGCAGTGGCAGCTGAGTAGGCAGCGCATGCGCGGCGGCAAAGCACAGGGCGTGTGCGGGGAGCAGGGGGTGGTGCGGCTAGGAGGGGGTGAGGGCTAAGGAAGAGAGGAGGAGGAAGAACTGAAAGGGGGAGGAGAAAGATCAGATTTCAATTTCAGATCTGAACTCTGCTTTCAAATTTGATTCTTCCCATCCTTGATTTCTGATTTTGATTTGGGTTTTGATTTGATTTCGGTGTGGATTGGGGTGTTGATTTGAGGGTGGTTGAATGTTGATTTTGGGGTTTGATTTTTGGTTGAGATTTGATTTGGGTTATAGGGTTCGTTATTGTTGTTGGAGGAGGAATTTTTGATTGATGAATTGCAGGGAGGGAGGAGGAGGAGGATGAAGCTGTTGTTGGTTGTTGTTTGATTTAAGTACAGTGAAATGGGGGGCTAAAAGAATGATGACGGTGAGTTGGCCGTGGGGTGAGATGTTGGATCACACCCAATTCATACGAGGGTTCAATGGTGTAAGGTTAGGGGTTTGATTAGCGTAGGTGGGTACTGTTAGGGTTAAGAGTAATTAGTAACTAATTACGATATGGTAAAAATTCTAAAAGCAGAGGCACACTCGCGTTGACGCATAGAAAAAGAATGTACGGACGAAAAATAACATTCGAATGACCGAATAAAAATGCAGGCACGTACGAACTCAAACACGCCTAAAAATACAGGACGTTACATTCTACACACCTTAAGAAAAATTCCGTCCTCGGAATTCTTATCAACTAAGGAGCAAGGAACAAATATGGATAAGGCTCTCGCATTTCATCTTTCCGCTCTCAGGTGGATTCTCCTGGTGAGTCATAATGCCACATCACTCTCATGAGCCCGACGACCTTGTTCCTGAGCGCCTTCTGACGTTGGTCTAAGATCTGCACCGACAGTTGCTCATATGTCAGGTCTGGTCGAACCGTAATCTCTGAGCAATCAACAGCATGAGAAGGGTCGCTGATGTAACGACGCATCTGAGACACATGAAAAACATCATGTACTCCCTCTAATGAAGGTGGCAGTTCTAGACAATAAGCCACCTCTCCAACTTGCTCTAGCACGTCGAAAGGTTCAATGAATCTCAGACTAAGCTTGCCTCGCCTTCCAAAAAGAATCACTCCTCTGTTCGGGGATATCTTTTGGAACACATTATCTCCTACCTTGAACTCCAAAGGATGACGTTTAGCATTAGTCCAATGCTTGTACCGATCCTGTACGATACGAAGCTTATCCCTGATACTAGCACTACATCCACAGCCTCGACTATCATCGATGGTCCCAACAGCTCTCTATCACCAATGTCATCCCAACTCAGTGGGGATCGACATTTCCTTCCATAAAGTGCAGCAAATGGTGCTATGCCAATACTGGCTTCGTAGCTGTTGTTGTAGGCGAACTCCACTAAATGTAAGTGATCCTCCCATGAACCTTTAAGGTCCAACATGTAAGCTCGCAACATGTCCTCCAATATCTGGATAGTATGCTCCGACTGTCCATCAGTCTGCGGGTGATATGCAGTGCTGAAACTCAGACTGGCACCCAGATTCGTCTGCAGACTCTTCCAGAATTGAGCCGTGAATCTCGTGTCTCGGTCAGAGACAATACTCACGGGAACTCCATGTAATCACACAATCTCCTCCATATACTTCTTCGCAAGTATCTCCGTAGATTGTCCTACTCGAAAGGGTATGAAATATGCAAACTTGGTTAATCGGACAATGATAACCCAAATCGCATCATTTTGCTTGGTGCTATGTGGTAGTTCAGTCACGAAGTCCATGGTGATGTGCTGCCACTTCCACTCCAGGATCGACAGAGGTTGAAGTAATCCAGTAATGCAATAAGGTTCAGCATTCTCTTGCTGACACACAAGGCACTTGGCGACAGTTTGAGCTACACTCCTCTTCATATCATGCCACCAAAAATTCAGATGAATGTCCTACTACATCTTGGTACCGCCAGGATGAATGGAATAGGGAGAGCTATGAACTTGCTTCATCAGCTCCTCTCTGATATCACCTGAAGGTACGCAGATCCTACTGCCATATCTTAGGAAACCATCCTTATGAATAAGAAATCCAGTCAAAGCCCAACTTCACTTGCTCTCTGATCTTCTGCAGTTTTGCATATCTTGACTACGCAGCTTTGATCTGATCCACAATCGTTGACTGAATCTGCATATTCATCAACGATGATGTGACTCCAGGTAAAACAAATTCTATACCCATCTTTTGCAGATCTTGCTGTAGCCTCCACTGAACTGTAAGAGTCATGACCGCTGGAAGTCTGCTCAAAGCGCCGGGTACCACATTAACCTTCCCTGGATGATACTGGAGGTCGATGTCGTAATCGGCCATCAGCTCTAACCATCTACACTGCCTCATATTCAACTCCTTCTGGGTGAAAATATATTTCAAACTTTTGTGATCAGTGAAGATTTTCACTTTCTCACTCAGTAAGAAATGTCTCCAAATCTTCAGGTCAAAGATAACAGCGGCTAGCTCCAAGTTGTGAGTCGGATAATTCTTCTCGTGAATCTTCAACTGCTGAGAAGCATATGCGACCATATGACCATGCTGGTGCAAGACATATCCAAGGCCTTTGCTTGATGCGTTACAAAAGATCTCAAATCCTCCAGTCCTATTTGGTATAGCCAGAACTGGTGCATACGTCAGCCCTGCCTTCAATATCCCAAATACCTTCTTACAAGAGTCTGACCATATAAACTTGACATCCTTCCTCGTCAATCGAGTCATCGGCTCGGCTATCCTCGAGAAATCCTGGATGAAGCGACGATAGTAACCCGCAAATTCTAGGAAACTCCTGATGTCTGATGCCGACCGAGGGTTAGGCCAATTACTGACTGATGCAACCTTCTCAGGGTCGACAGAGATACCATCGACTGACGCCACATGTCCAAGAAATGCAATTCGGTCCCGTCAGAATTTGCACTTGCTGTAGTTGGCATATAACTGTTGACAACGAAGCGTCTCTAAAACAATCTACAGATGCTCGGCATGCTCCTCCTCGCTCTTCGAACAGACCAATATATCGTCAATGAATATCACCATGAATTTATCCAGAAACTCGTAAAATATGAGATTCATGTGATTCATGGATACTGCAGGGGTGTTGGTCACACCGAATGGCATGACAACAAACTTGTAGTGTCCATTCATGGTCTGAAAAGCTGTCTTGTGGATGTCTTCATTCTTGATCTTCACCTGATGGTATCCACTCCTGAGATCCAATTTCGAGAAAAATCGTGATCCACCAAGTTGATCAAAGATATTGTCAATGCGAGGTAATGGGTATTTATTCTTCACAGTGACTTTGTTCAGCTCCCGATAGTCCATGCACATCCTTATGGATCCGCCCTTCTTCTTAACCAACAGAACAGGTGCACCCCAAGAAGATACGCTGGGATGGATAAATCCTTTCTGCAGCAGGTCGTCCAATTGCTTCTGTAGCTCTTCAAGTTCTGCAGGAGCCATACGGTAAGGCGCCTTCGAGATCAGTGGAGTATTTGGCATAAGATCGATGCTGAATTCTAGAGCTCGGTCAGGCGGTAATCCAAAAATATCATCTGGAAATACATCTTCGAAATCTAGAACCACTGCATGCTTCTTGGGTTCGACTTGCATAGATTCGACGATCACTTCGTTCGGCCGGGCCCAAAATCTGATAGGTCCAAGCGAACGACTTCCACTGACGAATTCAAACACCAGATGGTCTAGAATCGCAAATACTCCTTTCTTCTTATGACAGTCGATAATAGCATAGAATGTTTCCAACCAATACATTCCGAGAATAGCATCAAATTGGGCATGTCTAGGACCATGAAATCTTCAAAGAGCTCAAGTCCGTAAATCACTAGAGGACATGATATGCATCCCAAGGAAACACTCACTATGCCAATCCCAGTAGTGATATTCTAGCTTTTGGGAAGTGGGTTGGTGGGAATCGAGTGTTTAACCACGAATCTCCGGGATAAGATACACAATGAAGCTCCAGAATCAAATAAGGTCAGAGCGGGGTGGGAAGCCACTAAGATGACTGATGTGTCATAATATTACACATTATATCTATTTGTTTACACGCCAAAATGATCGCTTTACTCCTGATTTTATACGATTTTATGCTAATAACTGGAACTATTTGACTTTAAGAGCGTTTGTTTGCATTTTAGAAATATTGAACGATTCGGAGTATATTGGAGAAGCGAGCACAGACATCGACATCGGAGCTCCTGCAGTGCCGCATTCGATGACTCAAAGCTGCTGGGAAGTAAGGGAAGAGCAAGAAAGAAGAAGCAAAGGAGCCAAGAAAAGGAGGAAAGAAGGAGAGCAAGGAAAGGAGAAGAGAAGAGTGAGATTCTAGGTCGCTCGGTCGTGCGCTCAACCAAGCTGTGACATCATGAAGGAGAAGCAAGGCTGCAAGGGGTTGCTCGACCGAGTGACACAACTCGCTCAACCAAGCGACCCCCAACGCTCACTAGAGCCAGTCGTCAGTGAGCTCATATTTTTGCATTGCAGCTCTCAGGAAAGTTCGCGCCTAATTTGCTCGGTCGAGCGGCCAATCGCTTGACCGAGCGATATCAATTCCAACCGAGCGAGATCAAGTCCTCTTAGAGGGCGCTCGGTCGAGCGACTTCACTGTTCAACCGAGTGACCCCCCCCCCCCTCCGTGTGGCTAGTTGGAAGCGTCAAGATGGCGCTTGGTCGAGCGCTATGTCAGCAGGCCACTTTTAGGGCTTTTTCTAGGGTTTTTGGGAAGAGGCAATAAATAGGAGTTGTAGCCACCATTTGGGGGAAGCGGGGTTTTAGCCCATTTCACTTATTTTCTGTCTTTGGGATGATTTTCAGAGGTTAGGCTATGCCATAGGCCCCCTCTTGGATGATTATGTGCTGGATCTTCATTCGTTAAGCATATTCTCCTTTGTAATTCTCTTTTATTGTCTCTCTTATAGGTTTTCATTGTTGAATCCATTATTGCTTTCATTTTACTTGCTTATGATGTTGATTCCTGTTGTTTCTATCTCTTGTGTAATGATTGAGTAGATCTATTGCTAGGATTAGGAAAGAACCATATGATTCTAGGGGTTGGATGATGGGTTAACCTTAGTTGGATGAATTTAGGGTTGCTCTACGGTAGTTTTGATAAGGGGTTTTAGGGGATTAGCCCTAGGATTGGAGGATCGCAAAATCAACTCCATCTCTTAGGGAGAATCCCCACGAATCCGATTCAGGCTTAGTGACCGTTTCCAGGGCTTGCGTTCACGAGAGTGACTTGAGAGCCGGGGGTGATCACTAACCCTAAATCCGCTAGTCGGTGACTACGAGAGTAGCCCAACTGCCTGAACCAACCGTAGAGTGGTAGCCTAGTCTGTAGATCATGAGAGTGAATACAGATTTATGGTACGGGAACCAAGTGTCCAGTGTAATGCATTCGTCCCCGTGCAAACCGACTGCGAAAGCACGGTTGTGCATGGGGAGGCATTAGACGAGCGTGACGACAAAAGTCAAGTGCTCGTTCTCATCTCCGGATGTCACGCCCTACTCCCTAGGATACCCAGGAGTTAAAAAAAACTTCCCAGGACTCTGAAGAGTGAGGGTGAAGTGAGCAGAAGAGAGAGTACAGATAAATAGTAGGTCCACTGCGCATGTACTGAAATAGTACACGTACTGCTCCGCTATAATGTCAAAGACAACCTCATAGATGACAAAGAACAACAACAACATTGTATATATATTGACATTCATTCATATACATAGTCCAGGTACATCACCATATATACACTGCCACTCTCCACCTCCCAATGGCAAACCAAAACACAACACAAAGCTACATCTTACTCCAAGAGCTACCCTTGGAACCAAACTCCAAGTCACCAGGATCAAGCTGCCCCTGTAATGCCCTACAAGCTACTGCACAAGTACTAGGGGGTGAATAGTACTTTAAAAATAACAAGGAGTATAATTCCAAATTATAGTGCAAACAACTACCAAAACAATTTGCGGAAGCTTAAATTGAATGACAACAACAAAATTAACAAAGCAAACAAGAGATGTTAATGGGTTCGGATCCACCCAAGTCTCCCCGACTTGTTCCCGGTGATCCTACGTCCCAACCACCCGGATCCCCTCCGGATACTTAGGTTAGAAACCCTAACCCAAGATTTCCACTATGATATCTTGTGAAAAACCTTCACAAGATCAAATCATACATGCAATGGAAATAGTGAATCCCACAACCCGGGATCACAACCTTCTCTCACAACCGAGAGAATCAACAAGCAATATAAACAAGTTTATAATGAAATAAACAATCTTACCACAAAATCCTATACCTTGAGTTTTTCTTACCCAATAGGTGAAAGGAAGGATTTGAGGAAGATGAAGTCACCAAGACCTAGCACCAAGGAAATGACCAGCAATAGGTGCCTAGGAGTGATTTGGAGACTTGATTCAAGCTAGAGCTTGAAGGGCTCACCAAGAACAAGCTTCTCTCAAGATGGATTCTAGATCTAGAAAGTGAGAGAAAGGATTTCTTGTGAGGAAGAGAGCTTTAGAAATGAGTGAGAATGGCTATCTCTTTCTATCTCAATGAATCTCTTAATGGCAGCTCTAACCTAGAGAGAAATGACCTAGGTTTGTATTTATAGGGTCCCATAAAAACAAGTTAGGTCAATTCCCAACGGATAGAAATCTGAGGCAACTAGTCGGTCAAAGAACAACCACTGACCGACTAGTTCATCAACTAGTCGGTCAGTCAAACAACATGGACCGACTAAGTGAAGAACTGAGAAGAGATAGAAATTCAGACCTAGAAATCTAGTCGGTCCAAGAAGACATTCTGACCGACTAGTTTCACAACTAGTCGGTCAGTCAGTGAACGTAGACCGACTAAAAGGCATAATGAAATAGTCTGAATACAAATTGACTTAGTCGGTCCAAGAACAAAATTTGACCGACTAGATTGTCAACTAGTCGGTCACCAAACGTTCTTAGACCGACTAACGATAAACAGTAGCTTAGGAAAAATTTAGTATGAACAGTAAGTCACAACTAGTCGGTCAAAGAAGCATCACTGACCGACTAGTTCACAAACTAGTCGGTCGGTGAGTCAACGTAGACCGACTAACTGTAAACAGTAAGGTGTAAGAAATTAAGGAAGCAAACTAGTCGGTCCAAGAAGCTTTGCTGACCGACTAGATCATCATCTAGTCGGTCAGTACTTATTCTTGTACCAACTAACATGCACAAACAAGTCCGAATCGAAGCGCGACGCTTCGTGGAAGTTAGAATGAACTTGTACTAAGATCCTAGAGCTACGATATGAGCGTTATGAAGATAGAATCGTAAGATATACTCAAGGCTTAACATTCTATAGATCGAAGCTAAAAGACTATAAATAAAACCTTAATAAACGGTCTTCGAGAGCTTCGATTAGTTCTTTATGACTTCCAAAACGGCGCAAGAGCTTCAACGAAGCTTTAGGCATGAATACGAGCTTTGAGAAGTGTTGAGATGTCGCTTTGATTGTTCTCGTGAATTTGGTGACGATCTCCAATAATGCGCTCACAAATTGTTAGTTCATGAATTATTTATGTTTCCTCATCATCAAAACCAAATCCGGGGAGTCCAATAATCAACATTCTCCCCCTTTTTGGTGATGACAAACCAACATAAATAATAATCAAAAATAATGATTCAAATGAAAAATACTTACTCCCCCTGCATTGATGACGCGTTAATTCCAAAATGAATATATATGAATTGCATCAATCAGACGAGTAAGATATATAAAGAGAATCGATTTTTGAAATATCGGATTTTGAAAATCCTTATATATATCTTAACTCCCCCTGAATCTAACATATCAAACTAGATTCTTGGAAATTGAGTTAAATTTTCATTTGCCCTATTTATTATCATTATCTCTCCCCCTTTGGCATTATCCCAAAAATGGGGGGCATACAACGACAACAACTAGAGAAATTAAAATCCAACATCGGGAGTCGTAGATGTTAACGATGGACCCAATTGACACCAAGGGAAAAATGATAAAATAAAATCTAGGTGCGCCAAATTTTCCATCATCTAAAAGCGAAAATTAAAATCATCAAAAAACACCAAATATTAATTCATTTATTGAGTAAAGGAACATACTCTCCAATATTCAATATTCTTGGTTAAATTTGTGCATGGAAAACAATTCTATACAATCATAGAAATATAATCTATTTAACCAAGTTTTCAAGCGTCGAGCGACGAATTCACATATCATATGCGTTGAACGAATAGTAAAAGTACACGACGAATAAAATAAGGAGAACATCGATGTATATATATATGAAAAAAATCATGAGTACATCCAAAAAGATATCACACCGAGTACATCAAAATACAAACGACCATGGATATCAACCAAAAATGTAAATACATCATACATCAACTAACCATCAGCATCATCCAAAGTACATCAAAATACAACACCGACATCCATAAAAAAATCAAAACACATCAAAATAACCCTCAAACTCCATCCTAACCCAAAATACTCTCAATACGATGCATCATCCAATAGGTAGTGGAGAGTCATCGATACTGACGATCACGAGGGAGTGGCTGGATCAGCAGTCTCCATGGGTCCAGTCGATGGAGTGGACTCAGGCTCTGCTGGGAGGAGAGGCGTCTGAACAGAAGGGATCGTCGGGGCAGGAGTCGAGACGTCGACGACAGGCACAACGGCAGAAGTGTCAACAGGAATATCAGCAGCATCAGAAGTCTGATCCACTGGGACAAAAGTCTCAGGAGCACCGGAAGAGGTGCCAGCATCAGGAGCAGAGGTGGTAGCAGCAGCAGCAGTGGCCTCATCGCCACGAGCCAAGGAAGTGACAAGATCGTCAATATCCTCATCGTCCATCTCCTCGTCCTCAGACACGGAAGGAGGAAGCTCAATGCCCATCATACGAGCCATACGGCAAACTACCTCCTCGGTACAAGCCAAACGTGACTCGTGCCGACGAAGTAGGCGTACGACATCATCTAATGAGGCGGAGGGATGAGGGACAGAAGCAGCTGAAGGAGGAACTGAAGCAGCTGAAGGAGGGGCCTGAGATGCAGAAGGTGTCGACCGCTGCACGTGACGGAGTGCCGCAAGAGATTTCTTAACGGCCGTCGCGTTCAGAGGTGGACCAAGGGGACGCTCATCGTCAGGAGGGAGGGGAACACCGAAACGACGGAAAACCAAGGTCAACAGACATGGATATGGGATATGCGCAGATTTAGTGGTCTTGCGTATACACTCGAAAGAGTCCATCTTATCGAGTATAATGCGAGCCCAATTAATCTCGCTACCCATGAACAGAGCGTATATCAGTTTCAAAAACGGCTGAGATGGAAGAGATGAAGATCCATACTTGAGAAGAAGGCAGGACTTCAAGATAAGGTTAAGCACCCAAGCATTTGATTTGAAAGATTTGGAAGGGACTCCTATAAAAGCTGGGGGGATAACCTGGAAGATTTTGCCTAGGGTCCGCTGATCTAAGGAGGAGATATCATCGACAGAGATGTCAGAAGGGAAGAGGCCACACGACGAGCAACCTATCAACTCCCCCAAGATTTCTGCCGTGAGGACTATAGGAGTCCCCAAAACAGAAGTCTCGATGGAGTGAGACTCATCGTACTGGCCCCGGACACAGTTGGCATAGAATAATTTGACCAGGCGAGGATATGGTCTGGGGTTCGCCTTGGGGTCATATCTAAGATAGTCCAGTAGGCCACTATAGGAGAGAAGATCAGCAAGGCCAAGAAAATCAGAAAACTGAACGTAATGCTCTAACAGCAGTGGGCAATGCTCTATACGGTTGTACGCTGCGAGACACTGAGGGTCGTCGCGGCACAACGATATATCTACACCGCCGACTGGCATAGGAGCTTTACCCTTAGCCTTACGGGTCTTCGGAGGAGGTGGAGTAGGAGCTTTCTCGGGATGTTCAGGAGTGTATTCTTCATCGGAATTATCCTCTGAATCACTAGATGAACGCTCACCGGGAGGAGTGGGAGCACGGAAAGCTTTGGGTTTAGGTGTTGGCTTGGACGATTGGCCGGCAGGTTTAGGTTTGGACGTCCTCTTCCTCTTCAACGGAGTTGAAGACGAAGAGGGGGGTCGAGAGGTCTTGGCCCTACGCTTGGGAGGGGTCGAAGCGGTAGTACCATCTACGGTCATAGGGGATGCCCCAGAAGATGTAATCGGGATTCTCGTTCGTGCCATGATCTCGACACAACGAGTACAATCAAACGACGGGATAAGATCAAACACACCCTAAGCTCAAACCTAAAAACTGAGATCAAGCAAGCACCAAAGCCCTAAGAGAGAAAAAATCCGAAACCCTAGCTCAAACCCTAGAAGATGAAAACACGATCAAGATCAAACCCTAGGGATGGAAAAAAGAGATCTAGGAGAGGGGTTATGCCTAGGAGAGAGGGTCGACGGCGACGGACGGCGGAGATGGCCGGAAAATTGGCCGGAGTCGACGGGAATACGAAAAGGCACGATTGGTTTTAGGGTTTTTCGGGCAGGAGCTTTGAAAACAACCGACTGGAAATGAAAACGATCGGTTAGAATAGGATTAAGTCGGTCTGGAATGCGAAAAGACGCGTTTGCCCTAACGCACTTAGTCGGTCACAGTTCAAGCACTGACCGACTAGATTACGATCTAGTCGGTCGGTCAATGAGCTTGAACCGACTAAGTCGAAACAGAGGCAAACAGGAATTTCTAGGGCTAGAGTTAGTCGGTCACAGTATACTCACTGACCGACTAGTTTTCAATCTAGTCGGTCGGTAAGTGTACTGTGACCGACTAAAGAAATTTAATGACAATAGAAAGATTAAAGCTTGAACTAGTCGGTCTGAGTTCACTAGCTGACCGACTAGATGAGCATCTAGTCGGTTGGCTAATGAACTGAAACCGACTAGAAGAGTCCAAAAGTTGATAAATGAGTTCTCTTCATAAACCACTTGGATGAAACATCTTAACCCTCTCATTAGTCATCTAAACTACCCCATAAAACATCGAAATCTTAAATACGACTTTCAAATAAGAATTCGAGCAAAAATTCAAACATATCACATAAAATTCCCAAAAATTCAATAAATCTAGCATGAACGAAATATCGTGAAATATAAAAGCATGCAAGATAATTGAATGAGACATGAATCCTATATCTCAGATTCACCCATAATCCCCAATTCTCGACGCAACCGCACAAAGGAGTCCTCCTTTAGGGGTTTCGTGAAAATATCGGCGATTTGCTTTTGGGTTTCAACGTACACTAAAATGATGTCCTTTTTAGCAACATGATCATCTAAAAAGTGGTGTCGGACATCTATGTGTTTTGATCGGGAATGGTGCACCAGATTCTTTGAAAGACAAATAGCACTTTGGTTATCCACCATGATAGGGCTAGTATCACAGTGAATACCAAAATCCTTCAGTGTGTGTCTCATCCAAAGAACCTGGGCACAAGCAGCACCGGTGGCAATATATTCCGCCTCGGTGGTTGAAAGTGATACGGAATTTTGCTTCTTGGAAAACCAAGAGACAAGAGAATTTCCTAGAAAATGGCAAGTGCCACTAGTACTTTTCCTGTCGGATTTGCATCCCGCATAATCGGCATCACTATATGAGACTAACTCATATGTGCTAGATTTTGGATAAAGTAATCCAAAATCAAGTGTATAACTTAGATAACGGAAAATACGTTTTACCGCTACTAAGTGAGACTCCTTAGGTTGAGACTGATAACGAGCACATATGCATACGGCAAACATAATATCGGGCCTACTTGCGGTAAGATAAAGTAAACTACCTATCATACCTCGATATAGACGAATGTCTACATCCTTACCGCCCGTATCCTTGTCAAGATGCGTAGTCGTGCTCATTGGAGTCTTTTTCCCGGAAGCACTCTCCATTCCAAATCGCTTAAGCAACTCCACCGTATACTTCGTTTGGTGGAAGAAGATTGCATCGTTCAATTGGCGAATTTCGAGACCTAAGAAATATTTGAGTTCGCCCATGTGGCTCATCTCAAATTGTTCCTTCATAACGTTAGAAAACTCTTCGCAAAGAGTGAAGTTAGTAGCACCGAAAATGATATCATCAACATAAATTTGAACTAATAAAATATCACTATTCGCATGCTTTACAAAAAGTGTAGAATCGGCTTCGCCCATTTTAAAATTCAAATCCAAAAGAAAATTCTTTAGGCGATCATACCAAGCTCGAGGAGCTTGTCTCAAACCATAAAGAGCTTTCTTTAGTTTAAAAACATGATTTGGAAATTTTTCATTTATGAAGCCCGGAGGTTGAGAAACGTAAACTTTCTCAACAACATCTCCGTTTAAAAATACACTTTTAACATCCATTTGAAATAATTTAAAATTTTTATGGCATGCATAAAACAATAAAAGTCTAATTGATTCTAATCTAGCTACCGGAGCGAAGGATTCTTCGAAATCGATACCTTCCTCTTGGCGATAGCCTTGAGCAACTAACCAAGCTTTGTTCCGGACGACGACTTGGTTTTCGTCAGTTTTGTTCTTGAAGATCCACTTTGTCCCTATGACGGTGTGGTTCTTCGATGGCAAAGGAACAAGCTCACATACCTCATTCCTCTCGAATTGAATGAGTTCCTCCTCCATGGCAAGGATCCCAGCACTATCTTCGCACGCTTCAACTATATTCTTTGGCTCTATCGATGAGGCAAAGGCACAATTGGCGAAGTGGTGGACTTGCGATCTCGTCTTGACACTATCATGAATATTGCCAATAACTTGCTCATGGGGATTGTCACGGACGGTATGAAGCCGCTTTGGAATACCTTGATCACTAGGCACATTCTCAACAACTTCATTAGTCGGGTTAGTATCAATAGAATCAATTGAATCAATAGACTTAGAATTTTCAAACGAATCACATAAAACATCCATAGAATCATTATCATTTGAAATTCTAGAAGTAGTAAAATTCTCATTAAAAGAGACATGTAATGATTCCTCGATCGTAGAGGATCTTTTGTTGTATATCCGGTAGGCTTTGCTACGTGAGGAATACCCAACAAATATCCCCTCATCCGATCTCGGATCAAACTTGTCCAAATTATCATATGTGTTTTTAATAAAACATTTTGCGCCGAAAACACGAAAATGTTTAACTTGAGGCAATCTACCAAACAACAATTCATAGCAAGTTTGTTTGGTGACGGGCCTCAAAAGTATTATATTAAACACATAACAAGCGGTGTGTACCGCTTCCGCCCAAAATTGATAACCAAGATGACTATCTTCGAGCATAGTGCGAGCACACTCCACAAGCGTTCTATTCTTCCTCTCAACAACACCATTTTGAGGAGGTGCGCGAGGGAAAGAAAACGTGTGAGTAATTCCAAGATCATCACAAAAATTTGAGAAAGACTCATTCTCAAATTCACCCCCATGATCACTACGAATAGTGACAATGGTGGTTCCGATGAGATTTTGTACTTTCTTCACAAATATTGTGAAGTTTTCAAAAGCTTCATTTTTATTACATAAGAAAAATACCCATGTAAATCTTGAATAATCATCAACGATGACTAGTCCATATCTTGCATTTCCTAAGGAAGCAACTCTAGTTGGCCCAAATAAATCTAGATGTAATAGCTCTAATGGCCGTTTAGTAGAAATGCTTTTCTTAGGTTTAAATGAAGATTTAGGAAGCTTGCCACGTTGACAAGAATCGCAAAAACTTTTCTTTTCAAAAACGAGCTTCGGAAAACCTTTAATGGAATTTAATTTTGAAAGCTTATAAAGTGTTTCAAAGTTCACATGTCCAAATCGTCGATGCCATAAGTGTTGTTCACTTGTGTTGGCAACGAGACATTGTTCATATGACTTAGGAAAATCCAAAATATAAATATCTTTATGGCGTGTGCCGGAAAATAATAATTTATTATTATCATTTGAAATATGACATAATCCTTTCGCAAATCTAACTTTGTAACCTTTGTCACAAAGTTGGCTTATTGAAATAAGATTATGATTCAAACCATTAACTAGATACACATCACTAATTAAGGGTTTAGATGGGTTACCCACTTTACCAACACCGACGATGGTTCCGCTCTCGTTGCCTCCAAATACGACGCGATTTCCATCTGCAATGGGAACCACTCCGGAGAGCAATTGAGCGTCACCCGTCATGTGTTTTGAACACCCGCTATCGAGTATCCAATTCCCTTTGGAGCTAAATTTAAATTTGTTGCTCCTTTTCTTTTTCTTCTCCTTGAGTACCTAAAGATAGAAACTTTCATATCATGGTACCCAAGGTCATTGGGTCCTCAAAGGTTAGACCTTTGGAAGCCAAGTCCAATTGGACTTAGACTTCCCCACATAATTTCTACTATGCACAACATCCGAAAAATAAGCATTCATATACACTTGTTTTTCATCCATGCTTGTGTCCTTTGGGCTCCAAATAGTGAAAATCTTGGGAGCCCTCATCCTATTGGGTGCATGCATGCGACATTGATTTCTACGTGATGCATGTTGTGGATAGGCATAAGGAACATGATGGAATGGTGCACGACGAGAATTATTCATATGATGAGGTGGGTGAACATATGCATGTGTGGGAACACGTGCGTGAGGGTGTCTCACATGGTGTGCACGTGCCCGAGAATGTGTTGCATAAAAATCATCATATGTGTGAGACGGTGGAGTAGGATGTGTGTTCCTACGTGGCATGGTATTGGTGTACATATAAGCATGACCCTTCTTTGGAGGTCCACCCAAAGTGGGTTTCTTTCCGAAAGAGGGTGTGGACGAGGTGGAAGCACCATTGGTAGATGAACTACCAATAGAGTGTTTGCTACCACTCGTAGAGTCACCGGAAGTTGGCCTAACAAAAGTAGTGACCGACTTGGATGACTTTCCCAAAGTATACCCCAAACCAACATGGTGTTTGGCCGGGAGTAAGACACTTAGGATATTATCCAAATGGCCCTTACCCTTATTGAATTCATTGATTCGGCCTAATGTGTTCTCATATTTCTCGGTGAGAGAACGAAAAGAAGTATATAAAGTGGATACTTGCGATGTGAGCACATAAACACGATATTTAAGATTCTCGTTCTCAATACTCAAAGTCGAGTTTTGAGAAGTTAAATCCGATATCCTATGTTCTTTCGGATCATCAATGCTAACATGTTCAAGTTTAGATTTGAGATTAACAATCTCATTTCTCAACTCTTCAACAACAGTGTCGTTGTTGGTGATGATAGTCTTAGGCGAGGTTTGAATGCTAGCTAGGTCATCTTTTACTTTAGTATATCTATTTACTAATTTAGTGTATTTAGACCATAAATGAGAGTTAGCATCCCTAAGATCATCCATAGTTACCTCATCGCCTTCGTCGTCGCTATCATCGGAGGAGGAAGATCCTTGATCATGCTCCTCTCTTGCCATGAAGCACATGTGCGCTTGCTCCACTTTCTCATCGTCCGACTCTCCGCTTGAGGAATCCTCGGAGTCGGTGAATGTTGCTCCGACAAGTCCCTTTTTGTACCCCTTTCTGTACTTCTTCGACTTGTCGAACTTTGGCGCCTTCCACTTCTCCTTTTGCTTATTTTGAGGACAATCCGCTTTGATGTGTCTTGGCTTATTGCATTTAAAGCACAAAGGTGGAGAGGCGTTAGTAGAAGTAAATTTAGATTTTTGTTTGAAGTTACCCTTTCGGAAGAAGCGATTGAACTTCTTTGCCATGAGTGCAACGGATTCCATGTCCATTTCTTCTTCCGAGTCCTCATCATCGGTAGAGGTGGATGAAGCCGCCTTGAAAACAATTGCCTTTTTCTTAGGCACGTCTTGGTTCAAATAGGACTTCATCTTTTCTTGTAACTTCACCTTGCTATCTTTGCATACCTCGTATGACATCAAAGTACCCATCAATTGAACTACGGTATACTTATTCATGTCATTACCTTCCTCGATGGCGAAGGTACGTTTCTCCCAAGAAGAAGGAAGTCCTTCGATAAGCTTTGAGCACTTCTCCTTTTGGGTGTAGGATTTGCCGAGGGCCTCTAACTCGTTTATTATGTCAACGAAGCGAGCGTAATATTACTTCATCTTCTCGCCCTGTTGCATATGAAACATTTCGTAATCTTTGTTTACGCCTACGAGTTTAGAGTCTCTTACCCTACTCGTCCCTTCGTGAAGAATGAGGAGGGAGTTCCAAATTTGATATGCACTCTTACATGTGCATATCTTATTGAAGTCCTCGGGCTCCAATGCGCATTGCAAGGTGTTCATTGCCTTGGCATTGCTTACCTCCGCGGCGATCTCCGCGGTAGTCCATTTCTCAAAGTCTTCTTCTACGGGCTCGATGTATTCCTTCATTGTGGTCCTCCATAGAGATGCACTCCGGAGGAAGGTTTCCATCCGGCATTTCCAGTACCCGTAGTTGGTACCGTTGAAGAATGGAGGCCTCGTAGAGGAATGTCCTTCCATCACCGAAGATGCTCCTTCACGGTTCCTGAAGGTGTCATAGTTGGAAGGTGGACGCACGGTCTTGTTGTCGTTGGCAGACATAGCTAAGTATCTGGCTCTGATACCAAATGTAATGCCCTACAAGCTACTGCACAAGTACTAGAGGGGGGTGAATAGTACTTTAAAAATAACAAGGAGTATAATTCCAAATTATAGTGCAAACAACTACCAAAACAATTTGCGGAAGCTTAAATTAAATGACAACAACAAAATTAACAAAGCAAACAAGAGATGTTAATGGGTTCGGATCCACCCAAGTCTCCCCGACTTTTTCCCGGTGATCCTACGTCCCAACCACCCGGATCCCCTCCGGATACTTAGGTTAGAAACCCTAACCCAAGATTTCCACTATGATATCTTGTGAAAAACCTTCACAAGATCAAATCATACATGCAATAGCAATAGTGAATCCCACAACCCGGGATCACAACCTTCTCTCACAACCGAGAGAATCAACAAGCAATATAAACAAGTTTATAATGAAATAAACAATCTTACCACAAAATCCTATACCTTGAGTTTTTCTTACCCAATAGGTGAAAGGAAGGATTTGAGGAAGATGAAGTCACCAAGACCTAGCACCAAGGAAATGACCAGCAATAGGTGCCTAGGAGTGATTTGGAGACTTGATTCAAGCTAGAGCTTGAAGGGCTCACCAAGAACAAGCTTCTCTCAAGATGGATTCTAGATCTAGAAAGTGAGAGAAAGGATTTCTTGTGAGGAAGAGAGCTTTAGAAATGAGTGAGAATGGCTATCTCTTTCTATCTCAATGAATCTCTTAATGGCAGCTCTAACCTAGAGAGAAATGACCTAGGTTTGTATTTATAGGGTCCCATAAAAACAAGTTAGGTCAATTCCCAACGGATAGAAATCTGAGGCAACTAGTCGGTCAAAGAACAACCACTGACCGACTAGTTCATCAACTAGTCGGTCAGTCAAACAACATGGACCGACTAAGTGAAGAACTGAGAAGAGATAGAAATTCAGACCTAGAAATCTAGTCGGTCCAAGAAGACATTCTGACCGACTAGTTTCACAACTAGTCGGTCAGTCAGTGAACGTAGACCGACTAAGAGGCATAATGAAATAGTCTGAATACAAATTGACTTAGTCGGTCCAAGAACAAAATTTGACCGACTAGATTGTCAACTAGTTGGTCACCAAATGTTCTTAGACCGACTAACGATAAACAGTAGCTTAGGAGAAATTTAGTATGAACAGTAAGTCACAACTAGTCGGTCAAAGAAGCATCACTGACCGACTAGTTCACAAACTAGTCGGTCGGTGAGTCAACGTAGACCGACTAACTGTAAACAGTAAGGTGCAAGAAATTAAGGAAGCAAACTAGTCGGTCCAAGAGGCTTTGCTGACCGACTAGATCATCATCTAGTCGGTCAGTACTTATTCTTGTACCAACTAACATGCACAAACAAGTCCGAATCGAAGCGTGACGCTTCGAGAAAGTTAGAATGAACTTGTACTAAGATCCTAGAGCTACGATATGAGCGTTATGAAGATAGAATCGTAAGATATACTCAAGGCTTAACATTCTATAGATCGAAGCTAAAAGACTATAAATAAAACCATAATAAACGGTCTTCGAGAGCTTCGATTAGTTCTTCATGACTTCCAAAACGGCGCAAGAGCTTCAACGAAGCTTTAGGCATGAATACGAGCTTTGAGAAGTGTTGAGATGTCGCTTTGATTGTTCTCGTGAATTTGGCGACGATCTCCAATACTGCGCTCACAAATTGTTAGTTCATGAATTATTTATGTTTGCTCATCATCAAACCCAAATCTGGGGAGTCCAATAATCAACAGCCCCTGCTACCTGAAAAATGAGGAGAAGCACATCAATGCGTGCTCTAGTAGGAAGTCTCAACACTAATGGCAAATCATGTTATTATTTGCCTATTGACTGTGGTTACAAGTTAAGGTAAGATCATGTAGACCATGTGATATAGCATAACGGTAAGGCGTATTACTGTATGAAGTAAACACATATGAAATGGAGTCAAGTAACCGTCACTTCTTGTAAAGGCAAGTGAGAATAATAATCACATATCACATCATCTCCTGCCCACCTTCATTGTCCATGCATTATATTCACAATTTACTCAAATTTCCTCCAAACCCCAGTTTTAGCAGCTCACCCCCTTTTGGAGGTGTCACGCCCCGCTTCCATAAAATGGAGGCGAGACGTGAAAAGTTCCACACGAGAATGGAGCTGTGAAGCCCCAAACCCGATAAGCGTCAATCAAACATAAGCAGGTCCCTGTAACCATAAACGGAACAACAATAATAACACAAGGAGAGACAGAAATAAAATCTCAAATCTCAGAATTTGTCCAACATTAAAATTAAGTTCAACATCCAGAAAAGCCACCAGGCTAAAAGAAAGAGTCTAAAGTCCCAGAACAAGGCCAACAAAAGGGACAACATAACCAAGTATAGGTGCCACGCACCGACAACTACAGCAGTCTAAAACAAAAGAGGAAAGCTCAACGAAGACACTAGGACTGGTCCCCAGTGTCCATGTACTCCTCGCCAAACACAGGCTCGGGCTCGGCGTCAGCAAACACCTCGTTCTCAACAATGAACTCAGGCTCAAGATCTAACATGTGTCACCCAAAAGAGTAAAGTGGCACATGTCAGCAAGTCTTAAAGACTTGGGCAAGGAAACTGAAATTAAGGCAAACTAACAACCTAGCAGTTATAGTATGCATGATATGGCAGTTATGGTATGAGTGCACAAGTAAGACATGGTGGAACAATAAGTACAAGAGAACAATTTATCAGGGCATGTCAAGAGTAGCCAAGCTACTAACAATCTCAATCTTTTCACTAGTCACGTTTCACATTGTTTGTAGATGTTTACGCCTTACAGCTGAACGGTTTGACATTCACACTGATTGGACGCTTAACACTACCCCAGAACCCAGAGTTTACGTCTTACAACTGCAGTTGCTGATCGGGTAGACTCCCAGTTGAATGGCCGCTTAACTCTTTCCCCAATACCCACATGTAAACGATCCAGGGTCCCTGTACACGAGCTTAGTAAATGAGCCAGGGTTGCCCCGCACAAGAGCTCGTTTCCTGGATCACAACCCAGGAGCGTATTTCATTTGGCATAGGGGTGCACCTAGCCTCAATCATTTCACAAGGTGTAGCGGAGCTACGCAATCATGGGAACACTTAAAGAATGCGATGACATGACAATTAATTTGCGTACCGTTAATGGAAATTAAACATGACATGGTAGTGGTGCAACATGATAAATGTCGGATCAAGCTTCGTTGTCAAGCTAGTTCCTAAAATTGCGCCTAAGCGAGTATCATTTCGTCGCCTAGTCTCTTTTACGCCTACAACAAGCAAATGACCTAAGACATGGCCCAAAACCCTAAGTGGCAAGTTTCACTTGCCTAGCACCGAGGATGACGATCACGAAGGTTCGTCTCACAGACACTAATCTACGGGGAAGTCGCTGTTATGGAGAAACAATCATCAAAACAATATTCATTTCATTAGGGTTTCACAAAAACACAAATGGGTTATGAGGATATTAAGAGATCGAGTTATTACCGTATAGGAGAGGAAGAATGATGCCGAGCAAGCACGGCAACGGAAGAAACGCTCCGGGGAACCTAGGGTTCAGATCTGGAATGGATGGGGAAAATCTGGAGAAATGGGGTTTTGGGGATTTTTGGGGGTTTTCCGGCGACCTAGAGGTGGTGGCCGGCCAAAATGGAGAGGGGGAGAGACTCTTGATGAAGGAGGAGGGCTAGGGTTAGATGGAGGATGATTTGGGGAAGAAGGAGGCTCAGGAGAAATGAAATAAGAAAAGAAAACGTTTGAGGGGGTTTAAATAGGCACAGCCGGCGGCTGCCCAAAAATTAGGGTTTCTGGGGTCATTAGTCGGTCAAAGAAGAGTGGCCGATCGACTAGTTTAGCAACTAGTCGGTCGGTCGATTAACTGTGACCGACTAACACCAAATAGCGAAAGTAGGGAAAAATCTGGGTAATGAATTAGTCGGTCTGTGAAGGCCCGTCGACCGACTAGTTTGCAACCTAGTCGGTCGGTGAGTGTTCATGTACCGACTAACGATAAACAGTAACTTAGGTGAAATTTACTGACAGAAACTAGTCGGTCTGAGAGCAAGTTCTGACCGACTAGTTTCACATCTAGTCGGTCGGTGGTTGTTCTTAGACCGACTAAAAGTAAACAGTAACTCCTGAATAATTAACAAAGCCAACTAGTCGGTCCATGAAGGTTTGCCGACCGACTAAATCGTCATCTAGTCGGTCGGTTCCCCTTGTTACACCGGCTAACGTGTACAGAAAGTTCCGAAATGGAGCGCGAAGCTCCGGGATCGATTCCTAAGACTCCTAGGCTTGATCTAACAATAAGATATGACTGATATGAAGCCCGTCACGAATGACTTACTCCAAAATCGACGATTTTATGGAAGAAGCTAGAAAATCACGACGAAACGATCGAAAATGAAAGCTACGGAGACGAAACCACACATGAGGAGAAAATCCACCAAAACATATATATAATATAATAAATCCAGATACATGAAAACCAGTCGTTACATCCTCCCCAACTTAAGAAAAATTCTGTCCTCGGAATTTCCCAACACTCACGTGTCCGGAAACAAAAGTGGGTAGCGCTCTCGCATCTCATCCTCATTCTCCCAAGTAGACTATCCAGGCGAGCCGTGTCGCCACATCACCCTCACAAGATTGACAACCTTGTTCCGAAGTGACTTCTGACGCCTGTCCAGAATCTGCACTGGCTGCTGGTCATACGTCATATCAGGGCGAACGGTAATCTCCGAGAAATCCACAGCATGAGATGGATCGCTAATGTATCGACGAAGCTGCGACACATGAAAAACATTGTGAACTCCTTCCAAAGATGGCGGCAAGGCTAAGCGGTAGGCTACCTCGCCAACCCTCTCCAAAATGTCAAACGGTCCAATGTATCGCGGGCTCAACTTCCCTCGCTTCCCATAGCGAATCACACCACGATTCGGGGAAATCCTCAGAAACACATGATCCACAGGCTGAAACTCCAAAGGACGACGTTTAGCATCCGCCCAATGCTTAAAACGGTCCTGAGCAATCCTCAACCTCTCCCGAATGTTCCTGACAATATCCATGGCCTACACAATCATCTCAGGTCCCAACAGCTCCCGATCACCAACGTCATCCTAACTCAATGGCGATCGACATTTCCTCCCATAAAGAGCGGCGAAAGGCGCCATGCCAATACTCGCCTGGAAGCTGTTGTTGTAAGAAAACTCTACCAGATGTAGATGGTCCTCCCACGAACCCTTGAAATCCAACATACACGCCCTCAGCATGTCCTCCAAGATCTGAATCGTCCTTTCGGACTGGTCATCCGTCTGCGGATGGTACGCCGTGCTGAAACTCAGACGCGTACCCAAACTCTTCTGCAAACTCTGCTAGAACTGAGATGTGAACCGCGTGTCTCTGTCCGACACGATACTCACGGGGACTCCGTGAAGTCGTACGACCTCCTGCACGATTCACGTTACATTACTGTCTAAACTAGGAAAAGGAAATAAAAACGGAGAGTAAAATAATTTACCTCCATATATCTCCTCGCTAGCGCCTCCGTGGACTGTCCCACTCGGAACGGAATAAAGTGCGCGGATTTGGTCAATCGATCTACGATCACCCAAATCGCGTCATTCTGCTTCGGACTCCGAGGTAGTCCAGTCACGAAATCCATAGTGATGTGCTGCCACTTCCACTCCGGAATCAGAAGCGGTTGTAGCAACCCTGTCGTACGCTGATGCTATGCCTTCACTTGCTGGCAAACCAAACACTTGGCCACACTCCGAGCCACACTCCTCTTCATACCATGCCACCAATAGTTCAGACGAAGATCCTGGTACATCTTGGTGCCACCAGGATGCACAGAATACGGTGAACTGTGTGCCTCCACCATCAACTCCTCTCTAATATCCCCAGCTGGCACACACAACCTGGCTCCAAACCTCAGTGAGCCATCCTCATGAATCAAAAAGTCAGTCCGCAGACCGGCTTCCACCTGCTCCCGAATCTTCACCAGCTTCGGATCCTCAGCCTGGCCAGCCTTGACCCGATCCACGATCGTCGACTGTATCTGCATACACATCAACGAAGAAGCCTCCCTAGGAAGAACAACCTCCACACCAGACTCGCAAAAATCCTGTTGCAATCTCCACTGCGAAGTCAAAATCATCACCGCTGGAAGCCTACTCAGCGCATCAGGAACCATATTCACCTTGCCAGGGTGATACTGCAAATCGATCTCATAATCTGCCATGAGCTCCAACCATCGACGCTGTCGCATGTTGAGCTCCTTCTGAGTAAAAATATACTTCAAGCTTTTGTGACCGGTGAAAATCTTCACTTTCTCACTCAGTATGAAGTGCCTCCAAATCTTGAGCGCAAACACGACAGCAGCCAACTCCAAATCATGCGTCGGGTAATTCTTCTCATGAACCTTGAGCTGACGAGATGCATACGCCACAACATGCCCGTGCTGATGCAACACACAACCGAGACCCTTGCCAGAAGCATCGCAAAAGATCTCAAATCCACCGCTGCGATCAGGCACAACAAGAATAGGGGCAGTCATCAATCTCTCCCTCAAAACACCAAAGGCATTCTTACAATCACCCGACCAAACAAAAGGTACATCCTTCCACGTCAATCTGGTCATCGGCTCAGCAATACGGGAAAAGTCCTTAATAAAGAACCGATAGTAACCAGCAAGCCCAAGGAAACTCCGAATCTCAGACGCTGACAGTGGAACAGGCCACTCCCTGATGGCCCTGATCTTCTCGGGATCCACTGAAATACCATCTCCAGTCACCACATGCCCGAGAAAAGCAACTCTGTCCAGCCAAAACTCGCACTTCGAAAACTTAGCATACAACCGATGCTTCCTCAAAATCTCCAACACCGTCCTCAAGTGCGATGCATGCTCCTCCTCCGACTTTGAATAGATCAGAATGTCGTCAATAAAGATAACGACAAACTTATCTAAAAAGTCATAGAAAATCAGGTTCATCAGATTCATGAAAACTACGGGTGTGTTGGTACGCCGAAAGGCATAACCACAAACTCGTAGTGTCCATACTTCGTCCTGAACGCTGTCTTCGGAACATCACCCATCTTCACCTTCAACTGATGATAACCACTCCTCAGATCCAACTTCGAAAACACCCTCGAACCTCCAAGCTGATCAAAAATATCCTCGATGCGAGGTAACGGGTATTTATTCTTGATGGTTACCGCATTCAACTCCCGATAGTCCACGCACAAGCGAAGCGAACCATCCTTCTTCTCCACCAGCAGCACCGGTGCTCCCCACGGAGACACACTAGGGTTGATATAACCGTTCTGCAAAAGCTCATCCAGCGGCTTCCGCAACTCCTCCAACTCAGCGGGTGCCATACGATACGGTGCCTTCGAAATCGGTTGCGCTCCCGGAACAAGATCAATAGAAAATTCTAGAGCTCGATCAGGTGGCAAACCAGACATCTCCTCGGGGAAGACGTCATCAAAGTCCCGCACAACCGCTGGCCTCTCCAGCTCCATCTGCATAGCCACAACCTCTACCGGCCTGGCCCGAAATCTGACAGGACCAAGCGAACTGCTACCTCGGATGAACTCAAATACTGGATGTCCGGGAATCTCGAACACCACCTTCTTCCTCCGACAGTCGATCGTAGCATAGAAGCTTGCAAGCCAATCCATCCCAAGAACTGCATCATAGTTGATGATGTCGTGGACAATGAAATCAGCGTATAGCTCATTTCCACAAACCACCAACGAGCAAGAATTGTGGTCGACCCCGGATATACACCCGGAGAACGGTTGTAGTTTTACCGCAAGCGCACGGTATAGCGGCAAGCGGGTTATCGAACACAGGGAGGACGAATGACCGTGCTTGTTCAAATCAACCTGGCTATTTAAGAGAGAAATTTGCCTTTGGCGATCCTGTCACAATCGTCAGACAAAAATGCGGAAATATCAAATCAAATAAAGAACGTCTAGGGAATGGGGAATCCCCGCTACTCACCGTATTTCATAAATGCGGTTTATCGGTATCAAAATTGCTTGAATGAGAATTTGGATGAACTAGTTGCAACTGAATGTAGAACCAAGCTCACGCTCTCGCGCTGTTGTCAGTCTATAGCTATCCTCGGTTTGGGTCCAATCTCTTGCAAACCCTAGCCTAGGAAAGCTAGCATTAGGATCAACATCATCGTTCAATCGCGCACCAAGCCCAATCTCTTGCAAACTCGGCTCGCGACCTAGATTGGGATAGTTCCTACCCGTCCAATCTCTTGCAAACGAATATCGGCATGGAATTGCAACCGGAAATCCTAGTATCGGTCCAATCTCTTGCAAACCGATACTTCGAAAATCCGACTCCAACCCAATTCAGATTTCTAGGGTTTCCTATCAAATTGGGATCCAATCTCTTGCAAATCCCAATTGATATGAATACCTAGCCATCCGTATTAAATTGATCCCAATCTAATCCCTAATAATAATTCTAGCACAATTTCTACCAATTCATCACAAATATGAAAATGGGCTTGTAGGGTTCATCCCCACGCCCCAAGACGTGGAGACTACTCACAAATCATAGCAAGATCACAAAAATAATCGTTGAAATAAGCAATGGAATTCATCACAATATTGAGATAAGCAATAAAAATAGAATTTTTAAGGAAAAGAGATGCAAACCAATGGAGTTCTTCAATTAATCCAACAAAATTCCAATCTTTGTCTCCTCTCCAATCACAAGAATAAAGCTAAAAACTAATCTAAAAAGCTGCAAAAAATCTAAGAGAGAGGCTCCCTAAAACTAGGGTAAAAACAGGGTTTAAATAGCCCTCAAAATCGTCCAAAAACTGTGACCAAAATACCCCTGCACAGCCTGTTTTCCGCAGTTTTCGCTACAGGCAGCGCGTCGCACTCGGCCGAGTGACAAAAGTCGCTCGGCCGAGTGAGAAACCCTGTAATTTTCCAGTAAGTCGGGGCCTTCAGGTGGTCTCTACTTCGGGGGCGGCTCGGCCGAGTGAGTTGTCGTCACTCGGCCGATGGCTTCATTGTACTCGGGCGGACAGGATTCTCCACTCGGCCGAGTGGGTCTTCTGAAGCCAGGCAGCCGAAAAACAGAAACTTGGAGATTTTTGAAGGGCTTCGTCTGGGCGCCACTCGGGCGGACGTGGTCTTGTCACTCGGCCGATGTGGTCTCCGTCGCTCGGCCGAGTGCACATAGAAATCGTGTCTGAACCGGTCGGCCGAGCGGTGTCTCGCTGGTCGGCCGAGCGGCTCCTCCACTCGGCCGAGTGGGACACAAAAAATGCCCAATCTGCTTGTTTTGGCCTCCTCGTCGCTCCTGCGACGTCTGTTCTTCTTCCGCTCCTCTCCAACAGCAAAATACCCCTCGGGGAGGTCGTCGGTGACCGTCTAGAGTAAGCGCATCTCGAGATCACTCCAAATCGCGCCAAATCACCTGAAATGCGAAAAAAAACAACAAATCGTGAAAAGCATCGCAATATCGTCAATATATCGTGAAAAACATGATTTGGGCGATCTAAATGGCATGCAAACATGCGGGAAAAAGGTGTAAAATAAGGAGTGATCAAATTGCAACCAAGATGCACCGAGACCACACCATTCCCCGTAATGACATTCCAACTCTTGGAAAGAGGGGACGTCGACAAGGAATGCTTCTCCACGAAGCTTCGAGAAATAATGCACATCGATGCACCGGAGTCAAAGAGGACTCGTGCAGGAAATGTGCACACCAAAATCACACCTACAAACAGTCTAACAATCAAGCCCTAATCTAGCAAACAACCATATGCAAGCAAACAACATAACCTAACAAACATGGCCAAATAAGAAGGAACAGCTAGAATGAGAGTTACCTGTGATAACCTCATCCACAGCCTCGCTCTCCACAGCGGTCATCAGAAAAGCCTGCCTCCTCGGCGGAAAAGCCTGCTGAAAAGCCTGCCTCTGAGGGACAAGAGCTGCTCCACGACCGGTAGGAACAGATGCTCTCTGCTGCAACGGCTGTGCTGCAACAGGTGCCCTCCGCAGCTGATTCACATGCCGACAATCCTTCGCGACATGAGAAGCATCACCACAAACCAAACACTGGCCCAGAAACTTCCTACACTGATCCTTGATGTGGTCAGGCTTGCCGCAGAAATGGCAAGTCTTCTGAATAGGCCCTCCTGGCCTCTTAAACTGAGCTGGCTGATTAGGCATGAAACTAGGCCTAACCACCTCTCTGGCCTGCTCCATAGGCCTCTTTCCCGCACCAGAAACATGTCCTCTCCTCTGACTCAGGTTCAGCTCCTGCCTCCTCGCAGCGACCAGAACCTTCTGATAAGAGTCCAGATCAGAGGAAGACACAAAACTCTAAAGCTCCAAAGCAAGCCCATGTAGGAACCTTTGTGCCCTCTCATCAGCATCCTGCACCATCTTCGATGCGAACCGACTCAGCCTAGTGAACTCTTGGTGGTACAGGTCCACCGTCAAGCTCCCTTGCTTCAGATCAATAAAGCGCTGTAGCATCTCCTTCCTAGCAGCCTTCGGAAAGAACTACTCATCAAACCTGGACTTAAAGGTAGCCCAAGCTATCTGCTCCACCAGCATCTTCTCTTCCGCATCCCACCAATTCCGAGCATTATCCTTGAGTTGCCTCTTCTCCAAATCAACCCATCCAGCCGGGGTGATCTTGGCCATCTTCAAGTTATCCTCAATGTTCCGAATCCACTCATCGGCAGCCAGAGGACCCTCAGACCCATCAAAATATGCAGGACTCAGCTCCCGAAATTTCTTCGCTCCCGGCTCGGAGCGAGGGGCATCCTGGATTGCCCGACCAGCTCGAGCAAGTGGAGCATTCTGGACTTGCAGGAGCACACCTTGCTGCACATGCATCATCTGAAGCATCATCCGCATCATCTCTCCATTGGTGGGCTCCCGCTCAGGCTCCTCGTCATGAGGGGGCGCACCACTACCTCCACCATGGGTGAATCGCCTTCCTGCCATCTAATGACACAGAAAACGAAGCAGATTAGACTCATAGCTTATGACTCGGATGTCGAACTTAGTTTATTGGACATTCTAATATTATTATCGTCATTCCGATAATCGCAGTTACAGAAGAGGACCTGCATGGGCCACCAACAAAACTTGTCACGCCCCGCTTCCCTAAAATGGAGGCGAGACGTGAAAAGGTCCGCACGAGAATGGAGCTGTGAAGCCCCAAACCCGATAAGCGTCAATCAAACATAAGCATGTCCCTGTAACCACAAACGGAACAACAATAATAACACAAGGAGAGACAGAAATAAAATCTCAAATCTCAGAATTTGTCCAACATTAAAATTAAGTTCAACATCTAGAAAAGCCACCAGGCTAAAAGAAAGAGTATAAAGTCCCATAACAAGGCCAACAAAAGGGACAACATAACCAAGTATAGGTGCCACGTACCGACAACTACAGCAGTCTAAAACAAAAGAGGAAAGCTCAACGAAGACACTAGGACTGGTCCCCAATGTCCACGTACTCCTCGCCAAACACAGGCTCGGGCTCGGCGTCAGCAAACACCTCGTCCTTAACAATGAACTCAGGCTCAGGATCTAACATGTGTCACCCAAAAGAGTAAAGGGGCACATGTCAGCAAGTCTAAAAGACTTGGGCAAGGAAATTGAAAGTAAGGCAAACTAACAACCTAGCAGTTATAGTATGCATGACATGGCAGTTTTGGTATGAGTGCACAAGTAAGACATTGTGGAACAATAAGTACAAGAGAACAATTTATCAGGGCATGTCAAGAGTAGCCAAGCTTCTAACAATCTCAATCTTTTCACTAGTCACGTTTCACGTTGTTTGTAGATCTTTACGCCTTACAGCTGAACAGTTTGACATTCACACTGATTGGCTGCTTAACACTACCCCAGAACCCAGATTTTACGCCTTACAACTGCAGTTGCTGATCGGGCAGACTCCCAGTTGAATGGCCGCTTAACTCTTTCCCCAATACCCACATGTAAACGAGCCAGGGTCCCTGTACATGAGCTCAGTAAATGAGCCAGGGTTGCCCCGCACAAGAGCTCGTTTCCTGGATCATAACCCAGGAGCGTATTTCATTTGCATAGGGGTGCACCTAGCCTCAATCATTTCACAAGGTGTAGCGGAGCTACGCAATCACGGGAACACTTAAAGAATGCGATGACATGACAATTAATTTGCGTATCGTTAATGGAAATTAAACATGACATGGCAGTTGTGCAACATGATAAATGTCGGATCAAGCTTCGTTGTCAAGCTAGTTCCTAAAATTGCGCCTAGGCGAGTATCATTTCGTCGCCTAGTCTCTTTTACGCCTACAACAAGCAAATGGCCTAAGACATGGCACAAAACCCTAAGTGGCAAGTTTCACTTGCCTAGCACCGAGGATGACGATCACGAAGGTTCGTCTCACGGACGCTAATCTACGGGGAAGTCGCTGTTATGGAGAAACAATCATCAAAACAACATTCATTTCATTAGGATTTCACAAAAACACAAATGGGTTATGAGGATATTAAGAGATCGAGTTATTACCGTATAGGAGAGGAAGAATGATGCCGAGCAAGCACGTCAACGGAAGAAACGCTCCGGGGAACCTAGGGTTCAGATCTGGAATGGATGGGGAAAATATGGAGAAATGGGGTTTTGGGGATTTTTGGGGGTTTTCCGGCGACCTAGAGGTGGTGGCCGGCCAAAATGGAGAGGGGGAGAGACTCTTGATGAAGGAAGAGGGCTAGGGTTAGATGGAGGATGATTTGGGGAAGAAGGAGGCTCAGGAGAAATGAAATAAGAAAAGAAAACGTTTGAGGGGTGTTTAAATAGGCACAACCGACGGCTGCCCAAAAATTAGGGTTTCTGGGGTCATTAGTCGGTCAAAGAAGAGTGGCTGACTGACTAGTTTAGCAACTAGTCGATTGGTCGATTAACTGTGACCGACTAACACCAAACAGCGGAAGTTGGGAAAAATCTGGGTAATGAATTAGTCGGTCTGTGAAGGCCCGTCGACCGACTAGTTTGCAACCTAGTCGGTCGGTGAGTGTTCATGTACCGACTAATGATAAACAGTAACTTAGGTGAAATTTACTGACAGAAACTCGTCGGTCTGAGAGCAAGTTCTGACCGACTAGTTTCACATCTAGTCGGTCGGTGGTTGTTCTTAGACCGACTAAAAGTAAACAGTAACTCCTGAATAATTAACAAAGGCAACTAGTCGGTCCATGAAGGTTTGCCGACCGACTAAATCGTCATCTAGTCGGTCGGTTCCCCTTGTTACACCAGCTAACGTGCACAGAAAGTTTCGAAATGGAGCGCGAAGCTCCGGGATCGATTCCTAAGACTCCTAGGCTTGATCTAACAATAAGATATGACCGATATGAAGCCCATCGCGAATGACTTACTCCAAAATCGACGATTCTAAGGAAGAAGCTAGAAAATCACGACGAAATGATCGAAAATGAAAGCTACGGAGACGAAAACCACACATGAGGAGAAAATCCACCAAAACATATATATAATATAATAAATTCAGATACATGAAAACCAGTCGTTACATGAGGGGATTGAGACATTCCAAAGAGTTAATTAAACATCATAGGTCATATTATAAGAGTCATGATGGCATGGCTTCTCTATGTCAATAACTTTTCAAATATAGTTGTCTTCCATAGAAATAGGGTCATGCACTTACGTGTCATGCCCTCCATCACATCACATCCCTCATCCACAAATATTAGTGTACCCATGTCATTCATGCCTCCCACTTCACCAATTCATAACTTGGCCCAATGCCTACATATATACATGCACACTTCTTGGGTTTTACGATTTTGCCTTCATTTGTGCATTTTCACAAACACGTGGTGGGCAACATACACAAGGTCATTGTAACATTAGCAAATTCAATATCCATTAGCATAACTAAGCTACCTTTCAAGTAACACCAATTATTAGAGATAATGGGAGCAAGATTAACATTCATACATACTTCAAAACACTATGTAAACAACTCAGCTTGCTGGAGAAATGCTTACAGCCATAAACACAGGCAGATATCATATATTGCTGTTGTGAATTTGACAAAACTTTGTAAATAAAAGTTGTAGATATGGTAGTTCTGGATTCACATATAAAATTTCATTCAGAATATGGACTAAGTGATTTATGGTGAATTGTTTGGTGAGACCTATCAAAACTATTTTTCAGACAGATCCTAAGAGCTGTAACAATTGCTAATTTAAGTTATGTTGCAGTTAGAATCTCGAAAACATGGCCTAAGTGAAAGTTGTAGAACAGGTTGTTATCATTATAAAGAGACCAAGAACACCAATTTTTATTAAGTGTGCAGGGACTGAGCTCTGTTTCACCAAACTGGGTCCAGACTGGATGAAAATCAGACATGTTGTAACGATAGAATTTTTTATCCATAATTACTGAACTGAACATATGTCAAATTTTATATGATTTTGGGGTAGAATTTCAAGAGCTACAAGTGTATAATTTATTCGAGAATTTATTCAACTCTAAATTAAGAGATATAACCAAATGAACAAGCAACAGAATCTGTCTACAAAATTAGCCATGGTGTTTGCATAAAACTAAGTTGTTTTGACATAGATTAGCATAATAAGCCATTAGAAAAGGGATTCCTACCTCAAGATTCTTGATTTACTCATGCTCCCATCTTTCTCTAGGACTCCAACTCCATCTCATCCTCCTCCACTTTCAACATCATGAAGAACCCTAGCTTTCTTGTCATCGTCTTCTCCTTCCCCTTCCCTTTCTTCTTCTTCTTCTTCTTCTTCTTCTTCTTCTTCTTCTCTTTTTTTGATGGATTTTGGCCAACATAGAGGGGGAGGGGGAGCACGAAATTGGGAGAGGGGGAGGTTGAGAGGGAGGAGAGGAGATAAGGATAAGGGAAGAAAAGAGAAGGAAAGAAAAGAAAATGAGAGAAAGAGGGAGAGAATTCTAGAATGGGGTTTTCCATGGCTTATCAAATGCGCCATGACATTTATTAAATGACAAAACTATCCCTTCCATCTTCAAATATTTACAAGTATGACGTTGATTTATGCACACACTTCTTTGCTTCATACACACACACACCCATCATTTAGTCCAAATGACCATTTTGCCCATCACCTTTCTAAAAATTTACGAGGATGCCATTAACCCCTAACCCCCTTTCACACTAGCATGACTTTCCCTACACACAACCATGCATACCCACACATGCATACATGCACCACACACACATGTCCAATACATACTTGTATTATACACACGACGTCATTCACACTTCTCCCACATTCATGTCTTGATATCTCTTCTCTTAGCCACATACTACGGTACAACCCCCATGCACTACGTTAGATCCATCGACATCCATAATTATCTCATGCCTACGTATGTATCGTAAGTAGGAATACCACGTGTATATAGTAGAATACACGTATAGTTCAAAACAGGGCATGCCACCGGATGTGACACTCCTACCCGTATTCATCGTTCGACTAATGGATCCTTGACCCGTTATCCAAACCTGAAAGCCCTAGCGGGGATTCCCGACACCCTAGTGATATTTCCCCTCATTCATTTTCTCTTTGTTTTATTTGTTCTCTTTTGTGTTTTGATGTGCCTTGCTGACAGTGACACCCTCGCATTCCACATCCACCACCATTACGACACTCCATTATCCATCTCCACCTGAATAAAACGTTCGAAGCCTAAGTCTGCCTAGGATCGATAGGTAGTGCGACAACTACCTCCGTATGGATAAGATACCCACTCGTCACTATTTACACCGTGCGCTTGCGGTAAGACGACATTCAACCACCGTCCTGATTGCGAGAGCGAAGGGATGACCGAACAAGTTTTTGGCACCGTTGCCATGGATACGTTCCGTCATCGCTTATTTATCACAATTAGGTTGCTAGACTTCGAATAAAAACAAAAATTTATACAAAGAAAGAAAAATAGATTTTTTCCCCATCACCACATTATTATCTTTATCTCTCTTGTGCCACTAACATTCTTTTCTAGGTTGTTTATCATTGTTTTATCAGGTGCATATTTAGCGCAACGATGGTACCCCTTATTGGAGCAAAGTCCACGATCCAATATTTTATAAACCAAGGTAGGGTCGCCAATTTCAGGCAGCCTAATGAAGAATGCTTTTGGCGAGCCTTGGACAGATTCGAAGATTTATTGATAGAGGTGCCAGAACATAGGTTTGATGACTCAAGGCTACTCCACTTCTTCACCAAGGGGTTGCAGGGACCCTCAAGGGAGTCTATGAGCAGAATGCGAGTGAATACCATCAATGAACTTTGTTTAGCAGCAGCTTTGGGACGCATGCTGCACCACGTTCGATCGATGGGCTGATTAGCTGTTATGGCAGGTGAATGATCCATCTGAACGAGGGCTTATTAATTTTATTATGAATCATGTGTCTGCTGCAGGTATTATTGAGGATGATATTCATGTTCAGCTTAGAGGAGACACCCTGCAAGTCTATATTGCCACCAATGACAAGACCAGCGAAGGAAACAATGGCATTGTTTACGATGTCGTGCCCGAGCCGTCTCTCGCCCTTGACCCCTCTCCACAGGTTGAAGATACAGAGCAGCCTGCACCACCAGAGCATATCATTGCGGAGGTCGTGCTAGCGAATCCGGAGCAGACCGTTGAGGAGGACGCTACTCGGGATAAAGATAAAGATACTCACATGGAGCTCTAGTATTGCCCACCTTCAGTTGAGCTTCCACGACCACCTCCCCCATGTCCTGCGGCAGATGATCACCCACCAGAGCTTACAGCTCCCACTCAAGAAGATATTTTTACCCATTCCATTTCTGAATCATGTATTCCATTTGACATTTATTTTGATTCAGATATTTTTGACACGTCGTACCTTTTGTAGAGCACGTATGAATATAGACCGGAGGTACGCTTGGACGTGTCATTACGTGGGGAATCTGCCGAGGAGCACAATAAGGAGTCGCCTACTGAGACCCACGCCTATATGCCAGAGTTACCTGATGAGCTTGGAGAAGACACTGAGAAGGGAGCTATCATGGTGCACGAGAATGGAGATATAATATCAGGGAAGTATCATCAACCAGATTTAATTTCCATTATTTATGTTGATGATTTTCTTTGGGATTCATATATCACGTGGGAGAATTTTTAGAGACGAACGGATGCAGCTCGTCTCATATAGGGTATAGGTGGAATCCTTGGAGAGATGCTAGGGGCTGCATTGCTGGAGATCATTGCTATCCGTAGGGACACTCACCTGGCGGAGCCACGGAAGGAGCAGCTGGAGCAGTCGCCTGCACCAGCAAGGATACTGGATCTGCCTTTTGCTACAGGTGGTAACAATCCAGTAGTGTAAATATAGTATAGATTTTTATGCTTTAAATAATCACGAATCCTCTCGACAGCGAGAGGACCGTATAAGACTTTTAAGATTTCCTAGTTTAATAAATTCACCCAATATGATGGCTGCTCAATCATCATTTGCACCTAGGGGTGGCAAAATGAACCCGACCTGACCCGACCCAAACCTGGTCTCCTTAACCGGGTATGGGTATAGGTCTATCCGGGTCGAGTGGAATCTAGGTCGACCCGGCCAACCCGGATAAAATCCGGGTCGAGTCCGGGTCAACCCATATGACCCAAATTCTACCCGGTTTAATATACATACACACATATATATTATATATATAATTTATCCATGACTCACAGGTCGTCGGTAATTGAGACTCGGTTACAGCGTTTGGTTGGTTCGCTGCTGTCTAACATAAGTTCTGGCTTCGAATCCTGGTGTAGGCGTTGCATTTTTTGAAATTTAAACATGATTTTGGAATTGAAATAAATAAATAATTGATGAACAAGTTTCACATGAGCTTCTTGGCTCAGATGGTTGGCTTGAGCTCTTGATTCTGCAAGATCTACGCTTCGAAACCTACATCCAGCAATTGATTTAAAACATTTTTTTAAAAAAGTGAATGGAATGCAGGTTGGGTTCGGGTGACCCGCCAACCCGCCGGGTTGGGTTGGGTTGGGGTTGGGTTGAAATAAATAAATAATTGATGAACAAGTTTCACATGAGCTTCTTGGCTCAGATGGTTGGCTTGAGCTCTTGATTCTGCAAGATCTACGCTTCGAAACCTACATCCAGCAATTGATGTAAAACATTTTTTAAAAAAAAGTGAATGGAATGCGGGTTGGGTTCGGGTGACCCGCTGATCACACCTTATTTTACACCTTTTTTCCCGCATGTTTGCATGCCATTTAGATCGCCCAAATCATGTTTTTTCACGATATATCGACGATATTGCGATGCTTTTCACGATGTGTTGTTTTTGTCGCATTTCAGGTGATTTGGCGCGATTTGGAGTGATCTCGAGATGCACTTACTCCAGACGGTCACCGACGACCTCCCCGAGGGGTATTTTACTGTTGGAGAGGAGTGGAAGAAGAACGGACATCGCAGGAGCGACGAGGAGGCCAAAACAAGCAATCTGGGCATTTTTTGTGTCCCACTCGGCCGAGTGGAGGAGCCACTCGGCCGACCAGCGAGACACCGCTCGGCCGACCAGATCAGACACGATTCCTATGTGCACTCGGCCGAGCGACGGAGACCACATCGGCCGAGTGACGAGACCCCGTCCGCCCGAGTGGCGCCCAGACGAAGCCCTTCAAAAATCGCCATGTTACTATTTTTCGGTTGCCTGAGCTTCAGAAGACCCACTCGACCGAGTGGTTAATCCTGTCCGCCCGAGTACCATGAAGCCATCGGCCGAGTGACGACAACTCACTCGGTCGAGCAGCCCCCGAAGTGAAGACCCCTGAAGATCGAGACTTACTGGAAATTTACAGGGTTTTCACTCGGCCGAGCGACTTTTGTCACTCGGCCGAGTGCGACGCGCTGCCTGTAGCGAAAATTGCGGAAAACAGGCTGCGCTGGGGTATTTTGGTCACAGTTTTTGGACGATTTTGAGGGGTATTTAACCCATGTTTTTACCCTAGTTTTAGAGAGCCTTTCTCTTAGATTTTTTGCAGCTTTTTAGATTAGCTTTTTAGTTTTATTCTTGAGATTGGAGAGGAGAAAAAAATTGGATTTTTGTTGAACTTATTTGAAGAACTCCATTGGTTTGCTTTTCTCTTCCCTAAAAATTCTATTTTTATTGCATATCTCAATATTGTGATGAATTCTATTGCTTATTTCATTGATTATTTTTGTGATCTTGCTATGAATTGTGAGTAGTCGCCACGTCTTGGGGCGTGGGGATGAACCCTACAAGCCCTATTTCATGATTGTGATGAATTGGTAGGAATTTTGCTAGAATTGCTATTAGAGATTAGATTGGGATCAATTTACTACGGATGGCTAGGAATTCACATCGATTGGGATTTGCAAGAGATTGGATCCCAATTCGATAGGAAACCCTAGAAATCCGAATTGGGTTGGAATCGAATTTCCGTGGTATCGGTTTGCAAGAGATTGGACCGATACTAGGGTTTCCGGTTCCAATTCCGCGCCAATACCCGTTTGCAAGAGATTGGACGGGTAGGAACTATCCCAAACTAGGTCGTGGACCGAGTTTGCAAGAGATTGGGCTCGGTGCGCGATTGAACGATGATGTTGATCCTAATGCTAGCTTCCCTAGGCTAGGGTTTGCAAGAGATTGGGCCCGAACCTAGGATAGCTATAGGCCGGCAACAGCGCGAGAGCGTGAGCTTGGTTCTACATTCAGTTGCAACTAGTTCATCCAAAATCTTATTCTAGCAATATTGATACCGATGAACCATTTTTACGAAATATGGTGAGTAGCGGGAATTCCCCATTCCCTAGACATCTTTTATTTGATTTGATATTTCTATACTTTGTCTGACGATTGTGACAGGATCGCCAAAGGCAAAATTTTCTCTCTTCTTAAATAGCCAGGTTGATTGGAGCAAGCACGATCATTCGTCCTCCCTGTGTTCGATAACCCGCTCGCTGCTACACTGTGCACTTGCGGTAAAACTACAACCGTTCTTTAGGGTTACATCCCGGAGCGATCAAGTTTTTGGCGCCGTTGCCGGGGAGGCGATTGCGTTTGATCTTACCACCCTAGCTATTTCTTTTTTATTATTATTATTATTTCCATTTCTTTATTTTTTACCTAACCCTTCCACGGTGCTAATCATTTCTTTGAAACTCTGTTTTCCCCGTGCATGTACACGAGATCTATGGCGGACCCCGAAGCTATATTGTTTGATCCCGAGATCGAACGTACCGCGCGGAGACTTAGAGCGGAAAGGAGAAAAAATCCGGAAGGGAGGTTTATGACCAACCCGGAAACTGCGGACCAATTAGCGGTAAGGATGGCGAGGATAATTTCTATTCGAGATAGGCTTCGGCCTAAGACCTCTTCTACGACCTCATCCATTGCCATGCCGGAGTTGGCGGCTGACAAGAACTTCGAGCTAAAGACTGGACTAGTGGTTCTGATGCAGCAGGATCCATTTCATGGGAATGCCCATGAAAATCCCCACTACCACATCCAACTATTCTTGTCAAAGTGTGCCACATTCCAAATGCCGGGGGTCTCCATCGATGCCATCAGACTGCGTCTCTTCCCCTTCACACTAAAGGACAAGGCACTCTATTGGTTGAGGATGCAGGCTGAGGGAATCTTCACCTCTTGGGACGAGTTGGCGAGTGCATTCATTGACAAGTTCTATCCGCCCTCCAAGACGGTGAAGATCCGGAGCGCTCTCATGTCCTTCAAGCAAGGACCCCAAGAGACGCTCTATAAGGCTTGGGAGCGTTTTAAGGATCTGCAGCATCAATGCCCGCACCATAGCATTGAAGATTGGGAGCTAGTTCATAGCTTCTACAACGGTCTCCAACCGAGGACCAAACAAATTATTGATGCCACGGCGAATGGTGCTATCTTGTCAAAGACTCCCGAGGAGGCTACGGCCTTAATTGAGGAGATGGCCTCAAACAACCAACAATGGGGCGATGAGCGAGGACACTCCACGTCCTCCTTGAAGCCAACTAGTATCTATGAGGCGAAGGCCGTAGCGGAGCTTACAAGCAAGTTTGATTCTCTCCACAAGGTAGTGGAGAGACTGGAGAAGTTTATCACGGAGCCCCAAGGAACCCCTTCCACCTCCGCTCCAACGAACCAAATGTGTGATTGGCAAGACCAATCTCAAGCCATGTATGCGGGAGGAGAGAAAGGAGAAGGATCCTTAGAGCAAGTACAATATGTCGCGGGGAACCAAGGATATTGGGCCAATCCGGCCGCAAGAAATCATCCCGGATTCTCTTACGCCAACAACGAAGGAGCTTTGAACCCGCCACAACAACCACCTCAACAAGTTCGACCACCACCACCCCAACAACAACACTACCCGCCGAGGGGGCCTCCACAACAAAATTTCCAACCGAAGGAACAAGTTTCACCATATAGGCCGCCCGGATACAACCAAGGGTGGAGGAATCAAAATCAAAACCCTCCACAAGCTCAACAATGATCCGACTTCGAAGCTAGAGTGGAGGCGTTTATGGTCGAGCAAAATAAGGTCAATGCTACCTTGAAGGCGGGGCAAGACTCCCTTAATACTGTTGTGGCTCAAATATCGGAGCAATTGGCGTTGCTCAATCGAAACACTCAACGATTGCCGGCGCAACCCGAACAAAACCCACGGGGCAACACCGGCCACATCAATTCCGTAGTTGCCGTTACTACTAGAGGCGGGAAGGATACCACCCCCGCCATGATTCCTACCGAGGAGCCCGTGGAGGAAAGCTTGGAGCCAATTGAGCCGGTAGTTGAAGTTGATAAGGAGAAAGAGCCATAAGAAAAGGAGAAATCTAGAGCGGAGCAATTGATTGAGGAAAGGCGCTTCATGCCACCGGTCCCATTTCCCCAAAGGCTTGCTAGAGCGAAAATGGAGAAAAGGCTAGCAAAGTTTCTCGAGTATCTTAGAGGAGTTAGCCTCAACATTCCCTTCCTCGACGCCATCGTGGAGATCCCCACATATGCTAAATTCTTAAAGGACTTGATTTTGGGGAGAAAGAGGAAGGAGAAGATTATGCTAGCCGAGGAGGGCTCTTGGTTCACCAAGAGAGAGAAGGAGCCGGCCAAATTTAAAGACCCAGGGAGTTTTCGGATTCCTTGCACCTTGGGCGGCGTCCCTCTTCAAAAGGCGTTGGTAGATCTTGGGGCTAGTGTGAGCCTCATGCCTCTCTCCATGTTCTTAAGGCTAAACACCAGGACGAAGTTGAAACCTACCGACATGCGGATACAATTGGCCGATGGGCGAATAACAAGGCCGGTAGGGATCGCCGAAGACATCTCGCTACAAGTCCCGGGTGGAATATGCTTGCCATGTGACTTCGTGATCATGGACGTTAAGGAGGAGGGAGATACTTCATTGATACTTGGACGCCCGTTCCTCGCCACTGCCGGAGTCATTGTCGACGTGCGCGAAGGTACCCTAACTTTAAATGTCGGCAACATCGAGGTGGAGCTTCACATTCCTAAGGCTATGAAACACATGCCTTACCACGAGGAGCTTGACTACATGGACCTCCTTGATGAGGTAATTGAGGAGGCGATCCCCCACTCGATTGGCGCTCTATTCGATGAAGATTTCGAGGAGGGCCCGGATTTAGGCCAAGATGAGAAGATAGATGATTCCCTGACCTCTCCGCTGAAAATGATGAAGGCGACGCTGATGTCGTAAGGATTCGAGAGCTCTGCAAGCTCTCGAAATTAAAGTCTCCGAAGAAAGCTCCGCCGATACGGAAATTGGCGTCACCGGTGAAGCCGTTGACCGGAGCAAACGCTAGCTTGAGGGAGCCTCCCCCCAACACTATTCAAGACAAGAGACCACCGAGAGAGAACACGCCGCCGCAACTTCCGAATCCAAGCGTTCTCCCCGGAAAGTTTGATGGGTGCATCTCATATGCACCGAACATCCCGCATTAATTGAAAATCATAGGGGGGTCGAGCTCACGACCTTAAACGAGCGCTTGTCGGGAGGCAACCCGACGGTTATTGCTTTATTTTTACTTTTTCTTTATTTTTGTTTTAGAAATTTTTAGTGTTTTGAGTCGTTCGCCCAAAAATTTTGTGATAACGGGTCCTATTTTTCTTGACAGGAGAGGAGATAGGTAAATCCATCATGAGGAGGATGAACGAGACGACGAGGAGCGCCCCAGGAAGACGCTCGATGCTTAGGAGTATGATGAAATCGACTGGAGGAAGAAAGACGGAGTTTAGAGTCCAAATGAAGACAAACAGCAGAAAACAAGGCTCACTCGGCCGAGTATACTAGTCACTCGGCCGAGTACACAAGTTCGTCCGGCCGAGCCGCTCACGAACGAGGAAAGTCTGTTGTACCCAACTCTCTGTTTCTTTTCTTGATTTCAGTATAACTGCTACTCAGCCGAGTATATATATTCGCTCGGCCGAGTAAAACGGATACGCTCCTAGGGCGAGTCTTACCGAGTAGCTTGAGCCACTCGGCCGAATGGACTTACTCCACTCGCCGAGGCTGGCAAAGCCACTCGGTCGAAGCGTAAGCGGGGAGGATATTACCATTGATCCCACTCGGCCGAGTGACCTAGTCACTCGGCCGAGTCGTAACTTTTATTATATAAGGGGCTGAGGGGAGGCACAATTTTCGAAACGAAAAAATTCCCAAATCGCCCGACCCTTCAGCTCCCCTCGCCCGCTCGCCTCGCTCGCGCCCTCACTCGCCCGACCGCCGGTCGACGCGCCGTCGCTCGGCCCGCCACCGCCGGCTGAGCACCGCCGCGCCTCGCCCGAGTCGCCGCCGGCGGCCTCCGCTCCGACCACCTCCGGTATCGCCTGTTTCGCCCTCTTTCTCCCTTTTTGTGTATTTTTCGAGGATCCATGTGTTTAACGACCCCCAAACCCTAATCAATTTCTATATCTATCTAATATACCCCTAATGCTCCATATGTTTTGAATATTACCCGCTGATATCGCCATTTCATGCGCAGGTTGTTTTTGGGAGCTTAGGGGAGCCCAAGGGAGCTTCTTACGGACTGATTTGGGCTTCGCGGAGGCGCTATCTTCGCACTCTTCCATTGCTTAGCACTCGCGGCGTGTCGAGGTACACTCTTTCCTTTCTTTTGCACACGCCGCACTTTTTACACTTTTCGGCGCGCGCTCGGGGCCCATATGCCGCCCCGGACACGGCCGCGGTCGAGGAGAGCTTCCGCCAAGCGGAAGCGGTCGGATGACGCCGGCCCCTCCCACGAGTTGGAGGACTCTCCTCTGCCTTCTCCCACACACCCCATCCACCCAACACAGCCTGCAGGCCCCGCACACCCCGCACAGCCCGCACAGCCACTCCCTGCCGCTCCACAGCCACCACCTCCGGCTCCACTGGTCGGGCCGCTCGGGATTACGTTCCGAGACGACGCACACCGCGCCGTTTTCGAGCGTATCTCCCAGCGCTCGATCGTACCCTCCAGGTTTGCACACCTTGCTGACCTAGGACGCCTGGGGGTACTATAGGGGATGCTCACGTTGTACGACAACGTGGGCTGGCGAGATTTCTTTCAGGTGTCGGCAGACACGTTTATCCGTCCGACACTCGAGGTACTTAGTTCGATCGCCCGGACCGACGAGGGATGCTCGTTTCGGTTCATGGACCGGGAGTGCCAGGTCACTCTCGATATAATGAGAGCATTTTTCTCTTGGCCCGCTGTCCCCGGAGCCGATCGCAGTTACGGTCCCACCCATATCCCCCCACCTTCCTTCGACGCCGGTGCCTTCTGGGCCCGGATTACGGGTCTTCACCCTGCCTTTGACCCTAGTAGGGCCAAGGCCTCGGCCATTGTCCATCCCTGCCTCCATATTGCTCAGCGCCTTATGGCGACGACCTTTTTGGCCAGATATGAGCCGGGCACGATGTCTACGCCAGAGCTCTACATGCTCTACGTGATGACACGTCCCAGAGCTCTATCTAGGGATGGCGATGAGCTTGTCCCCGCCGTCGTGATTGATGTCGCGGCTTGGTTTTTGGACCGCATCATTGTATCGGTGGGCGCTCGCTCACCGATATGCTGCGGCGGCCTGATCACCTTGCTCGCCCTTATGACCGGCGAGGACTTCCCTGACGACCTGCGACGAGTATCGGGCCCCACTTCTTTGTCGATCGATGTTATGGCCCGGATGAAGATGCTTCGTCCGCACGGTGAGCGTCACTGGGTCTGGTTGCACGGCCCTTACGGTGCCGATTACATGACTCTTCTGAGCCCAGCTCGGACTCAGATTGCACCAGCCCACATTGACTGGCTCCCTGTGATGGATGTTCTCATCCCCGCTGCTTACGTGCTCGAGGCCGAGGAGGCCGAGAAGGCCCACGCTGCCCCCGCAGACCATGTTGCACCTGCCGAGCATGCCGCCCCTGTTGACCCCGTGGCCCCTCAGCCTATACCTGATGTTTCCGCTGCTCCTGACACCTCTGTCCCCACCTCTGTCGGTGTCGGGAGTACCTTAGCTGAGCCCACCTCCACTGCTTCCGCGGCTGTCACCACCACCACTGGCCCTCTGTCTGCTGAGCCTGTTTCTTCTGCACCACCCGAGCGCCTGCCGACCGTAGTTGAGTGCGGAGAGCCCTCTGTTTCCACTGCTGCTGTATTTTCTGAGAGTGTCGTGGCGTCTGTCCGCACTTCTGTGCCACTGACCTCTCTGGCCGCCTCGCTGCCTCTTTTGTATTCTTCTTTCGTTGCTGCTGCCTCCACTTCTCACCAGCCGGTGCCCCGGCCTCACACTGAGGCCAGGCCCACATTTGCGAGTGCAGCGCCTTTCGTTCCCTTCCCCGCTGAGCCCGTCACATACGCGACCCGAGTACGCCAGCCCCGCCCTGCACAGCCCCGTCCGGTGCGTCCCTCTGCACCACCTCCCCCCCGACACTGTACTTCAGAGCATTCGTACTCTAGAGGGGGCGGTGAGTGGCCTCCGGGGCGACCTTAGGACCCTGTCCTCCACCGTCTCTGCGATGGCTGACCGCTTCGGCCTGCTCCCGCAGATTCACTACTGTCTTACCCAGGTCCTGGAGCGTCTCCCCCGCGTACCGCCACCCACCCAGCAGGTCCCCACCCACACTTCCACACACACTCAGCCTGCTACCACTTCCACACCCACACCCGCTCAGCGGCCTGTCCAGCCACCACCACCACTTCCGCCTCAGGACGGAGACGGTGCAGCACCACCTTCTTAGGCACCCTTGATGCCATCGATTATTCCTGCCGTTGTGCTGCCCGTTTCTGCTGGGTCCTGTTGCATTTTTGCCCCCCCCCCCCCCCCCCCCCCCCCTCACTTATTTTGGGTTTCTCATTCAGATCGTATCCTTATATATCTTTTTTTTGGGAGAGAGGGAGAGTTTTGGTGCCCCACCTTTATATCTGTATCACTCCTATCATGCATGCATCCTCACTTACCACTCACACTTCTTGTCTCTCGGTGTGCCCCACTTTGCACATTGAGGACACTGTGCCATTTAGCTTGGGGGAGTGAGTTCTCACGTTCTTTTTCGGTTTGCCACCTTTATTTTTAGTTTTTCACGCCATTCTTCGCTTTTGCACTTATTTTTCATCATTTTTCTTTTATTTTGACATGCATCACGTTTTTCTTATTTTTCTGTGTGCCGCATTGTAAATAGTTCTATTTTCCCTTTATCTTTATTTCTTTCTTTTTCATCTCATGCTAGAGATGACTTTTCTGTGATGATGATGACGTGGAGTTAGCTTACTCTATTTGCATGCTATATTTGTCATGTCTTAGACTTTATTTTTGATATCATATGCTATGACTTGCCTTGCATCTAGATATAGTAACCCACACTTTTTCCACATGAAAATGGATGAAATTTTATTATTAGCTGAGTCTGAATATTCATATGTATGCTATCACAGAAAACACACCAAGATTCACGCATTGAATGCCTATATCTGGAGTACTGATTTCTTTTCCTATATCACTTCTATATGCATGAATTGTACATTTCACTTCAGGATGATTGAATGATGTTAGCTATGATAAATCTGGATTAGTTAGCTTTTTTGTGATCGAAACTGAGTAGATTAGATTACCCTGCTGAAGTTGTTGTGCATGTCTTATAGAGTGAACCGAGTGATATATTTATTTCTTTCTCCACAAATCTTGAACATCATTTCTCTACTTTTAAAATCATTGGTGAATCTCCCCTTATCGATTCTATCATATGGCATTTCCCCCGCTATTAATTCCTAGCTCCAAATTTCTTATTCAAAAAAAAGGGAGAGAGAAAAGAGAAAATATTCTTGTATATCATTATCTCTCTTTGAGTTGGGATAGTTGTGTATATATGCTATTGCTTCAAAAGAAAAAAAAGAAAAAAAAGAAAAAAAAAGAGAAAAAAAAGAATAGAGGAAAAATCCTCAATAAAAGATCCCATCTCACTTTCTTTCTTTCTCTTCTCTTTTCGTTGCTTTTGGAGCTTTATAAAAATGGGGATGTAAATATTTTTTATGCCACCACGCTTATAGATAAGCTTGGGGGAGGGGATCCATTGATGTGTGAGAGTGTGACTACTTACGTTGCACGACAACCTAGGCTAAGTAATATTCTATACTCGGTGAGATTATTTTAGCTTTACGACATCCAGAAATCTAAGCCTAGCACTCATTTCATGAAATCCATACTTTTCTATTCTCTCTATTCTATAGTGTGATACTCTTATACTCCTGATAGAAAGCATTCAATTGAAAAGTGTGTGATCTGTGATTTGTATACCGCTTTAAATGATTCAGACGATGTTAATTCTAAGATTATTCCGTTTTTCATGATTATATTGTTGTTCGTCGGGTTTTCTATTTCTATTTGCACTATTATACTATGATATCAAAATAAAATTCTTTGACATGTGTTTTTCGTTCTGTGCATGCTATATGAGTAAGCGGAACCGACGTCCTGAGGAAATGATCTAGCAGCCTACCTCATCGCTTCTTTCTTTCTTCTTTATTTTTATTTCGTTTTTCATTCTTCTCCGTTTTTCATTCTTCATTTTTCGCCGTTTTCGTTTTCCGAATCCACCGGGTTCGCCTTTTACTCATCTTCCTCGAGGACGAGTAAGAGGTAAGCTTGGGGGATTTTGATCACTCCTTATTTTACACCTTTTTTCCCGCATGTTTGCATGCCATTTAGATCGCCCAAATCATGTTTTTTCACGATATATCGACGATATTGCGATGCTTTTCACGATTTGTTGTTTTTATCGCATTTCAGGTGATTTGGCGCGATTTGGAGTGATCTCGAGATGCACTTACTCCAGACGGTCACCGACGACCTCCCCGAGGGGTATTTTGCTGTTGGAGAGGAGCGGAAGAAGAACGGACGTCGCAGGAGTGACGAGGAGGCCAAAACAAGCAATCTGGGCATTTTTTGTGTCCCACTCGACCGAGTGGAGGAGCCACTCGGCCGACCAGCGAGACACCGCTCGGCCGACCAGATCAGATACGATTCCTATGTGCACTCGGCCGAGCGACGGAGACCACATCGGCCGAGTGACGAGACCCCGTCCGCCCGAGTGGCGCCCAGACGAAGCCCTTCAAAAATCGCCATTTTACTGTTTTTCGGCTGCCTGAGCTTCAGAAGACCCACTCGGCCGAGTGGTTAATCCTGTCCCCCCGAGTACCATAAAGCCATCGGCCGAGTGACGACAACTCACTCAGCCGAGCAGCCCCCGAAGTGAAGACCCCTGAAGATCGAGACTTACTGGAAATTTACAGGGTTTTCACTCGGCCGAGCGACTTTTGTCACTCGGCCGAGTGCGACGCGCTGCCTGTAGCGAAAATTGCGGAAAACAGGCTGCGCTGGGGTATTTTGGTCACAGTTTTTGGACGATTTTGAGGGGTATTTAACCCATGTTTTTACCCTAGTTTTAGAGAGCCTTTCTCTTAGATTTTTTGCAGCTTTTTAGATTAGCTTTTTAGTTTTATTCTTGAGATTGGAGAGGAGAAAAAAATTGGATTTTTGTTGAACTTATTTGAAGAACTCCATTGGTTTGCTTTTCTCTTCTCTAAAAATTCTATTTTTATTGCATATCTCAATATTGTGATGAATTCTATTGCTTATTTCATTGATTATTTTTGTGATCTTGCTATGAATTGTGAGTAGTCGCCACGTCTTGGGGCGTGGGGATGAACCCTACAAGCCCTATTTCATGATTGTGATGAATTGGTAGGAATTTTGCTAGAATTGCTATTAGAGATTAGATTGGGATCAATTTACTACGGATGGCTAGGAATTCACATCGATTGGGATTTGCAAGAGATTGGATCCCAATTCGATAGGAAACCCTAGAAATCCGAATTGGGTTGGAATCGAATTTCCGTGGTATCGGTTTGCAAGAGATTGGACCGATACTAGGGTTTCCGGTTCCAATTCCGCGCCAATACCCGTTTGCAAGAGATTGGACGGGTAGGAACTATCCCAAACTAGGTCGTGGACCGAGTTTGCAAGAGATTGGGCTCGGTGCGCGATTGAACGATGATGTTGATCCTAATGCTAGCTTCCCTAGGCTAGGGTTTGCAAGAGATTGGGCCCGAACCTAGGATAGCTATAGGCCGGCAACAGCGCGAGAGCGTGAGCTTGGTTCTACATTCAGTTGCAACTAGTTCATCCAAAATCTTATTCTAGCAATATTGATACCGATGAACCATTTTTACGAAATATGGTGAGTAGCGGGAATTCCCCATTCCCTAGACGTCTTTTATTTGATTTGATATTTCTATACTTTGTCTGACGATTGTGACAGGATCGCCAAAGGCAAAATTTTCTCTCTTCTTAAATAGCCAGGTTGATTGGAGCAAGCACGGTCATTCGTCCTCCCTGTGTTCGATAACCCGCTCGCTGCTACACCGTGCACTTGCGGTAAAACTACAACCGTTCTTTAGGGTTACATCCCGGAGCGATCACCCGCCAACCCGCCGGGTCGGGTTCGGGTCTTCTGTTCAGGTCCCGGATTAAATCCAAGTCGGGTTCGGGTCCACCCCTAAACGGGCGGGTCAAACCTGACCCAACCCGAACCCAACCTGACCCGACCCGTTTGCCCACCTTCAGTTGAGCTCCCGTGGCCACCTCCCCCATGTCCTACGGCAGATGACCACCCACCAGAGCTTACAGCTCCCACTCAGGTAGATATTTTTACACATTCCATTTCTGAATCATGTATTTCATTTGACATTTATTTTGATTCAGATATTTTTGACACGTCGTAACTTTTGCAGAGCATGTACAAATATGGACCGGAGGTACGCTTTGACGTGTCATTACTTGGGGAATCTGTCGAGGAGCACAGCAAGGAGTCGCCTGCTGAGACCCACGCCTATATGCCGGAGTTACCTGATGAGCTTGGAGAAGACACTGAGAAGGGAGCTATCATGGTGCACGAGAATGGAGATATAATATCAGGGAAGTATCATCAACCAGATTTAATTTCCATTATTTATGTTGATGATTTTCTTTGGGATTCATATATCACGTGGGAGAATTTTTAGAGACGAACAGATGCAGCTCGTCTCCTACAGGGTATAGGTGGAATCCTTGGGGAGATGCTAGGGGCTGCATTGCTGGAGATCGTTGCTATTTGTGGAGACATGCACCTGACGGAGCCACGGAAGGAGCAGCTAGAATAGTTGCCTGCACCAGCAAGGATACTGGATCTGCCTTTTGCTACAGGAGATAACAATCTAATAGTGTAGATATAGTGTAGATTTTTATGCTTTAAATAATCATGAATCCTCTCAACAGCGAGAGGACAGTATAGGACTTTTATGCTTTCCTAGTGTAATAAATTCACCCAATATGATGGTTGCTCAATCATCCTTTGCACCCCACCCAATTCCATGATTTAACTGCCCGCCCATATCCCAATTTTTATGTCCATCTGTCCACATGGGCACCGTCTGATACAACTTGGGGAGAGATATTATTTTGTTGTGTAGCACCCTATTCTGTCGTTGTCCTCTACTCATATCACACACACATTGAGGAAAATGGAAATTGCTTCGTCGTAATACACACTTTGAAATTCTCAGTTGAACCATGTTCACCTCTCTATTTATATCTCATATGCTTCATTTTCTATGAAATATTGTGAATTTATTTTTTTATGAACTCTGATATCTGTTCGAGTTCAATTCCTTGATTAAAGTATCATTGTTAATATGCTTTTTCATGGTAGAATCCATAGTTTCACAACCATATTCTCGAAGCAGTTGAGCTAAAAAATGAATGAATCAAAAATCTGAAAATTACTTGACTCTTGTGTGATTTGATTGATTATTCTATTGCTTCATGTATGTTTAGTAATTCAAAAGAGATAGGATAACCATACGACAACCGAAGTAGTGATAATTAGAATTCATGAAACCGAGCCATGTCTAGATTCTATGATTTTTCCTTTTTTGCGTATATCCAAATAAACGATCTTTGATCGTGCTTTGCATTCCATCGCATTTACGTGAGTTTGCAAAAATCCCAATAATACAAAAATCAAACAAATATCCTAAATAACAGGTCATTGGGGTTCCGTGTAACCCGATGCCTTAAGATCATCTGATCTGGAATGCATAGACCACCTCTTGTATATATTGAGTTATCTCGTGTATATAAATAAAGAAAAATATGTATATATAAAAATTTGTATAGCAAAAAACAATTGTAAAAAAATCACACATCTTTACCTGACTTTCAATATAGAATAGGGACATGGCAAAGTTGATGGATTCTAGGAGTCATGAAACGGGCGTAGTGTAGTGACACCTTGCATTAATTGAATTCACTAATTCATTCCATGAAGCTTAACAAAACACCACGCATGCTTGAAAATATTTGATCATGACATATTTATACTGCTTAGAGAGTGAATTGCGGACGGTGGATTCATTTCTGTGAACTTAGCATATTTCATGATAAACTATGGTAGGATGTAGCTCTATTCTCATTTCATTGATTATCAAGTTCGTTATATTTATTGAAACCCACAATATGTTCATTTGAGCGAGACTTAAGTATTTTGTGTAAACGTGTGTTCTAATCATTTTTGTGTGTGTTCACGAATTCTTGCTTCTATGGGTTCATATATTTGCTAAGTTTAAGAATGAGCTCTATGTCTCCATCACGCTTCACCACCTCACCTCTCCATTGCATTCCCCCCCCCCCGAGTTTGCTTCTTACTAATCTTCCACGAGGACGAGTAAGAGGTAAGATTGGGTATTTTGATGTGTCATAATATTACACATTATATCTATTTGTTTACACGCAAAATGATCGCTTTAATTCCGATTTTATATGCTTTTACGCTAATAACTGGAACTATTTGAATTTAAGAGCGTTTGTTTGCATTTCAGGAAAGACCACAAATGAATAAAACATGCTTTGAATTATTTTATGATCGTATACCTCGTGTATCTTATTTTAAAGTATTTGGTTGTAAATGCTTTATTCTTAATACTAAGGATTCTCTAGATAAGTTTGATTCTAAATCAGACGAATGTATTTTGTAGAATATTCTACATGTAGTAAAGCATATATGATTATAATAAAAGAACCTTAGGTATTGATGTCACGCCCCGCTTCCCAAAACGACGGAGGCGAAGCGTGACAAAGGCCCGCTTGGGCCGGAGCTGTGAAGCTCGGACCCAATAAGCGTCTGTAGGGGGGTGTACCATTTTAAAAGTTTCAGGTTCTTTCGTTAATAAAGTTCGAAACAACAGAAAGTACAGAAAGAAAGTTGCATTCATTAAATTAGAAATATAATATACAACGAGTACAAAGCCTAAAATAAGAAGCCTAAGCATGGCAGCAAAAATTTAAAAGGAACTAAAAGCAGTAACCTCTGAAAGTGACGACTAAAAGACCTCTAGGTCTTGTCCTCGTCGGGCACGTACTCTGGGTCGACGTCCTCAGCTCCACGTGCTCCAATAAGTCTGCTTCGTCCACGAACTCTGGCTGAACACCTGACGTACAACACCCAAGAGAAAGGAACTGTACGTCAGGTAAAGTCTACAAGAAGGGTTAGACTTTACTGCAAGTGTACCGAACTTTAAACAACGGTTTACTGGTTGATTAGCATGCTGGGATTCTATTACGCAACAGTTTACTGGTTGATTAGCATGCTGTGGTTATAACAGAGTAACACAACAGGAAGTAACGCAGCAGGAAAGTAAAACTTAGCAGGCAGTAGTCGTAGCGTGTGCTACCGACTACGGGACTAACCTAAAGGTGTCAGGACAAGACGAAGACAGACAAGACAAGTAGGACACGACACGTCACGACACGACACGAAGGGTTCACGCCTTACGGGTTGAGGGGGATCAGACCCTCTCCCCGTGCGCACGCTCAACCCTACCCCAAACCCCAGAACTCAGGACAAGAAGTACAGAGATCACTTCCGCTAGGGAAGCACCTGAAACGCCCGCAGAATTTTTGTAACACGGAGATCACTCCCGCAAGGAGAGCAGTGCCCGAAGGCTTTTTGTAACACGGAGATCACTCCCGCAAGGAGAGCATCTAAAACGCCCGAAGGCTTTTTGTAACCCGGAGATCACTCCCGTAAGGAGAGCATCTGAAACGCCCGAAGGCTTTTTGTAGCACGGAGATCACTCCCGCAAGGAGAGCATCTGAAACACCTGAAGGCTTTTTGTAACACGAAGATCACTCCCGCAATGAGAGCATCTGAAACGCCCGAAGGCTTTTTGTAACACAGTGACAAGACACGACCAGTGTGTATAACAGTGACAAGACACGACCAGTGTACGGGAGAGTTATTCTAGGGTGTCCACACGCACGCACACACAAGATAATCCTAAAGTGTCACAAGTTGTTGTTCATCGGACTTAGACTTCGTCGTCAAGTCTAAGTCGTCAGGGTGACCCAGACGCTATCATTTCACGTCCGGAATCTAAACACTCACAGTCTAACAGTTCTATCAACTTAAGACCAAGACGCGGTTAAAAACGTAAGTGGGTACACTTGCCTGCGGTGGCGAGAGGGTCGTCCGTCCGGGGCGTCTCGTCCAGTCGTCGCGTCTGCGGTAGTCCGTCTGAAACAGTCACAGCGACGGTGGCAGGTCGCGATTTTAGAAATTCCTATTAGGGTTTGTGTCTAGGTTATCGGGACTACCCTATTCGTCAAAATTCACATTTTTGATGTTCAGCCCTATTCGACGATTCTATCCTATGTGCATTGTCAAAAAGTCCAGTCGTCGAATCTACTGTTTCACAACGTTTTAAGGGTGCGGAAAATAAATTTAGTTACAGTTGTCCGATTTTAGTTAGGGTTCAGTTTGCTAAAGTGTGGGTTTCGCTACGAGTTAGGGGTACCAACCTGAATGATGTTTCGCGCGTAAATCTGGCGTCGGATCATGGAAACAGTTACGGACCCCGTCGCGGTTTCAGTTACTCGACTGTGGTAGCGCGGAATCTATCTGCGTCACGGTTTTGTAACGTCAAGCCAATGAAGATCAAAACTCATTAAAATCTACCTCATGTTTGTCAAACTAATACATCTGCATCAACATGTATTAACTGTACATATCATATGAACTGATAACATACACATCTACAACCTACCCTAACAATAACAATTTTGTGTTTTAACTAACAGCTATTATTTATGTCTAAAATAACCGCATGCTACCAATGTAGATATAGGAGTTAATATTAAGGCTAAACATTAAGGAATTAGGACTTACACATAGCTTAATAATTAATTAAATATATGGGATCATGCGCAGTCCAGGTTAGCAACAATTCATGCAAAACTAGGAGGCAACTCAGGTGCTCATAATAATATACATATATGTTATTATGAGGTTAATGTTTACATTATTAATACAGTTAGTAGTATTCACAAAACTAAAGCATTAATACCTCACATCGTCATTCGCTTTGCTTCGTAGGGTAACGGTCTCGTGGCGCTGGGACGGAACTGCGATCGAAGGAGGGGAGAGGGGCGGCGAGCTCCTCGTTGGCGGGGCGGTTCTCAGGCGTCGGTGAACTCCGAATGGGGTGACGTCGACAGCGGTTGAGGGGTGGCTCGGGGAGGTCGTCGGGAACTCGGGATGGAGGAGGGTTGTCCGCAAGGGCCGTCGGCGTCCGTGGGGATGAAGGCGACGTCGATGGGAAGAGGATGTCGCCTTGGGTGTTGCGGGGAGGAGAGAACCATGGCGTTTGGGTCTGGGCTCTGGCGGAGAGTCGCGAGAGGGAGGCGGCGGCGACGTGAGGCGCAGCGAGGTGGTCTCCGGAGAGGGAGACGGCAGGGGATTGCAGGCGGTGGAGGTGGCCGCGGTCTGTCCGGCCTAGGAGGCAGTTGTCGGGGGCTTGGCGGTGAGGGCGGCACGTGGAGCGGCAAAGAGTAGTGGCTTGCGACGACCGAGAGGGTGGTCGGAGAGGGTGCAGTTGGCCGGTTCGGGTGTGGTGGCCGCCGGTGTGAAGAGAACAGAGGGGAGATGCGAAGAGGGTGTTTTGGGCGGAGGATGGCCGGAGTTGGGGGTCCGAGCGGTAGTCGAAGAGAGGGAAGAACGGAAAGTCAGGGAAAGCCGGAGGAAGGCGAAGGGGGTTTCTCCCTTGTGCGGCTGTAAAGGGGTAACCCTAGGTTACTATTAGTAGGGAAGGGAGGTGAGAGAGAACGTGGAGGTGAGAGGGGTATCACATGGGTGATTCTGTGCGGTTGTTAGGATTTAGGGGATATTTTAAGTTTGGGTTTTCTTTTTAAAAAAACAAATAAGTTTAGATTTTCATTCTGTTTCCAATGATGTGATTCGGTCATTTCAAATAAAAAAATAACAGTATAAGTATAGACATAAGGTTAAGGTAAAGGAAAATAATAGTTAAGGTTTTAAGTTAATTATACATTAATGAGTTTGAAAAACAACCATGACGTACAGAACCCTTTCTTTATAACAAAATTATCAAATTTTATAATAAAAAGGTATTTTATAAATTGTAACGAGGTAAACGTCTTTGAACCGTTGACGTCCAAAAATAAAAAGGAAAATACTAGGGTGATCGCGCCTCCGAGAGGATTGTGAATACGGGGTCCGGTCTCGCGTCTGAGCTACGGGAGACAGTAAAAAAAATTAAATACACAAAACGCACACGAAACACAGCTACGCGCTAAAATACGCACGGTCGGAAAGCGGCCGTTACATTCTACCCACCTTAGAAATGATTCCGCCCTCGGAATCACTCATACTAACGATAATAACATCTATATAACCTCATACCCCAAAACTCTCATGACTACACCTATAGATCGCTAATTTTATAACTTCAACCAATGTTCTTTAATTAATCCTTCATAACCCTTCTCTTCACTGAATAATGCCACGACCAAACTCACGTCCTAACACCTGACTACAGACCCACACCACTGTCTACAAATCAGCAATCATCACGTCTCCAATGTATCATCCATCTTATTGACTCATAAATCTAATCTCTATCATTAATGAACCATCGAACCACACCGATCCTTACCCATATCATCTACTCTCCTAACCATACCAAATCCTTCTACCTAATCATCCATTCATTTCAACACGTCGTGTTACTTCCAACGTCTTCCCACGTCAACATTAACAATCAAGTCTTGATGCTTTAAATGCTCTACTCATTCTCATGATCACCCTAACTCATACTATACTCCGTAGCTACTCCTATCTACCACTCGTCTAAGTCTCAAGTCTGATAAGTTATCATCTTCACGCATATAATCTCATCCGACCAGAATTTCACATTGAGTCTGCCACACTTCGGTTTCATAAATAAGTCTTGGACAGTCCATTCTTTTCATCCGAAAGAAGTCTGTTCCAATATCCTATCGTTCCAAAATCGGTCAATCATTGCTATAACAAATCTCATCTCTCCTTGAGCCTACCCTCAAACAAAATTCTACAACAATAATAGCTAATCTCAAAACTATAACAACCATAACATAACATCTCCAAATGGAGAGAGAGAGAGAAGAGAAAAGGGAAACTTAAAACCAATGACACATTTTTAAAACATTTTGGAAAAACGTGCGGAGTCGTGGTAATGGATGAGGAAGGATAACTGATTTGTGATCTTGTGAGCTAATTTCAAAAAAAAACTTTAAAGGTCTGGTTTAAAAGAAAACAAAGTTTTGATACAATCACACGCGGTCAAGATAAGCTATTCTATAATCGTGAAAAACTACGTCTAAGGAAATTGCCTGCTATGACCCTATTCATATATGTATGAATACCGTCATTCAGACAACTTCAATCATATCATGGTTAACACTGAGTACACATTCAAGACACAAAAGGCAAATATCAGGATCCTAAAGAACACACACTTATACAGGTCTACGCACTCTAACTATACTCATGCACCACGACGTCATCACCTACCAAAGGGCCCTCTACTGGCTAGGGATGACGTAGGCAACTACTGGTGCTGATATCTACATAAAAGAAGGAGACCAAAACCAGAAGCGACACGAACAAGATCGACAGAACGAAATCAGGTGAGGTGAGGATAAGAAGATAGTCGGATGGACGGGACAAAAATATTGTAAAAATGATTTAACGATGAAAGATTTTGGGCAAAATATGGTATCATGTACCTTTATATATATATATATATATATATATATATATATATATATATATATATATATATATATATATATATATATATATATATATATATTAATATACTTAAAAGTGAGCAGGTGTAGCAAGTTAAAATTTTGGAAAAAGTAAAACGAAGGAAGGATGGTTAGGGTGAGAAACGATTGTTTTGCAAATGAAAAATAAGTTTACACAAAGATTTTGAAATGTGGTCAAGAAGAACATAGAACTGGTATAATAATAATAATAAAATAATTGGAGTTCCCTTTAGTCTAGAAAATATTTTAAAAAGTATGTACGGTAAGTGATTAGAAATTTTGGTAGTCTCGAAAAAGTATAAATTGAATTATCAAAATGTTAACAAGGTTTTAAAACTGAAAATATGAAAGATATCGATTTGAAAATAGATACGAGATAGTAACAACGAAAATTTACGACCAAGAGGGTTTCCAAAGAATTTAAGCTGAGCGGAGGACTTAATAAGGAATTTCGAAAATACTTTTAGAGGAAGCAGGCTTGGCAAAAGAAAAGACTCGAAGGATCGACGATACTCGTAAGGGATGATTACGTGAAATGGGAAGTAAGGAAAAAGTTCGCATGATGGATACACTTAGGATACGATTCACGAAGCTACGATGGAACTCTACGGCTGACAACACAAAATTGTAATGATCAGGGTGACGCTAGAAGTCAGGGGTTCTATTTATCGGGTTGTCTAAAGATCGGGATAACTCAGTTCTAAGACTTCCTAATGAGCTAAACTACAATCAGGATCTAAGGGAAATTTCCTAAGAGAATCTAGGTTACGTTCTGCTGGGCCCGAAGTCGATGGAGCTGAGTGAGCGACTAAACTAAAAGAAGGACTCTACGAATCAAATTTGGTCAGAGCTAGGGAGGGAGCGGCTACTAAGGTATCCTAGGACCGGTATGGCTAAATGTTAACCAAGGCGTCTAACTATCAAACTGGGACGTCTACCTAAGTCTTCCTACCATCTAAGACTGGGAAAACCTAATTTAGACATGTACTCGGATATTAAATGAATGCGGTACTTTTATTGTTCCGAACTTTTGCAAGACCTGCATGGGCCACCACTAAAACCTGTCACGCCCCGCTTCCCAAAACGACGGAGGCGAAGCGTGACAAAGGCCCGCTTGGGCCGGAGCTGTGAAGCTCGGACCCAATAAGCGTCTGTAGGGGGTGTACCATTTTAAAAGTTTCAGGTTCTTGCATTAATAAAGTTCGAAACAACAGAAAGTACAGAAAGGAAGTTGCATTCATTAAATTAGAAATATAATATCCAATGAGTACAAAGCCTAAAATAAGAAGCCTAAGCATGGCATCAAAAATTTAAAAGGAACTAAAAGCAGTAACCTCTGAAAGTGACGACTAAAAGACCTCTAGGTCTTGTCCTCGTCGGGCACGTACTCTGGGTCGACGTCCTCGGCTCCACGTGCTCCAATAAGTCTGCTTCGTCCACGAACTCTGGCTGAACACCTGACGTACATCACCCAAGAGAAAGGAACTGTACGTCAGGTAAAGTCTACAAGAAGGGTTAGACTTTACTGCAAGTGCACCGAACTTTAAACAACGGTTTACTGGTTGATTAGCATGCTGAGGTTCTATTACGCAACAGTTTACTGGTTGATTAGCATGCTGTGGTTATAACAGAGTAACACAACAGGAAGTAACGCAGCAGGAAAGTAAAACGTAGCAGGCAGTAGTCGTAGCGTGTGCTACCGACTACGGGACTAACCTAAAGGTGTCAGGACAAGACGAAGACAGACAAGACAAGTAGGACACGACACGTCACGACACGACACGAAGGGTTCACGCCTTACGGGTTGAGGGGGATCAGACCCTCTCCCCGTGCGCACGCTCAACCCTACCCCAAACCCCAGAACTCAGGACAAGAAGTACAGAGATCACTTCCGCTAGGGAAGCACCTGAAACGCCCGCAGGCTTTTTGTAACACGGAGATCACTCCCACAAGGAGAGCATCTGAAACGCCCGAAGGCTTTTTGTAACACGGAGATCACTCCTGCAAGGAGAGCATCTGAAACGCCCGAAGGCTTTTTGTAACACGGAGATCACTCCCGCAAGGAGAGCATCTGAAACGCCCGAAGGCTTTTTGTAACACAGAGATCACTCCCGTAAGGAGAGCATCTGAAACGCCCGAAGGCTTTTTGTAACACGGAGATCACTCCCGCAAGGAGAGCATCTGAAACGCCCGAAGGCTTTTTGTAACACGAAGATCACTCCCGCAAGGAGAGCATCTGAAACGCCCGAAGGCTTTTTGTAGCACAGTGACAAGACACGACCAGTGTGTATAACAGTGACAAGACACGACCAGTGTATGGGAGAGTTATTCTAGGGTGTCCACACGCACGCACACACAAGATAATCCTAAAGTGTCACAAGTTGTTGTTCGTCGGACTTAGACTTCGTCGTCAAGTCTAAGTCGTCAGGGTGACCCAGACGCTATCATTTCACGTCCGGAATCTAAACACTCACAGTCTAACAGTTCTAACAACTTAAGACCAAGACGCGGTCAAAAACGCAAGTGGGTACACTTGCCTGCGGTGGCGAGGGGGTCGTCCGTCCGGGGCGTCTCGTCCAGTCGTCGCGTCCACGGTAGTCCGTCTGAAACAGTCACAGCGACGGTGTCAGGTCGCGAATTTAGAAAGTCCTATTAGGGTTTGTGTCTAGGTTATCGGGACTACCCTATTCGTCAAAATTCACAATTTTGATGTTCAGCCCTATTCGACGATTCTATCCTATGTGCATTGTCAAAAAGTCCAGTCGTCGAATCTACTGTTTCACAACGTTTTAAGGGTGCGGAAAATAAATTTAGTTACAGTTGTCCGATTTTAGTTAGGGTTCAGTTTGCTAAAGTGTGGGTTTCGCTACGAGTTAAGGGTACCAACCTGAATGATGTTTCGCGCGTAAATCTGGCGTCGGATCATGGAAACAGTTATGGACCCCGTCGCGATTTCAGTTACTAGACTGTGGTAGCGCGGAATCTATCTGCGTCACGGTTTTGTAACGTCAAGCCAATGAAGATCAAAACTCATTAAAATCTACCTCATGTATGTCAAACTAATACATCTGCATCAACATGTATTAACTGTACATATCATATGAACTGATAACATACACATCTACAACCTACCCTAACAATAACAATTTTGTGTTTTAACTAACAGCTATTATTTATGTCTAAAATAACCGCATGCTACCAATGTAGATATATGAGTTAATATTAAGGCTAAACATTAAGGAATTAGGACTTACACATAGCTTAATAATTAATTAAATACATGGGATCATGCGCAGTCCAGGTTAGCAACAATTCATGCAAAACTAGGAGGCAACTCAGGTGCTCATAATAATATACATATATGTTATTATGAGGTTAATGTTTACATTATTAATACAGTTAGTAGTATTCACAAAACTAAAGCATTAATACCTCACATCGTCATTCGCTTTGCTTCGTAGGGTAACGGTCTCGTGGCGCTGGGACGGAACTGCGATCGAAGGAGGGGAGAGGGGCGGCGAGCTCCTCGTTGGCGGGGCGGTTCTCAGGCGTCGGTGAACTCCGAATGGGGTGACGTCGACAGCGGTTGAGGGGTGGCTCGGGGAGGTCGCCAGGAACTCGGGATGGAGGAGGGTTGTCCGCAAGGGCCGTCGGCGTCCGTGGGGATGAAGGCGACGTCGATGGGAAGAGGATGTCGCCTTGGGTGTTGCGGGGAGGAGAGAACCATGGCGTTTGGGTCTGGGCTCTGGCGGAGAGTCGCGAGAGGGAGGCGGCGGCGACGTGAGGCGCAGCGAGGTGGTCTCCGGAGAGGGAGACGGCAGGGGATTGCAGGCGGCGGAGGTGGCCGCGGTCTGTCCGGCCTAGGAGGCAGTTGTCGGGGGCTTGGCGGTGAGGGCGGCACGTGGAGCGGCAAAGAGTAGTGGCTTGCGACGACCGAGAGGGTGGTCGGAGAGGGTGCAGTTGGCCGGTTCGGGTGTGGTGGCCGCCGGTGTGAAGAGAACAGAGGGGAGATGCGAAGAGGGTGTTTTGGGCGGAGGATGGCAGGAGTTGGGGGGTCCGAGCGGTAGTCGAAGAGAGGGAAGAACGGAAAGTCAGGGAAAGCCGGAGGAAGGCGAAGGGGGGTTCCAGCGCTCTCGGTGGTTTTGGGATGTTTGGGCACGTGAACTGGATGAAGAGGCAATAGGGCTTCGAGTATGCTAGGGAAAAGAAATGACAATGTGTTCGGGCGAAAGCTAGGAAGAATGGGGGTTTCTCCCTTGTGCGGCTGTAAAGGGGTAACCCTAGGTTACTATTAGTAGGGAAGGGAGGTGAGAGAGAACGTGGAGGTGAGAGGGGTATCACGTGGGTGATTCTGTGCGGTTGTTAGGATTTAGGGGATATTTTAAGTTTGGGTTTTCTTTTTAAAAAAACAAATAAGTTTAGATTTTCATTCTGTTTCGAATGATGTGATTCGGTCATTTCAAATAAAAAAAATAACAGTATAAGTATAGACATAAGGTTAAGGTAAAAGAAAATAATAGTTAAGGTTTTAAGTTAATTATACATTAATGAGTTTGAAAAACAACCATGACGTATAGAACCCTTTCTTTATAACAAAATTATCAAATTTTATAATAAAAAGGTATTTAATAAATTGTAACGAGGTAAACGTCTTTGAACCGTTGATGTCCAAAAATAAAAAGGAAAATACTAGGGTGATCACGCCTCCGAGAGGATTGTGAATACGGGGTCCGGTCTCGCGTCTGAGCTACGGGAGACAGTAAAAAAAATTAAATACACAAAACGCACACGAAACGCAGCTACGCGCTAAAATACGCACGGTCGGAAAGCGGCCGTTACAATTGAGGAATCTCTTCATGTAAATTTTAATGAGAATTTTACACATATCTCACATTTAGATGAAGAAAATTCTATACCTATTACTAGCTCTTTAGAAAACACTAAGTTAGATGACGATAATTCTACTAATTCCATTCCTGAGATTATCCCTGAAAATACAAGTCTTCCTAAAGCATTTGTCCGAGGGCATGGAATGTCTAATTTTTTGGTCAGAATCTCGACAGTAATGTCTATGTTGGATTCTCCGGTCGAAATACGGGAAAACCCAATTAAATTCTCGATGGAAATGGAGTTTTGCAAATTCTCCCTGGAATTAGAAGATCTTGAAATTCCTAAACATCCACATGATTTAGTTATTGGAGATATTTCAGATAAAGGTAGAACTAGATCTCAAATAGAACAAATGACTAATTATGCATTTATATCATCCATTGAACCAGAGAATGTTAATGAAGCATGTAAAGATAGTTCATGGATTATAGCAATGTCGGAAGAACTTAATCAATTTTAAAGGAATGATGTATGGGAATTAGTACCTAGACCTTCAGATCAACCTATTATTGGAACAAAATTGGTATTTAAGAATAAATTGGATGAATCTGGATAGGTAATTAGAAATAAGGCTGGATTAGTTGTACAAGGTTATAATCAGGAAGAAGGCATAGATTATGATGAAAAATATGCTCATATAGCAAGAATAGAATCTATCAGAATGCTTTTAGCATATGCATGTTACAAAGATTTTAAATTATATCAAATGGATGTTAAAAGCGCATTTCTTAATGGTAATATAAAAGAAGAAGTCTATGTAGAATAACCACCAGGATTTCAACATGAAAGTTTGGATAATCATGTTTTCAAATTGAAAAAAGCATTATATGGTTTAAAACAAGCACCTCGTGCTTGGTATGAAATATTGAAAAACTTTCTGTTAAAATCTGGTTATTCTATTGGAAATATATATTCTACTTTATTTACCAAACATATAGATTCTGATGTTATTATTATACAAATATATGTTGATGACATAATTTTTGGTTCTGCTAATGATTCTCTTTGTCAAGAATTTTCTAAGGAAATGCAAACTGAATTTGAGATGAGTCACATGGGTGAATTAACCTACTTTTTTGAACTTCAAATCAAGCAAATGAAGGAAGGTATATTTATCCATCAAAGTAAGTATACAAAGAAACTCATCAAAAGGTTTGGATAAGAAAATTCTGCAAAAAACAAACTCCAATGGATACTTCATCAAATCTTGACAAGGATCCAAATGGTAAGAGTGTTGATCATGTAGGATCCTGTCCAAAACAGAGTTATGATCGATAATATGAAGTTTAGACTTACGCTTGCGTATGCGGCACGGTAGTCTACGAACTTCGCCTTCGGATTCGCCACGACGGATCGAGTCTTCTCACGAACGGAGTAAGGCTACTAATCCACAATCTAAATCTCTACTTTAGATTAAGAACTTGGATAAGAGGGAGAGAAAGGATTTCTGCAGAGCTTCGCTAGGATGAAGATGCATGCATGAATTTCATGCAAAAGGTGTAAGAAATGGCTTACCCTTGGGTCTTATTTATAGCCCCCAAGGTAGTTATTTTAGGGTAAGTTGTTCCTTTGGAACAACTTAATTAAGGTGTACCATGATACATGGCACATTATAAGCTTAAGTTGTACCATATGCATGGTACAACATAAGCTTAAGATATTCCCCCTTTATAAGCCATATGTCGCATGCACTTATGCATATATAATGCGACTTTCCCACTCATCCAGAGATCCTCTCCGCAAGGGAACAGATTCCCTTTGTACACGACTTCGTGTACGTGACGTTCGAGGTCCGTATTCCCTCGTACATCCCCCACAAGGGTGTACAAACGTCTTCCATATCCAACATCTCCCACTCACACTTGAGGGGATTGTAAGAGAACGTCTTTCCCTTAGTTCTTTCATCTATCATACCGAGAAATAGACCGTGCGACCGTCATGCGCGTAGAGTCTGTTGTTGTGCACTTGTTAGAGATACACAACGACCTCGAAGGTGCAAAGTTGAGTAGTTCAACGCATGCTTTACCCTAGATTATTTCTTCGCATTTCTTATACTTTATATTCAACAATTGAATCCCATCTGGATTACAATTGGCTGGCCAGCTTTGAATCATTAAAGTCCAAATGCGAATATGAAATCAATCTTCCTCTTCTTGCGAACCTTCTGATCTTGACTAGACTCGCTTTTCTAACGTGCCCCGCCGAGCCGAATTATCATAGCCCATAAGTAACACGCTAAGATAGCGATCATTTCGTCAAATCTAAAGGAACCAATTGGAGTCCTTGAGGGTAAGAGTTAAGACCCATATGGCCTTTGAGTCTCACATAATAGCAAACACTATTGCTACTAACTCAGTGGTCGAAATGCATACGTGGTATGAACACGTATTACAACATCACTCCTTTCCCAGGGAGAGTATGTCTTAATGATGTTGTACGGATGAAAAAATCAGACACCACAGTGACTATCTTTTTGAGTCCCCTTACTACTCGTGAAATATTCACGGACTCTCATCCTGCATAAGACAGATAGGAAAAAATCCTATGAGATCTCTTTCAAATATCCTTGTGATACAGATCTCAGATCTTTTGTAAGCATCCATATGATGCAGATCTTTCATTCGACTATCTTGTTTAAGTCATGACTCTAAATCATTCGTCTAATGATTTTGACTTTAAACTAGTCTCATCTCTATCTTATCCATCTGATAAGATAAGGCGGTTGCTCATGTGAGAGAGCCAACCTTAATCTGTCCGACATACACACAATTCAGCTGAGATTTCAAAAATGTACACAAACATTTCTTAAGAAATTCATATGCAATGTTTGAGAAAGAACTTATTCTTTTATTAATTTTGATCATTTACAGACATGGGAATTTACATTGGTACAACTCAGCTCTTACGCAATCCTTGAGATGATAAGTGTTTGTAAAACACATCTCTGGGGATCGCCTTCGTAAGCGGATCCGCTATCATCTCATGCGTAGATATGTACCTTATGTCTACCTTCTTGGTCTTATCATAGTCTTTTGCAAATTTGTAGCGGATATCTATGTGTTTGGTCTTACAATGGAATTTCGGATCTTTGACATAGGCTATAGATGCTTGACTGTCGCTGTGTATAGGTACAGCACCTGAGTCACTTGCATTAATTAGCCTGTCTAAGAACTTCCTAAGCCAAACAGCCTCTTGAACTGACATGCTAAATGCTACAAACTCGGCTTCCATGGTTGAAAGTGCGATGCAGGATTGTTTCTTGCTACTCCAGGATATTGCACCAGATCCGAGTAGAAAAACATATCCTGAGGTCGATCGTCGCTCATCGAGATCACCCGCCCAATCAGCATCAGTGTAGCCTTCGAGCCTCAAGGCATCTCCTTGATAGCATAAAGCAAAGTCTGCAGTTCCTTTGAGATACCGCATTATCCTCTTAACCGCTTTCCAGTGTACTTGCCCTGGGTTGGATTGGTAACGACTTACCATTCCAACGGCAAAACAGATGTCCGGTCTTGTACACATCATAGCATACATTAGACTACCAACTGCACTGGAATATGGAACTTTTTCCATAATCTCCTTCTCTTTTTGGTTCTTCGGACATGATTTCAGACATAAATTGTCGCACTTGCTTATTGGAGTATCAATGGACTTGCAGTCCTGCATATTAAAACGTTCTAGAACCTTCTTTATATAAGTCTCCTGTGAAAGAGAAAGAAGTTTCTTCGAACGAGTCCTTGAAATCTTAACTCCAAGGATATATGCGGCTTCTCCCATGTCTTTCATCTCAAAAACTGATGAAAGCCAAGCCTTGATATCCATCACAAAGCCCTTGTCATTTCCGGCTATTAAGATGTCATCTACATATAGAGACATAATAACATACTTGTTCTTATTCCTCTTGATATATACACAGTTATCTTCATCAAGCATGGAAAATCCATTTGATAAGACAACCTCTTGAAATCGTATATACCACTGCCTCGAGGATTGTTTAAGACCATATATGGATTTAAGAAGTTTACAAACCTTGTGTTCGTTTCCTTCTTTTACAAACCCTGTTGGTTGTTCCATATAGATCTCCTCGTCCAATTCTCCATTGAGAAAGGCAGTCTTTACATCCATTTGATGTAATTCGAGGTCTAAGCAAGCTACCATTGCCAGAATCAGGCGAATTGAGGTAAAACGAACAACAGGTGAGAAGGTCTCTTCGTAGTCTATCCCTTCCTGTTGCGTAAAACCTTTCGCGACAAGGCGAGCTTTATATCTGTCAATAGAGCCATCAGCCTTATGCTTGATCTTGAGAACCCATTTGTTCCCAATAGCTCTACGTCCTCTGGGTAAGTCAACTAAGTCCCAGACTTGGTTAACTTTCATGGATTCTAACTCCTCTTGCATCGCTTCCATCCATTTGTCTTTAGCAGGGCAAGATATGGCCTGTTTGAAAGTAGCAGGCTCGTCATCTTCTTGTAGTAAAGTCATAAAGGTTTGCGGAAATTCATCCTCAAATCTTAGAGGAGCCAACCTTGTACGACTACTACGTCTTATTTGAGATTCTTCAAGTCCTTGTTGACTTGAATTTAGATCAATTCTAATATCACTCCCACTTGGAATGTCGTTAGAATTTCTCCCACTTGGATCATTATTCCCGTATGGAATAGGATAATCGTCATTCGTATAATCCATTGGTGAAGGTTGAAACGTATTTTCATTTTCACCAAGAATTCTCCCACTCGAATGAGGTAATCCTTCTTGATCATAAATCTCAAATAGAGATAAGTCCTGACTTATCTCGCCCTGTCTTGGAAACTCGTTTTCCAAGAAAGTGACATCCTTCGACTCAAACTCAATTAGCCCACCATTGTCTTCCTGACTAACAAAAACATAACCTTTGGAGTTTTCTGCGTATCGTATAAAGATACATTTCCTTCCCCTTGGGCCAAGTTTGCCATACTTATGGGAGGAAATATGTGCGTAGGATGCACAACCCCAAGGTTTTAAAATGTTTAAGTCAGGAGACCTTTGGTTCCACAACTCATAAGGAGTGGAGCTAACTGATTTCGAGGGTACACGGTTTAAAATGAAAGTGGCCGTCAATAATGCATCTCCCCAAAAGGTGATTGGCAAGTTAGCTTGCGCCATCATTGAACGGACCATTTCCATTAAAGTCCTATTTCTCCTTTCTGCAACACCGTTTTGTTGAGGAGTATAAGGCATAGTTACCTGATGTACTATGCCTTTTTCATCACAAAGTTCTTTAAAACTTATTGATTGATATTCACCGCCCCTATCGGTTCGCAAGACCTTAATCTTGCGATCTAATTGATTCTCCACTAAACTCATATAGTTTTTAAAGCAAGTCAAAGCTTCACTTTTGTGGGATATCAAATAGATATGTCCGAATCGGGTGAAATCATCAATAAAAGTGATGAAATAGGACTTTCCGCGTTTTGTCTTAACATTCATCGGACCACATATGTCCGAATGGATAAGCTGTAATGGAACCTCGGCCCTTGTGCCGGTTCCAAACGGCTTGCGACAAGATTTCCCCACAAGGCAATGTTCGCAGGTCGACATTTCAACCTTTGAAACATTGGATAGAAGGCCACGTTTGGCAAGTCTATCCATACGCGTTGGTCCAATATGACCAAGTCTTGAGTGCCAACAATTCACATCAGACTCATAAGTCTTAGAATTTGCAATAAAGAAATTTTCATTACATGAGGAATCATACATTGTACTCATTACAATAAATCCTTTAAATACAAACCCAGTACCAATAAGAGTATTATTACAACTTAAGTCCACATTACAATCATGAAAAAACCAGTTATAGCCAAGACCCATTAATACAACCACAGAAATTATATTCCTTCGAATATCTAGAGCGAAGAGGACATCATGAAGTAGGAGAGTGCGGCCGTTGTCCAAGACTAGCTTGTAAGTCCCAACGCCTTTCACTTCAACACGTGTGTTGTTTTCTACATAGATCCACTTCGTTCCTTGGGGTATCCGGTGATACTCCACGAAGGACCGTCTGTCCCTTGCTATGTGGTCGGTGGCACCTGAATCAATTATCCAAAACGGATTAGATTCCACAAGAAATATCGAACTAGAAACACATATGTAACTAGTATATTTACAAGTTACCTCGTCCCCTCCACTCGTACACGAACGAGCATAGTGACCGAGCTTGTTGCACTTGAAGCACTTGATCCTCTTCACGTCTTTCTTCTTGTGCCATTTCTTGTGCCCACCCTTATGTTTGGGTTTCTTGGTAGACTCAGGTTGCTTATTACGTTCATTAGTGAACTTCGAACGATTTTTCCGTTTCTTTCCCCCGTGTGAGGAACTAGCAACCATATGCACTTCTGCACTAGGTTTGGCAGCCGCAAGCCGCTCTTCCTCTAATTCGAGGTGCTTGGAAACATCGCTGAAGGTCTTGATGCTCTCATTGTGAGTGAGATGCATCTTCATTTGGTCCCACCCATTTGGTAGGGAACGTATGACTGCTTGGATTTGTTGCTCATCCGTGAGTACATGACCTGCGTCCTTTAACTCTGAGATAAGGTTCGACATATGTCGCAGATGTTTCCCCATGGAATGATCTGGACGTTTCTTATATGTATCGAACTTTATAGTTAAGGCGCGAAGTTTGGACACCGATGTGCCACCGAACTTCTCCTCTAGCTTGGACCATATGTCCATGGCTAGGTCATGTTCTCGGAAGATGCGCATTATGTCATCAGCCATACTGCTTAATAACGTAATGCGCGCTATCTTATTCTTCCGAGACCAAGCATCAAAAGCTTCCTTGTCTCGTCGGTGTTGGGCCGTAGTGCCCAACTCAGGTTCAATCATAACGTTCTTTAGAGTTTCGAGCACTTCTTGCTCCTCTAGAACGTATTGTATCTTGATGGACCAAAGTTTGTAATTATCGCCGTTGAGTTTTTCACCTTTGTTTAACTCAGCGACGATATTCTTTGAAGCGGAAGACATTTTACTTTTAAAATGCTGCAAAAAGACATAAAAAAACCAAAGGTTCGATCAAAAATCATTGCATAAATTTCTTATATACATAGTCATCATACATTTTCATGATTCATTAGTCTCGGCCAGCGGACCGACCAGGGAAATGGCTAAGTCATGGTTCACTACCCCCAGACTAACTGAGGTGTCCCACAAACTAGTCCAAAAGACCACTGGTCGAATCATGATCCATTGAGATACTGAATCAATCGAATGTGAAATTTCAGACTAGTTTAATATCACTCCCACTTGAAAAAAAATCCCACTTGGAATGATATTATTACATTTGATAAGTTACTTTCGAAAAATACTGAAGATGTTACTCTAGAATCGGAAAGGTCACTATGTTTCCAATCACCATCTAGAGTAACTTTCAATATTTCTCCCTCACTTTATCAAATGTTAGTACTCTTATAGTACTTTGCAGCGGAAAAGCGTTTTTGAAAACTTATTTTTCAAAACGTATGAAAACGTATTTTTCAAAAAAAAAATTTCAACTTAGTACCCTTATGATACTAGTGAAATATTCGGCACTTCCTGACCATTTGTCGGGAATGAGCCGTAGCCGTGCCTAGGTCGGATCCCCCTTTTGGGGATTTTTCTGCAAATTATCGTCGCCGGCTCCCGTATGGATCCAGGTGTTTCCCCCCGTATGAGAGAATTTTGATGCAGACGACTGTTGTTTGGCCCCGTATGGGCTAGTTGGCACGTTCATGTTCAACCAAGGCCTTTTGCCGAATTGGTCTGAATCACTGCTGGCCAATGCCGATCAGTCCGGCCCCCGGCCAGACCCTGACCGCAGCCAGGGCCGACCGTGGCCCTGGCAGCGGCCAGGGCCGGCCATCGGCCAAGCCATGGCCGAGGCCAGGGCTGGCCAGACCCTGGCCTCTGCCAGAGCCGGGGCTGGCCAGGCCCTGGCCAGAGGCCAGGGCGCCGCCCTGGCCAGAGGCCAGGGCGCCGCCCTGGCCAGAGGCCAGGGCGCCGCCCTGGCCTCTGCCAGGGCGGCCAGGCCCCTGCCCTGGCCCCAGCCAGGGCGGCCAGGCCCTGGCCTGAGGCCAGGGCGCCACCCTGGCCTCTGCCAGGGCGGCCAGGCCCCTGGCCAGGGGCCAGGGCCCCGCCCTGGCCTCTGCCAGGGCGGCCTGGCCCCTGGCCGGGGCCAGGGCCCCTACCCTGGCCTCGGCCAGGGCTGCCTGGCCCTGGCCTGGCCGCGGCCAGGGCCTTCTGGCCCTGGCCATGGCCCGGCCATGGCATATTGGCCTTGACCGGCCATGGCCCTTTGGCCATGGCCGGTTTCCCCCCTTTCATGGGGTGGCCGCACACCCCCGCCGGAGGGGGTTGCCGCGGTGGTTATTGGCCGTAGCCAACCCTCTTCGGATGGGGAGAGGGGTGCATGGTCTTCATAACCCATTTGGCCATGGTGCACATGCACTAAAATTCATCTTCCCCGATGGGAATAACCACCACCTTCTTCTCCGGTGAAGCACCCGTTCGTCGAGGAAGTAGTTGTCCTCCAATGGCCGTGTGCCAAAAATTGAACCCACTTCAAAAATTCGTAAACTACACGTTCCACATGAAGAGAGCGCACATTCCCTATGAATGGAGACTCAGCATCCATGAAGAGAGCGAGTTTGACGATATGAACGGTCGGTTCTTCCCGTCACGGAGAGTTCCTGCCATATCCGTAATGACAGAAGACCCTAACGTGAAAAGAACAACCGCTGTGTTCTCTCCGTCACGAAGCGTTCCTACCATATCCGTAATGATAGGATACCCATCCGTGAAAAAGACAACAACTCGTTCATAGTTTCTCCGGGGCGAACCCGTATGGCTCTGATACCAATGTAGGATCCTGTCCAAAACAGAGTTAGGGTCGATAATATGAAGTTTAGACTTACGCTTGCGTATGCGGCATGGTAGTCTACGAACTTCGCCTTCGGATTCGCCACGACGGATCGAGTCTTCTCACGAACGGAGTAAGGCTACTAATCCACAATCTAAATCTCTACTTTAGATTAAGAACTTGGATAAGAGGGAGAGAAAGGATTTCTGCAGAGCTTCGCTAGGATGAAGATGCATGCATAAATTTCATGCAAAAGGTGTAAGAAATGGCTTACCCTTGGGTCTTATTTATAGCCCCCAAGGTAGTTATTTTAGGGTAAGTTGTTCCTTTGGAACAACTTAATTAAGGTGTACCATGATACATGGCACATTATAAGCTTAAGTTGTACCATATGCATGGTACAACATAAGCTTAAGATATTCCCCCTTTATAAGCCATATGTCGCATGCACTTATGCATATATAATGCGACTTTCCCACTCATCCAGAGATCCTCTCCGCAAGGGAACAGATTCCCTTTGTACACGACTTCGTGTACGTGACGTTCGAGGTCCGTATTCCCTCGTACATCCCCCACAAGGGTGTACAAACGTCTTTCATATCCAACAAATCAAACACTATATTGAGGTATGATTGGATCATTGCTTTATTTTACCGCAAGTAGACCAGATATTATGTTTTCTGTTTGCATATGTGCTAGATATTAGTCAGATCCTAAGTTATCACATTTGACTGCAGTCAAAAGTATAATTAGGTATATCAAACATACATCTGATTTTGGTTTATATTATCCAAAATCAAATTCATTTGATTTGATTTCATATAGCAACGCGGATTTTGTTGGTTGCAACTCTGATCGTAAGAGTACAAGTGGAACTTGTCACTTTTTAGGTTATGCATTAGTATCATGGTTTAGTAAGAAACAAAATTCTGTTTCTTTATCTACTACTGAAGTGGAATACATTGCCACTGGTTTAGCATGTGCACAGATTTTATGGATGAAACAAACAATACTAGATTATGGCATTACATAACACATGTCCTATTATGTGTGACAATACTAGTGCTATAAACTTATCCAAAAATCCGGTACATCATGCACATACTAAGCACATAGATATCCGACATCACTTCTTAAATGATCATGTCCAAAAAGGTGACATTATTCTGAAGTATATAGATACTAAAAATCCAATAGCCGATATCCTAACTAAACCCCTTAAGGAAGAAACTTTTATAAAACATAGAAGAGAACTTGGCATTATTAGTGAATCAACATTTTAATCATAAATTATAGTTATATATTACGTTAATATCATTTTATAATTTTTCTGGATTTCTCTGAATTTGTTCATTTTTTAATTAGTCAACCAATACTGTATACCAGTTGACTTACCCTCCAAAATTACATATTATATAAATAAAAACATACTTTTCATAAAATCATTTTTTTGATCAAAACCGGTTTTCTCATTCAAAACTTTGAATGATAAAATTCCTCTCACAAAGTATTTTCCAAGTACTAAGGACAAGACCTCTCATTTACACTCTTTTATACTTTAAGTACAAAAGTACTTACGCATGGTCAAACCTTCTTACACAAATTACCTTTCCAAGGCAACAACTCATCAGTCCTCTCCTTTGACCGAAACTTAATTAAAAATTTATTTGAATTATTTTGATCAATGACCAAACCGCTCAGATTTTTTACCCGACTAGTCGACCAATACCCAATCCTAGTCGACTAATCGCTGTTGACAACCGAAGAACATCAGTTTCTGAACGTTGTTTTGTGTGATTTCTTGCTAGATTTCCCTTTGAAAAACTTTGCAGAAGTTCCATAAGCGTCTTAGGAGTTATTAGGAAGTTATTTAATTCGGTTTCTTGATTTAAAATTCGAATTTCCCACTCAAATCTTCTATTTGAACACCATGGGTCTTTCTTCTTCACCGTGAGAAAACCCAAGGCACAATATAGCCAAAAATCTTCTATATTTCGAGAGAAATCACACAAATTCTCTGTTGGAGCACTTCACATCTCCTTGATGGCTTCCTTTTCAAATCCTTGTTCATCTCGTCGATCCACTCCAGTCGAAGATGCACGCGCCAAGTATGCTGCCATGGAATTCACTCTGTTCTATCGCGAGCAATCAATTGATTTTAGTGATCATACGATCCAAAACTTCAATCTCCACCATCTTCTCCACAATGTCTCTCTTTCATCTTTGGTGTGAAGATATTCCATATTATTCTCTCCTTGTAAAACAATTTATTTTATTCTAATATGGTTGTTTATCAAGATGGCAGAAACATCTATTTTGACACAAAAGTTCACGGTATAGATATGCATCTCACCTTTTGGATTCTTGCCGAATGTCTTGTCCTTCCTCGTTCAAATGATCAAGATATCGGATTTTCAATGAATCATCGACCCACTCTTGATTTGCTTAGTCCTAATTTCAACCCTCCGATATGCTTACCATGAACTTACATCCCACTCCTTGCCTTCTTCTAAAGATCATCACTTGCAACCTTCTTCCAAAGGTTGGTTCTTTACACCACATCGATGAAACTCGTCTCCGTGTCTTCTATGCCATTATGCATTGAATAAAAGTGGATTGGTCCTTATCTCTTATGTTAGCTTTCGTAAAATCCGTTTCCAACACCATTTTTCTACCTTGCACGATCACTCGTATTCTTCAACATTTTGAAATTCCTCTTGATAATGAAGTGGCCATTTATAATCCACTATGCTTTGATCATTCCTTCTTGATTCGCATGGAACTTCATTCACTTCCCCATGTTGAAGAAGAGAAACCTATCAAGTCACTGCCTCGTCGTCGCAAGATTACTATGAACCCTCATGTTCACTCTCAACCATCTCGGTCCTCCCTCCAAGAACAAATTGATCATCTTCAAGATGATATGAAGGTCAATTTTGCGGGAGTCCAAGCACATTTAAGTGGATTTGAGACTAATCTTGCACAAATTTGACATGACATAAATATGGATTTTACCAACATGCAAGGAACTCAAGCACAAATTCTAAACCTTTTGGAACAATGGTCTCCTTACTTCCACATCGCACCACGCCACTAGGCCTCCTCCACCATATTAGGCCTCGCATGTTTCAGCTTTTAGTTGACCAGGCCAATCAGCTGGTCAACTAGTGATCCTAGTTGTTTGTTTAATTGTTTGATTTATTTGCTTTATGTTATTGTATGTTTTGCTTTGGTTTGTATCTTTTTTCTTTTGTCATGTCCACGTTATATCATGTATTGGTATCCTTAATTAATGTATTTCAATTTGCATAAAAACATGTCTTCTCTGTTTTTTCTGCTTTCTGAAATTTTTTCTGCAATTAGTCGACCAGTATCAACATTTAGTCAACTAATCCGATAAAAAGGTAGATTTTCCCCATTTTTGATAATTTCCAAGTGGGAGAATTAATATAATAAAATTTAATAATATTCAGGGGGAGATATAATATTCAGAGGGAGACATGCTACATTATGCTACATTATGCATTAAACATTATGCATTAACAATATAGTTCTAAAATTTTCATATTGCAAGTGTCATATTAAGATTGAACAAATGCAAGTTTCATACTAAGATTGAACAAATACCATTTTTCTACTAATACCATCTTTTTATATTATTATATTCAATTTTTTTAAAATCATCAAAAGGGGGAGAATGTTGGAAACTCACTACTCCTCATATGGTTTTGATGATACAAACATATTATCTTTATACCAACTTTATCTATGCAGATGTTATAGCACAAATTCACTAAGACAATCAAGTGTACAAGTTGCAAGAAGCATCCACTACAAGACGAAGTTTATCGATGATATTTTGTATCTTGTAAATGAGATGTAATCTTTATTTTTTTCTCTTGCATTTGCTTAGAATGTAAAAGCCTTGATGATAATCTATCTTAGACGTCTAGGGTTTGTCTTCAAAAAATCACGTCGGAAATCATATTAGTCGACCAACCCCTAATGCTTATCGACTAATTTTAATATTAAAATATTTGTCTCAAAATTTTGGCAGACCCAATTTTTAAGTCTCTAGGATCATTTTGCTAAAGATTTATTAATTTCGAAATTTTAGTCGACCAATAGACTTTGTTAGTCTACCAGTCAATTTTCAAAAAAGTTATTTTTAATGATTTATTATTTAAATAATATATTTTATTTCTGGAAGTTAGAACTGCCATAAACGGCTACTTTTTTCAGTTTATATCCTTTTAAAGAAGTTTCTTTCCGTTTGTGGAAGTTATTTTCTGAAAGGACACCTCAACAGAGTCAGCAGTTCTAATTAGTCGACCAGGCACTAATATTAGTCGACTAATAGAAAAACTTTTCCAGAATTTTTTGAAAATTTAGGCAGTTGTCCAACGTTAAAAACTACCTTTTGGGCTATAAATAGACCCCCAAACCCCTGCCTAAAACGCACGAAATTTCACTTTCTTTCTCTTTTCTTAAGCTTACTTTCTCTCTCTAGAAAGTTAGTGATTTTCAGATTTTTTTTAGAGGAACCTCTGCAGAAATTTTTCCTCCATAGAAAGTCCAATCTACACGTTCTTTCTACTACAAGTTCTATCCAGAACCTTGGAGATTCAATCACCTTCCTTGTGCAATAATTCCATCAATTATTAAGGCTATATGTGATATTATTTCATACTCTTTCTTTACTTTATTTGGTGAATCTCTTGTTGAAGAGATTGTACAAGTTTGCAACACTGGGAGTGTTGGCATCTTTTTATGTTGATTATTTGCGGGGAGCAAGTTTTTAGTATATTCAAATCTCTACGGGGTAGAGGACTGGACGTAGGATCACAAGGATCCGAACCAGGATAAAAATCTCTATGTTTGCATTTGGAATATTCTGGGTTGTGTTCATTTATTTCTGCACTCTCATTGCAATTTTTATTAATTTTTAATTTTGCAATATCATCGTGATTTACACTATTCACCCCCTAGTGTATTTGGTGTGCCAGGAGATCCACCAGATGTTGATGTTTATCTCATTGGCGAAAAGGTAGAACTGTTCGTAGGTTACCGAACGTGAGTTGTCGGTTTCCTTGACAGAGCGGCTGTGTCCAGCCTCGGGTGGTACGTAGTCACCTTCCTCGTGGATGGGCAGCATGTGGGGCCCTCTGTTGTTGTGTTGGTCCATGTTGGTTGTTGCGAATGATGTGGGTTATGATCTTGTTTCCACAGACGGTGCCAAATGTTTCGGGGTGTTTTCTCACCACTGATCAATAGTACAGAGGTCCAAAGGTCGTTTCTGATATGGAGGACAAGGATGACCTTCGGGGCCGATCGGACGAGCGGGCTCTGATGCAAGAATGTGTGGATCCGAGCGACGGTGCACCGAAGGGAAGCTTCGGCGAGTTAGCAACCTCCAAAATCGGTCGACCGAGCAGGCTCCCAGTAGAGGAGGCTTGGTATCGGTCGATGGGATGCCGAAGGAAAGCTTCGACTGGGTGATGTCTCCTTCAATCTGCAAAACGAAGAAGCTCGTCAGGAGGGTTAGACCTTGGTTTCGACCAAGTCCCATACGATGCCTAAGTTAGATCTTGACTGAGAAGTGCTTCGGTGGAACCGAGCTTGTTTATGGAGAGACCAAGCATGAGTTCTCAGGCCGAGCTATGGAGGAGAAATGTGAGGTGGAAGAAGGTCTGAAGAGATGGTATACCTAGGTGTCAAGTATCCAGCATTCGGTCTTTTGTGTTCCGTTTGTCTGGTCTCTTATAGGAGTCCCGTATGTCAATGCATTTATGGAGTTTTATCATTCTTTCCTCCGTGCTTGCACACATTGATGGCCCCTTGAATGGCGATCAAGGCGGACGTAATGGTGGCTTCAATGGCGATCATGGCGGGCCCGATCTGGGAAGCGGTTTTCTCCTTCGAGCGGGGTCAACCGTCTGTCGAATGGCGGTCTTGGGCCGCGGCACCCCGACCCGCTCATTGGCCCAAAGCCCAGTTCGATTTTGGGCCAAGCGATCGACTCGCCTCTCTTCAGCCCATTCGGGGGGTTGTATCATGTTTATTTCCAAAATAATCGGTCTTAATTTTTCACTCTTCTTAGTTTCTTCCTTCCAAAAAAATCGAAATGTTATCCTCATGTGATCTCAAGATGGCAACATGTCTCTCTTTCGGATTGAATTATTGATTGTTGCTATATTAATATTTGATGCACTCATATTTATTGCAAATAATTTTGATCTAGTTTTCTTGATCAGATGAGAAATTATTACTTGAAATGTGATTTGATTTCTTATTGGGTTTTTAGCATATTTGATTTCTTATTGCGTATTTTGATATTCCATTAGTATTTAATCTTAATTTGCCCTCAAGTCCCTCAAAAGTTAGTATTTAACCTTAATAGTCCCTTAAATTTTGAACGTTAACCTTAATAGTCCCTTAATTTAACGGAATATTCCCATTTCCGTTAAGATTTTAACAGATAGTTAGTGAGAGGGACTATTAAGGTTAAATACTAACTTTTGAGGGACTTGAGGGCGAATATGAAGATTTGAGGGACAGATATCAAAATACGCAAGATTTAAGGGACGAATATGCTAAAAACCCTTTCTTATTTATCCAATTCTTTGACTCTGAATCATGTTTATTCAGTTCTTCCTTTTTCATCTGATGGCATGAGATTAAGCCATTAAGGGAAAGAGTTAGCATGTCGTAAGATATGAAGTGTAAATATAAAATAGAGTAACTTCTCTTCCATAATGATATCACTTGCATAATTTTTTGATAGTACCTAGCCAAAAAGAGACTTCTGCAATTGATGAATATTATTATTATACCTTCAAGATAAATGTATGTTTTATCTTTAATTTTTATTTGATGTGTTATTGTTAATAATCATGGATTAGAATGCAATTAAAATAATGAAACGTCCGGCCCAAAAACCCGAGGGCCGACTTGAAAGCCCGTAGACTAGGGTTAGGACTGCCATTTAAAAGGTACAACACTAAGGTCTGGGGTGAATTTTAGGCCCGAACTATATAAGGAATGGCCTAGCTCTGGCTAGTCCGACCCATCCCATTTTTATCCCTAGCGCGTAGGGTAGGGTTTTGCCTTATGTTGGCCTCGAGAAACCTTAATAAGTTATTGATTTATATCTATTCAATTTTAAATTTTGATAGATTTGTATAATAAATATATTTATACCTCATTGTACTTCTTACCCTATTTTTGGAGATTTTTATTAGACATCTATTATACATTTGAGGAGGTTTGGCCTATGTGGCATGTTTGTCCCATGTGGCAATGTCACATCGCCACATGAGATGCCACATGGAACAACCTCCTCAAGAAAAAAACAAAACCAAGAATACCCAAAAACCCACCCAACCCCAAAACACATCCAAAACCATAACACCCAAAAGCACCCCCTACTCAAAATACCCAAAACCCCAAGACAATACCAACACTCACACTCACTCTTCACATTTTCACTCGGTTTTGCTCCCACCGAAACACACATGTGAGTTCCGTGTCCTGAATGTGTGGGTAGGTTTTTTTTTTGGGGGTGCATGTGCACACGTTGTGCACGTGTTATTTCTAGTACTTAATATATTACGACTTTTATAATATTATGTATTTCTTTTGGTCATAGTGCATGAGTAATAATCATCTTACATTATATTTTTTATAAAAGAAAAATAAGTCAGGTCTTATTAAATCTAATATTTTTATCTCTGTTTGGAAAAGAATCGTATTCTGTCGGGAATACGTGAATATTGATTTTCTTTATTTTTCAAATCTATTCTTATTTTAATAAATATAAAAAACGGTGTGTTATGTTTAAATGAATTTTATTTAAAATTTAATGATTTTATGTTCGATTGCGGCCCAAGCCATGGTTTTCGGTCAATTGAGTTAAAGCCTATAATTTAGGTTGAAAGAGGCAACATTGGGCTTACATATCTGTGTAAGCCCATTAAGAGTGACTTAACAAGTCGGCCCAATTAATACGTTGGGCCGGTAGAGCCTTCAAATTCAGCCAAATAAAGCCGGCACCCAAATTTTTCTGAACAAATGATGAGAACAGAGAATTCCACTCTGTCTCTCTGACATTATAATTATATAAGTTACACACATTACACATATATGCAAAACATTGACGGTAACAAATTGCCCATATGAAAAATGAACGATCAAGGTGTGTTTTTACTGAACAATTGATGTAACGAGCAAACGCTCATGCTTTAGCTAATCCGAGCTTTGGTCATATTCCACGCATTGAGCTCGGAGATCTTCACGACCTCGTCGCCATTGTTGAAGGCGTAGAGGTGGAGGTTCCCTCCGGTGAGCAACGCCGTCGGGTAAACCCGCGACGTGATGACCATTCTGCCCTTGCCGCCGAAGCTCTCCACCACCGACCGATCAATCTGTTTTCCAACAAACCAACAACAAAGCCTTCAAATTAAGCGATCTATGTTCATACCACATACGGCTCATCATTATTCATTAAGAAAGCAAAACCATACCAGGGTTCTCAAAGAGAGCTTCCCATCTTGAGCTATGTCCACGTCGAGAAAGCCGCCGGACGCCGGCTTGTACACGTTCGCGCTCTTGGAGGAGCTGTCATCAGTGATCAGTTGGTCATTCATCAGACGAAATTTCGGGTTGCAATTTGAAAAGTTTGCGAATACCGCTACTTTGACTATCACAATGTACCTTCTTGAGTCGACGCACATGAGAGCCTTGTACTTCCCGCTATCTATGAAAACCCTGAAGTGGATGGTCGTGTGCTCCTCCAGGTTGTCCGAGGCCAGCACAAACAGGCCGAAGGAGCCGAGCCCTTCCTCTCGGTCGTCGGGGCCCTTCTCGCGGCAGATCTTCGCGGGGTCGAGCACGAAATTCCGTTGGAAGGCCGCCGCTTTGTTCAGGCTCTGGCTTGGCAATTCAAATTCAACTTCGACGTCCGCCTGTTGATGGTAGACAAATTTAGAATTAGTCTGTGACTAGTGAATAGTGATGAACTACAAAGGCAAAATTGTTAAGGGTTCTTGCCTGTGAGGCATCGAGTCCCTTGATTTCAACTCGTTCTCCTGGGTTGAGCTCAATGTTCTCCATATGAACCGGACTTGCCCCTCTAAGGGATTCGATCTCCTCCACCGGCCACTGTATTAGTCTTTTGCCCTCGCTGTCCAAAGTCAATACTCTCGGCACAACCTGCGGAAGATAAAATTTCATACGCTGTCAGCACATACATAAATATAGCAAGTCTCTCGTATACTATACTACTAGACGTACCTGAATACCAGCCCAGCCCTTGTCTATGCTGTCGGACTCGTTCAACCATCCCCACAAGACCCTTCGGCCCTTGGCGTCGTCGAAGAACGTCTTGGACGCGTAGATGTGCCCGTAGTCGAGCCTCGGCCAGCGCCACCAGTCGTTGCAGGTGGCGTCGTCGCCGACAAACACGTCCATCTCCTCATCGTACGTCCCCACCGTGTACTGATCGTACATGTAAGGGTCGAACATGCTGACCTTGAGTACGTGCTTCGTCTGGTCCGTGCCGGGCACGTTGAGCGTGAAGAAATCCAAGCACTCCCACATACCCGACCCGCTATTGTAGAACAACGGGTTCTCGGCTTTCTCCCATTTGACAAAGTCTTTGCTCTTGTACATCACCGCGAGCCCGTCCCGGCCGATCACCGTCCCGATGACCAGCCTCCAGAGCCCGTCCCGGCCGAGCCAGGCCGATGACGGGTCGCGGAACAGGGTCGGGTCTACGCCCTCGAACGGCTGGATGATCGGGTTGTAATCGGGCTTGACCCACTCCAAAAGGAACGGGTCGGATGTGTTTTTCGGGTATGCGACCGCCTGGACGTCCCGGTTCCACTTGTCGATGCCGGTGTAGACGACGACGGGTTTTTTGCCGTTGTTGGTGTCCGGGAGCATGGTTACGGATCCGCTCCAGCACCCGTTAATGTCGTACCACTCGGATCCGCTGAGGGCGAAGGGAAGCTTCTCCCAGTTGACAAGATCGCGGGAGACCGAGTGGCCCCAGTATTGCTGAGGCACCCAGCGGGCTTCCTTCGGGTTGTGCTGGTAGAAGAGGTGGTAGTAGCCGTTGTAGTACATGGGTCCATTCGGGTCTGTTGGCAGATAAGACAGCGGTTAAACGGGTTCGGGTACGATCCATTAAATCAAGAGGCTAAAACAAAGACAAATTAAGCTAGAATCAAGAACGCTAATTAATCAGACAACAATATGCAACAGCTTGCCATTCATCCACTTCTGTAGAGGCTGGAAATGGTACGCGGTCCTATACCGGTTGCCAACGATCGGATCCGCTGCTATCGGATCCGGGTTCTGGAAGCTGCGACGCGAGATCTCGAACAGAGACGATCCCAATAACAACAGCAGCCCAAGGACCCATCCCAAACGATGGATCCACGAAGCCATTTTTGCAAGCAAGAGAGGAGTGAAAGGACCAATTGATCTAAGCTACTGTTTTAGACAGCCAATGGAGTGTTTTTAAGGGCAACTGTATGCTTAATTTAATAAGACTAGTGGTTGACTGATGAATACTTTAATTAACCACTGGTTCCAGCGGTTTAATGGCATCCATCTGCTTAATTAATAATATTGCCACTTGACCAATGAATTCTTCTTTAAAAATCCATTCAATTTGCTATTAGCAGGAAAAAGAAAAGAAAAAAAAATCTCTCATCCAGATCACATCAGCATCTTTCTCATCCAGAAATCTCTCATCCAGTGATTGCACTGTTTCTTTTCTTTTTTATCTAGTCAGAGAACCGTGAGGTGCACACTGTGCACGTGAGCGCACGTGATCCTCCACTTGTTCCTCCGGATCGGGCCCGCCAAAGATCAGATGGACTGTGGCGGTTGTTAGTCCGACTCTTAAAGATCGACGTGGCTGGATCCACGTAAATACGTGCACCCCCGACTTTCCTCTCGTCTTCTTTTATTATTATTATTATTTATTTCGTCCATCGTTTTCCCGTCATCGATGGGCCCCAAAAGGAAAATACGCAGAAAACTTTGCATGTAACGTACACTCATCCATTTCTTCCCAAAACTACTAATTAACGTAAAGTTTACTAAACGAAAATAAGAAAAATGACGCATCCTCACTTCTCTTGATGGCTTATTATAAACCATATGTTTTCTAGTTAGATAAGGTGACGATAAAAGTCGTAAAAATGACAATTTACCGGCTTAACTACATGATAAAAGCGACAGGACAAGTTAGAGGCTTGCAAGAACTCACCGTTCATCCAGAAGCCGGTAGGTTGGAAATGGTACGCGGTCCTGTACAAGGTGTAGATATTAGGCTTGGGGTCGAGAAGACTCGGAACGTTCGGGCCGAGCCGGCGAGGGGTGGCGTCGGGCATCGAGGAGGAGGAGATGCAGAGAAGGCCAATAGCCCATTTCAGGGCGGAGAGCAAGGATGAAGACATTGGAAGCAAGAAGAGTGGAGAGAGGGGGGGGAAGAATCTCAGTGGTTCGCTTTTGAAGGCGGAAACTTGTGTGGAGAGGCTTATGGATAGCGGTGGGCTTTTATAACGGAAACGGCCGGCTAAATTCCAAGAGTGTGGGCCCGCTGCTGGGCCTCAAAGTAACCGACGAAGACTGGCCCGATGTAACGTGGGGAGTTGGGCACCACCCCCCGCGCTACGGGGTTTGGGGTGGTTACTTTCATCATTTATTTTATTTGGTATTTGCGGTTGCATACCTTCTAACCTCACTTGTAACATCATTAAGGGTAACCACCCCAACCCCCATTCGCATGGCGATAGTTGACTTTGGATGCGCTGACATGGCGATCATTGGCTACTGATGTAAAGACATGAATATCGCCTGTGATGACATGTGTGAAAGTTAGCTCGATTTGAGGCGCTAAGGGAGTTGGGGATGAACAGTCAAGTAGCCATCAGTGCTAGCTCGCATGTGCCTTGGATTCAGTGTGCTTGGAAATGCATAGCCAGCTACGGGGACTTAGGGCCGAGCCAACTCCCGCAAACGGCAGCTCAATAGCTCAGTAACCCGATAGCTCGGCTTTCGACGACTCGACAGCCTGGCTTTTCCAATAGCTCAACAATTTGGTAGCTCGGCATCTCGGCATCTTGGGCTCCAACTGGGATCTCGACAGAACGACCATGGATGCAGAATCATATTCGAGTTATAGTTGTTGTACAAATAAAATTTTGTTTGGATTCAAATCGCTAGAGTTTTATTTGGATTAGAGTTCCTCTTCCATATGATTTCGATTAGCACACACACCCTAGATTCTATAAAAGTGGGCACTTGGTGGAGGGTTTTTTGGGGACTAGAGGTTTTCATGAACCCATTAAGAATATTGAGCCATCATTTTTTAGAGCCAACTTTCAGATATTTATTGAGAGCTTTTAGGAGATTGCGAGTGCTTCTTCTTCGTTGAGAAGAAGAAGATTTGTATTTGTTCTTCCTTTTGTGATAAAATCTAATGGTGTTTCCTTGGCCGGTCGACTAAAATATCTATTATGTTCGTGCTCCTTAGTGATTGCTGCTAATCTCCTCACTGCTGGATCGTCCGATGATCCTTAGTTTCGGCATCGTTGGATATAATAAACTGGTAGCAGATCTTATGGTTCATAGATCTACATACGTGGCGAGGATGAGCAGTTGGGTGATGACAACACTCCAAAGATTACCTTCATAGTAATAACCTCTAGCAGCTCGGACGATCGTGTCCAACACGAAAATCGAAATTAAGAAGTTTGATGGAAAAATCAACTTCGGGATGTGGAGATGTGAAGTCTTTGATGTCTTGAACCAGCTTGGTCAAGATATAGCATTGGACGAAAAGTTGACGACCATGTTGGATGAGGAGTAGAGGACATTGAACCTAAATACGAGTGGTACAATCCGATTGTACATGACGAAGGAGAAAATTCACCCCTTCATGGAGGAAACCAATGCAAAGGCATTTTGGGAAGAGCTCGTTAACAGGTACATGCATGAAGAAGAATATTCAAAATCGTCTGCATTTAAAGAAGTTATTTGCTCTGAAGCTCGAGGATGGAATATTTATTGAAGATCATCTTGATTACTACAAGAAGCTTCTGACAGACCTACGAAACATTGATATCAAGGTCGAGGATGAGGACAATGCGATAATTCTTCTCAACTCTCTATCCAAGGATTACTAGTATATTATTTGGGTTCTTACATATGGCAAGAATTCGATCACGTTTAAAGAAGTGTCTAACGCTCTTGCAAACAATGAATTTCGAAAGAATGATGAGCTTGATACGAGGAGTCGATATAACTTAGCTCTTACAGTGGAAAGAGGCCGAAGCAATGAGAGGAGTGGAGGTTGGAAAAGGTACAAGTCTAGGGACAAGAGCAGATGACTTTCTCGCAAGGAATTAACGAAGGACCAATGTGCTTTCTATATAGAGAAAGGACATTAGGTCAGAGACTGTCCAAAGGCGAAAAAGAAGCACGATGCAACAACTAACATCGTCAATGACGTTGAGGTCGACACATGGGTATTGGTCGGTGCTTCGAGGGCGTGACATCAGAAAGTTGGGTGCTTGATTCTGAATGCTGCTTTCATATGACACCACACAAATAGTGTTTTACGACCTTCCATGACGTTATTAAGAGTACAGCCATATCTAAAGATAATCAAGCTTGCACAACGTTGAGAATTGGCATAGTTCGGATCAAGATGTGTGTTTGAGTCACGAGACATAGACGAGGTACATTATGTTCCTAACCTAAAGTGAAATCTCATATCGCTTGGATCACTTGAAGCCGAGGGGTGCAGAGTGACCTTTGAGTGTGACTCGGGAGTTATAATTTGATGAAGGAGAAGCACATAGGCAACCTCTACTATTTGGATGGCTCGATTATGACTGGCACTACAGCACTCTCTCGTGAGCCGATAAAGATGACTCTCTACTTTGGTACATATGTCTTGGACATATTAAAGAGAAATATCTACAAAAGCTTATTGAGACAGATCACCTAAAAGGAGCCAAGATAAGGAAGATATAGTTCTATGAGCATTGTGTCTTTGACAAAAAGATACAAGGATCTTTGGAACAGCCATTTGCAATACAGAGGGAGCAATTGATTATATCCACACCGATGTGTGGGGACTGACGAGGACAGCCTCATTGGGAGGCAAACACTATTTTGTGTCATTTATTAATGATTTCTCATGCATGGTACGGATGTTTCCTTTGAGGTCTAAATATGATGTGCTGGGTAAGTTCATAAAATGGAAGATATTGATTAAGAAAGACCAGTAAGAAAGTCAAGAGATTCTAAAGTGACAACGGTGAAGAGTATAGGTCAGACCCCTTTCAGGAGTATCACGGAAAGAAAGGGATCCAGAAACACTTCACCATCAGTGGTACGTCACAGTAGAATGGAGTAACCGAGAGGATGGATCGGATTCTGCGGTAGAAAGTCCAATGTATGTTATCTACAGCCGACTTATCGAATGAGTTCTAGGCTGAGGCCCTGCCGTACATGACATATGGAATCAATCGGCTACCATCTGCTGCATTAGACGGACGTCCTCTTTTGAAGGTTTGGTCGGAAAAGCCAGTTTTCGACTATGATTCTCTATATACATGGGGATGTCCGACCTACTATATGGTAAAGGAGGACAAGCTTGATGATAGAACCAAGAAAGCTATCTTCTTCGGCTTAGTGACGGTGTCAAAGGATAGGCTGTGGTATCTGAGACAGAGGAAAGTGATCTTGAGCAGAGATGTGACGTTCGACAAGTCGGTATTATTGAAAGGACATGGACTGATGGTAGAGCATATAGAGACATAGGTGGAGCAATTTATATAGAAGTGTTAAAGGCTTCTGATATGGTGGCTACTGACTCTAGCCAAAGTTCACCAAAAACTATCGATGGTACGCTCCAAACAGATGGTGACGATGATTGTCCAAGTTAATATGGTGGAGATACTCCTTCTCCATAGATTGCACATCAGATGGATTCCATTACGGTTTCGAGACCTAGGCATAAGATAGGACGACCTGCGAGGTTTACAAAGATGGTCTCATTTGCTTTTCCTGCAGTTAGTATTGATATACCAAATTCATTCAAAGATGTAGAGCATTCTGGAGATCCAGAGAGACGAAGGAAATCAATGGATGAGGAGATGGAATCATTATGGAAAAATGATACATGGGAATTGTTACGACCTAAAGATCGCAAGAGTCTGACTCCCACCCGGATCCGCTGACATACCCCATTAACTCTCCCCTACGTGAAAGGGCCTCCACCCCGGGAGACCGAAGCTACGCGGGAACGGGCGCGCCTCGCAGCACTCCCCCACCCGGCCGAGGCACGCAACCGCAGTTGCGTGGCCCGCCAGGGGCAAGGCGCTTGGGGAGCCCCCGGACAATGCCTCCGGATATGCTGACATATTCATGTGCGTATCCTTCCGTTCCAGCGGCCCACAACCCACGACCGACAAGGAGGCGCGTCCGGGCCGAACAGCACCTGAGCCGGTCGACCCGGCCGGCCCCCATGCACCACGACGCCCGGGATAGCATAGCCCGATCTACAGTTCGTCACCAACGACAAAAAAACTAGGATAAGGACACGACTGACTCACACGCCACCCGACCGTCTGACAAAGCACCCCCTGGCAGTTGAGCCGACTGACAGTTAATGCTTTCGGCCCTGACCACCCTACAAAAGCACCCCCTGGCCGTCGCGCCGTCTGACAAAAGCAGGTCAGGCACTCCTGTCCCTGACATTCATGTCTGAAGCATCCGCTGACAACCGAGCCAGCTCAGCACGTCTAGTCAGCATGCCAGGTCAGCCCCGCCTAGTCATCTCCCGTCCGGTATAAATACCCCATCTCCTCTCACGGGGAGGGGGTTGCCAAATTCTCTCTCAATCTATCACTCACACACGAGAACAAAGGTCGTCCATATCTTTGTTCTCCCACTTATAGCTCGCCACGTGCGGTCGACACACCGTTAGTCCGACCGGCGTGCCTAGCCCCCGTTTTAAGTCTTATAACTGACTTAGGAATCGGAGGGGCTAAGGGTTGAACCCCAACCCCGCCCTTCTGACGAGTTGCTCGTGCTGCAGGAAAGCTCGCCCCTTGGTCAACATCAATTTCGGCCTCCTGACATCCAACCTTCTTCTGCTGCATCCGGTGAGATTCGACCCGGTGATCACCCCCGGCGACAAGTCCAACCTCTTCACCCCACTAATCACTTGTTAAACAGCCCACCTAAACCCTCTTCTCAGCGTAACCACCGTGCCCTTGGTTCTCCACAATACAAATTCATTGTACGCGAGTTCCACCTCGTAACAATTGGCGCCGTCTGTGGGAACGAAGGGTCACACCCATGTTAGACTCCATGCCGATCTCTCGGAACCCTGACCACGGCAAGGATCCCGTGGGTCAGGAGCCGTTTTCTCTACTAATCACCCCGGTGCCCGACCCCCTTCTGGGGATGGGCACCGAGACTGAACATACTTCGGCCCACGCCGTCCTGAAGAGCTTCGAGGCCGTCACTCAGGCCAGGGGAGGCAATCTGGCAGCGGTGGCGGAGCCTCAGCCCGGCCCCTCGGAGCCCCAGAACGTGAGGCGGTATCTCCACCCTCAGTTTGAGGAGGAGGGGGAGAACAGGGGGCTCGCCGAGGAGGTCGCGGCCCAGCAGAAGCTCCTGGAGGAGGAGATGGAAGTTGCGCGGCAGTGGAGGCGCCTGGGGGAGGCGGCCGCCGTGCAAAGGCGTTTGGACGAAGCGGCTGAGACCGCCCGAAGGGCCCACCAGGACGAAGAGGCCGCCCGCCACCAGCTCCGCCTCATCCTCACGGAGCGCGAGAGGCTAAGGAGGGAGAACGAGAGCAACCGAGAAATCCTAGAAGTGACGGCGACAGGTCGGCGTCTCGGGGACGGGCGGGGCCCGTTGTTGGCCAAGTCCCCACCTGGAGGAGGCAACCCCCCATCGCCTGCACCACCCCTCCGATTGCTTGCGTGAGGAAGCCGTTTGTCGGCAATTGCGCTTCCTCACCGCCGAGCACGAAAGGCTTCTGCGGGAGAATCAGGAGCGGATGGAGGTCCGAGGGGAGCTGGCCGGGAGGCGTTGGTGCTGGGAGAACCGCAGCCCGCAACCCGTCGAGTCTTTGACCCGAGGAAGGAGCCCCGCCAAGCGACCGTCGGGCTACTCCCCGGGGCCGGAGGACCGTCGACGGCCGAGACGCGACCGAAGCCAGACCCCCGAATGGCGGAGAGGGGATGCACCCGATCGTCCTACCTATCCGGAGGAGGCCACGCCGTTTGCACGATGGATCACGTTCGCTCTGAGACCCATAAGGTTCAAACCCCCCCACTTGGCCACATACAACGGAAGAGGCGACCCCCTAACTCACGTGCAGCAGTACCGGGGGCAATGGAGGCGCAGGATGTGGATGATGCCGGCATTTCTCCCAAAGCCTGAGGGACACCGCGTTGGACTGGTATTTCGGCTTACCCGCGAGGTCCATTGGGAGTTTTGGTGAGCTATCCCACAAGTTCTGCCAAGAGTTCCGGGCCGGACGGACGAAAAAGAAGCCCTTAGACTATCTCAGCACGATAGTCCAAGGAGAGGGAGAGACAACGGGCAGGTACCTCCGCCGCTTTCAGGATGAGAGACGGGCGGTGGTGACATGTGGCGATGAGGTGCTTATGCTGGCCTTCAAACGGGGTTGCGGACTCGGAGCCTCCACAAATCCTTGCTCCGGGATCCGCCGACCGACTATGAGGCGTTGGTTGCTATGGCGGAGAGGCATGCGTTGGCCGAAGAGACTCTCGACACGAAGGCCATATTCACCCCGCCGAAGCCGCTCCAAGGCGAGCCCTGGTCTCCCCCTCGGCCGAGACAAGAAGAGGGGCACCGAGGTCGCGACCGGTTGACCCAACCAAGGCGCGAACCGGTGTTGCAACGCCCTCAAGACCGTCCTGGCCCGGCGCGCGAGATCGCCCTGGCCCAAGGCGAAGCCCGAGCCCTCCCAAGACAGGAAGGCCCCCAGTGGGTGCACTACACGCGGCTTAACGCCCCCATGATGGAAGTTCTGGCCGCAGCGACGAGGGCCGGATTACTGCCAGAGCCTCCCCGGGAGATGAGGACGGATCCGGCGAAGCGGGATCTCCGGAGGTATTGCCGATATCACCGTGACCACGGTCACGACACCGACCGTTGTTACACTCTTAAGAGAGAGATCGAGCAGCTGATCCAGGCGGGCCACTTGGGAAACTTCATGGCAGACAGGCGGGCAGCAGAAGGAGAGAGAGCCCCCCGGAGGGGCGGGGGCCAGAACCGCCGGCGGACCGCGATCGGGGGGAGCCACGCCCCCCCCCCGGGGCGATCATGCGCATTGAGATGATAAGCGGGGGGCCGTCCCCAGTGGGGACGTCGCCCAAGGTCTCAGAAGGCGGTGCCCGACAGGTGATGGTGGCGGGCGCCGGCCGCCAGACGAAGCGGAGAAGGACACACCGACCCCCTATCACCTTTACCGAGGGAGACCAGCAGGAGGTGGGGAGCCAGAGCGATGACGCCCTCGCCGTCGAAGCTCGGATCGGGGCGGTTGTCGTCGGCCGGCTCCTGATTGACACCGGTAGCTCCTGCGACATCCTGTTCCTGTCAACGGTCGAGAGAATGGGTGGGGGCGTGCGGACTTGGAGCCCTGCGCGGGCCCCATTGTCGGCTTCACCGGCCATACGATCCCCATAGTGGGGGCGATCACCCTGCCGATGACTCTGGGGGAGGAACCAAGGGTCGTCACCAGGGGGACGTGTTTCGTCATCGTCGACGTCGCATCGGCGTATAACGGAATCATAGGGCGTCCATACATGACGGCCATCGAGGCGCTCCCCAGCCTGCGACACCAGATGATGAAGTTCCGGACCCCGCAGGGGGTGGGACTGGTGCGAGGAGACCAGGAGGTGCCTGGGGGCCGCGACGGAAGGCCAGCCCGGCATCGGAGCCCGAGGCGGGCCCTGACGGTTCTCATCCCCGACGAAAGGGAGGACTTCTGTGACCAGCGGCCGACCCCGGCCGAGGAGGTCGAGGAGGTTCCCGTAGCCGCGGATGAAAAGAGAACCATCTCCATCGGGACAAAACTCCCGGCCGCCCTGAGGGCGACCCTCGTCGCCTTGCTCCGGGAAAATGCGGACATATTCGCATGCTCGCCCGCCGACATGCCGGGGGTTGACCGGACGGTGATCTCCCATAGGTTAAATGCGGACCCAGAAGCCCGACCTGTCCGACAGAAGAAGAGAAGTGCGGGGGGCAAAAAGAAGAGGGCGGCCGAGGAAGAAGTAGAGCGGCTCCTTGAAGCCAAATTTGTTCGGCTGGTGGATTACCCGGACTGGCTCGCCAATGTCGTTCTGGTGAAGAAACCCAGTGGAAAGTGGCGCATGTGCGTCGACTTCACCGACCTCAACAAGGTATGCCCAAAGGACAGCTTCCCCCTACCCAGAATCGACCACTTGGTGGACCAGGCGTCCGGCTACGAGTTGTTAAGCTTTATGGACGCCTTCTCGGGATACAACCAGATACCGATGGCGGAGGAGGACGAGGAAAAGACGTCTTTTGTCACCGATAAGGGCACCTTCTGTTACACCAAGATGCCCTTTGGACTGAAGAACGCCGGGGCGACCTATCAGCGGATGGTAGCCGAATATTCGGCCCTCAGGTGGGGCGAAACTTGGAGGTCTACATCGACGACATGCTGGTGAAGAGTAGAAGGGCCCCCGACCACCTCGCCGACTTGCATGAAACTTTCCAAAGGGTCCGCCGGTACAACCTAAGGCTAAACCCCGCGAAGTGTATCTTTGGCGTGCAGTCGGGAAAATTCCTGGGCTTCATGATAACGAAGCGGGGGATCGAGGTGAACCCCGACAAGGTGACGACCCTCGTCGGTATGGCGGAACCCCGGACGATCCGGGACTTGCAGCGATTGAACGGCCGGATCGCTGCTCTGGGGAGATTCCTGTCGAAATCTGCGGAGAAGTCGCTCCCCTTCTTCAGGGTCTTGCACACAGCTTTTGGCGAAGCTAAGGACAAAAGGAAGGTGATCCCGTGGGACGACGACTGTGCGCGGGCGTTCGCGGAGCTGAGGGCGTACCTACAGAGCCCACCGCTCCTCGCACGGCCGGAGGAAGGCGAGCCCCTAGGGTTGTACTTGGTGACCAACGAGGAGGCCGTCAGCTCCGTCCTAATCAAGGAGGAAGGGGGGTGCAGCGCCCTGTTTACTATGCCAGCCGGATCCTCAGGGAGGCGGAGACTCGTTACATCCCTATCGAGAGAGCAGCCTACTGCCTAATCACCACAGCCCGAAAGCTCCGACCATACTTCCAGGCCCATCTCATAACCGTCCACACCGACATGCCCCTCGAAAAGAACCTGAAAAGACTGGAGCGGTCGGGGAGGATGCTCAACTGGAGTGTCGAGCTCAGCGAGTTCGACATAACGTACAAAGCCCGGACGGCGATCAAAGGCCAGGCGCTGGCCGACTTCGTGGTGGAATGCACCGCGGGAGACCTGCCGGGGGACCGGACAGAGCTCCCATCGGCGACCGCGTCCCCGCGGGGAACCGAGTTGGGCGAACCCTCGGCGCCCTCCCAGATGAACGTGGGCGAATTGTCACGCCCCGCTTCCCAAAAACGTGGAGGCGAAGCGTGAGAAGGTCCACTCAGACTTGAAGCTACAAAGCCGCAAGTCCGATAAGCGTCAATCACTTTAAACTGCAGGTCCTTGCAACGCGAAACGAAACAAAGATAATAATAACGAAAGAGACAAAAAGAACATCTCAGAATATCCATAATAATAAATCTCAACAACGCAGAAAAGCCACCAGGCTACAAATAAAAGAGTCTAAAAAGAGGCCTAGCATGGCCAACAAAAGTACAAAGTACGAAAACAAAGAAAAGGTGCAAGCACCGACATCTAACAGCAACCTAAAGCAAAAGCAAGCAAAATCAGTCTCTAAGACTGGTCTCCGGTGTTCTCGAACTCCTCAACGAACGTAGGCTCGGGCTCAGCGTCAGCAAACACCTCGTCCTCAGCAACTGTCTCTGGCTCAGGGTCTAACATGTGACACCCAAAAGAGCAAGGGGCACATGTCAGCAAGTCTGGAAGACTTGTGCAAGTGAAACTGAAAGGTGGTGAAAGTAAAGCAACCTAGCAGTTCTAGCATGATGCAATGACATGGCAGTTTAAAGTAATGAGTGCAACAAGTAGGGTAAAGTAAAGTAAGGTACGAGCATGGCATGACATTCACAAGACAAGTACAAGACAAGAAAAGTAAGCACCTCGTGCACAGAGATTCCGTCTTTTGGCTAGAGTGGCTGCGCGGGCCAACTCCTAAGCTCAAGCGAACGTTTATCCCTACCCCTCCACGTGTGTCGAGCCAGGGCCTTACCCCCGAACGGTAATGCTCGCTTCTGGACCACGAGCCAGGAAGTGTGTAAACAAGTATGGCGTAGGGGTGCACCTAGCCCGGGACAAGCAAGTACAAGTATGTAGCGTGTGCTACGAATGCAACATTCAATGCATGGATGACATGACATGGCAGTTAAAGTAAAGCGTACAGGTAAGGAAAGTAAACGTGACAGTTTAGCATGCATGAACAACAATTTTAAGGGGTTGGATCTAGCTTCGTTGTCAAGCTAGATCATTTAGGTGACGGATCTAGTTTCGTTGTCAAACTAGATCAAGTAGGCGTCTAGCCAGCTATCATTTCACTGACTAGTCTCTTTTACGCTAAAAGCAAGTAAGTGGCCTAAAAACATGGCCCTACATAAGAGTTGGCAAGTTTCACTTGCCTGCAACTATCACGTCAAGAAAACACCGTCCAACGAGTCCAAAGTCACGATTCCTACGTGCACAAGTCCACCGGCCTACATCCGTTTTATTAATCTTGATTAGTGGATTCTAAAACATTTAAAATACTTTAAAATACTGATTTTTAGTCTTGATTAGCATGCAATTGGGTTGGGGGTCCTAGGGGTGCAAAACGTTACCTCAACACGACGCGAAAGCTACACCGGCGTCGGGTAGCGACGCCGGGGGTTGGAATAATAAGATCGCGCTCCAAGTCCAGATTCCAATTAAATTCCTCGCTGGAAATTCAGAGCAATCAACCCGGGGCGACGATTCCAGATTCCAAAGCTAATACGTGCGACGACGGGCTACGACGTGCGACGACGTCGTACGCGGCAAGTCGTCGAAGAGAACGTACCAAAGTGGGGCCCACAGTAGTCCTAGGGACCTTTGGGGAACCCACAATAACTCCGGAGAACTTGGGGGGCCCACGGAGGCAAGCGATGCGACGGATGCGGGGTTGCGACAAGTGGCCGTCGGTCGTGCACAGCCAATGCGGGGACTTGGCTCGGTCAGACACGGTGGAGGCCTCGGTCAGGCGCTTGGGTGCGGGGTTGCAGCGTTGCAGCGATCGGGCGCTCGGTCACAGCGGGCGGGGCCTTCGGTCGTGCACGGAGCGGAGCGGGGCGACAGATGCGGGCGCTGTGCGGGGGTCGGTGCGGAGCGGGGCCTCGGTCAGACCGAGAGCTCCTCTCGGTCAAGCGGGGGAACGGACGGGGGTCGATGGCAGCGGTGCGGAGCGGCGAGATTGCGGGGTTGGGCCTCGGTCTGAGCGGGCGAACGGAGCTGTTTTCCTCGGTCGTACGGGGGCTGAACGTCGCAACGTTGCGACGATTCGTCGCAACGTCCAAAATGAGTTTGGAAGAGGCTAGGGCTAATTTCTTTGGAAAATAGGACTTGCTAGGGGTTGCTTATATAGTATAGGTGGGTTGACTTGGTCTAGGGCTAAATCTAATAGGATTAGAATTCTAAAAGATTTGAAATTTGATTTTAAACTTCTCCAACCCAATCTAGGATTTGACCTGGTCCAAATGAGCTGGAATTTGGCTCAAAAATTCTTTAAAACGTTTAAAACTCAAATAAATTTTATTTGGCCGAAAATACTTTATAAATAAATTATTAAAAATAATATAAAACTTGTAAAAATTATAAAAGTGGTCAAATAAACTCCAAAAATTATAAAATAAATATCGTTGTGATCGTGGCGACGAATGTGAGCTAACTAAGAAGACGGATCTCAAATTCGACGTCGGACGACGAAACTAAAAATAGAAACGTCTCCCGTCAAAAGTGAAAGTCGTCACGTCTCATCGAGTGAGTTCAAATTGTGGAAAAACGACTCGAGAAACGTCGTTCCAAATTAGTGCCACTATTTAATACTCTCAGAGACGTTCGCAACGGCATATCACACAAAAGTGTTCACAATCAAATAAAGTCTAAAATAAACACGTGCACGGCCAAAAGCACGTGCACGAACAACGCACAACGAAAAGTGGTCGTTACACGAATTGTGGACCATCCACATCGACGACTCCGTGATGGGATCCGGGACAGGGGCGGGTATCGTCATTCAGACCCCTGACAGATGCTCGTTGGAATACGCCCTACGCTTCAACTTCCCAGCAACCAACAATTACACGGAGTACGAGGCCGCGGTTAACGGGTTGAAACTCGCTAGGGCGGTGGGGGCGACGAACGTGTTGCTCCTAAGTGACTCCCGGCTCGTCATCCAACAGATCCTGGGGAGCTTCGAGGCCCGAGAAGAAACAATGAAGCGGTACCTTAGGCGCATCCAGATTGAACTTCGCAAGTTCAAGAAAGCGAACGTCCGGCACCTGCCCCGCTCCAACAACCTCCGGGCGGACGCCCTATCTAAGCTGGCTTCCTCCTCGACGGCCGAAATCGGGAAGGCCATCTACGTCGAAAGCCTATTGACGCCAACCATTGACGAAGGAGAACTGATGTGCACAGGCACGATGACGTCATGGATGACCCCCATTATGAAGTACTTGGAGACGGGGGAACTGCCCGAGGAGCGGTTGCTGGCTAAACAGGTGGAGAGGCGGGCCCTGTCATTCGTGCTCCTTGACGGAGTGATGTACCGCCGTCGCCGCGCCAATTTCGACGTCTTGCCCTACCTGAAATGCTTGGGCCCGGAGCAGGCTGAGCAAGTCATCCGCGAGGTACACGAAGGCTTCTACGAAAACCACCATGGCGGGCGCACCATTGCCCACAAAATAATGCGCCAGGGGTACTACTGGCCGACAATGATCCGGGACGCAGTACAGTACGTCAAGAGGTGCGAGGCGTGCCAGAAGTTCGGCCGACGGATGACTGCACCTCCGGCCAACCTGATGCCCATCGTGAGCCCGGTCCCCTTCGCCAAATGGGGACTCGACATCCTTGGGCCTTTCCCAAAGGCCTCCGGAGGAAGGAAATATCTAGTCGTCACCGTGGACTACTTCACAAAGTGGGTAGAAGCGGAGCCGCTAGCGCGAATCGCGTGGACGGACATGAAGGGCTTCATCTGGCAATCCGTTATATGCCGCTTCGGGATTCCCCGCTCAATAGTCACGGATAACGGAAAGCAGTTTGATTGCGAAGGCTTTCGTGACTTTTGCTCGGGCTGGGGGATCAAACTCCAGTTCGCGTCAGTCGCCCACCCACAGTGCAACGGAATGGCGGAGGCCGTGAATAAATGTATCTTGAACCCAATGAAGAAAAAGGTGGACGCCGCCCTGGGGGCATGGGTCGACGAGCTGCCGGGAATCCTATGGTCCTATCGTACCAGCCATAAGGCCTCGACCGGAGAGAGTCCCTTCATGCTAGCATACGGTTCGGAGGCGGTCGTTCCCGTGGAGATCGGCGAAGAGACGCTCCAGCTAAAGCTCTTCGACGAAGAGATCAATGGAGAGGGACTCGGCCTCAGTCTTGAATTGATAGACGAGGTGAGAGACCGGGCCCTGACCAGCCTCGTCAAACACAGCCAGAGGATGGCGCGGTACTACGACTCCCGGGTGAAGCCGCAGACTTTCAGGATCGGCGACTTGGTCCTCAGAGACGCCACTTCCGCCCCGAGACTGCCCATCGGGGAAAGCTGGCCGCCAAATGGGAAGGGCCCTACACGGTCGTCGATATCGTCGGACAAGCCACGTACATCTTGGCAACCCCCGAAGGGAGCGAACTGGCCCACCCTGGGAACGCAAAGCATCTGCTAAAATTCTACCAATAGTTGTGAGTTTTTATTTTTATACGTGCTATAAACACATCTACCAGCTTTCCCCCTACATTGTTGTTCCTACCTAAGTTTTGTAGCGCAAAACCTCCGAACCTCTGGGGCAGGGCCAACCATAGCCACCCAAACCAGAGAAGGGCACGGGCCGGGCTACGCGCTCGCTCCCCCCTCAAGACCTCTGGGGCAGGGCCAACCATAGCCACCCAAACCAGAGAAGGGCACGGGCCGGGCCACGCGCCCGCTCCCCCCCCTCAAGACCTCTGGGGCAGGGCCAACCCTAGCCACCCAAACCAGAGAAGGGCACGGGCCGGGCTACGCGCCCGCTCCCCCCCTCAAGACCTCTGGGGCAGGGCCAACCCTAGCCACCCAAACCAGAGAAGGGCACGGGCCGGGCTACGCGCCCGCTCCCCCCCTCAAGACCTCTGGGGCAGGGCAAACCCTAGCCACCCAAACCAGAGAAGGGCACGGGCCGGGCCACACGCCCGCTCCCCCCCTCAAGACCTCTGGGGCAGGGCCAACCCTAGCCACCCAAACCATAGAAGGGCACGGGCCGGGCCACGCGCCCGCTCCCCCCTCAAGACCTCTGGGGCAGGGCCAACCCTAGCCACCCAAACCAAAGAAGGGCACGGGCCGGGCCACGCGCCTTCTCCCCCCCCCCCCTCAAGACCTCTGGGGCAGGGCCAACCCTAGCCACCCAAACCAGAGAAGGGCACGGGTCGGGCCACGCGCCCGCTCCCCCCTCAAGACCTCTGGGGCAGGGCCAACCCTAGCCACCCAAACCAGAGAAGGGCACGGGCCGGGCCACGCGCCCGCTCCCCCCCCTCAAGACCTCTGGGGCAGGGCCAACCCTAGCCACCCAAACCAGAGAAGGGCACGGGCCGGGCGACGCGCCCGCTCCCCCCCTCAAGACCTCTGGGGCAGGGCCAACCCTAGCCACCCAAACCAGAGAAGGGCACGGGCCGGGCCACACGCCCGCTCCCCCCCTCAAGACCTCTGGGGCAGGGCCAACCCTAGCCACCCAAACCAGAGAAGGGCACGGGCCGGGCTACGCGCCCGCTCCCCCCCTCAAGACCTCTGGGGCAGGGCCAACCCTAGCCACCCAAACCAGAGAAGGGCACGGGCCGGGCCACACGCCCGCTCCCCCCCTCAAGACCTCTGGGGCAGGGCCAACCCTAGCCACCCAAACCAGAGAAGGGCACGGGCCGGGCCACGCGCCTGCTCCACCCCTCAAGACCTCTAGGGCAGGGCCAACCCTAGCCACCCAAACCAGAGAAGGGCACGGGCTGGGCCACGCGCCCGCTCCCCCCCTCAAGACCTCTGGGGCAGGGCCAACCCTAGCCACCCAAACCAGAGAAGGGCATGGGCCGGGCTACGCGCCCGCTCCCCCCCTCAAGACCTCTGGGGCAGGGCCAACCCTAGCCACCCAAACCAGAGAAGGGCACGGGCCAGGCTACGCGCCCGCTCCCCCCTCAAGACCTCTGGGGCAGGGCCAACCCTAGCCACCCAAACCAGAGAAGGGCACGGGCCGGACCACGCGCCCGCTCCCCCCCTCAAGACCTCTGGGGCAGGGCCAACCCTAGCCACCCAAACCAGAGAAGGGCACGGGCCGGGTGACGCGCCTGCTCCCCCCTCAAGACCTCTAGGGCAGGGCCAACCCTAGCCACCCAAACCAGAGAAGGGCACGGGCCGGGCTACGCGCCCGCTCCCCCCCTCAAGACCTCTGGGGCAGGGCCAACCCTAGCCACCCAAACCAGAGAAGGGCACGGGCCGGGCCACGCGCCCGCTTCCCCCCTCAAGACCTCTGGGGCAGGGCCAACCCTAGCCACCCAAACCAGAGAAGGGCATGGGCCGGGCCACGCGCCCGCTCCCCCCTCAAGACCTCTGGGGCAGGGCCAACCCTAGCCACCCAAACCAGAGAAGGGCACAGGCCGGGCCACGCGCCCGCTCCCCCCCTCAAGACCTCTGGGGCAGGGCCAACCCTAGCCACCCAAACCAGAGAAGGGCACGGGCCGGGCTACGCGCCCGCTAGCCACCCAAACCAGAGAAGGGCACGGGCCCCCCCCCCCCCTCAAGACCTCTGGGGCAGGGCCAACCCTAGCCACCCAAACCAGAGAAGGGCACGGGCCGGGCTACGCGCCCGCTCCCCCCCTCAAGACCTCTAGGGCAGGGCCAACCCTAGCCACCCAAACCAGAGAAGGGCACGGGCCGGGCTACGCGCCCGCTCCCCCCCTCAAGACCTCTGGGGCAGGGCCAACCCTAGCCACCCAAACCAGAGAAGGGCACGGGCCGGGCTATGCGTCCGCTCCCCCCCCTCAAGACCTCTGGGGCAGGGCCAACCCTAGCCACCCAAACCAGAGAAGGGCTACGCGCCCGCTCCCCCCTCAAGACCTCGGGGGCAGGGCCAACCCTAGCCACCCAAACCAGAGAAGGGCACTGGCCGGGCTACGCGCCCGCTCCCCCCCTCAAGACCTCTGGGGCAGGGCCAACCCTAGCCACCCAAACCAGAGAAGGGCACGGGCCGGGCCACGCGCCCGCTCCCACCCTATCAAGACCTCTGGGGCAGGGCCAACCCTAGCCACCCTAAACCAGGGAGGGCTACGCGCCCATGTTCCTCGAAAAATTGAAAGAAGATAGGGGCGCGCTAACCGGGACGAAATGGCGTCAGTTCCCGAGTAGGCGGCCCCGATGTGACTCAACGAAACGAAAAGACGCTCGAGAAATACGCCACCATTAATGATACACTCCAAAAGAGGTTCCGAAAGAGCCACCTGGCAAAAGCGGTTTCCCACGGGAGTGAATCTGAGGAGCCCATTAATAGCGCCAACTCATCGCAATAAACACGGGGGAAACCGTTAGTGAGATCTCCCTATAAAGACGCCACTCACCCTTCCAAAAGAAATAGAACAAAGGGTCAGAAGACATGAGAAATCGGCACTTATCCCCCCCGCCCGCTGGGAAACGGGCTGAGATACAACGCCCTAACAAAAGAGAGGTCACCAGCCATCAATGGTTCCCACCGCCCGGGGCGGCGGTTCATGCCTCTCCACCACCTCCAACAGGATATTCCTCTTACAAACGGATCGCCAAAAGGATATTCCACTTACACAAGGGAAATCCACCTTTCATGCCTCCATCCACCCTAAACAAGGACGAGTCGGAGAAAGGTAGGCATCCGACCCCTGCCGGCAGGAAAAGCGGGAGCCCCCGGGCTGGCAAGCCAACACCTGCTCGACGTCGACCATCGGATGGGGACCTCGGCAAGGCTGCATCCCCGGCGAGCCCAAATGGCGAGTCATGGCGTGTCAGTCCGCCCCGGCACGATCGGGCCCCGAACCCCACCCTCAAACCGAAGCAGCGAGGCGTGGGGGGAGGGCGGCCCGACCGTCAGGACTCCCCCACCCTCAAACCGAAGCAGCGAGGCGTGGGGGGAGGGCGACCCGACCGTCAGGACTCCCCCCACCCTCAAACCGAAGCAGCGAGGCGTGGGGGGAGGGCGGCCCGACCGTCAGGACTCCCCCACCCTCAAACCAAAGCAGCGAGGCATGGGGGGGCAGCCTGATCCTCAAGACCCCCCCCAAGACACAAGCCCTAGAAAGACGGCTTCCCTGGTGATTCCCCTCCCTAGTGCTTCTACCGGACCGAGGAAACCTTACAACACTTCAGCAAGGGAGGCGGTCACCGGGCCCATCGGCCATCAGAGTCGCCCACCTCTGCGCCAAGAACAACTCGAGTAAAAAGGCCGACCCGGCAGAGGAGGACCCCTAGATCCGGAGGTCATTCACCACCGGCGAGGACAACTCTATAGCCCATCCTAAGGCTGGATCTTACCCCGCAACGGGCGAAAATCTAAGTACTCATGTACACGCCATAGATCAGTTCTTGTAAATTTAAATAAAAACATTCAACCTTGGCATATATGCTTTGACTTCCCTAAAATGCCGTAGCGTGAAGCGATATACCCGCCAAGTGCCGGGCGAGCTCACCACCCCTCGCGGCGCATAAAATAGCAACGGCGCAACGCACTCCCCGGACTATCTTAGGACGCCCAAAAGATTTACGCCCACAGCTCTGACGCCTCGATACTACGCTTCGAACCTAGACCCCTCGCCAACTGAAAGTTACCGACAACTTTCGATCAAAGGGGAACGGGGTGGACGGAGGCCCGCCCTGTGCCAAATCGTGATAGGGCGGCATACCTCATCCCGAACCTTTTTCGGCGACTCCCAGTCCGGCCCAAAGACCACAAATCATCAATATCCCCTTCCCCCAAGACCTTGCTATCTCAGACAAGGGAATGTTGGGGGCATAGTTAGTGATTGTATGAGACAAGAAGCCAAAATAGGCAACCCCGCGGAAAAACAGGGCGAAGACCGACGTTCTCGCAACACTTCGGCTCAGAACCGCGCTGCTACCAACCACCGCGGGCCGGCCCTCCGAACCAGAGCTGGATTCCCCCAGATTAGACCCAACTTCCTCAAAAACTCAGCCCGGGGGACAAGGACACATGGCCTGGAACGGACCGGTCGCAAGCCCGAGACCACGAAACAATACCTATCGAATATACGCCTAGTCCAGACAAGGAAGCAACCCGGTCTCGTCAAGACAGCGCCACGATGCGACTTGACATAACAAAAGGACGCTTGGACAACACGCCATCAGCAGAAACACGCCCCCCGAGAGGCCAGAACAGGCAACCCGTGTCGGGTACCGCCAGGAAAAGGTGATTCCCAAAGCGCGTGATTCAGCGGAGCCCGCTAATGGCACTAATCCCTCACTTTATCCAGGGAAAACCCTTCTGTCGAATCTCGCTATAAGTACCCCCCTTCGGAAGTCAGGGGAGAGGGGGAGAGAGACAGAGGATTCGCATCCCCTCACACCGGGTATGAAACGGCCCCGAGCGCCCCACCGAGCTATGAAGAAGGCCGATGACCACCGACGGGCCTCACTTCCCCCGATGGTGACCACCATAGCCCCGTGACCCCTGACAGGATATTCCCCTTACACATGGGAGGCCCCACCTGCCAGCCTTCCTCCTGCCCGTTACTGGATCAAAAGGCAGGTCCAGAAGACCAGCCGCGGGCCGCAACACCCCAATTAACACCCAGCCGGCGGCGATCCCTACGGGGTGTCAGGGTGGAAACCCCCTACGGCTCTCCCAGCGACGCCACCACTGCCACCTCATCCTCTGCCTCCCCCGGGGTTCCCCCTCGGTGCGCGGGATCCCTGCCGAGGCTGGGCGACCCTCCAGCACGGCGACATCAAGGCAGAACGCGAGGAAGCAAGGAAAGGGAAAGGAAGAGGGTCCCCCCGACAAACGAGGGTCAACCCCCCCGAAGATTAAACCAAACATTGATTCCCGGCGCGTCAGCATGTCCCCGGACAATGAGGCAGTAGGGATTCAGCGGTCGGCATAAAGGAAGACCACCCAGACGCAGGGATCTGCTCACCCCGATGAAGCGGGCGACGAATGTAAACAACCTTCCGTCCCAACCGTAGGTTGGGCCAAATCTGCTCTATTGTTGCAAATATCATTTAGATCTCCGATAAAGGTTGATGAAAAATATTCCCCCTTACGGACCCCTCCCCTTGAGCCTAAGCGCACAACCGCGGGGCGGTCCACCGGGCGGTCCGCCGGGCACAGAACGGCCAAAGTCCCGCGAAAATTACGAACACGTCCGGTAAACACATCTCAGCAAGAACCATAACACTCTCAAAGAGTCGGGGTCCCCCTAAATCCGACCCAATAACCACATACCACGGCACATCGTTACGGGGCAATGCCCCGCGGGGTTCCCACTCGGGACGAGACCTCGTGATCCCGCGATAGCGAGACACACACCCCGCAGGAGCGGTGTCACCGCCCCTGAGCGGGGATCCCAGTTCGAGTCGGGATAGAGGGTGGCGTTATGCCATCCGAGCCGAGCCGGGCTTCCGCCTCACACTCGAATGCCGGGGGCAATTGTTACGACCTAAAGATCGCAAGAGTCCGACTCCCACCCGGATCTGCTGACATACCCCATTAACTCTCCCCTACGTGAAAGGGCCTCCACCCCGGGAGACCGAAGCTACGCGGGAACGGGCGCGCCTCGCAGCACTCCCCCACCCGGCCGAGGCATGCAACCGCAGTTGCGTGGCCCGCCAGGGGCAAGGCGCTTGGGGAGCCCCCGGAAAATGCCTCCGGATATGCTGACATAGTCCTGTGCGTATCCTTCCGTTCCAACGGCCCACAACCCACGACCGACAAGGAGGCGCGTCCGGGCCGAACAGCACCCGAGCCGGTCGACCCGGCCGGCCCCCATGCACCACGACGCCCGGGATAGCATAGCCCGACCCACAGTTCGTCACCAACGATAAAAAAAATAGGATAAGGACACGACTAACTCACACGCCACCCGACCGTCTGACAAAGCACCCCCTGGCGGTTGAGCCGCTTACAGTTAATGCTTTCGGCCCTGACCACCCGACAAAAGCACCCCCTGGCCGTCGCGCCGTCTGACAAAAGCAGGTCAGGCACTCATGTCCCTGACATCCATGTCTGAAGCATCCGCTGACAACCGAGCCAGCTCAGCACGTCTAGTCAGCATGCCAGGTCAGCCCCGCCTAGTCATCTCCCGTCAGGTATAAATACCCCCTCTCCTCTCACGGGGAGGGGGTTACCAAATTCTCTCTCAATCTATCACTCACACACGAGAACAAAGGTCGTCAATATCTTTGTTCTCCCACTTATAGCTCACCACGTGCGGTCGACACACCGTTAGTCCGACCGGCGTGCCTAGCCCCCGTTTTAAGTCCTATAACTGACTTAGGCATCGGAGGGGCTAAGGGTTGAACCCCAACCCCGCCCTTCTGACGAGTTGCTCGTGCTGCAGGAAAGCTCGCCCCTTGGTCAACATCAATTTCTGCCTCCTGACATCCAACCTTCTTCTGCTGCATCCGGTGAGATTCGACCCCGTGATCAACCCCGGCGACAAGTCCAACCTCTTCACCCCACTAATCACTTGTTAAACAGCCCACCTAAACCCTCTTCTCAGCGTAATGATCACTCCTTATTTTACACTTTTTTACCGCATGTTTGCATGCCATTTAGATCGCCCAAATCATGTTTTTCACGATATATCGACGATATTGCGATGCTTTTCACGATTTGTTGTTTTTGTCGCATTTCAGGTGATTTGGCGCGATTTGGAGTGATCTCGAGACGCGCTTACTCCAGAGGGTCACCGACGACCTCCCCGAGGGGTATTTTGATGTTGGAGAGGAGCGGAAGAAGAACGGATGTCGCAGGAGCGACGAGGAGGCCAAAACAAGCAATCTGGGCATTTTTAGTGTCCCACTCGGCCGAGTGAAGGAGTCACTCAGCCGACCAGCGAGACACCGCTCGGCCGACCAGATCAGACACGATTCATATGTGCACTCGGCCGAGCGACGGATACCACATCGGCCGAGTGACGAGACCCCGTCCGCCCGAGTGGCGCCCAGACGAAGCCATTCAAAAATCACCAAGTTACTGTTTTTCGGCTGCCTGAGCTTCAGAAGACCCACTCGGCCGAGTGGATAATCCCGACCGCCCGAGTACCAAGAAGCCATCGGCCGAGTGACGACAACTCACTCGGCCGAGCAGCCCCCGAAGTGAAGACCCCTGAAGATCGAGACTTACTGGAAATTTACAGGGTTTTCACTCAGCCGAGCGACTTTTGTCACTCGGCTGAGTGCGACGCGCTGCCTGTAGCGAAAATTACGGAAAACAGGCTGCGCAGGGGTATTTTGGTCACAGTTTTTGGACGATTTTGGGGGGTATTTAACCCCTGTTTTTACCCTAGTTTGGAGAGCTTTCTCTTAGATTTTTTGTAGCCTTTTAGATTAACTTTTTAGCTTTATTCTTGAGATTGGAGAGGAGACAAAAGTTGATTTTTTGTAGAATTATTTGAAGAACTCCATTGGTTTGTGTTTTCTCTCCTCTAAAAATTCTATTTTTATTGCATATCTCAATATTGTGATGAATTCTATTGCTTATTTCATTGATTATTTTTGTGATCTTGCTATGAATTGTGAGTAGTCGCCACGTCTTGGGGCGTGGGGATGAACCTTACAAGCCCTATTTCATGATTATGATGAATTGGTAGGAATTTTGCTAGAATTGCTATTAGGGATTAGATTGTGATCAATTTACTACAGATGGCTAGGAGTTCATACCGATTGGGATTTGCAAGAGATTGGATCCCAATTCGATAGGAAACCCTAGAAATCCGAATTGGGTTGGAATCGAATTTCCGTAGTGTCGGTTTGTAAGAGATTGGACCGATACTAGGGTTTCCGGTTCCAATTCCGTGCCAATACCCGTTTGCAAGAGATTGGACGGGTAGGAACTATCCCAAACTAGGTCGCGGGCCGAGTTTGCAAGAGATTGGGCTTGGTGCGCGATTGAACGATGATGTTGATCCTAATGCTAGCTTCCCTAGGCTAGGGTTTGCAAGAGATTGGGCCCGAACCTAGGATAGCTATAGGCCGGCAACAGCGCGAGAGCGTGAGCTTGGTTCTATATTCAGTTGCAACTAGTTCATCCAAAATCTTATTCTAGCAATTTTGATACCGATGAACCACATTTACGAAAGACGGTGAGTAGCGGGAATTCCACATTCCCTAGACGTTCTTTATTTGATTTGATATTTCTGTACTTTGTCTGACGATTGTGACAGGATCGCCAAAGGCTAATTTCTCTCTTCTTAAATAGCCAGGTTGATTGGATCAAGCACGGTCATTCGTCCTCCCTGTGTTCGATAACCCGCTCGCTGCTATACCGTGCGCTTGCGGTAAAACTACAACCGTTCTCTGGGTGTATATCCGGGGTCGACCAAGTTTTTGGCGCCGTTGCCGGGGAGGCGATTGCGTTTGATTTTACCACCCTAGCTATTATTATTATTATTATTCTATTTCCTTATTTTTCTTTTACCTAACCCTTCCACGGTACTAATCATTTCTTTGAAACTCTGTTTTCTCTGTGCATGTACACGAGATCTACGGCGGACCCTGAAGCTATATTATTTGATCCCGAGATCGAACGTACCGCGCGGAGACTTAGAGCGGAAAGGAGAAAAAATCCGGAAGGGAGGTTTATGACCAACCCGGAAACTGCGGACCAATTAGCGGCAAGGATGGCGAGGATAATTTCTATTCGAGATAGGCTTCGGCCTAAGACCTCTTCTACGACCTCATCCATTGCCATGCCGGAGTTGGCGGCTGACAAGAACTTCGAGCTAAAGACTGGACTAGTGGTTCTGATGCAGCAGGATCCATTTCATGGGAATGCCCATGAAAATCCTCACTACCACATCCAATTATTCTTGTCGAAGTGCGCCACATTCCAAATGCCGGGGGTCTCCATCGATGCCATCAGACTGTGTCTCTTCCCCTTCACGCTAAAAGACAAGGCACTCTATTGGTTGAGGACGCAGGCTGAGGGAATCTTCACCTCTTGGGACGAGTTGGCGAGTGCATTCATTGACAAGTTCTATCCGCCCTCCAAGACGGTGAAGATCCAGAGCGCTCTCATGTCCTTCAAGCAAGGACCCCAAGAGACGCTCTATGAGGCTTGGGAGCGTTTTAAGGATCTGCAGCATCAATGCCCGCACCATAGCATTAAAGATTGGGAGCTAGTTAATAGCTTCTACAACGGTCTCCAACTAGGGACCAAACAAATTATTGATGCCACGGCGAATGGTGCTATCTTGTCAAAAACTCCCGAGGAAGCTACGGCCCTGATTGAGGAGATGGCCTCAAACAATCAACAATGGGGCGATGAGCGAGGACACTCCACGTCCTCCTTGAAGCCAACTAGTATCTATGAGGCGAAGGCCGTAGCAGAGCTTACAAGCAAGTTTGATTCTCTCCACAAGGTAGTGGAGAGACTGGAGAAGTTTATCACGGAGCCCCAAGGAACCCCTTCCACCTCTGCTCCAACGAACCAAATGTGTGATTGGCAAGACCAATCTCAAGCCATGTATGCGGGAGGAGAGCAAGGAGAAGGATCCTTGGAGCAAGTACAATATGTCGCGGGGAACCAAGGATATTGGGCCAATCCGGCCACATGAAATCATCCCGGATTCTCTTATGCCAACAATGAAGGAGCTTTGAACCCGCCACAACAACCACCTCAACAAGCTCGACCACCACCACCCCAACAACAACACTATCTGACGAGGGGGCCTCCACAACAAAATTTCCAACCGAAGCAACAAGTTCCACCATATAGGCCGCCCGGATACAATCAAGGGTGGAGGAATCAAAATCAAAACCCTCCACAAGCTCAACAACGATCCGACTTCGAAGCTAGAGTGGAGGCGTTTATGGTCGAGCAAAATAAGGTCAATGCTACCTTGAAGGCGGGGCAAGACTCCCTTAATACCGTTGTGGCTCAAATATCGGAGAAATTGGCGTTGCTCAATCGAAACACTCAACGATTGCCAGCGCAACCCGAGCAAAACCCACGGGGCAACACCGGCCACATCAATGCCGTAGTTGCCGTTACTACTAGAGGCAGGAAGGATACCACCCCCGCCATGATTCCTACCGAGGAGCCCGTGGAGGAAAGTTTGGAGCCAATTGAGCCGGTAGTTGAAGTTGATAAGGAGAAAGAGCCACAAGAAAAGGAGAAATCTAGAGCGGAGCAATTGATTGAGGAAAGGCGCTTCATGCCACCGGTCCCATTCCCCCAAAGGCTCGCTAGAGCGAAAATGGAGAAAAGGCTAGCGAAGTTTCTCGAGTATCTGAGAGGAGTTAGCCTTAACATTCCCTTCCTCGACGCCATTGTGGAGATCCCCACGTACGCTAAATTCTTAAAGGATTTGATTTCGGGGAGAAAGAGGAAGGAAAAGATCATGCTAGCCGAGGAGGGCTCTTGGTTCACCAAGAGAGAGAAGGAGCCGGCTAAATTTAAAGACCCGGGGAGTTTTCGGATTCCTTGCACCTTGGGCGGCGTCCCTCTTCAAAAGGCGTTGGTAGATTTAGGGGCTAGTGTGAGCCTCATGCCTCTCTCCATGTTCTTAAGGCTAAACACCGAGACGAAGTTGAAACCTACCGACATACGGATACAATTGGCCGATGGGCGATTAACAAGGCCGGTAGGGATCGCCGAAGACATCCCGCTACAAGTCCCGGGGGGAATATGCTTGCCATGTGACTTCGTGATCATGGACGTTAAGGAGGAGGGAGATACTTCATTGATACTTGGACGCCCGTTCCTCGCCACCGCCGGAGTCATTGTCGACGTGCGCGAAGGTACCCTAACTTTAAACGTCGGCAACATCGAGGTGGAGCTTCACATTCCTAAGGCTATGAAACACATGCCTTACCACGAGGAACTTGACTACATGGACCTCCTTGATGAGGTGATAGAAGAGGCGACCCCCCACTCGATTGGCGCTCTATTCGATGAAGATTTCGAGGAAGGCCCGGATTTAGGCCGAGATGAGAAGATAGATGATTCCCCCGACCGCTCCGCTGAAAATGATGAAGGCGACGCTGATGTCGCAAGGATTCGAGAGCTCTGCAAGCTCTCGAAATTAAAGTCCCCAAAGAAAGCTCCGCCGATACGGAAATCGGCGTCACCGGTTAAGCCGTCGACCGGGGCAAACGCTAGCTTGGGGGAGCCTCCCCCCAACACAATTTGAGACGAGAGACCACCGCAGGAGAACACGCCACCGCAACTTCCGAATCCAAGCGTTCTCCCCGGAAAGTTTGATGGGTGCATCTCATATGCACCAAACATCCCGCATTAATTGAAAATCATAGGGGGTCGAGCTCACGACCTTAAACGAGTGCTTGTCGGGAGGCAACCCGACGGTTATTACTTTATTTTTACTTTTTCTTTATTTTTGTTTTAGAAATTTTTAGTGTTTTGAGTCGTTCGCCCAAAAATTTTGTGATAACGGGTCCTATTTTTCTTGACAGGAGAGGAGATAGGTAAATCCATCATGAGGAAGATGAACGAGACGACGCGGAGCGCCCCAGGAAGACGCTCGATGCTTAGGAGTAAGATGAAATCGACTGGAGGAAGAAAGACGGAGTTTAGAGCCCAAACGAAGACAAACAGCAGAAAACAAGGCTCACTCGGCCGAGTACACAAGTTCGTCCGGCCGAGCCACTCACGAACGAGGGAAGTCTGCTGTACCCAACTCTCTGTTTATTTTCCTAATTTCAGTATAACTGCTACTCGGCCGAGTATATATTTTCACTCGGCCGAGTAAAACGGATACGCTCCTAAGGCGAGTCTTGCCGAGTAGCTTGAGCCACTCGGCCGAATGGACTTACTCCACTCGGCCGAGGCTGGCAAAGCCACTCGGCCGAAGCGTAAGCGGGGAGGATTTTCCATTGATCCCACTCGGCCGAGTGACCTAGTCACTCGGCCGAGTCGTACCTTTTATTATATAAGGGGCCGAGGGGGGGCACGTTTTTCGAAACGCAAAAAACCCAAATCGCCCGACCCTTCAGCTCCCCTCGCCCGCTCACCTCGCTCGCGCCCTCACTCGCCCGACCACCGGTCGCCGCGCCGCCGCTCGGCCAGCCACCGCCGGCCGAGCACCGCCGCGCCTCGCCCGAGTCGCCGCCGGCGGCCTCCACGGCCACCACCTCCGGTATCGCCTATTTCGCCTTTTTCTCCTCTTTTTGTGTATTTTTCGAGGATCCACGCGTTAAACGAACCCCAAACCCAAATTGATTTCTATATCTATCTATTATACCCCTAATGCCCCAAGACGTTTTGAATATTACTCGCCGATATCTCCATTTCATGCGCAGGTTGTTTCTGGGAGCTTAGGGGAGCCCAGGGGAGCTTCTACGGACTGATTTGGGCTTCGCGGAGGCGCTGTCTTCGCACGCTTCCATTGCTTAGCACTCGCGGCGTGTCGGGGTATACTCTTTCCTTTATTTTGCACACGCCGCACTTTTTACACTTTTCGGCGCGCGCTCGGGGCCCATATGCCGCCCCGGACACGGCCGCGGTCGAGGAGAGCTTCCGCCAAGCGGAAGCGGTCGGATGACGCCGGCCCCTCCCACGAGTTGGAGGACTCTCCTCCACCTTCTCCCACGCTGCCCCCGCAGACCCTGTTGCACCTGCCGAGCCTGCTGCCCCTGTTGACCCCGTGGCCCCTCAGCCTATACCTGATGTTTCCGCTGCTCCTGACACCTCTGTCCCCACCTCTGTCGGTGTCGGGAGTACCTTAGCTGAGCCCACCCCCACCACTTCCACGCCTGTCACCACCACCACTGGCCCTCTGTCTACCGAGCCCGTTTCTTTTGCCCCACCCGAGCGCCCGCCGACCGTAGTTGAGTGCGGAGAGCCCTCTGTCTCCACTGCTGCTGTATTTTCCGAGAGTGTCGTGGCGTCTGTCCACACTTCTGTGCCACTGACCTCTCTGGCCGCCTCGCTGCCACTTTTGCACTCTTCTTTCGCTGTTGCTGCCTCCACTTCTCACCAGCCGGTGCCCCGGCCTCACACTGAGGCCAGGCCCACATTTGCGAGCGCAGCGCCTTTCGTTCCCTTCCCCGCTGAGCCCATCACATACGCGACCCGAGTATGCCAGCCCCGCCCTGCACAGCCCCGACCGGTGTGTCCCTCTGCACCACCTCCCCCCGACACTGTACTTCAGAGCATTCATGCTCTAGAGGGGGCGGTGAGTGGCCTCAGAGGTGACCTTAGGACCCTGTCCTCCACCGTCTCTGCGATGGCTGGCCGCTTTGATCTGCTCCCGCAGATTCACTACTGTCTTACCCAGGTCCTGGAGCGTCTCCCCCGCGCCCCCATACCCACACAGCAGGTTCCCACCCCCGCTTCCACCCACACTCGGCCTGCTTCCACTTCCACACCCACACCCGCTCAGCAGCCTGCACCACCTCCTCCTCCTCCTCCGCCTCAGGACGGAGACGGCGCAGCACCACCTTCTTAGGCACCCATCGATTATTCCTGCCGTTGTGCTGCCCGTTTCTGCTGGGTCCTGTTGCATTTTTGTCCACCCCCCTCCCCTCACTTATTTTGGGTTTCTCATTCAGATCGTATCCTTATATATCTTTTTTGGGAGAGAGGGAGAGTTTTTGGTGCCCCATCTTTATATCTGTATCACTCCATTCCTGCATGCATCATGTCCGCATCATATTTTTCGTTTCTTTATTTTTCGTTTATTTTCCTTTTTTTTCCCCATCATGCATGCATCCTCACTTACCCCTCACATTACTTGTCTCTCGGTGTGCCACACTTTGCACATTGAGGACACTGTGCCATTTAGCTTGGGGGAGTGAGTTCTCACGTTCTTTTTCGATTTGCCACCTTTATTTTTAGTTTTTCACGTCATTTTCCGCTTTTGCACTTATTTTCATCATTTTTTCTCATTTTGCCATGCATCACGTTTTTCTTATTTTTCTGCGTGCCGCATTGTAAATAGTTCTATTTTCCCTTTATCTTTATTTCTTTCTTTTTCATCTCATGCTAGAGATGACTTTTCTATGATGATGATGACGTGGAGTTAGCTTATTCTATATGCATGCTTTATTTGTCATGTCTTAGATTTTATTTCTGATATCATATGCTATGACTTGCCTTGCATCTAGAGATAGTAACCCACACTTTTTCCACATGAAAATGGATGAAATTTTATTATTAGCTGAGTCTGAATATTCATATGTATGCTATCAAAGAAAACACACCAAGATTCACGCATTGAATACCTATATCTGGAGTACTGATTTCTTTTCCTATATCACTTCTATATGCATGAATTGTACATTTCACTTCAGGATGATTGAATGATGTTAGCTATGATAAATCTGGATTAGTTAGCTTTTTTTGTGATCGAAACTGAGTAGATTAGATTACCCTGCTGAAGTTGTCGTGCATGTCTTATAGAGTGAACCGAGAGATATATTCATTTCTTTCTCCACAAATCTTGAACATCATTTCTCTACTTTTAAAATCATTGGTGAATCTCTCCTTAGCAATCCTATTATATGGCATTTCCCCCGCTATTAATTCCTAGCTCCAAATTTCTTATTCAAAAAAAAGAGAAAAGAGAAAATATTCTTGTATATCATTATCTCTCTTTGAGTTGGGATCGTTGTGTATATATGCTATTGCATCAAAAAAAATAAAAAAAAAGAAAAAGAAAAGAGGAAAAATCCTCAATAAAAGATCCCATCTCACCTTCTTTCTTTCTTCTCTCTTTTCGTGTTCATTTTTATTACTTTTGGATCTTTATAAAAATGGGGATGTAAATATTTTTTTTATGCCACCACGCTTATAAATAAGCTTGGGGGAGGGGATCCATTGATGTGTGAGAGAGTGACTACTTGACGTAGCACGACAACCTAGGCTAAGTAATATTCTATACTCAATGAGATTATTTCTAGCTTTACGAAATCCAGAAATCTAAGCCTAGCACTCATTTCATGAAATCCATACTTTTCTATTCTTTCTATTCTATAGTGTGATACTCTTATACTCCTGATAGAAAGCATTCAATTGAAAAGTGTGTGATCTGTGATTTGTATACCGCTTTAAATGATTCAGACGATGTTAATTATAAGATTATTCCGTTTTTCATGTTTATATTGTTGTTCGTGGGTTTTCTATTTCTATTTGCACTATTATACTATGATATCAAAATAAAACTCTTTGACATGTGTTTTTCATTCAGTGCATGCTATACGAGTAAGCGGAACCCACGTCCTGAGAAAATGATCTAGCGGCTTACCTCTTCGCTTCTTTCTTTCTTCTTTATTTCTATTTCGTTTTTCATTCTTCTCCGTTTTTCATTCTTCATTTTTTTCGCCGTTTTCGTTTTCCGAATCCACCGGGTTCGCCTTTTACTTATCTTCCTCGACGACGAGTAAGAGGCAAGCTTGGGGGATTTTGATCACTCCTTATTTTACACTTTTTTACTGCATGTTTGCATGCCATTTAGATCGCCCAAATCATGTTTTTCACGATATATCGACGATATTGCGATGCTTTTTACGATTTGTTGTTTTTGTCGCATTTCAGGTGATTTGGCGCGATTTGGAGTGATCTCGAGACGCGCTTACTCCAGAGGGTCACCAACGACCTCCCCGAGGGGTATTTTGCTGTTGGAGAGGAGCGGAAGAAGAACGGATGTCGCAGGAGCGACGAGGAGGCCAAAACAAGCAATCTGGGCATTTTTAGTGTCCCACTCGGCCGAGTGAAGGAGTCACTCGGCCGACCAGCGAGACACCGCTCGGCCGACCAGATCAGACACGATTCATATGTGCACTCGGCCGAGCGACGGATACCACATCGGCCGAGTGACGAGACCCCGTCCGCCCGAGTGGCGCCCAGACGAAGCCATTCAAAAATCGCCAAGTTACTGTTTTTCGGCTGCCTGAGCTTCAGAAGACCCACTCGGCCGAGTGGATAATCCCGACCGCCCGAGTACCAAGAAGCCATCGGCCGAGTGACGACAACTCACTCGACCGAGCAGCCCCCGAAGTGAAGACCCCTGAAGATCGAGACTTACTGGAAATTTACAGGGTTTTCACTCGGCCGAGCGACTTTTGTCACTCGGCCGAGTGCGACGCGCTGCCTGTAGCGAAAATTGCGGAAAACAGGCTGCGCAGGGGTATTTTGGTCACAGTTTTTGGACGATTTTGGGGGGTATTTAACCCCTGTTTTTACCCTAGTTTGGAGAGCTTTCTCTTAGATTTTTTGTAGCCTTTTAGATTAACTTTTTAGCTTTATTCTTGAGATTGGAGAGGAGACAAAAGTTGATTTTTTGTAGAATTATTTGAAGAACTCCATTGGTTTGTGTTTTCTCTCCTCTAAAAATTCTATTTTTATTGCATATCTCAATATTGTGATGAATTCTATTGCTTATTTCATTGATTATTTTTGTGATCTTGCTATGAATTGTGAGTAGTCGCCACATCTTGGGGCGTGGGGATGAACCCTACAAGCCCTATTTCATGATTGTGATGAATTGGTAGGAATTTTGCTAGAATTGCTATTAGGGATTAGATTGGGATCAATTTACTACAGATGGCTATGAGTTCATACCGATTGGGATTTGCAAGAGATTGGATTCCAATTCGATAGGAAACCCTAGAAATCCGAATTGGGTTGGAATCGAATTTCCGTAGTGTCGGTTTGCAAGAGATTGGACCGATACTAGGGTTTTCGGTTCCAATTCCGTGCCAATACCCGTTTGCAAGAGATTGGACTGGTAGGAACTATCCCAAACTAGGTCGCGGGCCGAGTTTGCAAGAGATTGGGCTCGGTGCACGATTGAACGATGATGTTGATCCTAATGCTAGCTTCCCTAGGCTAGGGTTTGCAAGAGATTGGGCCCGAACCTAGGATAGCTATAGGCCGGCAACAGCGCGAGAGCGTGAGCTTGGTTCTACATTCAGTTGCAACTAGTTCATCCAAAATCTTATTCTAGCAATTTTGATACCGATGAACCACATTTACGAAAGACGGTGAGTAGCGGGAATTCCACATTCCCTAGACATTCTTTTTTTGATTTGATATTTCCGTACTTTGTCTGACGATTGTGACAGGATCGCCAAAGGCAAATTTCTCTCTTCTTAAATAGCCAGGTTGATTGGATCAAGCACGGTCATTCGTCCTCCCTGTGTTCGATAACCCGCTCGCTGCTATACCGTGCGCTTGCGGTAAAACTACAACCGTTCTCTGGGTGTATATCCAGGGTCGACCAAGTAACCACCGTGCCCTTGGTTCTCCACAATACAAATTCATTGTACGCGAGTTCCACCTCGTAACAAGAATTGATGAAGCTTCCTAGTGGAAAGAAATTAATTGGGTGTAAGTGGGTCTACACCAAGAAGGATGGAACCGAAGATGGAGATATTCGCTACAAGGCTAGACTTGTTTCGAAAGGATATGCTCAAATTGAATGTATTGACTACAACGAGCTTTTATTTTTTGTGGTCAAGCATTGTTCTATTCGAATCATATTGGTATTTGATACACAACTTGACCTTGAGTTGGTGCAATTAGATGTCAAACATGTATTCTTACACGAGGAGCTAGAAAAAGAGAGTTATATGTCTCATCCTGATGGCTACACGAGAGATGGTGGACTTGCATGTAGGTTAAAGAAGTCTCTTTATAGGTTGAAACAATCGCCTAGTGTACAAGCATTTTGAGTACTTCATGATGGGATATCAAGGGTACTTAAGGAGTCCTTATGATCATTGTGTAATCTTTCAAAGACTATGTGATGGGTCATTAATATATCTTCTACTTTATGTTGATGACATGCTCATATAATCTTCAAATAAAGTAGAGATTCATAGATTGAAAAAGAAATTGAGTTGTACGTTTGAAATGAAGGACATAGGTGAAACACGAAGGATTATTGGTATGGAGATCTATCGAGACCGAAGTAAAGGTATTGTACATATTTTACAAAGTCGTTACTTGAAGACTATTATTCAGAGGTTTGGTTATGAAAGTGTGAAGTTAGTAGCTACTCTGCTTGCACCTCACTTCAAACTTTGTGCAAGGCATTGTCTGAAGAATGAGAAAGAAAAGAAGTTCATGGAGAGCATTCCATTTGCTAATGAATAAATGCCTTGATGCATGCCATAATGTGTACGCGATCCGACCTATCACATGACGTGAACATGGTGAGCCGATACATGCGCAATCCAGGGAAGGTATATTGACATGCATTACAGTTGATATTATGATATATCAATGGCACCATTGATATGTGATTGACATATAGCTAATGTAATGAAGGTCCGCAAGTTATGGGATATGTCAATTATGATTTTGCATGCGACCTGGATGAGAGGAGATCTAAGACGTGCTATGTTTTCACCCTGCCAAGAGCTTCGATCTGTTGGCAGAGTATTCTTTAGTCTATAGTGGCCTTGTCTACCACAAAGGCATATTATATGGCATTGATCAAAGCGGTAAAAGAGACGATATGGCTCATGGGCTCTGTTAAGTCATCGGGCCGACACTCGAGACGACTCGTCTGACGGGTGACTAAGGCCTGCGGAGCTTACGAGAGAAGCCTGATACTGACTCAGTCAAGGTCCACCTACCAGCCGCCCATTGGATCCCACCAATCGAACGTGGGATTGAAGGAGAGTTCATAAATAGCGAAAACGTGGGCTACGGTTACTCCTATTAAAGAGGGGGAGATCTTGGCACCATAATTGGTGACCGTTATCTTTTCGACGTCACTGAAAAGACCTAGGAGGTCTATAAATATAGGAGGTTTCAACTCCCAAGGTACGAGATCTAATACTCGGACTTTATATTCTGCAACTTATATTTCTTCTACAAAAGAGATTGCGACGTTAAATCTGAGATGGACCTTCGTGGGTCGATCTCAGCTGCTCATAGCTCTCTCCCGCTCTTAAGTTCCGTCTTAACTTAAGAACCGGAAGGGATTTGGGCCGGGATCCAGATCCGACCCTCCGACGCTTCCTTGTGGTACAGATCAACAAGCCTCGATCCTACGGGAGGGTCACTCCAGATCTTCTCAACCTCGATCGATCGACATACGGACCGCTCGAGGGTCGATCGAGCATCACAAGTCAAATACCATCCATCCATGACCCTGGTTCTTCCAACCTAGGGTCCCACTCATCCGGCTGACGAGACTCCAACTCAGCAGGAAAGGATCCACGTCAGTAATTCAATTGTTTTGGTCATTTTTAGCCTTAACAATTTGGTATCGTCTATGGAAAATGTTAACCAACTTGACATTCCAAAGCAATCAATAAGCTATGTGGCTGGACCCAGCAACATCAGACCAAACCAAGGTCTGAGCAAGAAACAAAAAGCGAACATCGTCTAGGTGAAGGATGCCTCAAATTCTACATCCTCATCCAAGCGACCCAAGAGGGCCACTAAAGTGCCTAATGTGTCACAAGAGCAATTCGACCAATTTGCAGAGTAGGTCGACAAGAGACTCAGTGTTTTGGCGACTCTGGTACGTCAAAGCATGGGAGATCTACCACTGACAAATGAGCAACTACCGCCTCCAAATCCAACCCTGACACCGACAAGAGGCGGGCCATGATCAGGGATCCAAGAGATCCGAGAGTGGATCAACAAGAGATCACCCCACACAATACAACCCCCACATCTCACCAATATGGCGATGGGGGGAATGACAATCGTACCTTCGGTTTCCAAGGAGGACCCAGTCCCTCCAACTATAAGGAAGCAACTTGCAACATCCTGTATTAGGTAATATATTGGGTCTCCCCAGGTTAAAACCCTCTCAATTTTGCAGGTGGATACGGGAGGAGAGAGGAAATCCCAAACCGATCCTCAGGAGCTACTTGCGTGCAAGGCGGGGATGTACGATCCCTACTTATCCATTCTGCACTTCGACAGACCCCATTGAAGGAGAACATCACGTCTGCTCCTTTTCTTCCGAAGTTCAAACTCCCTGCCTTGTCGGCATATGATAGCAGAGGCAACCCATGGTCGCACATCTGCAAGTACTTACACGTGATGCTGCTTCATGGGGTCGATGAGCCATACATCTGCCGAGATTTCCACACGACCCTATTCAAGATGGTGGAGGGCTGGTATGACGGATTGCCCGATGGTTGTATCGGGTCATTCGACGAACTGTCTGATTTGTTTTGTAGGCAATTTGTCGATGGTCGACCTCCCAAGAGAAAGTCCTCCCACCTCTTCACGTTCAAACAAAAGGACAAGGAACCAATCTGAGCCTTTGTCCAGCGATTCAATGACAAAATGCTCGAAGTAGAGGACATGCCAGATGTGACTGTCATCGCGGCTTTCACTCAAGCGATGCGGGACAAATACTTGTGGACGACACTCCACCAGTTCCCACCTAACATCCTCATGGAGCTATTCAATATAACATATCGGTTTACCAACTTCGAAGAAGCGGAAGAACCAACTGAATCTATTGGAAAAGGCATCCATTCCTGCCGTGGAGACACTAGGTGGGAAAAGCCAACACAAGAAACCCCTCGACAGGAATCTCAGGATAAGAGACCGAGAGAGTGGAGCCCTCAGAGCAAGGAGCGTCGAACTTATGCAAGACCAAACATACCCAAGACGGAGGTCCTAGCCAGTACCCAATGAGAAGAACTGGTCCAAGAATCTGCTAAGAAGGCAAAATATGAGAAAAGGGATGACCTCAAGTTCTGAAAATACCACAATGACTATGGACATGATACCAACGACGGATGGACGCTTAAGAAGGAGATCGAGCACTGGTGAAGTGCGGTCACCCCAAGAACCCGGTCAGCGATCAACCAAGTAAGGAGGAGACCTTGAAGCAAAAGGGCAAGATGACGGGGTCGCCTGTCACTAAGGTGGTCGACTAGTGAGCTTCTAAGCTTAAGATCAAATAAAAGTGTAGGACCTCGACGAGATTCGAAAATGCATGTATGCTTTTTTCTTTCTTCAATAAAACATATTTTTCATCAAATAAAATGTTGCTTTCTTTTCGAAACAACTTTATTTTATAGAGCATTTATGAATTCTATGAGAATTACTCCATCAAACTTCTCACTAAAAGGATCCAATCCTTAGGAAAATCTAGATGTGCCGAATTCATATTGATGAAACCTATGTGCACCATATCGTGTCGTCAGACATAAGTTGAGGGGACACCCCATCGCCACTAAACGACCATATCGCATCGTCAACCATAAGTCGAAGGGGTCACCCCTTCGCCACTGAACGACCCTATCGTGTCGTCAGACGCAAGTCGAGGGACCACTCCTTCGCCACTGAATGATCCTATCGCATCGTCAGTCATAAGTCGAAGGGGCCATCCCTTAGCCACTGAATGACACCCTCTTGTGTCGGCAGCCGTAAGTCGAAGGGGCCACCCCTTCGCCACTGAACAACCCAATTGTGTCATCAGCTGTAAGTCAAAGGGCCATCCCTTTGCCACTAAACGACCATATCGTGTCGTCAACCGTATGTCAAGGGACCACCCCTTCGCCACTGAACGACCCTATCGCGTCATTAGCCGTACGTCAAGGGGCCACCCCTTTGCCACTGAATGACCCTATCGCATTGTCAGCCATAAGTTGAAGGGGCCACCCCTTTGCCACTGAACAACCCAATTGTGTTGTCAGTTGTAAGTCGAATGGGCCTCCCCTTTGCCTCTGAACGAACCTATCGTGTTATCAGTCGTAAGTCGAGGGGCCACCCCTTCGCCACTGAACGACCCTATCATATCGCCAGTCATAAGTCGAAGGAGCCACCCCTTCGCCACTGAACAATCATATCGTGTCGTCAGACGTAAGTCGAGGGGCCATCCCATCACCACTGAACGACCCTATCGTGTTATCAGCCGTAAGGTGAAGGGGCCACCCCTTCGCCACTGAACGACCATATCGTGTCGGCAGTTTAAGTCGAGGGGCCATCCTTTTGCCACTGAACGACCTTATTGTGTCGTCATTTGTAAGTAGAATGGTCCATCCCTTCGCCACTTAACTATCATATCGCGTCGTCAGACGTAAGTCGAGGGGCCACCCCATCGCCACTGAACGAACCTATCGCGTCGTCAGTCATAAGTCGACGGAGCCACCCCTTCACCACTGAACGACCATATCGCGTCGCCAGCCATTAGTAGAAGGGTCCACCCCTTTGCCACTGAACGATCCTCTCGTGTCGTCAGCGGTAAGTCAAGGGCATCACTCCATCGACACTGAACGAAGTGGCCAATTTTTGCCATGTTTCAACAGCTTAACTCTGACCATCTTCGGTAAGGGTTTAACCTGTCGAAAGAGGCCATCAGTCATTACGACCACACGGTGTGAACGACGACAAACAAAGAGGTACAAGCCAATTTTTCAGGCGCTTATATTACAAAAGTGTCCTCGTTTGTATCCCAATCACCCCCTATACATTTGAAAATTTTGGCGGGTTAAGAAGAGCGTCAAGATTCTGCAACGAGTCACTAGGCCCTTGGTCTCCCTCAAGTGCAGCAACATGTCCTTGATCTCTTGGAGCACCAACGCTCGCAATATCACCCGTCGTGATGACGACTTCGCCAGTAGGAGCGGCCTCCCCCGTGCCCTGACTTAGATCATTGTCATCGATATCTGGAAACAGCACAGAGATCTGGTTGATCTAAATGGCGATGCCAGGGAATCGGTCCTTCACTTTCGATCGAAATCGTTCATAGACTTGCATGTACAATTCGTCAACATCAGGTAATAAATCCTTGAATTCCTGGATAGTCCTCTCCACTATGGCCTCGGCGCTGGCTTTCTCCTCCAACAAAGCTTTCTCCACTCGCTCCCTCGATGCGGCTTGAGCAGCTTCTCTTTTACAAGACTCGCATAACTCATGCTCGAGCTATTAAACGTGGTTTAGTGTCAATTTTTACAAAATCCCCACCCTATCCAGCTCAGCATGATATTTCTCCACGGTAATCTTGACGGCCGCCTAGGTGACTTCATGATTAGCCACCATCGCCGTGTGTCGACGCAGTGCAGCAGTGGCCACGAGAGCATGCATACAAGACATGATGGTCAACATATACGCCTGCATCATCCATAATGAAGACTAGCGCAGTAATTACCTAGACGTTCGCGTGGACAGCTTTCGACGCAAGCCTATCATAATCGACCCTCTCCAGAACGGCCCTATCCCGTGGAAGGGTCGTGTTTTTGGCAATCCGAGAGATAGTCCCGCACTCCAGAAGAGCAGAATCATCTTTCTTCATTGGAAACTCCATTTGAATGGGTTCCTCCGTGGGACAATCAAATGGAGCCTGAGGCGATCGAATCTCCATTAAAATTGGTCTGAATTCATTGGCAATGTCCTCAGACAGAGACACTGGAGGGAACAGACCCCCCAAGGCCAGGAATCCTCATGCAGAAGGGGCTGTAGAGGGGGCACGGGTCTCGCCTGAATCTCCCTCTAGAAGATTTCCATGCTCCTTCTTCGGAATATGGGTCTCGCCAAGCAATTAACTTGCGTCCAAGGGCCCATGCCGCTCCGCGGCTTCTGTCGTCCCAGATGGCTCCAAGTCAATTAGGCGAAGTCGATGCATTTTCTTATTTCCCTCAACAACAACCACCTCAAATTTGGTGGGGGCTTCTCCTTTTTCTTCTGCTAGAGAGGAGCCATATGAGTAGCCCTATCGACGATAATGGGTCATTCCTCAGACGATCGAGCCGTTTCTTCTTCCATAGAAGGCACCCAAGGAGATAACATGCTCTCCTCAGCTTCTCTAATAGAAGCATCGACCCTTTCCCTCAGCACAGGGTCCACTAGTACTCCAGACCGGCCATGCCTGTAGAAGAAAAACATGTTAAGGCAGAGAGCAAAGATCAAACAGTTGATGGGCACGATTGGATCGACCTTTTGTCCATACGGTCCGGCATAGCACCGAGTCGGACCACAACCACTTCGTCTTCCTTACATTCTTCGATAGGCTCAACAATGCGTCGGCGGCCTCCTTCTCTGCTCCGGATAAAGGCTTGTCCTCGACGAGACCTAAGTCAGGGACACCCCATCTGGTGCAAAAGATCGCCTCACCTTGAAAACCACAAACACAAACTCCTCTTTCCAATTGGAATTCGAGGAAGGGAGATCATCAAATAGCTTCCTGTCTTGATAGGCCGTTACCATGTACCATCCTGGATTCTTGAGAGGAGTGATCGAGAAGAAGTAATTGAACAGTCCCAGCGACAGTTCAACTCCCTTCATCACGCACAAAGCAATGAAACCAACCAATGCATATATAGTTTTTGGCATCAGCTTGTAAAGAGAAAGGTTCAAGGTGCTCAGAAAGTAGCGCATGAAAGGATGCATGGGGAATCGAAGCCCTCGTTGGAAAGCTTGGATGTAAACCCTAACTTCCCGGTCGCCGGAACGATGAACCCTTTCATCCCTTCCCAACAACCAGATCTGATAGTCGAGCCGGACCTATTTCCTCTGAAGTTTGGGATTTGATCGGCTACAATTTTGGATCTCTAATTGGCGATCAGATTAGGTTCCATGGCTCCCTCTTTGTTCTTCTGCGCGACAGAAACCAAAATCCTTCTAGAGGCATGGACGAATGATGAAGCCATTTTCAAGGAGGAAATCTGAGTCAAGAGTGATAAGGACGATAGCTTCAAATTTTCAATCTGGAACCGTCTTATATCAATTAGACGACCGCAACGTGATGAAACATGTGTCGATGAACCAGGATTCTTAACATTTTGGATTTCGAATCGACGAATCATCCAAATCATCAAAGTGAGCACTTTGGCGCCTAAAAACTTGATTGTTAATTCCTCGACTGACATGTCCCATTAATGCGATGTAACATCGCTTGACCCCAATAGGCAGACCTTCTGAGGGCGTGCGCCGGGGGCCATTGTTGAGTCATCAAGCCGACACTCGAGACGACTCATCCACGGGTGACTAAGGCCTACAGAGCCCATAAGAGAAGCCTGATACCAACTCAGTCAAGGCACACTTACCAGCCGCCCGTTGGACTCCCACCAATCGAACGTGGGATTAAAGGCGAGCTCATAAATAGCAGGAACGTGGGCTACGGTTACTCCTATTAAAGAGGGGAGATCATGGCACCATAATTGGTGACCGTTATCCTCCCAACATCACTGAAAAGACCCAGGAGGTCTATAAATACAGGAGGTTCCAACTCCCAAGGTACGAGATATAATATTCGGACTTTACTTTCTGCAACTTATATTTCTTCTACAAAAGAGCTTGCAACGTCGGATCTGAGAGGGACCTCTGTGGGTCGATCTCAGTTTCTCCTAGATCTCTCCCTCTTTTAAGTCATGTCCTAACTTAAGCATCAGAGGGGGGTCAGGATCCAGATCCGACCCCCCTGATGCTTCCTTGTGGTGCAAATCAACGAGCCTCGATCCTACGTGAGGGTCGCTCCTGAGCTTCTCAACCTCAACCAATCAACATACGCACCACTCGAGGGTCGATCGAGCATCGCAAGTCAGCTACTATCCATCCACGACCCTGATTCTTCCAAGCTAGGGTCACACTCATCTGGCTAACGAGGCTCCGACTCAGCAGGAAAGGATCCACGTCAGCCATTCAATTATTTTGGTCATTTTTGGCCTTAACAGGCTTGATAGAGGACCTAGGGATAGATCAAGAAAGGTATGCCCTACATAGTGATAGCCAAAAGTGCGATGCACCCAGCAAAGAACCAGGTCTTTCATGCATGCACTAAACATATCGATGTAAAATACCACTTTGTTCTTGACTACATGGGTGAAGAAGACGATGACGTCAGTTTGTTGAAGATCGAAACAGAAGTAAACCCAGCAGACATACTCACGAAGGTCGTATCTGGAGTCAAGTTCAAGCATTGCTTGGATTTGCTGAACATTGTTCTGAGATGATGTCGATGGTGGCCCCAATGGGGGAATTTAGGCTTGGAAGAGCCATGTGAGCCCCAGTGGGGGGCATGCAGGCTTGGAAGAGGCATGTGAGCTCTTCAGGGCAAGTTGAAGGAAACACAAGATGATTCTCACTGAGGTGAAACATTGAAGGTTGATTGTGTAACACATGCCCAAATCTTGCCAAGGTGGAGATTTGTGAAAATTGGCTTGATTTGAGGCGCTAAAGGATTTTGGAGGTGTGCATGCAAATAGTCATACATGGCTAGCTCTCATGTGACTTGGGTATCATGAACCTGGCTCTGCATGGCCAGATATGGGGTTTTAGGGCCGTGCTAACTCCTGCAGACCTAAATCCTCAATTCGGAGGATCGACAGCTCGAAAGCTCAACAACTATACAGCCCGGCTGTTGATAGTCAGAAGCTTGGCAACTCAGTAGCTCGACAGCTCGGGCTCCATCAAAGAGCTTGGTAGTTTGGAGGTGCCGACTGCCGGATGCAAAATAATATTTGATCTAGAGTTTCTCTTCCAATAGAATTATGCTTGAGTTGCAATCTAAATAGAATTCTATTGGAACCTGAGTTCCTTTCCTAGTAGAATTCATTTTGCACCCAAGCCCAAGATGCTTAAAAGGGGTGCTTAGGGAGGGTTTTTGCAAAGTTTTTTTTGAACACATAAAGAGCACCGAGCTGTCGTTGTTGAGAGCCACTTTAGAGATTGTATTGAGGGCTTTTGTGAAGATTTTGAGCGTTTCTTCTTAGTTGAGAAGTTAGAAGAGTTGTATTTTGTTCTTCCTTTCAAAGTCATTGAGTGTTTCATTAGCCGATCGACTACCTAAAGATTCAATATCTATAATGATTGTGCTCTTTTGTGTTTGTTTCTCGTCCCCTCAGCACCGAATCATCCGACGGTCTGAAGCTTTCCCACGGTGCTCACAACATCTTATTGGTCATGTCAGTGTCCCCAAAATATAGTTACATAATCCTAACCAACATAAAAGTCAAAATAGTAGAAACTCTAATAATAAAAAGTGCTATTACTAAACAATATAGACTTCTAAATAATCGAAAACTCACAAATATGGTTTTACTAGTCAGAACCCATGACTTATGGTCACGGGGCATTCAAAATATTCTTCCAAAACATTTCACCACATTCAACGTCTTCCCCTAAAAAAGAGTTTGCAGCCTCTTCAAAATCTCCCCAAAAAAATTTCAACCACCTTCAAATTATTCCTCCTAACAAAATTTCTTAACCAAATTTAAACTAAAATTTAATTCTCTCATTGAATGTAAGTCGCCCAAAGTTTAATTCCCTCCAGGTTTAGATTTAGGTCCACCGGGAGAACTTAGTTCCCTACAAATATTTTAGTTCCATAAAAAATTTTGTTCCCACGAATTTAGTTTTTCCCAAAATTTAAAATTTTATTTCTCAAATTTTAATTAACTCCAAATTTAGTTTCCCTTAAAATTTTAGGATTTTTCCCTAAAATTTTTACAAACACTCATGATTCCTCAAGATTCAATCCCAGCAATCTCTCCACCCATCATTTTGTCCTAGTTAGCAACCACATTCAAAAACATCCCCTGACTGTATGGTAGATTTGTAAACATCCGCCGTATCTTTTTAGTGAAAGGTTTCCTATGTCAATTATATCTGTCCAAAAGTTAGTTAATAACTATAGCTTTCTTCCAAAATAAGTGGAGGGATATGAAAATGAGTTGCCATGAAAAGAAAATTTTCATTTAATACGATCAAAAGTTTCACTATTCTGTTATGAACGGGCTTTTGTAGGCCCAAGTGGAGCCCAATAGAGTTTAGGGTATCCACCCATTATATAATTGTTTTCTATAAATAGAAGGCTACGGGTTCAGTAGCCAGCACTCTCATAACACGTTATCAGCACGCTCACAGGTGAGCCGAACCTTTGCCGACGGACGAATCGCGACGCAAAAGGGCTTCATTCATCAAACGTTGCTAGATCCGGCGGGTATGATCTAGAGGTAATCATTTATACCCTAAATCTAAAATTTTCATGCGCATGATAATGGATCTATGATTTCCTTTATTAGATCTATTTCTTTTACTGAGATCTGGAAGAAAAATCACATTTTTAATATAGATCTCTTTTCAAAAAGAGTTTTTATATCACTTTTTGGATGAAAAATCAACTTTTTCACGCTAAAATCAAATTTTTACGGTAAAAACGTTGATTCAAAGACTAAAAATTGTATTTTTACAATAAAAATCGATTTTTTCCTTCGAAATTTGTGTATCTTGAGGGCTTGGCATCCCTCCCCGCGCACGCCTGAAGCGCGCGCCCCCCGCACTGCGCTCCGCCAGCCCTGATGCCCGCCTGACGCCCGCGCACCTGCGCCGCCATGCGCGCGCCTGACGCACGCACACCGCGTCGTCCCGCGCCGCCTGACGCATTCGCACCCGCGCTACCCCTCGCGCACCTGACGCACACAACCGCACCGCCCAGCATCGCCTGAAGCACGTGCACCCGCATCGCCCCGCGTGCGCCTGACGGAAGCGCACTGTGCTGCCCCGACGCACGCCTCCCACGGGTGCGCCTGCCACGCATGCCTCATCGCATGCTCTCCCTGCACACGCCGCCATGACCAAAAGTCACCCCGCGCGCACGGGCGTTCACAGCCGTCGCAACAAAACCCTAACTAGGGTTTTTTCGAAATTTTTTTAACAAAGGCTATTTTAAGACATTAATTAGGATTTCCTGATCAAAATTTTTTCCTAAATAATTCTGATTTATCATATGTATAAATCATCACTAATCACATTTTCTTGGATTAATTGATAATTTTTTTACGTTTAATAATTATGAGGATCCTGATATCGCTCTTCCGTTAGTCAGCTAACCTAACGGGGTATGACGTTTCCACGTGGTCCGATTAATTATTGAACAAAAATATTTTATTCCATTATAAATGTCTAGGATGTTGTATATTTTCATTGCTAGTAGCATGAAATTGCGTTTACACATATTACATGCCTGTGATGAATAATTAAATGCATGCTGCATTGTTGATGTCTCTGCGACGAATGTTAATATTTGGTTGAGGTTTTGGATCGGTAATTTGTCACTATTTATTTTCTTCACATTGGTTTTACATTTTGAGAGAAATTGTAGTGAGGATTAAACTGTATAAATTTCGAAGTCTGGCGCACATTTCACGGCGATGAAGATCTACTTCCAAAAGAAGATGGGCCTCATAGGGGTTCTCGAGTTGTATTTTCTTTTTAAATGAGACTGTAAATGGACTTTATTTTGTACTTTAAAATGGTGACTAGCCGATCCACACAACAAATATCTGTGTCTGAAATGCATAATTATTTTCCAATATTTAATTACTACCTGTTTGACATGCTTAAATAAATGGCAAAGATAGCAAGCGTCGACTTCGACGTATTGGACGCAAAAAGCAAGAACTACTTCAGCTGGCAGTTGGATATCAAATTTCACCTGCGCTCACAGGGATTGAGTCATGCCATTGTTGTTGGCGATACGGTTTCTGACATAGATAATGCAAAAGTAATTATCTATATCAGACGCCATATCGATCGGACCCTGAAGGCAAAGTACCTCACAGTGAAAGACTCATACGAGTTATGGACCGCTCTCGAGGATCGATACAAACATCAAAAAGATGTTATCCTTCCTCGAGTGCGATATGAATGGGAGAACCTCCATCTACTGGACTTCAAGTCTAATACCGAGTACAACTTGGCACTATTTAGCATCACCTCACGCGTGAAGTTGTGTGGTGAAAAAGTGACGGAGGAATGCATGCTGGAGAAAACTTATACATATTTCCACGAGAAGGATGTTGTCCTCATGCAACAGTATTGTGAACAGAAATTCACGAAATATTCTGAACTTCTCTCATGCCTTCTGATGGCAGAACAGAATAGAGACCTCTTGCTAGCCACAGATAACTTGCACCCTGCTGGCACTGCACCTACGCCTGAAGTGCACAATATATCCTCCCAGAAGAAGAAGAATAAATTCAAAGCCAAACCCCAGAAGGGAAAGGCATTGAAGAAGCAGGCTAGAGGACCCCCTCCAAAGACCAACAATGAGGGGAAGCGGAAAAATGTGTGGAAGAGGAAAGACAACGGCCAGACATCTGCCCCTATGAAAGATTGGGAAGACAAATGCTATAGATGTGGCATGACTGACACTGGTCTGAAAACTGTCGTACTCCACGCCACCTCCAGGATTTGTACCAAGTTAGCCAGAAGTTTGCTGAAACAAACTTGGTGGAAAAAGAAGACCTGGCTCCAATTAGGTACATCATCGAGGACTTCTCGACCGATGACCTGCTAGAATGATGCCTTATCTATTTCTGCAATTTGTTGTAGTTGAAAAACAATTTCATTTCTGGTTGTTTCTTTCTATCAAGCATGTTAGTTCAATTTTCAGACTTTGAATGACATTTACTTATTTCGTGCCTTATACTGCTATGCTTTTTCTTTCTTGCTATAGATGGATAATAAATGCCTAGTGGACAGTGCTTCCACGCACACGATCCTTCAAGATATTTGCTTCTTTTAAAGCATCAACCAATACTATGGCATCGTAAGTACTATTTCCGGTCCATCAAGTATAATAAAAGGATCAGTGGAAGCAAACTTTTTGCTCCCCAATAAAGCACAAATTTTAATAAAAGATGCACTTTTCTCTCCAAGCTCGCACAAAAACTTACTAAGTTTCAGAGACATCCGTTTAAACGGGTACCGCCTAGAAACTGTGAACAAACATGACAAAGAATATTTGTGTGTAACGGCTCTTAAAAATAGTGCTAAAACCATCGTTGAGCATTTCGAGGAACTCCCGTCAGGTCTCTACCATACAATAATATGAGCAATGGAAATCAATACAATTGAGCACCAGAAGTGCAAAAATCAACCAGAATTTCAACTCTGGAATAATAGACTCGGACACCCCGGATCAACAATGATGCAATGCATCATATCCCAATCCCATGGAATTAATTTGAAGAACCTGAAGTTACTTCGAAAGGGTGATTTTCCTTGACCCTTTGTTCAAAAGGTAAATTGATTACGAGACCATCTACACGTAAACTGGACTCAGAGTCTTCCAGCTTCCTGGAGAGAAACATGGAGACATTTGTGGGCCTATTCACCCTTCAATTGGCCCATTCCATTACTTTATGGTACTAATAGACGCATCTTCAAATGGTCATATGTGTGCCTACTGGCCACCTACAACGTAGCCTTTGCAAAGCTACTGGCACAAATCATTAAGTTGCGAGCACATTTCCCAGATAACCAGATTAAGAAATTACGTCTGGATAACTCTGGGGAATTTACGTCACAAGTCTTTCTAGACTATTGCCAAGCAGCCGGTATTGAAGTTGAACATCCTGTAGCACATGTTCACACCCAAAATGGGTTAGCTGAATCTCTTATAAAGAGACTACAATGGATCGCTCCTCCATTGCTAATGCAATCCCAGTTGCATGTGACTGCATGGGGACATGCAAGCTTGCATGCTGCATCTTTAATAAGATTATGACCATCTGGTAGTCAAACTTATTCACCGATGCAACTTGCATATGGAACTCCAACAAATATCTCTCACTTGAGGATATTTGGATGCGCAGTCTATGTCCCCATCGCACCACCACAGAGGACCAAGATGGGTCCCCAACGTCGCCTATGTATCTATATAGGGTTTGACTCACCATCAATCATTAGACACCTATAACCCCTAACAGGGGATGCTTTTAAGGCACGTCTAGAAGACTGTGAGTTTAGCGAAAATAACTTTCCCAAACTAGGCATGAGCGCTAAGAAGCCTGAATCTTCAAAGACCATTTCATGGGATACCAAAACTTTATCCCACTTTGATCCGCGTACAAACCAATGTGAAAATGAGATCCTGAAGATCCTCCAAATACAAAATACAGTTCACATACTACCAGACAATTCACTGACACCCAGAAGGTTGTCAGATCACACATCCCTGCTGCAAACACGTCAGCTAGAATTGGCATACCCAAAGATGAAAGCAATCCACCTGTAGCAGAAGCAGCCGTACCTCAACAAAAGAGATGATGACCCCAGGCTCCAAGGATAAACTTCCTCGAAAGAGAAAAACTCCTGGAGAAACTAAAACGATACCACCATAGGATGTTGAGCTCAGCCCAGACACCTCTCCCCTCCTAAAAACCCCTGAAGAGGAAAATATAAGAGAAATATAATTAAATTATGTACGTACTGGGGAGGTACTAAACAGAAAAAGCATAATCATCGATGACGACTTCGCGTTTGTTATTGCTAGTCACATCACTGAATATGACGATGATATCGATCCATGCTCTCTAGCAGAATGTAAAAACATAGGGGATTGGTCGAAATGGAACGAGGCAATATGAGTAGAGCTGGACTCACTCTCGAAACACAAAGTGTTTAGACCTGTAGTCCCAACACCAAAGAGTGTAAAACCTGTGGGATATAAATGGGTATTCGTAAGAAAGAGAAACGAAAATAATAAGATCGTGCGCTACAAAGCGCGCCTTGTTGCACAAGGTTTTTTCCAACGACCAGGAATATATTATGATGATACATACTCTCTGGTCATGGATGCGATCACTTTCCGATTTATAATTATCTTAACAGCTTCAGAAGGCCTGGATATGCAACGCATGGACGTTGTGACTGCATAGCTATATGGTAATATATATAAGGAAATCTATATGGACTTCCGGACGGGTATAAACTGCCAACAAAAATGTCAGATAGACCTCGGGACGTCTATTCTGTCAAACTTCAAAGATCACGGTATGGTCTAAAATAATCAGGAAGAATGTGGTATAACAGACTCGGTGAATTCCTCGTGCAATAAGGATTCACAAATAATGAATTCTGACATTGCATCTTTAAAAGAGCAAAGGGAACATGATTTGTAATAATTGTCGTCTACGTAGACGATTTAAATCTCATTGGATCTCCTGAAGAGATAGCTGAGATATCCAAAAGCCTTACATAGACTTTTGAGATGAAAGACCTTGGCAAAACCAAATACTGCCTCGGCTTACAAATTGAACACCTCAACGGAGGAATCATGTTACATCAATCCACTTACACAAGGAAATTGCTGAAAATTTTCCAAATGGACAAATGTCACTGGTTGAGTACACCAATTGTCGTCAGATCATTAAATGTTGATAAAGACCCCTTCCGTTTGCTAGAAGAGGGGGAGAAAATACTTGTTTCTAAAGTACCTTACCTAAGTGTCATTGGAGTACTCCTCTATCTGGCAAACTACACGCGTCTCGGTATAGCGTTCGCACTTAACCTACTAGCCAGATACAGTTCAGCGCCCACAAAGAGCCACTAGAACAGAGTAAAGCACCTTCTGCGCTACCTCCAAGGGTCAGTAGACCTGGGAATATACTACCAGAAAGGCGTATCCTCCAACTTAGTTGGTTTTGTAGATGCATGATACAGATCTGATCCTCACACCGCAAAATCCCAGACTGGTTTCATATTCACCTACGATGGAACAGCCAGTTCATGGAGATATGTGAAGCAGACCTCGACAGCAACCTCATCCAACCACTCCGAACTCATTGCTATCCATGAAGCTAGCAGATAATGCTTTTGGCTACGTTAAGTCATTCACCACATCTTGGTGACGACCGGCCTGAAGACGGGTGACCTTGAACCAACCACCATGTACAAAGACAATGCAGCTTGCATAGCTCAACTACGAGGTGGCTACATCAAAGGTGACAGGACGAAGCACATTTCCCCCAAACTTTTCTGGACGCATGAACTACAAGAAGACAGACAGATCTACATCCAGCAAATCCAGTCTTGCAACAACCTGGCAGATCTATTTACTAAAGAACTACCTTGATGTACCTTTAGAAAACTTGTAATAGGAATTGGGATGAGACAGCTGAAAGATTTACTAGCCTGAAGCTTGTACACAACAGGAGGAGTTAATGTTGTGTTATGCTCTTTTCCCTTAGTTATTGGTTTTTCCCACTGGGCTTTTCATAGCCAAAGGTTTTAACGGGGCAACCACATCAACTCTGGATCCAGTAGCATCCACTCCTGGTAATATCCACCGATCAGGGGAAGTTAAGGAGACTTGCACTCTTTTCCCTTAGCTATTGGTTTTTCCCACTGGGTTTTCCATAGCCAAAGGTTTTAACGAGGCAAGACCTCCTAACTTAGGATCCAGACGTATCCATATCCTCATGATTTGATAAGCTCTATGAATCCCGAAGCATTCATATACCAAGCTTACAACAATGGATGGATAAGGGGAAGTGCTATGAACGGGCTTTTGTAGGCCCAAGTGGAGCCCAATAGGGTTTAGGGTATCCACCCATTATGTAATTGTTTTCTATAAATAGAGGGCTACTGGTTCAATAGCCGCCACTCTCATAACATATTCATATTTTTCTAGAATAATTGGCCGTTCAATTTTGATATTCATGTTCTAAAACATATACTTTTTACAGTCATCTTTCTTATATTTATGGTTTATGACGTTCAAGATGACCCATAAGAAAATTAGTGGAGGGTGGACTTTCACACCGCCATCCTTAATCACATGTTCATGATTTGGGAATAATGTGGTAATATTCAAGCGATCAAAATTTGGGAAATATTCGGAAAATTCCAAACCCATTCGATAATTATTCAAGATACCAAACTACTAGAATCATGTGTATATAATATATGAGAATAATGTGGAAAAGGTGGCACCTGATCTAATAGATCAGTTGCCAAGACACAAAGGAGAAAAGTACATGCCACACGTCTTGTACTTTCTGTGGGGACCGCCTTTTTGTGTCTTGCACCTCATCTACATGATTCTCACAATAAATATGAGAATAATGAGTATCATATGGTATATGATGCAAAACCGCATATACCATCTCACATAAAGGGGGCAGGTACAACCGAGTACAAGCCCATGGGCTTGTACTTGTTCCTTTTATGTGAGAGGGCATATTGCCTCTTATGGTATATGATACCAATTATTCTATATATATATATATATATATATATATATATATATGGATCTTCAAATGCGAAAAAAGGGCTTTTCGCACCGTGCGAAAACAATTTTTTTATTTTTTTGAAATTTTTTTTTTCAAAAATTCTTTTTTTGATGTTTAATCCATACAATTATATACCCCATGGAAAATAATGGGTGAACCCGTTGGGCATTAGAGCACCCATCCACCCGTTACAAATTTAACGGTCTCAAAACGTGCGAATTTGATGAAATGCCTTGATCGAAGGCCAAATGGCATTATTTCTCAACCATTATTTTTTGAGGGGTGTATAACAACATATAATGCGGGTGGAAAAAAGAATTTTTGAAAAAAAAAATTTCAAAAAAAAACTAAAAACATTTTCGCACCGTGCGAAATGTTTGCATTTGAAAATTTTCATATATATATATATATATATATATATATATATATATATATATATATGGGATTAATGGGTATCATACGCCATATGAGATATGCTCTCATACTCCCTCTCACATAAAGCAACCAAGTACAAGCCCACATGGGCTTGTACTTGGTTGTACTTGGTTGCTTTATGTGAGAGAGCGTATGAGAGCCTATCTCATATAGCGTATGATAGCCATTATTCTTTATATATATATATATATATATATATATATATATATATATATATATATATATATATATATATGGGATAAATGGGTGTTAGGGAGCCTAGGAGGGACTCCCTCCTTGGTAGCTGATGTGGCTTAATCCCGTCCATCCATCAAGGCCTCAGATCTGGATAAATTGCTAATGGGGCAAAATGTTAAATGCTGCAAAATTTTGCAACAAGGCCCCTGCTTTTCCTCCGCAGCTTTCCCTATGCGCCTCTCTCACCGAAGCAACTCATCTCCTCGTCGAACGGTCCAAAAAAATTCATAGAGGCAAACAAATTTCACCGATAGTTGTTCCACCGCAAAAAAATCGCAAGAACCCCAACCATCCTCCATCTCCTCTGCCCTCAATCTACCGGAGCCCAGTCGCGCCCTCCGCCGTCTCCACCGAATACTGAGCCGAGCTTCTCACTTCCGTCCTAACCGCCCCAATTAGTCGCCGAGCTTCTCACTTCCGCTCAACGACGATGCCCCCCCAGCTTTGCTGCCTCATCCTCGAAGCCGATCTCCACCAATCCTCCCACCCTCGAAGGGGTTTCAGATCTGGGCGCATCCCTGAGACTTCCGCTCTCCACCTGAGCACCCGCGCGACGAGCATCAGGTAGATCTCCCTCCATCATCCTTGTGTGCGAAAAAATAAGGCAAAATTCCAGAAGTGTTGTTCTATAAATAGATCTTACAACATACTATGTCCCCCTAATCTTCAGTAAGTCATTAAAAGATTTAAATCATTCTTTGGTTGTTCTATAAATAATAAACCCAGTGGTAATTTTACTTTCCTTTTCCAGAAGTGTTGTAAAAACAATTGAAGCCATGACTAGTGTTTTTCTCCACAAGCACTGCACTCAGGGCCAAGTGGCAAATGCAGGCAGATTCTAGGACATAGTATGTTGTAACAATCCAAACCCCTACAACTCAAGGTTCTGAGCTAAATAGGTTCTTAATCTCTATTTAAGGTCAAGCTCACCCCCAGAACCAATGACCATAATCCATATGCAAAATTCCAAGGGTATAGTCTTGGTTCATAAATATTTTTGTTATATCTAAAGATTCCAGCCAAAGAAATGCTGTTTGGAAACAAGTGGGTATAAAATTGAATGTGATTCCGGTTATTGGTAGCAAGACAATTTTCACAGATTAACCGTAACATTCACTTAAGGGAAAAAAGGTCTGAGACTTTGAGGCTATCCGTTCTTTTTGTTTTGATACAATTTTTCTTTGATAAATTTAGACAAGGATATCATGTCAGAACCACAAGATGCACATGTACCTGATGATACCGTAGGAGGCCATCCCATATCGTCCAATTCAGTCAATGCTGGATTTGTAATGGTAAGCACAAAAAGTTCATTTGAATTATTTCATTGTATTATCTCAATGTGTATTGTATTATTTATTAATTATGCAAATAGTTTGATCATCCAAAATATTATAGGAGCCTTTTCCATTCGACGAAGTCGTGGTAGATGTCTAATCGGATGAGATACATGACTATCCTCCTCAAATTTCAACGGGTATAGGTGATTTATCACAAACATCGGTGATAAATCCAACGGAGACAAATTATAATGGAGAAGTTCCATATGTTGGGAAATATTTTAACGATCATGAGGATGCCTATAACTTCTACAATGCGTATGCAAGGAAGATGGGTTTTGGAATCCGACGAGAGTCTATTGATAAATCTAAGAAAGCTTCAACTCCAGGGCTAGTTCTTAGTCGGACTTTTGTGTCAATAAGGCTGGAATTAAGAGGCATTCAGATAAAAGAGAGGTGGGAAAACTGGTTATTAGGCGGCCTGAAACCAGGGTGGGTTGTAATGCTAAGATGAAGATCAAGCTGTCTAATTCAAATACATGGATCATTAGCCAATTCATTACGGAGCATCAAAATCATGCATTGTGTAGTCCATATAGTTGCAAACCATTTTTCACACAAGCAGAAGCACAAGTTAGAGAGTACCATATCATGGATAGAGAAATGTCATGGAGCAGGAATACGTCCTTTGCATATTGCACGTTCAATTAATGTTGGAATGGGAAGTGAAGAAGAAGAGCATGTAACACCACAACAGTTCACCGACCACATAAGGACATTAAAGAATAATATTGGTGATGAATGCATTGCTGTCATTAGGAAGTTTCAAGATAGAAGGAATTCGGACCCAGATTTTTATTTTTCTATGGAAGTTGATTATAATGGCACATTTAGAAGTGTTTTTTGGGCTGATGGGCAAGCGAGAGATGCATATTTGAGATTTGGAGATGTGGTAGTATTTGATTCTACCTACAAAACTAATCGATTGAGTCTTCCTTTTGCCCCTTTTACAGGAGTAAATCATCACCGTCAATCCATCCTTTTCGGTTGTGCCTTGCTTGCAGATGAAACCAAACATACATACATTTGGTTATTCAACCAATGGCTTAAATGCATGCACGAAGTTGCTCCAAAAGCAATTATCACCGACCATGATAATCAAATGAGAGATGCAATAAAGGAAGTATTGCCATGTGCACGACATCGTTTTTGTTCGTGGCACATCGGTAAGCATATTGCTGAAAGACAAATGGTATTAAAAAAGCAATATGGGGATGATATTATGATTTGTTTTAATAAATGGATGTATTCTACTACGGTCAGTAAATGTGAGGAAAATTAGAAGGTTATGAAGGAAATTTTTGGCGTAGATGAGAACGAAGATTGTTGGATTTCATCAATGTATAGGGTGCGTGAGCAATTGATAGATGCATATATGAAAGATATTTTTTGGGCCGGCATGACTACTACTCAAAGGAGTGAAAGCATCAATGCTTTTTTTGATGGTTATGTTAATGCAAATACAAAACTTGTTGATTTTATTGAACAATATGATAAAGCTGTGGCTTCGTGTCGTGCAGTCGAACGCCGTGAAGACTTCATGACGTTGAAAGTTGTCCCTACTATGTGTCTGGCGCATACAATTGAGAAACAAGTAGGAAAGGTATACACAAGGAATGTCTTAAAATGTTTTCAAAATGAGCTCATGGAAGGGCTCTCGCTATTTCGTGAAGAAGTTAGCAAAATCTCAACGACAACCATTTATGCTATTGGTCACCCTGATGCAAACCGAGAAAATGGGAGGAAGTGTCGTTTGATCAAGCCACGGAGGTTAAAGTCACATGCACATATGGGATGATTCAAACAGATGTGATTTTATGTAAGCATGTATTGTATATCATGCATCTGCATATGGTGAAAATAATACCAGATGTATATATATTACATAGATGGACCATTGGAGCCCGACATAGGAATGTTGGTTATGATAGTGTGATGAATTCAAGGAGAGAAGGAGAGAACATGGAGCAATGTGGAATTATAAGGGTCTAGGCCCTTAGAGCTAAGTTTAATGGAATTCTTGAATTGGTATCTATTTCAAAAACACATCTTTCAAAGCTCGAGAGACTACTTGAAGAATATTACATTGAAGCAGAGAAAGATTTAAAGTCTACTATGAATCAGGGCGAAGACATTACTGATCGAAGTGAAATAGGGTCGAGTGCACCGGTATTGTTAATGGATGGTGAAGAAATCCATGTAAGGGATCCTGTTGGTCCGGCCAAATGCAAGGGGCGTCCAAAGCTTCCAAGTAGATTCAAGTCCGGCATCGAATCCTCAACGTCAAAGCAAGCTGTTAAGCAAAGAAAATGTGGGAATTGTCATGGATTGGGTCACTATAGAACTAATTGTCATGTACAGGTGAGGGTATATTTATTAATCATACTTGTTTAATATAAAGTTATAACTGTTTTTGTTCTCAAAATCCCAAATTTTTTTGTAGAAAAACCATGATATTGGAACAGAAGATTGAGTTGGCTTCGCATATGTAAGAAGAACTCTATATTCATTATAAGTTATAACTGATTTCAACATTTGAACTTCTTTATATGTGCAAGATATTTTGTCCTGATTGCATCTTCTGTTAAAATGCATTTCTGGTATTCTGTCCTGATTGCATGTTCTGTTAAAATGCATTTCAATCAGTTGCATGCAGTTGCCAGTAGGAATCCATCAAGATTGCATTCAGTTAAAATGCATTTCATTTCAAGATATTTTTCTAACATTTGAACTTCTATATCAAATGAGTTGCATACAGTTTTGGGATGTGTGTTGCAGTTAGTAGAGGATGTGTGTTGCAGTTTTGGGTAATTGATGTCAGATTTTGCAATTGTCTTCAGCCCCTGGGCTTTACAATTGTCTTCTTAGTTACCTTATAGCATGATTGTAGTTATCCAAGTATTTCTAATGACATTTGTTCCCTAAACAACCATTGTCCATGTTCTTGATTGTTTTATATAACTAAGCTTACTATTTAGATGCCTCAAAGCATGCTGTCAATATTCTAATGATCTGCATGCCTGTGATGTATTGAAAGAAATCTTTCATTTACAATACCATATTTTTACAGGTTTCCTTGGAACTTGGTGGAAATGCACCCGTCATTGTGTTTGATGACGCAGATTTGGATGTAGCGTGGTGCATGCTTACCATACGCTGACAGTTTGAAGACTAATAATACATACCATACTCTGTTACGTGGTGCATACTTAATTCTAATATTGATAGAATTATCAAATTACTTTCGCTACCATCATTATCACTAACTGCCTCCCATATAGTAGATGATTTTTAAATTCTTTCATTTCTTTTTAATATTTATTTTCCAATTTTTTATCATTGTGTGTTTCTGTTCTTTTATTGACATGGTTATTGCTCCTGTAACTTACTTTTAAAAAGCCATCTTAGAGTATTTCTCTATAATATCCATGTGTTAAATAAAATTATGCATTTGCTTTTTGAAATGAGAAAGGAGTTTGACTGACAGCATGAAATAAATTATACATCTTTAATAAGGTGGCATTTAAACTATCACCTAGTATTAGATGTCTTCTTGGAAAATGTTCGACATTGTATCCATGTATTTCTCTATTTTTTATCATTGTGTGTTTCTGTTCTTTCTGTTCTTATTTTCTTGTAGATGAATATTTTGTGCTTCTAGTGTGTAATGTCAATTTCTGTACATCAATGTTCGATATTTTTAGCTATAAAATCATATGAATGCCTTTTTATGAGGGTTTTTAGATATCTTTTTAAGTGTTTACAATTGTATTTTTTTAACTAAATTAATTTCATCATCCAGAAATCAAGCTATAGACTCAGGATCCAAGATGGCGATGATTTTGGCAAGCTTGTCGAGGTCTGACGTCACAAGAAAAAGAAGCGCTATGTCCAGAAATCAAGCTGCAGCCAGGTTATCTACATTCAGAAATCAAGCTTGCAGACTGAAGACAATGAGAATGATATGATATATTTTGAAATCAAGCTTGCAGAAGAACTGGGAATGATATTAATTTGAGGCAATTTGCTCTTTATATCTGGATGTAATCATGTTTACATGGGAATGATATATGTAACATCAAACTTTTGAACTTATGGTTTTTTGTAATCAGGTTGGTTTTTTGTAATCAGGTTAACTGGATGTAATGTTCATGAGGCAATTTGATATTTATGTATGTTTTTCTGTAATCATGTTTACATGGGAATGACATGAACTTATGTTCCAGATTCATATTTGAACTTTTGTTATCAAGATCTTTATATGCACAGTTGTTTATATGGCTGTTGATGCCCAGTTGTTTATATGGCTGATGATGCCCAGGACTCACATATTTGAACTTATTTAACATGCGTTCCAAAATCTCTCTTTTGATGCCCAGTTCCAAAATCTCTCTTTTGATGCCCAGTTGCTTAATCACTTGCAAGATTTTTATTATCTTTTCTTATTATTTACAGGCAAATTATTTATATGACAATAAGCAATAACTTATGCAGTGTATTAGTTATCAATTCATCTATTTTAAACAATTAGCACAGAATGATACTATCTCCAAATGCAATTGAGATCCCTTTTCAGAAATGTTTGCACTTCTGAAGCAACTTCAACTTGCTAGTTCAACTCCACCTCAGAAAAATATGAGATGTTAATACCAGTACAAGCCACACATGTTAAGCCCAAAAGACAGTGCTTCATCGTTTCAGACTGCTGCCTCAACCAATGGAACACTCAAATCAATCAGAGAACTCTCAGGTGGTTCTCGGCGCTTGCTGCCAGATTTTGAATCTGTCTTCGCCTTCGTCACACCTCCCTTCTCGCGAAGCTTGTCAAGCTTCTCCCTGAGCACTTTTGAATACACACGTCAACAACAACAACATTACTGCAACACATCAATGTTTACATCATGTTTACTGAATCATTCTACACAACAAGCAACAAAGTTTATGATATATTTGATATATCGGATAATGCATTGATTGAAACAAGCCAGTAATAGCACATGAGCTATACGCATGACACATTGATTGAAACAATCCGAAACTGAATTTCCATTACAGTAATAAGAAGTCATCAATTTGAAGTTACAAAGAAGCTATAACAACCAAATTCCTCATGGATCGTAGTCTTAGATTGAAGTTACAAAGAAGATATAACAACCAACTTCAAATTACAAACACGTCTTCTATGCTCTAAGGATATAATATCCACCAATTACACTTAGATTGAGCACAACAATAACAATGATAACAACTAAACAAATGATACATCCAAAAATGACACCTGCAGTAAACCCTCCACTTTGTCGGGATGTAGTCGCTTCTCTTTTATCTTCTCTGTTGCTACTGTGAGCTGTGGTCTCTTCCATATGTACCGTCTCAGTCATGGTACTTTGGCGTTGCATATAGTTTCTTCTTCTCATGTCTTGGCCCTCCTGACTTGGAAGAACTGGATTGGGTACCCCATACAAATAATCCATAGCATCTACATAATTGTTGAAACCCTTAAACACAACATCCCGAAATCCATGAACTTGTGCATTGCATTCTTCCCAAGTTTCATATATCCCACGTTGCCTTCCATATTTTACAACATAGTACCTTTTTCCCATGTCTACCGACAAAACAATTTAATTAAACTAATTAATCACAACCCCAAGAATGATGACTATAAACATAGAAGGATGCATGTAGTAAAATCAAATATGTTACAAGAGGAACAACAATGACTAGAACCGTAAACAATTATAGATATCAAACTCTACCATAAACTAGCATTTTAGAAAAAAACACTCATGCACACAATGCCCAAACTCTACCATGATTCCGCAAATTAAACGGATTATATGGAGGTCACATTAGGTGTTCAAATATGAATTCATGTCCAATGGACATAAGCATTACAGAGTCTTTGATGGTAAAATGATAAAGAGAAATGCTGACATGAAAGACTCATCACCATTGACAAATTGCTAATAATTTGAAACCATAAATAATCACACACATCAACGATATTGACAAGTTATAAACCCATTTGGTAGAAAATTGGCATAATTTAAATTTTACGCCATTACCTCGATTTGCTATCTACCAATTTAAGCTAATCACTCTGTAAAATCAGAGGCTGATACTTCATCCTATTTCATAGAGTTATGCTGATTCATGTGACGAAACAATAACCACCTATCTACCAAAATTGTGAAATTAACGTGAAAAATCTACTGAAATTTACCTCCAGAAAGAAAAGGGACTGAATATCTAAGACAATGATCAGTTGATTTAGTTTGCACAAATTTAATAGTCAGCAACTAGAGGTACAAATTTAATAGTCAGAAAATTTAATAGTTTGCACGATATTCTCAAGATCAAATTCAGAAAATCAAAATTTGATAATGATCTGATACCTTTCCTTCTGCGCACAAACGGGAGAGTCAGTAGGAAATTGGTGATCCGAGGGTGAGATCCTAGGGCGAGATCCTAGGGCGTAGTAATTCTCAACATCCTTCAACCCATTGCCAAACGAGACCTGCTTCTCTTTCAACCAGGGCCGTGCTGTGAGATCCTAGGGCTGTGCTGCGAAATTTTGCTTGCCGAGGGTGCTGCGCTGCGAGTGGATCTGGAGAGAGAGATCTGGAGAGAGAGCTGAAGATGGAGATGAGCTCTGGAGAGAGAGAACTGGAGAGGGAGATGAGCGTACGGAGATCTGGAACGAACGAGATGATCTGCGAGGTTTGCTTGCCGCTGAGTTGCGTTGCGAATTTTGCTTGCCGTAGAGATGATCTGGAACGAATATCGAGCGAATTTTGCTTGCCGCTGAGTTTTTTGGAAAGAACGAAGAGGAGCTGAGTTGCGTCAGAGAAAGAGGCGCATGGGGAAAGCTGTTATTGAAAAGCAGGGGCCTTGTTACAAAATTTTGCAGCATTTAACGTTTTGCCCCATTAGCAATTTACCCAGATCTGATGCCTTGATGGATGGACGGGATTAAGCCATGTCGACTACCAAGGAGAGAGCCCCTCCTAGGCCCCCTGACCCCCATTTATCCCTATATATATATATATATATATATATATATATATATATATATATATATATATATATATATATATATATATATATATATATATATATATATATATATATATAGAATAATGGCTATCATACGCCATATGAGAGCCTCTCTCATACGCCCTCTCACATAAAGCACACAAGTACAACCAAGTACAAGCCCATATGGGCTTGTACTTGGGTGCTTTATGTGAGAGGGCGTATGAGAGAAGCTCTCATATGGCGTATGATTGCCATTAATCCCATATATTAATTAGTATATATAAGGTGATACACATATATTTGCATACCAAACTAGATATCCTTATGGTTAGGTAGCTCGAGCTACTGGTTGTTAGTAAACTAGTCAAACTTGGTGGTTAGGTAACGTGAGCTTGAGGTTTTTGGTCAAAGTTAGAGAATGAGCAAATCATAATTGTGGATCAATTCACTGGCCGCCACATAAGATGAATAAAAGAAAAAGAAAAAATTAAAGTAAACATCATTGTGCCTACTTATATCCTAGCTGTAAGATTGTTAAATCTTTCTCTTAATTTGCGGTCCATTTGCGGTCACTTGAGCCATATTTATCTTGGATTAGTTTAAATTTAAGTATATAGGACATCATTGCTTGCTAGGCTTTGATACCAATGGTTGGGATCATATGCACACTTGATATCCTTATCTAGTAGACAATCATCCTGTAGAATTCTAAGAATCATAGAACCAACACGCAAAATTAATGGCTGTCTATAAAATATATAACACAAGGAATTTATGAAAAGTAAACGCACAACAAAACATACAAATGTCATCAAGATTTATACTGGTTCCACCTAATTCTTGGTATTTGTTTAGTTGGAAAGGCCATTAACACTTCAATAATATTAAATTACAAAGTACTGCACTTGGTTCAAGAGAAAACAAGAAAGTGGTTTTCAAACAATCATCGAATCTCTCTATTTTTGCCCTCTATCGGGATGTGTAAAAATAACATCCAGTGATCAACTTTGACATCTGTAAATAACCCCTAATTGAAAAACTTTTGAATATCCTTCAAATAGAACATTGATATTGAAATCCGCTTTGTGCCCGAAACCACGCATTAATATTGGGTAAACTTTGATGTTTTGTATCACATATTTTAACACTCGTGTGGGACCAAAATAATTAAAATGAGGTCTAAGTTTACAAAAAAAATTAACAATAATGCGTGTAGGTTAAACTAGAATCGAAAGAAGCAGCGGGGGTTTTCAATCCCTAAGAAAAAAAAAGCACCATATCTTGATTTTTTTTAGGTCAAACGAAACCGTCTTACATTGTTTCATGACACGTCACATCACATGAGAGGAGGCTGAATCAGCAAGGAGACCTCAGAGTTACCCACCAACCCGCAACCATCTTATCCCCCTAATATTTCTTATCCCCACGTTGATCCGCATGTGTTACTGTTAACTAGCTTCTTAATGTCAACAGTAACAGTTAATGTACTGTTTACTGCTAGACTAATCGGCTACTAATCTCCTTAACTAACTAACCCATTTTGTTGATTTGTCTTGGTCCAATCGGAACCTCTCTGTCGCTCGAGTTAGGCCGACATCGTTTACGTGTGTTTTCTCAGCACGTATATATTTAGGGTACAATACGGTTACAACATCTAGCTTAACTTAGAGGCCGTGGACTGCTAACTGGATGCTAGCTAGCCAACTTCGAGTTGAATGAGCTTCTGTCCTAGCTAACTGGATGCTAGCTAAGGACTGGATGAGCTGCTGACAGCTCATTAGAAACCGGGCAAGCGGACCTCTAAACTGAGTGGACCATGATCCGAGCTGTAGGGAGAGCTCGGACTATCTCTACACAATACAAGATATCTCCTCTGAACACGAGCCACCTCGTGTCCGAGCTGTTGAGGGCAGATCCGAGATATCGACATCATGCCCGAGCCTAGCCCACTGAGTCCGATCTCGGGGAGGGGGGGCTTGATCCGAGCTCTGGAAGCCAAGCCCGAGTTGCTGCCGGGCTAATCTGAGCTACATTTGGCTTCCGACACCACAAAGATCGTTAAGGGGGTCAGATCTGGGTTCCGACATGATCCCCCCTCGATTCTTAAGTCAGTCAGTGACTCAAGGAGGTTCGGAATAACTATGGCCGATCTGTTGGGAGACAGGCCGCTAGTTACCGAACTAAGCTACGGAGAAAATGTAAAGAGCTAGCTAGGTCAGAGCATATCTTGACTGTGATAACGAGCTTACGGAGAAAATAACATCCTGGCTTTAATGGTTCTTTCTTGCCATTGATAACGAGCTTAACGGTCGGTCATTCACTGACTTCATTGATGGTGAGCTTAACGCGGTCGGCATTGATGAAAGAGTCAAACAGTTAGCTCGACAGTCGCCTTGACTGTGGAGATGATTGGCCGCACGCATTGAACCCTAGTGCTGTTGGGCCGAAGTTGTGGGCCTTTTCTACGATTGTCCGCTCAAATAATCAGCCCAATAATTATTGGGTCGGCCAAGTGTGGTATCAATGGACCCCATCTTTCGAGCTTAACCACGGTCGAGTTTGAGGTCGAGTGATGTGACACGCGTTAACTGGGCACATCAGTGGAGGTATCACATTTAATTTTGGCCGTCAGAGCGCGCGAAACACCGGTGAAACCAGTGGGTTTTACTGTTCACTTCAGTGTATTGGGCCGGTAATAAGTCAGATAAAAAAATCAACTTCCGGGCTTCATAAACTACGGAGGTTTGAGCTCTGAAAATCTCCAAAAGAATTTGGAAAAATCCCGACAAATTCTCGATTAATCTTGGGCAAACTTTAATGTTTTGTATCACATATTTTATAAGATACGTAGAACCTAAATAATCGTAAAATGAAGTCCAAGTTTACAACAAAAAACAACAACAAAAAACATCAATAAGGGATCCTCGTTCTAAAAACCAATAATGCATGTAGTGTTAAACTAGAATCTCAAGAAGCTGCGAGGATGCGCGCATCTTGTTTTTTAGGGTCGTACGAAACCTTCCTCCATTGGCGCATGACAAGTCACATGGGAGGAGGCTGAGTCAGCAGTGAGACCTCAGCGTCACCCAACCCGCAACCATCTTATCCTCGTTAGATCTTATCCACACGTACGTTGATCAGCATGTGCTGCTGTTAACCAGCTCCTTAATGTCAACATTAACAGTTAATCCACTGTTTACTGCGAGACTAATCGGCCACTAATCTCCTTGACTAACCCATTTTGTTGCCACGTTTTTCTCAAAGGACGCGAAAGCCTTTCGAGAAGCCCCATCGTCAGTCCGTTGATTTCTTCGCTGCAATGAGAAGCGTCCAGATGCATCCCCAGCCCGTTGATTTCTTCGCTGCGGGTCACGTTAAAATGTGTCCAACATCACTAGCCCTAACTTTGAAGTTTCAACGTTACCCTAAAGTTTTGATGCATGATTATTTTCATTACGAATGTGTATTATGGCAAACATTTGCTTAATTTGGACACGTGTCATCGACGCGGGGAGAGACAATACAACACGCCAGGATGGACAATGATGAATGCCACTTGTACCGGATATGGATAATTTTGAAGATAACACACCAAAAATTGAACCAAAATTGCACCCGACACATTGTCTGGCCACACGTATTCCAACTGGATGATATTATACTCCGCCTCCAGCTCAGCTGGGCCCACTTATCCGTTTGTAATCAGATATTTTTGTGTGTGTTTATTGCATCTGTTTTTTTAAAAAATAAATACGCCCACAAATAAGAATTTAATGTACGTCTTTTGGTAGTCTAGGTATGTAACATTATTTAATATTTATTTTTAATTAACATTTAGGATAAAGTTTCAATTTAGATTTTTTTAAAAAAAAATTTAAAACCCAGTCATTTTAAAAATATTTGCAAAAATCAATCGAAAAAGCAGCTATTGACATTCGTTGGTTGAGCTGGTTAAAATAAACAGGGTTGACAATTTCGGAACAAAATCAAACCAACAAGCTATCATTAACATCAATGTGTGCGCATCGAAAAATCAATAATGGCGAATCACCAATTAGACGGCTGAAGGCATGTCACCAGACGTCTGCTTCATCAGCTTGGACGTCCGATGGTCCAACATCAAAAGTCCGGTGTATCTGTCTTGGTACGCTTTCTTTAGAGCGACAGAACTAGATGTCTGATCGTGCCTGTGTAAAGTTCAATAGAGTTTGAAGCATAAACTTCAACAGATAACGACGGTTAATTTGACCTTTTGCCAGCTTTGAGCAGGGTTTATTAAAACATTTTCTATAAATATATACAGCAAAAGATTACTCTCTCTTTTAAAAAGAATTGAAGAAGTATTCTTTGACTGATTTCTGGAAAAGCGTGTCCACTGCATCTTTAGTAACCTTTTAAATTCTTTTCATATTTGTTTTTTTAATTCATGTGTTATGTATTTGTTACAGTAATGATGCCAACATCGTACTCAATAATTTCCAAAAAAAAATCCAAAGCATACGAGCCCACAAGAACAATGACTGCTGTGGGATTCCATTGGCCCTTTTCTCATCCAATGAAATCAATGGCCCCAAACAAGAGGAGAAGAATATATATCTCCTTTAATCATCTTTATCTTTCTTGAAGGAAACGAAGACGAGAATGCCTTTTTTTGGGGGCAAATGAGATTAGACCATACATAGTAAATTTGCCATAAAGGGCCAAAAAAGGATACGTGGATGGATATAATCAGGGGAACAAGAGGCGTGTATCGTTCAAGCTGGCATCCTCTTGATGAGGACGAACGGTGGTTGATTGTACGCTACGAGCTCGCTGTGCAAGTCCCAGAAGCTGCAGATGTATGTGTTTGTGTTGGATTTGATTCTTGCTTTGTATGGACGTCTGCTGGTGTCGGTGGATAAGAGTGTCACTCGGTATAATAATCCATAATAATGTGTTTATTTATGGCATGCTTATCTGTATATTCCTGACGTATTACCAATTATAGGGGTTTCCACGTTACAAAAATAAAATTGATAGCCGACAACCCCGGACGGCAGCCTCAGGCCGCTAGATCCCTTCCCTTCACTCCAACGGAGGGGGCGACGACCTTAGGCTGCCGGCACCCATGGGCAGCAGCCTCAGGCCGCCAGCCCCGACATACAGCCCCCAATGGAGGGGGGTGGCGGCCTCGGGCCGCCGACCCCCCTTTTCCCAAATGGAGGGGACTGCGACCAGATTCGGCCGCCTGCCCCCCCACGGCCAGGCGGCCGTATCTGGCCGCCAGCAAGTCATAACATCAAAAAAAAATTGGTATGGCGTGTGGGCTGGAAAGCCCACGGCCTGGCTTCAGGTCCACAGGCCATACCAAAAGAAAAAAGAAAAAAGAAAAAGTTGGTGGTTGTGGGCTTCAAGCCCAAAAACCTTTTTTGTGGTTGTGGGCCTGAAGCTCACGGGCAGGCCACAGGCTTCAAGCCCAAAGGCCATACCCCAAAAAAACTGGTGGCCGTAGGCATGAAGCCCACAATCTGTGCTGCGGGCTTCAAGCCCACAAGCCTCACAAAATCAAAAGAAAAAGTGGGGGAAGGGGGATAATAAAGTAAAAGGGGAAAGAAAAATGGAAAATAAAAGAAAAAGGAGGGAATAATAAGGGGAAATAGGGAGATGTAAATAGAACAAAAAGATATATCGGGGGTGGATAGAAAATACATAAATAATAATGGGGCATTGCACAGTTTTTCAAATTTGTCTGAACTAAACCCCATTGATCCGGCCCATATCGGCCTGAACCCTTCGCTCCCACCACAGACCTCCGAAAAAAATTCTATTTTAGGTTGTATTCCCAAGAAATTTCGAGGGTGTGTCACATAATACAAATACAACAAGTATTATTAACGGGAATACAACTCTGATTATAACATAAGGGCATTATATCTAAATTTGATCACAAGCACACAATATAGTTCCAGCATATTATCATATTTGATGCATGTGTTTAGGATTATATTTTTATACCTTACATCACAAATATAAGCCACAAATTATAGGATAAATTTTTGCTTATGTGTTCAAGCATTAGCTTAATAATTATGAAGATCATACGACCGCTCTGCTTTTAGTTAACTAACCTAACGGTGTATGACATTGCCCCGTGTTCCAATTAATTATTAAGCACAAAATATGATGATTTTTATTTATCCTGTGAATCTATTATGCATGTGATGTGTTATAAACATGTTTTCCGAGCACAAAATTTGCATGAACAGTATTGAGGTTTTGGATCAGCCTTTTGAGTCCCACATTTTATTTTTCCTACTATTGCATTATTGGGCCGGCTCTCGAGGGATTCGTTCAGCGGGCGATCAAAGCCCACAAAGCCCATAAAAGAAGCCCAAAGCAAACTCAGTCAAAGCCCACGTGTCATTCTGTAATGATCCTAATTTCTATATACGCGTATTTGTACGTATTTTTGACGTAGATACGTCCGTATATTTTTGGGAGTATGCCCGTATTTTTCTTTTAATTATTTGGTGTAGGTATTTTAAAAGATTTTAAACTCATTAATTGAATTTAGTAAATGAGAGTATTTGGAGGAATACTTGTATTTGGAGTGTATGAAGTATTTCTTCATGTATGTTTATTTTCTTAAAATACAAAATACTAATTTTCTCACCATGACAACACACCTTGTAATGTGTCATGTTGTTAGTTAATAATAGAACACTTGGCTTAGGGTTGACTAGGTGTAAGAAGGAGAGGGTTTTAGGGAAACCAAAAATCTAGGCAATGAAAACAAAACCAAGAGAAAAAAAACTCTCATTTTTCTCTCCCTCTCTCCCCTAACACCAAGCCGAAACTTAACCTCCCACTTTTCTTTCATATTGCTTCATCTTCTTCCTTAAAACACCCTTCCTAATAATCCCTCTTCAAGCACTGAAAGCCCCCAAAATTCCCTTCTCATTCCAACACCAAAATTAGCCCAAATTAGCCCAAAAATCCAACATTTGGAGACCAAAATTGGAGCTTGGAGAAGAAGACTAGGGAGCTCTCCATCAAGGACTAAAAAGGGCCAAAGATTTAATTTGGAGGACTTTTACAAGGTAAGAACTCTAATCACTTAGTAGAGTTTAGTTTAGGAATGGTTTTCTCTTTAATTTAGTAAGTGTAATAATTTGGAGTTAAAAATTATGTTGAATTTCATATGTTGAGTTAGTAAACTAAATGTTAGCAAATTTCAGTTTTATGTTAGGATTCTTATGTTAGCAAAAATCAATTTTTACACATATGTTAGTATGTGTTTTCCTTGTAGTATCAAATTAATGTGTTTGTTCTCATTATGGTTAATACTCAAGATTAATATTAGTAAATCATGTTGTAAAATGGAGAGAATAAGAAATATGTTAGCTTGCTAAAAATGATGCTAGTTGTGGTTGTGATGTGTAGATAATTGATCATATGCTAGTTTCATTTTAATATGAAGGTGCAAGTTATGTAGTTGTATTTGTGTGTGATATATATATGTTAAATATTATCCTTTTTGTAAGTTGGAATTATGTTGAGGAATTGCAATTGTCATAATCTTATTCTCATGCTAGTGTTGACATGTAAATTGTGGCATTTAAACATGTTAGAACTAGATTTAGAAAGGAAATTAGTTGCTGGAATTTTTGTTGCAGCAGAACAGTAACTTGTAAAATTCGTATAAAATAGTAGAAAAATCAGAAAAATAAAATTAAGGACACTACGAAAAACTAGAGAAAATTTCCTACAACTTTGAAGAGAGGCCGAGAGCCAATTCTGACTGCAATTTGGGTAACAGAGCCAATCTTTCTAGTGTGACAGTTTTGGGCAGATTCTTGTGTTAAATTGCTTAGAAATTGTAATGTTGTATTTTTATCTTGAGTTGAATTTGATCATGTTGATGGTACATCATTATTATGCTCTTGAGATATGTCCTTATGATGATGCTTCATATGTCATGATTCATGTAGAAAAATTATGATGATGAGAATTTGTGTAAGTACGAAATGAAAGCGGTAGTCGAACCGTTAAAGAATCAATGCTGAAACAATGATGTAATATGTTTAAAACTGAGAGTGAGGTTGAGAGTTGACATCGGTGTTCTCGTTCCATTCTTGAAATGGGTGAGAATCCAGATGTAGGTTTGGGGGAAACACGTGTAAATTGTAGGTGTTAAGGAGCGGACGTAGTATGATTTCTCACTCGCTACGTCACTCCCGGAAGGGGGAGTTGACTAGAGTTAGAGATGCCGCCGGTGTGCCCGTGACGCACCAGGACGGTAAATGATGCTTTTCTCCGTTTGTCCGACAGAAAAACCGAGATGAATCTCACTCCGGTACCTTGTCCAGTCGGGTACGGAGTTACGAGAGGCCCCTCCAGTGCTCGTGTCGCTGGAGTGGTACCACTTTTCACCCACCCTGGGTGAAGTCCGCTTCCTTAGCAGCCTATGGTTTATCCGGGTTCCAAAACAGAACAACAATTAAATTTACTTAATTTAATCATTCATTACTTCAGTTCTGTTCACTGTTGTTTACATTCAGCACTTATAATCTGTGTTTAATTTCTGCGTAAACATGTGATGATGTGACACTTGTAGTTGGTTAGTTAGTTAGGAAGACCAGTTCTAAACTGGGTTCTACTAGGGTGTTAGGAGTTCCTACTGGGTCACGCGTTGACGTGTCCCATCCCGTGGTTTACAGGTACGAGTCTCGAGCAGTCAGCGGGTGTCTCAGAGCCGGAGGCCGATACTTGTACAGCTGAGGTAGATCCTATGTGCGACCTCATTCAGTTAGACTTCCCGGGTTTAGATTAGCGGGTGTGTTGTACCGGGTGGACTTTTGTACTTTGGGTTGGGGGTTTCTACTTTTTGTTGTACCCGCTTTTGTACCCCCTTTGTACAACTGATGCTTGTATGTATATGGACTTATGTGATGTAATGTACATCTGTGTTGATGTAATTTACTTTTCAGTAATGCGTTTTATTTTCTGTTGGATCACTTTTCTTATTCTCTGTGTACTATTTCAGTGATATCGTAGTGGCCTGCTTATTATTTAATATTAAATCACAAAAAATGCCTAGTAGTATTTAGATAAGAGGGCCCGAAGCCTGAGTCTGAATACTACGGCGACCTCGTTAGCTACGCTCCCCGTACTTGGGTGAGCGGAGCGTGACAGGTTTTTGTGGTGGCCCATGCAGGTCAGCTCACACTGCGATACACGTAAGAATAGTACAAGTAAGCTCCAACATTATAATTCGCAATTTTGATACTGAATGTTGTTTCCCTGTTCATTCTTGCAGAATGGATCCGGGGAATGGATCGTCCGAGAACAGGACCCCTGCTTCTGATGCTGCATCGTCTGAGGCTTCCCTGATGGGGAAGATTCTGATAGGGATTCTGGAGCATATGCAGCAGATGGAGGATATGGTGGCTAGTGGTGCGCCATCGAAGCCAGTGGGTATCAGGAAGTTTAGAGCTTTGCACCCGAGGTCCTTTTCGGGCAAGGAGAGTCCTCTGTAGGTGGACGAGTGGATCAGGCATTCTGAGGACGATTTGTAGGCTATTGGATACCTGAGAGATAAGTGGGTGGATGCCGCGAAGAGACAGCTGACACATCAGGCACGAGATTGGTGGGAGGCTCAGGAGCTGCATTTGACTAAGCTGATCTCGTGGGAGAAGTTTAGAGAGCTGTTTGAGGCTCAGTACCTGCCAGAGACGAAGAAGGATGAGCTGCGGTTGAGGTTTGAGCACCCGACTCAGGGTAAACGGAGCGTAGATGCTTATGATGCAGAGTTCTCATTATTGAGCAAGTTTGCTCCAGAGTTGGTGCAGTCAGAGTCCACCAGAGCTAGGCGATTCAGGATGGGGCTAGACTCTAAGTTCAGAGCATTGATGTCGACCCAGGTGTTGTCTACTTACGGAGGCGGCCAGGATGCATGAGACGAACCTGAAGAGTGTGGGTAGAGGTCCAGCAGCATCTGAGAGGTGCCCTGCGGGTCAGCAGAGGAGTTTCCTGAGGCCCACTCAAACCACTCAGTTTAGGAGGCCTGGAGCTCCACCAGCATCACAGCGGCGTCAGCCTTGTGGGTTTTGTGGGAAGACTGGGCATGATCAGCGGGATTGCAAGTTTAGGCATGGGCGATGTTTTATATGTGGTCACTCTGGGCACATCAGTAGGCAGTGTCCTCAGCAGGGACAGACTTCAGGTTCTGGGTCACCAGTGGCAGTCCGGACTGTGCAGCAGCAGAGGACCCTTCCGCCGGCTCCACAGAGGCTTCCAGTGCCAGCTACACCAGCGCCTGGTGCAGTGACTCAGAGAGGACCACCTAGGCCTCTGCAGCAACAGTAGCAGACCCCCAGGAGAGCGGCATCGAGGCGTCAGGCTTTCACCATGTCGGCTGTCGAGGCATAGGACACCGGTCGTGTTATCACTAGTACCTATTTCTCTTTAGAGCTGAATGCTTTGTTATTTTTACTATAGTATGTTATGTTTATGGTTGTGATTAGGATGTTTATATTCTTATGTTAGTTTATGTTTATTCTCTTAGGTGTTATTAGAGTTGCTTCTTTCCCTGCCTTGTCACTTTTTGATTCAGGAGCATCCCATTGCTTCTTGTCTCAACAGTTTGTGACTAAGAATTCATTAGTAGTAGACTCCTTTGCTTCTAGTTGGAATATCCATACAGGGAGTGGAATGATCCGTAGATCTTCGGGATACCGACAGTGTCCTGTTGAGATTTGTGGACGTAGGCTGTATGCAGATTTCTTACTGACGGAGATGCCTCATTTTGAAGCAGTGTTTGGGATGGACTGGTTAGGGATGTTCTATGCCACTATAGATTGTAGGCTCAGGAAAATAGTGTTTCAGATTCCTGATTATCCAGAGTTTGAGTTTCTTAGTGGTAATAGTTCCCTTGGACCATTGAAGTTTAAGGCCAGTCCAGTAGAAGTGATGATGGAGATGGATGCTGAACCTGTTTTACCGAGGGTAGTCCGAGATTTTCCTGATGTCTTTCCAGACGACATCTATGGACTTCCTTCAGATAGATCATTGGAATTCACCATCGATCTGATTCCAGGCACTCAACCGATTGCGAAGGCTCCATACCGTATGGCTCCTCCAGAGTTAGCAGAGCTTCGTAGTCAGTTGAAGGATTTGTCAGAGCGTGGTTTCATTCAGCCAAGTGTTTCGCCATGTGGTGCACCAGTGCTTTTGGTGAATAAGAAGGATGGATCTCGAAGGATGTGCATCGACTACCGGGAGTTGAATAAAGTTACTGTGAAGAACAAGTATCATCTTCCTAGGATTGATGACATCTTTGATCAGTTAGGTGGATCTCGTGTGTATTCAAAGCTGGATTTGAGAAGCGGATATCATCAGGTGAAGGTCAGAGGATCAGATATTCCAAAGACTACATTTAGAACCCGATATGGTCATTATGAGTTTTTAGTGATGCCTTTCGGTGTTACTAATGCACCAGCCACATTCATGAGGTTGATGAACCAAGTATTCTATGAGTATTTGGATAAGTTTGTGGTTGTCTTTATAGATGATATCTTGGTGTACTCGAGATCATAGGAAGATCATGCTGAGCATCTGAGGATAGTCCTGGAGACTCTGAGGCAGCACCAGTTATATGCTAAGTATAGCAAGTGTCAGTTTTGGCTGACCAAGGTTGCTTTTCTGGGACATGTTGTATCTGGAGATGGGATAGCGGTAGATCCATAGAAGGTTGCTGCAGTAGAGAAGTGGCCAGTTCCTAAGTCAGTAACGGAGATCAGAAGTTTCTTGGGATTGGCTGGATACTACAGGAAGTTCATCAAGGATTTTTCTAAGATCGCTGCACCGATGACTCATCTAACCAAGAAGAATGTTGCTTACAATTGGTCAGAGGAATGTCAGCGAGCATTTGATAAACTGAAGCATAGATTGAGCACTGCACCTGTGCTGACGATTCCAGACCGTTCATATGGATATGAGATTTATTGTGACGCGTTAGGCAGAGGATTGGGATGTGTTCTCCATCAGCATGGTAGGGTAGTAGCTTATGCTTATAGATTGTTGAAGACTCATGAGAGGAACTATCCTACGCATGACTTGGAGTTAGCAGCAGTGGTGTTTGCATTGAAGTTGTGGAGGCATTTTCTTCTGGATGAACGTGTAAAGATATACACAGATCACAAGAGTTTGAAGTACGTGTTCCCTCAGAAAGAGCTGAATATGCGGCAGCGTAGATGGCTCGAGTTGATGGCTGATTATGATGTCGACCTCCAATATCACTCTGGGAAAGTCAACGTAGTGCCTGATACTCTTAGGCGCATGCCGACAGTGATGATGTTGACTGAGTAGAGAGAACTTCGGGGTGATATTCGGCAATTGGAGATTGAAGTTGTCTTACTTGGCTCATCAATGGTGATGAAGAACTTGCGGGTTCAATCTGATTTAGTTGAGAGGATTAAGGCAGCTCAGTCTAGAGATGCGAAGTTGAAGATGATTCGCGAGCAGACAGAAGCCGGACTTCGTCATAATTTCTGTGTTTATGAAGATGGATCTCTGTGTTTTGGGAGCAGGATCTGTGTGCCATTAGGTGACATTCGGGATGAACTGTTGAAGGAAGGTCATAACTCACCTTATTCTATCCATCTTATAGGAACCAAAATGTATCGTGATCTGCGACAACATTTTTGGTGGCACGGCATGAAGCGTAGTGTGGCTAGGAGTGTAGCTTCATGTTTGACATGTCAGCAAGTCAAGGCCGAACATCAGAGAACAGCAGAACTTCTGCAACCTCTTCCAATTCCAGAGTGGAAGTGGCAGCATGTGACGATGGATTTTGTAACTGGCTTACCTTGCACTGTTGGGGGATATGCCCTCAGATCATTTATATTTGATGCAAATGAAAATTTAAGCTTAGATAGGGACTAATTTGCATATGATGCAAAAAAGGTTAAATGTGTTTTAAATTGTTTAAGACCATATTTTATATAATAAATGCATGGAAAAGGTACCCTAGATGACGGGATCGTCCCGCTCTAAACGCAGGTTCAAACCGCGTCAAAAACGGAGTCCAAATGCACAAGTTATAGCCAAAACAAGTCAACCCAAACTGTTGGGCTGAACCCAGCGAAAATGGAGGCCCACCAAGCCTGAATTTTCTGGTTAAGGCTTTTTAAAACCCAAGATTTTTTACGGATGGATTTTCCATCTTTAAATGGTTTTGGCTAACTTTGGACGATCAATTGGAGGGTCAAACGGACTCCGATTGACTCACCGTTTTTCCTATGCGTTCACTGTTGAACGTCCTTCGATTTGGTAGGTTGTACCAAGATTGAAGCTCAACGGTGAGGGAGTTAAAATTCACAGAAGTTTAGCCTTTGTGAAGGGCAAACTAAATTGAATTTGTTAACTCCATTTAATAGTCCCACATCGGTTGTGGAGAAAAGGGGAGAGTCAGCCGCCTATATAAATAGGGGCCTCCCCCTTTCTCCAAACTCGTCCCAAGCTCTAGATCTGAGCGGCTCTCGTAAATGTTGGAGCACGCTCGGATCTAGGCTTAAATTAATATTTCTCCTCTCCCTAATATTTCTGCCTTACTCTTGAGGGCCCTAGCAAAGCCGCAACGAAGTTTGGATTCAGATCCGAAATCTAGGCGAAGGTTTCACTCGTGTGAAACTTTCTTCGGCGCGTAGTTGGCTCGGCGACACGGGATTGATCGCCTCGGTTCGCGGAGCGGTTCGAGGAGCGGCTCGGAAGACGGTGCGGAACATCTCGCCTGCCCCAGGGTTGAGATTCCAGGTATGTATTTTATTAGCATTAGTTAAATTTAATCGCAGTAGGTTAGATCCTTTTTGGGATGGTCAGTTCCATCCCAAGTCGGCGTAAATCTTGGCTAAGGGTCTTGCACCTTAGGGCTAAGTTAAATTGTTTAACTGCATGTTAATAAGATTAGCTTGTTTATTCTTCCGCTGTTATTTTTATGTCTATGTTCCGTCCCACTTAGGACGGGAATAGAGTTTGTGTGCCCTAAGGGTTCCCCAAAACCCTTCAGTAGTATCAAAGCCTAGGTATGCGTAACGATCTAGCACTGCGATTTTATTAAAATTGAAATGCTTTTTTTAAATACCTTATAAAATGTTTTAAAGTTATGAGATAATTTAAAATATTTCTAGATGCCTATTTAAAATGTTTTAAAATTTATGCGATATTTTTAAAAGATGATTTTAAAAGGTTTTTAGATGTTTAAATATTTTATATGATAAAATTTTAAACATGAAAATTTTAAAATGGTGTTTTAAATTTATGTGATAATTTTAAAATTGATTTTAAGACTTTAAAACTTTATGCTATAAGTTTAAAAATTATTATAGATGTTTAAATATTTTATGTGATAAAATTTTAAGCATGAAATTTTTTTAAAATGATGTTTTAAATTTATGAGATATTTTTAAAACTGTTTTAAAAGTTTAAAATTGTTTATTTGATAAACATTAGTCTATTTAATTGTTAACTAGTTGTACACTATCTTTATGCCTTAAAATTAGTGTAACATTAACTTTATGGCTATGTCATCTTGTCCCTTATTTGATAACACAAGACAACCCTTTAGGTTAGCCATTAAGAAATCATTAAAATTCATGAGATATATTTTAATGACATGCTATGTTTTAATAAAACTTTTAACAACCCTTTAAGACCTAATTCCTGATTACGGTAGTCCTTTTAGTGAAAATTTTAATTCTAATTGTTATTATTAATTCTCATTAAAGGACTTCGCTTTTAGCGTTGGTTAATAAATTTATTAAAATCCTAATAACGATTAGGATAACACGTGAACCTTATAGTTGATAAGGATTTAATAAAAGTTATTAAACAAATCCTAAAATTTGGAATTTAAGGATTCAACTAGTTGATAGGATTAATTAGTTGTTAATAAAAGCCTTTTAGTCTATGGCACACATATAATAATGACAAGCTTCATTCAATGGACCATGATCCAGTCAATGTGCTTGGCTAAGTTTGCTGGATCACCCTATAAGGGATAGTGATTCTGGCTTAGTCAATTCCCTGGCTGTGTTCCGCTGGACCGCAATGATGCGAATCATGATTGTATGACACCCTGGACTATATCTAAGTCAAATACGTTAATAATCTTTTTCAAGATTAGCCGTAGCCCTCCTTGTTTTAGGGGATGGCAACTATATGACCCATGTTACAGTTGTTGAGCTACACTCAAGCTGTGACATGGAAACCTTATAGAAACCAACTCCTTAAATACATAAGATGAAATCTTGACGGACACAAACCGTCGTGTCGTACACCGAGCGCCGGTGTAAGGAAAGTCAATGATGTAGTCCGGGAAGATGTAGCCTATGACCCGACCCAAACCGACGTGTCGTGAATACACCGAGCGCCGGAGCAAGTCAGGCTAGACACGAAACAAGGGTCCGACTAGACTAGACATTGTGATTTGGATGAGCACACTCATGATCACAAATGGCTAGGGGTAAAAACCGATAAGAGGGTCATATCCGATATGATCGATGAAGAGTCATCTTCCGATTTACAGAGTCAAGCAACTTGTTGAGCTACACTCAAGGTTGTTAGGCTCAAGGTGATTGGATCTTTTACCTATTAATTTAATTCGATTAAATCGTTCATTGTTAAGACTTTAAATGATCATAAAAATAGTGGGAGGATATAGATAGATAACAGCCATTCTACCTATATTTAATATTGAACATATGCTAAACCAGGGCAAGACTATGTTTACCGAAGGAATCAAAATGTAATATTTTAATGGAATAAGTTAACTGGTCGAATAGGTTGATTAATTGAATATCAAGTTAAATTCTAATTGATAGAATTAAACTATATTCTCGTTGACATTAAAATGACCTTTTAAAGAACAGACTTAAGAAATATGATTTCATTTAAGTTCTGGGTCCAACAAATAAATTCACGCTACATGTCACTCGCCTCTATATGGGGCAGCTTGAACATATAGGAAATTCGAAGTATGTTTCTCTCTACAACTTGTAAAGCTACGCTTAAGGTTGTATGGACAAACAATTTTGATCCGTAAATTTTGGGAATTCGATCAAACTGTTTGAGTCGAATACGAGTGCATGAGCGGTGCAAGACTATGTATCCCAACCGGATCTTGAGACAAGCAACTTCTTGAGCTACACTTAAGATTGCAACTCTCAGGCGTTTGGATACATGAGATGCTTGCATAACTATTTATTTATGTTGGGTTATTTAATATCTAAATGTGATTTAGAAAAGGAAGAAGGCACTCCGGAAAGTCAATTGAGAAAGTTAGTTATATTTATCATTAGTAAAAGCATAAGTAGGAGGAAATGAAAATGTGAGATATTCTGATGTCACGATTTCATAATTATTGTTATACAAAAGGTTAACACATTTTGACGAATAACGTCACATTGCTTATGAAGCAATGAGTAATATGTATAACGATAATACATATATTAAATGTTAATATATAAATACACAAGATAGTAGCAGACTTATATGGCAAAATAGACTAGGCCGTATCGAGAGAGTAAGCTTCACAAGTCACATAAAGAGGGGTCTGACCTCTCGTATAATGAAGTCTACGGACACTTATGAGTCTTATCCTCTTAGATATAATGGCTGAAACCCATCTGTAAGACAGTATGAGAATGAGTTTTCGAACTCAGTTTGGTACATACTGATGTACTCGAGTCTAGATTAACCAAAATAAGTTATTCGTATATTTTATTAAGACACGTGTTCTCGATGAAACACAAGTCTGATAAAATAAAGAACGAAATGACAAAAGTATTTAAACTGATTCGATCAGATCGAATGGTCAAATACTTAGCTATATTAAATCTTGCGTAATTAAAAGAAAATATGATTTTCTCTCAGGTCAAGTCTGTTAACACATCACTGTGTTAAACGATATGAATCATACTTAGTTAGACTTGGTGCGATCCATAGCAAGTGACTCTGAGTTAAATCCTCCCTCTGGGTTAAGTCCCAGATCGTAATGCCTAGGTTTTGATAATGTTCTATGAGGACATTATCAATAAGATATTCATTAAATCGATCATTAGGAAGTTGTATACTTACTCGAATTTCGTGAGATGAAGAGTCGAGTTAGACATCATAACTGATGATGACTTAGTCAACTTCTCGGATAAAATTCGGAGTAGTAACTCCGATTTATAACTTGATGCAATCAGAACAGGCCCGTGTGCGTAAATAAATTTTGGAATTCAGTTTACATGCCCAAGGAAAATGTTTCCTCATTTTTTGCAAGTAAATCTTTAAGTTAAAAGATTGGTGCAGAGAGAAATTAGTGAAGTACAATCATGTTGGCCGAGAACGGTTTTCATCTTAATTCCTATAAAATGGATTATCATGAAACCGTTTTTCCGCCAGCAGATGTGTACAGATCTATTCGGACCAAACTCGATATAAACGCTTAAGTTAACCATGAAAATTGGAGCATTCACTTATAAGTTCGTTTTTCTAAATATGATTTAGACGGACCAACCTATATGAATTAGCCAGATAATTTTCAAGGTCAGTGGGATCGTATAAATTACATGCGAGGCATCAAATAAATGGAACATATATTTTGACAAAGTAATCAAAAAGTTTGATACTTTATAGATATGAGCCATTTGAAATGACCATTAACTAATTTAAAGATTATTATCGTAAGGTACGATGAACTGGATGAGATCCAAGGAAATAAAATATTATAGATTCCGAACGACCAAGTGAATTATTTGAATGAGATTCAAATGGTTGATCTGACATGAACAAAGAAACCCCTTAAGTCTATAGAGTAGACGGTTTGGCAGATCCACTCACGAAGGCTCTACCACATGAAGTCTAGAAAGACTTATTGTAATGCCCTGTGAAGCTACTGCACATGTACTAGAGGGGGGGGGAGGTAAATAGTACTTTAAAATAATTAAGAGAGTTATTCCTAACTATTGTGCAATTAACAAACGATAATGCGGAATAAACAACAATCAACAAGAGATAGTCAAACGCAAACAAAACATGTAACGGGTTCGGATCCATCCAAGTCTCCCCGACTTGTTCCCGGTGATCCTACGTCCCAACCACCCGGATCCCCTCCAGATACTTGAGTTAGAAACCCTAACTCAAGATTTAGCACTATGAAATTCTTGTGAAAAACCTTCACAAGACCAAATCATACAAAAGACATGTGACTCCCACAAACCGGGATCACACCCTCTCTCACAACCGAGAGACACAATTCAAATATCAAAGTAATTGAAATATGAAACACTTACCACAAAATCCTATGCCTTGAGTATAACTTACCAAATTAGGTCAAAGATGGATTTTGAGGAAGAAGATGTCACCAAACCCTAGCTCCAAGAAGTTGACCAGCAATGGAAGCCTAGGGTGGAGGATGGTGACTAGAATCAAGCTCTTGGCTTGAATGGCTCACAATGGAGAGAATCTCTCTTGAGGATTAGGGCTCAAAGAGTGAAGAGAGAGATTCTTGTGAGGAAGAGAGAGCTTGAAATTAGCTTGAGAAAACTCTTCTCTTAGGTCTGAAAATACTTGGATAATGAACCTCTAACCTTGCCTCAAACGAATCAGGTTTGTATTTATAGAGGCAAGAAAAATCGTGCTCAAAAGATTCCCAACTGCCATATTTTTGAAGCAGTTAGTCGGTCTAAGAAGGATCACTTACCGACTAGATTACCAACTAGTTGGTCGGTGATTCTTCATGAACCGACTAACAAGCTTACAGCCAAACAAGAAAGTTCCAGGCAACACGAACTAGTCGGTCTAAGAAGACTTGCCAACCGACTAGTTTCACAACTAATCGGTCGGTGAGTGTTCTTTGACCGACTAAGAGTCGAAATCGAATAGGCTGGATACAAGTTGATTTAGTCGGTTTAAGAACAAATGCTGACCGACTAGATTCTCAACTAGTCGGTCGACAAACGTTCTTTGACCGACTAACGATAAACAGTAACTATGGCTGTACAGGGAAAGCTCAACTAGTCGGTCTAAGAAGGATTCCTAACCGACTAGATCGTCATCTAGTCGGTCGGTAACTCTTCTTTGACCGACTAATTGATCAACATGGAATGAGCTGAAATGAGCAAGGACATCTAGTCAGTTCATGTAGAGTTGCCGACCGACTAGATCGTCATCTAGTCGGTTGGTACTTCTTTTTGAACCAACTAAGATGCACAAAAAACCGAGGGAAGAAGCGATAGGCTTCGGGAAAGTTTCTAATGGCTTCTATGAAAATCCTAGCTCTAAGATATGATCGAAATGAAGATAATAATGTAAGTCCTACTCAAGGCTTAATATTCTAATCTATGAAGCTAGAAGACAATAAATAATACATGACGAACCGTCTTCGAAGCTTCAATCTTCATTCTTCTTGACTTCAATATTGCTCCTTGAGCTTCAACGAAGCTTCAGGCACACGATCACGCGTATTGAGAAGTCTTGAGACGTCGCTTTTGATATACGTATTCTTTTGGCGACGATCTCCATAACTGCGCTCACAAACAGTTAGTACGAGATATTTATGTTTGCTCATCATCCAAAACCAAATCCGGGGAAACAATACTCAACATTCTCCCCCTTTTTGGTGATGACAAACCAACATAAATAATAATCAATAATAATGATTCAAAATGAAATTTACTTACTCCCCCTGCATTGATGACACGTTAGTTCGGTTATTCAATAATAATCATACGCATCAAGCAGAAGAGGGAAGTATAAAATATGAATCCTATTATCGCAATTTAGGATCTAAATCCATTTTATATTTTAACTCCACCTGAATCTAACATATCAACTTAGATTCATGGTAAATTGCTTTGAATTATCAATTAGCACATTGTCATTATTAATTCTCTCCCCCTTTGGCATTAGCAAAAAGAGCGGGAGGAGATCAACGACAAGATTACAATGGCTAAGAATAAAAGTACGTGAGTCTAAGAATACGACCAAGGTCCAAATGACACCAAAGGGAAATACCAAATATAAAATACCGAAGAAAATCAAAGCGTGCCAACTTGACCATAGTCGAAAAACAAAAAACGAAACCATCAAGACATAGGTGAAAATCGAAATACGAAATCATCAAACCATAGGCGAAAATCGAAATACGAAATCATGAAGCCATAGGCGAAAATCGAAATACGAAATCATCAAACCATAGGCGAAAATCGAAATCTCCAAAACTCAAATTAATTTCACTTATTGAGTTATGGAACATACTCTCCAATATAAACATTCTTAGTTAAATAGTGCATGGAAAACAATTCTATGTTTCCATAGAAATAATTCTATTTAACCAAGTTAATCGTCGAGCGACGAAATCAACATCAGAGACAAAAATCCAATGTGAAAACCAAATGTAGCAAATATGATACCAAAAGTAACATGCAAAAGTGTAATGCCAAAAAAATACACTCATCATAGAACTTATGGCATACACAATTCTAGCATACAAATTGAAACAAAATGTTACCAATGTAAATATTCTAACAATGCATGCAATCAACACACATGGATACCAAATGTATATCAAATGTAAGAATATACTTACACATTAAGCTCCCCCTACTTTGGTGCATCACCTAAGCACCATCAACTCCATTTGAAAGAAAGACTTTGCAAATCAATGAGTTGGTAGGGTTGGTGTCCCATGGTGGATTGGACCTAGTGAACATATCATTTTGGGATCCAAAAATCTTTTTGGATCATATGGGTTAGGCAATAAATTTAGCAAAATTAAATGTAACCCATATCCTAACTAAATTCAAATTCCCATGCACATCCACGAGTAATATGCAAATAAAAAAATAGACCAATTCTTACCACAATTGCGTTGGTACCCATAAAAATGAAATTAAACTTATGGTACCAAGCAATGAAGGGTCAAAGGAAACTAACCCTTCGGAAATCAAGTCCACGAGGACCGTGATTTCCCAACATAATCATCATTCAAAATAATATCATTAATAAACGATTGCACATACAAATCCTTATTATACATGCTTGTGTTCTTCGGACCCCAAATGATGTATGTCTTGGGAGTCCTAATCCTATTGGGAACATGCATACGTTGTTGATTTCTGTGTGATGCATGTCGTGGATAAGCATATGGCATATGATGCAATGGTGCATGATGATAATTATTCATATGATGACGTGGGTGAACATATGCATGTGGAGGAACACGTGCATGAGTGTGTCTCACATGGTGTGCACGTGCTCGTGGATGCGGAGCATAGAAATCATCATATGTGCCAACATGTGGAGTAGGATGGGTGTTCCTACGTGGCATGGCATACATGAAAGCATGACCCCTCTTTGGAGGTCCACCCAAAATGGGTTTCTTTCCAAATGGGGGTGTGTTCCTAGCGGAAGCACCATTGGTAGAAGAACTACCAACGAAGTGTTTACTCCCACTAGTAGAAGCTTCGAAAGATGGCCTAACAAAGGTCGTGGACGATTTGGATGAGTCTCCCATCTTACACCCCAAGCCAATGTGGTGATTGGCCGGAAGTAAGCCATTTAGGATATTCTCCAAATGGCCCTTACCTTTATTGAATTCATGAATTCGGCCTAATGTGCACTCATACTTCTCGGTGAGAAAATGCATCGAAGCATCCAAGGTGGACACTTGCGATGTGAGTGCGCAAACACGTGATTTGAGATTTTATTCTCAATACTCAAAGTTGAGATTTGAGACGTCAAATCCGCTATCACATGTTCATCCGAATTCTCGATATGAACATGCTCAAGTTGAGATTTGAGATTTACAATCTCATTTCTCAAATCTTCAACAACGGTGTCGTTGTTGACGATGATAGATTTAGGCGAGGTTTTAAGACTATCTAGCTCATTTTTAGTCTTAATAAATCTAGTAGCTAAATTAGACTTATTCCAAAGTTGTTCATTAGCTATTCTAAGTTCGTCCTTTGTTACCTCACCGCCTTCATCCTCGCTTTCATCCCCGCTTTCATCGGAGGAGGTCTCTTGATCACGTTCCTCTTTTCCCATGAAGCACGTGTGTGCTTTCTCCACACGTTCATCATCCGACTCTCCACTTGAGGAGTCCTCTTCGGAGTCGGTGAATGTTCCGACAAGTCCTTTCTTGTGCCTTCTCGACTTGTCGTGCTTGGATGCCTTCCACTTCTCCTTGTGTTTGTTTAGAGGACAATCCGGCTTGATATGTCCTGGCTTATTGCATTTATAACACAAGGGAGTAGAAGCATTAGTCGAAATAAATTTTGATTTACTCTTTAACTTACCTTGTCGGAAGAATCGGTCGAACTTCTTTGCCAAATCGGCCAAAGCTTCCATGTCCAACTCTTCTTCCGATTCTTCTCCCGATTCTTCATCATCGGTAGATGGAGCGGCCTTGTACGCAATCGCCCTTTTCTTTGGCTCGTCTTGCTTTAAGTACGACTTCATCTTTTCTTTCATCATGAGCTTACTGTCTTTGCGTACCTCATAAGACATCAAGGTACCCATTAGTTGCACGACAGTATATGTTTTCATATCATTACCTTCCTCGATGGCGAAGGTACGTTTCTCCCAACAAGAAGGAAGTCCATCGATGATCTTCGAGATTTTCTCCTTTTGGGTGTAGGTCTTCCCAAAAGCCTCCAATTCGTTGGTAATGTCAACGAATCGAGCATAATACTCTTTCATCTTCTCACCCTATTGCATGTGAAATAATTCGAAATATTTATTAACAACAACAAGTTTGGAGTCTCTTACCCTACTTGTTCCTTCATGCAAGATGAGGAGGGAGTTCCATATTTGATATGCACTCTTACATGTGCATATCTTATTGAAGTCTTCGGGCTCCAATGCGCATTGCAAGGCATTCATTGCCTTGGCTTGCTTACCTCCGCGGCGACCTCCGCGGGAGTCCACTTTGTGAAATCTTCTTCTTCGGGCTCGACATGCTCCTTCATCGTGGCTCTCCAAAGTGAAGCGCTCCGGAGGAACATTTCCATTCGGCATTTCCAGTACCCGTAATTGGTACCATTGAAGGAGGGATGCCTAGTTGAGGATTCCCCTTCCAAAACTGAAGAAGCTCCCTGACGATCCTTGAAGACGCTGTAGTCGTTGTTCGTCATAGCTTTGAACTCTGGCTCTGATACCAAATGTAATGCCCTGTGAAGCCACTGCACATGTACTAGAGGGGGGTGAATAGTACTTTAAAATAATTAAGAGAGTTATTCCTAACTATTGTGCAATTAACAAACGACAATGCGGAATAAACAACAATCAACAAGAGATAGTCAAACGCAAACAAAACATGTAACGGGTTCGGATCCACTCAAGTCAACCCGACTTGTTCCCGGTGATCCTACGTCCCAACCACCTGGATCCCCTCCGGATACTTGAGTTAGAAACCCTAACTCAAGATTTAGCACTATGAAATTCTTGTGAAAAACCTTCACAAGACCAAATCATACAAAAGACATGTGACTCCCACAAACCGGGATCACACCCTCTCTCACAACCGAGAGACACAATTCCAATATCAAAGTAATTGAAATATGAAACACTTACCACAAAATCCTATGCCTTGAGTATAACTTACCAAATTAGGTCAAATATGGATTTTGAGGAAGAAGATGTCACCAAACCCTAGCTCCAAGAAGTTGACCAGCAATGGAAGCCTAGGGTGGAGGATGGTGACTAGAATCAAGCTCTTGGCTTGAATGGCTCATAATGGAGAGAATCTCTCTTGAGGATTAGGGCTCAAAGAGTGAAGAGAGAGATTCTTGTGAGGAAGAGAGAGCTTGAAATTAGGTTGAGAAAACTCTTCTCTTAGGTTCCTCAAAAATCGTGCTCAAAATCGTGCTCAAAAGATTCCCAACGGTCATATTTCTGAAGCAGTTAGTCGGTCTAAGAAGGATCACTGACCGACTAGATTGCCAACTAGTCGGTCGGTGATTCTTCATGAACCGACTAACAAGCTTACAGCCAAACAAGAAAGTTCCAGGCAACATGAACTAGTCGGTCTAAGAAGACTTGCCAACCGACTAGTTTCACAACTAGTCGGTCGGTGAGTGTTCTTTGACCGACTAAGAGTCGAAATCGAATAGGCTGGATACAAGTTGATTTAGTCGGTTTAAGAACAAATGCTGACCGACTAGATTCTCAACTAGTCGGTTGACAAACGTTCTTTGACCGACTAACGATAAACAGTAACTATGGCTGTACAGGGAAAGCTCAACTAGTCGGTCTAAGAAGGATTCCTAACCGACTAGATCGTCATCTAGTCGGTCGGTGACTCTTCTTTGACCGACTAATTGATCAACAGGGAATGAGCTGAAATGAGCAAGGACATCTAGTCGGTTCATGTAGAGTTGCCGACCGACTAGATCGTCATTTAGTCGGTTGGTACTTCTTCTTGAACCAACTAAGATGCACAAGAAGCCGAGGGAAGAAGCGATAGGCTTCGGGAAAGTTTCTAATGGCTTCTATGAAAATCCTAGCTCTAAGATATGATCGAAATGAAGATAATAATGTAAGTCCTACTCAAGGCTTAACATTCTAATCTATGAAGCTAGAAGACAATAAATAATACATGACGAACCGTCTTCGAAGCTTCAATCTTCATTCTTCTTGACTTCAATATTGCTCCTTGAGCTTCAACGAAGTTTCAGGCACACGATCACGTGTATTGAGAAGTCTTGAGACGTCGATTTTGATATATGTATTCTTTTGGCGACGATCTCCATAACTGCCTCACAAAAAGTTAGTACGAGATATTTATGTTTGCTCATCATCCAAAACCAAATCCAGGGAATCAATACTCAACACTTATATGTAAAAACGGTATTAGATACCGAGATAAATGGGCCAGAGTGCAAGTGTGAGATGTTAAGAGATGATACCCTCGAGGCAATCTATCTCCATGTGTGAATAGCACAAACATCTTGTTCGAAATAACAGTAAGCAGTTTGGTAATAATTTATCTAAGTTATGTTATAATGTAGTTAACATTAGATATTAACTTAGGTAAAGTCATGAGACTTTATGCAAGGTCAAACATGTATCGAGATGAGTATCTCGATCATGGAGAAATGTTTGACCGTCTGTAGCATTAGTCTAAAAGGGTTCGTGGTCGTAGATGTTTCGAGACAAGGATATCGAAACATCGGATAGACCATCGTGTCTTAGTCTTCACCATTTAGCGGTGGCGATGATCTCATGATCGCTTGACTTGGCGAAGTCGAAGATGAGACATAGGTGCTCATTAGAGAATGAGTTCACTGAACGATCCACAAGAGTTATCATATGGTTATATTGACCAATCTGTCAATGATAACTCTTAGTGATGATAGGCTAGTTGGTTTTTTGACTTGAGGTCATTTTTACGAACCTGTGCGTGAACGGTGCCACTTAGATCAACTGACCTAGCTTCGAGGCTAGGCATGTCGAAAGGTCTTTGATTGGGTGTCACTTGAAGCGTACGAGGCGAGTAGTGACCAAGCAAGGATTCGTATCTCCTGGTGAATGGGAGTTAGTGTCGTAGAGTTAGTTCGATCTTTAGTAAAATCTCTGATCAGAGTATGTTGGAAGAAGTCCAACATTAGTTGACTAAAGATCGATAGAAACTAACCGGAGTCAAGTTATTGGGTTGACAGTTTGACTGTACCCTAGACTTGATCTACACGACATAGTTTAAATGAAGAGACTATAATTGCGAAACTCTTAACGGAAACAGTCAGGGTGGTCCCGACAATACTCATGACGATGAGTCAACCACATAATGATGATTCTGAAGCAGGGACGGCAACCACTGCTCGTGGTCACTGCCTTATAGGGATTCGAGCCCAACCTGTTGTAAGGGTCAGGCTGTAGGGTCTCACACAGAGTGCGACCTTCGTCTAGTAATAAGTAGAAATGATTAAGGAGAATATGCATTTGATGCAAGGGATAAAATATTGCAAAAGATGTTTGCAATTATCTCCTGTATTCGGGATAAATGATCCTGAGTGCAAGTGGGAGATGTTGGGGGATATGCCGTCAGATCATTTGTATTTGATGCAAATGAAAATTTAAGCTTAGATAGGGACTAATTTGCATATGATGCAAAAAGAGGTTAAATGTGTTTTAAATTGTTTAAGACCATATTTTATATAATAAACGCATGACAAAGGTTACCTAGATGACGGGATTGTCCCGCTCTAAACGCAGGTTCAAACCGCGTCAAAAACGGAGTCCAAATGCACAAGTTATAGCCAAAACAAGTCAGCCCAAACTGTTGGGCTGAACCCAGCGAAAATGGAGGCCCACCAAGCCTGAATTTTCTGGTTAGGGTTTTTTAAAACCCAGGATTTTTTTGACGGCTGGATTTTTCATCTTTAAATGGTTTTGGCTAACTTTGGACGATCAATTGGAGGGTCAAACGGACTCCGATTGACTCGCCGTTTTTTTCCTATGCGTTCACCGTTGAACGCCCTTCGATTTGGTAGGTTGTACCAAGATTGAAGCTCAACGGTGAGGGAGTTAAAATTCACGGAAGATTAGCCTTTGTGAAGGGCAAACTAAATTGAATTTATTAACTCCATTTAATAGTCCCACATCGGTTGTGGAGAAAAGGGGAGAGTCAGACGCCTATATAAATAGGGGCCTCCCCCTTCCTCCAAACTCGTCCCAAGCTCTAGATCTGAGCGGCTCTCGTAAATGTTGGAGCACGCTCAGATCTAGGCTTAAATTAATATTTCTCCTCTCCCTAATATTTCTGCCTTACTCTTGAGGGCTCTAGCAAAGCCGCAACGGAGTTCGGATTCAGATCTGAAATCTAGGCGAAGGTTTCACTCGCGTGAAACTTTCTTCCGCGCGTTGTTGGCTCGGCGACATGTGATTGATCGCCTCGGTTCACGGAGCGGTTTGAGGAACGGTTCGAGGAGCGGCTCAGCGTGGGATGGGGAGCGGCTCGGAAGACGGTGCGGAACATCTCGCCTGCCCCAGGGTTGAGATTCAGGGTATGTATTTTATTAGCATTAGTTTAATTTAATCGCAGTAGGTTAGATCCTTCTTGGGATGGTCAGATCCATCCCAACTCGGCATAGATTTTGGCTAAGGGTCTTGCACCTTAGGGCTAAGTTAAATTATTTAACTGCATGTTAATAAGATTAGCTTGTTTATTCTTCCGCTGTTATTTTTATGTCTATATTCCGTCCGACTTAGGACGGGAATAGAGTTTTTGTGCACTAAGGGTTCCCCAAAACCCTTCAGTGGTATCAAAGCCTAGGTATGCGTAACGATCTAGCACTTCGATTTTATTAAATTTGAAATGCTTTTTTAAATACGTTATAAAATGTTTTAAAGTTATGAGATAATTTAAAATGTTTCTAGATGCCCATTTAAAATGTTTTAAAATTTATGCGATATTTTTAAAGATGATTTTAAATGGATTTTAGATATTTAAATATTTTATATGATAAAATTTTAAACATGAAAATTTTAAAATGGTGTTTTAAATTTATGTGATAATTTTAAAATCGATTTTAAGACTTTAAAACTTTATGCGATAAGTTTAAAAATTATTTTAGATGTTTAAATATTTTATGTGAAAAAAGTTTAAGCATGAAATTTTTTAAAATGATGTTTTAAATTTATGAGATATTTTTAAAACTGTTTTAAAAGATTAAAATTGTTTATTTGATAAACATTAGGTCTATTTAATTGTTAAATAGTTGTACACTATCTTTATGCGTTAAAATTAGTTTAACATTAACTTTTTGGCTATGTCATCTTGTCCCTTATTTGATAACATAAGACAACCCTTTAGGTTAGCCATTAAGAAATCATTAAAATTCATGAGATATATTTTAATGACATGCTATGTTTTAATAAAACTTTTAATAACCCTTTAAGACCTAATTCCTGATTACGGTAGTCCCTTTAGTGAAAATTTTAATTCTAATTGTTATTATTAATTCTCATTAAAGGACTTCGCTTTTGGCGTTGGTTAATAAATTTATTAAAATCCTAATAACGATTAGGATAGCAAGTGAACCTTATAGTTGATAAGGATTTAATAAAAGTTATTAAACAAATCCTAAAATTTGGAATTTAAGGATTCAACTAGTTGAAAGGATTTATTAGTTGTTAATAAAATCCTTTTAGTCTATGGCACGCATATAATAATGACAAGCTTCATTCAATGGACCATGATCCAGTCAATGTGCTTGGCTAAGTTTGCTGGATCACCCTATAAGGGATAGTGATTCTGGCTTAGTCAATTCCCTGGCTGTGTTCCGCTGGACCGCAATGATGCGAATCATGATTGTATGACACCCTGGACTATATCTAAGTCAAATACGTTAATAATCTTTTTCAAGATTAGCCGTAGCCCTCCTTGTTTTAGGGGATGGCAACTATAGGACCCATGTTACAGTTGTTGAGCTACACTCAAGCTGTGACATGGCAACCTTATAGAAACCAACTCCTTAAATACATAAGATGAAATCTTGACGGACCCAAACCGTCGTGTCGTACACTAAGCACCGGCGTAAGGAAAGTCAATGATGTAGTCCGGGAAGATGTAGTCTATGACCTGACCCAAACCAACGTGTCGTGAATACACCGAGCGCCGGAGCAAGTCAGGCTAGACACGAAACAAGGGTCTGACTAGACTAGACATTGTGATTTGGATGAGCACACTCATGATCACAAATGGCTAGGGGTAAAAACCGATAAGAGGGTCATATCCGATATGATCGATGAAGAGTCATCTTCCGATTTACAGAGTCAAGCAACTTGTTGAGCTACACTCAATGTTGTTAGGCTCAAGGTGATTGGATCTCTTACGCATTAATTTAATTCGATTAAATCGTTCATTGTTAAGACTTTAAATGATAGTAAAAATAGTGGGAGGATATAGATAGATAAAAGCCATTCTACCTATATTTAATATTGAACTTATGCTAAACTAGGGCAAGACTATGTTTACCGAAGGAATCAAAATGTAATATTTTAATGGAATAAGTTAACTAGTCGAATAGGTTGATTAATTGAATATCAAGTTAAATTCTAATTGATAGAATTAAACTATATTCTCGTTGACATTAAAATGGCCTTCTAAAGAACAGACTTAAGAAATATGATTTCATTTAAGTTCTGGGTCCAACAAATAAATTCACGCTACATGTCACTCGCCTCTATATGGGGCAGCTTGAACATATAGGAAATTCGAAGTATGTTTCTCTCTACAACTTGTAAAGCTACGCTTAAGGTTGTTTGGACAAACAATTTTGATCCGCAAAGTTCGAGAATTCGATCAAACTGTTTGAGTCGAATACGAGTGCATGAGCGGTGCAAGACTATGTATCCCAACCGGATCTTGAGACAAGCAACTTCTTGAGCTACACTCAAGATTGCAACTCTCAGGCGTTTGGATACATGAGATGCTTGCATAACTATTTATTTATGTTAGGTTATTTAATATCTAAATGTGATTTAGAAAAGGAAGAAGGCACTCCGGAAAGTCAATTGAGAAAGTTAGTTATATTTATCATTAGTAAATGCATAAGTAGGAGGAAATGAAAATGTGACATATTCTGATGTCACGATTTCATAATTATTGTTATACAAAAGGTTAACACATTTTGACGAATGACGTCACATTGCTTCTGAAGCAATGAGTAATATGTATAACGATAATACAAATATTAAATGTTAATATATAAATACACAAGATAGTAGCAGACTTATATGGCAAAATGGACTAGGCCGTATCGAGAGAGTAAGCTTCACAAGTCACATAAAGAGGGGTCTGACCTCTCGTATTATGAAGTCTACGGACACTTATGAGTCTTATCCTCTTAGATATAATGGCCGAAACCCATCTGTAAGACAGTGGGAGAATGAGTTGTCGAACTCAGTCTGGTACATATTAATTTACTCGAGTCTAGATTAACCAAAATAAGTTATTCGTATATTTTATTAAGACACGTGTTCTCGATGAAACACAAGTCTGATAAAATAAAGAACGAAATGACAAAAGTATTTAAATTGATTCGATCAGATCGAATGGTCAAATACTTAGCTATATTAAATCTTGCGTAATTAAAAGAAAATATGATTTTCTCTCAGGTCAAGTCTGTTAACACATCAGTGTGTTAAACGATATGAATCACACTTAGTTAGACTTGGTACGATCAATAGCAAGTGACTCTGAGTTAAATCCTCCCTCTGGGTTAAGTCCCAGATCGTAATGCCTAGGTTTTGATAATGTTCTATGAGGACATTATCAATAAGATATTCATTAAATCGATCATTAGGAAGTTGTATAATTACTCGAATTTCGTGAGACGAAGAGTCGAGTTAGACATCATAACTGATGATGACTTAGTCAACTTCTAGGATAAAATTCGGAGTAGAAACTCTGATTTATAACCTGATGCAATCAGAACAGGCCCGTGTGCGTAAATAAATTTTGGAATTCAGTTTACATGCCCAAGGAAAATGTTTCCTCATTTTCTGCAAGTAAATCTTTAAGTTAAAAGATTGGTGCAGAGAGAAATTAGTGAAGTACAATCATGTTGGCCGAGAACGGTTTTCATCTTAATTCCTATAAAATGGATTATCATGAAACCGTTTTTCCGCCAGCAGATGTGTACAGATCTATTCGGACCAAACTCGATATAAACGCTTAAGTTAACCATGAAAATTGGAGCATTCACTTATAAGTTCGTTTTTCTAAATATGATTTAGACGGACCAACCTATATGAATTAGCCAGATAATTTTCAAGGTCAGTGGGATAGTATAAATTACATGCGAGGCATCAAATAAATGGAACATATATTTTGACAAAGTAATCAAAAAGTTTGATACTTTATAGATATGAGCCATTTGAAATGACCATTAACTAATTTAAAGATTATTATCGTAAGGTACGATGAACTGGATGAGATCCAAGGAAATAAAATATTATAGATTCCGAACGACCAAGTGAATTATTTGAATGAGATTCAAATGGTTGGTCTGACATGAACATAGAAACCCCTTAAGTCTATAGAGTAGACGGTTTGGCAGATCCACTCACAAAGGATCTACCACATGAAGTCTAGAAAGACTTATGTGTAAAAACGGTATTAGATACCGAGATAAATGGGCCAGAGTGCAAGTGGGAGATGTTGAGAGATGTTACCCTCGAAGCAATCTATCTCTATGTGTGAATAGCACAAACATCTTGTTTGAAATAACAGTAAGCTGTTTGGTAATTATTTATCTAAGTTATGTTATAATGTAGTTAACATTAGATATTAACTTAGGTAAAGTCCTGAGACTTTATGTAAGGTCAAACAGGTATCGAGATGAGTATCTCGATTATGGAGAAATATTTGATCGTCTGTAGCATAAGTCTAAAAGGGTTCGTGGTCGTAGATGTTTCGAGACAAGGATATCGAAACATCGGATAGACCATCGTGTCTTAGTTCACCGTTTAGCGGTGGCGATGATCTCATGATCGCTTGACTTGGTGAAGTCAAAGACGAGACACAGGTGCTCATTAGAGAATGAGTTCACTGAACGATCCACAAGAGTTATCATATGGTTATATTGACCAATCTGTCAATGATAACTCTTAGTGATGATAGGCTAGTTGTTCTTTTGACTTGAGGTCATTTTTACGAACCTGTGCGTGAACGGTGCCACTTAGATCAACTGACTTAGCTTCGAGGCTAGGCCTGTCGAAAGGGTTTTCATTGGGTGTTACTTGAAGCGTACGAGGCAGTAATGACCAAGTGATGATTTGTCTCTCCCGGTCAATGGGAGTTAGTGTCGTAGAGTTAGTTCGATCTTTAGTAAAATCTCTGATCAGAGTAAGTTGGAAGAAGTCCAACATTAGTTGACTAAAGATCGATAGAAACTAACCGGAGTCAAGTTATTGGGGTTGACAGTTTGACCGTACCCTAGACTTGATCTACACTACATAGTTTAGACGAAGAGACTATAACTGCGGAACTCATCACGGAAACAGTCAGGGTGGTCCCGACAATACTCATGTCGATGAGTCAACCACATAATGATGATTCTGAAGCAGTGACGGTAACCACTGCTCGTGGTCACTGCCGTATAAGGCTTCGAGCCCAACCTGTTGTAAGGGTCAGGCTCTAGGGTCTCACACAGAGTGCGACCTTCGTCTAGTAATAGGTAGAAACGATTAGGGAAAATATGCATTTGATGCCAGGGATAAAATATTGCAAAAGATGTTTGCAATTATCTCCTGTATTCGGGATAAATGATCCTGAGTGCAAGTGGGAGATGTTGGGGGATATGCCCTCAGATCATTTGTATTTGATGCAAATGAAAATTTAAGCTTAGATAGGGACTAATTTGCATATGATGCAAAAAAGGTTAAATATGTTTTAAATTGTTTAAGACCATATTTTATATAATAAACACATGGAAAAGGTTACCTAGATGATGGGATCGTCCCGCTCTAAACGCAGGTTCAAACCGCGTCAAAAACGGAGTCCAAATACACAAGTTATAGCCAAAACAAGTCAGCCCAAACTGTTGAGCTGAACCCAGCGAAAATGGAGGCCCACCAAGCCTGAATTTTCTGGTTAGTGTTTTTTAAAACCCAGGATTTTTTTGACGACTGGATTTTCCATCTTTAAATGGTTTTGGCTAACTTTGGACGATCAATTGGAGGGTCAAACGGACTCCGATTGACTCGCCGTTTTTCCTATGCGTTCACTGTTGAACGTCCTTCGAATTGGTAGGTTGTACCAAGATTGAAGCTCAACGGTGAGGGAGTTAAAATTCACGGAAGTTTAGCCTTTGTGAAGGGCAAACTAAATTGAATTTGTTAACTCCATTTAATAGTCCCACATCGGTTGTGGAGAAAAGGGGAGAGTCAGCCGCCTATATAAATAGGGGCCTCCCCTTCCTCTAAACTCGTCCCAAGCTCTAGATCTGAGCGGCTCTCGTAAATGTTGGAGCACGCTCGGATCTAGGCTTAAATTAATATTTCTCCTCTCCCTAATATTTCTGCCTTACTCTTGAGGGCTCTAGCAAAGCCGCAACAGAGTTCGGATTCAGATCCGAAATCTAGGCGAACATTTCACTCGCGTGAAACTTTCTTTGGCGCGTGTTGGCTCGGCGACACTGGATTGATCGCCTCGGTTCGAGGAGCGGTTCGAGGAGCGGCTCGACGTGGGATGGGGAGCGGCTCGACGTGGGATGGGGAGCGGCTCGGAAGACGGTGCGGAACATCTCGCCTGCCCCAGGGTTGAGATTCCGGGTATGTATTTTATTAGCATTAGTTTAATTTAATCGTAGTAGGTTAGATCCTTCTTGGGATGGTCAGATCCATCCCAAGTCGGCATAGATCTTGGCTAAGGGTCTTGCACCTTAGGGCTAAGTTAAATTGTTTAACTGCATGTTAATAAGATTAGCATGTTTATCCTTCCGCTGTTATTTTTATGTCTATGTTCCGTCCGACTTAGGACGGGAATAGAGTTTTTGTGCCCTAAGGGTTCCCCAAAACCCTTCATGCACTTCTCGAGGACATGATGCTATTTGGGTAATCATTGACCGATTAACCAAATCAGCTCACTTCATACCTTTTCGAGTAGGTTAGTCAACAGACCATCTTGCTAAGAAATATATGGAGGAAATCGTGAGACTTCACGGAGTACCTGTAAGCATAGTCTCCGACCGTGACACAAGGTTTACGTCTCATTTTTGGAGAAGTCTACAGGCTAGCTTGGGAACTCAACTGAGTTTCGGCACTGCATACCATCCACAGACAGACGGACAATCGGAGAGGTCAATTCAGATTCTAGAAGATATGCTGAGGGCGTGCATGCTGGATTTCAAGGGTTCTTGGGACGAACATCTACATTTGGTAGAATTCGCCTACAATAAGTTATCAAGCCAGTATAGGCATGGCACCATTTACAGCCTTGTATGGAAGGAAGTGCCGATCTCCTCTCAGTTGGGATGAAGTTGGAGATCGTGAATTGTTGGGACCTGATATGATAGCTGAAACCATAGATGTTGTGAGAGTTGTCAGAGACAATCTTCGTATAGCTCAAGACCGTTATAAACACTGGGCAGATGCGAAGAGGCGACACTTGGAATTTCAGCCAGGAGAGTTAGTATTTTTGAAGATCTCACCAACGCGAGGGCTGATTCGTTTTGGAAGACGTGGGAAGCTGAGCCCAAGATATATTGGACCTTTTGAAGTTCTGGCACGTGTTGGAGTAGTGGCTTACAGAATTGCCTTGCCAGCATCTCTTGAGGGAGTGCATAATGTGTTTCATATATCGCAACTCAGGAGATGTGTTGGAAATCCTGATCATGTCGTTGACTTCTCTGAGATCGAAGTGTGACCAGACTTGACTTATGATCAGCAGCATGTAGCCATTCTAGACTGGAGGCAGAAGATGTTGAGGAAGAAATCGATCAACCTAGTGAGGGTTATGTGGCACCGCGAGTCACCAGGAGAGTCTACCTGGGAACTCGAGGATGAGATGAGAGAGAAGTACCCTCACTTGTTTGTCTGATGTAATTTTGTTTTATATGTGATATCATGTATAGAAATTTTTTCTCCCTTAATTTGAAATTCCGAGGACGGAATTTATTTTAAGGGTAGGATGTAATGACCCTAATTTCTTTATACGCATATTTGTACGTATTTTTGACGTAGATACATCCGTATATTTTTGGGAGTATGCCCGTATTTTTCTTTTAATTATTTGGTGTAGGAATTTATTTCAAAAGATTTTAAACTCATTAATTGAATTTAGTAAATGAGAGTATTTGGAGGAATACTTGTATTTGGAGTGTATGAAGTATTTCTTCATGTATCTTTATTTTCTTAAAATACAAAATACAAATTTTTCTCACCATGACAACACACCTTGTTATGTGTCATGTTGTTAGTTAATAAGAGAACACTTGGCTTAGGGTTGACTATGTGTAAGAAGGAGAGGGTTTTAGGGAAACCAAAAATCTAGGCAATGAAAACAAAACCAAGAGAAACAAACGCTCATTTTTCTCTCCTTCTCTCCCCTAACACCAGGCCGAAACTTAACCTCCCCCTTTTCTTTCATATTGCTTCATCTTCTTCCTTAAAACACCCTTCCTAATAATCCTTCTTCAAGCACTTAAAGCCCCCAAAAATTCCCTTCTCATTCCAACACCAAATTAGCCCAAATTAGCCCAAAATCCAACATTTGGAGACCAAAATTGGAGCTTGGAGAAGAAGACTATGGAGCTCTCCATCAAGGACTAAGAAGGGCCAAAGATTTAATTTGGAGGACTTTTACAAGGTAGGAACTCTAATCACTTAGTAGAGTTTAGTTTAGGAATGGTTTTCTCTTTAATTTAGTAAGTGTAATAATTTGGAGTTAAAAATTATGTTGAATTTCATATATTGAGTTAGTAAACTAAATGTTAGCAAATTTCAATTTTATGTTAGGATTCTTATGTTAGCAAAAATCAATTTTTACCCATATGTTAGTATGTGTTTTCCTTGTAGTATCAAATTAATGTGTTTGTTCTCATGATGGTTAATACTCAAAATTAATATTAGTAAATCATATTGTAAAATGGAAAGAATAAGAAATATGTTAGCTTGCTAAAAATGATGCTAGTTGTGGTTGTGATGTGTAGAGAATTGATCATATGCTAGTTTCATTTTAATATGAAGTTGCAAGTTATGTAGTTGTATTTGTGTGTGATATATATATGTTAAATATTATCCTTTTTGTAAGTTGGAATTATGTTGAGGAATTGCAATTGTCATAATCTTATTCTCATGCTAGTGTTGACATGTCAATTGTGGCATTTAAACATGTTAGAACTAAATTTAGAAAGGAAATTAGTTGCTGGAATTTTTGTTGCAGCAGAACAGTAACTTGTAAAATTCGTATAAAATAGTAGAAAAATCAGAAAAATAAAATTAAGGACACTATGAAAAACTAGAGAAAATTTCCTACAACTTTGAAGAGAGGCCGAGAGCCAATTCTGACTGCAATTGGGGTAACAGAGCCAATCTTTCTGGTGTGACAGTTTTGGACAGATTCTTGTGTTAAATTACTTAGAAATTGTAATGTTGTATTTTTATCTTGAGTTGAATTTGATCATGTTGATGGTACATCATTATTATGCTCTTGAGATATGTCCTTATGATGATGCTTCATATGTCATGATTCATGTAGAAAAATTATGATGATGAGAATTTGTGTAAGTACGAAATGAAAGCGGTAGTCGAACCGTTAAAGAATCACTGCTGAAACAATGATGTAATATGTTTAAAACTTAGAGTGAGGTTGAGAGTTGACATCGGTGATCTTGTTCCATTCTTGAAATGGGTGAGAATCCAGATGTGGGTTTGGGGGAAACACGGGTAAATTGTAGATGTTAAGGAGCGGACGTAGTATGATTTCTCACTCGCTACGTCACTCCCGGAAGGGGGAGTTGACTAGAGTTAGAGAGGCTGTCGGTGTGCCCGTGACGCACCAGGACGGTAAATGATGGTTTTCTCCGTTTGTCCGACAGAAAAACCGAGATGAATCTCGCTCCGGTACCTTGTCCAGTCGGGGTACGGAGTTACGAGAGACCCCTCCAGTGCTCGTGTCGCTGGAGTGGTACCACTTTTCACCCACCCTGGGTGAAGTCTGCTTCCTTAGCAGCCTATGGTTTATCCGGGTTTCAAAACAGAACAACAATTAAATTTACTTAATTTAATCATTCATTACTTCAGTTCTGTTCACTGTTGTTTACTTTCAGCACTTATACTCTGTTTTTAATTTCTGCGTAAACATGTGATGATGTGACACTTGTAGTTGGTTAGTTAGTTAGGAACACCAGTTCTAAACTGGGTTCTACTAGGGTGTTAGGAGTTCCTACTGAGTCACGCATTGACGTGTCCCATCCCGTGGTTTACAGGTACGAGTCTCGAGCAGTCAGCGGGTGTCCCGGAGCCGGAGGCCGATACTTATACAGCTGAGGTAGAGCCTACGGGCGACCTCATTCAGTTAGACTTCCCGGTTTTAGATTAGCGGGTGTGTTGTACCGGGTGGACTTTTGTACTTTGGGTTGGGGGTTTCTACTTTTTGTTGTACCCGCTTTTTGTACCCCCTTTGTACAGCTGATGCTTGTATGTAAATGGCCTTATGTGATGTAATGTACTTCTGTGTTGATGTAATTTACTTTTCAGTACTGCGTTTTATTTTCTGTTGAAGCACTTTTCTTATTCTCTGTGTACTATTCCAGTGATATCGTAGTGGCCTGCTTATTATTTAATATTAAACCACAAAAAAATGCCTAGTAGTATTTAGATAAGAGGGCTCGAAGCCTGAGTCTGAATACTACGTCGACCTCGTCAGCTACGCTCCCCGTACTTGGGTGAGCGGGGCATGACACATTCGCTCGTTGCACTTCCACCCATCGAACGTGGGATTGAAGTAAGCTCATAAATAACAGGGACGTGTGCGACGGTTACCCCTAATAAGGGGAGGAGGATCGTGGCGCCATAATTGGTGACCGTTATTCTTCCAACGTCACTGAAGAGACCTCGGAGGGCTATAAATACACTGAAGATGAACAGAACAAGGTGGTACGAGATTAGACACTCTGATATTCTATACTCCACTTAAGATTTTCTTCTTCCAAATAGCTCACGACGCTTGGCTCGAGACAAGCCTCCGTAGGTCGATCTCGACTGCTCCGAGCTCTCTCCCTCTTAAGTTCCTATAATAACTTAAGCATCGGTGGGGATTTGGGTCGAGACCCAGATCCGATCCCCCTAACGTTCCTAAGTGATACATGAAGCTCGTGGAGTGACTCAACAATAGGGTTGTATCTCTATAGACGTTCGTTTAAGACTCGACCTACTTAGTGGGTCTATCGACCATCACATTCCAATTCTGTCTATCGACGACCCCGGTTCTATTAACCAGGGTCTCACACAACCAGCTGACGAGGCTCCACCTCAATAGAAGAAGTCTACGTTGTAGTGCCCTGGGAAGCCACTGCACATGTACTAGAGGGGGGGGGGGTGAATAGTACTTTTAAATAATAAGGAGTGTTATTCCTAATTATCGGTGCAATTAACAAACAGCGATGCGGAATAACTACAATCAAGAAGAATAAATTCAAACGCAAATACAATGGTTTAATGGGTTCGGATCCACCCAAGTCTCCCCGACTTGTTCCCCGGTGATCCTACGTCTCAACCACCCGGATCCCTTCCGGATACTTGAGTTAGAAACCCTAACTCAAGATTTCCAATATGAACACTTGCGAAACCTCACAAGCGCAATCGACCTACAATCGATGACCGTGACTCCCACAACCCGGGATCACGCAAAACCTCTCACAACTGAGAGTATACAATTCAATATAACTGAAATGAAATGCCTTACCAACAAAATACCTATGCCTTGAGATTTCTTACCAAATTAGGGCAAAGAGGATTTTGATGGAGGAAGAGTCACCAAACCCTAGCTTCAAGAAGATGACCAGCAATGGAAGCCTATGGATGAGATGGATGACCTAGAATCAAGCCCTTGCTTGGAAGGCTCACAACCAATGAATCTCTCTTGAAGAATAAGAGTGAGGGAGAGATTCTTGAGAATGGGAGAGCTTGAAGATGAGAGTTGAAAACTTCTCTTTGAATCAATAGAGCTCTGGAAATAGCAGCCTTGGATCCTATGAAATAACCCCTCCAGGTATTTAAAGGATCAAGGGAAAAGAGAGAGAGAAACGTCGCTTTCAAAACTCCAACGGATCTAAATCTGAAGCAGACTAGTCGGTCTAAGAAGGATCACTGACCGACTAGTTCATCAACTAGTCGGTCGGTTGATTCAACATGGACCGACTAACAGCTCGACAGCCAAAAGAGTGATTTCCAGGCAACATGAACTAGTCGGTACTAAGAAGACTTGCACAACCGACTAGTTTGCCAACTAGTCGGGTCGGTGAGTGTTCTTTGACCGACTAAGAGTGAAATGCACGAAGCTGAATACAAGTTACACTAGTCGGGTCTAAGAACAAATGCTGACCGACTAGTTTCACAACTAGTCGGTCGATGAATGTTCTTGGACCGACTAACTGCAAACAGTAACTCAGGCTGTACAGAGGCAAGCTCAACTAGTCGGTCTGAGAAGGATTCCCTAACCGACTAGATCGGCATCTAGTCGGTCGGTGAACCTTCTTTGACCGACTAATTGATCGACATGGCTGAGCTGAATTGAGTTAGGACATCTAGTCGGTTCATGAAGAGTTGCCGACCGACTAGATCGTCATCTAGTCGGTTGGTGACTCTACTTGAACCAACTAAGATGCACTAGAAGCCGAGAGAAGAAGCGATAGGCTTCGAGAAAGTTTCTAATGGCTTCTAAGATAATCCTAGCTCTAAGATATGAGCGATATGAAGATAGACATGTAAGAATTACTCAAGGCTTAACATTCTATAAATCGAAGCTAAAAGACTAATGAATAAAACCTTAAGAAACGGTCTTCGAAAGATTCGATCAAATCTTCATGACTTCCAAAAAGGTCCAAAAGCTTCAACGAAGCTTTAGGCATTGAATACGAGCTTTGAGAAGTCTTAAGATGTCGCTTTGAGTATTCTCGTCAGCCTCTATACCGTTAACACTTTTTTGGCTTTAAAAGTTGGCGCCGTTTGCGGGAAACATCAGTCGACATCCCGAAGCATCACACCAGCAATGTCGGCTGGACCCAGCAACCCCGGACTAAACATTGGCCAAAATGAGAACCAGAACACGGACAGCGTTCAAGTCGAAGACGTTGCAAAATCTGCGTCTTCAACGAAGGGGGCTAGAGTATGTAAAGTTTCTCAGTAGCAATTCGACCAATTTATCGAGAAGGTCAAAAAGAGCATCAGGGTATTAGTCGCCGTAGTGCAGTAAAGCATTGGGCGCCCGCCTACAACAAATGAGCTACCACCACCTCCAAATCCAACACCTGTGAGGGAAGTTGATCCTTACAGGGATCCTAGAGATCCCAGGGTGGATCGACAGGAGAATGCACCGCTCAATACAACTCCTACATCTTACCAGAATGAGAAGATGGGGAACAACAACCGTGCAGTCGGGCACCAAGGAGGTCCTAGCCCATCTAACAATGGACGATCCGCCTGCACCATCCTCGAGCATGTAATCGACCAAGTCACTCAGGGCTCTAACCCTCCTGATTTTGCAGGCGGCAACGAGAGGAGGGAGGCAGAGAAAATCCCCAACCATTCCTCCGGTGCTACTCACCTGTAAGGCGGAGATGGGCGGACCCAACTTCTCCTTCCCGCCAACCGATGAACCCCGCTGAAGGAGAACATCACATCTGCTCAGTTCCTCCTGAAGTTTAAACTACCCCCTGTCGACATTCGACGGCAAGGATGATCCTTAGGAGCACGTCCGCAGATACCAAAACGTGATGTTGCTTCACGGCGCTGATGAACCATACCTTGCTGAGCCTTCCACACCACCCTCATCAAAGCGGTAGACTGGTGGTACAACGGGTTGCCCGATGACTGCATCAGGTCTTTTGACGAGTTGTCTGACTTATTTTACATGCAATTCATTGCAGGGCACCGCCGTAAAAGAAAATCTTCACATCTATTCTCTTTGAAGCAGAGAGAGAAGGAATCGATCTGATCCCTCGTCTGGTGATTCAACGACGAAAGACTAGAGGTGGAAGATACCCCAGACGTGATGGTCATTATAGCTTTTGTCCAAGCAGTCCGAGACAAACACCTTCTTAGGGCACTTCACCAGTTTCCACCAAACAACCTGGTGGAGCTGTTCAATATAACTGATCGGTTCAAGTCTCGAAAGAGGCAATCGAATCTATGGAAACCGACACTCCAACTCGTCGAGGAGAAGCAAAACAAGAAAAGCAACACCAAGGAACCCCTCGTCAAGAGCCTTAGGATAAGCGACGAAGGGAAAGGAGCTCTCGGAGCAAAGAACGCCCTACCAGAGCAAATGCCCCCAAGCAGAAGTCCTAGCTTACGCTCCCCGAGAAGAGCTCACCAACGAACCCGTTAAGAAAAACAGGTATGAGAAAAGGGATAACCTCAAATTCTGCAAGTATCACAATGACTACGGGCACGAAACAGACGATTGTCGGATATTGAAGAAGGAGATCGACGCGCTAGTCAAGCGTGGTCATCCCAAAAGGCCTGGTGACAACCAGCCAGGCAAAGAAGGGACCTCCAAGCAGAAAGGCAAAGGGCAGATGGCCGGGTCACCTACCACCAAAGTGGTAAACAAGCAAGCTTCTGGACCAGAATCGAATAAGAGCCATGCGAAAGCAACCCCGAGCGATATCAAAATGCCTGTAAACTTTTTTCTTCCATGTCAAGGCATTTATTTCATTATAATAAAGTTTGACTTTTCCATTCGTCTATGTCTCTTTCGACCATGACACTCATGAATTATGTGAGAACTTCACCATTTAAACGCTCAGTTAAACCCGAGGAGCACACTACTTATGAGGATGCACCCCTTAGTAAAAATTTAAAAAGAACGTGCTCATGTCAATTCATATTGTCTCAGTGAAAGTAAACTGAGACCCTAACGTGTCGTCGGTCGTAAGACGAAGGGGTCACCCCCTCGCAACTGAACGATCCTAACGTATCGTCAGTCGTAAGACGAAGGGGCCACCCCATCGTAACTGAACGACCATATCATGTCATCAGTGGTAAGACGACGCGACCACCCCTTGCAACTGAACGACCATATCATGTTGTCAGCCGTAAGACGAAGGGACCACCCTCTCGCAACTAAACGAACCCTAATGTGTTGTCAGCCGTAAGATGATAGGGCCATCCCATCGCAACTGAATGACCATATTATGTCATCAGTCGTATGAGGATGAGGCCACCCCCTCGCAACTGAACGACCATATCATGTTGTCAGCCGTAAGACGAGGGGCCACCCCCTCGCAACTGAACAATCCTAATGTGTCGTCAGTCGTAAGACGAAGGGGCCACCCCCTCATAACTGAACGACCCCTAACGTGTCGTCAGCCGTAAGACGATAGGGCCATCTCCTCGCAACTGAATGACTATATCATGTCGTCAGTCGTAAGACGATGGGGCCACCCCTCGCAACTGAACGACCATATCATGTCATCATCCGTAAGACTAGGGACCACCCCCTTGCTACTGAACGAAAATAACGTGTCGTCAGTCGTAAAAATGAAGGGGCCACCCCTCGCAACTGAACGACCATATCATGTCGTCAGCCGTAAGCCGATGGGACCACCCCCTTGCAACTGAGCCACCATATCATGTCGTCAGCTGTAAGACGATGGGGCCACCCCCTTGCAACTGAACGACCATATCATGTCGTCGGTCGTAAGACGAGAGGCCACCCCTTGAAACTGAACGATCCTAACGTGTCGCCAGTCGTAAGATGAATGAGCCCTCCCCTCGTAACTGAACGACCCCTAACATGTCGTCAGTCGTAAGACGATAGGGCCACCCCCTCGCAACTGAACGACCATATCATGGCGACATCCATAAGATGAGAGGCCACCCCTCGTAACTGAACGATCCTAACGTGTCGTAATCGTAAAACAAAGGGGCCACCCCCTCACAACTAAACAACCATATAATGTCGTCTGCCGTAAGACGATGGGGACACCCTCTCACAGCTAAACGATCATATCATGTTGTCAGCTGTAAGACGATGGATGGGGTTTAGAGGTACCCTTAGGGAATAAATCTATGCCAGTCCTACGTTGGACGGACGATAGAGGCAGAAAAAACATGAATCGAAAAAAGCATTAAACAATTTTACAGAATAGCCATAAGGATATCAAAGACCCTAGCCAGGATCTCTACTATCTTGGGGTGGATCTAACCACTCCAAAATAGATCTAAACTACTACAATAATATAAATGAAAAGCTTTTAAAGTACATACCCGGAACTTTGCTTACACCGGAAAAGTATCATTTTCAGTAACAACTTAAGCTCCCCGAACCAAGCCGCCTCTGCGCCTCCGAAACTGGTCCACCCGAAGCGAGCAGACACCGTGCTTCTGAGCCAATCACTCGTCGAAGAAAGTTTCACTTGAGAGCGATCCGCGTCTTAGACTTTGGATCGAATCTAATCATCCTCGTCGCAAACGAAGGAATCAGACGATTTATAGGAGGAAAGAAAAATTTCGTCTTGGATTGATCGTGCTCAAAAACTTTTTGAATCTACTCGATTCAGAGACTTGGTGCAAGTTTTCTAAGGGGTGACGACCCCTATTTATATAGGGAGCCAGACCCCCTTACTTGTCGCACGAGCCTTCCACTCCCAAGTGTAGGAGTGTCAATGCAATATAAAATTTATAACCGGCGAGTACCGGGTCGGACCACGGGGACAAGTCGTTCTACACTCGCAAGCTTGATCGATAAAGAAAGGTAAAGCGTGATACAACCACCTCACTAAGTGAATGTAAGAGGGAAAAAGTGTGGTGAATCTACAATCCAAACATAAGTAGGTAGGGTTTGAGAACCAAATGGAGTTTAGGATAGCTAGAAAGAGAGTATGAGATGTAGGTTCAGTAATGTTGGTGTTAATCAATCTCAAATGACCCACATATAATTCAATTGGGCCTCCGGCTATGGCAAGCTCAATCGGTAAATTTAGTATTCATGAACACAATAATTTGCAATAAGTATGGATGTATCATCATAGCACTAATCAAAATAGGATCATGGACTTTTCCCAAAGTGTGCCCTCTTGGGTCTTAACCAATGAAAGTGTGCCCTAACAATTCATCCAAAATAAACATGAAAATAGGCAAGAGGCAAGAGGCAAGGAGAACTAAGATTAACAACCAACCATCATGAATCACAACCCAAACATTTAACACTACTCAATCATAATGAAAAAGATGGAATCTTTATACAAAAATATCATCCCAAGTTCATTACAAAAGAGAGATGCTAAAAATACAAAAGGGAGAGGAAAGATTTCACCCAAGATGTCTCCCAAATGAACTATTGCATCCACCTATTTGCTCCTCCTCCAAGCTTCTAACCTCCCACATGGCCTCCAAGCCCTAGAATTTCAGATTAGAAAGAAGATTGGGCTGAAAACAGCCCTCAAAACGTCTAAAAACCCATTCCAGCAATTCGGGTCTGTTTTGGGGCATTGTGTGTCGAAATTTCGCCCCAAACCCCGCTCAAACCCGCAAAGAAGCCCTCTCAAGTACTCAAAATAGGCTGCGGGTCGGGCGCTGGGCGCGCCCGACCCGCGGGTGCTGGGCGCTCCCGACCCGCGGGCGCTGGGTGCACCCGTAAAACGAACAGGGGGAGGGCGGGGGCACGCGCTCTGCGCGTCCCCCGCCTGCGGCTGCCGTGGGCCGGACAAGCGGGCTAGCCCAGAAAGCGGGTATTTGTTTTTTTATTTTTTTAAAAAAATCAGCGGCCCGCTCCTTGTGCGGGCCGCAGGACTCCAATACTGTTTTTCCTTTATTTTTATTTGTTTTTTAAATTCCCAGAATAGCTTCCAAAATTTCCAAAATAGCTCCAAGCTCCAAAAAATCCTGGAAAAATTCCAGAAAATTCCCAAGAGTACCTGAAAAATAAGAGAAGCTAATATTAGTCCATATAAATTGCATTTTATGTATAAAAAGAGAATAGGCTTTAATATTACACAATATCGCAAAAACGCACATATCAAAGACAATATAAACATGATATACACATAAAATGCACAGAAATGGGGGGAAAATATGCAATTTATATCCTGAATCACACCCCCAACTAGCTTTTTGCTAGTCTGTAGCAAAACAAGCGATATATTCGGATTCTCAACAAAGCACACATCCAATTCCACAATGTTCATGGCACAAGGAAAATTTTCAACATCATCTCAATTTCAATATACCAACTCATAAAAGAGAGCAAATTCAAGAGCAATACTTCAATATGGCCCAAACCAACAAAGTATAAGCAAAGGTTGCATTTATTGAGATTAAAACATAAGCGTGTCATAATATCACAATCTTCAAGAACTTAGCCAAAACACCACTTAGCTTTCCTAATTCATGGATGTTTGAAATGTGGATCATGTTTATTCATTTCAATTTTTTATATATGAAACTTAGGATGACCCATGTAACAAGGGTTCGGTCAATGACTCCCAAATCAGAAGATTTTGGGGCATTGGGCAAAAAAGGACCCCACGGACCTAATAACTCGAATCACCTAAGATTCGCTTATTTTTCTCTCGTGCACTCCCCTAATCCTATCTTTCGACACGAATCCCCAATGTTTCGTGAGGACCCGGCTACTTGACAAAACTAGAAGAATGATGCACTTATTCTTTTTTTTCTTTTTTTCTTTTTTTGATCCAACACACCAATCAACCTCTCCTCAAGCATAAACCAAGCATATATTCAAGGCCAAATCCCATCAAATTGAAAACCAATCCACATTAATGACTTAATCCAACTCGTGCATCGCAAATTTTGTACAAAACTAATCCAAACCACATCGAAGACAAAATTCATCGAATTATGCACTAGTTTTATGAGTGGCATATTAAAGTTGATCCCATGAAGAAAAAGCAATAAAATGCATGCCAATCACAATTTAGGAGTTTGAAAATAAAGTTTGAATCCAAATGTATGCATGAATAAGAAGCGTGTAAGGGATTAAGCATAAAGCTAGCAGCGTAGGGACGAGGAGGAAAAATATGATATGCAATAAAGAGCAATGGGTGATGGCAAAATGGAGGTATCTCTAAAAAAATTTAAGCTAAAATCGAAATCCTAACAATCCTAAAGATTCTAACACTCCCCCCCCAACTTAAAATAAACATTGTCCTCAATGTTGGGAGAGTATTAGATCTCACAAAAGATCCTAGAACAAAAGCATATTGTAACGACTGCTTTTCATGTATCTGGATTTAATATAATATAATATATGTTTTGGTGGATTTTCTCCTCTTGTGTGGTTCTCGCCTTCTCCCTTAGGATTGTCGATTTCGAAGTAAGTCATTCGTGACGGACTTCATAACGGTTGTATCTAACTGTTAGATCAAGCCTAGGAGTCTTAGGAATCGATCCCGGGGCCCCGCGCTCCGTATCGGTACTTTTCTGTGCTCATTAGCCGGTGTAAGAAGGGCCACCGACCGACTAGATGACGATCCAGTCGGTCGGCAATCCTTCTTGGACCGACTAGTTAGCTTTCTAAATTTCTCAGAGTTACTGTTTATCGTTAGTCGGTCTAAGAACGTTGGTTGACCGACTAGGTTGCAAACTAGTCGGTCAGGCAATGCTTCTTGAACCGACTAACTCATCAAGTTATTTTTGTATCAGTTACTGTTCACTCTTAGTCGGTCTAAGAACGTTCATCGACCGACTAGATGCCAAACTAGTCGGTCAGTACTTGTTCATGGACCGACTAACTCTAGAATCCTATTTTCGTTCAGGAGTTACTGTTTGCACTTAGTCGGTCTGCGTTGGTCGACCGACCGACTAGTTGCCAAACTAGTCGGTCAGTGGTTGCTCTTTGACCGACTAACCAGTGTTAAAACCCTAATTTCTGGGCAGCCGCCAGCCCAACCTATTTAAACCCAACCCATTCGACTTCTTCTTCTCCAACACGACCCAAAAACCCTAAAAACTTCCCCCTTCAGCCCCCATCTTCCTCCAAGCTCCATTTCTCCATTCCAAGCCCTAGAATCATCATCCAATCCATCCATCTACTCTATCTACCTCTCATCTTCCACAAGATCTCACCAAAATCCATCAAATCCCCAAAACCCCCAAAACCCTAGTTTTCCCAAACTTCTCCATTTGCTTCCAGATCAGAACCTAGGGTTCTCCGGAGTGTTTCTCCCGCCTTCTCTCGGTAAGAAATCGTTCTACCGTGTTTTCATAACTTATTTATAATTTTACGAAACCCTAATATAATTTCATGTTGTTTGATGATTATTCCCCCAAAACAGCGATTTCCTCGTAGATTGGCGTCCGTGTGACGAAGTAATCGTCCACCCCCCCGGTGCTAGGCAAGTGAAACTTGCCACTTAGGGTTTAGGCCATGTTTTAGGCCATTTGCATGTTGTAGGCGTAAAAGAGGCTAGGCGACTAAATGATACTCGCCTAGGCGCAAATTGGGGAACTAGCTTGACAACGAAGCTAGTTCCAACACATATAGCATGTTGCACAACTCCCATGTCATGTTTACTTTCAATTAACGGTACGCGAATATGTTCATGTCATTGCATTTCGCCTGTCACGTTTAATTCAATTAACTGTACGCAAATAAATTGTCATGATCTCGCATTCTTTAGGTATTGCTGTGATTGCGTAGCTTCGCTACAATGTTGTGTTCCTGGCTCGTGTTCCAGAAGCGGGCCATGTGTTGGTTGATAGCCAATGCCCGAATTGCGTGTTCCGGCTAGGTGTTCCATACGCCATATTAGTGTTCCTGGCTCGTGACCAGAAGCGAGCATAATGAGTTGGAAACCCCAACGCTCGATGTATTGAATTGTGAACTAAGAATGCGAGCTCAATGTGCGGGGCAACCTCAGGCTCACTAGCTGAGCTCAATGTGCGGGGACCCCAGGCTCCATATCGTGTGAATATTGGGTAGTGTTTAGTGCCGATCGGTCTGAAATGCTATGCCATTCAGCGAATGGCGTAAACACCTACAAAATGTGAATGTATTGAATTGATAGTAGCTTGGCTACTCTTGCCTTGTCCCGATGATTGTTCTCTTGTACAAATTGTCTTGCCATGTTTTAATTGTGCACTCATGTTATAACTGCCATGTCATGCATACTAAACTGCTAGGTTGCTAGATGCCTCACTTTCAGTTTCCTTGCCCAAGTCTTTTAGACTTGCTGACATGTGCCCCTTTACTCTTTTGGGTGACACATGTTAGATCCCGAGCCCGAGTACCTCGTTGAGGACGAGGTGTTTGCTGACGCCGAGCCTGAGCTTGTGTTTGACGGGGAGTACGTGGACACTGGGGACCAGTCCTAGTGTCTTCGCTGTGTTTTACTTTTATTAGACAGTTGTTTTGTTATCGGTGCGTAGCACCCATACTTTGTTGTTGTCGTTTCTTTTGTTGGCCTTGTTCTGGGCCTTTAGACTCTTTTCTTTTAGCCTGGTGGCTTTTCTGGATGTTGGACTTATTTTCTTGTTGGAAAATGTTTGAGATGTGGAATTTTATTTCAGTCTCTCCTTTTATTATTATTGTTATTCTGTCGTGGTTACAGGGACCTGTTTATGTATTGTGACGCTTATCGGGTTTGGGGCTTCACAGCTCCACTCTCGTGCGGACCTTTTCACGTCTCGCCTCCATTTTAGGGAAGCGGGTCGTGACAGGTTTTAGTGGTGGCCCATGCAGGTCCCCTTCTGTAACTGCGATCTTTGGAATAGCGATAATAATATTAGAATGTCCAATGAATTAAGTTCGTCGTCCGAGTCATAAGCTATGAGTCTAATCTGATTCGTTTTCTGTGTCACTAGATGGCAGGAAGGCGTTTCACCCGTGGTGGGGGCAGTGGTGCGCTCCCTCATGATGAGGAGCCTGAGCGGGAACCCACCAGCGGTGAGATGATGCGGATGATGATCCAGATGATGCAAGTGCAGCAGGGCGTGCTTTTGCAAGTCCAGAATGCTCCACCTGCTCGAGCTGCCCGGGCCCTTCCGGATGCCCCTCGCTCTGAGCCAGGAGCGAAGCAATTTTGGGAGCTGGGTCCCGCATATTTTGATGGTTCTGAGGGTCCTCTGGCTACCGATGAGTGGATTCGGAACGTTGAGGACAATCTGAAGATGGCCAAGATCACCCCGGCTGGATGGGTTGATTTGGCGAAGAGGCAGCTGAAGGATAACGCCAGGAATTGGTGGGATGCGGAAGAGAAGTTGTTGGTGAGCCGATAGCTTGGGCTACCTTCAAAGCCAGATTTGAGGGTGAGTTCTTCCCGAAGGCTGCCAAGGAGGAGATGCTGCAGCGTTTTATCGATTTGAAGCAGGGGAACTCGTCGGTGGACATGTATCACCAAGAGTTCATGAGGCTGAGTCGGTTTGCACCAAAGATGGTGCAGGACGCTGAGGAGAGGGCTCAGAGGTTCCTGCAGGGGCTTGCTTCGGAGCTCCAGAGTTTTGTGACCTCCTCTGACCGGGAGTCTTATCAGAAGGTTCTGGTCGCTGCAAAGAGGCAGGAGCTGCTCGTGAACCAGAGGAAGGGATCTGTTGTTGGTGCTGGGAAGAGGCCTGTGGAACAGGCGAGAGCTGTGGTTAGACCTGGATTCAGGCCTAACCAGTCTGCTCAGTTTAAGAGGCCAGGAGGGTCTATTCCGAAGTTTTGCCATTTCTGTGGCAAGCCTGGTCACATCAAGGATCAGTGTCGGAAGTTTCTGGGCCAGTGTCTGGTTTGCGGTGATGCTTCTCATGTCGCGAAGGATTGTCGGCATGCGGATCCGCTGCGGAGGGCTCCTGTTGCAGCTCAGCCGTTGCAGCAGCGAGCGCCTGATCCTGCTGGACGTGGAGCAGCTCTTGTTCCGCAGAGGCAGGCTTTTCGGTAGGCTGTTCCGCCGAGGAGGCAGGCTTTTCTGATGACCGCTGCGGAGAGCGCGGCTGTGGATGAGGTTATCGCAGGTAATCCTCACTCTAGCTGTTACTTTCCTAGCTGGTTTTGATTGTTAGATTGTGTTGGTTGCTTGAACATGGTTGTTTGCTAGATTAGGGTTTGATTGTTAATTGCTTGATTAGGTGTGATTTTGGTTTGCACATTTCCTGCATGAGTCCTCTTTGACTCTGGTGCATCGATGTGCATTATTTCTCGGAGCTTCGTGGAGAGGCATTCCTTGTCGACGTCCCCTCTCCCCAAGAGTTGGAATATCGTTACAGGGAATGGTGTGGTCTCGGTGCATCGTGGTTGCAATTCTTGCTCGTTGGTGGTCTGTGGACATGAGCTTTTCGCTGATTTCATTGTCCACGACATCATCAACTATGATGCAGTTCTTGGGATGGATTGGCTGGCGAGCTTCTATGCTACGATCGACTGTCGGAGAAAGAAGGTGGTGTTCGAGATTCCCGGACATCCAGTGTTTGAGTTCAGTCGTGGTAGCAGTTCGCTTGGTCCTGTCAGATTTCGGGCCAGGCCGGTGGAGGCTGTGGCTATGCAGATGGAGCTGGAGTGGCCAACTGTGGTGCGTGATTTTGACGACGTCTTCCCCGAGGAGATGTCTGGTTTGCCGCCTGATCGAGCTTTGGAATTTTCTATCGATCTTGTTCCAGGTGCGCAGCCGATTTCGAAGGCGCCGTATCGTATGGCACCTGCTGAGTTGGAAGAGTTGCGGAAGCAGTTGGATGAGCTTTTGCAGAAGGGTTATAATAATCCTAGCGTGTCTCGTGGGAGCACCGGTGTTGTTGGTTAAGAAGAAGGATGGTTCGCGTCGCATGTGCGTGGACTATCGGGAGTTGAATGCGGTGACCATTAAGAATAAATACCCGTTGCCTCGCATTGATGATATTTTTGATCAGCTTGGAGGTTCGAGGGTGTTTTCTAAATTGGATCTGAGGAGTGGTTACCATCAGTTGAAGGTGAAGAAGGGAGATGTTCCGAAGACAGCGTTCAGGACGAAGTATGGACATTACGAGTTCGTGGTTATGCCTTTCGGCGTAACTAACGCGCCCGCAGTTTTCATGAATCTGATGAACCTGATTTTCTACGACTTTTTGGATAAGTTTGTCGTTATCTTTATTGACGACATTCTGATCTATTCGAAGTCGGAGGAAGAGCATGCCTCGCACTTAAGGACGGTGTTGGAGATTTTGAGGAAGCATCGGTTGTATGCTAAGTTTTCGAAGTGCGAGTTTTGGCTGGATCGAGTTGCTTTTCTCGGGCATGTGGTGACTGGAGATGGTATTTCAGTGGATCCCGAGAAGATTAGGGCCATCAGGAAGTGGCCTGTTCCGTCGTCTGCGTCTGAGATTCGGAGTTTTCTTGGACTTGCTGGTTATTATCGGCGATTCATTAAGGACTTTTCTCGTATTGCTGAGCCGATGACCAGGTTGACGCGGAAGGATGTTGCTTTTGCTTGTTCGGGTGATTGTGAGAGTGCTTTTGGTATTCTGAAGGAGAGGTTGACGACTGCCCCTATTCTTGTTGTGCCTGATCGCAGCGGTGGATTTGAGATCTTTTGCGATGCATCTGGCAAGGTCTCGGTTGTGTGTTGCATCAGCATGGGCACGTTGTGGCGTATGCGTCTCGTCAGCTTAAGGTTCATGAGAAGAATTACCCGACGCATGATTTGGAGTTGGCTGCCGTTGTGTTTGCTCTTAAGATTTGGAGGCACTTCTTGCTGAGTGAGAAAGTGAAGATTTTCACCGATCACAAAAGCTTGAAGTATATTTTCACTCAGAAGGAGCTCAACATGCGACAGCGTCGATGGTTGGAGCTTATGGCGGATTATGATATCGATTTGCGGTATCACCCTGGTAAGGTGAATGTGGTTCCGGATTCTTTGAGTAGGCTTCCGGCGGTGATGATTTTGACCTCGCAGTGGAGATTGCGGCAGGATTTTTGCGAGTCTGGTATTGAGATTGTTCTTCCTGGAAAGGCTTCGTCGTTGATGTACATGCAGGTACAGTCGACGATCGTGGATCGGATTAAGGCTGGCCAGGCTGAGGATCCGAAGCTGGTGAGGATTCGGGAGCAGGTGGAAGCCGGTCTGCGGACTGACTTTTTGATTCATGAGGATGGCTCGCTGAGGTTTGGAGCCAGGTTGTGTGTGCCTGCTGGGGATATCAGAGAGGAGCTGATGGTGGAGGCACACAGTTCGCCGTATTCTGTGCATCCTGGTGGCACCAAGATGTACCAGGATCTTCGTCTGAATTATTGGTGCATGGTATGAAGAGGAGCGTGGCTCGGAGTGTAGCCAAGTGCTTGGTTTGCCAGCAAGTGAAGGCGGAGCATCAGCGTTCGGCTGGGTTGCTACAACCGCTTCCGATTCCGGAATGGAAGTGGCAACACATCACTATGGATTTCGTGACTGGACTACCTCGGAGTCCGAAGCAGAATGACGCGATTTGGGTGATCGTAGATCGATTGACCAAATCTGCGCACTTTATTCCGTTCCGAGTGGGACAGTCCACTGAGGCGCTAGCGAGGAGATATATGGAGGTGAAATCCTTTTACTCTCCGTTTTATTTCCTTTTCCTAGTTTGGATAGTGATGTAACGTGAATCGTGCAGGAAGTTGTGCGACTTCACGGAGTCCCCGTGAGTATCGTGTCTGACAGAGACACGAGGTTCACATCTCAGTTTTGGCAGAGTTTGCAGAAGAGCTTGGGTACGCGTCTGAGTTTCAGCACGGCGTACCATCCGCAGACGGATGGCCAGTCCGAGAGGACGATTCAGATTTTGGAAGACATGCTGAGGGCGTGCATGTTGGATTTCAAGGGTTCGTGGGCGGACCATCTACACTTGGTGGAATTTTCCTACAACAACAGCTTCCAGGCGAGTATTGGCATGGCGCCTTTCGCCGCTCTTTATGGGAGGAAATGTCGATCGCCATTGAGTTGGGATGACGTTGGTGATCGGAGTTGTTGGGACCTGAGATGATCGTGGAGGCCGTGGATATCGTCAGGAATATTCGGGAGAGGTTGAGAATTGCTCAGGACCGTTTTAAGCATTGGGCGGATGCTAACGTCGTCCTTTGGAGTTTCAGCCGGGCGACCATGTGTTCTTGAAGATTTCCCCGAATCGTGGTGTGATTCGTTTTGGGAAGCGTGGAAAGTTGAGCCCGCGATACATTGGACCGTTTGACATTTTGGAGAGGGTTGGCGAGGTAGCTTATCGCTTGGCCTTGCCGCCATCTTTGGAAGGAGTTCACAATGTTTTCCATGTGTCACAGCTTCGTCGATACATTAGCGATCCGTCTCATGCGGTGGATTTTTCGGAGATTACCGTTCGCCCCGATTTGACGTATGACCAGTATCCAGTGCAGATTCTGGACAGGCGTCAGAAATCGCTTCGGAACAAGATTGTCAATCTTGTGAGGGTGATGTGGCGACATGGTTCACCTGGAGAGTCTACTTGGGAGAATGAGGATGAGATGCGAGAGCGTTTCCCCCTTTTGTTTCCGGACTCGTGAGTTTTTGGAAATTCCGAGGACGGAATTTTTCTTAAGTTGGGGAGGATGTAACGACTGTTTTTCATGTATCTGGATTTAATATAATATAATATATGTTTTGGTGGATTTTCTCCTCTTGTGTGGTTTTCGTCTCCGTAGATTTCATTTTCGATCGATTCGTCGTATTTTCTCGCTTCTCCCTTAGGATTGTCGATTTCGAAGTAAGTCATTCGTGACGGACTTCATAACGGTTGTATCTAACTGTTAGATCAAGCCTAGGAGTCTTAGGAATCGATCCCGGGGCCCCGCGCTCCGTATCGGTACTTTTCTGTGCTCATTAGCCGGTGTAAGAAGGGCCACCGACAGACTAGATGACGATCCAGTCGGTCGGCAATCCTTCTTGGACCGACTAGTTAGCTTTCTAAATTTCTCAGGAGTTACTGTTTATCGTTAGTCGGTCTAAGAACGTTGGTTGACCGACTAGGTTGCAAACTAGTCGGTCAGCAATGCTTCTTGAACCGACTAACTCATCAAGTTATTTTTGTATCAGTTACTGTTCACTCTTAGTCGGTCTAAGAACGTTCATCGACCGACTAGATGCCAAACTAGTCGGTCAGTACTTGTTCATGGACCGACTAACTCTAGAATCCTATTTTCGTTCAGGAGTTACTGTTTGCACTTAGTCGGTCTGCGTTGGTCGACCGACCGACTAGTTGCCAAACTAGTCGGTCAGTGGTTGCTCTTTGACCGACTAACCAGTGTTAAAACCCTAATTTCTGGGCAGCCGCCAGCCCAACCTATTTAAACCCAACCCATTCGACTTCTTCTTCTCTAACACGACCCAAAACCCTAAAAACTTCCCCCTTCAGCCCCCATCTTCCTCCAAGCTCCATTTCTCCATTCCAAGCCCTAGAATCATCATCCAATCCATCCATCTACTCTATCTACCTCTCATCTTCCACAAGATCTCACCAAAATCCATCAAATCCCCAAACCCCCAAAACCCTAGTTTTCCCAAACTTCTCCATTTGCTTCCAGAATCTGAACCTAGGGTTCTCCGGAGTGTTTCTCCTGCCTTCTCTCGGTAAGAAATCGTTCTACCGTTGTTTTCATAACTTATTTATAATTTTACGAAACCCTAATATAATTTCATGTTGTTTGATGATTATTCCCCAAAACAGCGATTTCCTCGTAGATTGGCGTCCGTGTGACGAAGTAATCGTCCACCCCCCGGTGCTAGGCAAGTGAAACTTGCCACTTAGGGTTTAGGCCATGTTTTAGGCCATTTGCATGTTGTAGGCGTAAAAGAGGCTAGGTGACGAAATGATACTCGCCTAGGCGCAAATTGGGGAACTAGCTTGACAACGAAGCTAGTTCCAACACATATAGCATGTTGCACAACTCCCATGTCATGTTTACTTTCAATTAACGGTACGCGAATATGTTCATGTCATTGCATTTCGCCTGTCACGTTTAATTCAATTAACTGTACGCAAATAAATTGTCATGATCTCGCATTCTTTAGGTATTGCTGTGATTGCGTAGCTTCGCTACAATGTTGTGTTCCTGGCTCGTGTTCCAGAAGCGGGCCATGTGTTGGTTGATAGCCAATGCCCGAATTGCGTGTTCCGGCTAGGTGTTCCCTACGCCATATTAGTGTTCCTGGCTCGTGACCAGAAGCGAGCATAATGAGTTAGAAAACCCCAACGCTCGATGTATTGAATTGTGAACTAAGAATGCGAGCTCAATGTGCGGGGCAACCTCAGGCTCACTAGCTGAGCTCAATGTGCGGGGGACCCCAGGCTCCATATCGTGTGAATATTGGGTAGTGTTTAGTGCCGATCGGTCTGAAATGCTATGCCATTCAGCGAATGGCGTAAACACCTACAAAATGTGAATGTATTGAATTGATAGTAGCTTGGCTACTCTTGCCTTGTCTCGATGATTGTTCTCTTGTACAAATTGTCTTGCCATGTTTTAATTGTGCACTCATGTTATAACTGCCATGTCATGCATACTAAACTGCTAGGTTGCTAGATGACTAAAATCGAAATCCTAACAATCCTAAAGATTCTAACACTCTCCCCCAAACTTAAAATAAACATTGTCCTCAATGTTGGGAGAGTATTAGATCTCACAAAAGATCCTAGAACAAAAGCATATATAAAAAAAGAAAGTAAAAACATGCCACTAAAGCAAATAAAACTAAAACACTAATTTTATTTATTTACATTAATGGATAGAAAGCACCATGATCGAAGGGCGGATCTCGGATGTATAACGGTGGATGTAGATGATCCATTAGTTCCTTTCGCTCCTCTACCAGCTGCTTTGGAGCCAGGCCTCCACCGGCCTCCTTGGATTCCAACAATGCAACTCCCAGCGTCCCCTTTGGATAATATGTGTCATGTGGGAGACAAGCTGCATCAATCCAATCTGTGTCCTCATGCCATGCAACAAAAGCATTCCAAAATGGGTCGTCAGAGACACAAATTTAAATGTAAACGACGACGATCTGAATCAAAAATGTGCGGAAGTGCAAATTGGGATTCAGAAATGCAAGGCATGATATGGTGGAAACTTCCCTGAATAATGGCGCTAGGATGTGGTTGATGCACGATCTTAGGAGAAGAGGGAACTGGCCGCAGAGACAAATTTGGAGAAAAAGAAAACTCAGGCTCGATATAAATTATTTCGCCTTCGCTCTCCTCATCCTTGCTGTCAAGAAGTATAGGCTCTGCCGTCATCCCTAAGCTGTCCTAAAAATCATCGTGGATGCTGGCCTGGTGCGCATCCCGAGATGAAGGGTATATGACCTGCTGCACTGAAGTATGAGAAAGGTATAGCTCGGGCTCCGTCATGGTCTGTAAACTCACTCCCTCGCCCATATCATCCTCCTCCTCATCAAAGTAAGCCATCTCAGTAGTCCATCCCATGCACTCGTACACCTCAAAATGGGAATATGACGTAGGTGGAAAACAAGAATCCGACTCTCCAAAATCATCAATCTCGCTCTTTCCTTCACATGCCTCCACCTCAACATCACCACCAATAAAGAAATGCATCGTGTCATCAACATGGTCGACATGCACCCCATCATCCGTCTCATCTGGCTCCTCAAGAAATGGACATTCAGCTTTCCCTACTTGGCTCCAATGCATCCCATCATCATGTTCTTCTTGTTCTTCAATAGGGTCACATTGGAATGAGCCCACAGCTGGTTCCTCGGGCTACTCCTGAACCTGTTGGACTGCGTCCTCATACTCTGCAAGGTTCCTTAGGTAACCCCATGAATCCTCGGTCGAATAATCAAAGAATTCTCCACCGCAGCTCATCTGCACGAAATCTCGCCCAGATGGTGATAACCCTTGTATAAAATATCTGCAGGAGATGATCTTTGTGGAAACAATGATGTGGGCACGCAAACATCAATCACTAAACCTCTGCCAAGCTTGATGGTAGGCCTCTCCATTAGCTTGGGTAAAGTTCGCTATATGCTGCTCCATGGCCTGTCGACCTTGTACATGCTCCAAGAAAATAGGCTAAAATACTCGGAGAAATTCAGCCTGAAATGACAACCAAGTAAAATGCGAGTCAAGATACAATAAATCAAACCACATTCTAACATTATCTTGCAAAGAATAGGGGAAGAATCTAAAATATATGCAATCATCATAAATATTCCCACCAAGACAAGAATACATCCACTCTTCAAACTTTTTCATATGTAAATAAGGGTTCTCCCACTCCGAACCATGAAAGAAAGGTGGAGATGGGATATCCTCCAAGTCAATGCATGAAATGTTTGAAGGTGATGCCATTTTTTAAATTTTTTGAAGAAAATGAAAATAAACGCAAAAGACTCAATAAGTTGAAAAATAAAGAAATCTCAAATCAAAAAGTGAAAAATAAAGAATCGGAAAAGACTCACACTAATAGTGGAAAGTATCTCGCCAAAATTTCTAAAATCAATCGAAAATATAAATGCAAAACCATTGTCCCCGGCAAGGCGGCAACGGTGCCAATTGATTGAACCGAAAAACGCGCAAAGGAAGCGCACCTTCCACTCCCAAATGTAGGAGCATCAATGCAATATAAAATTTATAACCGGTGAGTACCGGGTCGGATCACGGGGACACGTCGTTCTACACTCGCAAGCTTGATCGATAAAGAAAGGTAAAGCGTGATACAACCACCTCGCTAAGTGAATGGAAGTGGGAAAAAGTGTGGTGAATCTACAATCCTAACATAAGTAGGTAGGGTTAGAGAATCAAACGGGGGTTTAGGATAGCTAGAAAGAGAGCATGGGATGTATGTTCACTAATATTGGTGTTAATCAAGCTCAAATGACCCACATATAACTCAATTGGGCCTCCGGCTATGGCAAGCTCAATCGGTAAATTTAGCATTCATGAACACAATAATTTACAATAAGTATGGATGCATCATCATAGCACTAATCAAAATAGGATCATGGGCTTTTCTCAAAGTGTGCCCTCTTGGGTCTTAACCAATGAAAGTGTGCCCTAACAATTCATCCAAAATAAACATGAAAATAGGCAAGAGGCAAGTAGAACTAAGATTAACAACCAACCATCATAAATCACAATCTAAGCATTTAACACTACTCAATCATCATGAAAAGGATGGAATCTTTATACAAAAATATCATCCCAAGTTCATTACAAAAGAGAGATGCTGAAAATACAAAAGGGAGATGAAAGATTTTACCCAAGATGTCTCCCAAATGAACTCTTGCATCCACCTATTTGCTCCTCCTCTAAGCTTTTAACCTCCCACATGGCCTCCAGGCCCTAGCATTTCAGATTAGAAAGAAGATTGGGCTGAAAACAGCCCCCAAAAAAGTCTAAAAACCCATTCCAGCAGTTCGGGTCTGTTTTGGGGCATTGTAGGTCGAAATTTTGCCCCAAAACCCGCTCAAACCCGCAAAGAAGCCCTCTCAAGTACTCAAAATAGGATGCGGGTCCGGCGCTGGGCGCGCTCGACCCGCGGGTGCGGGGCGCGCCTGCAAAACGACAGGATGGCGGGGGCACACGCTCTGTGCGTGCCCCGCCTGCGGCTGTCGTGGGCCGGCCAAGCGGGCCGGCCCAAAAAGCGGCTGTTTGTTTTTTTATTTTTTTTTTAAAAAATCAGCGGCCTGCTCCTTGAGCGAGCCGCGTGCCTCCAATACTGTTTTCCTTTTTTTTTCTTTTTTTGTTTTTTAAATTCCCAGAATAGCTTCCAAAATTCTCAAAAATAGCTCCAAGCTCCAAAAAATCCTGGAAAAATTCCATAAAATCCAGAAAATTTACAGGAGTACCTGAAAAATAAGAGAAGATAATATTAGTCCATAGAAATCGTATTTTATGTATAAAAAGAGAATATGCTTTAATATTACACAATATCACAAAAACTCACATATCAAAGCCAATATAAACATGATATACGCATAAAATACACAGAAATGGGGGGAAATATGCAATTTATATCCCGAATCACTTGCTTCTGATTCCTTCTCGCCTTTCCGACTCCTTCAGGAGTCTGGAATTTGATCATTTAATGGAAAGTTAAGACCACCGCTTCTACAGCATTGAGCAGTGGTCTGCCGATGATTCTGTTGTACGCTGAATTAATCTTCACAACTATGAAATTTGTTATGCAAGTGACCTGTCGTAGATGCGTACCTAGGGTCACCGGTAGGGTGATGATGTCTGCTATTGGGCCAGAATGTTCGGTGAATCCTACAAGGGGTCCCAGAAAAGATCTCAACTCTGTTGAAGTTATCCTCATTCTCTCCAGCATGGTGAAGAAAATCACATCACACGAACTTCCAATGTCGATGAGTAACCTCTTCACGGTGATCTCGTTGATGGTGGCTGTGATGACGACGTCATCATCATGTGGCAGTTCTACACCCTCTAGATCTTCATCTGAGAAGGATATAGCAGGTTTAGAATCTCTGGGACGATTTCGTCCCACAGATATTGTCATCAACCTTCTGGCATATGAGCTTTGGAGCGAGGTCGACAGTTTCGGGTGAGGAGGACCTCCCATTATCATGTTGATGGAACTGACGCTGGGAGGTGCCAAGGCATCACTGGAGGGTGTTGATGGGTGCGTCGACATGGTCGAGATGCTTTGTCGACTAGAATGTCGACTCGTGTTTTCCCATAGACGACGCCAAACTGTTAATGCCAAAAATGACCGAAACAATTGTGTTGCTGACGTGGACCCCATCGTGCTGAGTCGGAGCCTCGTCAGCCAGTTAAGTGGGACCCTAGGTTGGAAGAAACAGGGTCGTTGATGGATGATGGTTGACTTGCAATGCTCAATCGACCCTCGAGCAGTTCATGTAACGATCGATCGAGGCAGAGAAGCTCTGGAGCGACCCTCGCATAAGGTTTAGATTGGAAGATCTGCACCACAAGGAAGTGGCAGGGGGGTCGAATCTGGGTTCCGACCCAAATCCCCTCTGATGCTTAAGTTAGAATGGGAACTTAAAGAAAAGAGGGAGCTTGGAGCAGCTGAGATCGACCCACGGAGGTTCGTATCAGATCTGACGTCACAAGCTCTTTTGTGGAAGAAATGGCAGAAGTATGTAGAGTGTAGAGTCCATGTATTAGATCTCGTACCTTGGAAGTTGGAACCCTTTTACCATTGTCCTTTCAGGTATTTATAGGCGTTGCTCCGGTGATTGCGACTAACCGTCTCTCATTGATTCGGGGGGGATCTTCTCCGGGATTGGTGATAACGACTGCATATTTACTTGGTCTCATTAACTCCCCCCTGAGTATCGGCGAGAGCTTAACGGTCGAGTGAGCCGTTCGTTTGACTGGGAATTACTCCCCTTAATGACGGGTTTCGGGTCGCAGACACTAAATGGGTCGGGTATTTTGACACTCTTTCATGATCCGTACCCTTGCACTAACAGGTAGGCAAAGGGGTCGAACGAGGGTAAACCTTATATTCTTTACTTTTTTACATTTTACCCGTGATTTACTATGGTCTGTTGTATATTAGAAAATTTTACCATGATAAATATTACTTACTATTGTGTACTCTGAAATAAAAATAATTACCATGGTCAAAATTATTTATTGGTCCGTGGTAAATCGGTAATAAATTACTAAAGTAAAAATTAATTCACATACATATCCCCCTCACCCCGTCAGGCTTATTTTGATCCTACAGAGAGTTTTTGAAATGTTTACAACGAGCTGCTCTGCTTCCTTTTTGAGTTAAAGGTTTGGATATGAGTATATTAGTAACTTTATCACCGACCTATTAAATATCTCACCTAATATATGATGGGCCTTTATTGGGCTATTGTTGGGCCAGGCCGCCCTTTTGAGCTTGGTGGACATGGTGACCTAATAAGGCTTTACCCGTAGTTCGATTTTGAAACGTGACCCATCTTTCTTCCATGTGTCCAATAATGAGTATGAAGAAGCAAAAGAAAAGAAGAAAAAATTGTTTTTCGTCACGGTATAAAATCAATTACAACAATTCATAGTTTTCTTTTTCATATCATATTACATTGCGACCTAATTTACACAAATTACATCCCAAAACACAAAGTTGACTGATTACAAGAACACCATAGTCTTCATAAACCTACATCATGATCACCCAAATACAAATATGACCGCCAACCCACTTGCATTCCCAACAACATCTAAAATGATGATATGATCAATCCAACTGAACTTTCCAAAATTAAACATCAAAAAGGCTTCATCTTGGAAACACAATTTCATTCTTTTTTTTTCTGTCGAAACCCTAAATTCGCAATTACTCATCAACATAAATCTGAAAAAGTTCAACTCAAACATATAAAGAAGCAAGAAGCAAGAATTCTAGTAACCCTAAATTGCTTCAGCCGCTACAACTTGGATAAAAAAGAGGGTAGACGTCATGTAGAATGATTAGCTTAAGTAATTCAGATTTTTTAACAGATTTTAAGGGTAGTTTAGTCATGAAAAGCTATTAATGTAGACACGTGGTAGCACACGTCCCATACAACGGCGCTCATTTTTTCCACATGGTATAGGGCATCACGATCGTTTTTTTGAAACTTATGGGTTATCTAATAAAATGTTCAAGTAAAATATGAAGTGTTAACAACTTTTTTTCAATACTATAGACTCACCCAACCTCCCTGTTGACTTTTATCAAAATTAGAGAGTACTCCCATCACTCCACATCTTTCACGTTGTGCTTGCAACAACAAAAACAAGAAACCTTGTGATAGCAACTTGCTACCAGCTTAAGGTTGAAAAGTAACCGTTTTGATAGTCAAGCATGAACCACTGTGGATCAGAGAGAAAGAGGAGAGGGATTTAAAAAGGTTTCCATTGATTGACGTGTACATGTTGGGCCCTCTGGCAGTACTGTAAGTGTGTTTGGCCTGAAATGATCCGATGAATCGAAATCCAAACTGACCTATTAGTCGAGCTGCGTGAGGGGGTTTCTCAACTAATAGAATACGTCTTACGTGAATTTCTCTCACGTAATCAAGCAATCGGTTGAGGAAATCAAGTGGCGGTTAAAGGGGTGGAGGGACTGGTAGTTACCCAATAAACAGAGAGGAGTTCTTCTCCTCTATCATTAATCAACAGCCGCTCTTCGGAATCCAAAAAAAAATCTTTTATGTTTCTATTCTAAGATCTCTGAATCCAATATTGGTATCAAAGCAAATTTTTCCCACGATCTGAGCATTACAACAGAAAAAACTTTCTTCCCGATCGCAGCACATCATATCAACCTATCTCCTTCATCGAGGCGAGCACGTCGTTCCACACGTTCTGTGCATCTTTCTAGAGCAACACGCGGCCCAAAGAATCAATTATGGTAGCAGCAACTCTTTTCTCGAAGACGCACACCAACCGGCCCGGCCCCTTTTTCCTCCACGCACCGAGGGCCATGCACCACGTGAACTTCCACGCTCTTGATCAGAGAACAACACAACAAGGCTACTCTCCTTCCCGAGGTGGTGCCACTGCTCTCCTTCCTGATGCGCTCAGACCAACATCTGATTTTTCAGCCTTGATCCTCGCACTGAGCAAGATAATCAAGGCTTGTGCTATATACACTGAATAGTCTTCGGTGCATGCACGTGAAGTTTTGCGAAGAGATGGCGAATGAGATGGACTATCTGCACCTCAAATTGAGGTGCAGAGATGTGATATTTATCTTAAAATGGAAAAAATAGTTCAAATCAAGGTCACTTCTTTCCCTCGTTCCTCCAATTTTTTCCAATTTTAGCCAACATCACATATCTGCACCTCATTTTGAGGTGCAGATAGTCTATCTCTGGATAATTGAGCAATGATGTGACTGGAGAGTGTTAAGGCCAAAATTGACCAGGACAGTTGTCAAGCTGACGGAGACTCGAAGCGTTGAGTTGGAGCCTTGTCAGCCTTCGGAGTGGGACCCTTGATTGGAAGAACCAGGGTCGGGTGATGGTAGCTGTAACGACCTGTTCTCGGGGGCCCGTTACTTATTTGGTTTATTCGCAGGTCTGCAGTTTATCAGTGAAATCAATATAGCCACGATGAAGAGAGGTACAATAATACTCAAGCCAGCGTACATTATTACAATCCACAAATTAAAAATACAACAAACAGCTCTCTTTCACCAAAATACATAAAGGAAGTACAGAAAGGAAATGCGAATAATGAAATACAACACATACACCAACACAAACAGCTAAACTCTGCAGCCTCCGGGCCAAACTCTGGCTCCTCAAAACTCAGGGGCTGCTTCTGTGATCTGATCGTCGGCTGCCGGTGCCATAAATGGAACCGTAGGTAAGTCACAATAATTCTAAATATAGAAAAGAAGCAGTGCACAAGTATGGCAAAAAATAACTACTTACACGCAAGCCAGAGTGAAAAGTAAAGTACTGAGCAACAACTGTACATAACTGGGTAGTAAGGGTAAACAAAACTGAAAAAGGAGAGAACAAACTGTACTGTGGTAGTGCAAGTATAAATCAAGCTAAGCAAGTGAAGCATACTACTGTTGTAGCTAAAAGTACGATGAGTAAAGCACTGGTGACTGCACACAAGGGTGGTAGGTAAAGTACATGTAATGCATAAAGTAAAAGGTGGTCGTGCAAGTACAATAAGTAACGCGTAAGAGTAGCCATGGTGATAGCAATAGTGAGACTAGCAGGCATGAACTGTAAGCAATTAAACATGCAAATTATTGAAAAAGACGTACAGTCAATGGTTATTTGGTGTTGGCATTAATTAACTACACTATGTGATGTGACTCACGTAGGAAAGTATGATATGCAACCATGTGTCACCTCTATTGCCATGGGGAGCAAATCTCGGGCGTCAACCACAATATACTTTGTCATTAGTTCTTTGTTTACGATGATAGTTAAGCTAGCTTTACTGGTCTACTTTCTTAAAGTAAAGTAAGGTGGATGCTAATAAATTTGAGGATAAAGACAATTCCAACAAACATGGAACACAAAAATTATTGTTTTAAAAGTTCGTACGAGCACACTATTTAATTTTCTAAATCTAGAATCCATTGTGACTTACAGATCTCGAGGTGATGGTAGTGAGCCGGGACTGGATCTAGTGCTGGTGCACGAGAATTGATACATGTAAACACAAGAAACAATTGGTTAAAGAATACGCTAATTTTTATTTATTTACCTAATCGTTTTGATTTTTAAAACTGATCGAAACATGGTCGAAAAACATTCTAAATTTTTATATAAGCTATATATAAGGAAAATAATTTTACTGCAAAAGAAAATATTTTTCAGAAGCTTCTGGTAATTTTATAATTTTTAGAAGCTCAAAAATCAATTTAAAATCTAATTTTAGTTAAGTAACGTAATCATTCAACAATTTATTCTGAATGCAAAACTAATTGGAATTATTCAAGTAGCAGTCAACACGGCCGTCTCGAAGATTACTATAACATATATTTTTCTTACGTATCAGTTTACGTGAAAATAACAAGTTATGAATTTTTAAAAGGAATTTACGTATTTAAGTTTTAGGGTTAAAAATTTATTCTGGAAAGACTAAGCGTCTGATTGAGATGAAACTAACGTCATTGGATCCAGAATGACATTTCCAATTTTCTGGAGCTGGTCTTGTATTTATCTGGGGCTTATATAATTAGTTATGAATTTAAAACCATAAAACCCCTTTAATAATTTATAAGAATACGGAAATACGAATATACGTTTTCGTATTTACGTAAATACGTCGAAAAATTACCTGTGCTTCTCCCTGCATGCGCGCGAGAGGGGGGTGTTTGCGTGCTCTCCGACGTCAGAGGTCAGAGGTGCAGCGAGGGCACGTACGGCGGCGGCGGGCTGAGTGGTCGACAGCGGTGTACTCCTCCGGAGGAGGAGAGCATGAGGAGAGGGGGAGCGACCGGCATGGGCGTGATGTGGGTCGTCGGCGTGGGGTGCTCGAGGTGCTGCAGTCGTCGTCGTCGGAGGGCGGTGCTGCGGTCTACGGTGGCGTACGGTAGCGAGGCGCGCTGGGGGCAGTCAAAGAGGGAAGCGCAGCGGCGGGGGCTGTTTGGGAGTTTCTTCGGTGGGTGAAGATGGCAGCAGGCGACAGGTCTCGCTAGGTCGGGGTCGAACGAGGACGACGATGGGCGATGACAGCGTGGTGGTCTTCGGGAGTGGACGGCGGAGGAGCGGGCGAGAGGGGTGTCGAGCGTGGCTGGGCAGTGCTCCGTCGATGGGTTCGACATCAGAGGGGCTGTGGGTGCGGTCGTCGGTGGTCGGGGCTCGCCGTGAGTTCTCGGTGATAGGGGAGAGAACGCACGGGTGAGAGAGTTGAGAGGGGGGGAGAGAGCTGAAGTTGGGGATGGATGAGAGAGGGAGAGTGTTTGAGAACGGGAAATGGGTTCGGTGAGCTGCGTGAAGGAGAGATCCTGGGTTGGGTTATTTATTGGGTTTAGTAATATAAGTAGTAAAATATAATAATAGAAATAATAAATATAATAATAATTGTAAGATTTAATTAGACGGTTGGATCTAACAACTTTAGGAGGTGGGATAAATGAGGTGGGTTAAGGGATGTAATTAGGGGTAGATCTAAGGTATTAATTACGGGTAAATGTAACTTAGTAAAAGTGATTAGTAAGGGTGAAACGTCATTAGTGAATGTAATTAGTAAAAGCGGAGGAATACAACCCCGTTTTCGAATACGACTCCGAAAAATTACGAAAAGATACCCACGAGATCGTATCGTCGCGAGGATCGCGAATACGAAACCCATTTCGGGGTTTGGGCTATAGAAATACTAGTTTTTGGTCAAAATGTTTAGAAAGCAGGTTTGCGGGTTCTAGTTTGATTTGGTATCATACAATTACGAAATTAAAATGGAGAGCCCTAAATGATCATAGGATGATACTGTAAAAGTTTGAATACGTTTTGATGTTGTTTGTATAAAAAATTAATTCATTCATTCAAAACAATAATAATTGAAAATGAATTTTTATCAAGATTATTTAGAGGTATTTGATGAAATCCGAACTTGCTGAAATACTCCATAATTAGTTTAATGCTTCAAAATATTTTGATAAGAATTTTTTAAAATCATTTTTGTTTTTAAAACTCCAGATCAACCATTATAAAGTAATGTTTAAAAATAAAAATACATTAAATACTTAAATTGATGTATTTAAAATACGGGTCGTTACATCCTATCCTCCTTAAAATAATTCCGTCCTCGGAATTAAGAAAGCCAATAATTGCCCAAGCAATCTAAACGATCGACTGGAAGGCTTAATGAACAATTACGAATTAGGAAAATAAGTTGTTAATAGCATGAAATATAATGTGATATCACAGCATCCAGAAAACAAGAGATGTTATATATGAATACTTACTATTGACATCACCATGGCTTCTATAGCTAGTCTCAAGACTAGCATTATCATAATAGTTATCTTGATTTCTCAAGTAGCCAAAATTACGATGCTGTAATGGTATGAGATACTGATTGCAAATGAACGAGTATAATATTAAAAGTGATAATTCATACCTCCAATCGCCTGGTTGATAGCTTCGACATCTTTTGTGACCATAGTGTAGGCCTGTCGTCTCGGTGGTGGAGCCTGTGGTTGCGCTCGTTGATACACCTTCTGTTGAGGGGGAAGTGGTGGTCGTTGCGGAGCGTTCCTTGCAAGGGCATCAACAGCATCTCTATATCTATCTTCTGGGCAATCCCTTGCTCCATGGTCCTTGGATCCACAAATCAAGCAACGGTTTAGGTACGAACGACATTCTGCTTTGGTGTGTCCAGTTTTACCACTTTAGAAGCACTTTCGATGTTGATTCGGTGCTGGCCTCTTAAACTGAGTCTAATGGACTGGGCGATACAGATGAGATGGAGATCGATGACTAGATCCATGAACAGATATAGGAGGTGGCGGCCTTCGGGGAGGGGCAGCTAAAGCTTGCTCTTGCTTCTCTCGTTCGATGAACTCGTTCCTGCGAGCTGCAGCAAGAACCTCGGTATGGGTACAGAGTAAGTGTCCGACCAAGCTCCAACGGATCTCTATATTTAGCCCTTGCTTGAAGCGTTGAGCTCAGGTCAGATGGATGGCAACCATCCCGGGAGCAAAATGGCTAAGCATCGTGAATTGGGCATCATACTGTTCCACAAACATGGAACCTTGCTTCAACCCAACGAACTGAGCTTGTAATTCCATCTGAGCTTCTGGTGAGAAGTACTGGGTGTAGAAGTGGTCGGTGAATGTCGCCCAGTCGATTGGTCGTTGTAGACGATCTTCAGCAGAGTTCCACTAGATTCTGGCTCCATCAGTCAGTTGGGACTTGGCAGTGTACACCTATGCATGTTTTTCTATCTGAGAAGCTCTCAAATTATCGTCGGTACTTTGCAGCCATTCTTCATCCTTCAGAGGACCATCCACGCCATTCCAGGTCTTCGGATGGAGTGACCAGAATTGTTGTATACCTCCTTCGGGCTGGTACTCTCCTCGTATAGCTTGAACCAGCTCTCTCAATGCGAGATCAGAAATCTGGTGCACCGTGGGAGGTGGTCTGTTACTGGTATGGTTGCTAGCTCCAGATAGGTTAGCTCCGTTGGGACTCTCGGAAGGGTTTCCGTCCATTGTTTGAATGTTACACCAGCTTCGTTGAGTATTATATACAGTACATCCTGATCTTTCTATATTGTTCATGAGGTATTTAGCGCGGACCTGCATGGGCCACCAAACTTGTAACGACCCGCTCTCGGGGGCCCGTTACTTATTTGGTTTATTCGCAGGTTTGCAGTTTACCAGTGAAATCAATATAGCCACGATGCAGAGACGTACACTAATACTCAAGCCAGCGTACATTATTACAGTCCACAAATTAAAAATACAACAACAAACAGCTCTCTCTCACCAAAATACATAAAGGAAGTACAGAAAGGAAACACAAATAAGGAAATACAACATATACACCAACACAAACAGCTAAACTCTACAGCCTACTGGTCAAACTCTGTCTCCTCAAAATTCCGGGGCCGCTTCTGTGATCTGTTCGTCGGCTACCGGTGCCATAAATAGAACCGTAGATAAGTTACAATAATTCAAAATATAGAAAATAAGCAGTGCACAAGTATGGAAAAAAGTAACTACGTACAAACAAACCAGAGTGAAAAGTAAAGTACTGAGCAACAACTGTACATAACTAGGTAGTAAAGGTAAACAAAACTGAAAAAGAGAGAACAAACTGTACTGTGATAGTGCAAGTATAAAGCAGGCTAAGCAAGTGAAACATACTACTGCTGTAGCTAAAAGTACGACGAGTAAAGCACTGGTGACTGCACAAGTGTGGTAGGCAAAGTACGTGTAATGCATAAAGTAAAAGGTGGTCCTGCAAGTACAGTAAGTAATTCGTAAGAATAACCATGGTGATAGCAATGGTGAGACTAGCAGGCATGAACAGTAAGCAATTAAACATGCAAAGTATTGAGAAAGACGTACAATCAATGGTTATTTGGTGTTGGCATTAATTAACTACACTATATGATGTGACTCACGTAGAAAAGTATGATATGCAACCATGGGTCACTGCCATTGCCACGGGGAGCAAATCCCGGGTGTCAACCACAACATACTTTAAAAACGAGACGAGACGAGACGAGAGAGAGTGACTCCGGTCATAGCTCCCACACTTTCTCTACAATGAGTTACCCCAAACCCCAGTGTCGTGTGTATCGATTACATGCTTTCTTACGTGATATTCCTTTAGACATTTCACGAGATATTCTACGAGATATTCCACAAGACATTCCACGTGATATTCCATAAAACATTCCACATGATGTACCACACGATGTTATTAGTTCTTTGTTTACGATGATAGTTAAGCTAGCTTCACTTGTCGACTTTCTTAAAGTAAAGTAAGGTGAATGCTAATAAATTTGAGGATAAAGACAAGTCCAACAAACATGGAACACAAAAATTGTTGTTTTAAAAGTTCGTACAAGCACACTATTTAATTTTCTAAATCTAGAATCCATTGTGACTTACAGATCTCGAGGTGATGGTAGTGAACCGTGACTGGATCTAGCGCTGGTGCACGAGAATTGATACCTGTAAACAAAAGAAACAATTAATTAAAGAATACGCTATTTTTTATTTATTTACCTGATAGTTTTGATTTTTAAAACTGATTAAAACGTGGTCAAAAAACGTTCTAAATTTTTATATAGGCTTGATATGAGGAAAATAATTTTACTGCAGGAGGAAATATTTTTCAGAAGCTTCTGGTAATTTTTATAATTTTTAGAAGCTCAAAAATCAATTTAAAAACTAATTTTAGTTAAGTAACGTAATCATTCAACAATTTATTCTGAATACAAAACTAATCGGAATTGTTCAAGTGAGCAGTCAAAACGACCGTCTCGAAGATTGCTAAAACCTATATTTTTATCATGTATCAGTTTATGTGAAAATAACAAGTTATGAATTTTTAAAAGGAATTTACGTATTTAAGTTTTAGGGTTAAAAATTTATTCTGGAAAAACTAAGCATCTGAGTAAGATGAACCAGCGCCATTAGAGCCAGAATATCATTTCTGATTTTCTGGAGCTGGCCTTGTATTTATCTGGGGCTTATAAAATTAGTTATGAATTTAAAACCATAAAACACCTTTAATAATTCATAAGAATACGGAAATACAAATATACGTTTTCGTATTTATGTAAATATGTCGAAAAATTACGTGCGCTTCTCCTTGCATGCGCGAGAGGGGGGGTGTTTACGTGCTATCCGACGTCAGAGGTCAGAGGTGCGGCGAGGGAACGTACGGCCGTGGGGCTGAGCGGTCGACGACGGTGTGCTCTGCCGGAGGAAGGGAGCACGTGGAGAGGGGGAGCAAGTGGCGGGGGCGTGACGTGGGTCACCGGCGTGGGGTGGTCGAGGCGCTGCAGTCGTCGTTGTCAGAGGGCGGTGCTGCGGTCTACGGTGGCGTACAGCGGAAAGGCGCGCTGGGGTTTGGTCGGAGAGGGAAGCAGAGGGGCAGGGGCTATTCGGGAGTTTCATCGGCTGGCGAAGACAGCAACAGGCGACGGGTCTCACTGGGTCGAGGTCGAACGAGGACGGCGATGGGCGATGACGGCGTGGGTGGTCTTTGGGAGTGGACGGCAGAGGAGCGGGCGAGAGGGGGGTCGAGCATGGTTAGGCGGTGCTCTGTCGATGGGTTCAAAATCAGAGGGGCTGTGGGTGCGGTTGTCGACGTTCGGGGCTCACCGTGGGCTCTCAGTGATAGGGGAGAGAACGCGAGGGTGAGAGAGTTGAGAGGGGGAGAGAGAGGTGAAGTTGGAGAGGGATGAGAGAGGGAGAGTGTTTGAGAACGGGAAATGGGTTCGGTGAGCTGCGTGAAGGAGAGAGCCTGGGTTGGGTTATTTATTGGGTTTAGTAATATAAGGTAGTAAAATATAATAATAGAAATAATAAAGATAATAATAATTGTAAGATTTAATTAGACGGTTGGATCTACCAACTTTAGGAGGTGGGATAAATGGGGTGGGTTAGGGGATGTAATTAGGGGTAGATCTAGGATATTAATTAAGGGTAAATGTAACTTAGTAAAAGTGATTAGTAAGGGTGAAAAGTCATTAGTGAATGTAATTAGTAAAAGCAGAGGAATAGAACCCTGTTTTCGCATACGAGTCATACGACTCCGAAAAATTACGAAAACATACCCACGTGATCTTATCGTCGCGAGGATCGCGAATACGAAATCCACTTCGGGGTTTAGGTTACGGAGATACTAGTTTTTGGCCAAAACATTTAGAAAGCGGGTTTGCGGGTTCTAGGTTAATTTGGTATCAGAAAATTACGAAATTAAAATGGGGAGCCCTAAATGATCATATGATGATACTGTAAAAGTTTGAAAACATTTTGATGTTATTTGTATAGAAAATTAATTCATTCAGTCAAAAAAATAATAATTGAAAATGAATTTTTATCAAGATTATTTAGAGGTATATGATGAAATCCGAACTTACTGAAGTACTACATAATTGGTTTAATGCTTCAAAATATTTTTATAAGAATTTTTTTAAAATCATTTTTGTTTTTAAAACTCATGATCAACCATTATAAAATAATTTTTAAAAATGAAAATACGTTAAATACTTAAATTGATGTATTGAAAAATACAGATCGTTACAGTAGCTGATGGTGGTACGACCTTGGATCAACCGAAGGGCGACCGTCGTGTTGGTCGTCCGAGAATTGAAGAGCTCGATGTCGACCTTGAGCGCTGGATGATGATCGTCGATCTGTACCACAGGGAGTCATTAGGGGCTCGGATCTGGGTTTCGACCCAGATCACATCCGATGCTTAAGTTAGTAGGGAACTTAAGGAAGAGAGAGGGCTCAGTGTAGCTGAGATCGACCCACAGAGGTTCATTTCTAGACTAACGACGCCAGCTCGAATATAGAATGGTAAAAGTAAGAAGATAGAGTTCTAAGTATTAGATCTCGTACCTTGAAGATGGAACCCCTTTACCTTCATTTGCCGGCCTATTTATAGGCAGCTCTTCTTTGATGATGTGTAACCGTCCCTCATTCAATGGGGCATGATCTTCTCCAGAATTCGAGTTAACGGCTGCCCATTGACTCGCCGCCATTAACTCACCCTTGAATGTCGGTGCTAACCCAACGGTCGAATGACCTATTCGCCCGACTCAGTTGTAGCCCGCTTGGAGTGCGGGGGGTAATGGGTCATGGATGCTAAATGGGCTTGGTACGCGGATACCCAAATTGGGTTCGTACCCGTGGACCAACAATGGCCCCCATCGTTTGTGCCTCAGGAGTCGCGTTGACTGGGACCAAATGATGAGTACCTCCTTAAATGTGCACGGATTTCGAAATATTTGATTTGATATGTGCCGCCAAAACCCTTTCGCCCTTGGAGCGATCTCGGCCGTCTCTGGTGGCTGGCTTTGGACACGTGGCATGCATCAGATGTCAGCTGATTGGGTTTCTTAACATCGAATAGAAATTTTGGGGAAAAAGGTTGAGATCTTTCAGCTTCATCTTCTTTCTTGTTTCGCCTGCTTGCTTCCAGCATCGCTTCCCTCGGAGATCCCATGTTCTTTTCTCAAGGTATTTCCTCTCTTTGACCCTGATTATCTTGTAGGTTCATTAGGCATGTTTGCTCCAGTTGTGTTCAAGGAGCCGACCCTGAGGAACTAGCGGAGCGCCTCGGGGCCCCTCATCGTGTGGAAGTTCTCCGGAAGGAAAAATGAGTTTGGTTTGAGCCTGACCTTCCCATTTATCAAAGGAATTTGGTTCAATCACTTTTGATATGAATGAGATCTCTCCATATCTCTCCACATTTGACCAAGTCCAAATTGCAAATGAATTGCAATTTCTACATCACTTTGACAAGTCTTCTTTGCATATTTCTCCATCACTTTGACTAAGCCCCCTTTGAGTATTTACGAGCTTGCCACTCCTGAAAATACTTAGCACACACATCAAATTATTCACACACGTTTGTTATCATCAAACACGAAGTCATCGATCGTTGTATCCAACTACACGTTGTATCCAACAGAGATAGCTATGCTAGTAAGTTTGCCCTTAGTAGTCATATATGAATTAAACAATTTTTGATACTTATCAAATAATTGTTCATTTGTTAGTCTGAGTTCATCTATAGTTACATCATCGCTGTCACTATGACTATTACTAGATGAGTCTTTTGGAGAGCTTCCTTTAGCCATGAAGCATGTGTAAGCTACCTCTCCCTTGTCCTCATCCGAGTCTTCGCTACTTATATCATCGCTAGAGTCATTCCATGTTCCAACTAATCCCTTCTTCGTTTTGTTACCTTTGTACACATCTCCCTTTTTGTACTAGGGAGCTTTCCATTTCTCCTTGTTCTTAAGCAAGTAGCAATCCATCTTGATGTGCACTAGCTTATTACAATTAAAACATAAAGAAGAATCATTAGTGAAAGCAAATATGTTTCTTGGTTTAAATTTACCTCTTCGGTAAAACCGTTGGAACTTCCTAACCATAAAAGCTAAGGATTCCATGTCAATATCTTCATCGGAGTCTTCATTTTCCGAGATGGCTTTGAAAGCAATGATTTTCTTCTTGGGTTCGAGTAAAGCTCTTAGTGCATTCCTTTCATCTCTATCTGCCATCCTAACCTCATAAGCCATGAGGTTTCATATGAAGGTCTCAACCGTGTATGTCTCCATGTTATTGCTTTCCTCAATGGCCATTGTCTTCTTTTCCCATTCTGGAGTGACGGCCATAATGAGTTTTCTTACATTTTCTATTTAGGTGTACTCTTTCCTAAGAGCTTCAAGCTCATTCACGATATCTGTGAACCTTGCATACATGCTAGAGATGTTTTCTGTTTCCTGCATTTGAAATATCTCAAAACGTTGTACAACAACATGAAGCTTTGACAACTTTACCCGAGTTGTCCCTTCATGGGGTGATTTGGATGTGTTTCCAAATTTGGTGTGCGGTAGTGCAATTTGATACATTGTTAAATTCGGTTGCATTCACTACACATATAAGCGAGTTCATCGCTTTTGCATTATTTTGATTTCGCGAGCACTTTAGCGAGTGTCCATTTTGAGTAGTCATCCTCAATCGGATCAACATACTCCTTATCAACCATACACGAAAGAGAAGCACTCTTTAGGAAGATGATCATTTTGGCCTTCGAATATCCATAGTTTGACCCGTTGAAGTATGGAGGTCGGACTGTGGATTGGCATTCGACGATAGACGAAGTACCATCGTGATTGTTGTTGTTGCTTGTGGTTACCATAGCTTGAAAACCCTTGCTCTGATACCAATTGTGGGATCTAAACCGATAGGGAGAAAACACTAGAGGGGTGGTGAATACTGCTTTATAACAATAATAAGGAAATTACGCCAAATTAAATATCCCTTATGCAACCTTAGTACGGAATAGAAAGAGACATTAACAATCACAGAAAAACAAAAGCAAACAAAGGCCATGGTTCAGATTCACACAGTCTCCCCGACTTTGAGTCTCCCCGACACCTATGAGTCCTACTCTAGCAACCACTAGCAAACCCGCTAGTGATTAGTGATACATTAATACTCACTTGCCAAAACTTGACAAGTGAATAACCAATACACTTCCTGTTGAGTATTGGACTCTCCACCTTGATTTTGATGATGATCAACCACAAATCATTGTGACTAACTCTTGTGATTGCAGTTAGCTAAAAAGTCACCAATCAGATTCTAGAAGGTCAAAAGTGACTACACGTGTTGATTCTGGTAGATCAACAAAAGTGAAGCATTGGCTTGAAGAATTCAAAGGCTACTTCAAACATCAAGCCAATGGCATCAACAAATGAATGGAGATTCAATCCAAAGAGAAGAAAGGAATGGATGAGTCAAAAGCTTCGAAGACTATGACGTTCAAGTCATTCAATTAAAAGACTCAAGACCATGAAGATTTATGGAGATCGTCGCCAAAGTAATTTGTTCATCTCAAGCGACGTCCCAAGACTTCCTCAGAACGCGTGATCGTTATGCCTAGAGCTTCGTTGAAGCTCAAGGAGTATTCATGAAGTCGAGGGATTCGGATTCTCCATGTTGAAGCTTCGAAGACGGTTCGTCATGTTATTTATAATGTCTTCTAGCTTCGGTTTAGTAGAATGTTAAGCCTTGAGTAGTACTTGCCTAGAAATCTTCATAACTTTCATATCGTATCTCTAGGATTGCCTTAGAAGCCATTAGGAACTTTCCTGTAGCCTATCGTTTCATTTCACGGCTTCATATACATTTTAGTTGGTTCAAGAAGAAGAACCAACCGACTAGATGACGATCTAATCGGTTGGGAATCCTTCTTGAACCGACTAGATATCCTTGCTTGATTAATCCCATTCACTGTTGGTCAATTAGTCGGTCCAAGAAGGTTCTCCGACCGACTAGATGACGATTTAGTCGGTTGGAAATCCTTCTCAGACCGACTAGTTATCCTAATCAATTCAAGACCATTTTTTGACCAATTAGTCGGTCAAAGAAGGCTCACCGACCGACTAAATGACGATCTAGTCGGTTGGTGTTTCTTCTCAGACCGACTAGTTTTCCTTGTGAAATTCGACCTTTGTACTGTTGACCAGTTAGTTGGTTCAAGAAGGATGGTTAATGCATTAAAAGCCAATCTAGTCGGTCCAAAAAGGTTCACTGACCGACTAGTTGTCAATCTAGTCGCTTGATGATCCTTCTTAGACCGACTAGTTCTTACCCAGATTTCACCATCTTCTCTGTCAACCATCTAGTCGGTCTAAGAAGGTTCACTGACCGACTAGTTGTCAATCTAGTCGGTTGATGATCCTTCTTAGACCGATTAAGCAGCTTCAGAAATAGATCCGTTGGGCATTTATTGCCACGATTTTTGTGACCGTTTTCTCTCGTCTCTATATAAGTTTGAGTGCTTCTAACCAGGCATTCAAGGCTGAAATTAGAGACATTTTCACACCTTTGAGAAGAGCCATTCAACTCCAATTCCAAGCTCTCTCATCTCACAAGAATCTCTCCCTCTACACTTTGAGCCGAATTCCTCAAGAGAGATTCTCATTCCTTGTGAGCTTCTCAAGCTAAGAGCTTGAATCCAAGTCACCAACTCCTCCCTAGCCATCTATTGCTGCTCATCTTGGTGGAGCTAGGGTTTGGTGATCTCATCTTACTCAAAATCCATTCTTGCCCTATATTGGTAAGTATTTCTCAAGGCATAGGATTTTGTGGTAAGAAGTTTTATATTTCATTCTTTATACTTCATACTTGTTGTATACTCACGGTGGTGAGAGGATTGGCTTGATCCCAAGTTGTGGGAGTCAAGATTTAGTTTTGCTCTTGGTTTGTGAGAGTGTGCTTAGTCCCAAGTTGTGGGATTAAGGACTTTGCGTGTTCACGGGTTGTAGGATACACAGACATCGATTGTAGGTCGATTGCACTTATTGGAGGTTTTCCACAAGTGGGTAAAAGAAATCTCTAGCGGTTTGCTAGAGTATCCGGAGGGGATCCGGGTGTTGCTGGAGTAGGGCACCGGTAACAAGTCGGGGAGACTTGGGTGGCACCGAACCAGGGTAGATTGCTTGTTTGCATTGCTTTATTCCTTGCGTTGTTGTTCACTCATTGTATTCCGCATTTGTTGGTTAAGTAGGGTTTTAATTGGCGTAAATTCCTTATAATTCTATAAAACACTATTCACCCCCCTCTAGTGTTTGTTCCTCATAGCACAGGGTCACTACAATTGGTATTAGAGCAAGGTTATAGCTATGGCAACCAACAACAACATCACACGAAGTCCTCTTCCACCATATCTCATTGGACCCAACTATCAAAGTTGGTGTGTGAAGATGAAGGCATATATTCAATCCATCGATAAGGATTATTGGAAGCTTGTGAAGAAGCCCCTTCGTGCACCCACCACTCCTGAACATGAATGGACAAATAAGCAAAAAGAATTGGCGGGGAAACATCAAGAGGTAATGGATATCTTGCTTGATTATTTAACTTATGACATTCTTATGCATGTGTCCAAGGCAACAACGGCATATCAAATATGGCACATGCTAGCGGAGCAAGAAGAGTCCACCTCGGAGTGTTCTTCCTCTAATGATGAAAGAGATTCATTCATGGGTTTGATGGCACGAGAGGACGGCTCTAGTGACGAATCAAGTGATTCAAGTGAAAGCGATAACGACAATGAAGAGGTAACAACGGATGATCTTAAAATTGAACTTAAGAAATTATTTGATAAATATCAAAAGCTTATGCATAAATATTGTGATGCTAAGACTAATATTGCTAGTCTCTCTAACACATCTTCATGTAGCACCTCTAACAATGACACCATTGTTGAGACACTCGCTATTGAGAAAGCAAGTTTGCTTACTCAAAATGGCATGTTGAGAAATGAGGTGGAGTCCCTCAAATCTCAACTCGATCGTGTTTCCATTGTGGATAGTAACGATCTTGATATTGAAAATCTTCAATCTCAAAACACTTGTTTGGGCATTGAGAATGAGAATCTCAAATCCCATGTGCACAAGCTTACCACACATGCATCCATCTTGAATGCACGCACCTCCTATAGTGAAGCAACTATAGATTTAGTGAGGCCATCCTCCGGTGCATCCACGAGTGGTGTCTATAACAACTTGGGTAGTTCTACTACTAAGGAAACCACCACTCCTATTCCTCCCTCCTTTGGAAAGAAACCAACTTTGGGTGGACATCAAAGGAAGGGACATGCTTTCATGTACACCAATACACGTAGGAATGCATCCACTCCTCACATTTCTACAAATGATGATTTTTATGTTCCACACCCACAAGCACGTGCAAACACACATTTGAGACACTCTCATGCATGTACTCATGCTCATGCACCTTCACATGCTTATGATCACACATCACATCTACATGTGCATGCTTATTCTCATGATCATCCTCATGTATACACACCTCATATTCATCCACGTATGCATGCAACACCACACCATGGATCATATGCCCATCATCATGCTTTAGCACAACACAATGGTCCTCATGTTCTTGCTAGATCTCATGTTCCTAGGCCACATGCACCACGTAGAGATCAACCTTTTGTGCATGCAACCACTAGGAAGAGGATACCCAAATCTTACACTATTTGGGGTCCGAAGAACACTAGCAATCATGCTAAGGATATGTATGTGCAATCTTATATTCATAATATTATTTTGAATGATGATTATGTTGGGAAATCACGGTCCTCTTGGACTTGGTTTCCAAAAGGTTAGTTTCCGTTAACCCTTCTTTGCTTGGTACCATGAGTTTATTTCCATGTTATGGGTACCAAAGCATTTGTGTTAAGAATTGATTTATTCTTTTGTTTGCATTTTGGCCTTAGATGCTCATGTTTGTTAGAAACGTAAATTCATATTGAATTTAATTTCCATTGCATGATTATTTGTAAATCATTGTGTTTATAATTTTCATGTTTAGAATATTTAATATTTCTTCTTGCAACACATGCGTTGGCTCATATTCATGTTTTGTTGCATGTGATACATGTCATGCATTTGGATTATAATATATATATATACTCATTTTTGGTACAATTGGTATATGCATGAATTTGGTTAAATATTTATTTAGTAACATGATTACATGTTTCATTAATATTGTGTATGATTACATTAGGATATGGGTTACAATTATTTAAATTTAGTATTTTAAATTTGTTGCCTAACCCATAGGATCCAAAAATGTTTTTGGATACCAAAATTTATGTTTTCTAGGTTCAATCCACTTTGGGATACCAACCCTACCAACTCCTTGATTAGCAAAGATTCTCACTCAAATGGAGTTGTTGGTGCTTAAGTGATGCACCAAAGTAGGGGGAGCTTAATGTTGTAAGTATATTCTTACATTTGGTTTCCATGTGTGTTGGATGCATGTAGATGTCACTTTGTGTTTGAGACTATCTCATGCATAGCCTAAGTTTGCATAATATGTGTCTTGTATGTCATTCATGTCTATGTATTTCACGTGTGTCAAATTCTTAACTGATGTGCATTGAGTATTCATAATCCTTACTCATATGTTTATTCGAGGATTATTTATAACATGTGGCTTAAAAATTTTCATGTTAGAACTAATGCTCATTTGCATGTTTCACACACAGGACACGCTTATATTTATGTTCCACTTCACAAGCGTGCATCCCAACTTCCTACTCATGCCTCTACAACTTCTTAAGAATCTCAAATCACTATCTTTTGGATTCCTAAGATTGTTTCTAGGCATGGTATGAACACACATATAGAATCGTATATTAGGAATGACATATTCTCATGCATATATATATATGAAAATCAAACTCTAATCTTTATTTGATTTCCACCTTGCTTACCCACTCATATTGCACTTCATGCTTGGGTACCATGCTTGTATAATTACTTTTTGTACCCATATATATGTGAGTTCGTCCACTACTCCCAAGTTTGCATAGTTGTATGATTTTGTGGGAGTTTGACATGTTTTGATTGCTATCATGTTATGTTCATCTATATGTCATTACATTTTATTCGTATTATGTTGTGCATATAAATTAGTTGATTTCTCTAACCTTTGGTGATTTATTATCAATTTGCATCTTCCTATATTGTTGATATGCCAAAGGGAAAGAGAAATTTGGTTTTGAAATTTAATACTTTATGCTTTTCATGCACACTCTTTGTGGTATTACTTTTCATGCCTTCATTCAATATGTGTTGTGCCGTGAATGTTTATTTTGTGCACGTATGCATATTGAACGAGGAATCCTTCTGCACACACTATTGTATTAGATTTGTGTATTCATAACGATGATTGCTTGTATAATGTATTGTGATTAAAACATATGCTTAGGAATTATTACTCTATGTGTACCTAAATTTCTAATGATTGAGAATTGTTAATTCCTTATATGTATGATTTTCGTGATTATAATAACTCCTATTAATGCATGTCATGCATTTCTATTGATGAGTGTTATTTACAATTGGTAAATGATTGGTTATTAGACTACTTGATTTTGTTCATTAACCTATTGGATCCAAAAAGTTTTTGGATACCACCAATTGTTGAATTGACAGATTGTTGTGCAAGATACCTACCCTATACATTCCTTAGTTTACAAATGACGGATCAATTCAAAGGAAAGGATGGTGCATTAGAGATGCACACATATAGGGAGAGCTAAATGGTTGTAACTATGTGTTTTGCACAATTGGTATTTTAATATATTGATTTTGACTACCATGTTTTCAATTGGTAGTTTAATATATTCGATTTGTGTAATATAGCATACTTCTTCATTAGCTCATTCTTGTCACACCCTCATGAAGATTGTGTGTTTATGTGACTACCTTGTTAATGAATTGGGTAGTTGTTTATTGATATTCATATCTTTGGAACACGTTGTCATTACACATCGCATTTTCTCACATGCATGCTTCTTTGTGAAGATTGTTAAATATTATGGATATGATAACTGATGTGTATGACATGCTTGTTTATTTATTAGATTAGTTTAAGTATGTTGATCTTAAGATTCATTGCTACTTTGATTCTACAACTTGTACCTAATTCTCATTGATGACGATATTCATGGATTATTTAGACCATATCATGATCTGTCATACCATTCTAGTAGAATCTTTCATTTCTTTATGGCATGCTATACTTCATCACGTTATACAGAATTCATGTCATGTATAAGATTAATGATTTAGGATCTTTATGTGTATTTGTTCATTGTATCACCACACATCTCATACTTTTCTCATAGTTTGTATGATTATCTTTATGAGACGTATTGATATGATTTGGGGTTATCAATGTATGTTACTTGTCATTTTAATTACTTCATGACTGATGTTTAGCTATAATTTTATTCAAGAGATCTTTCATGTCTATAGCTAAATCTCTCATGTATGATATTTTCACAAGTGACATAACACTCATGCATATTGGTTAGTGATCTTCATGCTATATTTTTTCGCATTGATTATCTCTCATCTCAAGCTCATGTTTTTTATGATATGTTGGAGATAATTTTTGCTATACAAGATCATATAAGTTGTGTTTGATGATATGTATATTCTGTCATAGATATTCTTCCATGAATATATCTTGATGCACTATGACTTCTTTGATGCTACATTCGACTATATTGTGCTTACTCAAGTTTTTATTCTATTCGCACAATTGGTATGCATGCTTGCGATGTTCATGATAACTTTATTCGTAGACTATCTTCACGCTTTTGCTCAAAAGATGTTTTGTCACATTATGCTTCATGTTGAATTCTTTGTGATATTTGAGCTAGGATGAGATCTTGTCTCTATTATGTTCACTTGGTTTCCTTCTCAAGTGAGATCATGATCTTGACATTATTTGCCTGCTTTGCATACTTTATTAGATTACATTTGGTATCATCTCTACATACCATAGCTACATTTGGTATCATATTTACAATTGTTAGACTATTGATATTGGATATCATCTTTTCATGATCTTGCTTGATGCTAGTTTTGAGCTTATGATATAGTGCTAATCTTCTTTATGCTCACGGATTTCCATGCTTTTCATTGACTCTTTATGTGAGTATCTATTCTGGAATGCATGCTTGTATTATGGTTCTTTTGAACATTGTTTCAATTAGTATCCTAGTGTGCAGAATTGTGTATGCCATACGTTTTATGATGTTTCTATCTCTATTTGGCATAACACCTTTGCATGATATAGATATTTGTGTATGCCCACATCGCACACTTCACTTAAATTTTGGCTGGAGATACTTTTGGAGATGATTTGGTATGACTACAATTTGTATCTCATGCCATTTTACTTAATTTGTGTTATTATTTAATAACATGACTTTGTACACATGGTTATAAATGATATTTCCACAATTGGTATCTCATATTTACTTCGTCGCTCAACGATTATATTGATTTGATAGCTTTGTTTGTATGAAAACATAGAATTGTTTTCCATGCACTCAATTTGCTAAAATATTGATCTATGTCAATATGATGATTTTGATTCCACCATGATGTATTTAATCATGTTCATGTCATTTGTCATGCTCATTGCTCAAGGACAGTCTATCACATTATGCTTAATGTTATAAATTTTGTGATAATTGAGTCTGTTTGGGTATTTGGCACTATTTGATCACTTGTTTTTCTTTCACAAGTGATGTCATGATTTTTGCAATTGTCACTTTTCTAACATTGCTCACACTACTCTTTATAATTAGTATATATTGTAATCTTTTATCTCATATGCTTATTGCTTATCTTTTTGTGATAATGGAGGGTGGTTGAGTTGTTGTTGGATATATGCTCTTGCAATTGATATCTTTATTTTGATATCCTGTTTTCAATTGGTAACTTTACATTTGAGAACTTTACAATTGGTAACTTTTCAATTGTTATACATTTTTGTTTTCCACTCTATTGTTGCATTTGTTGTTTCTATACTCCCATATCTTTTTGTTAATGACAAAGGGGGAGAGAAATAAACAAGATGTGCTTATTAATTAATTGTTAAGTGTTAAACAATAACTTGAATCATATAGACTTTAAGTATGATCGTTCATGTTTATGATTCAGGGGAGCATTGGTGATTACCTTGGTTTATATTGATTACATTATATATATATATATATATATATATATATATATATATATATATGTAATCATGCTCATGTTTATGATGTGTATCACCTATGTGATTTGTATTGTGTATGCATATTATTTCTGGTCATTCATGCGATATATACACAACCACATGTGATACACACACTATTAACTGCTGAATGATGCTATTGATTATTGCTATTAACTTGATTGGCATCATTGCAGGGGGAGTAAGTATATTTAATGCACAGTTATTTGTTTTGTTTATATTTGGTTTGTCATCATCAAAAAGGGGGAGAATGTTGAGTATTGAACTCTCCACCTTGATTTTACTGATGATCAAATACAAATCATTGTGACTAACTCTTGTGATTGCAGTTAGCTATAAAGTCACCAATCAGATTCTAGAAGATCAAAAGTGACTACACGTGTTGATTCTGGTAGATCAACAAAAGTGAAGCATTGGCTTGAAGAATTCAAAGGCTACTTCAAACATCAAGCCAATGGCATCAACAAATGAATGGAGATTCAATCCAAAGAGAAGAAAGGAATGGATGAGTCAAAAGCTTCGAAGACTATGACGTTCAAGTCATTCAACTAAAAGACTCAAGACCATGAAGATTTATGGAGATCGTCGCCAAAGTAATTTGTTCATCTCAAGCGACATCCCAAGACTTCCTCAGAACGCGTGATCGTTGTGCCTGGAGCTTCATTGAAGCTCAAGGAGTATTCATGAAGTCAAGGGATTCGGATTCTCCATGTTGAAGCTTCGAAGACGTTTCGTCATGTTATTTATATTGTCTTCTAGCTTCGGTTTAGTAGAATATTAAGCCTTGAGTAGTACTTGCCTAGAAATCTTCATAACTTTCATATCGTATCTCTAGGATTGCCTTAGAAGCCATTAGGAACTTTCCTGTAGCCTATCGTTTCATTTCACGGCTTCATATACATTTTAGTTGGTTCAAGAAGAAGAACCAACCGACTAGATGACGATCTAATCGGTTGGGAATCCTTCTTGAACCGACTAGATATCCTTGCTTGATTCATCCCATTCACTGTTGGTCAATTAGTCGGTCCAAGAAGGTTTTCCGACCGACTAGATGACGATTTAGTCGGTTGGAAATCCTTCTCAGACCGACTAGTTATCCTAATCAATTCAAGACCATTTTTTGACCAATTAGTCGGTCAAAGAAGGCTCACCGACCGACTAAATGACGATCTAGTCGGTTGGTGTTTCTTCTCAGACCGACTAGTTTTCCTTGTGAAATTCGACCTTTGTACTGTTGACCAGTTAGTTGGTTCAAGAAGGATGGTTAATGCATTAAAAGCCAATCTAGTCGGTCCAAAAAGGTTCACTGACCGACTAGTTGTCAATCTAGTCGCTTGATGATCCTTCTTAGACCGACTAGTTCTTACCCAGATTTCACCATCTTCTCTGTCAACCATCTAGTCGGTCCAAGAAGGTTCACTGACCGACTAGTTGTCAATCTAGTCGGTTGATGATCCTTCTTAGACCGATTAAGCAGCTTCAGAAATAGATCCGTTGGGCATTTATTGCCACGATTTTTGTGACTGTTTTCTCTCTTCTCTATATAAGTTTGAGTACTTCTAACCAGGCATTCAAGGCTGAAATTTGAGACATTTTCACACCTTTGAGAAGAGCCATTCAACTCCAATTCCAAGCTCTCTCATCTCACAAGAATCTCTCCCTCTACACTTTGAGCCGAATTCCTCAAGAGAGATTCTCATTCCTTGTGAGCTTCTCAAGCTAAGAGCTTGAATCCAAGTCACCAACTCCTCCCTAGCCATCTATTGCTGCTCATCTTGGTGGAGCTAGGGTTTGGTGATCTCATCTTACTCAAAATTCATTCTTGCCCTATATTGGTAAGTATTTCTCAAGGCATATGATTTTGTGGTAAGAAGTTTTATATTTCATTCTTTATACTTCATACTTGTTGTATACTCACGGTGGTGAGAGGATTGGCTTGATCCCAAGTTGTGGGAGTCAAGATTTAGTTTTGCTCTCGGTTTGTGAGAGTGTGCTTAGTCCCAAGTTATGGGATTAAGGACTTTGCGTGTTCCCGGGTTGTGGGATACACGGACATCGATTGTAGGTCGATTGCACTTGTTGGAGGTTTTCCACAAGTGGGCTAAAGGAAATCTCTAGCGGTTTGCTAGAGTATCTGGAGGGGATCCGGGTGTTGCTGGAGTAGGACACCGGTAACAAGTCGGGGAGACTTGGGTGGCACCGAACCAGGGTAGATTGCTTGTTTGCATTGCTTTATTCCTTGCGTTGTTGTTCACTTATTGTATCCCGCATTTGTTGGTTAAGTAGGGTTTTATTTGGCGTAAATTCCTTATAATTCTATAAAATACTATTCACCCCCCCTCTAGTGTTTGTTCCTCATAGCACAGGGTCACTACACTTCCTTCCACTTCCAACAATCTGGGAATGGACTACTCTCACAACCAAGAGGAACTTCTCAAGTATTAAGAGAAAATTAGAACCCAAATATGAAACAATTTCCCCAACCTATTATTAAATAATACTTCTTTAGAATGAGGCAATGAAGTGTGTGTGATGTGCTCTAAATGATGATGGTATGAGCACTTACTACTTTGTCTCAAGAAGATTAGCACTGAATGCTAGAAGCTTGATCTTGAAAGATTTGGAGACAAGTAGACACTTAGAGCTTGAGCTTGAGCTTGAATGGCTTTGAATGCTCTTTAATGCTCTAGTGAAGAATTGATGACTTTAATTCACTTGAGAGTGTATTGAATGAAGTCTTAATAGTTTGGCTAACTTCTCAAGTCAAGACATCAAAGCCCCCTTTAAATAGCTCACCAAATTCTGTCCAAAATCTATTAAAAATCCCAACCATTAAATGTTAGACATGGCTATTAACAGGCCGAAATCCTAGTCACCAGTCACCTGAAGTAGAACGACCAGGCGGCTGCTGTACTATTCTGACTGTGTCATAAATGCAGTCTAACAGACACTTGGCAGGCTTCTGAAGAAGACTTCCCAGATGTTTGGTCCACTGTACAGTCGTCTGGCTCTAGGTGATAGACGTCGGATCATTCAGACAGAGAGAGAGACAAAGTCACTTGGAATATATTGGTCTGAATACACAGACGTGATATTCATCATCTAGACATCTGGTCGACTATATTGACGTCTGGAAACATATCTTTCGACGCCTTAATCGAGACTTGACTGCAGAGTTTAAGCTACTAGAAATTTGATTCGTAACTAACCAGACATCTGATGAATATCATCCAGGCGTCTGATACAAAGTGTAGACATCTGGAAACATAACATCAGACGTCTGATTTCTGTCAGTTAGCAGAGGCCGAGATACTGGGTGTTCGGCTAGAATAAATCAGACATCTGGAGTTCTTCATCCAAGCACTTGACAAAATGTGCATTCGTCTGGAATGAGAACTTCGTGTGTCTGTATTGGGTAGGGTTTTGGAAAACTGAATATGCATGAGCACCAGGCGTCTAGAGATCAAATACCAGACATATGGGTAGCCTGAAAAACTCTATTTCGAGTTTATGCAAGTTCTAACCCTATGACACTCAATGATATATGATCTAGAGTGTTGTGAGTGTTATGAGTAATATTCTATAAAGTCTATTCAAGGCTTAACAAGCTAATTCAACTAAGAAGTAAAGAAAGAAGGATATACATGTTTTATCCTCTTCACTTCCAATTGAATTCCTTAAAGACTTCCATTTAAGTTTCCTAAGTCCAACGCTTTGATTTCCTTGTGTTCTCTCCTTGATTTCCATACTTCATTGATTGATGTCCTTGCATCAATGATCCGAGTCATCATCTTCATTTGATATGACTTTGTCTATATTGATGATGCTTTCATTAACTATAAAACATGGGGATTAGTCACAATTGATTATGTTTTTTTATCATCAAAACCACATAGGGGAAACCAATATTCAACACTTTTTTGTCCTTCGAGGAGGATGCTATTGCTTTCTTTAAAACTTTGAAGAAGGGAAGTGATCGCTCCGTCGATTTTGACAGAAAACGACCAAGCGCCGCTATCCTTCCATTCAATCTCTACAGCTCTCTGATGGTGGTGGGCTCCTTCATACCTACAATCATCCCGACCTTGTCAAGGTTAGCCTCTATTCCTTGTTTGGCAGCATGAATCTGAGGAATTTTGCAGATCGAATCCCGAAAGTACATTTGGTGGGGTTTAATCAGAGGTTATACATGTGAATCTCTGCAAAGGTTTCCCGAAGATCTGCGATATAATCTGTAGGCCTCCTTGATTTGACCAACATGTCGTCGACGTAGACCAACAATTTTCACGCAATTTGAGCCTTGAAGAACTTGTTCATCATCCGTTGATAGGTCACCCCAGCATTCTTCAAACCGAACGTCATCTTCCTATAACAGAAAATCCCTCGATTGGTAATGAAAGAAGTCGTTTCTTCATCTTATGGTACTATCTGAAATGCTTGTAGCCAGATAAGACGTCCATGAAACTCAAAAGCTCATAGACGGATGCATTATCAACAAGATGTTCGATCCAAGGTAAAGGGTAGCTGTCCTTCGGGCATGCCTTGTGGAGGTTAGGGAAGTCAATGCACATTCTCCACTTGCCGTTGGACTTCTTCACCATTACCACGTTGGATAACCACTCAGGGTAGTGAACCTCCCGAAGAAATCGGCCTCTAGAAGTCTATCTACTTCTTCAACAGCTGCTTTCATCTTGTCACCCCCAATATTACTCTTCTTTTGTTTCACGGGTTTGAAAGTCTAGTCGACATTCAACTTGTGAGAGATCACCTGAGGGTCGATACCAAGCATGTTGTCTGGGGACCAGACAAACATGTCGACATTTACACTTAGGAGAGTGATTAACTGTTCCCTTAGGTCGAAAGGGAGCATTAACCCAATGGAAACAATTCTTCCTTCTCCTTCAGAGACTTGGAAGCTCTCCGTCTCTACAACCGCTACAAGTCACCGGTCTTCCTGATTACCCTTATCGCTACTAATGCGATCTGGATCTGCTTGTTCCGCATTCCTCAGTGAAGTGGATAAGAGGTAACACGATCAGGATTGAATCTAGTTCCCCTTCACCTTTCTGACTCCTTGGGGAGTTTAAAACTTGATCATCTGTTGGAAAGTAAAGACCACCGCCTCCACTGAGTTGAGAAGTGGTCTACCGATGATTCCGTTATAAGCAGAATTGATCTTTACCATGATGAATTTGATCAAGCGGGTGACTTGTCATGGAGATGTTTCGAGTGTCACCGATAGCATGATCATGCCTGCAATCGGAACAGAGTGTCCCGTGAAACCAACAAATGGGACCAGACACTCCCTCAACTTTGATGAAGCCAACTTCATTCTCTCCAACGTAGTGAAGAAGAGTACGTCGCACGAACTCCCCGTGTCAACGAGTAATCTCTTCACTGCCACTGTGTCAATGATGGCACTGATGATGATGGCATCGTCATGCAGCAGTTCCACGCCTTCTAAATCTTCATTAGAAAAAGATATCGTTGGTATGGAGTCCCTCGGGCGCTTCCTTCATATTGAAACAGTTATCATCCTCATAGAGTATGAACTCTGAAGAGAGGTCGATAGCTCTGGGCATGGTGGCCCTCTTGGTATCATGTCCAAGGACACTGGGAAAAGCCGAGATGTTCTCATCAGGTGTTGTTGGACGAGTCGACATCTTCAGAATGAGTAGATGACAGGGATGCTAACTCTTGTTTCCCACATACGGTGCTAACTGTTAACTACTGGGTTTCGGTTAACAGTGATAGGGCTGACGTGGACTTCTTTGATGAGGTGGAGCCTTGTTAGCTGCTGATGTGGGACCCTTGGTTGGTAGAATTAGGATCAAGGATGAATAAGCTTCGTGTGTCGAGCAGTAGCTTGACCAATCTCACGGTCGAATGAGGCAACCGATCGACCTTTCTGCTAGGTCGTGTCTCGAACGACCTGCACCACAGGCAGTCATTAGGGCGTCGGGTCTGGGTTTGACCCAAATTGCCTCCGATGCTTAAGTTACTAATTGCTTAAGAAGGGCTTGGGCCTGTCAAGATCAACCCAAGGGAGATCATCCTAATTCAGTTACCTCAAGCCTTTGGAGGAAGAAATATGAGAGTGGGAAAAGATAAGTTTGTCAGAGTACTTAGTATTCTATACCTCTGGAGTCTGAACCCTTTCTTAGTTGTCTTCTTTCATATTTATAGTTGATCATTTTTCTTGTTAACACATAACGGCTCCTATTTATGAAGTCTGGATCTTCTCCTGAAATGTTGATAACAGCTGACCATTTATTCGGCCCTCATTAACTGACCCCACGTAATTAGTGGGACCCAATGGGCGGATGAGTCGTTTCCTTTTAACTAGGTAAGAGTTCATCCTCATGGATGGGCTTTTGAGTTATTGGGCCAAGGCTTACCCTTTCAAGTGGGCTTCATTTTTCTGGATGCTTTGATATATTCCCAATGTATCAACAACCATAAATTGGTTTCGTAAGCAGATTTGCTTTAGGTTATTGGTTACTACGTGCAAATTTCGAAGGAAACAAAGATGACAGGAAGTCCACTCCAGGACATCTGTTTATCTTTGGTGGTGCATTCATTTCTTGGGCTAGTAAGAAGCAGAGATGTGTAGCAAGGTAAACACAAGAAGATGAGTAATAGCTTATAGTATGGCTGTTACTTGACGCACCCGTAACTTACACCTAGGATCCACCAGGCGGTTTCATGATCGCCGGGCGTAATATGGCCCCTAGGCCACGATTTCGGGCTCAATCCGCAAGCGGACAGTGTCGAGTTATAGTATAAAAGATTGTCGAATCCCACAGGGACGGAGATAGTGTAAATAGGTTCTCAGTCCGTTTCTAAGTGTAGAAGTGAGGTAGCGGTCGGAGTGAAAGATTTGAGTTGATTGTTGTTGTGATATCAATAAAAAGAACTAGGGCTTTAGGGATCGCCACTAGGATCGTCGGGGTTTGATGTCCGATAGGATTCTTACATGTCATTAGGGTTAGGGAATTAATCACCCAATTCGTACCACTCTCGTGGGTTAGAATTTCGGGGTATTTCGGTGGCTCTCGTTGACGCAATGGCGGTAGCCGTCAACGTAGCGGCATTAGTTCGTCGATGGATCCCCTCATGGCGCGAGCCGGGCATGGTCAGGTGCCTTGGTTGGATCCATCGATTTCCCTATTCGAATCCCTAGATACCCCTTAAGCACATCAATTCCACAAACCGTGGGCATGATCTCAGTACGGGTTATCTACGGATTCGGTAGGATCTACCGAAATACAACCCTAAATCCCCAATTCAACACAGGGATCCAGATCTACATTTTCCAACTAGAATCCTAGGGCTAACCCATCAACCCTAGAATAGATCTACTTAGACATCACAATAGGAACGCACAAAAACATCAATTTCACAGAAGAAAATATTTTAGCAATTTAGAAATTAGGGCTGAAAGAACTTACAGCGAGAATGAACGAATAGTAGATCCAGACAAGAACAAAAAGTAATAATCTTCAATAATCGATCCAAAATTTGCTACAAAAATTAATCCAAAGATCCGTACAAAAATCGCTCCAAAGCTCGGCTACCAAAAATCCTTAACAAAAACTAAACTCCACTCCCTCCTCAGCCGTTCCCAATTCGCGAGCTTCAGTCGCTGCCAAAATCGCGTGCATCACGCTTCTTCAAAACTTCCCAGAAATGCCCTTTGAAGTGCCGACCGAGTAGGTGACTCGTTTCGAGCAGCTATAGCTCGGTCTGTAGCTCGGTCTGTGGAGCTTGCTGCTCGGCTGCTTGGAGAATTCGAAATCGTCCTATCTGGACCGAGTAGGATCTGCTCGGTCAGCTGCTCGGGCTGTAGAATCTGAGGCGACTCGACCGAGCAGATGAGCTGCTCGGTCCGCATCAGCCCGTATCTGACCTCTCCTGTAATTGATACGGCTCGGTCCGAGCAGACGAGCCGCTCGGACCGAGCATTTTCTGGGAAATGCTGGGTTAGCTCTTGGGGCTTCTCTCTCTGCTCTCTCTCTCTCTCTCTTCCCTCCTCCAATGGCTTCGAAAACACGGCGAACTCCTCCAGAGCCCCGCCAACGAGCTCATGGGCACGCCGGATGTGTCCATACCCAAGTGGGGGTCCGAATCGCTCCAAAATCACTGAAAATTCACGAAACACTACAAAACTCGAAAATATCATCAGAAATGCAGAATCGTAGTAAAAAGTGGGATTTGGTCGCGAAAATGATATGCAATGCGATGAGATAATGATATGAAAATGATAGAAAATATGGACACATCATTACTCAAGCAGTCTGGATAAGATGGTTCCTGATTGACTTGGATCTCAATTTGGTGGATGGACCAATTGAGATGTATTGTGATAATTAAGTAGTCATCAGTTTGATCCATAATAGTGCAAACAGTTCGAAAGGAAGGCATATTGAAATACTAAATCATTATATTCATGATATGGTGAAACAAAAAAGGTCAATGTGACTTATATTCTGACAAGTGATATGATTGCGGATCCTTTGTCGAATGGTATTCAAGCCGGTACATTCATCAAACATGTTGGTTCGATGGGACTTAGAGATATCTAATTCGAAGAAATTTTCATGAATAATGAAAGGACATAAGCATGAATAATGGTCGTGCTCGAAGAATAAAACGTACATATCTCATGGATTGTGGAAGTACATGAAATTACTTCTAGTGACATCTCACACAAATAGTTCGAGTATGACCGGAACGCATTTGGCAATTTCGGCCAAGTGGGAGATGTAAGTGTGTTTGGCCTGAAATGGCCCAAAACCCCGGAACCCGAACTGACCCATTAGTTGAGATACGTAAGAGATCTTCTCAACAAACAGAATGAGCCTTACGTGGTTTTCTCTCACATAATCAAGGGAGACATTTAGGCCAGCCCCCAAAGAGAGTGGACCTACAGTACATATTTCAGATTTACCAACCAAAAAGTTCCTCAATCCAAACCGTCCATAATAAACCAACATCTCTAGTTCCTAATTTATAACCTTGTGCTTGGTCATCGAGTAAAACGATGGGTGAACGGATAAAAGCAACTAGTCTGTACCCTCAACAAATTAATACATACAACATATGTATAAACGTGCGTTCCATGTGACCACGTGCATTCTGCGGGAGTAAAATGTGCGGCGTCGGCATATATCAGAGACAAATAGGCATTATACGACATAAATGTGACATGTTTATCTCCGCAAGGGCCAAATGTGTATTATATGTTTGTTTGTGCTTCTGACCTTTGAGCAACCAAATTTCCATTTGGTCTCCAACTTTGCTTGATCTTGACATCGTTTTCATCAGCATCACATGGGGCCACGTTGTTTTTATCTTGATTAGGTGGGCCGACCAGACCAACCCGTCACAATCCAGAACCTAATGGGGGTGCTACTGGGTATGTCATGCATCCGGCCTACAAACGTAACCGATGTGGGACTATCTGCATGGTGGGTGGAATGCATCCGGCCTACAAATGTTATCCGATTCGAACTGATCCAAATCTGTTTACATTATCACATGTATCCTTTATACAAATGTCATTTATCCTATGTGGCAATGTCACATCAACAACCCCTCCAAACATCCCCCTTTGTCCCGCTCTATTTACAAGGTTGCCATTGACATTTGCCCCTTTTGACACCGTTATTTACATGTTTGCCGTTGGGATTTCTCCCCATTTCACCCACCAACGATATACACATACTTCTCACTTCTTTTCGGTTGCATGCGTGCATTGCATCCTATCCATGAGTTTTTTTTTCCGCCATGCAGTATGTGCACGGGTCAATTCTAGTACTATCATATACGATAACATATGCATTCTACTCCACAAAAGGCATGCAAGGCAAAACAAAACATCTAACATGATCGCTTACATTATATGAAAAAGATTGTGTCATGTAATAGTACATAAGCACGATCCCTCGCCTGTTACTTTTTCTCATAGTAATTACCAAACAACGGGATGATTTTCTCTCCCGCGAGTGGATATCAAAAGACTTTCACTATGTTTGAGGGCGACGGGGGTTTGATCCAGTTCCGTATCGGACACATTAGAAAGTTATCGGGTCAAGTAAGCAGAATACTTTCGGCACGAAATGACAAACCCCATCCTTCGCTTTTTAGCCTTTAAAGCTATATTATAATTTTGTTTCTTATTATAGCCCTTTAACAATAAAATTGAATCTGTTTCTAACTTGAAATGTCCCGCATTAAGAGCCAAATCAAAACAAAACCATCCATATTAGTTTTATGCCCGATAGAATGCGATGTTTGCCGACTTCAATGTGTCGAACTGACAACATCCTCATATGATGGAGGCTAGTTAGGAAAGATCACATCCTCTTGCAGCGCAAAATATATAAAGCATAATAAACAAAAAAGTTCTTGGAACCAAGATACTTGTTTCGGTGTGTTTTCTCACCACTGGATGGTAGTTCGGAGGTCCGAAAGTCTTCGTTGTCGCGAGAAACGGGGACGGCCTTCGAGGTCGATCGGCCGAGAGTTCTCTTGTGCGGAAATGCTCGGAGCCGAGCAACGGAGCGTCAAAGGGGATCTTGACTGACGGGACGCCGAAGGGAAGCTTCGACAGAGTGACGTCTCCTTTGGCCTGCAAAACGTGAGACTCGTCAGGGGGTCAGACCTTGGTTCCGACCAAGTCTCCTCCGATACCTAAGTCAGATCTCATCTGATAAGTCCTCGGTGGAATCGGGCTTGGTTTGCGGAGATACTAAGCATGAGTTCTCGAGTCGAGCTGTGGAGGGGAAATGTAAGGTGGAAGAAGGTCTGAGGAGATGGTATACCTGAGTGTCAGATATACATGATTCGGTCCCTGATCGGCTCATATTTTACACCTTTTCTGCATGTTTGCATGCCATTTAGATTGCTCATATCACGCTTTTCATGATTATTCGACGATATTTCGTTACTTTTCATTTTTTTTGTTTTCATTTGATTTCAGGAAATATGGAGCTATCGGGAGCAAAAATGAGACTAAAGGACTTGCACGCGTGCCGGAGCATTGTCCATGACCATATCAGGGAGCTAACGGTGCTGGAGGATGAATGGAAGACGAAAGAGATCAGAAGGATCGACGAGGAGGCGAGGAAGAGAAGATCAGAGTTCAGAAACAGGCCACTCGACCGAGTAACGCAACCCACTCGCCCGAGTGAAGAAGCGTACTCGGCCGAGTAATACTGATACGTTGACATCTGCCAAGCCTGAGTTCCAAAATGTACTCGGCCGAATGGAAATTTCCACTCGGCCGAGTAAAAACTCCACTCGTCCGAGTGGAGTCAGAAATTATGAAGAAAATCGAAGCCAGCTCGCTGACTTTTTGAAGCTCTGCAGTGGATCCTACTCGACCGAGCAGGAAGCCCACTCGCCCGAGTGAGAAATCCTACTCGGCCGAGTGGCTTGAGCACCCAGATTTTCAGATAGCCTCTTCCTCTTTTGAGATCTGCTATCATTCTAGCGAGCAAAGTACTTTTCTCATATTTTTTGTGGATAGTAGACTTTATGAAGATTCCAACTCCAACACGAACGCACCAATCAAAGGTCGGATGAAATCTGGAAAATTTCTGCAAGTTGACGCTGCAATGCTAGAATCGCTACTCGGCCAGAGTGAGAATCTCAATCGGCCGAGTCAGCGTGGGCCCAGAACTTAAGTTGCGGTCAGAGCTGACTTTGGGCACGAATTTCAGAGGGTTTCAAGGGTTATTTGAAAGGCTTTGAGGGGACTATATATATGGATTGTAGCCTGTAATGCCCTACAAGCTACTGCACAAGTACTAGAGGGGGGGGTGAATAGTACTTTAAAAATAACAAGGAGTATAATTCCAAATTATAGTGCAAATAACTACCAAAACAATTTGCGGAAGCTTAAATTGAATGACAACAAAAAATTTAACAATGCTAACAAAAGATGTTAATGGGTTCGGATCCACCCAAGTCTCCCCGACTTGTTCCCGGTGATCCTACGTCCCAAGCACCCGGATCCCCTCCGGATACTTAGGTTAGAAACCCTAACCCAAGATTTCCACTATGAATATCTTGTGAAAAACCTTCACAAGATCAAATCATACATGCAATGGCAATAGTGAATCCCACAACCCGGGATCACAACCTTCTCTCACAACCGAGAGAATCAACAAGCAATATAAATGAGTTTATATTGAAATAAACAATCTTACCACAAAATCCTATACCTTGAGTTTTTCTTACCAAATAGGTGAAAGGAAGGATTTGAGGAAGATGAAGTCACCAAGACCTAGCACCAAGGAAATGACCAGCAATAGGTGCCTAGGAGTGATTTGGAGACTTGAATCAAGCAATAGCTTGAAGAGCTCACCAAGAACAAGCTTCTCTCAATATAGATTCTAGATCTAGAATGTGAGAGAATGTGTTTCTTGTGAGGAATAGAGCTTTAGAAATGAGTGAGAATGGCTATCTCTTTCTATCTCAATGAATCTCTTAATGGCAGCTCTTACCTAGAGAGAAATGACCTAGGTTCGTATTTATAGGGTCCCATAAAAACAAGTTAGGTCAATTCCCAACGGATAGAAATCTGAGAAAACTAGTCGGTCAAAGAACAACCACTGACCGACTAGTTCATCAACTAGTCGGTCAGTCAAACAACATGGACCGACTAAGTGAGGAACTGAGAAGAGATAGAAATTCAGACCTAGAAATCTAGTCGGTCCAAGAATACATTCTGACCGACTAGTTTCACAACTAGTCGGTCAGTCAGTGAACGTAGACCGACTAAGAGGCAAAGTGAAATAGTCTGAATACGAATTGACTTAGTCGGTCCAAGAACAAAAGTTGACAGACTAGATTGTCAACTAGTCGGTCACCAAACGTTCTTAGACCGACTAACGATAAACAGTAGCTTAGGAGAAATTTAGCATGTACAGTAAATCACAACTAGTCGGTCAAAGAAGCATCACTGACCGACTAGTTCACAAACTAGTCGGTCGGTGAGTCAACGTAGACCGACTAACTCTAAACAGTAAGGTGAAAGAAATTAAGGAAGCAAACTAGTCGTTCCAAGAAGCTTTGCTGACCGACTAGATCACCATCTAGTCGGTCAGTACTTCTTCTTGTACCAACTAACATGCACAAACAAGTCCGAATCGAAGCGCGACGCTTCGAGGAAGTTAGAATAAACTTGTACTAAGATCCTAGAGCTACGATATGAGCGTTATGAAGATAGAAACGTAAGATATACTCAAGGCTTAACATTCTATATATCGAAGCTAAAAGACTATAAATAAAACCTTAAAGAACGGTCTTCGAGAGCTTCGATTAATTCTTCATGACTTCCAAAACGGCGCAAGAGCTTCAACGAAGCTTTAGGCATGAATACGAGCTTTGAGAAGTGTTGAGATGTCGCTTTGAATGTTCTCGTGATTTTTGCGACGATCTCTAATACTGCGCTCACAAATTGTTAGTTCATGAATTATTTATGTTTGCTCATCATCCAAAACCAAATCCGGGGAGTCCAATATTCAACATTCTCCCCCTTTTTGGTGATGACAAACCAACATAAATAATAATAAAAAATAATGATTCAAATGTAAAATACTTACTCCCCCTGCATTGATGACACGTTAATTCCAAAATGAATATATATGAATTGCATCAATCAGACGAGTAAGATAAATAAAGAGAATCGATTTTCGAAATATCGGATTTTGAAAATCCTTATATATATCTTAACTCCCCCTGAATCTAACACATCAAATTAGATTCTTGGAAATTGAGTTAAATTTTCATTTGCCCTATTTATTATCATTATCTCTCCCCCTTTGGCATTATCCCAAAAATGGGGGGCATACAACGACAACAACTAGGGAATGGAAAATCCAACACCGGGAGTCGTAGACAATGACGTTGGACCTAATTGACACCAAGGGAAAAGTGTGGAAATCAAATCAAGGTGTGCCAAATTGTCCATTATCAAAAAGAGATAATTAAAATCATCAAAAAATACCAAATTTTTATTCATTTCTTGAATAAAGAAACATACTCTTCAATATTCAATATTCTTGGTTAAATTGGTGCATGGAAAACAATTCTATACAATTATAGAATTTCAATATATTTAACCAAGTTTTTCAATCGTCGAGCGACGATTTCACATATCATGGACATTGAATGAGAATTAAAATGTGCACGACGAAATAATGCAAAGAGAAGATCGATGTATATATATATATAAACATCATGAGTACATCCAAAAAGATATCGACTACATCAAATGCAACATACCCATCAAAAAGAAATACATCATACATCATCGATACAACAACATCATCAGAACACCATCAACAACATCCAACAACAAAAAATACAACACATACACCGACATCCAACATATCAAAATACAACAAATCAACACCCAAACTCCATCCCATCCTAACCCAAAAACACTCTCAAACAGGTATATCATCCAATGAGCAGTGGAGAGTCCTCGAAACTGACGATAACGAGGGAGTGGCTGGATCTGCAGTCTCCGTGGGTCCAGTCGACGGAGTGGACTCAGGCTCTGCAGGGAGGAGGGGCGTGTCAACAGACGGGATCGTCGGGGCAGGTGTGGAGACATCGACGGTAGGCTCAACGGCTGGGGTCTCAACAGGAGTATCAGCAGGTAAGATAGGAGCCGGCACGTCAGCAGGAGCAGCAGCAGCCTCAGAAGTCTGAACTACTGGTGCAGAAGTCTCTGGAGCACCGGAAGTGGTGCCAACTCCAGGAGTAGATGTGGTAGCAGCAGCAGCAGTAGTGGCCTCATCGCCACGAGCCAATGAAGTGACAAGATCATCAATATCCTCATCGTCCATCTCCTCGGCCTCAGAAACGGAAGGAGGAAGCTCAATGCCCATCATATGAGCCATACGGCAGACGACCTCCTCGGTACGAGCCAAACGCGACTCGTGCCGACGAAGAAGGCGTACGACATCATCTAATGTGGCAGAAGGAGTGGGGGCTGCAGTAGCTGAGGGAGTGGCCTGGGAAGCAGATGTGGTCGACCTCTGCACGTGACGAAGCGCCGCTAGAGATTTCTTAACGGCCGTCGTGTTCAGAGGAGGACCCAAGGGACGCTCATCATCAGGAGGGAGGGGAACACCGAAACGACGGAAAACCAAGGTCAACAGACATGGATATGGGATATGCACAGATTTATTGGTCTTGCGAATACACTCGAAAGAGTCCATTTTATCGAGTATAATGCGAGCCCAATTAATCTCGCTACCCATAAACAAAGCGTATATCAGTTTCAAAAACGGCTGAGATGGAAGAGATGAAGATCCATACTTGGGAAGAAGGCATGATTTCAGGATCAGGTTAATCACCCAAGCATTCGGCTTGAATGACTTCGAAGGAACTCCTATGAAAGCTGGGGGAATAACCTGAACGATTTTGCTTAGGGTCCGCTGATCTAAGGAGGAGATATCGTCAACTGAGATGTCAGAAGGGAGGAGGCCACACGACGAGCAACATATCAGCTCCCCCAAGATCTCTGCCGTGAGGACTATAGGAGTCCCCAAAACAGAAGTCTCGATGGAGTGAGACTCGTCGTACTGGCCCCGAACACGATTGGCATAGAATAATTTGACCAGGCGAGGATATGGTCTAGGGTTCGCCTTAGCGTCAAATCGAAGGTAGTCCAGTAGGCCACTATAGGAGAGAAGATCAGCAAGGCCAAGGAAATCAGAAAACTGAACGTAATGCTCTAACAGCAGTGGGCAGTGCTCTATACGGTTGTACGCTGCGAGACACTGAGGGTCATCGCGGCACAACGATATGTCTACACCGCCGACTGGCATATGAGCTTTACCCTTAGCCTTACGGGACTTCGGAGGAGGTGGAGGAGGGGGTGGAGTAGGTGCCGTCTCGGGATGTTCAGGGGTGTATTCCTCATCGGTATAATCCTCGGAATCACTACCTGAACGCTCACCGGGAGGAGTAGGTGCACGGAACTTTTTAGGCTTAGGCTTGGGCTTGGACGATTGGCCGGTAGGTTTAGGCTTAGATGTCCTCTTCCTCTTCAACGGAGTCGAAGACGAAGAGGGGGGACGTGTGGTCTTAGCCCTACGTTTGGGAGGGGTCGAAGCGGTAGCACCCTCTACGGTCATAGGGGATGCCCCGGAAGACGAAATCGGGATCCTCGTTCGTGCCATGATCTCGGCACAACGAGTACAACCAAACGATGACGGTAAGATCAAACACCCTAGCTCAAACACTAGATCCTAACACACAAGCCCTAAGAATGACAAATTCCGAAACCCTAGTTCACCTAGAAAGTGAAAACACGAAAAAGAACAAACCCTAGGAATGGAAAACGAGATCTAGGAGGGGGTTATACCTAGGAGAGAGGGTCGACGGCGACGGACGGCGGAGATGGCCGGAAAGATGGCCGGATTCGACGGGAATACGAAGGGGTTCGATCGGGGCTTTGGGGTTTTTCGGGCTGGAGTTTGAAAGAAGACCGACTAAAATGAAGAGTAGCCGGTTAGAATAGGATTAAGTTGGTCGGAAATGCGAAAAGACACGTTTGCCCTAACACACTTAGTCGGTCACAGTTCAAGCACTGACCGACTAGATTACGATCTAGTCGGTCGGTCAATGAGCTTGAACCGACTAAGTCGAAACAGAGGCAAACAGAAATTTCTAGGGCTAGAGTTAGTCGGTCACAGTATATTCACTGACCGACTAGTTTTCAATCTAGTCGGTCGGTAAGTGTACTGTGACCGACTAAAGAAAGAAAATACCAAAAGATAGATTAAAGCTTGATCTAGTCGGTCTGAGTTCACTAGCTGACCGACTAGATGAGCATCTAGTCGGTTGGCTAATGAACTGAAACCGACTAGAAGAGTCCAAAAATTGATAAATGAGTTCTCTTCAAAAATCACTTGGATGAAACATCTTAACACTCTCATTAGTCATCTAAATTACCCCATAAAACGTCGAAATCTTAAATACAACATTCAAATATGAATTCGAGCACAAATTCAAACATATCACATAAAATCCCCAAAAATTCAATAAATCTAGCATGAACGAAATATCGCAAAATATAATAGCATGCAAGATAATTGAATGAAACATGAATCCTATATCTCGGATTCACCCATAATCCCCAATTCTCGACGCAACCGCACAAAGGAGTCCTCCTTTAGGGGTTTCGTGAAAATATCGGCGATTTGCTTTTGGGTTTCAACGTACACTAATATGATGTCCTTTTTAGCAACATGATCATCTAAAAAGTGGTGTCGGACATCTATGTGTTTTGATCGGGAATGGTGCACCGGATTCTTTGAAAGACAAATAGCACTTTGGTTATCCACCATGATAGGGCTAGTATCACAATGAATACCAAAATCCTTCAGTGTGTGTCTCATCCAAAGAACCTGGGCACAAGCGGCACCGGCGGCAATATATTCCGCCTCGGTGGTTGAAAGTGATACGGAATTTTGCTTCTTGGAAAACCAAGAGACAAGAGAATTTCCTAGAAAATGGCAAGTGCCACTAGTACTTTTCCTGTCGGATTTGCATCCCGCATAATCGGCATCACTATATGAGACTAACTCATACGTGCTAGATTTTGGATAAAGTAATCCAAAATCAAGTGTATAACTTAGATAACGGAAAATACGTTTTACCGCTACTAAGTGAGACTCCTTAGGTTGAGACTGATAACGAGCACATATGCATACGACAAACATAATCTTGGGCCTACTTGCGGTAAGATAAAGTAAACTACCTATCATACCTGATATAGACAAATGTCTACATCCTTACCGCCCGTATCCTTGTCAAGATGCGTAGTCGTGCTCATTGGAGTCTTTTTCCCGGAAGCACTCTCCATTCCAAATCGCTTAAGCAACTCCACCGTATACTTCGTTTGGTGGATGAAGATTGCATCGTTCAATTGGCGAATTTGGAGACCTAAGAAATATTTGAGTTCGCCCATGTGGCTCATCTCAAATTGTTCCTTCATAACATTAGAAAACTCTTCGCAAAGAGTGAAGTTAGTAGCACCGAAAATGATATCATCAACATAAATTTGAACTAATAAAATATCATTATTCGCATGCTTAACAAAAAGTGTAGAATCGGCTTCGCCCATTTTAAAATTCAAATCCAAAAGAAAATTCTTTAGGCGATCATACCAAGCTCGAGGAGCTTGTCTCAAACCATAAAGAGCTTTCTTTAGTTTAAAAACATGATTTGGAAATTTTTCATTTATGAAGCCCGGAGGTTGAGAAACGTAAACTTCCTCAACAACATCTCCGTTTAAAAATGCACTTTTAACATCCATTTGAAATAACTTAAAATTTTTATGGCATGCATAAGACAATAATAGTCTAATTGATTCTAATCTAGCTACCGGAGCGAAGGATTCTTCGAAATCGATACCTTCCTCTTGGCGATAGCCTTGAGCAACTAACCGAGCTTTGTTCCGGACGACGACTTGGTTTTCGTCGGTTTTGTTCTTGAAGATCCACTTTGTCCCTATGACGGTGTGGTTCTTCGATGGCAAAGGAACAAGCTCCCATACCTCATTCCTCTCGAATTGAATGAGTTCCTCCTCCATGGCAAGGATCCAAGTACTATCTTCGCATGCTTCAACTATATTCTTTGGCTCTATCGATGAGGCAAAGGCACAATTGGCGAAGTGGAGGACTTGAGATCTCGTCTTGACACTATCATGAATATTGCCAATGACTTGCTCATGGGGATGGTCGCGAATGGTATTAAGCCGCTTGGGAATACCTTGATCACTAGGAACATTCTCAATAACTTCATTAGTCGGGTTAGTATCAATAGAATCAATTGAATCAATAGACTTAGAATTTTCAAACGAATCACATAAAACATCCATAGAGTCATCATCATTTGAAATTCTAGGAGTAGTAAAATTCTCATTAAAAGAGACATGAAGTGATTCCTCGATCGTAGAGGATCTTTTGTTGTATATCCGGTAGGCTTTGCTACGTGAGGAATACCCAACAAATATCCCCTCATCCGATCTCGGATCAAACTTGTCCAAATTATCATATGTGTTTTTAATAAAACATTTTGCGCCGAAAACACGAAAATGTTTAACTTGAGGCAATCTACCAAACAACAATTCATAGCAAGTTTGTTTGGTGCCGGGCCTCAAAAGTATTCTATTTAACACATAACAAGCGGTGTGTACCGCTTCCGCCCAAAATTGATAACCAAGTTGACTATCTTCGAGCATAGTGCGAGCACACTCCACAAGCGTTCTATTCTTCCTCTCAACAACACCATTTTGAGGAGGTGCGCGAGGGAAAGAAAACGTGTGAGTAATTCCAAGATCATCACAAAAATTTGAGAAAGACTCATTCTCAAATTCACCCCCATGATCACTACGTATAGTGACAATGGTGGTTCCGATGAGATTTTGTACTTTCTTCACAAATATTGTGAATTTTTCAAAAGCTTCATTTTTTTTACATAAGAAAAATACCCATGTATATCTTGAAAAATCATCAACGATGACTAGTCCATATCTTGCATTTCCTAAGGAAGCAACTCTAGTTGGCCCAAATAAATCTAGATGTAATAGCTCTAGTGGCCGTTTCGTAGAAATGCTTTTCTTAGGTTTAAATGAAGATTTAGGAAGCTTGCCACGTTGACAAGAATCACAAAAACTTTTCTTTTCAAAAACGAGTTTCGGAAAACCTTTAATGGAATTTAATTTCGAAAGCTTATAAAGTGTTCCAAAGTTCACATGTCCAAAGCGTCGATGCCATAAGTGTTGTTCACTTGTGTTGGCAACGAGACATTGTTCATATGACTTAGGAAGATCCAAAATATAAATATCTTTATGGCGTGTGCCGGAAAATAATAATTTATTATTATCATTTGAAATATGTAACAATCCTTTCGCAAAGCTAACTTTGTAACCTTTGTCACAAAGTTGGCTTATTGAAATAAGATTATGATTTAAACCATCAACTAGATAAACATCACTAATTAAGGGTTTAGACGGGTTACCCACTTTACCAACACCGACGATGGTTCCGCTCTCATTGCCTCCAAATACGACGCGGTTTCCATTAGCAATGGGAACTATTCCGGAGAGCAATTGAGCGTCACCCGTCATGTGTTTTGAACACCCGCTATCGAGTATCCAATTCCCTTTGGAGCTAAATTTAAATTTGTTGCTCCTTTTCTTTTTCTTTTCCTTGAGTACCTAAAGATAGAGAATTTCATATCACGGTACCCAAGGTCATTGGGTCCTCAAAGGTTAGACCTTTGGAAGCCAAGTCCAATTGGACTTAGACTTCCCCACATAATTTCTACTATGCACAACATCCGAAAAATAAGCATTCATATACACTTGTTTTTCATCCATGCTTGTGTCCTTTGGGCTCCAAATAGTGAAAATTTTGGGAGCCATCATCCTATTGGGTGCATGCATGCGACGTTGTTGGTTTCTACGTGATCCATGTCGTGGATAGGCATAAGGAACATGATGGAATGGTGCACGACTAGAATTATTCATATGATGAGGTGGGTGAACATATGCATGTGTGGGAACACGTGCGTGAGGGTGTCTCACATGGTGTGCACGTGCCCGTGAACGTGTAGCATAGAAATCATCATATGTGAGAGATGGTGGAGTAGGACGTGTGTTCCTACGTGGCATGGTATTGGTGTATATATTGTTGGGATTTTGGCGGACCCCCAGAGCTCGGATCCGTATCCGTCCTAAGTCGGACGGACCACAGAGGCACAAAAGGCGCAGCGGAAAACCAGAAATCAAAATTTCTACACTAGCTAAACAATTTAGCTAGGCTCTGGGGAGCCAGAACCTAGCCCGATCTATGCCGACTTGGAGTGGGTCTGACCACCCCAAGAAGGATCTACACTAAAGCGACTAATTAAAAACTACACTAGAAAACGCTTAACCACATACCCGGAATCTTGGCCCTGGAGCAGGCAAGATGTACCGCACCGTCTTGAGAAGCTCCTCGTAGCCGAGCCGCGTTGACCCGATCTCCCTGAGCCGCCTCGCACCCTCGCACCGATCCGCCCGAGCTGCTTTCGCCTCTGAGCCGATCACACGCGGTAGAAAGTTTCACTTGAGAAGAAACCCGCGTCTTAGACGTCCGGATCAGATCCAAACCCCCTTCGTAGTCGTGCTAGGACTACTCCGGAGAATAGGAAAATAGAGAGAGAGAGAGATTAGTCGCGGATCGAGCTTGCTCTAAAAATCTGGAGCTACCCGATCGTTGACTGGTGTGTTTTTCAACGAGGAGAGTGCACCCCTATTTATATAGGGAGTGAGCACTCAACTTCTCGTTGCGGGCAATGTGGGACAATTCCCATGAAGAGAAAAATTCAATTAAGCCATTTGGCTTAATTTAAACTTTAAAGTTAGCCTTTCACAAAGTCAAACTTTAACGAATTAATTCTCCTCACATACTAAACTTCAGACACCAAACAAGCTATCAATCAGAAAAGCTTGGAATGGTGATCACGTAGGAACTGACGGTGACGAATTTCGACTTCGTTTGACCCCTCAAACAATTGCTCAAAGTTTAGCAATTTACACAAAATTCGTAGCCGTCATTAGGGGTTTCAAAACCCTAATTTTGACTTAAGTTGCGGGCGCGCCCGCTAGACTTAGCGGGCGCGCCCGCCCAAGGAAACAAGGGCGGGCCGCCCGCCCGCTGCTGCAGCGGGCTGCGCCCGCTGCACAAGCGGGCGCTGGCCCGCTGTGCAGCGGGCTGCGCCCGCTTGCAGCGGGCGCTGGCCCGCTGCGTGCAGAGGGCCGTGCCCGCTGCATCAGCGGGCACTGGCCCGCTGTGCAGCGGGCCACGCTCGTTGATGCAGCGGGCGCCCGCCCGCTGCACACAGCGGGCCACGCTGGTGGGCTCCGAAAGGTGCTTCTCTCAAGCGCAAGAGTCCGTTCAAGTAGTAAAATCTGGGAGTCCAGATGTCGAATCCTCGGGAGAATCTGTTGAAACCACAAGTCTAAGTCAAATAGAGTAACTACGAATAAAATCTAAGCACTTTAATAGTGATGGTGAAGGTGGTATGAAAAGTGTGTGGTGATGGAATTGTTACGTGCGAACAACGAAATCTAATTTGTGAAAAATAGATATAAAAAGCATGTACATGGCATGGGTTCATTAGGATCAGCGAATCGTAAGCTTTGGTTGATCAAGTATAACACAACGAAACCTCCTTTTGGGAGCGAATCGTCGGAAGATATCCTTTTGGGAGTTAACGCATCAATTCTAATAATATATCGCTAAAGTTGTAAACGTATATATGAAGTATGAAGCTCTCTTTTGGAGAGATCAAATCTCACCCTTGTGGGGTGATCATCAACTAGAACAATTCTTTTGGAATTTGAAATAGTAGATTTAAGAGCGACGATTAAAACTTTAGCAAATATAGCGATTAAGCGCAATAATACAACCAAAGAATACGATTCACATCACCTAATTAATCCATACCATGCACATAAAATATTTAGCTACTCATGGTGCAGAAATAAACAATTTTCAGATCAGAATTCATAAGTTTAATAGCAAAATACGGAAGTTTAGAGGCAAAATACAAGCTAAAACACCCAAATACAAGCTAAAGTTGAAGAGAATATCACCAAATCTCTCTGAAAAGTCTTCAAAACTCTCTGGAAATTAGAAACTAGGCTCTGGAATTTTACAAAATTTTTGCAGAAGAAAATACGGCTCCTAAGTGCTCCAATACGCCAATAATACGTCCAAAAACCCTAGAATACGCTTAAATAATAAGATTGCGGGTTTATTGGGCTTAACGGGTTCAAACCCACACAGTAATCGCACCCGAATAGATCTGGGCCGCTGATCTCGAGTGGGGCAAACGAGGGCCGTTGGATCAAGGCGGGATCGCGCCAGACGTCGACACGTGGCCTTCAAAAATCGTGCGCAAACCCGCTTCGCATCCGCTTGGTTGTGCGCCGTTGGATCATGGATCAAGGGTTATAGAGCAGCCACGTCGCCTTGTGCGAACGCGAATTCGAATCGCGTTCGTAATTGATGCGAGCCGTTCGATCGTTCATCGACCGCCCAGGACACGCCACGTCGCCTCACGATGCTGCGCCCTCCGCTTCACCTTCGGGGTGGTTGTGGACCCTTGGATCGTCATCGAACGGTCTGCGTAATGCCGCGTCGTCCGTTTCGCTTTCGCGCGATGATCCGATCTCAGCCGTTCGTTCAAAATGCGGGATTGAACGTGGTACTGCCACGTGTCCGTAGTAACGTGCGCTCAGCCCGCTGTGTTGGGTTGATTTCGGCCGTTCGATTGAAATCGAACGGTCGAACGATTTCCACGTCACTTGCTTGTTGTAAACCGTCGGATGGGGCAGGGATCGTTTGGATGCGGCCACGTGTCCCGTATTTGCGTATTTCTTGCGTATTTCCCTCTTTAATATGTATTCTGCATTCAAAAATACACAGTAATTAGCACAGATCTCAGAAAAATACAAATAAATAGTCGTTGGAATCGTGAGATCGAGACCAAGCTATGAAAAATATAAAATGTGCAGAATTACATCGTTAAATACTGTTTTGTGCTCAAATAGTGTGTTTTCTCTAATAAATAATTGTGTAGAAAATACCTATGTACTAGAGACCAATATAGCATCATATGAGCACAAAATAGGGCTAAATGGGGGGTTAAATACGCAATATTGAACCCAAATCACACCCCCCAACTAGCGTTTTGCTAGTCTCTAGCAAAAAGAGCGATTAAAAATACGCCTAGATCACCTTATCAGATCTCAAATCATTCACCATCGTACTACTACGACAAAAGAGATAACCGCACACTAATATCAAAATTTCAAGCTCATCAAGTAATGGTACTTGTGGGTTTTCAAACATGAATGTCAAGCATCTCAAATGGTTATAAAATAGACTCAAATTCACTATCCATTACTTCATAGCTCATAGTACACAAAATCAATGGCCCACACCGTTCAATCAAATATTTTAACTTGGAGCGTAGATGGTTCATGCAAAGCAAGCATCAAAAGTAGGATGGTATCAAGACATACACACGTCAATCTCTATTCATAGGAACTCACACCACATCTTGCGTTTTCTTTAAGCTTTGGAAGTTTTCTTGCTTTGCTAATCATGCACACTTATTCTCTATTTTCTTTCGCTTTTCTCCATAGTTCCGCGTAACGCGCATCAAGCAACATTCGCAGAAAAGTATATAACTTGGATCGCTCCATCAAATAATTGAGGTTCCGGTCAATGGCTCCCAAATCAGACGATAATAGGGCATTAGGCCAAGAAGGACCCCTCGGACTGTACTACTCAAGCCAACCAAGTTATTTCTTTAATAGCACATTTATTCATCATTTTTTTTTTCATTCATCCCATTTTTTCTTCTTTTGTGTGTGCATAAACAACTTGGCAAGATAACTTCCTATTCTTTAATTGTTCACAAGAATGGGTATCCTAATCATTTCAAATGACGTGGTACGTTTTTCTACCCAAAATCACACCAAGCATGCAAATGGCAATGAATACGAGATAAAGAACAATGCTCCAGTTAATTTATGAGTTATTGGTACATGAACTTTGGTGTGTTCCAATGAAAGCATACCACTTGCTAATCCATAATTTCTGGATTCATTAAGTCATCGGTTATTCTTGCCATTGAGATGTGTAAAAAGAAATTCACCACAAGCACTCAAATTCATGTAGAATGAGATTGAAATGTTGAATAATAGTGGTGGAGAAAATAAATCACGAGTGTACGGTGGTGAATAAATATCGAGAAATTTCATCACATAAGGGTCATTTCTAGGTAAAGATAGACTTTGGTGATATTTCTTAACTCAAAATTTTTTTTTTCAATGCAAAAAGGGAACTAAAAAAAATAAAATCCTAAAAGAAAAAGAAAAAGAAAATAAAAATCCTAAAAGAAAAAGAAAAGAAAAAGCAAATAAAAATCCTAAAAGAAAAAGAAAAGAAAAAGCAAATAAAAATCCTAAAAGTTATTTCCCTCCCCCCAACTTAAAATAGACATTGTCCTCAATGTTAGGAAGAGGGAATCATGGAAAGAACACACCTGATTAGTTCCCACCCGAAGGTGGGTCTGTGAGGTCCATGGTGCTCGCTTCCTTGGTCCAAGGCTCGTGAAAATGTTTCAATCGTTGGCCATTCACCTTGAACTCACTTCCGTCTTTTTCATTAAGTAAGAGCACAACGCCATGTGGGAAAACTTCTTTGACGACGAAAGGTCCATACCACCTAGAGCGAAGCTTCCCAGGAAAGATGTGTAGCCTGGAGTTATATAGGAGTACTTTTTGGCCTGGGGTGAACTCCCTCCTCAAGATCATCATGTCGTGGACGGATTTCATCCTCTCTTTTGAAATTTTAGCGTTGTCGTACGCATTTCTCCTCAACTCCTCCAGCTCCAACAATTGTAACCTGCGAGAAGAAAAAGAGACATCAGTATCAAAATTCATTTTCTTTATAGCCCAATAAGATCTATGCTCTATCTCAACAGGTAAGTGACAAGACTTCCCAAATACTAGACGGTAAGGTGACATCCCCAAAATTGTTTTGTAGGCTGTCCTGTAGGCCCACAACGCTTCAGGTAAGCGCAAACTCCAATCTTTTCTTGATGGATTCACCGTTTTCTGCAAAATTCCTTTGATCTCTCTATTTGCCAACTTTGCTTGGCCATTGGGTTGGGGGTGATACGGAGTGGAAACTTTATGTGTGACCCCAAACCTCTTCATTAAAGTAGCGAACATGCGGTTGCAAAAATGAGACCCTCCATCACTGATCAAGGCCTTGGGCACTCCAAACCTAGAGAAAATGTTCTCTTTGAGGAACTTAAGCACAACGGAAGTGTCGTTCGACCTGCAAGGAATAGCTTCCACCCATTTAGAAACATAATCAATACAAACCAAAATATAAGCATATCCAAATGAAGATGGGAAAGGTCCCATGAAGTCTATGCCCCAACAATCAAATATTTCAATCTCTAAAATGGGGTTCAGAGGCATCATGTTACGTTTAGTAATACCCCCTAATTGTTGGCATGCAGCACAAGTCTTGCAATAATGAAATGTGTCTTTAAACATAGATGGCCAATAAAAGCCACATTGCGAGATTTTTGCCACAGTTTTGTTCGCTGAAAAGTGTCCACCACATACTCCATCATGGAAAAATTGTATCACACTGGTTATTTCATGATCAGGAATGCATCTCCTAACAATTTGGTCACTACAATATTTATATAAGTACGGATCATCAAAGAAGAAATATTTTACCTCGTACTTGAACCGTTTAAAGTCTTGAAGAGACCAAGTGTCAGGGGTCTTACCAGTTACCAGATAATTAACGATATCAGCATACCATGGAGAGGTGGAAACGCCAAAAAGATGCTCGTCGGGAAAGGAGTCCTTCAAGGGCACATCTGCTGAATCAAGGCCTACTGTCAAACGTGATAAATGGTCAGCTACTAGATTCTCCACGCCTTTCTTGTCCTTGATTGTGACATTGAACTCCTGCAACAATAAAATCCATCGTATCAATCGAGGCTTAGCATCTTTTTTAGATAATAAATATTTTAAAGCAGAGTGATCAGTATATATCAAAATTGGTGATCCTAAAATATAGCTCCTGAATTTTTCCAACGCAAAGACTACTGCCAGCAACTCCTTCTCTGTTGTTGTATAATTCCTTTGAGCGTCATTTAATGTCTTGCTGGCGTAGTAGATCACTACTGGAACTTTGTCTTTTCTTTGGCCTAGGACTGCACCAACTGCGTAATTGCTTGCATCACACATTATTTCAAATGGTAGGGACCAGTCTGGCACCTGCAAAATAGGAGCAGAAATCAGCAACTTCTTTAAAGTTTCAAAAGAAAGTTGACACTCAGGTGTCCAAATAAAGTCCACATTTAAAGTAAGTAAGTTGCAAAGAGGGCGAGATATAGCTCTAAAATCTTTGATGAACCACCTATAAAATCCTGCATGTCCCAAAAATGATCTGATGTCCTTCACGCATTTAGGACTTGGTAGCTTCTCAATTACCGCTACCTTGGCTCTGTCTACCTGTATACCATCTTTAGAAACCAGGTGACCTAGGACAAGTCCCTCTGTGGTCATAAAATGACACTTCTCCCAATTCAATAGGAGATTCTTTTCAATGCACCTGTCAAGAACAAGAGCCAAGTTAGCCAAACAATCATGAAAAGAGCTACCATATACTGAAAAATCATCCATAAATACCTCAACGATTTTCTCAACCATATCATCAAAAATACTGAGCATGCATCGCTGAAAAGTAGCTGGAGCATTACATAAACCAAACGGCATTCGTTTAAATGCAAAAGTACCAAAGGAACAGGTAAAAGTGGTCTTTTCCTGGTCCTCAGGTGCAATCTCAATCTGGTAATAACCTGAATAACCGTCTAGAAAGCAATAATATTCATGTCCAGCCACCCTCTCTAAAATTTGGTCAAGAAATGGAAGAGGGAAATGATCTTTTCTAGTTCGGGAGTTCAACTTCCTATAGTCTATACACATCCTCCAACCTGTGGTGGCTCTAACTGGGATAAGCTCATTATTCTCGTTTTTAACCACGGTGAGGCCAGACTTTTTAGGAACAACCTGTGTAGGGCTAACCCACTTGCTGTCAGAAATAGGATAAATAATGCCTGCATCCAATAATTTTAAAACCTCGCCTTTTACCACTTCTTTTAATGTTGGATTTAACCTACGTTGCATTTCTCTAGTGGGTTTGGCGTCATCCTCTAAATAAATGTGATGCATGCATACAATAGGGCTTATACCTTTAATGTCAGCAATGGACCAACCAATAGAACCTCTATGTTTCCTCAGCACATCAAGTAATGAGCTTTCCTGTTCTAAAGAAAGTTTAGAAGATATTACCACAGGGAAGCTGTTTTCATCGCCAAGAAAAGCATACTTAAGGTAGTCAGGAAGTGGCTTCAACTCTGGCTTTGGATCCTCCACCTCAGATGAAATTTGAATTGATGCATTAGGTGGCAAAGCCTCGAACCTAGGCTCCCATACCACATTGAGCTCCTTCACGTTATCCTGCACAAAAGATGTGTCATCAGAATCACCAATAAAAGTATCAACAATAGAAGCATCATCAGAAAATTCAGAACAAATATAATCATCCACCAACGAATCAATCATATGCACCCTCTCAATCTCATCATCCACATGTGGCAACTTGCAAGTATTAAAAATATTCAAGTCCAAAGTCATGTTGCCAAAGGTTAGTTTCAGTTGACCATCTCTACAATTTATTAAAGCATTGCATGTCGCTAGGAATGGTCTACCTAGGATGATAGGAGTAGCATTGGCAGTTTGGGGTCCCTGGATGTCTAGAACTATAAAGTCCGCGGGGTAGTAAAATTTGTCCACCTGAACGAGGACATCCTCAATGCATCCCTTAGGAACTTTAATAGATCTATCAGCTAGTTGTAATATGACAGATGTAGGCTTTAGCTGTCCTATCCCAAGCTGCACAAAAATAGGATATGGCAATATATTGACACTAGATCCTAAATCCAATAAAGCATTTCCAATTTTCTTAGTGCCAATGGTGCAGGTGATGGTGGGTGATCCAGGGTCTCTAAATTTAGGTGGTGTATTTTGTTGCACAATAGAGCTAACCTGTTCAGTCAAGAATGCTTTCTTTTTCACATTTAACTTTCTTTTAACAGTGCACAAATCTTTCAGAAATTTAGCATAGGCAGGTATTTGATTAATAGCATCAAGCAATGGAATATTGATCTGGCACTTCTGAAAAATTTCACGAATTTCAGTTTGATACTTATCTTTGCTTTTCTGAAGTAGCCGATGAGGGTAGGGTGCTGCAGGTACATATGCTGCGGGTTCCTTCTCTTTAATGACGCTTTTGCTCACACCCACGTCCGTGCTCTCTTCCTGCACCTCCTCTTGTTCTTTAATTCCCTCTTCTTGGATCTGAATTTCCTCTTCTTGCTCAGCTTGTCTGCTCGGTGGATCAGGCTTCTGAATCTCTTTTCCACTCCTCAAAGTGGACACCGCTTGGCAAGGCTTCATATTATTTCCTGCAGAAGAAGATGAGCCCATATTAGGATTTGGAATTGACTGAGATGGAAGCTTACCTTTTTCTAATGTCGCTGTAAGCCTCGCCAAGCTCTCGCTCATCTGCTGATTCTGAGTCTGCTGAGCCTGAAATTGAGCCTGCTGCTGCTGCATCTGGGCTTGTTGCAATTGGATAAGCTGCTGAAGCGCATCGCCAAATGGTTGCATCTGCTGTTGTTGCACTGGCTCAGGGTCCCTCCTCTGGTTCCCACCTTGATAGTTGTTGTTGTTGTATTGAGGTTGACGGAACGGAGGGGGAGCCTGCTGCTGCTGAGTCTGCTGATTGGGGCCCCAGTTCAAGTTTGGATTGTTGCGCCACCCCTTGTTGGAATTGAAGTTCTGGTAATTCGAAGACACTTGATTCACCCCCGTTGGATTGCCTAGCATGCTTTTCAAAGCTGGAAGTGTAGGACAAGCACTAGTGTCGTGGCCACCAACGTCGCAAAGTGCGCAAACCTGCTCTATCTCAACTGGCTTGGCCTCTTTCAAATTCATTGCATGAAGCTTGTTTGAGATCATGGCCTCCATCTTTGCCTCCAACGCATCCTCTTGCTTCAAATTGAATACCACTCCTCGTGAGGGCTGGGATGGTGCAGAGTGGCCTCCTCTCTCGTAGTCTGAAGTAGTGTCCCATGTCTGCGCATTTTTTGCTATCTCCTCCAGGTACGTCCAAGCTTCGTCTGGCTCTTTATCAAAGAATCCTCCATTGCACATCATCTCTACAAATTGCTTCATTTGCGGCTGCAGTCCATCGTAGAAGAAGCCAATAATCCTGCTTTTGTCGAAGCCATTGTGCGGACATGCGAGCAGCAACTCATTGAACCTTTCAAATGCCTGGTAGAATGTTTCCTCGCTTTTCTGGGCAAAGTTCATAATCTGCCGCTTCAGTCCCTGTGTCCTGTGAATAGGAAAAAACTTCTTTAGAAATTCAGCCTGCAAATCAATCCATGTAGTAATAGAACGTGATGGCAATGCATTCAACCAATTCTTAGCTTTGTCTTTCAATGAAAATGGGAACAGTTTAAGATATATCGTGTCCTCGCTAGTTTTCCCATCAAAGCATGTCAAGCAAACCTCCTCAAATCCTTTAATATGAAGATATGGATTTTCCTTGTCTAACCCATGAAAGGTGGGTAAGAGTTGGATCACCCCAGGTTTAAAATTGAAAGAATTTGCATTGGCAGGTAAAACAAAGCATGAAGCAGTGCTAGTCCTAGTGGGTCGAAGTAAATCTTTTAAAGTCCTAGGCACTCCAGGTTGCACATTATTCTCGTTATTGTTGCTAAAATTTTCATCCATATTATTATTAGCCATATCAAAACGTCGAGTCAACCTTTGTGTCCTAGGAGTCCTATGCCACATAAACTAGCATAAATATTTTTATTTTATGAAAGCAAACAAAAGTTTATATACAATAAAGTGGAAGGATCACACCGAAGGTCCTCTGAATGAATTAAACCGTAGTAACAAACCATTCTCCCCGGCAACGGCGCCAAAAACTTGGTGGGCTCCGAAAGGTGCTTCTCTCAAGCGCAAGAGTCCGTTCAAGTAGTAAAATCTGGGAGTCCAGATGTCGAATCCTCGGGAGAATCTGTTGAAACCACAAGTCTAAGTCAAATAGAGTAACTACAAATAAAATCTAATCACTTTAATAGTGATGGTGAAGGTGGTATGAAAAGTGTGTGGTGATGGAATTGTTACGTGCGAACAACGAACTCTAATTTGTGAAAAATAGATATAAAAAGCATGTACATGGCATGGGTTCATTAGGATCAGCGAATCGTAAGCTTTGGTTGATCAAGTATAACACAACGAAACCTCCTTTTGGGAGCGAATCGTCGGAAGATATCCTTTTGGGAGTTAACGCATCAATTCTAATAATATATCGCTAAAGTTGTAAACGTATATATGAAGTATGAAGCTCTCTTTTGGAGAGATCAAATCTCACCCTTGTGGGGTGATCATCAACTAGAACAATTCTTTTGGAATTTGAAATAGTAGATTTAAGAGCGACGATTAAAACTTTAGCAAATATAGCGATTAAGCGCAATAATACAACCAAAGAATACGATTCACATCACCTAATTAATCCATACCATGCACATAAAATATTTAGCTACTCATGGTGCAGAAATAAACAATTTTCAGATTAGAATTCATAAGTTTAATAGCAAAATACGGAAGTTTAGAGGCAAAATACAAGCTAAAACACCCAAATACAAGCTAAAGTTGAAGAGAATATCACCAAATCTCTCTGAAAAGTCTTCAAAACTCTCTGGAAATTAGAAACTAGGCTCTGGAATTTTACAAAATTTTTGCAGAAGAAAATACGGCTCCTAAGTGCTCCAATACGCCAATAATACGTCCAAAAACCCTAGAATACGCTTAAATAATAAGATTGCGGGTTTATTGGGCTTAACGGGTTCAAACCCGCACAGTAATCGCACCCGAATAGATCTGGGCCGCTGATCTCGAGCGGGGCAAACGAGGGCCGTTGGATCAAGGCGGGATTGCGCCAGACGTCGACACGTGGCCTTCAAAAATCGTGCGCAAACCCGCTTCGCATCCGCTTGGTTGTGCGCCGTTGGATCATGGATCAAGGGTTATAGAGCAGCCACGTCGCCTCGTGCGAACGCGAATTCGAATCGCGTTCGTAATTGATGCGAGCCGTTCGATCGTTCATCGACCGCCCAGGACACGCCACGTCGCCTCACGATGCTGCGCCCTCCGCTTCGCCTTCGGGGTGGTTGTGGACCCTTGGATCGTCATCGAACGGTCTGCGTAATGCCGCGTCGTCCGCTTCGCTTTCGCGCGATGATCCGATCTCAGCCGTTCGTTCAAAATGCGGGATTGAACGTGGTACTGCCACGTGTCCGCAGTAACGCGCGCTCAGCCCGCTGTGTTGGGTTGATTTCGGCCGTTCGATTGAAATCGAACGGTCGAACGATTTCCACGTCACTTGCTTGTTGTAAACCGTCGGATGGGGCAGGGATCGTTTGGATGAGGCCACGTGTCCCGTATTTGCGTATTTCTTGCGTATTTCCCTCTTTAATATGTATTCTGCATTCAAAAATACACAGTAATTAGCACAGATCTCAGAAAAATACAAATAAATAGTCGTTGGAATCGTGAGATCGAGACCAAGCTATGAAAAATATAAAATGTGCAGAATTACATCGTTAAATACTGTTTTGTGCTCAAATAGTGTGTTTTCTCTAATAAATAATTGTGTAGAAAATACGTATGTACTAGAGACCAATATAGCATTATATGAGCACAAAATAGGGCTAAATGGGGGGTTAAATACGCAATATTGAACCCAAATCACACGCCCGCTGCTGCAGCGGGCCGCGCCCGCTGTGGAACGGGCGTGCGCCCGTTGTAACCAGCGGGTGTCGCCCGTTTTGCCTTTGCACATGGGCCTTTTGGCCCAGTGGGTCTAACCCACTTCCCCTTGAACTCTTTCTGCGTTTCTGGGCTCGTTTGAGCTCCGATTTGGACGCGGTTTGAACCTGTGTTTAGACCGGGACGATCCCGTCATCCAGGTAACCCTTTCTAACAAGTTTGTTCCTACCAAATTTGTCGTAACTAATTTACAACACGTTTAGTCAAAGTTAGCATCTAATGCAACGTTGTGTCCCTATTGCTAATGCGACTAACTTTCACAACTTAACTTGTGAATATCATCAAATGACATTTCTCTCTATTCTATATTCCTATTACTAAGACACGAGCACTGCTCGGTGTGAGACCCTACAGCCTGACCTTACTACAGGTTGGGGCTCGAAACCCCTAGACGACAGTCACTACGAGCAGTAGCTGTCGTCCCTGTTTCAGAGTCATCATAACATGATCGACCCTTTGACAAAAGTATCATAGGGTTTGCATTGGCTGTGTCAGTGATGAATTCCGTTAGCTAAAATCCCTTCGTCAAGACTGTGTTATTGTTGGCCTAGGGTATGGTTTACTGTCAACCCCATTGATAATATTGGTCAGTATACGGCGGTCTTTATTGTATACACGTTGTACTACTTGCAACGTACCCCGGCCGAGGATTAACATAAAGGCCGTACTGAGCCTATAACACTAACTTCCCTTTAATGGAAGTGACGAATCCCATCTTAGTCACTTACTCACCTTGGGAGCTTCAGGTGCAGCCCAACCTAAGATCTTTCAGCAGGACTGGTCCTCGAAGCTAGATCATGGGTTTAAGCTATACCGTCCGCTCACAGGTTTGTACAGATGACTTCAGGTCTTAAGGATCAACTAACCTATCATCACCCTAGAGTTATTAAAGACAGATCATTAAAGTTAACCATTTAATAACTCTAACTTGGTCGTTCAGTGGACTCATTCTTCAATGAGCACCTGTGTCTCGTCTCCGACTTCGCCAAGTCGAATGACTATGAGATCATCATTACCCGAAGGCAAGACGAAGACATAGTGATCTATCCGATGTGTCGATATCCAGTTCTAGACACATCTACGATCACGAACCGTTTTAGACTTACGTTTCTATTCGGTCTCTTACTTACTCATAATCGAGATCTCATCTAGATATGTAAGGGCCTAACTATAAGTCTATGGATATTATTTAAGTATATTAATACAAATGATTTTATACTTAGAATAATACGTACCATATACGGTATGAACAAGACGTATAATCAAGATAAATTGTCTTATGGGCATATATCTTCCAACATCTCCCACTTGCACTTAGGCTATTTATCTCGGTATCTCATGCCGTTATAGCATATCAGTCACTTTGACATTTGATATGGCAAACCTAAGAAATGGTTCTACTAATAAGTATCTACAACGAATTTTAATGGATTGAAATTACATCTCTTGATCACACAGGGTTGATCCTTTTGAAAAATGATCTGGATCAGTTTTCCTAACTTCGTATAGCTAACAGTTAGCTTATACGATTTAGATGTGGGGTCTAACATTTCCGTAAGTCAGTTCTAGCTCAATTCACTTTATTGTGTCAATATGTCAAGTACATATTTGACACCCTAAGTCTATATATATATATATATACGATTAAATCAAAACAATTTTGACTTAATGATTTATATAGAAGATTCATTAAAGTGAAAAAAAATCCTTTTTACTTAGTCTGAAAAACGGAACTAAGTATATTAACTTTCTCCCACTGACTTTAAGAATTACCTGGTCAAATTTCTTCAACATAATATCTAAATCATATTTAGATTTATGTGCAAAAATAACCATTTGGTAAGTGCCTCAGATGGAATGTACAAGTGTCAGATTCGGTTTGACGAATGAGTCAAGTCAAGATCATTTTAAGGAAACTTGACATTGACTCGTTCAATCAAAACGTCCTACACTGTACTTATTCCTTTAACCACATTTAGTATTAACTCTTTTAATAACTAAATGCAGATAATCAAGAGTTAATCTTGATATGCGTATTATTGTGATCGCACACAATCTATACGCCCACTGGAACCTACACTTAACTACTGATTGACTTCTAACATTTAGTCAGCTTCAAAATCAATATTATCGAAGCTATACACCATTATTCGAAAATATACGCAACCATCACAGAAAAGCCACATCCACAGAATTTAAGCCAATTCAATTTCAATTGCAACAAACGAGACATCCATTCCAAAACAACGTTTTCATTAAAAGAACGTTAATTTGTTTATCAAAAATAAACCTTGAGTGCAAAGCACTCATTCATTGTTTTCGATCCTTAAAGATGATACATTTTATTCAAATAAGAAAAATATCATCTCCATCACGATCATCGTCTCCAGAAGTCTTTGAGCGGTCCCAGCAGCAACTGTTGCTTTGATTGCCGACCGATCTCCGTACTTCTTCAATCTCCAGTTCTTATCAGCCACCTGTATACAGTACACAGATGTCTATAAGTGTCTCACACTATATGAATGGAAATAATTGCATTTAATTGAATTTTAATTTGTACCTGAGGTAGAGGCATCAGTATGCCCTTTCTTCTTCTCTGCAAGATAGATCTTGCAGTTCCTCTTCCAGTGGCCAATCTTGTGGCAATGGAAGCACTCAGATTTCGACGGGGCCCCTTTGTTCTTCTTCTTCCCATCTTTAGCCTTCACAGGTTGTGGGACCTGCCTCTTCTTCCCTTTGCCTTTCGGCTGGTCGGAAGTAGCAGAGCCAACAACCAGTGCAGTCGGCTTCTTCTCAATCTCCTCAAACTGCCGGAGTATATTGAGGAGACCAGGAAGATCCGTCTCAAGGTTGTTCATTATAAAGCCAGTTATAAAGGGCTTGAACTCGAGAGTTAAAGACTTTAGGATAATGTCTGTGGACATCTCATTGTCCAGGACAAATCCTAACTGGGCGGCATCCTCTACGTACCCGATCATCTTGATAACATGATCTTGTACGGGTCCTGTCTTCATCTTCGTGCCCCAGAGGTTGCTAGTAGCTTCGAACTTGGCAGCTCTGGATCGCTTGCCATACAACTCTTGTGCATTAAGGAGTATGCTCTGAACATCCATATGTTCATGCTTCCTTTGTAGTTCGTTGGTCATCGAAGCTAGAGTGAGGCATCTTGCCTTCTCTGCATCCCTCTGGTACAACTTGAAGGCTTCTTTCTCTTCGTGGGTCTCATCGGGCTTATCCGGAGCGTCCTCGAATAATATGTATCCAATCCCAGCTAGGGAAAGGACCAACTTAATGTTCCTAAGCCAGTCTTTGTAGTTGGTTCCATCCAGCATGTTCTTTTCTACCATGTATTTTAGACCTGAGTCCATTCTGCATTTTATAGATAATTTAGTTAGTATATGTTCGTAGTATAGTTTTAATGATTTTAATAAAACTATATTCTCCCACTAAATTTATTTAAAGCCATAATAATAAACAATTTATTATAAAATAATATTTGTGAGAGAGGGATCCGACTACCCTGAGTCTGACAACCTTGAGTGTATGTCAACAAGTTGTCCGACTCTGCAGTCGGTAGACGAACTCGTCGTCAATCATATTTACTATGATTCCCTATCGATTTTTACCCCTAGTCATTTGTGATCATGAGTGTGCTCAACCGGATCACAATGGCTAGCCTAGTCGGACCCTTGTTTTCGTGTCTAGCCTGACTTGCCCCTTTGCTCGGTGTATGCACGACGCGCCGGTTTGGGTCAGGTCTTAGACTACATTCTTGGTTAGACTTACGCCGAAGCTCGAGGGATGAGACAACGGTTTCAGTCAGGTTAAGATGTCAATCAAGAATTCGGTTTCTATAAGATTGACATGTCACGGCTTGAGTGTAGCTCAACAACCGGAACATGTTTCTTACAGTTGCCAACTCCTAAAACAAGGAGGGCTACGATTTATCTTGAACAAGATTATTATCGTATTGACTTAGGTATAGTCGATGGACTTACATAGTCATGAATCGACTCCTTGCGGTCCAGCGGACGCGGCCAGGGAATTGACTAAGCCAGGACCACTTGTTACCCAGTCTAGCTAGGTTGGTCCAAAAACTTTAGCCAAGCACATTGACCGACATCATGATCCATTGAAGGAGTTGTCATCAATCTTATGTTTTCCAAACAACTAAATGGCTTTTAATTAAGAGACTAGTTAATCCTTATCAACTAGTTGATCCTAAAAATTCAAAATTTTTTAGATTGGTTGAACATCTTTTATTAAGTCCTTATCAACTATAAGGTTCTACGTTCAACTCACTACCCCAATCTAATTAGGATTTTAATAAAACAATTCAACATCGTCTTTTATGAAAATCATTTAATTGAACGTTTTAATGAAATGATTTACAAAACAAAAGGACTACCCTAATCTGGTATTGGGTTCGATGTTGTTTTGTTTTATCAAACATATCATGTCACTATCATGTTTTAATGGCTAACCTAACAAGGTTTGTGAATACATTAATTATTCAACATGAAATGAAGCAACTAACTTTATCCGCATAAAAGAAAGTTTCATTTTTAGTGACATATAAAATGTATTTGCATGTTTTTTAAAAAATTATCTATATAATACAAACATGCAAATCTAAATTTTAACACTTAAAATTAAAGATTAAAATTTTAAGGCCTTCATAAAAAATTTTTTATCGCATAAAACTAGGTCGTACAAAATTATCTAATAATTTTAAACCTAGGCCTTTATAAAAAATTTTTTAACCTTATTTCTAAAATTACAATGTCACAAAATAATTTTAGAAACATATATGTAACAAAAAGAAAATAATTTATGTTTCATCTCATGAAATAAAATCATTTCTATACTTACATATTTTAAAATAATTTTAAAACTCTTTTACAACTTTTAGAAACCTTTTAGAAGCTTTCAAATAAAGTTTTAAAGATCTCTAACTTTATGTAACTAAAGAAAAATTCTTAAATTTCAAAAAATAAAATTTTTCTAAAGTTTACATAAACTTTAAACACTCTTTTAAAATTTTTAATGTCTCATAAAAATTTTATAAAGTATTTAAAACAAAGGAGACTACTTTTTAGATTTATCGCATAAAAATAATATGTCCCAAAATTAAAATAAATTTCCGTGTTGCAAAATTAATTTTTGAAACACAAAAATATTTTCAAAACTAATTTAACATAAAGCTAAAAAGTTTTGCATATGAAAGCTAAGCATTTTTTTAACAATTAAAAAGTCGCTATAGTAGATCTATGGCATAACCGTGGCTCTGATACCACTGTTGGGATTTTGGCGGACCCCCAGAGCTCGGATCCGTATCCGTCCTAAGTCGGACGGACCACGGAGGCACAAAAGGCGCAACGGAAAACCAGAAATCAAAATTTCTACACTAGCTAAACAATTTAGCTAGGCTCTGGGGAGCCAGAACCTAGCCCGATCTATGCCGACTTGGAGTGGGTCTGACCACCCCAAGAAGGATCTACACTAAAGTGACTAATTAAAAACTACACTAGAAAACGCTTAACCACATACCCGGAATCTTGGCCCTGGAGCAGGCAAGATGTACCGCACCGTCTTGAGAAGCTCCTCGTAGCCGAGCCGCGTTGACCCGATCTACCTGAGCCGCCTCGCACCCTCGCACCGATCCGCCCGAGCTGCTTTCGCCTCCGAGCCGATCACACACGGTAGAAAGTTTCACTTGAGAAGAAACCCGCGTCTTAGACGTCCGGATCAGATCCAAACCCCCTTCGTAGTCGTGCTAGGACTACTCCGGAGAATAAGAAAATAGAGAGAGAGAGAGATTAGTCGCGGATCGAGCTTGCTCTAAAAATCTGGAGCTACCCGATCGTTGACTGGTGTGTTTTTCAACGAGGAGAGTGCACCCCTATTTATATAGGGAGTGAGCACTCAACTTCTCGTTGCGGGCAATGTGGGACAATTCCCATGAAGAGAAAAATTCAATTAAGCCATTTGGCTTAATTTCAACTTTAAAGTTAGCCTTTCACAAAGTCAAACTTTAACGAATTAATTCTCCTCACATACTAAACTTCAGACACCAAACAAGCTATCAATCAGAAAAGTTTGGAATGGTGATCGCGTAGGAACTGACGGTGACGAATTTCGACTTCGTTTGACCCCTCAAACAATTGCTCAAAGTTTAGCAATTTACACAAAATTCGTAGCCGTCATTAGGGGTTTCAAAACCCTAATTTTGACTTAAGTTGCGGGCGCGCCCGCTAGACTTAGCGGGCGCGCCCGCCCGCCCGCTGCTGCAGCGGGTGTGCGCCTGCTGCTGTAGCGGGCCGGTGCCCGCTGCAGGCAGCGGGCCAGCGCCCGCTGCATAAGCAGGCGCTGGCCCGCTGCAGCAGCGGGCCGCGCCCGCTTGCAGCGGGCGCCCGCCCGCTGCACACAGCGGGCCACGCCCACTGCTGCAGCGGGCCGCGCCCGCTGTGCAACGGGCGTGCGCCCGTTGCAGCCAGCAGGTGTCGCCCGTTTTGCCTTTGCACATGGGCCTTTTGGCCCAGTGGGTCTAACCCACTTCCCCTTGAACTCTTTCTGCGTTTCTGGGCTCGTTAGAGCTCCGATTTGGACGCGGTTTGAACCTGTGTTTAGACCGGGACGATCCCGTCATCCAGGTAACCCTTTTCAACAAATTTGTTCCTACCAAATTCGTCTTAACTAATTTACAACACGTTTAGTCAAATTTAGCATCTAATGCAACGTTGTGTCCCTATTGCTAATGAGACTAACTTTCACAACTTAACTTGTGAATATCATCAAATGACATTTCTCTCTATTCTATATTCCTATTACTAAGACACGAGCACTGCTCGGTGTGAGACCCTACAGCCTGACCTTACTACAGGTTGGGGCTCGAAACCCCTAGACGACGGTCACTACGAGCAGTAGCTGTCGTCCCTGTTTCAGAGTCATCATAACATGATCGACCCTTTGACAAAAGTATCATAGGGTTTGCATTGGTTGTGTCAGTGATGAATTCCGTTAGCTAAAATCCCTTCGTCAAGACTGTGTTATTGTTGGCCTAGGGTATGGTTTACTGTCAACCCCATTGATAATATTGGTCAGTATACGGCGGTCTTTATTGTATACACGTTGTACTACTTGTAACGTACCCCGGCCGAGGATTAACATAAAGACCGTACTGAGCCTATAACACTAACTTCCCTTTAATGGAAGTGACGAATCCCATCTTAGTCACTTACTCACCTTGGGAGCTTCAGGTGCAGCCCAACCTAAGATCTTTCAGCAGGACTGGTCCTCGAAGCTAGATCATAGGTCTAAGCTATACCGTCCGCTCACAGGTTTGTACAGATGACTTCAGGTCTTAAGGATCAACTAACCTATCATCACCCTAGAGTTATTAAAGACAGATCATTAAAGTTAACCATTTAATAACTCTAACTTGGTCGTTCAGTGGACTCATTCTCCAATGAGCACCTGTGTCTCGTCTCCGACTTCGCCAAGTCGAATGACTATGAGATCATCATTACCCGAAGGCAAGACGAAGACACAGTGATCTATCCGATGTGTCGATATCCAGTTCTCGACACATCTACGATCACGAACCGTTTTAGACTTACGTTTCTATTCGGTCTCTTACTTACTCATAATCGAGATCTCATCTAGATATGTAAGGGCCTAACTATAAGTCTATGGATATTATTTAAGTATATTAATACAAATGATTTTATACTTAGAATAATACGTACCATATACGGTATGAACAAGACGTATAATCAAGATAAATTGCCTTATGGGCATATATCTTCCTACATATATAAGCATGCCCCTTCTTTGGAGGTCCACCCAAAGTGGGTTTCTTTCCAAAAGAGGGTGTGGACGAGGTGGAAGCACCATTGGTAGATGAACTACCAATAGAGTGTTTGCTACCACTCGTAGAGTCACAGGAAGTTGGCCTAACAAAGGTAGTGGCCGCTTTGGATGGACATCCCATTGTATACCCCAAACCAATGTGGTGATTGGCCAGAAGTAAGTCACTTAGGATTTTATCCAAATGGTCCTTACCCTTATTGAATTTATTAATTCGGCCTAATGTGTTCTCATATTTCTCTTTGAGAGAACGCAAAGAAGTATCCAAAGTAGATACTTGTGATGCGAGCACATAAACACGAGATTTAAGATTCTCATTCTCAATACTCAAAGTCGAGTTTTGAGAAGTCAAATCCGCTATCCTATGTTCTTCCGGATCTTCAATGCTAACATGTTCAAGTTTAGATTTGAGATTGACAATCTCATTTCTTAACTCTTCAACAACGGTGTCGTTGTTGGTGATGATAGTCTTAGGCGAGGTTTGAATGCTAGCTAGGTCATCTTTTACTTTAGTATATCTATTTACTAATTTAGTGTATTTAGACCATAAATGAGAGTTAGCATCCCTAAGATCATCCATAGTTACCTCATCACCTTCGTCGTCGCTATCATCGGAGGAGGAAGATCCTTGATCATGCTCCTCTCTTGCCATAAAGCACATGTGCGCTTGCTCCACTTTCTCATCATCCGACTCTCCGCTTGAGGAATCCTCGGAGTCGGTGAATGTTGCTCCGACAAGTCCCTTTTTGTACCCCTTTTTGTACTTCTTCGACTTGTCGAACTTCGGCGCCTTCCACTTCTCCTTTTGCTTGTTTTGAGGACAATCCGCTTTGATGTGTCCTGGCTTATTGCATTTAAAGCACAAAGGTGGAGAGGCGTTAGTAGAAGTAAATTTAGATTTTTGTTTGAAGTTACCCTTTCGGAAGAAGCGATTGAACTTCTTTGCCATGAGTGCAATGGATTCCATGTCCATTTCTTCTTCTGAGTCCTCATCATCGGTAGAGGTGGATGAAGCCGCCTTGAATGCAATTGCCTTTTTCTTAGGCACGTCTTGGTTCAAATAGGACTTCATCTTTTCTTGTAACTTCACCTTGCTATCTTTGCGTACCTCGTATGACATCAAAGTACCCATCAATTGAACTACGGTATACTTATTCATGTCATTACCTTCCTCGATGGCGAAGGTACGTTTCTCCCAAGAAGAAGGAAGTCCTTCGATAAGCTTCGAGCACTTCTCCTTTTGGGTGTAGGATTTACCGAGGGCCTCTAACTTGTTTATTATGTCAACGAAGCGAGCGTAATATTCCTTCATCTTCTCGCCCTGTTGCATATGAAACATTTCGTAATCTTTGTTTACGACTACGAGTTTAGAGTCTCTTACCCTACTCGTCCCTTCATGAAGAATGAGGAGGGAGTTCCAAATTTGATATGCACTCTTACATGTGCATATCTTATTGAAGTCCTCGGGCTCCAATGCGCATTGCAAGGTGTTCATTGCCTTGGCATTGCTTACCTCCGCGGCGATCTCTGCGGTAGTCCATTTCTCAAAGTCTTCTTCTTCGGGCTCGATGTATTCCTTCATTGTGGTCCTCCATAGAGATGCACTCCGGAGGAAGGTTTCCATCCGGCATTTCCAGTACCCGTAGTTGGTACCGTTGAAGAATGGAGGCCTCGTAGAGGAATGTCCTTCCATCACCGAAGATGCTCCTTCACGGTTCCTGAAGGTGTCATAGTTGGAAGGTGGACGCACGGTTTTGTTGTCGTTGGCAGACATAGCTAAGTATCTGGCTCTGATACCAAATGTAATGCCCTACAAGCTACTGCACAAGTACTAGAGGGGGGGGGGTGAATAGTACTTTAAAAATAACAAGGAGTATAATTCCAAATTATAGTGCAAACAACTACCAAAACAATTTGCGGAAGCTTAAATTGAATGACAACAACAAATTTAACAATGCTAACAAAAGATGTTAATGGGTTCGGATCCACCCAAGTCTCCCCGACTTGTTCCCGGTGATCCTACGTCCCAAGCACCCGGATCCCCTCCGGATACTTAGGTTAGAAACCCTAACCCAAGATTTCCACTATGAATATCTTGTGAAAAACCTTCACAAGATCAAATCATACATGCAATGGCAATAGTGAATCCCACAACCCGGGATCACAACCTTCTCTCACAACCGAGAGAATCAACAAGCAATATAAATGAGTTTATATTGAAATAAACAATCTTACCACAAAATCCTATACCTTGAGTTTTTCTTACCAAATAGGTGAAAGGAAGGATTTGAGGAAGATGAAGTCACCAAGACCTAGCACCAAGGAAATGACCAGCAATAGGTGCCTATGAGTGATTTGGAGACTTGAATCAAGCAATAGCTTGAAGAGCTCACCAAGAACAAGCTTCTCTCAATATAGATTCTAGATCTAGAATGTGAGAGAATGTGTTTCTTGTGAGGAAGAGAGCTTTAGAAATGAGTGAGAATGGATATCTCTTTCTATCTCAATGAATCTCTTAATGGCAGCTCTTACCTAGAGAGAAATGACCTAGGTTCGTATTTATAGGGTCCCATAAAAACAAGTTAGGTCAATTCCCAACGGATAGAAATCTGAGGAAACTAGTCGGTCAAAGAACAACCACTGACCGACTAGTTCATCAACTAGTCGGTCAGTCAAACAACATGGACCGACTAAGTGAGGAGCTGAGAAGAGATATAAATTCAGACCTAGAAATCTAGTCGGTCCAAGAATACATTCTGACCGACTAGTTTCACAACTAGTCGGTAAGTCAGTGAACGTAGACCGACTAAGAGGCAAAGTGAAATAGTCTGAATACGAATTGACTTAGTCGGTCCAAGAACAAAAGTTGACCGACTAGATTGTCAACTAGTCGGTCACCAAACGTTCTTAGACCGACTAACGATAAACAGTAGCTTAGGAGAAATTTAGCATGTACAGTAAATCACAACTAGTCGGTCAAAGAAGCATCACTGACCGACTAGTTCACAAACTAGTCGGTCGGTGAGTCAACGTAGACCGACTAACTCTAAACAGTAAGGTGCAAGAAATTAAGGAAGCAAACTAGTCGGTCCAAGAAGCTTTGCCGACCGACTAGATCACCATCTAGTCGGTCAGTACTTCTTCTTGTACCAACTAACATGCATAAACAAGTCCGAATCGAAGCGCGACGCTTCGAGGAAGTTAGAATGAACTTGTACTAAGATCCTAGAGCTACGATATGAGCGTTATGAAGATAGAAACGTAAGATATACTCAAGGCTTAACATTCTATATATCGAAGCTAAAAGACTATAAATAAAACCTTAAAGAACGGTCTTCGAGAGCTTCGATTAATTCTTCATGACTTCCAAAACGGCGCAAGAGCTTCAACGAAGCTTTAGGCATGAATACGAGCTTTGAGAAGTGTTGAGATGTCGCTTTGAATGTTCTCGTGATTTTTGCGACGATCTCCAATACTGCGCTCACAAATTGTTAGTTCATGAATTATTTATGTTTGCTCATCATCCAAAACCAAATCCGGGGAGTCCAATATTCAACATAGCCGTCATTAGACGGGGTCTTGATTATGTTTCTTGGAGATTTTTTAGAGTTTAGGCCATGCCCTAGGCCCCCTCTTGAATCTAAAAGCTTGTATTTGGATTGGAATTCTTCATGAAAGCTAAGTATCTTTGTTATTGTTATTTGAATCGTTGATTTGATATCTTTTTACATGCACGCAATGTCTTTTATTGATTTCTATATCATTATTGCTATGCTGGGTAGATCTTTGTTCTAGTGAAAGGGATGAACCCTATGAATCTAGGGTTTGATATTGAAATATATTGAAAACACATGTTGCTTAACTTGTTAAAGGATTAGATTGTGATTAATTTACTTTGGATAGGTAGGGATTTCTCTTGGATCTTGAGAGCTCGACAGAGGATCTTGATCCAAGGAAAGCCCTAGATATTCGATTTAGGATTATAATCAAAATTTCCTAGACTTGGTGCGCGACAACGACTAAAGCTATTATTTTTATTGTTCTCATATACTCATATTCGTTGCACAACAGTGAACGTGTACGAACTATCACGATCTAGATCCGAACTCAAGTTGCACGACAGCGAGCTTGAGTTGGGATTGGACATAATTTCGATATTAATGCTAGTGGTTTAGATTAGGCTTGCGCGACAGTGAGGCTCTAATTTAGATTGCTATAGACCTGCAATAGCGTGACAGCATGAGTCGGTTCACCAATTAGTTGCGACAAGTTCACCTTAATACCAAGTTTAATTGCAAGGTAATTCATAACTCACATTGATTACTTGAAAATCCATAGTGGGGATTCCTGAGCTCTAGGCATTTTCATTGATTGAATACGCAACCGACTTCTTTATCATCGACACCGACATCCATCACCATTTCCATTACATCATACCATAATCATCTCCACCAATAAACCTTAGTAGTTGAGCCAACCTAAGATAAATTGGAATCGACACCACCTCCTTGTGGATATGATACCCGCTCGCCACTAGACCGTGCGCTTGCAGTAAAAATACATTGTTTTCTGGGTGTATATCCGGAAGCGATCAAGTTTTTGGTGCTGTTGCCGGGGAGGTGTTTCCCGTTGGGTGCCAATTTGTCACAATTAGGTTGATTAGACTACAAAAAAACATTTGCAAAATGAAAAAAATCATCAAAAAGAAATTTTCACCTCAGCCACCATTATTATCGTTTCTATATTCTTTTGTGCCACTAATATTTTTCTTCAGGTATTTATCTTTGTTGATCAGGTATTATGGATGATATTATGTGGACCACATATTGTGATATGCCCCTAGAAGGGATCCTTGCACACCAGGTTGAAATGCTAACCAGGATTGAAAAGAGCAACCTTCAATTGGAATGGGTGAAGAGGGAACTTAAAATGAATGCGCTCATGCTTAAGGTTGCAGAGATTTCCAAAGATATCAGTTCTGCTTCTTCATCTTATGGGCAAGAAGCATTGCCAGTCATATTATCAGAGCTAGAATATTCCATTGTCGATCCCCCATCCTACGATACAGCTATTGCATATGAAGAGTGGATGGATGAAGAGGCAGTGGAGGAAGCAAAAATTGAGTCATATGCACTGCCAGAGGAGGAAACATTTCAGAACTTATTGGAGGGCATCTTGGAGTCAGTGAGGTTCACCAGTTCAGAGAGCATTACAGCAGGTGATGCATTTGAGCTACGATTTGCAAATTTTGTTATGAACCATATTTCGGCTGCAGGAACAATTAAGGAAGACGTCCATGTCAGTTTTAAGGGGGATAGGCTATATTTTTAGATTGCTTGAGAGCCTTCTCCTCCACATGATACATCCCAACGAGTTGACCCACATGAGTAGCCAGCATCACCATTCCAGAGAGAGCCGACACTGTTAGTTGATAAGAAGGCAAAAGAGCACCATGTCGAGCCAGATGATATTGATGAGGAGGCCTCACATGCAGAGCCAGAGCATACCATTGAGGAGACAACACTTTGGGACGAGGATATCTTCATTCAGATAGATCCAGAGTCTTGCCCACCTGCAATTGAGCTTCTGCAAGCACCTCTACCTTCTACTGAGGCTGAGCATCCACCTGAGGAACATTCATCAGAGCTGACTGCTCCCACTCAGGGAGATATTCTTACCCATTCCATTTCTAAATCATGTATTCCATTTGATATTTATTTTGATTAAGATATTTTTGACACGTCGTACCTTTTGCAGCACACATACAATTATAGACCGGAGGTATGCTTGGATGTGTCACAGCTTGAGAACCCACCGATGAGGTCCACACATATGATCTGGAGTTACCTAAGCAGCTGAGAGAGGGCACCATGGAGATAGATGTCACATCACAAGAGGATATTGAATTATTTCCAGAGAAGTATTGTCCACCACTATTTATTTCATATATTTCTATAGACGATCCTCTTTGGAATACTTTTATTATGAGGGTAAAATTTTTGCAGCGAACTGATGCATCCTATTCATCGCAGGATACAAGTGGAGTCCTTATAGGAATGCTGGAGGATGCATTGCTGGAGTTTGTTGGTGTTCGTGGACACACGCACCTCGCGGTGTCACGGAAGGAGTAGTTGGAGCAGTTTCCTGCATCGGCAAAGATACTGGATCCGCCTTTTGCTATAGGTGACATCAATCCAGTAGTGTAGTATTTCATGCTTTCAATAAACACAAATCCTCTCGACAGCGAGAGGACCGTATATATTTGCTTGATTAGTTTGTTTAGAATAAATATTACCTCATATGACGTCAACAATAATCATTTACTCCTCACCCTTTATATGCCATATTAATTGCCCTCTTAACATTTGTCACATCCTTTTTGCTCACCACCCATCGAGCATCTCTTTCAAGTGAATACTCACATTCTTATTCGTTTGACTCGATCTCGCTTAGCAAGCCGTGACATTTTTAATCGAGTCATTTGAATATGATTGTTTGGTATAATCTTGGGGGAAGGCGCTCTCATGCATCATTGTATCTGCATGTAGTTGCATTAGAATTTCATGTCATTCATTTCATCATTTTTCTTCCCCCCCAATATTTATCGTTGTTCCTCATATTCTTCTATTATGATCACATTGAGCACAATGTGAAGTTTAAGCTTGGCGTAGTGCATTTCCATGCCATTTAGTTACACTTTTACTCTTATTTTAGGGTTTTTAGAATTTTTCAAAAAAATTTTGCCTCATCTTTTTGATTTTTCCATCTTATTTTCCTTTTATGCGTGTTCATGCATCATATTGTGTGCTTGTTTTTCTTTTCTTTCCTTTCTTTTATTTTTATTTCTTTATTTTATTTTCCTCCTTTTGCTAGATATGTTCCTTATGATGATATCTCTTATCGCTTTAGTAGCCATCACGATGCTTACTACTCTTGCCATGCTATTTGGAGTATTTCAGTATCCTGCTATCCATGTGCTTGCTTATATATTCTTTTGATAATTCCTCTATATGAATGCATGATATTAATTGAAGCTGAATGTATATATAATTGTTTAGTATGCTTTTGTTGGAAGTGCACCAAGATTCACGCATCAATTGTATAACGGCAGCATCTGCCTTATTGTCTTATTCACCTTCTGTTGCATGCTTAATATGGTTGTACTTTTTACTGCTTGACTTCTCTATTTATTGAAATGATTGAGAATATCCATGCTTACATATGAGTTTAGTTGATGTATTATCTTATTTAACCATTTGTGCACATCTTGGAGTGAACCGAGTGTTGCACCATTTCCTTCTCCACATATATCTTTTTATTCTCTACATATTACTTGAGTTCACCTCCTAAAACTAATTATATCGCATATATTTTTCAAAAATCCCTACAAAAGAAAAAGTCAGCTCCAAAAAGTATAAAAATCCAAAAAGGAGCCAAAACCCAAAAATACAAATCATGTAGTTCCTACAAAAATCCAAAAAGAAAAATGAGAAACAAAAAGTGCAAAAAGAAAAAGAAAAATATTTCTCTATCCTCATTATTGGAGCCGCAAAATACTTGGGAAAACCAAGGCAAAAATCACATTTTCCACTGTAAAGTATTTCTTTAAATGCAATGCCTCAAGCTAAGCTTGGGGGTGAATTCACTTGACCATATGAGTGAGTGTGTTATTAGAGTGGAGAGGTGCAACGAATGGGGAAGTTTGATAATGCTGAAACTTAGCAAAATACTTTAGTTATAGAGACTTCTTATGATTCGTTATAAATATGTGAATTTCATTATTTATTCCATTCTCCATTGCATGCTTGGTGTGATTCTGATATACTTCTGTTATAACTCTTGATTGGAAAGTGCGTTGCCAATGATCTGTATATTAAATTCTATGAAATGCGTGATTTGGATATGAATTGATTGTATGAATTTAGAGAGTCCCTTTTGTTGTTCTTAAAAGCTTGCAAGTACCATGTTTAAGTAAGATATGAAATCTTTATACCATGTGAGTCGTATTTTCCGAATTATCGTGATGTGTAACTTATGGCTTGAGATCTGAGAGAATAATCTAGCGAACCCTTCCACTTCGTATTCTTTTTCGTTTTTTCTTATCTTTACCTCCCGGTAAGCTTCGTATTTGTCTTACTTGAGGACGAGTAAGCGTTAAGCTTGGGGATTTTGATCGGCTCGTATTTTACACCTTTTTTCTGCATAGTTGCATGCCATTTCGATTGCGCATATCATGCTTTTCATGATTATTAGACGATATTTCGATATTTTTCACTATCTCTTATTTTCGTCTGATTGCAGGAAATATGGAGCAATCGGAAGCAAAATTGAGCCTAAAGGACTTGCACGCGTGCCGGAGCATTGTCTATGACCATATCAGGGAGCTAATGGCGCTAGAGGATGAGTGGAAGAAGAAGGAGTCCGGAAGGATCGACGAGGAGGCGAGGAAGAGAAGATCAGAGTTCAGAAATAGGCCACTCAGCCGAGTAGCGCAACCCACTCACCCGAGTGAAGAAGCGTACTCGGCCAAGTAATACTGATACATCGACATCTGCCAAGCCTGAGTGCCAAAATGTACTCGGCCGAATGGAAATTTCCACTCGGCCGAGTAAGAACTCCACTAGCACGAGTGGAGTCAGAAATTCTGAAGAAAACGGAAGCCAACTCTCTAACTTTTTGAAGCTCTGCAGTGGATCCTACTGGGCTGAGTAGGAAGCCCACTTGCCTGAGTGAGAAATCCTACTTGGCCGAGTGGCTTGAGCGCCCAGATTTTTAGACAGCCTCTCACTCTTTTGAGATCTGCTATCATTCAAGCAGGAGACGTATTTTTGTCATATTATTATAGATAGTAGACTATATAAAGAATCCAACGCTGCAAAGAACGCGCCAATCGGAGGTCGAATGAAATCTGTGTACTTTCTGCAAGTTGACACTGCAGTGCTGGAATCGCTACTCGGCCAGAGTGAGAATCTCACTCGGCCAAGTCAGCATGGGCCTAGAACTTAAGTTGCGGCCAGAGCTGACTTTGGGCACGAATTTAAGAGGGTTTCTAGGGCCCAGAACTTAAGTATCTTTGTTATTGTTATTTGAATCGTTGATTTGATATCTTTTTACATGCAAGCAATGTCTTTCATTGATTTCTATATCATTATTGATATGCTTGGTCGATCTTTGTTCTAGGGAAATGGATGAACCCTATGGATCTAGGGTTTGATATGTGAAATCTATTGAAAACACATGTTGCTAAACTTGTGAAAGGGTTAGATTGTGATTAATTTACTACGGATAGGTAGGGATTTCTCTTGGATCTTGATTGCTCGACAGAGGATCTTGATCCAAGGAAAGCCCTAGATATTCGATTTAGGATTACAATCGAAATTTCCTAGACTTGGTGTGCGACAATGACCAAAGCTAGCATTTTTATTGTTCTCCTATACTCATATTCGTTGCACGATAGTGAACGAGTACGATCTATCACGATCTAGATCCGAACTCAAGTTGCGCAACAACGAGCTTGAGTTAGGATTGGACATAATTGTCGATCTCAATGCTAGTGGTTTAGATTAGGCTTGCGCGATAGCGAGGCTCTAATTTAGGATGCTATAGACATGCAATAGCGTGACAGCGTGAGTCGGTTCTCCAATTAGTTGCGACAAGTTCACCTTAATACCAAGTTCAATTGCATGGTAATTCATAACTCAGATTGATTACTTGAAAATCCACAGTGGGAATTCCTAAGCCCTAGGTATTTTTATTGATTGAATACGTAACCGATTTCTTTATCATCGACACCTACATCCATCACCATTTCCATTACATCATACCATAACCATCTCCACCAATAAACCTTATTAGTCGAGCCAACCTAAGATAGATTGGAACCAACACCAACTCCTTGTGGATACGATACCCGCTCGCCACTAGACCGTGCGCTTACAGTAAAACTACATTATTTTCTGGGTGTATATCCGGAAGCGATCAGTCCCTTCGTCATCCGTCTTTGTGCTTCTTATAGGAGTCTCGTATGTCAACGCCTTCATTGAATTTTACAGTTCATCCCTCCATGCCTGTCCATATTGATGGTCCCTTGAATGGTGATCAATACGGGCGCGATCCGAGGTGGGGTTTCCCCATTCGCTGGACGTCAACAGCCCTTCGGGTTGTGGTCTTGGGCCGAAACATCATGATCCGCTCGTGGGGCCCCTGGGCTTGGGCTTGAGCCCAGTGCGGTCCTGGGCTGAGTGGTTGGCATGCTTCCCTTCAGCCCATTCGAGGGTTCGTATCAATTTACCCCATCGCTCGGGCCGTTCGGCTGTGGCTGTTCGGTCCAAGGGATGTTATACGTGTGGATTTGATAGGCGCGTTAGTCGAGATGGTGCGTTAAATGAAAATCATCATGGTGTTGGGCACCAGAAATTCTCCCACACATTGGGTGCGGGATTCAGAGAGTCACCCTTCGTGCGATGTTGACAAGTACGTGGCAGCGAACGAATGGGGGTGATGCAAGAAATTTGGAGAGGGCTACATAAATGGAGGTCGTTACATTTCGAAAGAATGTCCTGCCTTTTCAGCGTAGCCCTCTATCCTGCTGCTTTTTCACATGTCGTCGGATTTAGTGGGTCCCTCATCATGTGTTCTTCGTCTTCCTCCTCTACTTCTAGGGCGAGCCAGCCGGCACCGAGCCAGACCACGCGGAGGGGTTGTTGGCGAGTTTAGCCGTCGCATCGGTCGCGCTCCCCGGTGCAGGCACCGAGATCCAATTGGCTGGGGGTAACCCTTCCGGCATCCCCGAAGGTGATGAGACATCCGTTGATGGCTTGTGCCACCTCCATGGCTTCACTCCCGTTCCTTCGTCCTCCTTATGGTGCCAGGGCTCCCTTGATGAACGATATAATCTGCTTCCTGTTAGAAAATAAAGTTTTCTTCCCATAAAGTTTTTGATGATACAATCACTTTATATATGTGTGTGTATACTAACTCTTTGGATGCAGATGATCAAGCTCAACTTCTTTACATATGACAATCATCAAGTTACTTTGCAAGATAAAGCATCAAAACACAAGACGAAGCTCAAGCGATGAATTCTTACATTTTGAGAAAGATGATGTAATTTGTCTTTTTATTCTTGCATATCTTTAGATTTTCAAAGCATTGATAATACTCTATCTTAGTTTTTTAGGGTTCAGCCTAAAAATCCAAGTCTCAGAAAATTAACAGACCAACACTTTCCACTAGCCAACTAATAAAGTTTTTCTTATTTTATTAAGAAAAATAAAATAATTTTTGGTCAAAATATATTTTTCAATCATAATGATCAGTTTCTGAAAAATTTCTAAAATTTTTTTCCTAGTCGATTAATAGGTTTTCCTGGTCTACCAGATAGTTTTTCAAATATTTATATCAGAAGTTATTTTAACTGATTTCAATTAATTAATTTTTAATTAATTAATGGAAGTTATAACTACCTGTCAACGGATATATTTGGACAGTTTCTAGCCGTTTATGACAGTTTTCAGCCGTTATTAACTATCTTCTGTCAAACTATCTTCTGTCAAAGAAAACTTCCACAGTCATTTTCTAGTCTGTCAGCATTGTTAGTCGACTAACACTTTTACCTAGTCGACTAATTTTTTGGAAAACGGCTCAGAATTTTTTGAAAATTTAGGCAGTTGTCCAACGTTCGAAAACCAACTTTTTGGGCTATAAATAGACCCCCAGACCACTGTCTAAAACACATGAAAATTCACTCACTCTCTCTTTTCTTAAATTTTCTTTCTCTCTCTAGAAAGTGTGTGATTTTCAGATTTCCATAGGGAAACCTCTGCAGAAATTTTGTCCCATTAGGGAGTCCAATTTCCAAGAGTATTCTACTACAATTTATATATTGAACCTTGGACATTCCATCACCATCCTTGAGATATAATTCTGACATTATCAAGGCTATAGGTGATATTGTTTCATACTCTTTCTTTTATTTTATTTGGTGAATCTCTTGTTGAAGAGATTATACAAGTTTGCAGCACGGAGAGTGTTGGCATATTTGTATGTTGATTACTTGCGGGGAGCAAGTGTTTTACTGGATTGAAATCTCTACGGGGTAGAGGACTGGACGTAGGATCCCAAGGATCCGAACCAGAATAAATCTCTGTGTTTGCGTTTATTACTTTCTGGATTGTGTTCATTTATTTCCGCACTCTTATTGCAATTTTTAATTTACTTCTAATTTTGCAATATCGTCGTGATATACACTATTCATCTCCTAGTGTATTTGGTGTGCCAGGAGATCCAACATTTGGTATCAAATCCTCATGGTTAAGATGTCCTACACCTATCCGACGAAAAACTTAACGTCTTCATCACAATTTCCTGAAGGGCACTCTACTACAAGGCCTCCATTATTCAACAGTTCCAACTACTCCTATTGGAAGAAAAAGATGACTATCTATCTTCAAAGCATCGACTACGAACTCTGGAATATGTTGGGAACTTGATACAAGAAGCCTACAACGCCTTATGCCCATTGGACCGCTATTGACAAATCCGCTATAACCCACATCTCAAAAGCAATGAATGCACTATTCTGCACCATGGACAAGAATGATTTCAATCGTGTCTCTTAGGCCAAATCAGCATATGACATCTGGCATACACTCCAGGTAACACACGAAGGAACTAGTAAAGTTAAGGAAACTAAAATATCTGTTCTTGTTCATAGGTTTGAGTTATTTAAATTGAAGGAGAATGAACCAATTGGAGAGATGATCACTCGATTCACCAACATTGTCAACTCTCTAATATCTCTCAGTAATACCTATGCTCAAACGGAACAAGTAAGGAAGATTCTTTGTGCCTTAACATTAGAATAAGAGAAGAAGACCACAGCCATATAAGAAGCCAATGACTTGTCAACTCTCACAGTTGAAAGTTTGGTTGGTAATTTGATGGCTTACGAAGTACACCTCCAAGATCGTAAGGAATAAGCAGACTCAAAGAAGAAAACTCTTGCCTTCAATGCATCTTCAGACATCGATGATTTAGACATGGACGGTGATGACATGACACTAATAACTAGAAACTTCAAGAAGATTCTAAGAAGATGTAAGTTTAAAAGTTTCAAACCTAAAACTACTGATGCTTCCCTATGTTTTCAATATAACATACCTGAACATCTTAAAAAGGATTGTCCACTCCTCAAGCCAAAAGAGAGAACATCCAACAATTTCAGAAAGGATAAGAAGTTCGAGAAAAGAAAGAAAGCACTAGCAGCAACATGAGATTCTTCATCTTCTGATGATGATAATGAAACTAACGAAGACACTAATGAAGAAAATGCACATATGTGCTTCATGGCACAAAATGAAAATGAGGTAAGTAAGTTAGATAATGAAGAATTATTAGATGCCTTTAATGAATTATTCATTAGATTTAAAAAGCTTAATGCACAACACAAGGCTCTAATAATTTCTAATCAAGACTTAGTTTCTTCATCTTCATCTTCTTTAGATAATCTTAAAATTGAGAAGGAATCATTATCTTCTCAAAATGATAAGTTGCTTCATGAAAATTAGATTCTCAAATTTGAGAATCATAATATTATATCTCGTATTTTTATATTGGATAAAGATATTTCTTCTTTAAAATTGAAATATGAGTTATGTCTTCTAACATTAATAAGTTTAATAAAGGAAAGAATAATCTCGATGATTTACTTAGAATACAACATCCTGCTAATCATCGACAAGGTTTGGGTTAAAAGCATATTTCCAAATCCAATGATTTTGATAATACTTTGAAAAAGAAACAACATGTTTTTATTAAAGCAAAGAAAATTGACTCTTCTATTATTTTGCAAAAGGATACTATTTGTACTTCAAAGAAGACCAATTTTGTTACATCTTCTAAGAAATCCATTATACATACTATTTGGGTTCATAAAGATGTTTTCTTATATGATAAGGATTTATATGTTTCTAACTTTACGCAAAATGTTATTCTTTCTTCTAATTATTTAATGAAACCAAATTCCACTTGGGTTTGGTTTCCTAAGGACTAATCCTAAGGACCAATATAAAAAGGTACCAATATTTATTTCTTATCTTTCAGGTAAGTATAAAAGAAAGATGGATACTAGACAGTGGATGTTCCAAATACATGACTGGAAACATCAAACTTCTATCAACCATACAATTCAAAGATGGTGGCACCGTTACTTTTGGTGATAACAACAAAGGTAAAGTTATTGGCATTGGAACAGTTTGTGATCCAACTAAGCCAATCATCGAAGATGTGCACCTCGTTGACGGTTTGAAACACAATCGCTTATCCATTTCTCAATTATGCATTAAAGATTTTAAATTTTTTTCCGAAAAGAATGCATGCATTATATATGACTTTAACATGTCTAACATATTACTTCAAAGTAGTCGTAAGAATTACACACACACACACACACACACACACACACACACACACACACACACACACACACACACACACAATAATAGAAGGGGTGATCTTGCGCGATCCTAGTGGGCTTCGACGGCATGGCGACGGCAGTGCAGGATCCGACTTACAACCTATGGGGGATCGTGGGAAGAGGATCACTGATGATAGGCCTCTTGGTTCGGGGATTCTCGCTCTACTTTTTTCGCTGACGTCTTTGAACCCAGGCGATCATTCTAAGGGGGAGTCTTCAAAGGGGTCTGGTGATGGCCATGTGGCTGTTTTGGATTGGGGTGAATGGCAAACGGTTTCAAGGAAGCAGAACGGGCGGAATCTTTCGATAGGGGGAGGATCAGGGGTCGGCTTAGGATATCAGGTTGGAGGGGCTTTCTATGGCAGGGGAGTTGTTCTAAGGGGTTTCATTCAACCTACGCAGAAGTCGATGCAGGGAGGTAATTCTGATGTTGCTCACAAGGTGCTTGATCGTATGCCAGTAAGACCTAAATTCTCTGTTTCGATCAATACATCGGGTTCCAAACGTTCCTGGTTAGATGTTTGTACTAACAGAAGATATTACGATGAATCAATGACTATGACCTATATTTATCCTCTTCTCAATCCGGATGGCATTTTTGTTGGAAGGGTTAGGGGGGACTTGGTTGAGAGGGGATCTGACCAGTGGAAGAATTCTTTGGTGGGCTATGTTCTAGGGGATATGCCATATTATGGGCAGATTCATGCTTGGGTTGATAGATTATGTTATAGAAGGGGGTTCAAATCTTTAGTCGAGAGAATGTGTTCTTCTAATTTAGATTCGACTGTGAGGATGAGTGTGAGAAGATCTTGCATGGAGGGCTAGGCTCTTTGATGACATGCTAATGGTTTTACAGAGATGGAGTTCAATATTGCAACATGATAGGGACATCTTAGCCACCATTTCGGTCTGGGTCCAGTTTCATAGTTTACCGATTAACATGTGGACATTGGACATTCTTAATATAGCCGCCACCATGGTTGGCACCCCTATTTGTCTTAATAGAGCAACGACTAAGTTAGAGAGATTGACTTATTACCGGTGCCTTGTTGAAGTTGACGCTAAGAAGCCCCTAACTATGAAGGTGGGTCTTGAGCTGGATGATGGAAACATCATTACCATTGCCACAAAGTACGAAGGGGAGCCCCCTAGGTGCAGCCACTGTGTCTGTTTTGGACACACAGATATGCAATGTCCTGATTCAGTAAATCTCTCTTCAATCAAAATTAAGGAAGAAGGGACTGTTGGAAGCAAGAGGAGTGAGGGGGCAATGTTGCCTGTTGCGGGGAGTGCCAACATTGTGGAGGTTGCCAATGCAAGGTGTTCTGATTGGTCGGCATTGTCGAATAGGGGTGTTGCTGCACTGCCGACATATAGTATTGGGGATGTGGTGGCTCAGTCTAAAGGCTCAGGAAGGTGGGCCTTTGGGTGATGGTGGAGGGGCGGCAGCGCAAGTTACTGGGTTGACTACGGATATTGCTGGACCGTCTGTTGAGGTTGGAGGGATGAGTCCAATTGCTGATGAACTTGCTGGGTTGGATCTTGGATGGAATGGTCAAAATGATGGGTCGGTAGCTCCTGAAGTGGGGCTGTGCGACAGTGTGGCTGTTGGTAATGTGATGGGGTCGTCCACATTGGAGGCGGGGTTTGATGTTGGGTCGGTATCGCATATTGGCAACGTTGTGAGGTCATCTTCATCAGAGTCGGGGGTTGATGATGGGTCGGCATCCCATATTGGCACTGGGTCGGCAACGCAACTGGATGTTGGGTCGGTAGACCATGTTGATGGTGGGTCGACAGACCAAGATGATGGTCCAATGTCTCATGGTGAGAGCGGGTCGGCACCTGGAAATGGAATGACGGCTGGGTCGGTAATGCAAATTGATGTTGGGTTGGTAGACCATGTTGATGGTGGGTCGGCAAACCAAGTTGATGATGGGTCGGTGTCTCATGCTGAGAGCGGGTCGGCTCCTGTAAATGGAATGACGGCTGGGTCGGCTAAGAAACTACATGGGTCGTCCGATGCTGCCCTCGAATTTGTCATGGCGGAGTATGGTATGACAACAGACGATGTGTTTGGGGTGGCTTCAAATATGGGGCTCAAAAGCTCTGAGGTCATTGCGAGGGATGCGGGAGCGGCATTAGGGGGGCCGGTAATCCAAGGAGATGGAGGCGCTGTTGGATATGGAAGACGTTTGTACACCCTTGTGGGGGATGTACGAGGGAATACGGACCTCGAACGTCGCGTACACGAAGTCATGTGCAAAGGGAATCTGTTCCCTTGCGGAGAGGATCTCTGGATGAGTAGGAAAGTCGCATTATATATGCATAAGTGCATGCGACATATGGCTAATAAAGGGGGAATATCTTAAGCTTATGTTGTACCATGCATATGGTACAACTTAAGCTTATAATGTGCCATGTATCATGGTACACCTTAGTTAAATTGTTCCAAAGGAACAATTTACCCTAAAATAACTACCTTGGGGGCTATAAATAAGACCCAAGGGTAAGCCATTTCTTACACTTTTTGCATGGCATTCTTGCATGCATTTTCATTCTAGCGAAGCTCTGCCGAAATACTTCCTCTCCCTTTATCCAAGTTCTTAATCTAAAAGTAGAGATTTAGATTGTGGATTTAGTAGCCTTACTCTTTTCGTGAGAAGACTCGATCCGTCGTGACGAATCCGAAGGCGAAGTTCGTAGACTACCGTGCCGCATACGCAAGCGTAAGTCTAAACTTCATTTATCGATCCTAACTCTGTTTTGGCAGGATCCTACATTGGTATCGGAGCCATACGGGTTCGCCCCGGTCAAACCGCCGCCCCGTCGAAACTATGAACGAGTCGTTGTCTTTTTCACGAATGGGTCTCCTACCATTACGGATATGGTAGGAACGCTTCGTGACGGAGAGAACGCAGCGGTTGTTCTTTTCACGTTAGGGTCTCCTATCATTACGGATATGGTAGGAACTCTCCGTGATGGGAAGAACCGACCGTTCACGTAGTATGTTATTCATTTTTGGCACACGGCCATTAGGAAATAACTAATTTCTCGACGAACGGGTGCTTCATCGACGAACGGGTGCTTCATCGAGGAAGAAGGTGGTAGTTATTTCCATCGGGGAAGATGAAATTTGGTGCATGTGCACCATGGCCAAATGGGCTATGAAGGCCATGCACCCCCCCTCCCCAAGCGGAGGGGGTTGGCTACGGCCAATAACCACCGGCGACCACCCCATCAAGGGGGAGGAGTGTGTGCGGCAACCCCATTCAATGGGGGTGGCCGGCCATGGCCAAAGGGGCCATGGCCGGCCAATGCCAAATGGCCTTGGCCATGACCGGCCATGGCCAAGCCATGGCCGGCCATGGCCAGGCCGGCAATGGCCGGCCTCGGCCACGGCCTGCCGGCCTGGCCGGCGCCCTGGCCGGCCCTGGCAGAGGCCAGGGCCGGGCTGGCCAGCCCTGGCAGAGGCCAGGGCCAATGCCCTGGCCTCGGCCAGGGCATGGCCGGCCCTGGCCGGCCTCGGCCAGGGCAGAGGCCCTGCCCGAGGGGCCAGGGCCCCCTGGCCGACCAGGGCAGAGGCCCTGGCCGGCCCTTGGCCATGCCTCGGCCAGGGCAGAGGCCCTGGCCGAGAGAAGTTGAAGACCAAATTATTGGTCGACCAATTTTGTTGTTTTGGTCGACCAATCCGGTAGAAGGCCTTGGTCGAATTTGAACGTGCCGACTAGCCCATACGGGGTGTCTAAAGGCTCTACTCCTTGAAGACTAGCCGTAGTGCTCTACTCCTTGAAGATTAGCCGTAATGCTCTACTTCATGCGAGATTAGCCATGTCATTGTACTCTACTCTACGGAGATTAGCCAATGAACTTATAACGTTGTGCTCTACTCTACGGAGATTAGCCAATGTGTTTTCAAATTTTTTGAAAAAGGTATTTTCAAATAGGTTATGTCCCGTCCTTAATCGGGATAGCACAATTTAGAATTCCAAGTCCTACCACGATCCGGCCATGGTTATCTAACCCATGGGTGTGTAGAACAGGTCTCGTGGCTTGGCAATTGTTGCGCTAAAATTCTTTGCGCAAACTCTCACCTATTCTATTTTGAAAGATATGTTTTTCAAAAAGTATTTTTCCGCTGCTGGTACCATACGGGTATCATTTCTGATTTCTTTTTACTTGAGATAAGTGAGAGGGATACTTTGAAAGTTACTTCTAGATGGTAGTTGGGAACGTAGTGAACTTCTCGATTCTAGAGTAACATTTCAACGCATCCAAGGAACTTATCAAGTGTTTAAAGAATCGAAACTTTATGCATAGAATTTTGATCGTGTTTTTCATTTTCTTTGCAGTTTTTTGAATCGAATATGTCTACCGCTTCTAAGAACATTGTCACAGAGCTTAACAAAGGTGAAAAGCTCAACGACGACAATTATAAACTTTGGTCAATTAAAATCCAATATGTTTTGGAGGAGCAAGATGTGCTTGAAACACTCCAAAACATAATGGAAGAACCTGAGTTGGGTAATACGGCCCAACACAAGAGGGACCGGGAAGCTTATGATACTTGGACTCGAAATAACAAAATAGCACGTATTACGTTACTGTCCGCAATGGACAATGACATAATGCGTCTATTTCGAAAATTCGACCTAGCCAAAGACATATGGTCTGAGCTAGAAATAAAGTTTGGTGGAACTTCGGTTACCAAACTCCGCTCCTTAAATATTCAATTTGATTCGTACAAGATGCGGCGAGATCATTCTAGGAAAAAGCATCTCCGCCACATGGCGAATCTCATATCTGAATTGAAGGATGCGGGTGTTACGCTGTCTGACGAACAGCAGATCCAAGCAGTAATTCGTTCACTCCCAGATAGCTGGGATAACATGAAAATGCACCTCACTCATAATGAGTGCATTAAAACTTTAAGCGATGTATCAAAACACCTCGAACTCGAGGAAGAGCGGATTCAAGCCGCAAAACCTAGTGCAGAAGTGCACGTGGCCGCTAGTTCCTCACATGGAGGAAATAAGCGTAAGAATAAACGCTTAAGGTTTGTGAACGAACGAAAGCAAGAACCGGAAACCTCAAAGAAGACTAAGAACAAAAAGTGGCAAAAGAATGTGCACTCAAAGAAGAAAAACTTGAAAAAGATCAAGTGTTTTAAGTGCAACAAGTACGGTCACTTCGCCCGTACGTGTACAGATGGAAGTGATAAGGTAACTTGTAGGGCTAGTTACATATGTGTTTCTAGTTCCGTATTTCTTGCTGAATCTAACTATTTTTGGTTGATTGATTCAGGGGCCACAGACCACGTAGCGAAGGACAGAAGGTTCTTCGTAGAGTATCGAAAGATAACTCAAGGAACAAAGTGGATATACGTCTGCAACAACACTCGCGTTGAAGTCAAAGGCGTCGGAACATGCAAGCTAGTTCTCGACAACGGCCGGACTTTATTATTGCACGACGTCCTCTTTACTCTAGATATTAGAAGGAATATCGTATCCGTGGTCATGTTAATGTCTTTAGATTATGAGTGGAGGTTCTATAAACAAAAGGTTGACCTTGTTTGTAATAGTTCTTTAATTGGGTCTGGTAATGTTTGTAATGGATTAATTGTTTTAAACACAATGTATGATGATTCTTCTTCCATTAATGAAAGTTTCCATTTGACAAATGCTTCTAACTCTGAATCTGAGATCATTTGTTGGCATGCAAGACTTGGTCATATTGGACCAACTAGAATGGATAGACTTGCCAAAAGTGGCTTGCTATCTAATGTTTCAAAAGTTGAAATGTCAACTTGCGAACATTGTCTTGTAGGGAAAACTTGTCGCAAGCCGTTTGGAACTGGCACAAGGGCCGAAGTTCCATTACAGCTTATCCATTCGGACATTTGCGGTCCAATGAATGTTAAGACAAGACGCGGGAAGTCCTATTTCATCACATTCATTGATGACTTCACCCATTTCGGTCACATTTATTTGATTTCCCACAAACATGAAGCTTTAACTTGCTTCAAAAACTATATGAGTTTAGTGGAAAATCAACTAGATCGCAAGATAAAGGTCTTGCGAACCGATCGGGGTGGAGAATATCAATCAACGAGTTTTAAGGAACTCTGTGATGAAAAAGGCATAGTTCATCAAGTAACTATGCCTTATACTCCGCAACAAAACGGTGTTGCGGAAAGAAGAAATAGGACATTGATGGAAATGGTCCGATCAATGATGTCACAGGAAAATTTGCCTATCACCTTTTGGGGTGATGCATTATTGACGGCAGCGTTCATCTTAAACCGTGTACCCTCGAAGTCGGTAAGTTCTACTCCTTATGAGTTGTGGAACAATAGAACTCCAGACTTAAGCATTCTAAAACCTTGGGGTTGTGCCTCTTATGCACATTTATCCTCTCACAAATATGGCAAACTTGGGCCACATGGGAGGAAGTGTATTTTCATCCGATACGCTGAAAACTCCAAAGGATATGCTTTCGTCGGTCAAGAGGACAATGGGGGTCTTATAGAATTCGAATCGAGGGATGTTGTCTTCTTGGAAAACGAGTTTCCAAACAGGGTGAGATAAGTCAAGACTTATCCTTGTTTGAGACTTGGGATCAAGAAGGATCGGAACGTTCGAGTGGGAGAATTCTTGGTGAAGAAGAAAATACGTTTCAAACTTCACCAATGAATGATACAAACGATACCAATCCTATTCCGAGTGGGAGTGATGTTATTCCAAGTGGGAGTGATGTCATTCCAAGTGGGAGTGATCAAACTCAAACAAGACGTAGTAATCGAACGAGGCTAACACCTCTGAGATTTGAGGATGAATTTCCTCAAACATTCATGACATTACTACAAGATGATGACGAACCTGCAAATTTCAAACAGGCCGTCACATGCCCTGCTAAAGCAAACCAAGTCTGCGACGAGAAATATAAAGCTCACCTTGTTGCGAAAGGTTTCACGCAGCAGGAAGGAATAGACTACGAAGAGACTTTCTCTCCTGTCGTGCGTTTTACCTCCATTCGCTTAATTCTGGCAATGGTTGCTTGTTTGGACCTCGAGTTACATCAGATGGATGTAAAGACTGCTTTTCTTAACGGAGAACTAGATGAGGAGATCTACATGGAACAACCAAATGGGTTTGTACAAGAAGAAAACAAACATAAGGTTTGAGATGACATACTTATAGCTGGAAATGATAAGCGTCTTATCTTGGATATCAAAGCTTGGCTTTCATCCGTCTTTGAGATGAAAGACATGGGTGAAGCTGCATATATCCTTAGGGTTAAGATCTCAAGGAATCGTTTCAAGAAACTTCTTTCTCTCTCTCTCAAGAGACATATATAAAGAAAGTTTTAGAACGGTTTAATATGCAGGACTGCAAGCCAATTGATACTCCAATAAGCAAAGGCGAGGGTCTATGTTTGGAAATGTGTCCCAAAGATCCAAAAGAAAAGAAAGCTATGGAAAAGGTTCCATACTCCAGTGCTGTCGGGAGTCTGATGTACGCTATGATGTGTACCAGACCAGACATTTGCTATGGTGTTGGTATGGTAAGCCGTTACCAATCCAACCCAGGACAGGCACACTGGAAAGCGGTGAAGAGGATATTAAGGTACCTCAAAAGGACTGCGGACTATGTGTTATGCTATCAAGGCAATACCTTGAGACTCGAAGGCTACACCGATGCTGATTGGGCAGGTGATCTCGACGAGCGAAGATCTACCTTAGGCTTTGTTTTCTTGCTCGGGAATGGTGCAATATCCTGGAGCAGCAAGAAACAAACCTGCATTGCTCTATCAACCATGGAAGCCGAATTCGTAGCATTCAGCATGGCGGTCCAAGAAGCTGTTTGGCTTAGGAAATTCTTAGACAGGCTGACGAATGCCACTGACTCAAGCACTGTTCCTATATACAGTGATAGTCAAGCTTCGATTGCCTACGTCAAAGATCCTAAATTTCATTGTAAGACCAAACACATTGACATTCGATTCAAGTTTGCGAAGGACTATGACAAACGGAAGGAAGTAGACATAGGATACATATCCACGCATGAGATGATAGCGGATCCCCTTACTAAGGCGATCCCCAGAGATGTGTTCTACAAACACTTATCATCTATGGGACTGCGTAGGTGCTGAGCTGTATCTTGTAATATTTCCCATGTCTATAGAAGATCAAAGTTTAATAAAAGAAAGAAGTTCTTTTATATATTGCATACAAGTTTCTTACAAATGATTTTATACATTTGTGTTTAAGTCTCAGCTATTTTATTGTGTGTATGTCGGACAGATTAAGGTTGGCTCTCTCACATGAGCAACCACCTTATCTTATCAGATGGATAAGATAAAGATGAGACTAGTTTAAAGTCAAAATCATTAGACAAATGATTTAGAGTCGTGACTTAAACAAGATAGTCGAATGAAAGATCTGCATCATATGGATGCTTACAAAAGATCTGAGATCTGTATCACAAGGATATTTGAAAGAGATCTCATAGGATTTTTCCTATCTGTCTTATGCAGGATGAGAGTCCGTGAATATTTCACGAGTAGTAAGGGGACTCAAAAAGATAGGCACTGTGGTGTCTGATCTTTTCATCCGTACAACATCATTAAGACATACTCTCCCTGGGAAAGGAGTGATGTTGTAATACGTGTTCATACCACGTATGCATTTCGACCACTGAGTTAGTAGCAATAGTGTTTGCTATTATGTGAGACTCAAAGGCCATACGGGTCTTAACTCTTACCCTCAAGGACTCCAATTGGTTCCTTCAGATTTGACGAGATGATCGCTATCTTAGCGTGTTGCTAATGGGCTATGATAATTCGGCTCGACGGGGCACGTTAGAAAAGCGAATCAAGTCAAGATCAGAAGGTTCGCAAGAAGAGGAAGATTGATTTCATATTCACATTTGGACTTTAAATGATTCAAAGCTGGCCAGCCAATTGTAATCCAGATGGGATTCAATTGTTGAATATAAAGTATAAGAAATGTGAAGAAATAATCTAGGGTAAAGCATGTGTTGAACTACTCAACTTTGCACCTTCGAGGTCGTTGTGTATCTCTAACAAGTGCACAACAACAGACTCTACGCGCATGACGGTCGCACGGTCTATTTCTCGGTATGATAGATGAAAGAACTAAGAGAAAGACGTTCTCTTACAATCCCCTCAAGTGTGAGTGGGAGATGTTGGATATGGAAGACGTTTGTACACCCTTGTGGGGGATGTACGAGGGAATACGGACCTCGAACGTCGCGTACACGAAGTCGTGTGCAAAGAGAATCTATTTGCGGAGAGGATCTCTGGATGAGTAGGAAAGTCACATTATATATGCATAAGTGCATGCGACATATGGCTAATAAAGGGGGAATATCTTAAGCTTATGTTGTACCATGCATATGGTACAACTTAAGCTTATAATGTGCCATGTACGATGGTACACCTTAGTTAAATTGTTCCAAAGGAACAATTTACCCTAAAATAACTACCTTGGGGGCTATAAATAAGACCCAAGGGTTAGCCATTTCTTACACTTTTTGCATGGCATTCTTGCATACATTTTCATTCTAGCGAAGCTCTGCCGAAATACTTCCTCTCCCTTTATCCAAGTTCTTAATCTAAAAGTAGAGATTTAGATTGTGGATTTAGTAGCCTTACTCCGTTCGTGAGAAGACTCGATCCGTCGTGGCGAATCCGAAGGTGAAGTTCGTAGACTACCGTGCCGCATACGCAAGCGTAAGTCTAAACTTCATTTATCGATCCTAACTCTGTTTTGGCAGGATCCTACAGGCGCTTGTTATTTGGGTTCTAAAATGCTAGGTGAATGTGACTTGGGGCCTCAGGTGATTGAATCTACTGGGATGTCCCTTGGGGATCAATCAGAAGGCTTAACCACTGGGAATCCGTAGTGGGACACTGTGGTGGAAGAGCACAGACAGAGGGCGGAGGCAAGCGTGCATGGTAAAAAGAAGGGCCTGTTGGGAGTGGTGTTAGAAAAAGCTCTAGACTGAAGGAAGGGGTCTTAGGGAGACCAAACCAAGCTGTTATTTAATGTGTATTTTTGTGTGGAATACACACGGACTCAATAGCTCGGCCAGGAGAAGAGATTTACGCGATAGACTATCTAAAATATAGCATTCAGTGGTTATTTCTGCTGGAAATCTAAGTTGAAGGTGGGGAATGATAGATGGAGATCGTTTTTTCCTAAGAATTGGATTGTTTTCGACAATTTTAATACGTGCTCGGGTGGAAGAATTCTTGTTGGGATTGATGTTGCTGTTTGGCAAGCAACGGCCCATTCCATTTCTAGTCAACATATTACTATGCGATGTAAGAATGAAGGCGGTCTGAATATTATCATCTCGACGGTGTATGTGCCTAACATGAGGTCGGAGTGTAGAGCTCTCTGGAGCCAACTTGAAGCCGATGCAGTGATGGCTGTAGGGGCACCTGGTTGATAGGTGGTGACTTTAATTGCATAAGGTATTCGGCTGAGAAGATTGGTGGAAGGCGGTGTGATCCCCATATATTGGACGAGTTCAACTCTTGCATTAACAAATGCTCCTTACTGGAACTTAAGAGCATTGGGCGTCTTATGAGCTGGAGTAATCGGTGGTTTGGTGCAGGTCGGATTGTTGCCAAGCTATATAGAGCCCTTTGTAACCCCCATTTTCTTTCGCTTCTTCCGGAGACTTTTGTGGAATATCTTGACCCTCACACCAGTGACCATTCCCCAATGCTCATCAAATTGCATACCAAGGTAAAATATTTTCCTAAGTCGTTTAAGTTTTTCAATATCTGGGCAACTTGGGTAGGCTATAGTGAGCTTTTGGAGAATGTTTGGGGCTAAGAAGTGGATGGTTCACCTATTCATAGGGTTTTCATCAAGCTTAAAAACCTCAAGGTTGCTCTAAGAAATTGGGCCCAGATACATAAGGATTCTAATGATATTTCGGCATGTACAACAAGTCTAGAAGATGTCCATAACCAACCCTCACTTGACTATGATTCGGACCTCCAAAAATAGGAAATGGATCTATCTCTCAATTTGTCCAAGCTTCTAGGTATGGAGGAGGCAATGTTGCAGCAAAAAAGCAGGCAAGATTGGGCTTGGGTGATAAAAATCAAAGTTTTTCTATAATGCTATTAAGGCTAGGCATTGCCATAACAATTTGGATCATCTGGTTGATGCGTTCGGTAATCCTAATAATTCTTTTGAGGATCTCAGAAGTAAAGCCACAAAATTTTATGAAGATTTGTATAAACAAGAGTCTTACTGGAATGTGTTTCCTAAACTCGTCACCTTGCGTATCCCGACTCCTGGAGCTTCTACATGGTTGGAAAGAAATATTTCTAATGAGGAGATCAAAGATATTGTGTTCCAAATAGGGGTGGATGAATCCCCTGCCCAGATGGATTTAATGGATTTTTCTATCAGCACAGTTGGAGCTTGATAGGTAACGATATTACTGTTGCTATTCAATATTTTTTCCGCTCCGGATCCCTTATGCACCCATTTAATCACACAAATCTCACTTTGGTGCCTAAGAATTCTCAAGCAACTAGTCTGGGTGACTACAGACACATTGCATGTTGTAATGTCTTTTATAAGGCAATAAGCATAATTATATGCAATAGATTGAAAATTGTCGTCCATGACCTTATCTTCCCAAAACAATCCGCATTCCTCAAAGGAAGATTACTTTTAGATAGCGCTCTGCTTGCTCATGAACAGATTCGAGACTTCAGCATCCCCATGGGGGCCGGAGCCTGCCTTAAATTAGTTTGAGGAAGGCCTTTGATAGTGTGAACTGTAGGTTCATCTACTTTATTCTTCATCGTATGGGGTTTGGCAGGAGATTCCTGATGTGGATTAGAGAATGCATCTCTTCCCCTATGTTTTCTGTTATGGCTAATGGTTCCCATGTTGGCTATTTTGAAGGCAATAGAGGGCTCAGGCAAGGGGATCCCCTTTCCCCTTATCTCTTTATTATTACTATGGAGGCGATCTCTTTATTAATTGGTTTAGCTATGGCTTCCTGTCTTATCCACCCAATGAGATGCTCTGTAGCGGTTTCCCACTTACTTTTTGCTGATGATCTTCTGTTATTTTGCCGGGCCAATATGCACTCGTTTAATGGGCTTAAATCTCTATTATCTAATTTTGCTAATCTCACTAGTGTTGTTATAAATTAGGATAAGAGTACCTCTATTTTCAGCAATGGCACAAAGAGTCCATCTACTCTAGCTAATCTGCTGGGGATCAAGCTTGGATCTACTTTTACTACGTATCTTGGCTTGCCACTTTCTACCAAATATCCTAAGCCATCCATGTTCGGCAGACTTATTGATAAGTGTAAGAAGAGACTCATGGGATGGACTTCCTCCTTACTTTCCATCTCGGGGAAGATTGAGTTAGTCAGATCAGTCATATACGGTATGATTTCCTTCTGGATGCAAGTCTACCGGTTTCCTAAATCAGTATTGCGTACTATTACTTCTGCCTGTAGGAAGTTCATCCTAGGATCATCTCGCATTTGGGCCTAAAAGATATCTGTGCTCCTAAAGATGAAGGGGGTATTTGAATGAGACTATTATCTGTTCTCAGCACTGCGTCAGGTGTGAGACTGACGTGGAGTATGCTTGCTACAGAAGGGCTTTGGGCAAAATATATGCGGAACAATTATATGGACAACTCTCTTTTTTTTGCGACATCATCGAAAGCTACCAATTCTGGTACTTGGAAGTTCATGCTCCACTGCAGACATTTCTCAAGTAAACTAATAAAGAGGCAAGTGCAAGATGGGCATGCAACCTTTTTTGGCATGATTTTTGGTTGGATTGTGGTCCACTCAGCGAATTGTACTCGGTTCCTCCAGGCTCTGGTTTGAAAATAGTTCGGGACTATTTGTCATCGGCTAGATGGGCAAATGACTTGGAAATTGCTGAAGTGCGGCATCTGCTACCTCCCATTTCGCTGAGCAACCTTGATGACACATGTAGTTGGGCGTCAGGACCTTTGTTTCGATTTAAAGATGCGTGGGATGGCTCTAGGCAACGGGGTACAAAATTCATTTATAAAAATTTGATCTGGTATAAATGTTATGTCCCTAAAATGTTCCTTACTCTCCTTAAAGCTTCTCGTGGTAAATTAGTAACTAAGGAGATGAGAAGAAAACGGGTTGCTACTACTGACACTCATTATGTGCCATGCAATTTGGGGGCTGATGAAACTATAGATCACCTATATTTTGAATGTCAATATTCACGTGAGATTCTTAGCAGGGGTCTTCTCAAATTGGATGTATGATCTCGCCCCGGTATGCACACGCACCAGGGACAAGCGACTCGTAGTCTTACCGTAAGCGCACGGTGTAGCGGCGAGCGGGTATCGAACTCAGGGAGGAACAATGACAATGTCTCTTTCCAATAACTTAGCTATAAAAATGGTCGAGAATGATTCGGGGTGAAATTGTCACAATCGTTCGAATGTCTATGGAAATATCAATAAAATAAAAACGCCTAGGGATAGGAAATCCCCGCTACGGACCGTATCTCATCGTTGTGATTCGTGGGTTTCATCATTGCTAGACTTGCATCTTAGGTGAACTAGTCGCAACTAGATGTAGAACCAAGCTCACACTCTCGCGCTATTGCCGGTCTATAGCGAACCTAGGATAGGGCCTAATCTCTTGCAAACCCTAGCCTAAGCTGCTAGCATTAGGATCGACATCATCGTTCAATCGTATCTCGAGCCCACTCTCATGCAAACTCGAGCTACGACCTAGGTTGTGTAGGAATATGGTGCCCTCGAGGCCATTTATTCCTGTTGTGAATAGCACAAACATCTTGTTCGAAATAACAGTAAGCTGTTTGGTAATAATTTATCTAAGTCATATTGTAATGTAGTCAACATTAGATATCAACTTAGGTAAAGTCCTGAGACTTTATGCAAGGTCAAACGGGTATCGAGATGAGTATCTCGATCATGGAGAAACGTTTGACCGTCTGTAGCATAAGTCTAAAATGGTTCGTGGTCGTAGATGTTTCGAGACAAGGATATCGAAACATCGGATAGACCATTGTGTCTTAGTCTTCACCGTTTAGCGGTGGCGATGATCTCATGATCGATTGACTTGGCGAAATCGAAGACGAGACACAGGTGCTCATTAGAATGAGTTCACTGAACGATCCACTAGAGTTGTCATATGGTTATATTGACCAATCTGTCAGTGATAACTCTGAGTGATGATAGGCTAGTTGGTCTTTTGACTTGAGGTCATTTTAACGGACCTGTGCGTGAACGGTGCCACTTAGATCAACTGACCTAGCTTTGAGGCAAGGCCTGTCGAAAGGTCTTTTTGATTGGGTGTCACTTGAAACATACGAGGCGAGTAATGACAAAGAGAGGATTCGTCTCTCCCGGTCAATGGGAGTTAGTGTCGTAGAGTTAGTTCGGTCTTTAGTAAAAACTCTACGCAGAGTATTTTGGAAGAAGTCCAACATTAGTTGACTAAAGATCGATAGAAACTAACCGGAGTCAAGTTATTGGGGTTGACAGTTTGACCGTACCCTAGACTTGATCTACGCGACATAATTTAGACGAAGAGACTATAACTGCGGAAATCATCACGGAAACAGTCAGGTGGTCCCGACAATACTCATGTCAATGAGTCAACCACATAATGATGATTCCTGAAGCAGGGACGGCAACCACTGCTCGTGGTCACTGCCGTATAGGGCTTCGAGCCCAACCTGTTGTAAGGGTCAGGCTGTAGGGTCTCACACAGAGTGCATTGCTTCGTCTAGTAATAGGTAGAAATTAGTTAGGGAGAATATTTTGCATTTTTGATGCAAGGGATGAAATAATTGCATTTGATGCAATATGATAATTTAAGCTTAGATAGGGACTATTTTGCATTTGATGCAAAAGCGATTAAATGTGTATTAAATTGTTTAATACAATATTTAATAATATAAACGCAAGGAAAAGTTCACGGGTAAGACGGAAATATTCCGGTCTAGACCCAGGTTCGAACGGCGTCCAAATCGGACGCCAAACATAATAGTTATGGCCAAAACAGTGTAAACCCCAAAGCCCATCAGCCCAAAGGGGCTGATTAAATAATAAAACCCAGGCCCAAGAAAAGAGGGGGGGGCCGCTGACGCGTGCGCCCGCCAGGCGCGGGCGCACGCGCCAGCTGGGCGCGTGCAGCGCACGCGCCTCGGGGCACGTGCGCTGCACGCGCCTGGCTGTTCTGCGCACGCAGTTCAATGCAGTGGGGCCCCTGGTGGGCCCCACACGCCTAGGGTTGCGAACCCTAGGCAGAATTTCTTGACGGCTGGGTTTTGTGCTTTAGGTGGGGTTAGGGCTGATCTTTGGACACTCAATTGGAGGGTCAAACGAACTCCGATTGACGAACGGTTTTTTCCTATGCGTTCACCGTTGAACGCTTGTCGTATTGATAGGTTGTATCAATCCTGAAGCTCAACGGTGAGTGAGTTAAAATTCACGGAAGTTTGCACTTTGTGAAGTGCAAACTAACTTGATTTTAATAATCCCATTGTTTAGTCCCACATCGGATTTTGAGAAAAGGGGAGAGTCCGCCGCCTATATAAATAGGGGTCTCCCCCCTTTCTCAAAACTCGTCCCAAGCTCTAGATCTGAGCGGTTCTCGTAAATGTTGGAGCACGCTCGGATCTAAGCTTAAATTAATATTTCTCTTCTCCCTAAATTTCTGCCTTACTCCTGCGGGCTCTAGCAAAGCTACAAAGGAGTTCGGATTCTGGATCCGAAATCTTGGCGGAGGTTTCACTCGCGTGAAACTTTCTTCGGCGCGTGGTTGGCTCGGCGGCACGGGGATTGATCGCCTCGGGATGCGGAGCGGTTCGAGGAGCGGTTCGGGGAGCGGTTCAAGGAGCGGCTCGGCGTGGGACGGGAGCAGCTCGGAAGATGGCGCGGAACATCTCGCCTGCTCCAGGGCTGAGATTCTGGGTATGTGGTTAAAGTATTTTATTAGCATTAGTTTAGTTTAATCGCAGTAGGCTAGATCCTTCTTGGGATGGTCAGACCCATCCCAAGTCGGCATAGATCGTGGCATAGGGTCTTGGACCTTAGGGCTAAGTTAAAAATGTTTTAACTGCATGTTAATTAGTTAACATAGATTTTCTTCTGCTGCTATTGTTTTCTGTCTATGTTCCGTCCGACTTAGGACGGGGCTAGAGTTTTTGTGCCCTAAGGGACCGCCAATTCCCCAACAGTGGTATCAGAGCCTAGGTTTGCGTAGTCGATCTAGGTACTGCGATTTCATTAAACTTGTTAATGCTTTTAAATACTTTTAAATTTTTTAAAGTTATTAGATAATTTTAAAAATGGTTTTGAAGTTCAAAAATCTATGTGATAAATTTTTTGAACATGAAAATTTTTAAAATAACGTTTTAAAATTTATGTGATAATTTTTAAAACTAATTTTAAATGTTTAAAAGTTTAAAATTATTTTGGATGCCTAAAATTTTTTATATGATAAATTTTTTAAGCATGGAAATTTTAAAATAGTATTTTTAAATTTATGTGATAAATTTTAAAATTGATTTTAAGGCTTTAAATTTATGGGATAAGTTTAAAATATTTTTGGATGTTTAAAAATTGTATATGATAAATTTTTGAACATGGAAAATTTTTTAAAATAATGTTTTAAATTTATAAGATATTTTTAAAACTGATTTTAAAATTCCAAAAATTGTTTATGCGATAAACTTAGTTTATTTAATTGTTAAATAGATATACACTTTCATGTTATGTTGATAAAATTAGTGTAGCTTTATTTTAATGGCATGTTAATCTTGTCCCTTTTTTGATAACATAAGACAACCCTTTAGGTTAGCCATTAAAAATGATTAAAATTTATTACTTGAATTTTAATGACATGCTATGTTTTAATAAATCATTAACAACAATATTAAGACCTAATTCCTGATTAGGGTAGTCCTTTAAATGAATTTTCAATTCTAATTGTTATAATTAATTTTCATTAAAGGACTTCGCTTCTAGCGTTGTTAATAAAATTTATTAAAATCCTAATAACGATTAGGGTAGCACGTGAACCTTATAGTTGATAAGGACTTAATAAAAGTTATTAAACAAATCCTAAAAATTTTTGACTTTAAGGATTCAACTAGTTGATAGGATTAATTAGTTGTTAATAAAAGCTGTTTAGTCTATGGCATACATACAAAAATGACAAGCTTCATTCTATGGACCATGATCTAGTCAATGTGCTTGGCTAAGAGTTCTGGGTCAACCCTTGCTAGTCCAAGGGGTAGTGATCCTGGCTTAGTCAATTCCCTGGCTGAGTTCCGCTGGACCGCAATGTCGCGAATCATGATTGTATGACACCCTGGACTATATCTAAGTCAAATACGTTAATGATCTTTTTCAAGATTAGCCGTAGCCCTCCTTGTTTTAGGGGTTAGCAACTATAGGACACGTGTTACAGTTGTTGAGATACACTCAAGCTGTGACATGGCAACCTTGTAGAAACCAACTTCTTAAATACATAAGATGACATCTTGACTTGACCCAAACCGACGTTGTCGTGAATACACCGAGCGGCGGCGCAAGTTTAGTCAAGGATGTAGTCTGCCTAGATGTAGTCTAAGACCTGACCCAAACCGACGTGTCGTGCATACACCGAGCTGAGGGGCAAGTCAGGCTAGACATGAAAACAAGGGTCAGACTAGACTAGACATTGTGATTTGGATGAGCACACTCATGATCACGAATGGCTAGGGGCAAAACCCGATTAAGAGAGTCATATCCGATATGATCGATGAAGAGTCATCTTCCGATCGCAGAGTCAATCAACTTGTTGAGCTACACTCAAGGTTGTTTAGACTCAAGGTGATTGGAACTCTTACCCATTATTTTTAATTCGATTAAATCGTTCGTTATTAAGCTTTAAAACGTTCGTAAAAATAGTGGGAGGATATAGATAGATAAAAGCCAATCTACCTATATTTAATATTGAACATATGCTAAAACTAGGACAAGACTATGTTTACCGTAGGAATTAAAATATAATATTTTAATAAGTTAATTGGTCAATAAGTTGATTAATTGAATATCGAGTTAAATTCTAATTGATAGAATTAAAACTATATTCTCGTTGACATTAAATGACCTTCTAAAGAACAGACTTAAGAAATATGATTTCATTAAGTTCTGGGTCCAACAAATAAATTAAAGCTACATGTCACTCGTCTCTATATGAGGCAGCTTGAACATATAGGACATTCAAAGTATGTTTCTCCTTACAACTTGTCGAGCTACCCTCAAGGTTGTATGGACAAACAATTTTGATCCGCAAATTTCGAGAATTCGATTAAACCGTTTGAGTCGAATACGAGTGCATGAGCGGTGCAAGACCATGTATCCCAACCGGATCTTGAGACAAGCAACTTCTTGAGCTACACTCAAGATTGCGAAGCTCAAGCGTTTGGATACATAAGTTGCTTGCATATCTATTTATTTATGTTGATATCTAAATGTGATTTAGAAAAGGAAGAAGGCACTTCGGAAAGTCAATTGAGAAAGTTAGTTTAATTTATCATTAGTAGAGGCATAAGTAGGAGGAAATGAAAACGTGACATATTTTAATGTCACATTTCGGAATAAGTTGTTATACAAAAGACGTTTAACACATTTTGACGAATGTCGTCACATTGCTTCTGAAGTAATGTTTTGTGTTAAGTAATTTGTAAATAACTATATATATATTAAATGTTAATATATAAATACACAAGATAGTAGCAAACTTGTATGGTAAAATTAGACTAAGCCGTATCAAGAGATTAAGCTTCACAAGTCACATAAAGAGGGTCTGACCTCTCGTATTATGAAGTCTACGGACACTTGTGAGTCTTAGCCTCTTAGACACAATGGCCGAAACCCATCTGTAAGACAGTGGGAGAATGAGTTGTCGAACTCAGTCTTGTACATACTGATGTACCCGAGTCTAGATTAACCAAAAATAAGTTATTTGTATGTTTTATTAAGACACGTGTTCTTGATGAAACACAAGTCTGATAAAATAAAGAACGAAATGACTAAAGTATTTAAACTGATTCGATTAGATCGAATGGTCAAATACTTAGCTAAATAAAATCTTGTGTAATTAAAAGAAAATGTGATTTTCTCTCAGATCAAGTCTGTTAACACATCGGTGTGTTAAAAGGTATGAATCACACTTAATTAGATTTAGTGTGATCCATTGTAAGTGACTCTGAGTTAAGTCCTCCCTCTTGGTTAAGTCCCAGATAGTAATGCCTAGGTTTTGATAAAGTTCTATAAGGACATTATCAATAATATATTCAATAAATCAATCGTAAGGAAGTTGTATTATTACTCGAATCTCGTGAGACGGATTGTCGAGTTAGACATCATAACTGATGATGACTTAGTCAACTTCTAGGCTGAAATTCGGAGTAGTAACTCCGATTTAAAACTTGATGCAGGTCCGTGTGCGTAAATAAATTTGAGAATTTAGTTTACGTGCCCAAGGAAAATGTTTCCTCACTTTCTGTAAGTAAATCTTTAAGTTGAAAGATTGGTGCAGAAAAGAAAATAGTGAAGTACAATAATGTTGGACGGGAACGGTTTTCATCCTAATTTCTTTAAAACGGATTATGATGAAACCGGTTTCACCAACAGATGTGTACAGATCTACTCGGACCAAAACCGATGTAAAACGCTTAAGTTGACCATGGAAATTTGCGCATTCACTTATAAGTTCGTTTTTCTAAATATGATTTAGACGAACCAACTTATATGAATTAGCCAGATAGTTTTCAAGGTCAGTGGGAGCGTATAAATTACATGCGAGACATCAAAGGGATGGATCATTTATTTTGACAAAGTTATCAAAAGGCTTGATACTTTATCAGAAATAGATATGAGCCATTTGAAATGACCAATAACTAATTTAAAATTATTATCGTAAAGTACGATGAACTGGATAAGATCCGGGGAAATAAAATATTATAGATTCCGATAGACCAAGTGAATTATTTGAATAAGATTCAAAAGGTTGGTCTAACATAAACATAGAAACCCCTTAAGTCTATAGTGTAGACGGTTTTAGCAGATCCACTCACGAAGGCTCTATCACATGAAGTCGGGAAAACTTATGTGTAAAAACGATATTAGATATCGAGATAAATGGGCCTGAGTGCAAGTGGGAGATGTAGGAATATTGTGCCCTCGAGGCCATTTATTCCTGTTGTGAATAGCACAAACATCTTGTTCGAAATAACAGTAAGCTGTTTGGTAATAATTTATCTAAGTCATATTGTAATGTAGTCAACATTAGATATCAACTTAGGTAAAGTCCTGAGACTTTATGCAAGGTCAAACGGGTATCGAGATGAGTATCTCGATCATGGAGAAACGTTTGACCGTCTGTAGCATAAGTCTAAAATGGTTCGTGGTCGTAGATGTTTCGAGACAAGGATATCGAAACATCGGATAGACCATTGTGTCTTAGTCTTCACCGTTTAGCGGTGGCGATGATCTCATGATCGCTTGACTTGGCGAAATCGAAGACGAGACACAGGTGCTCATTAGAATGAGTTCACTGAACGATCCACTGGAGTTGTCATATGGTTATATTGACCAATCTGTCAGTGATAACTCTGAGTGATGATAGGCTAGTTGGTCTTTTGACTTGAGGTCATTTTAACGGACCTGTGCGTGAACGGTGCCACTTAGATCAACTGACCTAGCTTCGAGGCAAGGCCTGTCGAAAGGTCTTTTTGATTGGGTGTCACTTGAAACGTACGAGGCGAGTAATGACCAAGAGAGGATTCGTCTCTCCCGGTCAATGGGAGTTAGTGTCGTAGAGTTAGTTCGGTCTTTAGTAAAAACTCTGCGCAGAGTATATTGGAAGAAGTCCAACATTAGTTGACTAAAGATCGATAGAAACTAACTGGAGTCAAGTTATTGGGGTTGACAGTTTGACCGTACCCTAGACTTGATCTACGCGACATAATTTAGACGAAGAGACTATAACTGCGGAAATCATCACGGAAACAGTCAGGTGGTCTCGAAAATACTCATGTCAATGAGTCAACCACATAATGATGATTCCTGAAGCAGGGACGGCAACCACTGCTCGTGGTCACTGCCGTATAGGGCTTCGAGCCCAACCTGTTGTAAGGGTCAGGCTGTAGGGTCTCACACAGAGTGCATTGCTTCGTCTAGTAATAGGTAGAAATTAGTTAGGGAGAATATTTTGCATTTTTGATGCAAGGGATGAAATAATTGCATTTGATGCAATATGATAATTTAAGCTTAGATAGGGACTATTTTGCATTTGATGCAAAAGCGATTAAATGTGTATTAAATTGTTTAATACAATATTTAATAATATAAACGCAAGGAAAAGTTCACGGGTAAGACGGAAATATTCCGGTCTAGACCCAGGTTTGAACGGCGTCCAAATCGAACGCCAAACATAATAGTTATGGCCAAAACAGTGTAAACCCCAAAGCCCATCAGCCCAAAGGGGCTGATTAAATAATAAAACCCAGGCCCAAGAAAAGAGGGGGGGCCGCTGACGCGTGTTAATCTTGGCATAGGGTCTTGGACCTTAGGGCTAAGTTAAAAATGTTTTAACTGCATGTTAATTAGTTAACATAGATTTTCTTCCGCTGCTATTGTTTTCTGTCTATGTTCCGTCCGACTTAGGACGGGACTAGAGTTTTTGTGCCCTAAGGGACCGCCAATTCCCCAACAGGTTGAGATAGTTCCTACCCGTCCAATCTCTTGCAAACGGGTATTGGTATAGAATTACGATTGAAAACCCTAGCCTTGGTCCAATCTCTTGCAAAACAATCCTAGAGGAGTCCAATCGTAAATCTAAATCGAATTTCTAGGGCTTCCTATTAATTGGGACCCAATCTCTTGGAAATCCCAATCGATATGAATCCCTAGCTATCCGTAATTTATCAATCCCAAATTAACCCTAATCAATTCTAGCAAGAATTTCACCAATTCATCACAATTCAGAAATAGGGTTCATAGGGTTCATCCCTATGCCCTAGGACAATAAAACTACTCACTAATCATCATGCAATTCATAAGAAATTCAATAGCAAAATCAACACAATTCATAGCAATAGAGAAATTATCAACAAAAATGGGGTTTTTGATAAGAAGAGAGACAAACCAATGAGAATCCAATAGCATCGAACAAAAGTAGCATTTCTAATCTCCCAAAAAGCCTAAATCTAATTATCTAAAAAGCTCTCTAAAAAGGATGACAAAAGTATCAAAAATTTCTTTAAACTAGGGCAAAAACTGGGTTTAAATACCCCTCAAAATCGCCCAGAAATTCGTGACAAAAATGCCCCTGCGCAGCCCAGAAATCGCACTTTACGCTGCAGGCGGGGCGGCTCACTCGGCCGAGTGACAAATGTCACTCGGCTGAGTGACAAACCCTATACATTTACAGTAAGTTGGGGATTTTCGGGGGTCGTGACTCGGCCGAGTGGCTTTACTCACTCGGCCGAGGGGCTTTTCATGCTCGACCGAGTCGGAACGCTCAGTTGCCTGTACATTTCCAGTAAGTCGGCCTCTTTTGGTGGCGGATTTTCCATGCCACTCAGGCGAGGGGATCTTCATACTTGGCCGAGTGGACTATCGTCACTCGGCCGAGTGCACACCGATTTCCTTCTGTGGTGCGTGTCCGGTCTGGTCCACCGAGCAGTCTTCTTGCTCGGCCGAGTGAGTGCTTCAATCGGCCGAGTGAGATGCTGCAGATGCCCAATCTTCATCGTTTCGCTTCCTCGTCGCTCCTACAAAGTTCCTTCCTCTTCCACTCGTCTTCCATCGCCGAATAGTCCTAAGAAGAGCCTTGGGTGACACTCCGGAGTGGGTGCAAATCCTCTTGATCTCAGAATCACTCCGAATCGCTCTATATCTCCTGAAATATGACAAAAACAAGAAATCGTGAAAAGGATAGCAATATTGTCGAATAATCGTGAAAAACGCGATATGAGCGATCAAAGTGGCATGCAAACATGCAGAAAAAGGGTGTAAAATATGGAGTGATCAAAATTCCCCAAGCTTACCTCTTACTCGTCCTCGAGGAAGATGAGTAAAAAGCGAGCCCAACGGGCAAAATGATGGAAAAGAGGGAAAAATAAAAAATAAAAAATAAAAATAGAATAGAAAGTGAAGAAGGGGGGCGCTAGATCATTTTTCTCAGGACGTGTGGTTTACTTACTCATATAGCATACATCGAATATAAAACACATGCCACAGACTTTTATCTCGATATCATAGTATAATAATGCATTCGAAATAGAAAACCCCAAAATATCAAAATAGCACGAAATATGGAATCATTCTAGGATTAGCATCGTCTGAAGCATCTAAAGCGGTATGCATAACCATATATCACACACTTTTCAATTGAATGCTTTCTATAAGGAGTATAGGAGATATCACACGATATGGAATAGTAAGAATAGAAAAGTATGGTTTTCATGAAATGAATACTAAGTGTCGATTTCTGGATTTCGTGAAACTTTAGCAATCTCACAGAGTATAGAAGATTACTTAGCCTAGGTTGTCATGCACTGTCAAGTAGTCACTCTCTCACACATCATTGGATCCTCTCCCCCAAGCTTATCCATAAGAGTGGTGGCATAAACAAATCAATATGTACATTCCCCATTTCTTTTGAAGCTCCAAAAAAAATAAAAATAAAAACGAAAGAGGGAAGAAAGAGAGATAGTATGAGATGTGATCGTTATAAACTTCTTTTCTCTTTTCTTTTCTTTTTCTCAATTTTTCTCGTTTTCTCTTTTTTTTGAATAAACATATATACATAATGTCACGACCCGCTTCCCTAAAATGGAGGCGAGACGTGAAAAGGTCCGCACGGGAGTGGAGCTGTGAAGCCCCAAACCCGATAAGCGTCAATAATACATAAGCAGGTCCCTGTAACCACAACAGAATAACAATAATAACACAAGGAGAGACTGAAATAAAATCTCACATCTCATACATTGTCCAACAAGAAAAATAAGTTCAACATCCAGAAAAGCCACCAGGCTAAAAGAAAAGAGTCTAAAGGCCCAGAACAAGGCCAACAAAGAAACGACATAACAAAGTATGGGTGCTACGCACCGATAACAAAACAACTGTCTAACAAAAGTAAAACACAACGAAGACACTAGGACTGGTCCCCAGTGTCCACGTACTCCCCGTCAAACACAAGCTCAAGCTCGGCGTCAGCAAACACCTCGTCCTCAACAAGGTACTCGGGCTCAGGATGTAACATGTGTCACCCAAAAGAGTAAAGGGGCACATGTCAGCAAGTCTAAAAGACTTGAGCAAGGAAACTGAAAGTAAGGCTCTAGTAACCTAGCAGTTTAGTATGCATGACATGGCAGTTGTAACATGAGTGCACAATTGAAACATGGCAAGACAATTTATACAAGATAACAATCATCGGGACAAGACAAGACAAGACAAGACAACACAAGAGTAGCCACGCTACTATCAATCTCAATCATTTCACTATTCACGTTGTTTGTAGATGTTTACGCCTTACAGCTGAATGGTTTTACATTCGCTGATTGGCCGCTTAACAACTACCCCAAACCCAAGAGTTTACGCCTTACCACTGCAGTTGCTGATCGGGCAGACTCCCAGTTGATTGGTCGCTTAACTCTTACCCCCAATACCCACACGTAATGGAGCCAGGGTCCCTGAACATGAGCCCAGATAGTGAGCCAGGGTTGCCCCGCACACGAGCTCGCATTAATAAACATTTGGCGTAGGGGTGCACCTAGCCGGAAACACGCAATTCGGGCATTGGCTATCAACCAACACATGGCCCGCTTCTGGAACACGAGCCAGGAACACAAGCATTTGTAGCAAAGCTACGCAATCACAGAAACACTTAAAGGATGCAATGACATGACAATTAATTTGCGTATCGTTAATGGAAAGTAAACATGGCATGGAAATTGTGCAACATGCTATATGTGTTGGAACTAGCTTCGTTGTCAAGCTAGTTGCCCAATTTGCGCCTAGGCGAGTATCATTTCGTCGCCTAGCCTCTTTTATGCCTATAACAAGCAAATGGCCTAAAACATGGCCTAAACCCTAAGTGGCAAGTTTCACTTGCCTAGCACCGGGGATGACGACCACTTCGTCACACGGATGCCAATCTACGGGGAAATCGCTGTTTTGGGGGAACAAACAACAAACAACATGAATTTATATTAGGGTTTCATAAAAATATAAATAGGTTGAGAAAACAACGGTAGATCGATTTCTTACCAAGAGGAGACGGAAGAAACACTCCGGGGAACCCTAGGATCAGATCTGGAAAAGATTGGAGAAGTTTGGGGAAACTAGGGTTTTGGGGGATTTGGGGATTTTGATGGGTTTTGGTGAGATTTTGGGGAAGATGAGAGGTAGATGGAGTGAATGGATGGTTTGGATGATGGATTTTGGGCTTGGAATGGAGAAATGGAGCTTGGAGGAAGATGGGGGCTCAAGGGGGAAGATTTTAGGGTTTTGGGTCGTGTTGGAGAAGATGAAATCGTTTGGGTTGGGTTTAAATAGGATGGGCTGGCGGCTGCCCAGAAATTAGGGTTTTAACACAGGTTAGTCGGTCAAAGAGCAACCACTGACCGACTAGTTTGGCATCTAGTCGGTCGGTCGACCAACGCAGACCGACTAAGTGCAAACCGTAACTCCTGAACGAAAATAGGATTCTAGAGTTAGTCGGTCCATGAACAAATACTGACAGACTAGTTTGGCATCTAGTCGGTCAATGAACGTTATTAGACCGACTAAGAGTAAACAGTAACTCAACTGTACAGTAGAACCAAGAATTAGTCGGTCTGAGTACAAAACTTAACCGACTAGTTTAACAACTAGTCGGTCGAAAGATGAACTTAGACCGACTAAGAATGAACAGTACTGATACTAAAATTTAGATGATGTGTTAGTCGGTTAAAGAAGCATTGCCGACCGACTAGTTTGCAACCTAGTCGGTCAACCAACGTTCTTAGACCGACTAACGATAAACAGTAACTCCTGAGAAATTTAGAAAGCCAACTAGTCCGTCCAAGAAGGATTGCCGACCGACTGGATCGTCATCTAGTCGGTCGGTGGCCCTTCTTACACCGGCTAATGAGCACCAAAAGTTCCGATACGGAGCGCGGGGCCCCGGGATCGATTCCTAAGACTCCTAGGCTTGATCTAATAGTTAGATACGACCGTTATGAAGTCCGTCACGAATGACATACTTCGAAATCGACGATCCTAAGGAAGAAGCGAGAAAATACGACGAATCGATCGAAAATGAAATCTACGGAGACGAAAACCACACAAGAGGAGAAAATCCACCAAAACATATATTATATTATATTAAATCCAGATACATGAAAAGCAGTCGTTACATCCTCCCCAACTTAAGAAAAATTCCGTCCTCGGAATTTCCAAACACTCACGAGTCCGGAAACAAAAGTGGGAAACGCTCTCGCATCTCATCCTCATTCTCCCACGTAGATTCTCCAGGTGAACCGTGTCGCCACATCACCCTCACAAGATTGACAATCTTGTTCCGAAGCGATTTCTGACGCCTGTCCAGAATCTGCACTGGATGCTGGTCATACGTCATATCGGGGCGAACGGTAATCTCCGAAAAATCCACCGCATGAGACGGATCGCTAATGTATCGACGAAGCTGCGACACATGGAAAACATTGTGAATTCCTTCCAAAGATGGCGGCAAGGCCAAGCGATAAGCTACCTCGCCAACCCTCTCCAAAATGTCAAACGGTCCAATGTATCGCGGGCTCAACTTCCCACGCTTCCCGAAACGAATCACACCATGATTCGGGGAAATCTTCAAGAACACATGGTCACCCGGCTGAAACTCCAAAGGACGACGTTTAGCATCCGCCCAATGCTTAAAACGGTCCTGAGCAATCCTCAACCTCTCCCGAATATTCCTGACGATATCCACGGCCTCCATGATCATCTCAGGTCCCAACAACTCCCGATCACCAACGTCATCCCAACTCAATGGCGATCGACATTTCCTCCCATAAAGAGCGGTGAAAGGCGCCATGCCAATACTCGCCTGGAAGCTGTTGTTGTAAGAGAACTCCACCAAATGCAGATGGTCCTCCCACGAACCCTTGAAGTCCAACATGCACGCCCTCAGCATGTCTTCCAAAATCTGAATCGTCCTCTCGGACTGGCCATCCGTCTGCGGATGGTACGCCGTGCTGAAACTCAGACGCGTACCCAAGCTCTTCTGCAAACTCTGCCAGAACTGAGATGTGAACCTCGTGTCTCTGTCAGACACGATACTCACGGGGACTCCATGAAGTCGTACAACCTCCTGTACGATTCACGTTACATCACTATCCAAACTAGGAAAAGGAAATAAAACGGAGAGTAAAAGAATTTTACCTCCATATATCTCCTCGCTAGCGCCTCAGTGGACTGTCCCACTCGGAACGGAATAAAGTGCACAGATTTGGTCAATCGATCTACGATCACCCAAATCGCGTCATTCTGCTTCGGACTCCGAGGTAGTCCAGTCACGAAATCCATAGTGATGTGTTGCCATTTCCACTCCGGAATCGGAAGCGGTTGTAGCAACACGGCCGTACGCTGATGCTCCGCCTTCACTTGCTGGCAAACCAAGCACTTGGCTACACTCCGAGCCACACTCCTCTTCATACCATGCCACCAATAATTCAGACGAAGATCCTGGTACATCTTGGTGCCACCAGGATGCACAGAATACGGCGAACTGTGTGCCTCCACCATCAACTCCTCTCTGATATTCCTAGCCGGCACACACAACCTGGCTCCAAACCTCAGCGAGCCATCCTCATGAATCAAAAAGTCAGTCCGCAGACCGGCTTCCACCTGCTCCCGAATCCTCACCAGCTTCGGATCCTCAGCCTGGCCAGCCTTAATCCGATCCACGATCGTCGACTGTACCTGCATGTACATCAACGACGAAGCCTCTCCAGGAAGAACAATCTCCACGCCAGACTTGCAAAAATCCTGCTGCAATCTCCACTGCGAGGTCAAAATCATCACCGCTGGAAGCCTACTCAAAGCATCCGGAACCACATTCACCTTGCCAGGGTGAAACTGCAAATCAATATCATAATCCGCCATAAGCTCCAACCATCGACGCTGTCGCATGTTGAGCTCCTTCTGAGTGAAAATATACTTCAAGCTTTTGTGATCGGTGAAGATCTTCACTTTCTCACTCAGCAAGAAGTGCCTCCAAATCTTAAGAGCAAACACAACGGCAGCCAACTCCAAATCATGCGTCGGGTAATTCTTCTCATGAACCTTAAGCTGACGAGACGCATACGCCACAACGTGCCCGTGCTGATGCAACACACAACTGAGACCCTTGCCAGAAGCATCGCAAAAGATCTCAAATCCTTCGCTGCGATCAGGCACAACAAGAATAGGGGCGGTCGTCAACCTCTCCTTCAGAACACCAAAAGCACCCTCACAATCAATCGACCAAACAAAAGCAACATCCTTCAGCGTCAACCTGGTCATCGGCTCAGCAATACGAGAAAAGTCCTTAATGAATAGCGGATAATAACCAGCAAGTCCAAGGAAACTCCGGATCTCAGACGCCGACGACGGAACAGGCCACTCCCTGATGGCCCGAATCTTCTCGGGATCCACTGAAATATCATCTCCAGTCACCACATGCCCGAGAAAAGCAACTCTATCCAGCCAAAACTCGCACTTTGAAAACTTAGCATACAACCGATGCTTCCTCAAAATCTCCAACACCGTCCTTAAGTGCGAGGCATGCTCTTCCTCCGACTTCGAATAGATCAGAATGTCGTCAATAAAGATAACGACAAACTTATCCAAAAAGTCGTAGAAAATCAGGTTCATCAGATTCATGAAAACTGTGGGCGCGTTAGTTACGCTGAAAGGCATAACCACGAACTCATAGTGTCCATACTTCGTCCTGAACGCTGTCTTCAGAACATCTCCCTTCTTCACCTTCAACTGATGGTAACCACTCCTCAAATCCAATTTTGAAAACACCCTCGAACCTCCAAGCTGATCAAAAATATCATCGATGCGAGGCAACGTGTATTTATTCTTAATGGTCACCGCATTCAACTCCTGATAGTCCACGCACATGCGACGCGAACCATCCTTCTTCTTAACCAGCAACACCGGTGCTCCCCACGGAGACACGCTAGGATTAATATAACTATTCTGCAAAAGCTCATCCAACTGCTTCCCCAACTCTTCCAACTCTGCAGGTGCCATACGATACGGCGCCTTCGAAATCGGCTGCGCACCTGGAACAAGATCGATAGAAAATTCCAAAGCCCGATCAGGTGGCAAACCAGACATCTCCTCGGGGAAGACGTCGCCAAAATCTCGCACCACAGCGGGCCACTCCAGCTCCATCTGCATAGCCACAGCCTCCACCGGCCTGGCCCGAAATCTGACAGGACCAAGCGAACTGCTACCACGACTGAACTCAAACGCTGGATGTCCAGGAATCTCGAACACCACCTTCTTCCTCCTGCAGTCAATCGTAGCATAGAAGCTCGCAAGCCAGTCCATCCCAAGAACTGCATCATAGTTGATGATATCGTGGACAATGAAATCAGCGAAAAGCTCATGTCCACAAACCACCAACGAGCAGGAATTGTAACCACGATGCACCGAGACCACACCATTCCCTGTAACGATATTCCAACTCTTGGGAAGAGGGGACGTCGACAAGGAATGCCTCTCCACGAAGCTCCGAGAAATAATACACATCGATGCACCAGAGTCAAAGAGGACTCGTGCAGGAAATGTGCAAACCAAAACCACACCTAACAACAATTAACAATCAAACCCTAGTCTAGCAAACAACCATGTTCAAGCAAACAACACAATCTAACAAGCAAAACCAGCTAGGAAAGTAACAGCTAGATTGAGGATTACCTGCGATAACCTCATCCACAGCCTCGCTCTCCACAGCGGTCATCAGAAAAGCCTGCCTCCTCGGCGGAACAGCCTGCCGAAAAGCCTGCCCCCTGCGGAACAAGGGCTGCTCCACGGCCAGCAGGAACAGACGCTCGCTGCTGCAACGGCTGAGCTGCAACAAGAGCCCTCCGCAGCTGATTCGCATGCCGACAATCCTTCGCGGCATGGGAAGCATCTCCACAAATCAGACACTGGCCCAAAAACTTCCGACACTGATCCTTGACGTGGCCAGGCTTGCCGCAGAAATGGCAAGACTTCAGAATAGGCCCTCCTGGCCTTTTAAACTGAGCAGACTGATTAGGCCTGAATCCAGGTCTAACCACAGCTCTCGCCTGTTCCACAGGCCTCTTCCCAGCACCAACAACAGACCCCCTCCTCTGGTTCACGAGCAGCTCCTGCCTCTTGGCAGCGACCAGAACCTTCTGATAAGACTCCCGGTCAGAGGAGGTCACAAAACTCTGGGGCTCCGAAGCAAGCCCCTGCAGGAACCTCTGAGATCTCTCCTCAGCGTCATGCACCATCTTCGGTGCAAACCGACTCAGCCTCATAAACTCTTGGTGATACATGTCCACCGACGAGTTCCCTTGCTTCAGATCGATAAAACGCTACAGCATCTCCTCCCTGGCAGCTTTCGGAAAGAACTCACCCTCAAATCTAGCCTTGAAGGTAGCCCAAGCTATTGGCTCCACCAACATCTTCTCTTCTGCATCCCACCAATTCCGAGCATTATCCTTGAGTTGCCTCTTCGCCAAATCTACCCATCCAGCCGGGGTGATCTTGGCCATCTTCAGATTGTCCTTGATGTTCCGAATCCACTCATCGGCGGCCAGAGGACCCTCAGAACCATCAAAATATGCGGGATCCAGCTCCCGAAATTGCTTCGCTCCTGGCTCAGAGCGAGGGGCATCCGGAAGGGCCCGGGCAGCTCGAGCAAGTGGAGCATTCTGGACTTGCAAAAGCACGCCCTGCTGCACTTGCATCATCTGGAGCATCATCCGCATCATCTCACCGCTGGTGGGTTCCCGCTTAGGCTCCTCATCATGAGGGACCGCACCACTACCCCCACCACGGGTGAAACGTCTTCCTGCCATCTAGTGACACAGAAAACGAATCAGATTAGACTCATAGCTTATGACATCGGACGTCGAACTTAGTTTATTGGACATTCTAATATTATTATCGCTATTCCAAAAATCGCAGTTACAAAAGGACCTGCATGGGCCACCAACAAAACCTGTCACGACCCGCTTCCCTAAAATGGAGGCGAGACGTGAAAAGGTCCGCACGGGAGTGGAGCTGTGAAGCCCCAAACCTGATAAGCGTCAATAATACATAAGCAGGTCCTTGTAACCACAACAGAATAACAATAATAACACAAGGAGAGACTGAAATAAAATCTCACATCTCATACATTGTCCAACAAGAAAAATAAGTTCAACATCCAGAAAAGCCACCAGGCTAAAAGAAAAGAGTCTAAAGGCCCAGAACAAGGCCAACAAAGAAACGACATAACAAAGTATGGGTGCTACGCACCGATAACAAAACAACTGTCTAACAAAAGTAAAACACAACGAAGACACTAGGACTGGTCCCCAGTGTCCACGTACTCCCCGTCAAATACAAGCTCAGGCTCGGCGTCAGCAAACACCTCGTCCTCAACAAGGTACTCGGGCTCAGGATCTAACATGTGTCACCCAAAAGAGTAAAGGGGCACATGTCAGCAAGTCTAAAAGACTTGAGCAAGGAAACTGAAAGTAAGGCTCTAGCAACCTAGTAGTTTAGTATGCATGACATGGCAGTTGTAACATGAGTGCACAATTGAAACATGGCAAGACAATTTATACAAGATAACAATCATCGGGACAAGACAAGACAAGACAAGACAAGAGTAGCCACGCTACTATCAATCTCAATCATTTCACTATTCACGTTGTTTGTAGATGTTTACGCCTTACAGCTGAATGGTTTTACATTCGCTGATTGGCCGCTTAACAACTACCCCAAACCCAAGAGTTTACGCCTTACCACTGCAGTTGCTGATCGGGTAGACTCCCAGTTGATTGGTCGCTTAACTCTTACCCCCAATACCCACACGTAATGGAGCCAGGGTCCCTGAACATGAGCCCAGATAGTGAGCCAGGATTGCCCCGCACACGAGCTCGCATTAATAAACATTTGGCGTAGGGGTGCACCTAGCCGGAAACACGCAATTCGGGCATTGGCTATCAACCAACACATGGCCCGCTTCTGGAACACGAGCCAGGAACACAAGCATTTGTAGCAAAGCTACGCAATCACAGAAACACTTAGAGGATGCAATGACATGACAATTAATTTGCGTACCGTTAATGGAAAGTAAACATGGCATGGAAATTGTGCAACATGCTATATGTGTTGGAACTAGCTTCGTTGTCAAGCTAGTTCCCCAATTTGCGCCTAGGCGAGCATCATTTCGTCGCCTAGCCTCTTTTATGCCTACAACAAGCAAATGGCCTAAAACATGGCCTAAACCCTAAGTGGCAAGTTTCACTTGCCTAGCACCGGGGATGACGACCACTTCGTCACACGGATGCCAATCTACGGGGAAATCGCTGTTTTGGGTGAACAATCAACAAACAACATGAATTTATATTAGGGTTTCATAAAAATATAAATAGGCTGAGAAAACAACGGTAGATCGATTTCTTACCAAGAGGAGACGGAAGAAACACTCCGGGGAACCCTAGGATCAGATCTGGAAAAGATTGGAGAAGTTTGGGGAAACTAGGGTTTTGTGGGATTTGGGGATTTTGATGGGTTTTGGTGAGATTTTGGGGAAGATGAGAGGTAGATGGAGTGAATGGATGGGTTGGATGATGGATTTAGGGCTTGGAATGGAGAAATGGAGCTTGGAGGAAGATGGGGGCTCAAGGGGGAAGATTTTAGGGTTTTGGGTCGTGTTGGAGAAGATGAAATCGTTTGGGTTGGGTTTAAATAGGATGGGCTGGCGGCTGCCCAGAAATTAGGGTTTTAACACAGGTTAGTCGGTCAAAGAGCAACCACTGACCGACTAGTTTGGCATCTAGTCGGTCGGTCGACCAACGCAGACCGACTAAGTGCAAACAGTAACTCCTGAACGAAAATAGGATTCTAGAGTTAGTCGGTCCATGAACAAATACTGACCGACTAGTTTGGCATCTAGTCGGTCGATGAACGTTCTTAGACCGACTAAGAGTAAACAGTAACTCAACTGTACAGTAGAACCAAGAATTAGTCGGTCTGAGTACAGAACTTAACCGACTAGTTTAACAACTAGTCGGTCGAAAGATGAACTTAGACCGACTAAGAATGAACAGTACTGATACTAAAATTTAGATGATGTGTTAGTCGGTTAAAGAAGCATTGTCGACCGACTAGTTTGCAACCTAGTCGGTCAACCAACGTTCTTAGACCGACTAACGATAAACAGTAACTCCTGAGAAATTTAGAAAGCCAACTAGTCCGTCCAAGAAGGATTGCCGACCGACTGGATCGTCATCTAGTCGGTCGGTGGCCCTTCTTACACCGGCTAATGAGCACCAAAAGTTCCGATACGGAGCGCGGGGCCCCGGGATCGATTCCTAAGACTCCTAGGCTTGATCTAATAGTTAGATACGACCGTTATGAAGTCCGTCACGAATGACATACTTCGAAATCGACGATCCTAAGGAAGAAGCGAGAAAATACGACGAATCGATCGAAAATGAAATCTACGGAGACGAAAACCACACAAGAGGAGAAAATCCACCAAAACATATATTATATTATATTAAATCCAGATACATGAAAAGCAGTCGTTACACATAAGCGTTCCCAAATCAAAAGAGAGAAGGATATACAGGTATATATATATATATTTCTTTTCATTTTGATTTTGGGGAATTGGAGCATGGGATATAATAGCGGGGAAATGCCGATAATAGACTTGCTAAGGGGAGGATTCACCAATGAATTTTAAGTAGAGAAATAATGCTCAAGATATGTGGAGAAAGAAATAAATGTATCACTCGGTTCACTCTATAGGACTTGCACGACAACTTTCAACAGAGTAATATAATCTACTCAGTTTAATCTCAAAAAATAAACTAGTCCAGATATATCATCCTAGCAATCATTCAATCAACCTGAAAGTGAAGCGTACAATTCATGCAATAAGAAGTGATATGAGAAAGGAAAGCGGTACTCCAGATATAAGCAATCAATGCGTGAAGCTTGGTGTGTTTTCTATGGAAAGCATACATATGAATCATCAGACATCGACTAATAACAGAATTTCATCCATATTCATACAGAAAAAGAGTGGGTTACTATTTCAAATCAAAGAAGAACATAGCATATGATACCTGAAACAAAAGCTAGGACATGACAAAATAGCATGCACATAGAGATAAGCTAACACCACGTCATCATCATCACAGAAAAGTCATCTCTAGCAAAAGATGAAAGAAACAAAGATAAAAGAAAATAGAACTATATATACAATGCATCATACTCAAAAAAGATAAGAAAACGTGATGCATGATAAAAAATGAAAAAGTGGTGAAAATAAGTGCAAAAGTGGGAAGAAAATATGAGAAATCAAAAATAAAGGGTGGCAAAAATAAAAAGTGTGAGAACTCACTCCCCCAAGCTGAAGTGCACAGTGTCCTCAATGTGCGGAGTGTAGCACACCGAGAGACGTGAAGTGGGTGGGGTGGGTGAGGATGCATGCATGATGAAAAAGAAAGAAAAACAAAAAGAAAATAAGATGTGAATGAATGTGATGCATGCAAAGATCAGGATGGTGCAAATATAAGTGACCCCAAAAAGTCTCTCCCTCTCTCCCAAAAATATATATAAAGGATATGATCAGGAAGGCACCAAAATAGTATGTGGAGGAGGGGGTAAAAAATCACCAGGCCCAAGAACAAATGGGCAGCAAAATGACAAAAATATCAGAGGCATCGAGAGTGTGCCTAAGCTGGTGGTGGCGCTGCACCAGCACCGTCCTATGGCAGAGGTGGTGGTGGAGGTGGTGGGCGTGGTATCTGCTGGGTGGGTGTCGGTGGTGGTGGCAGACGCACCAGAATCTGAACCAGGCAAGCCTGAATATCGGGAAGCATGGCGACGCGGGTCTGCACAGAACTGACTGTGGCGGAAAGAGCCCTAAAGTCCCCTCTGAGTCCACTAACATCCCCCTCAAGAGCACGAATGCTCTGAACTAGAGTGTTAGGGGGTGGTGTAGCAGAGGGACGCACAGGTCTAACAGGTGAAGTGCGGGGCACGCCTTATTATTTTAAAGTACTATTCACCCCCCCTCTAGTACTTGTGCAGTAGCTGGTAGGGCATTACAGGGCTGTCTCACGCGGGCAGTGTAGAGGATGGGTCCAGCAGGGTAGTAGGGTAGTGGTGCTGTGCTCACGACGTGATGCCCAGCCTCGGTGTGAGGCTGGAACGCAGGCTGTGTCAAAGCGAAAGCAGCAGGAGTAGAGGTGGAAGTCAAAATGGGCGACGAGGAGACGGGAGAAGTCAGTGACGCAGACGTGGGGACAGAAGTCACGACACTCTCGGTAAAGACAGGGGCGGTGGAGACCGAAAGGTCGACGACTGGGGAGGCTGTGAAGGGCACAAAAGATGACTCTCCAGGAGTCGTGGACAGCAATCGGGAGAGGGTCTCCACGGCAGCGTGAAGGAAGACTCGCCGCTCTCAAGAATGGTGGGTGGACGCTCGGGGCTGAGTGTGGCAATAGGCTCGACAGAAATAGGCGCAGTGGTTGTGGTGGACAACTCAGCTAAAGTTCTCCTGACACTAACAGACATGTGGACAGAGGTGTCGGGAGGTGCAGATAGTGCAGGTGGAGGCTGAGGGATTATGGGGTCAACAGGTGGTGCAGGGGGTGCCTGCTCAGCACCCTCGGGCTCGAGCACGTAGGCAGCAGGGATGAGAAGGTCCATCGCTGGAATCCAGTCCCCGTGAGCCGGTCCAATGTGTGTCCGAGCGGGGCTCGGGAGAACCATGTAATCAGCTCTGAAGGGACCGTGCAACCACACCCAGTGCTGACGACCGTGGGGACAAAGCATCTTCATCCGGGCCATAACATCTATCGAAAGCTTAGTGGAGCCCGGAGCTTGATGCAAGTCGTCAGGAAGGTCGACGCCGGTCTTAAAGGCTAAAAGGGTGATCAGACCGCCGCAACAGATAGGGGAGCGAGCACTCACCGAAATGATAATGCGGTCTAAAAACCAACTGGCAATGTCGATCTCGACGGCGGGGACCAAATCATCACTACCCATATCTAGAACCCTAGGGCGAGTCATCGCGTAGAGCATGTAGAGCTTTGGCGTAGACATGGTCACGGGCTCGTACCTCGTGAGAAAAGTAGTGGCCATAAGGCGCTGTACAATGCGGAGGCAGGGGTGGAGGATAGCTGAGGCCTTGGCCCTACTAGGGTCAAAGCCGAGTGGGGATCCAGTGATCCGTGTCCAGAAGTTGTGGGTGTCGAACGACGGGGGTGGGATGTGCGTGGGAGCGTAGGCGCGGTCAGGGACCGGGATGGCGGGCCACTGGAAGAATGCTCTAAGCATGTCGAGAGTGATCTCGCACTCTCGATCCATCAAACGGAATGTGCATCCTCCAGGCGTCTGGTCAATGGAACTGAGGACCTCTAGTGTCGGACGGATGTAAGTATCCGCCGACACCGACAGAAAATCACGCCGTCCCACGTTGTCGTACAACGTGAGAAGCCCCTCGAGTACCCCTAGGCGGTCAAGGTCAGCTAGGTGTGCAAACCTAGAGTGTACTATCGAGCAATAGCAGATACGCTCGAATCTGGCGCGGTGTACGTCATTTCGAAACGTAATCCCCATCGGCCCGACGGCGGGAGCAGGTGGAGGGACGGGATCAACAGGGATCGGCTGTGTAGGTGGCGGTGGCAGTGGCGGTGGCGGGCTAGGTGGAGGGGAGTCCTCCCTAGCAGAAGAGGGACCTGGATCATCGGTCCTCTTCCGCTTTGAAGCGGCTCCCCGTGTACGTGGCCTAGTGCGCGGCGGCAGGTGTGCCGCGAGACGTGTCCCAACCAAATAAGTAATGCGGTGTGCTGAGTGATGGAACGAGTGTACCTTAACACGCCGCGAGAGCAAATCAGCAGTGTGTGCGAAGAGGCGCCTCTGTCGCGAAGCTCAATGCGCGTCCAAAAACTCCCCAAAGCTCCCCTAAGCTAGCCTGCAAATCAAACGATCAAATAAGCGAATAATATTCAATATATATGGGGGAGATGGGGGATAATAGATAGATATGAAAATTAATTTCAAAATCGGGCTAAAAACACGTGCGGATTGGAGAAAAAGGCGAGAAAATTGGATTTGGGGGCAAAACCGAGGGATTACGGCGAAATGGCGGCGGCGGCGGCGATGGCCGGCGGCGAGGTGCTCGGCCGGTCATCGGCGGTCGACTGGGGGGCGGTCGCCGGTGAGTGGTGGCCGGCTCGGGTGAGGAAGCGACGAATCAGGCGATGGGATGCGAAGCGACTGCGGCTCGGGCGATGATTTGGGATTTTTTCGTTTCGATTTTCGCGCAGCCCGCAGCCGCTTATATATAGGTTGGTTAGACTCGGCCGAGTGACGTGAAGTTAAAATTTTTTCAAATTATCTTTGCCACTTACGGCTCGACCGAGTGGCTTTGCTTCACTCGGCCGAATGGAAAAACTCCACTCAGCCGAGTGGATCTGCCACTCGGCAATCTTATTGAACTGGGAGGGTATCTGTTTCACTCAGTCGAGTGACAAGTCACTCGCCCAAGTAGAAATTAAAACTAAAACTTACAGAAATTGACAGAGAGTTGGTCTGCAGAAACTTCCCTGATTGGTGCTCCACTCGGCCGAGTGGAGTCTTTGCTCGGCCGAGTGGCATATGCTACTCGGCCGAGTGATGTGCTGTTTTCTGCAACGGCTCTTCGTTTTCACTCCAGTCTCTGTTTTCCTTCCTCCAGTTAGCTTCTTCCTCCTCCTAAGGCCTGAGCGCGTTTCTGGAGTGCTCTTCCTTGCCTCGATCATCCTCCATATGATTGATCTCCCTTTCTCCTTCTCCTGTCATGAAAATTAGGACACGTTGTCACGATTTTCATAGACTCAAAAATCTAATAAAAGTCTAAACCAAAAACGAAAATCAAATAAAAACAATGCAAAAACCGTCGGGTTGCCTCCCGACAAGCGCTCGTTTAAGGTCATGAGCTCGACCCCCTTAGATATTTGTTTAGCTCGCGATATTGGGCGCATACGAGATGCGCCCATCAAACTTGCCGGAAAGACCACTTGGATTTGGGTCGTGATGATCATTGATCTTCCTCGGTGCCTCCTCATCATCGGCAATGTTGAGAGATAAGTCCCCCAAGCTAGAGCTTGTTCCTATCTTCTTCTTGGCCGGTGACACCGATCTTTTGTTTGGTGGAGCTTTCTTTGGTTTCTTGGCCGTTAAGAGCTTGCAAAGCTCTCGTATTCTTGCGACATCAGCGTCGCCTTCATCATCGTCCGTGGAGCTATCTGGAGGGTCCTCCAACTTCTCTTCATCGCTAGAAGCTTGGCCTTCTTCGAAGCCATCGTCATGGAGAGCACCAATAGAATGGGGGATAGCTTCTTCAATCACTTCATCGAGGAGGTATGAAAGATCGTGGGGATGTCCTTTGAGTAGATACACGCGATCTACTTCACCGGAGGGGACTCCTTCGGAATAATGCTTGAGCCGTTGTCCATTCACCTTGAATGTGGCTCTGTCTTTCCCTTCCAATTCAAAGGCTCCCCCCGGTTGTATGTGTTTAATAGTGAATGGTCCGAACCATCGTGATCTCAATTTTTTGGGAAAGAGTCAGAGCCGGAAATTGAATATGAGGACTTTATCTCCGACCTTAAAATCCGTAACGGTGATGCGTGCGTTGTGGAGGATTCTAGTCCTTTCCTTATAAATCCTTGAGCTCTCATAAGCATCACGTCTAATCTCATCAAGTTCATTAATATCTAAGAGTCGTCTCACCACCGCACTCTTGTAATCATAATTGAATGTCTTAATGGCCCAATATGCGCGGTGCTCCAACTCTACCGGCAAGTGACATGCTTTCCCATAAACAAGTCGGTACGGTGTGGTGCCAATAGGGGTGCTAAAAGCCATACGGTAAGCCCATAGTGCATCGTTCAATTTCATTGACCAATCTTTTCTAGATCTATCTACGGTCTTTTCTAGAATTTGCTTGATTTCTCGGTTTGACACCTCCACTTGGCCACTCGTCTAAGGGTGGTATGCCATGCCAACTCTGTGATTCACCACATATCTTTTCAACATTGCTTCAAATTTGTTTTCTATAAAGTGGCTCCCCCCATCGCTAATCAAAGTACGAGGCACCCCAAAGCGTGGGAAGATGTTTTGCTTGAAAAACTTGGACACCACCCTCGCATCATTAGTAGGGGTCGCAATGGCTTCCAACCATTTAGAGACATAATCCACGGCTAATAAGATGTACTTGTTTCCCTTGCTTGATGGAAAAGGTCCCATGAAGTCCACTCCCCAACAATCAAATAGCTCAATTTCTAGAATGGGCCTCATCGGCATCTCATTTCGCCTTGATATGTTCCCGGTTCGTTGGCATCTATCACATCCCTTGACGAAGTCATGCGTATACTTGAACATGGTCGGCCAAAAGAATCCGCATTGCAATATCTTAGCGGTGGTCTTAGATGAGGCGTGATGTCCTCCGCATGGCATACTATGGCAATGCAAGATGATTGACGTGGCTTCTTCATTGGAAACACATCTCCGAATAACACCATCCTTGCAAATCTTGAAGAGATACGGATCTTCCCAAAAATAGCTTCGGACTTCGTGCATAAATCTTCTCTTTTGTTGGACGGGCATCCCATATGGTTTTATCCCACAAGCCAAATAATTAACGAGATCCGCATACCAAGGCACCTCTCCCGGTCTTACGGCGAATAGCCTTTCGTCGACAAAGGTGTCATCGATTGGCAAGCTCTCATCCTCCTTGTCGCAAACAAGTCTAGATAAGTGGTCCGCCACAACGTTGTCCGTTTCCTTCTTGTATCTAATCCCCAAGTCAAATTCTTGCAACAAAAGTATCCATCTTATCAATCTTGGTTTTGCCTCTTTCTTACTTAGAAGATACTTCAAGGCCGCATGGTCGGTGTGGACAATAACCTTGGATCCAAGGAGGTAGGAACGGAACTTCTCCATGGAGTAGACAACCGCTAAAAGCTCTTTCTCGGTGGTAGTATAATTCTTCTGTGCATCGTCCAATGTCTTGCTAGCATAGAATATAGCATGAAGCTTTTTGTCTTTCCTTTGTCCTAGCACCGCTCCAATGGCTTGGTCACTTGCATCACACATAAGCTCGAAGGGAAGGCTCCAATCCGACGGTTATATGATGGGGGCGGAAATGTGTCACGCCCCGCTTCCCAAAATGGACGGAGGCGAAGCGTGACTAAGGCCCGCTTAGGCCAGAGCTGAGAAGCTCGGACCCAATAAGCGTCTGTAGGGGTACCATTTTAAAAGTTTCAGGTTCTTGCATTTATAAAGTTTAGGAACAACAAAAGTACAGAAAGGAAATTGCATTCATTTATATGGAGAAATAATATCCAACTGGTACAAAGTCTAAAAGAAGCCTAAGCATGGCAACACAAGTTTAAAGACAAACCGAAAAGTAGTACCCTCGGGGAGTGGCGACTAAAAGACCTCAAGGTCTGGTCCTCGTCAGGCACGAACTCTGGATCAACGTCCTCGGCTCCTCGTACTCCAGTGAGTCTGCCTCGTCCACGAACTCTGGCTGAACACCTGATGTACATCACCCAAGAAAAAGGAACTGTACGTTAGGTAAAGTCTACAAGAAGGGTTAGACTTTACTGCAAGTGCACCGAACTTTAAACAACGGTTTACTGGTTGATTAACATGCTGAGGTTCTTTTACACAACAATTTACTGGTTGATTAGCATGCTGTGGTTATAACAGGGTAACACAACAGGAAGAAACGTAGCAGGAAAGTAAAACGGGACAAGTAGTAGTCGTAGCGTGTGCTACCAACTACGGGGACTAACCTACAGGTGTCAAGACAAGTCAGGACGTGGCGGGACAAGACGGGACAAACAGGACGGGACAAGACAAGACAAGTGTGACACGAAGGGTTCACACCTTACGGTTCGAGGGAGATCAGACCCTCTTGCCGTGCGCACGCTCAACCCTACCCAAACCCAGGAACTCAGGACAAGAAGTACAGGGATCACTTCCGCTAGGGAAGCATCCGAAACGCCCGAAGGCTTTTTGTATAACAGGGATCACTTCCGCAAGGAAAGCATCCGAAACTCCTGCAGGCTTTTTGTATCACGGGGATCACTCTCGCATGGAGAGCATCCGAAACGCCCGAAGGCTTTTTGTATAACAGTCACGGGGATCACTCTCGCATGGAGAGCATCCGAAACGCCCGAAGGCTTTTTGTATAACAGTCACGGGGATCACTCTCGCATGGAGAGCATCCGAAACGCCCGAAGGCTTTTTGTGTAACAGGGACAGGACATGACAAGTGTAAGGAATTGTTATTCTAGGGTGTCCACATGCACGCACACACAAGATAGCCCTACAGTGTCAAAAAGTTGTTATTTGTCGAGCTTAGACTTCGTCGTCAAGTCTAAGTCGTCAGGGGCGTCCCGGACGCTATCATTTCACGTCCGGTTCTATACATTCACAGTCTAACAGTTCTAGCAATCTAAGACCAAAGCACGGTCAAAAACGCAAGTGGGTACACTTGCCTGCGATGGCGAGTGTGTCGTCCTCTCGAATCGTCTCGTCCAGGCGTCGCGTACGCGGTAGTCCGTCTGAAACAGGTCATGGCGATGATGTCAGGTCGCAATTTTATCAAGTCCTATTAGGGTTCGTGTCTAGGTTATCGGGACTATCCTATTCGTCAAAGTCACTTTTTTTGATGTTTCAGCCTAATCAACGATCTATCCTATGTGCACAGTCAACAAAGTCCGTTCGTCGATTTTCTATGTTCGTACAACGTTTTACAGGTGCTGGAAAATAAATTTAGTTGTAGTTGTCCAGTTTTAGTTTAAGGTTCAGTTTTGCTACGGTGTGGGTTTTGCGATGAGTTAGGGGAAACCAACCTGAATGATGATTAACCGTGAACCTGGCGTCGGGTCTGGAAACGACCATTGCTCGTGTTGCCTACGCTCCGGTTCCTCGACTGCGGTAGCGCGTATATATCTGCGTCGTAAAGTCTAAATTATCAAGCTTATGGATTAACTATTTAGAAGAAATTTAGCTTTAACTCACTAACTTGCCCAAAATAATATTCATAGAACACAAGTACTGTTTGCTTACCAGCAGATATTTATATATATATAGTCCATTTGCAATGTAAGCTAACACATTATATTACTTACTTACAATGCTAATGTGACGACACTTATAATATACTCACATGTATCATAAAATATAATAGCGGCAGATTATAAAGTTACTGTATACCTATGGTATGCCATATATGATGTTGTGAGTACTGCCACATATCACCCAAAATATAATAACTTACTGACTAAATTCATATAACTAAAATTCCTAATACTATAGAGTAAAGCTTCTGTTAATTCAACCAGGGATTATAAGAAGTTACCAATACCCCCACACTAAAATAATATCGGCCAAGCTAGAGTACATGTTATAACTATAATTCTTACCTAGGTTCCTCTCCCCATCGACTTGTTTCTTGTAGAGATGAAAAGGGCACAGCAGGAGCGAGATCAGCGACGATGGCCACTAGCAACAGCGGCAACATAGCGGCAAGGCAACAAGAGCACGACAGCAAGGGGAGGACTGTCGCCGGTCAGTGGCGTTCGGTGGCGGCCTACGACGCTTCCCGGTGATCCGCGAGGCTGGGGCGACGCTCGCTTGGCCAGTGATGGCCAGAAATCACCGCAGCGATGGAAGCTGCGGCTGCTCACGGGAAGGCCACCGTTGTCTATGTCGTACGGCGGCAAAGGGCGACTGGGGGAGGGGGTCTCCGGTGGGTCGACGGCCGGAGCGTGCACGAAAAAGTACGTGTACGTAGAAAATACGAACGGTCGGAAAGCGGCCGTTACAAAATGAGTGCTTCCTTCAACGTATTAAATGCTTGCAAACACTCTCCTGAAAAGACAAAGGGGGCATCTTTAGCAAGTAAGAAAGTAAAGGGTCGGTCAATTTGGGCAAAGTCCTTGATAAAGCGACGGTAAAACCCCGCATGACCAAGGAAGTCTCTAATGCCCTTTACATTAATGGGAGGAGGGAGTTTTTCGATTACCTCAACCTTCGCCTTATCAACCTCAATTCCTCTAGAGGACACAAGATGCCCAAGTACTATCCCCTCGGTGACCATAAAATGACACTTTTCCCAATTAAGAGTGAGGTTGTTTTGTTGGCATCGTTCGAGGACTTTAGTAAGATTAGCCAAACAAGAATCAAACTCACTTCCATACACAGAAAAATCATCCATGAAGACTTCCATAATATTTTCAATGTAATCGGAAAAGATTGATGTCATGCATCTTTGAAAAGTGGCGGGAGCATTGCAAAGTCCAAAGGGCATTCTTCGATAGGCATATGTACCATAAGGACATGTGAAAGTGGTCTTTTCTTGGTCGTCTACATGCAAGGGGATTTGAAAGAATCCCGAATAGCCATCCAAATAACAGAAGTATTTATGTTTGGCAAGACGCTCAAGTATTTGATCAATGAAGGGCAATGGGTAATGGTCTTTCCGGGTGGCTTTGTTTAATTTCCTATAATCAATGCACATTCGCCATCCCGTGACGGTACGCGTAGAAATGGGTTCTCCTTTTTCGTTTTTTATCACGGTCATCCCCCCTTTTTTCGGGACGACGTGAACGGGGCTAACCCACCGGCTGTCAGAGATGGGATAGATAATACCGGCTTCAAGTAATTTAAGAATCTCTTTCTTAACTACCTCCTTCATGTTAGGGTTCAACCGCCTTTGAGGCTCTATGGAGGTGGCTTCAGTGTTTTCCAAGTGGATTCTATGCGTGCAAAGCCTAGGGCTTATTCCCTTAAGATCAGAGATGGTGTAGCCAAGCACATCCTTGTGACTCCTAAGGACATCTAAGAGTCTCTCTAGTTGATCATGGTTGAGGTGGGCATTAACAATAACCGGATAGGTCAATTTATTACCCAAGAAAGCGTACCTTAGATTTGGTGGTAATTGTTTAAGCTCTACCTCTGGTGGCGCTGTCCCCTCCACTTCCTCTGCTTGTGAGAGTTCGGCTTCTTCATCAATATCTGAGTCTAGTTCCTGCTCATGCGGTGCGCTCTCGTGTAGAGGCTCAGATTCGCTTCTTGGTGAGGATGGTGCATCAGAATAGACGCTGCACACCTCCGTGTGGGCATGGATGTGGCCACCACTTTGCTCTGGTTCATTCCTGAGATCAAGAGATATGTCAGTTAATTCACAAATGTAGGAGTGGGAGTCGTAGAGTCCACTTCCCTGAATATCGGTATGCCCAAAGGGTCCCTCGGGGGTGTAGCACTCTTCGATGCATGTTCTACTGTCTTCGAAATATAGCTTGTCGTCCCTCACATCAACTCTGATGTCTCCCCCAATAGTCCCATTCTGGGAGATTTGATCCATCACAAAGCTAGCAAACATTTGTTCAAGGGGGTCCTCGATGTTAATAGCAAAAGCTCTGGTGGCGTGGACCTCATCGACAAGTTCCTTAAGAAGGTCTGCGAAGGAATCATCATCTCCCTGGCTAGATTCAGTCATTGACATTACATCCCACATGTTACCTGTCAAAATCTCATGGAGAATTCCGGGAGAGCAAGTAAATTGGACATCAAACAGAGTCAAAAAGGAATAATAAAGAAAGAGAGAAAGATAGATGGTAAGAGATAACAGGGTGATCAAAATAAAAAAAACCTTCAAATGCAAAACACCTCCCCGACAACGGCGCCAAAAACTTGATCGCGCCCCGGTATGCACACGCACCCGGGACAAGCGACTCGTAGTCTTACCGCAAGCACACGGTGTAGCGGCGAGTGGGTATCGAACTCAGGGAGGAACAATGACAGTGTCTCTTTCCAATAACCTAGCTATAAAAATGGTCGAGAATGATTCGGGGTGAAATTGTCACAATCGTTCGAATGCCTATGGAAATATCAATAAAATAAAAACGCCTAGGATAGGGAATCCCCGCTACGGACCGTATCTCATCGTTGTGATTCGTGGGTTTCATCATTTCTAGACTTGAATCTTAGGTGAACTAGTCGCAACTAGATGTAGAACCAAGCTCACACTCTCGCGCTATTGCCGGTCTATAGCGAACCTATGATAGGGCCCAATCTCTTGCAAACCCTAGCCTAAGCCGCTAGCATTAGGATCGACATCATCGTTCAATCGTATCTCGAGCCCACTCTCGTGCAAACTCGAGCTACGACCTAGGTTGAGATAGTTCCTACCCGTCCAATCTCTTGCAAACGGGTATTGGTATAGAATTACGATTGAAAACCCTTGCCTTGGTCCAATCTCTTGCAAAACAATCCTAGAGGAGTCCAATCGTAAATCTAAATCGAATTTCTAGGGCTTCCTATCAATTGGGACCTAATCTCTTGCAAATCCCAATCGATATGAATCCCTAGCTATCCGTAATTTATCAATCCCAACCTAACCCTAATCAATTCTAGCAAGAATTTCACCAATTCATCACAATTCAAAAATAGGGTTCATCCCTATGCCCTAGGACAATAAAACTACTCACTAATCATCATGCAATTCATAAGAAATTCAATAGCAAAATCAACACAATTCATAGCAATAGAGAAATTATCAACAGAAATGGGGTTTTTGATAAGAAGAGAGACAAACCAATGAGAATCCAATAGCATCCAACAAAAGTAGCATTTCTAACCTCCCAAAAAGCCTAAATCTAATTATCTAAAAAGCTCTCTAAAAAGGCTGCCAAAAGTATCAAAAAGTTCATTAAACTAGGGCAAAAACTGTGTTTAAATACACTCAAAATCGCCCAGAAATTCGTGACAAAAATGCCCATGCGCAGCCCAGAAATCGCACTTTACGCAGCAGGCGGGGCGGGTCACTCGGCCGAGTGACAAATGTCACTCAGCCGAGTGACAAACCTTGTACATTTACAGTAAGTTGGGGATTTTTGCGGGTCTGTCTTCGGAAGTGACTCAGCCGAGTGGCTTTACTCACTCGGCCGAGGGGCTTTTCATGCTCGGCCGAGTCGGAACCCTCAGTTGCATGTACATTTCCAGTAAGTCGGCCTCTTTTGGTGGCGGATTTTCCATGCCACTCGGGCGAGGGGATCTTCATACTCGGCCGAGTGGATTATCGTCACTTGACCGAGTGCATGCCGATTTCCTTCTATAGTGCATGTCCGGTCTGGTCAGCCGAGCGGTCTTCTTGCTCGGCCGAGTGAGTGCTTCACTCGGCCGAGTGAGATGCTGCAGATGCCAAATCTTCATTGTTGCGCTTCCTCGTCGCTCCTACGAAGTTCCTTCCTCTTCCACTCGTCTTCCATCATCGAATAGTCCTTAGAAGAGCCTTGGGTGACACTCCAGAGTGGGCGTAAATCCTCTTGATCTCAGAATCACTCCGAATCGCTCTATATCTCCTGAAATACGACAAAAACAAGAAATCATGAAAAGCATCGCAATATTGTCGAATAATCATGAAAAACGCGATATGAGCGATCAAAGTGACATGAAAACATGCAGAAAAAGGGTGTAAAATATGGAGTGATCAATGTATCAGACCCCATTGACCCCTTGTTACATAAAGTTGGTGATTACTACTTGCTGCACTTTGACAATAAGAACACACTAAGCACCCTTGAAAAATCTGTACTGGCAAAGAAAGTGTGGTATATTTGGAAGGAGAGGAATAGAAGAATATTTGAGGGCACTCATAAATCCAAGACAGTGCTCTTTGATGATATCGTTGTAGACACCAGAATTATTCTAAGAGATCTTGATCCCACTGAGCCTGAGGTAGCTCGTGCAATGGATAATTGGGAATTTAGAGATGCAGGTTGAGCTTGGACCTATGTTGGGCGTTGCTTCTTGTACATGTTAGTTGGGAATGGTTGACTATTTGTAAGGAGTGACGACGCATGTGCCCTCCCCTCTCTCTAACATTCACTTTGCTCCTTTACTTGTGTATATTGTTTTACATTTTGATTTGTTAATAAAAATGCACACTAATTTTCATATATACATATATACATACATATATATATGTATATCTATATTATAAAACAGGGATGTTATCATGGGTTTTTGGATAAGAGAAATTGGATAAGAGATTTTGGTTATGTGTATTGTTGTATGTGGATATGTGTATTGTTGTATAAGAGATTTTGGATAAGAGATAATGGATAAGAGATAATGGATAAGAGAATTTGTTTTTGGTTATGTGTAATTGGGTGTGATGTTTATATAGATTGTATATAGGGTATGAGAAATTGAGATATGAGATATTGGATATAAGAAATCATTTTCCTCAAATCAAATCAAATCCTATCAGAGCTTAACATTGAGATATAAGAAATCAAATCAATTTTTTAAAAAAAATTTGAAATCAAGATTTCCGTATACAGCTTAGAGGGAAAGTTTGGGAGGGAAAGGTTTTTTGATCAAATCACAAACGTATTCATTTGGCGCCTAAGATCAAGCAGCTTTGTGATTTTTCCCACGCCATCTTCTTCTACCCCCACCTTCCTCTTCTTCTACCTTCACAAACGCCAAGATCAAGCAGCACATCACGAAGAGAAAGCAAGCACATCACGAAGAGAAAGCAAGCACATCACGAAGAGCACACCATCATCTTCTTCTACCTCCATTATCACGAAGAGCAAGCACATCACACAGAGCACCCTCATCTTCTACCTCGGTTAGCTCTTCCTCTTCTCCTCAATTTTTTTTCTTTTACATTATTTCACCCTCATCAATTAGAGCCCCCCATTGCAGCGCTTTGGGCTTCAATCACGGTTTGCTGAGTTTGAGTTTGAGAGCTTGAGAGCTTGAGAGCTTCATCACTTCCTCTCCACCTCAACGCTTGGTGAGTTTTGTTGGCAGTTGGTGAGTTTTGAGTTTGAGCTTGAGAGCTTCATCACTTCATCACTTCCTCTCCACCTCACTGTCAATCATGTGATGTTTAAAATTTATAGTTTACATAGAGTGATGTTGAGTGATGTTTGAATATAGTTTTAAATTTATAGTTTTAAATTTATAGTTTTAAATTTATAGTTTTAAATTTATAGTTTGAAAAAAAACCTGAAATTGCTTATGTTTTCTGATGTTGAATAGGAATTTTGAGAATGGATGAGCTTGAAATTTTTCTCTATGAAGTTGATATATTTTGCATGAAAACCAACATTCAAGATAGCTTGACATGAGTTTTATGAATTGGTGGTTATGAATCATTTATAATGCTTAACAATGAGCTTGCAAATTGAGTTTTATGAATTGCTATTATACTGCATATCCTGTCAATTTATATTGGTGGTTATTTTGGTGGTTATGAATCATTTATATTGAGTTATAATGCAATATCCTGTCAATTTATAATGCTTAGAAATGATTTTGGGCTATCAGTGAAGGCTAAAAATGTTTTTAGTAGAGGATTTTTAGTATGTCCTATTGAAATCCAGGATTTTTTAATGCTTGAATTCTCTCAAATGTCCTGTTGAATTTGAATTTAATTTTGATATCAACATTTGAGAGAATACTTGAAAAAAATTACTTGGTTTTTGAGATAATTTGATAGTATTAACTTTGATATAATTTTTGAGATAATTTGAGAGTATCAACATTGCCTTCAAATAATACTTGGTTTTTGAGATAATTTTTTGGTACTTTGATTTCATGGCAACTCACCTACTTGAATATTTGACAGTATATCAAAATTTAAATTCAATTCGATGCTCATTTGAGAGAATACTTGAATTTTGATATCAACATTCAATTCAGTTCAATTTTTAAATACTTGAATTCTCTCAAATGTCCTGTTGAAATTATATCAAGTATATCAACTGAATTCTCTCAAATGTTGATATAATGCTTGAATACTTGCTGGAATTTTGTAATACTTGAATACTTCAAGTATATCATGTATATCATGTATATCAAGTATATCAAATTAACTTTGTGAATCTGCAATAACATGCGCATTTCAATGCAAGTATAGCAAAAGAATACTTGAATACTCCAAGCATATCAAAGTAATATCCAAGCTTGAATACTTGAATACTTGCAGTATATCAAGGATAAATGGATTTATTTGCTATCAAAGTACTGCTTGAATTAAAATTGCAAATTTTTGCAAAAAATGTAACATTTCAATGCTTGAATACTGCTTGAGTTAAAATTGCAAATTTTTGCAAAAAATGTAACATTTCAATGCTTGAATACTGCTTGAATAAAAAATTGCTTTAGTGTAATTATAAATGGCAGGATTGGCCCACAAAAACGTTTTTAGTTTTCTCAATCATTGGAACATTATTTGCTAATGTTTTGAATGCCAATGATTGAGCATATGATCCTGTTTTTAGTTTTTAGTTTTTCTTTTTTCTCATTTCCTCATTTTTACATGCCAATGATTGAGCATAATTTGAAACTATCAGTTAATTCTCAAATGGGGTTTTTAGTCAATTTAAATTTTTTGTCCCTGTTGATATGGTATTTGCAAAATTTTAATTAATTCAACATCAATTATCTGATTTTTAGTCAATTTTTAAAAATTTACTTATGAGACTTCACTAATAGATGTTAGTTTCAAATGCAAATTTTTAGAGAATTCATATGCAATATCACTAATAGAGCTGTTTTTGTCCATGTGCAATATCACTAATATGCAATATCAAATTTTTAGAGAATTCACTGATAGCTGTTTTTATGAGAATACACTGATAGCTGTCCATGTGCAATATCACTAATATCACTAATAGTGTTCATAAAATTCATTGATATGCAATTTTGTCCATATGCAATTTTGGAGAATTCACTTATATCAATTTTTGTCCATGTGCTATGAATAGAGCTGTTTGCACATTTAGAATATCAGATTTATGGATAAACCTATTTTGGAGTAACAAATCTGAAATTGCAACCAATATTTGCTAATTAACAGAACAATGAAAAATTGTTTGAATGAGAAAATTGTTAATAATACAAAGCTAAAGTAATTAACAGGACAATTATGATATAGTGGACTGAAAATTTATAGGTAATTGCAACCAATATTTGATAATTAATAGGGCAATGCAATTACCCAATTGGCAGTAACACCAATATTAAACTGAAAATATTTTCAACATGGATTCAACTAAAAATGAGGCCAGTTCTGAAATATTTTCCAAATTCTCAATACATATGAATTGATAATTTCCATCTGAAGCTGATATAAGAGATTGAAATTGAGATAATGAAAATTTGCAATACACATCTCTTAATTGAGATAATTAACAGGACAAAAATTAACAGGACAAAAATTGAGATACTGAATATTTGCTAATTCATAATGTTAATTTCAAAATGTTAATTTCAAAATGTTAATTTCAAAATGTTAATTAACAGGACAAAAACTCAACTCACCTCTTCAAAATGTTAATTTCAAAATGAAGAGCTTGATTTTGTTAATTTCAAACTGTTGCACCTCAACCCTTCTGAAATTTGAGTTTAACATGAAATTAAACTGAAAATATGATCAGCATATGTAAAATTTCCATGTGATCAGCATATTGTAATTACCATATGTAAAATTACCAACAAAATTTTAACATTGTAATTACCATATGGAAAATTACCAACAAAATTTTAACATATATAAAATTTTAACATTGAAATTTCCATATGTAAAATTACATATACAAAATGTTAACATATATAAAATTTCAATTTTAACATTTTAACATTGAAATTTCCATATGTAAATTTCCTTATGTAAAATTACCAACAAAATTTTATATATGTAATTTTGCATCCTTATACATATGGAAATTTTGTTGGTAATTACATATGCTGATTACATCTAAAAAATATGCTGATATGTAATTCCATTGCATATGTAATTCCATTGTATATGTAATTTCCATCCGTAAAAATTTCCCTATGCTGATAATTATATATGATGTTATCATGATTCAAAATGATAATTACATATGCTGTTATCATGATAATTACAATTTTTTAATTTTTTAGAATCATGATAATTACAGCTTTGTGATTATCATTTGGTAATTATCAAGTAACCTCAGCAAGCACATCAAGCACATTTTTTACTTCACCCCTTGGTTAGCTTCATCATGTCCCCTTGGTTAGCTTTTTTAATTTATCTTTGTGAGCTTTGTGAGAATAGTACAGCTTTGTGAGCTATCACTGATTACTTGCTCAACTTGACAGGAGTGCTTGACAGGAGTGCTTTGTGAGAGTTACTTGCTCTTCATAATCAACTTGCCAGGTATTTGATGATATGCTATTGCAAATTGGAGAATGATTTAATGAATAACCTGATTTGATGAATAACCTGTTGAGTTTTTGATGTGCTTGCTCTTCGTTGAGGGAGGGTGATTTGATGAATCAAATTGAATATTATCATCAAATTGAAATGTAGTTCTTGATATGCATTTGATGATATTGAAATGTAGTTCATCATCAAATGAGTTCATCATCAAATATCATCAAATTGAAATGTAGTTCATCAAATGAGTTCTTGATTTCAGCTCCATCAAATTGAATATTATCATCAAATGAATAACCTGATTTGATGAATAACCTGATTTAATGTTTTAATGTTGATTTAATGTTGACAGGATATGCTATTGCAAATTGGAGAATGATTTAATGTTGCTATGATATTTTGAGAATTATTTAAACTTTGAGAATGATTTAATATTGGAAAATCAATTTTCAGTAATCAACTTTCACTAATCAAATTTTACTGATAGCACACTGAAAATTGCATTTCATTATGAAATTTTGGGAATGAAATTTTGGGAATGAAATTTTAATATTACTTGCAGGAAATATTTATAGGACTTTGATATTTTGTATCATAGGCATGGATGATATCATTGGTGAAATGTTTGCTATGCTTGCTATGTGTGAAATGTTTGCTCATTTCATTTCAGTTTTGCTACTTTCATTTTGCTATGTTTGAAATGTTTGAACTGTTTGAATGAGCAAATACATTTCATTGCAGAAAATGTTTGATGAGCAAATAATAAACAGGAATGAAACATTTTTGTATTTTCTAAATGATAAAATTTTTGTATTTTCAAGCTCATTTAAGCAACTCTTATCCATTTCTCAAACTAAAATGAAATTTTCCTACCAATGTTAACATTTTGTGCTTATTTTTCAAACCAATATTCAATTTTGCCTGAACTTGAAAATTTTGCCTGAACTTGAAAATGAGCATAGCTAACTTGAATATTGAATATTGAACCTTGCATTTTGAAATTGAAATGACTATTGAACCTTGAATTTTGTTATGGATTTCAAAATTTTGGATTAGTATTTGCAATATTGAACCTAGAAATAATGAGCATAGCAAAAATTGAAATTGACAGTTTGTTTTGGTCCATGCTTATGAGATGTGGACTTCTGCATTGAATTCATATGCAAATGAAATTTTATAGCTAGAAGAAATTGGCTTAAGTATTGGCTTAAGTATGAGTATGTATTTGAATATGAATATGACTTTGAGTTCATATGTAAATTTGAATATGAATATGTTTGACAATTGGACTGACAAATTGGCAATTAAAGATATCCTGGGTATCTTGAATTTGATTTATGGCAATAGATCATTTGCTGTATGGAAATTTGGCATAAAAATTATTTTTTAACATAAAACTTTGGCTATTCATATGAGTTCCAAAAATTTGATTCAATTTGTTTAACATTTCAGTTGATATGGAAATGAGTCCTATGTGTGTCAAATAAAACACATAGCAACTAATCATGTTTATTGTGCTTGAGATATATCCTATGAAATGAAAACAACTGGCAATTGAACTGAAATTTTATAGCTGTGAAATGAAAATAGGATATATCCTGTAAAATGACTTCACTCATACTTTTGTCCTGTGGCTAAATGAATTCATTTCACAGTATACTTTTGTTTAACAGGGGTTGTTGATTAATTCTGTGGCTAAATGAATTCCTATTTGTCCATTACCCAGGGGTTGAGGGGTTGAGGGGTTGAGGTTCTCCCATTCCATCTAGCCACAGTACAGTGCTTTCTTATTCCATTGCATTAATGCTGATAAGCTGTTGAAAGTTAACTGCAAGCTATTGGACATTTTCATTTTGATAACCAATAGCTTAAAGTGTCCTGTTTAATAAGCTTGCACTTCCAATAGCTTGCACTTCCAATAGCTATTGCATGAAATTGGATAAAGTGCAAGCTATCAAAATGTCCAATAGCTTGCAAGCTATTGGAAGTGCAAGAATTCTCTTCATTTTGATAAGCTCTTCACAGGACACTTGCAAGCTATTGGACATTTTGATAAGCTATTGCATGAAATTTTGTTAAGCTCTTCACATGACACTTTCATGAATACTGCAGTTAACTTTTGGGTGTATTGAATTTTTTTTAATTTTGCATTAATTTTGCTAATTTTGGTTGTCCTGTTAACTTCCACTGTCCAATAGCTTGCAGTGAAGTTAACAGGACAGTTTATTCAGTGAAAGTGTAAACAATTTATTGCTAATTTTGGTTATGAATATTAATGCTAATTTACACTTTCACTTAAAATTTTGGTTATTGAATAAATTGTTTACACTTTCACTGAAGAATGCATTAATTTTGGTTATGAATATTGGAAGTTCAAGCTATCAAAATGTCCTGTGAAGCTTTGGTTATTTTGGTTAATACTGAAGAATGCAAAGAAAGTGTACTGTGAAAATTGTTAATACTGAAGAGCTTATCATCAAATCCCATGGACATTTTGGAAACAATTAATTTGGAAACATTTAATTTGGCAATTAGCAAGGAGAAAAATTGGCATATGAAAGGTTTAATATTGTCCCATGCTTGCATTATATGATATCCATATGAAAAATTTCATGAATTGCTCATGTGCTAATGAATAGAGATGTGTGCTCTCATGATATTGCATTTCAGTGTCCTCTCATCTGTTTTTTCTTTTTCTTTTACTTTCTTTCACCCTCATCACCCATTTTGCTGAATTGCTTCATTTTGGTATTTGATGATAAGCTCTTCATTAACAAATAACCAAAATATTAACAAATAACCAAAATAAAGTGTTTGCAAATGAAAGTGTCCTGTGAAGCTTTGGTTATTTTGGTTAATACTGAAGAATTATATGTGAATTTGAGTGTTTGCATGAAATTTGGTTATTTTGGTTTTTTAACAGGACACTTTGAAGCAAAATGAAAGTGTCCTGTAGGTAAAAGTAACATGAAATTTGGTTATTTTGGTTATTTTGGTTTTTTAACATGACACTTTGAAATTTGAGTTTTTGATAATTTGAAATTTGAAATTTGAGAATTTGAAATGGTTCTCTGTATAAATTGATAATTTGAATGTCCATGAGTTCATTTGCAGTTGAAATGATACTTTGATAATTTGAGTTCAATGTCAATTTGCTTGGAATGCCAATGATTTGCATTATGTATTCAATTTTTCTGTTGTTATAATTCTCAATGACAGGAACCAAAAAATGGTTTTTTTCATATGCAAAATTCTCTACTTTCTCATATGTTTATCACTTCTCTATGTTTATCAAAAATAGAGAATTTTGGGTTAGCAAACTTGATATAAGGAATGTCAATATTCTATTTCATATGTATTGCAAACCAATGGCTAAAAACTGGTAAAAACTGAATTAAGGGTTGTCCTGAAATGATATAAGGAATGCTAAACTAAATTGACTATCCTGATATGATTTTCATTCAATAAAATGATTTGGTGCAATTGGTTCAATATGTGTAATTTGGTGCAATTGGTTTTGGGTAAGAGTTTGAAATTTAGTCTCACATTATCATTTGGGTAAGAGTTTGAATCCATTGGTGCACCTGATGTTAAGAGTTGTCCTGCTAATAGTTTGTGAAATGCATTGCCATTGCCAGGATTTCAATCAAATCATTTCACAGGACATTGCATTGCCAGTTGTCCTGCTAAGAGTTGTCCTGCTAATAGTTGAGCTGTTTAGGTTTTGATTGAAAAGATTATATCAAGTTGTGTTATACATGTTCCTAAATGCAGATTGTGAGTGCCTCTCAAGATGGGGATATTTATCCTTTCATATTTTTATTTTTGATAAATATAACAATGTTTCCAGGTTAATTTATACTATGTGCATCACCAATCCAATGGACATAAGATTGAATTACCATTCATTATTTATGTATACTATTCAATATTTATGTATAACCAAATGTGAGATATTCAATGTTAAAGATTATGTATAAGATGCTAACTAAGCCAATGGTGTAATGGGTGGCCTTGAGGCCTATATATATAGATAGATGGAATGATCTATCACAGGTTATAGACCCAACTCTGTGGCTTAATACCAAAAATACATTTTGCATGCAATTATCATAATACACCCAATTCTTTTTGCCTGAGTACCATTGATAATGATTAGCATATACAAACTACGAAAATACATTTTGCATGCAATTAGCATAATCCACTCAGGTTTATGACACATGGGTCAAAAATTATCATATGTATGTATGTAGAAGTTGGTCAAATATGTAGGTGCCATTTGAAGATGGGGGTGGCAGTGACTTTAAATCCATGCCCAATGTTTCAAAATTTTGTTTTACATCATGCTACTGAAAAGGAAAGTGAAGCAGAACTAGAAGTACAAAAACAATTAGCACAGATGTTTATCCTTCCATTGTCATCAGATGCAATTATTCATATAGTTTGAGAATACCACAAGTTGACAAGTATATTGGCAATCATATATTCCATAACCATGCTACTCTCTACTTCAGCCTGTATATTACATATCATTGTCTTGGATACTCCTTGCTTAGAATTTGATAAGCTAGCTTCAAATCATTTTCATTCAGTTGTTTAATGGTGGGTGTTCCTCATTGATTTCTTTTTCAGATGCTCTAGATGAACAAAATAAATGTCACATATCCAATATATAGAGTTTCTAATATAAAGAGTTTCTACTGAAAGAACTAATATATCCAACATATCCAATAAATGTCACATATTATCCTGTAAATATAAATAACAACCCCAATTGAGTTATAATGTGTTGTACATTATTCACAGGATAGCCTGTAAACATATATAACAACCCCAATTGAGTTATAACAGGATTATTTATAGGATATTTTATTTGATTATTTACAGGATATCCAGGATATTTGGGGTTCTAAAACTCAATTGAGTTATTCATTATTTACAGGATATTTAATTCATACTTGAAGTTCACATAATTTATATCTCATTTCTTCATTTCTGATGTTCTGTGAATAATGAATAAATCTGTTAATGATATATTTGCATTTGGCATCAAATATTATTGCTAGCCATTTTGCATTTTGAATATGTTCACATAAGAAATGGCTGTGAATAATGTTCACATATTTGCATTTCTGGAATATAATGTTCACACATTTTGAATATGTTCACATAAGAAATATTATTTCTTCAGTTCTAATGTGAAGGAATGTGAATGAGAATGTGAATGAATTGTAAATGAAGTTCACATTGTTGAATAAATTTGTTACTTGAGTGCATATCCTGTCACATTGAGTGCATTTACAAATTCATTTACAAGTTCAAAAATGAATATCCTGCACAACAGATGAATTGGGATGATATTTCTCTTGACAGGATGAATTGACAGGATATTGGATGATATTTCTCTCAACAGAATATGGGATGATAGTTCAAAAATTCATTTTGAACTATCATCCCATATCCTGTCACAATGAATGAAGTTCACATCTCTCAATGGAATATTGATATTTCTCTCAACAGAATTCATTTTTGAACAGAATATGGGATGATATTTCTCTCAACAGATTGATATCATCCCATATTCTGTTGAGACAAATTCATTGTGAGAGAAATATCAATGTGAGAGATGTGAACTATCATCCCATTTAGAGATGTTGAAATATCAATTGTGAGAGAAATATCAATGTCTCAATGAAATATCAATGTCGCATTGATATTTCTCTCAACAGAATATGGGATGATATTTCTCTCAACTATCATCCCATTGAGAGATATGAACTTGCGACATTGAAATATGGGATGATATTTCTCTCAACTATCATCCCATATTCTGTTGAGAGAAATATCAATTGTGAGAGAAATATCAATGTCACATTGATATCATCCCATTTTCTGTTGAGACAAATTCATTTTTGAACTATCATCCCATATCCTGTCACAATGAATGAAGTTCACATCTCTCAATGGAATATGTATAAATGAATTTACAAGTTCACATTGTAGAATTGGGATGATATTTCTCAATAGATGAATTGGGATGCTATTGTTACTTGACAGGATATGCACTCAATTTGCATTTTGAACATGTCAAGTACAGAGCACCATAGGAAATTTTGAATATGCACTCAATTTTGAAATGGGATATAGGATATGCTCAAATTTTTGAATATGTGAACATTGAAATGAATTTTATATCCACACTTATTCAATTAGTGCATTCAAACTGTGATAAAATCTGGGCTCACCAAATAGCCCAGATTTTTGACTTTGCGCAGATTTTTGAATGCCCAGATTTCCATTTTGCATTTTTGATATTTGGAATGATATTATCTAGGCTCATTTTATTCCAAATATGATATTATTGATATTGGAAACTACTGCATGCCTGTTGAAAACTACTACATGCCTGTTGAAAATGATTATGGTACCTTTTTAAATTTAACAAGCATTGTTATCTGATATTGTTCTTGCTTGGTAATTATTTTTCCCAGGGGATTTTATGGGACATTGCTTTTATAATTGAATCATGTGTTAATCTCTTAAGTGCATCCCAGTTGTGATCATGTCATTTTAGAATGTGCCTTCCAAGAGCAACATGTCATCACTTGATATAATATTGTTGTGAATTTGGTAGAATTATACAACAAAGATTTTTAAGCTAATGTTTGGGTGTCTGTTGTTTAATGAGATAATAGGTCCATGTTGAATGAATTTTCTACCTAGAACCTTTGAATCACTTGCTTTAGGACTTTTGACCAAAAGAATTCATTCTTCTCTTGCCCAAAAAATAAACGAGGGAATTGATCTTTTATTGCTTGATGGGTATTTGAGTTTTTTAAAAAGGAAATCTTTTTCAGACACCAAATTATTTAGACATCAAATTATTCATGAGTTTGAACTAAGATTAACTGAAATTCAAAAAATGTCTCCTTACCTTCTGGGCTATAAAAATGACATCTAATGGTTGGAAAGTTTATATTCATCACAATCCTTTTGTGGGGAATGAATTATGGATATTAAGCCAAGCAATTCGACCGTTCCTAGAGTAATTGTTCATTTTCTTTTCCCCTAAAAAGTGGAAGACACAAATGGTTCATCTGGGAAATGAGGTTTGTGGATATGCATGGAAATGAGGTTGGTTCTATGTATATTTCATTGATTATTATCAAGCATTGAAAGAAAATTATCCAAGTACTAATCCCCATGTCATTCTTTGCAGATTCCAGATCCAAGACGCCATGCATCTAGAAGGATCACATCTCATAATTTGCTTCATATCAAGATATTTACTGCCAGATGGTTGCATCATTTCTTCAAGTAGAGCCTTGAGTTTGAATGTAACATTAATATTTTTTTAAGAAAGAGTTATGATGTATATGTTGACAAATAATATTCACTCTTTCAATTTTTCTGTATCCATGTAACAGTTACTGAACTCATTGCCATTCAGTTGTTTTAAGTATGATGCTTTCTCTAATCTTTTGTGAAAGTCTATTTCTTCATGGGACAAAAAAACAGAAGCATCCAAAGATGAACAGCAGATCGAGATATCAATTGTTCTCCAATTAGCTAAAAAATTTAGATTGGAACAAAGACTGGGGCTGGAGGTGTTGCTTCGGTTGTTTATGAATCCAAAATCAAGTGAAACATCCACAATTGTAATACTATTCTCAAGTCATTGCATTCTATATTAAACTTGGGAGGAACTAAACTTGGAGGGAACTAAATTTTGAGAGAACTAAATTTTTTGGAGGAAATATTTTAAATTCATTGTGCACTTATGACATATGTTAAATCAAGAGGGCGAATGCGTCTGCAACTAAATTTTGAGAGAACAAAATTCTTTGGAGGGAATATTATAATTAATTGTGCACTTATGACATACGTTAAATCAAGAGACCGAAGGCGCTCACGCAATTTTTTTCGCTAATTTTTGTTTTGCGCCGAAGGCGCCCACGCAATTTTTTTCGCTAATTTTTGTTTTGCGCCGAAGGCGCCCGCACAATTTTTTACGCTATTTTTTTGTTGCACGCCGAATGTTTCTGCGCCGAAATTGTTGTTCTACGTCGAAATTGTTATTCTGTGATGAAGGCGCCCGCACCGAATTTGTTGTTCTGAACCGAAGGCGTCCACGCCGAAATTGTTGTTCTGCACCAACTTTGTTGTTCCGCGCCGAAGGCGCCCACGTCGAATTTGTTGTTCTATGCCAAAGGCGCCCACGCCGAAATTGTTGTTCTGCGTTGAAGCGCGTCCGTACCGAAATTGTTGTTCTACGTCGAATTTGTTGTTTAGCACCGAAGGCGTCCGTGCCCAAATTGTTGTTCTACGCCAAAATTGTTGTTCCGCGCCTGCGCCAAACTCGCTCGCGCAATTGTTTTTACGCGAATTTTTTGTTTCGAGCCAAAGGGCCCGCACAATTTTTTTACGCTAATTTTTTGTTCCGCGCCGAAGGCGCCCGTGTCGAAATTGTTATTCTACGCCAAAATTGTTTTTCCGTGTTGAAGGCGCCCGCGTTGAATTTGTTGTTCTGTACCGAAGGCGGCCACGCTGAAATTGTTGTTCCGCACTGAATTTGTTGTTCCGCACCGAAGGCGCCCACGTCGAATTTGTTGTTTTGTGTCGAATATGCTTGCGCCGAATTTGGTGTTCTGCACCGTGCCTACACCGAATGAGCCCGTGCCGCTAAATATTTTTACGCTAATTTGTTGTTCTTTTAAATTTTGGCTGTAGAAATAAGTTTTTGGGGAACAAAGATTTCGTGAGGGAACATCTTAAATGAACCGTGGGTTGTTTTATTTCACGAGGGAATAATTTTCAAACGATTGAAATCAAATTCTTGATGCTTTGTTTAGGTTTTTATGGAGAACTTTAAATTTTGGGTTGTTTTATTTGGCAATTCTGTTCATTTTGGTTTATAGAGCAAGGATTTTATTGTTTTTAAATGTGAAATACCAATCGTTGATGTCAAATTCTTGACTTTGTTATTTGAGAGTAGATGACGACATGGTATTTGAATTGCTTGAAGTGAATTTTAAGGAATTATGATGAAATATATTGTCTTAATGTTGACACCTAGAGAAATTTTTTTTGATTTGATGTAGTTTTGGGGATTACAATATGCATGTCTATAGTTAAAACTTGACATGCGGTGTATGTTCTGCTGGTTACATGGATGGTGGTTCGTGTAGAGAAGACGATGAGCGATCTCTTGATCAGGACGGACTAGACGATGCGACTCGATCAATATTGATCACAGATGAATAATTTCAAAATGTTTGAAATTTCTTGGGATGAGCTAAATTATGGGTGATCTAAGATTTTTAGGTGGAATCGTAAATGAACCGCGCCGAAGGCGCCCGCTAAATTTTTTTTTAACTAATTTGTTGTTCTGCACCGAAGGCGTCTGCGCCGAATTTGTTGTTCCACGCTGAAGGTGCATGCGCCGATTTCATTGTTCCACGCCGAATGCGTCCGTGTCGCTAAATATTTTTACGCTTATTTGTTTTTCCGCGTAATTTTGACAGTGGAAATAATTTTTTGGGGAACAAAGATTTTGCGGGGGAAAATCTTAATTGAACCGTGCCCGCGGGCACGGGGTATGACTAGTACATATATATATGTATACATACATATATATATGTATACATACATATATATCTATTCTATAAAACATGAAGATTTTGAATCTTATCCTACTAGGACAAACCTTTGTCCTTGTCCTAGGTGGCAATGAAGATTTTGGGAGGACTTAAATTTGGGGTGAAACTTAAAATTTTGGGGGAAAACTTGAAATTTGGGGATCTTGAAATTTGTGGGAGGGGGGAACTCAGCCATTAAATAAACCGTGCCCTATGGGCACGTGTAATGACTAGTACATACATGGTATACATGAAGATTTTGAATCTTATCCTACTAGGACAAACCTTTGTCCTACGTGGCAAGTTTGTCCTAGGTGGCAATGAGGATTTTGGGAGGACTTAAATTTTGGGGGAAAACTTAAATTTGTGGGGAAACATAAAATTTTGGGGGAAACTTAAAATTTTGGGGGAAAACTTGAAATTTGGGGATCTTGAAATTTGTGGTGTGTGGGTGGGGGGACTAAGCCATTAAATAAACCGTGCCCTATGGGCACAGGTAATGACTAGTATATATATATTGCATGAAAATATCTTCACATTATCATTGCTTAGTAGCTTCCACAGATAATACATAATTATGGCATAAATGTTTTGGACATACTAACTTTAAGCATTTGGCACGTATTTCAAAAGTTAGTTTCTGGAATGCTTAATATATCTTTCTTAGTTTCTGGAATGCTTAATATATCTTTCACTCATAAACAATTTTGTGATGCATGTCAACAAGGTAAGATGCATAAATCTTCTTTTAAATTGAAAGATGTTATTTTTACTAAAAGACCTCTTGAACTTTTACATTTGGATTTATTTGGTCCTTCTAGAATAGCTTCTTTAAATGGCAATAAATATGCATTCGTGATTGTTGATGATTATTCAAGATATACTAAGGTATTATTTTTGAAGCATAAAAATGATGTACTTGAAGAATTTACAATATTTTGTAAAAGAATTCAAAAGTTAAAATCTTCATCCATTATTACTATTCGTAGTGATCATGGAGGAGAGTTTGAAAATGAATTATTTTTTTACAAAATTTTGTAATAAATATGGTATAACACATAACTTCTCTTTTCCTCGAGCTGCACCACAAAATAGTGTAGTTGAAAGGAAAAATAGAACGTTATAAGAATGTGCTAGAACCATGTTATGCGATAGTAATCGTGCAAAATATTTTTGGGCAGAAGCTATTGCTATTGCATGTTTTGTTTTGAATAGAATTTTGGTTAGACCACAACTCAATAAAACTTGTTATGAATTGTTTTATGATCGCATACCACGTGTATCTTATTTTAATGTTTTTGGTTGTAAATGTTTTATTCTTAATACTAAGGATTCACTAGATAAGTTTGATTCTAAATCTGATGATGGTATTTTTGTAGGATATTCTACACGTAGTAAAGCTTATAGGATTTATAATAGAAGAACCTTATGCATTGAGGAATATCTTCATGTAAGTTTTGGTGAGAATTATACACCTATCACACTTTTAGATGAAGAAGATTCTATACCTATCACTAGTTCTTTAGAAAACACTAAGTTAGATGACGATGATTCTACTAATTCTATTCTTGAGATTATCCCAAAAAATACAAGTCTTCCTAAAGCATTTGTTGAAGTTCCTAATCATCCACATGATCTAGTTATTGGAGATAGTATTGATAGAGTAAGAACTAGATCATAAATAGAACAAATGACTCATTGTGCATTTATATCATCCATCGAACCAAAGAATGTTAATGAAGCATGTAAAGATAGTTCATGGATTATAGCAATGCAGGAAAAACTTAATCAATTCAAAAGGAATGATGCATGTGAATTAGTACCTAGACCTTCAGATCATCCTGTTATAGGAACTAAGTGGGTATTTAAGAATAAGTTAGATGAATCTGGTCAGATAGTTAGAAATAAGGCTAGATTACTTGCACATGGTTATAATCAGGAAGAATGCATAGATTATGATGAAACATATACACCTGTAGCAAGATTAGAATCTATCAGAATGCCTTTAGCATATGCATAATACAAAGATTTTAAGTTATATCAAATGGATGTTAAAAGCGCATTTTTAAATGGTATTATAAAGGAAGATGTAGAACAAGCACCTGGATTTCAACATGAAATCTTGGATAATCATGTTTTTAAGTTAAAGAAAGCTCTACATGGATTAAAACAAGCACCTCGTGCTTGGTATAAAAGATTAAAGAACTTTCTTTTAAAATCTGGTTACTCTAGTGGAAAGATGGATTCTACTTTATTTACCAAACATATAGATTATGATGTTATCATTATACAAATATATGTTGTTGATATAATTTTTAGTTCTACTAATGATTCTCTTTGTCAAGAATTTTCTAAGGAAATCCAGAATGAATTTGAGATGAGTCACATGGGTGAATTGACCTATTTTCTTGGACTTCAAATCAAACAAATGAAGGAATGTATATTTATACACCAAAGTAAATATGCAAAGGAACTCATCAAAAGGTTTGGATTAGAGATTCTGCAGAAAAGCATAATTCATTGGGTACTTCATCAAATCTTGACAAGGATCCAAATGGTAAGAGTGTTGATCAAACATTATATCGAGGTATGATTGGATCATTACTTTATCTTACCGCTAGTAAACCAGATATTATGTTTTCTGTTTGCATATGTGCTAGGTATTAGTCTAAACCTAAGTTATCACATTTGACTGTTGTCAAACGAATAATTAGGTATATCAAACACACTTCTGATTTTGGTTTATATTATCCAAAATTAAATTCATTTGATTTAGTTTCATATAGTGACGTAGATTTTACTGGTTGCAAATCTGATCACAAAAGTACAAGTGGTACTTGTCACTTTATAGGTTATGCATTAAGTATCATGGTTTAGTAAGAAAAACTTTATTTACTACTGAAGCAGAATACATTGTTGCTGGTTTATCATGTGCACAGATTTTATGGGTGAAATAAAATTATGTCATTAAATGTAACACATGTCCAATCATGTATGATAACACTAGTGCTATAAATTTATCCAAAAATCTTATACATCATGCATGCACTAAACACATAGATATACGTCACCATTTCTTGGATGATCATGTCCAAAAAGATGATATTATTCTTAAGTATATAGATACTAAGAATCAAATTGCCGATATCTTGACTAAGCCTCTTAAAGAAGAGACTTTTCTAAAAATTAGAAGAGAACTTGGTATAGTTAATGAATCGGAATTTTAACTATAGATTATAGTTACATATTATATTATTATCACTATAGAATTTTTCTGGATTTTTCAGAATTATTTTTTATTTTTATTAGTCGATTAACACATAGCTCTGGTTGACTAGGACGCTAGATATTTTTATATATCAGTTTTATACAAAATAATTCTTTTATTTTTTAAAAAAATATTATATTAAACATTTTCTGATTGATCAACTCCTTTTTGAATTCACTAGAAACAAAAAGAACCAACTTTTTGCCCCCCCAAATAGGACCAAAGTACAATGCACATTGAAAAGGGGCATGACCAAGTTTGTGTTGGGTTGGGCTGTTTGTTTGGTTGTTTTTAGATGTTTGTTATGTTGCTTTAGGTTGTTGTTTGTTAGTATTTTAGTTATCTGACGACTTGCAAGTATTCTGTCTCATATGTATGCACTTCTCTTTGTATTGTTTATGCTATTTTAATGAAGTCCTGTTTGTTTGGTTCCTATTCTGCACTGCTTTTAAAACTTTGAACAAATTACTCGACCAGGACAATCTTTTAGTCGACTTATTTGCTAATTGGTAGAATTTCACCCGATTTTTGATAATTTCAAATGTGGAGAAAAAAATGGAAATATGGATTATTACATATGGACTAATGGCATATTATTAATGGCATATTATTTAATAATGGAATATTCATTCACATTGGCAAATTTTTTATTCATTCTATCAAGCATATATTCAGGGGGAGCTTTACACTTAACAATATATTTTACAATCACATATATTTCATATTATCATTAGATATATTGTTATCATAAAAAAAGGGGGAGAATGTTGGAAACATAAAGTTTTCTTCCCATAACTTTTCTGATGATACAATCATTTTATATATGTGTGTATATACTAACTCTTTGGATGCAGATAATCAAGCTCAACTTCTTTACATATGACAATCATCAAGTTACTTTGTAAGATAACACCTCAAAACACAAGACGAAGCTCAAGCGATAAATTCTTATATTTTGAGAAAGATGATGTAATTTGTCTTTTTATTCTTGCATATCTTTAGATTGTCAAAACCTTGATAATACTCTATCTGTTATAAGAGGATTGGAGAGAATTAACCATGACGAATAGCCATGGTACATTATTTATAGAAATCTCATGATGAGTTAGGAGTCCAAGGGACTCCCCACTAAATTAGTGGGGAGTAATGGTGAGATGTTGAGGGGGGAGGCCAAAGGCATCCCTCAACTCACAACACTCCCCCTCATCTCTCCATTACCTTGGGTTAAGCATATGAATACTTCAGGATTCGTTATGCTAATGGGGTGGATACTTCTGGATCCAGAGCCACTGTGGTTGCCTCGTTAAAACCTTAGCTATGGAAAACCCAGTGGGAAAAACCAGCAGCTTAAGGGAAAAGAGTACAACTATCGAGGGACTCCCCCTAATCTGTACAAGCTTCAGGCTTACAGATCTCCTATGTATCTATACAATCATCTCCTATTCGTATATACATCCATCATGTTCTGAAAGAAAATACAATCATCACTCATCTTATACAAGTTTCACTCATCTAGCTGCTATAGTAAAGCAGTAGCGTTCTAGAGTGGAATGCTCTTCGAAGTTGGTAGATGCCGCCACTAAAGTATTCATTGAATCAGTTTTTAGTGTGTCTGCAAGGTATTGCTGGACCTGGCTGAGTGTTTCTAATACTTGCTTCTTGGATGATGAGCTTCTCAGAAGATGTAGACATTGGAGGAAGATGTGTACATATTTAGGAGGTGGCCGGCCTATTGTGTTGTAGTCATCGCGTTGATCTTTAAACCTGTATATGTATATTACTTGACCCTTGGAAGTTGCGTAAAAGCAGCTTATCCTTGGTCTAGTGTTGCTCTCCAGGGCAACACTGTATCTGGTTAACAACTTTACTGAAGACATTCTATCAAAGATACGTGCAATTGGCCAGATAAAGAAATGTAACCAGTACACTAGAGCTAGGCTCTTCGGGACCTAGGATGTCCTCCCCCTCTTCCAGCTACTGGAAGGTGTCATACATAAGTATCCATTTTTAATAGGATGCAAGTGGACATCATTCTTCATAAACACCATGTGTATAAAATAGATTAAAGGGTTCCAACAAGAAGGGGTTAAATATATAAGCCGAGATAATACCTTGTTATACCTAGGTTTTTCATTTACTAGGTATGCTTAAAGCTATCTGCTATCTAAGTGGTCTCTGCAGGAGATCTTATTAGCTTTAAGTTGACCACATATACGACGAATATTTACAAATCCTGTCAATGATCTTTCGAAAAAGATACACAGGCAGAATATTGCTAAGATCAACTAATGATCTTTGTAGTCTTTATAGAGAAGACGTTTCTACGTCTCTCTTTCATCTCTGGGGGTAGAGTATACCCTTCTGGAAGTTTTATATAGATCTCTATATCTATATTGCCGTATATATATGCAGTCACAACGTCCATGAGCTGCATGTATTGGCTTTTTCAGAGAAGTGTAGGCTTAGTAGGAAAATGATCACATTTCCTTCATTTCAATTTCTTTATGAAATCCGAATTATATTCCACAGGTTTTTACACATTCAGGTGTATGGACTACTGGTCCAAAGACTTTGCTTTTCAAGAGTGAGTCCAGCTCTACTCTTATTGCCTCGTCCCACTTTGGCCATTCTATGCGTTTACGCTATAGAAAAGTGGGTTGACGTCATCGTCGTATTCAGCGACGTGAACGGCAATAGCGAAAGCAAAACCGTCGTCGACGACTGTGCTATTTCTGTCCAGTGCCTCTCCAGTACGTACGTAATATAATGATGTTTCTCCTGTTATTTCATCTGCAGGGGAAATTAGGAGGGGAGAGGTTGCTGGTCTGAGCTCAGCATCCTGTGGTTGGATCATTTTGATATATCCAGGAATCTTCCTATTTTGAGGAATTTTATATTTTGAACCTGGCAGGCGTCCTTTTTTAAATTGAGGTACAGCTAATTCTGCTGCCGGTGGATTGCATCCATCTTTGGGAATGTCAATCCTAGCTGGCGTGTTAGCAGCAGGGACGTGTGAACGAACAATCTTCTGGTTATTCGCAATTTTATCCGACAATTGGTGTACTTTAGTCTGAATGTGAAGGATCTTCTGGTTCCCAACTTCACACAGAAAAAGTATGCGGATCATAACGAGATGACGACTTTTTGTGTCCTATGATATGGTCTCAGAAGCTTCAGGCTTCTTTAGACTGCATGCCTATTTCAATGAGATTTTGCTCATCAAATTCACATTTATCAAGACTTGGTGGTAAACCATAAGCAAGCAGCATCAGCAATAAGATATGGCAACAAGCGGGCCGTATCGTGATAAGCGATGCGGAATGCAGTGTAATGGTCCCCAAACATCAACAGGCAACTGCAATTTTACAATGGACATGAAATCCATTGGAGTCTCTTTACTAGAGACTCGGCTAACCCGTTATGAGGTTGAACATGCTGCAAGATGTTCAATTTAAATGCCAGTTGCTTGGTAGAAGTCTTGAATGATATGTGTAGTAAATTCACCCACATTATAAGCTTTTGAGAAAGCTAGGTTGCGAGTGAATATAAAGGCACACATAAGACCATCTAGTAGATGCATATATCAGTACAGTAATGAAGTACCGAAAATGGGCCATTTGCGGGGTGAATAGGCCCGCAAAAGGTCACCATGTATTCTCTCAATGAAGCCAGGAGACTCTAAACCCACTTTCAGGAGGGAAGGTTGTTGGATATTGGACTCCCCGGATTTGGTTTTGGGTGATGAACAAACATAAATATAACGTGAACTCACACTTTGTGAGCGCAGTTATGGATATCGTCACCAAATTCATATGAATATCAATTACGACGTCTGAAGACTTCTCAAAGCATGTGATCGTATGCCTAAAGCTTCGTTGAAGCTTATGGACCTTTTTAGAAGTCATGAAGATTCGATTGAAGCTATTGAAGACAGTATCGTCAAGTTTTATTTATAGTCTTTAAGCTTCTTTCGTAGAATGTTAAGCCTTGAGTAGGTCTTACGGTTTAAATCTTCATAATGCTCATATCTTAGCTCTAGGATCTTAGTAAAAGTCCATACAATCCTTCCCGAAGCTTCACGCTTCGATTCGCGACTTCTTGTGCATGTTAGTTGGTTCAAGAAGAAGAACTGACCGACTAGATGGTGATCTAGTCGGTCGGTAAAGCTTCTTGGACCGACTAGTTTTTGTCAGTCATTTCCAAGCTCTTTACTGTTTACAGTTAGTCGGTCTAAGTTGACTCACCGACCGACTAGTTTGTGAACTAGTCGGTCAGTACTGCTTCTGTGACCGACTAGTTGAGCTTTTCCTGTACATGCACATTTGAGCCCGAGCTACTGTTTATCATTAGTCGGTCTGTGTTCATTGGTCGACCGACTAGTTGATGAACTAGTCGGTCAACTTTCCTTCTTGGACCGACTAGTTTAGCTTTACTGTACATGCCATTTTTTCACCTAACTTACTGTTTATCGTTAGTCGGTCTATGCTCATTTGGCGACCGACTAGTTGGTGAATTAGTCGGTCAACATTTGTTCTTGGACCGACTAAGTCTATTTGTGCTCAGACTTCAGTTTTATCTGTTAGTCGGTCTCAGTTGAGTAACCGACCGACTAGTTGTGAAACTAGTCGGTCAGCTACTCTTCTTGGACCAACTAGTTCCTTTTGTCTGAGCTTTGATCTTTTCTCTGTTCACTCATTAGTCGGTATACGTTAATTGACCGACCGACTAGTAGATGAACCAGTCGGTCGGTGGTTGTTCTTTGACCGACTAGTTGGGTTCAGAAAAGAGCCGTTAGAGCTTTAATTGAAACGTTTTTCTTTCTCTCTCTCCTCTATCCTATAAATACTTGATGGGCTGCATTCATTGCAGTCAAGGCTGATATTATTGCAAGTTTAGAGATCAAGAGAAATCATTCCAAGCTCATTCAAAGCTCTTTCATTCCATTCAATAATCTCTCCTCACTCTTACTTCCAAAGAGAGATTCATTGAGTGTGAAGCCTTCCAAGCCAAGTGCTTGATTCTAGGTCACCAACATCCCCATAGCTCTCCATCGCTGATCTACATCTTGGAGCTAGGGTTTGGTGCCACTTCTTCTTCCTCAAAATCATCCTTGCCCTAATTCGTAAGCATTACTCAAGGCATAGGTATTTTGTCGGTAAGAAGTTTCTTATTTCATTTCAATTTCATATTGTAAGTTTCACTCTCGGTTGTGAGAGTGTGGTTGTGATCCCGGGTTGTGGGAGTCACAAATTTCTTTGTGTATGATTTGACTTGTGAAGGTTTTTCACAAGTATTTCATAGTGGAAATCTTGAGTTAGGGTTTCTAACTCAAGTATCCGGAGGGGATCCGGGTGGTTGGGACATAGGATCACCGGGAACAAGTCGGGGAGACTTGGGTGGATCCGAACCCAGTAATATCTATTGTTTATATTGTTAATTTTGTTGTTGTCATCAATTTAAGCTTCCGCAAATTGTTTTGGTAGTTGTTTGCACGATAATTAGGAATTATACTCCTCGTTATTTTTAAAGTACTATTCACCCCCCTTTAGTACTTGTGCAGTAGCTTGTAGGGCATTACATTTGGTATCAGAGCCAGATACTTAGCTATGTCTGCCAACGACAACAAGACCGTGCGTCCACCTTCCGACTATGGCACCTTCAGGAACCGTGAAGGAGCATCTTCGGTGATGGAAGGACATTCCTCAACGAGGCCTCCATTCTTCAACGGTACCAACTACGGGTACTGGAAATGCCGGATGGAAACTTTCCTCCGGAGTGCATCTCTATGGAGGACCACGATGAAGGAATACGTCGAGCCCATCGAAGAAGACTTTGAGAAATGGACAACCGCGGAGGTCGCCGCGGAGGTAAGCAATGCCAAGGCAATGAACGCCTTGCAATGCGCATTGGAGCCCGAGGACTTCAATAAGATATGCACATGTAAGAGTGCATATCAAATTTGGAACTCCCTCCTCATACTACATGAAGGGACGAGTAGGGTAAGAGACTCTAAACTCGTAGTTGTTAACAAAGATTACGAAATGTTTCATATGCAACAGGGCGAGAAGATGAAGGAGTATTACGCTCGCTTCGTCGACATCATAAACGAGTTGGAGGCTCTCGGCAAAACCTACACCCAAAAGGAGAATTGTTCGAAGCTTATCGAAGGACTTCCTTCTTCTTGGGAAAAGCGTACCTTCACCATCGAGGAAGGTAATGATATGAACAAGTACACCGTAGTTCAACTAATGGGTACTTTAATGTCATACGAGGTACGCAAGGATATCAAGTTAAAATTGCAGGAAAAGATGAAGTCCTACCTAAAGCAAGACGAGCCAAAGAAGAAGGCTATTGCTTTCAAGGCTGCTCCATCCACATCCACATCAACCGATGATGAAGACTCGGAAAACGAGTTGGACTTGGAGTCCATGGCACTCATGGCCAAGAAGTTCAACTGTTTCTTCTGAAAAGGTAACTATAAGAACAAAGCTAAATTTGGTTCTTCTAACGCCTCCTCCTCTCCTTTGTGTTTCAAGTGCAATAAGCCAGGACACATGAAAGCGGAGTGTCCACTAAATAAGAAAAAGGAGAAGTGGAAGGTGCCGAAATTCGATAAGTCCAAGAAGTACAAAAAGGGGTACAAAAAGGGACTTGTCGGAGCAACATTCACCGACTCCGAGGATTCCTCAAGCGGAGAGTCGGATGATGAGAAAGTGGAGCAAGCGCACATGTGCTTCATGGCAAGAGAGGAGCATGATCAAGGATCCTCCTCTTCCGATGATAGTGACGACGAAGGCGATGAGGTAACTATGGATGACCTTAGGAATGCTAATTCTCAATTATGGTCTAAGTATACTAAATTAGTAAATAGGTATACTAAAGTAAAAGATGACCTAGCTAGCATTCTAACCTCGCCTAAGACTATCATCACCAACAACGACACCTTGTTGAAGAGTTAAGAAATGAGATTGTTAATATCAAATCTAAACTTGAACATGTTAGTGTTGAGGATTCGGAAGAACATAGGATAGCGGATTTGACTTCTCAAAACTCAACTTTGAGTATTGAGAATGAAAATCTCAAGTCTCGTGTTTATGTGCTCACATCGCAAATATCCACTTTGGATGCTTCGATGCATTCTCTCACCGAGAAATATGAGTGCACGATAGGCCGAATTAATAAATTCAATAAGGGTAAAGACCATTTGGATAACATCCTAAATGATTTACTTCCGGGCAATCACCACATTGGCTTGGGGTATAAGATAGGGAGTTCATCCAAATCGGCCACTACTTTTGTTAGGCCTACTTCCGATGCCTCACCGAGTGGGAGCAAACACTCTATTGGTAGTTCTTCTACCAATGGTGCTTCTACTTCGCACACACCCTATTTTGGAAAGAAACCGACTTTGTGTGGACCTCCGAAGAAGGGTCATGCCTACATGTACACAAATACCATGCCACGTAGGAACACACGTCCTACTCCACCGGCTCACACATATGATGATTTTTATGCAACACATTCACGGGCACGTGCACACCATGTGAGACACCCTCTGTTTCCTCACATGCATATGTTCACCCACAACATCATATGAATAATTATCCACATGCACCATTCCATCATGTTCCTTATGCCTATCCACAACATGCATCACGTAGAAATCAACGTCGCATGCATGCACCCAATAGGATGAGGGCTCCCAAGATTTTCACTATTTGGAGCCCAAAGGACACAAGCATGGATGAAAAACAAGTTTACATGAATGCTTATTTTTCGGATGTTGTGCATAGTAGAAATTATGTGGGGAAGTCTAAGTCCAATTGGAATTGGCTTCCAAAGGTCTAATCTTTTGGACCCAATGACCTTGGGTACCATGATATGAAATTTTATATCTTTAGGTACTCAAGGAAAATAAAAAGAAAAGGAGTAACAAATTTAAATTTAGCTCCAAGGGGAATTGGATACTCGATAGCGGGTGTTCAAAACACATGACGGGTGACGCTCAATTGCTCTCCGGAGTGGTTCCCATTGCAAATGGAAACCGCGTCGTATTTGGAGGCAACGAGAGCGGAACCATCATAGGTGTTGGTAAAGTGGGTAATCCTTCTAAACCCATTATATGTGATGTTTACCTTGTTAAAGGATTAAACCACAATCTTATTTCAATAAGTCAACTTTGTGACAAAGGTTACAAAGTTAACTTTGCGAAAGGAATGTGCCATAGTTTAAGAAAAGATAATAATGAATTATTGTTTTCCGGCACACGCCATAAGGATATATATATCCTAGATCTTCCAAGATCACATGAACAATGTCTTATTGCCAACACAAGTGAACAACACTTATGGCATCGACGTTTTGGTCATGTGAACTTTGGAACACTTTTTAAGCTTTCCAAGTTAAATTCTATTAGAGGCTTCCCTAAGCTTGTCTTTCAAAAGAAAAGCTTTTGTGACTCATGTTAACGAGGCAAGCTTCCAAAATCTTCATTTAAACCTAAGAAAAGCATTTCTTCTAAGCGGCCTCTAGAGCTATTACATCTAGATTTATTTGGGCCAACTAGAGTTGCTTCATTAGGTAATGCTAGATATGGACCTGTCATCGTTGATGACTTTTCTAGGTTTACTTGGGTATTTTCATTGTGTAATAAAAATGAAGCTTTTGAAAACTTCACAATTTTTGTTAAGATAGTACAAAATCTCTTAGGAACCACCATTGTCACTATTCGTAGTGATCATGGAGGGGAATTTGAGAATGAGTCTTTTGAGACATTTTGTGATGAAGTTGGTATTACACACACCTTCTCTTTCCCTCGTGCACCTCCTCAAAATGGTGTAGTTGAGAGAAAGAATAGGACGCTAGTGGAGTGTGCTCGCACTATGCTTGATGATAGCCAACTTGGCCATCAATTTTGGGCGGAAGCGGTACACACCGTTTGCTATGTGGTTAATAGAATACTTTTGAGGCCCGACACTAAACAAACTTGTTATGAATTGTTGTTTGGTAGGTTGCCTCAAGTTAAACATTTTCGTGTTTTTGGTTCGAAATGTTTTATTAAGAACACATATGGTAGTTTGGACAAATTCGATCCAAGATCCGATGAGGGGATTTTTGTTGGATATTCTTCGCGTAGCAAAGCCTACCGGATATTCAACAAACGAACCTCAATGATCGAGGAGTCGCTTCATGTGTCATTTAATGAAGGATTTGTTCCAACTAGAATTACTAATGATGATGACTCTATGGATGTCTTATGTGATTCAATTGGTAATTCTAACTCTAATGATTCTATTGATTCTATTGAGACTAACCCGTCTAATGAAGTTGTTGAGAATGTTCCTAGTGACCAAGGTATTCCAAAACGGCTTCATACCGTTCGTGACCGTCCTCATGAGCAAGTCATTGGCAATATCCATGATAGTGTCAAGATGAGATCGCAAGTGAACTACTTCGTTCATTGTGCCTTTTCCTCCTCGATAGAGCCAAAGAATGTTAATGAAGCATGCGAAGATAGCGCTTGGATCTTAGCCATGGAGGAGGAACTCATTCAATTCGAGAGGAATGAAGTTTGGGAGCTTGTTCCATTGCCATCGAAGAACCACACCGTCAAAGGGACAAAGTGGATCTTCAAGAACAAAACCGACGAAAACCAAGTCGTCGTCCGGAAAAAAGCTCGGTTAGTTGCTCAAGGCTACCGTCAAGAGGAAGGTATTGACTTCGAAGAATCCTTCGCTCTGGTAGCTAGATTAGAATCAATTAGATTATTTTTGTCTTTTGCATGCCATAAGGATTTTAAATTATTTCAAATGGATGTTAAAAGTGCATTTTTAAATGGAGATGTTGTTGAAGAAGTTTACGTTTCTCAACCTCCGGGTTTTATTAATGAAAAATTTCCAAATCATGTTTTTAAACTAAAGAAAGCACTTTACGGCTTGAGACAAGCTCCTCGAGCTTGGTATGATCGCCTAAAGAATTTTCTTTTGGATTTGAGTTTTAAAATGGGAGAAGCCGATTCTACACTTTTTGTTAAGCATTCGAATAATGATATAATTTTAGTTCAAATTTATGTTGATGATATCATTTTCGGTGCTACTAACTTTGCTCTTTGCGAAGAGTTTTCTAATGTTATGAAGGAACAATTTGAGATGAGCCACATGGGTGAGCTCAAATATTTCTTAGGTCTCCAAATTCGCCAAATGGACAATGCAATCTTCATCCACCAAACGAAGTATACGGTGGAGTTGCTTAAGCGATTTGGAATGGAGAATGCCTCCGGAAAGAAGACTCCAATGAGCACGACTACGCATTTTGATAAGGATACGGGCGGTAAGGATGTAGACATTCGTCTATATCGAGGTATGATAGGTAGTTTACTTTATCTTACCGCAAGTAGGCCCGATATTATGTTTACCGTATGCGTATGTGCTTGTTATCAGTCTCAACCTAAGGAGTCTCACTTAGTAGCGGTAAAACGTATTTTCTGTTATCTAAGTTATACACTTGATTTTGGATTACTTTATCCAAAATCTAGCACGTATGAGTTAATCTCATATAGTGATGCCGATTATACGGGATGCAAATCCGACAGGAAAAGTACTAGTGGCACTTGCCATTTTATAGGAAATTCCATTGTCTCTTGGTTTTCCAAGAAGCAAAATTCCGTATCACTTTCAACCACCGAGGCGGAATACATTACCGCCGGTGCCGCATGTGCTCAAGTTCTTTGGATGAGACACACACTTAAAGACTTTGGTATAAACTGTGATACTTGCCCTATCATGGTGGACAACCAAAGTGCAATATGTCTTTCCAAGAACCAGGTAACACATAGATGTCCGACACCACTTTTTAGATGATCATGTTGCTTAAAAGGACATCATTTTAGTGTACGTTGAAACCCAAAAGCAAATCGCCGATATTTTCACGAAACCCCTAAAGGAGGACTCCTTTGTGCGGTTGCGTCGAGAATTGGGGATTATGGGTGAATCCGAGATATAGGATTCATGTTTCATTCAATAATCTTGCATGCTATTATATTTCGCAATATTTCGTTCATGCTAGACTTAGTGGATTTTTTTTCGGGATTTTATGTGATATTTTGAATTTTTGCTTGAATTCATGTTTGAATGTCGTATTTGAGATTTCGATGATTAATGGGGTAGTTTAGATGATTTTTGAGAGGATTGCGATGTATCGTCCAAGTGTTTTGAGGAAAGAACTTAATTGTCAATTTTTGGACTCATCTAGTCGGTCTCAGTTCATCAACCAACCGACTAGATTCACATCTAGTCGGTCAGCTAATGAACTCAGACCGACTAGCTCTATCTCTCAACTTTTGGACTGCTTTAGTCGGTATCAGTTCAATCACCAATCGACTAGATTCATATCTAGTCGGTTAGTAAGAGAACTCCGACCGACTAACTCATGCTATTTTTGAGTTTCCTCTCCAGCTTAACTTTTTAGTCGGTTCAAGCTTACTTATCGACCGACTAGATTGAGTTCTAGTCGGTCAGTATTTGAGCGTAGACCGACTAATTCTCGTTCAGGAAATCTTCGACTGGTCTCTGTTTCCACTTAGTCGGTTCAAGCTCGTTAACCGACCGACTAGATCGTCATCTAGTCGGTCAGCGTTTGAACTCAGACCGACTAAGTTCTCAGGGGCAGTCATGTCTTTTCGCGATTTCGACCGACTTAAATCATTTCTAATCGATTTTTTCCTATTCTAGTCGGTTGCTTTTTGTTCTCCAACTCGAAATCCCCCGATCCCTCCTCGAGTCTTTTCGTCTTCCCGTCGATCTCCGGCCCCCTTTCCGATCATCTCCGTCGCCGACCGTCGCCCTCTCTCCCTAGGTGATCTCTCCTCCCTCTCCTAGTTCTAGGGTTCATTTCTTGCGCTTAGGGTTAGGTTTTTCTCTAGATTTCATCTTCTAGGATTTTGAATAGGGCTTCTTGATTTTGGCTAGGGTTTCTTCGATTTGATCTCCCTTGCGTCGTGTCGTGCCTCGATTATGGCTCGTCCACGTATACCGATCAATCCCTCTAGCCCCTCGCCGATGACCGTAGAACCTACCCCTACGGATCCCGATCAACCTTCGCGAACCCCTCCGAAACGCCGTGCTAAGACCACCCAACCTTCGTCGTCTTTGCCTCCTCTCAAGAAGAAGAGGACGACGACCGCCAAGCCTAGAGCACAACCCAAGCCTAAGCCCAAGCCTAAGGAACTTGCTTCTCGCTCTTCTTTCCATACTCCTACCGATTCAGATTCCGAGTATAGACCCGAGCCTGAGACTCATAGGGAACCCACTCCTCCTACCCATCATGAGTCTAGCTCCCGACCTCGTACGTCTACCCGTAAGCCTAAGGGAAAGGCTCCGATGCCGGTAGGCGGTGTCGATATCTCGTTGTGTCGCGACGACCCTATGTGTCTCATGGCTTACAACCGTATCGAACATTGCCCACTGCTTCTGGAGCATTTCGTCCAGTTTAGTGACTTCATAGGGCTAGCTGATCTTCTTTCGTCCTCGGGTCTTCTCGATTACCTTCGATATGACCCGAAGGCGAATCCTCACCCCTACCCTCGATTAGTAAAACTATTCTATGCCAATAGGATCCGGGGTCAGTACGATGCGACCCACTCTGTTGAGACGACTATTTTGGGGACTCCTATATTCCTCACAGCAGAAATCCTAGGAGAGATTTTGGGTATCTCCTCATCTGGCCTCCTCCCCTCAGACATTTCTGTTGATGATATTTCTTACTTAGATCAGACCATCCTTTCTGAGATTTTCCATCAGATTCCTCCCGCCATGATTGGCGTGCCCTCCAAATCCTTCAAGCCAAATGCATGGGTCCTGAATTTGATTCTGAAGTCGTGCTTGCTTCCCAAGTACGGCTCCTCATCTCTACCGTCCCAGCCTTTTCTGAAGCTGATTTATGCCATTTTCATAGGGAGCTCGATTAACTGGGCTCGCATTATACTCGATAAGATGGACTCTTTCGAGTGTATTCGCAAGTCCACGAAATCGGCTCATATCCCATTTCCGTGCTTGTTGACCCTAGTTTTTCGCCACTTCCGTGTCACATTGCCTCCTAACAATGAGCGTCCACTTGGTCCTCCCCTGAATGCGACGGTCGTCAAGAAATCTCTTGCGGCTCTCCGTCACGTTCAGAGGACGACACCTTCAGCGTCTGCCTCTGCCTCTGCCTCTGCCTCAGCTGCTCCCTCTACCACTCTTGATGATGTCGTTCGGTTACTTCGTCGTCACGAGTCTCGTTTGGCTCGTACCGAGGAGGTTGTTTGCCGTATGGCTAGTCTGATGGGTATTCAGCTTCCTCCTCCTGTTTCTGAGGATGAGGAGATGGATGATGAGGATATCGATGAGCTTGTCACCTCTTTAGCTCGTGGCGCTGAGGCCACCGCTGCTGCTGCTACCACATCTGCTGCTGGTGCTACCACTTCTGGTGCTGTTGTTGCTGCTTCGTCTGCTGGTGCCCCCGAGAGCACACCTGTTACCACCGCTCCTGCGGTGGATACTCCGACTGGTGCTCCCGAGGCCACTACTGTTGCTGCTCCAGAGATTGCCACTTCTGTCGTCACTCCCGTTGACCTTCCAGACGTTCCTGCTGATCCAGTTTCCACCACTTCTCCTACAGAGCCTGCTGCTGCTGCAGATCCTGCCATTTCCTCTTGAGCTTCCTCGAGGACTCTACGATGCTCCTTGGATGATACATCTAGTGTGAGAGAGTTTGGTTAGGATAGAGTGGGGTTTTGGATTTTTTTTTGATGTATTTTGATACTTTTGATGATGTATCTACATGTATTTTGATGATGTTGTATGTTTTTTTGACACTCCGATATCTGTGATATGATGATGTATTTTGTGCCCCGATCGGTGGATCAATATTTTGTATGTCAGTGATGTTTATTTTTGATGTGCTCTAGTTCATATCTTTGAATATATATACATCGATGTTGACATTTCATTCTATTGTGCACAATTTGTATTTTTTTATGTCTCTGATGTTTGATTTCGTCGCTCGATGATATTAACTTGGTTTAATAGAAATTTCTTCTATGGAAACATAGAATTGTTTTCTATGCACTAAATTAACCAAGAATGTTGATATTGGAGAGTATATTCCATAACTCAATCCGTAAAAATGATTTGAGTTTTGATGATTTCGTTTTACGATTTTCGACTATGGTTTCATTGACACGCCTTGATTTTATTCGTATTTTTTTGGTGTCACTTGAACCGTCGTCGTATTCTACGACTCCCGTGTTTTTTTTTGAGGCCATTGTTGTTGTCGTTGTTATCCTCCCGCTCTTTTTGCTTATGCCAAAGGGGGAGAGATATAATAATAACGATGTGCTAAATGAAAATTTAAAGCATTATTCCAAGAATCTAACTTGATATGTTAGATTCAGGGGGAGTTAAGATATATAAATGGATTTTCAAATCCGATATTTCAATAACCTACATTTGGTATTCGATATTTCAGTAATCGATTCTCATTTTATATACTTCACTCGTCTGCTTGATGCGTATTATTATTGTTTAAATTGGAATTAACGTGTCATCAATGCAGGGGGAGTAAGTAAATTTCATTTGAATTATTATTTTTGATTATTATTTATGTTGGTTTGTCATCACCAAAAAGGGGAGAATGTTGGATATTGGACTCCCTGGATTTGGTTTTGGATGATGAACAAACATAAATATAACGTGAACTAACACTTTGTGAGCGCAGTTATGGAGATCGTCGCCAAATTCATATGAATATCAATTACGACATCTCAAGACTTCTCAAAGCACGTGATCGTATGCCTAAAGCTTCGTTGAAGCTTATGGACCTTTTTAGAAGTCATGAAGATTCGATTGAAGCTATTGAAGACGGTATCGTCAAGTTTTATTTATAGTTTTTAAGCTTCTTTCGTAGAATGTTAAGCCTTGAGTAGGTCTTACGGTTTAAATCTTCATAACGCTCATATCTTAGCTCTAGGATCTTAGTAGAAGTCCATACAATCCTTCCCGAAGCTTCGCGCTTCGATTCGCGACTTCTTGTGCATGTTAGTTGGTTCAAGAAGAAGAACTGACCGACTAGATGATGATCTAGTCGGTCGGCAAAGCTTCTTGGACTGACTAGTTTTTGTCAGTCATTTCCAAGCTCTTTACTGTTTACAGTTAGTCGGTCTAAGTTGACTCACCGACCGACTAGTTTGTGAACTAGTTGGTCAGTGCTGCTTCCGTGACCGACTAGTTGAGCTTTCCCTGTATATGCATATTTGAGCCTGAGCTACTGTTTATCATTAGTCGGTCTGTGTTCATTGATTGACCGACTAGTTGATGAACTAGTCGGTCAAGTTTCCTTCTTGGACCGACTAGTTTAGCTTTACTGTACATGCCATTTTTTCACCTAACTTACTGTTTATCGTTAGTCGGTCTATGCTCATTTGGTGACCGACTAGTTGGTGAATTAGTCGGTCAACATTTGTTCTTGGACCGACTAAGTCTATTTGTGCTCAGACTTCAGTTTTATCTATTAGTCGGTCTCAGTTGAGTAACCGACCGACTAGTTGTGAAACTAGTCGGTCAGCTACTCTTCTTGGACCGACTAGTTCCTTTTGTCTGAGCTTTGATCTTTTCTCTGTTCACTCATTAGTCGGTATACGTTAATTGACCGACCGACTTGTAACGACTGCTTTTCATGTATCTGGATTTATTATAATATAATATATGTTTTGGTGGATTTTCTCCTCTTGTGTGGTTTTCGTCTCCGTAGCTTTCATTTTCGATCGATTCGTCGTATTTTCTCGTTTCTTCCTTAGGATTGTCGATTTCGAAGTATGTCATTCGTGACGGACTTCATAACGGTCGTATCTTACTATTAGATCAAGCCTAGGAGTCTTAGGAATCGATCCCGGGGCCCCGCGCTCCGTATCGGAACTTTTGGTGCTCATTAGCCGGTATAAGAAGGGGCACCGACCGACTAGATGACGATCCAGTCGGTCGGCAATCCTTCTTGGACCGACTAGTTGGCTTTCTAAATTTCTCAGGAGTTACTGTTTATCGTTAGTCGGTCTAAGAACGTTGGTTGACCGACTAGGTTGCAAACTAGTCGGTCGGCAATGCTTCTTTAACCGACTAACACATCATCTAATTTTAGTATCAGTTACTGTTTACTCTTAGTCGGTCTAAGAACATTCATCGACCGACTAGATGCTAAACTAGTCGGTCAATATTTGTTCATGGACCGACTAAATCTAAGTCCTATTTTCGTTCAGAAGTTACTGTTTGCACTTAGTCGGTCTGCGTTGGTCGACCGACCGACTAGTTGCCAAACTAGTCGGTCAGTGGTTGCTCTTTGACCGACTTATCTGTGTTAAAACCCTAATTTCTGGGCAGCCGCCAGCCCATCCTATTTATACCCCTCCCAAACGTTTTCTTCTTCCTCCACTCGACCCAAAACCCTAAAATCTCCCCCATTGAGCCCCCATCTTCCTCCAAGCCCTATTCCTTCATCCCAAGCCCTAGATTCATCATCTAAACCCTCCATCAACTCTATCTATCTCTCATTTTCCCCAAAATCACCATCAAATCCCCAAAATCCCCCAAAAACCCTAATTCTCCAAACTTCTCCAATCTTTTCCAGATCTGATCCTAGGGTTCTCCGGAGTGTTTCTTCCGCCTCCTCTCGGTAAGAAATCGATTCCTTGGTGTTTTCATAACCTAGTTGTATTTTTTTATTAAACCCTACTAAATTTCATGTTGGTTGATGTTTGTTCCCCATAACAGCGATTTCCCCCGTAGAATAGCATCCGCGAGACGAACCTTCGTGATCGTCATCCCCGGTGCTAGGCAAGTGAAACTTTCCACTTAGGGTTTAGGCCACGTTTTAGGCCATTTGCTTGTTGTAGGCGTAAAAGAGGCTAGGCGACGAAATGATACTCGCCTAGGCGCAAATTGGGGAACTAGCTTGACAACGAAGCTAGTTCCGACATATATCATGTTGCACAATTACCATGTCATGTTTACTTTCCATTAACGGTACGCAAATTAATTGTCATGTCATTGCATCCTTTAAGTATTTCTGTGAATGCGTAGCTTTGCTACAATGCTTGTGTTCCTGGCTCGTGTTCCAGAAGCGGGCCATGTGTTGGTTGATAGCCAATGCCCGAATTGCTTGTTTCCGGCTAGGTGCACCCCTACGCCAAATGTTTAAGAATGCGAGCTCATGTGCGGGGACCCTGGCTCCATTTCGTGTGGGTATTGGGGGTAAGAGTTAAGCGGTCAATCAACTGGGAGTCTGCCCGATCAGCAACTGCAGTGGTAAGGCGTAAACTCTGGGTTTTGGGGTAGTTGTTAAGCGGCCAATCAGCGAATGTGAAACCATTCAGCTGTAAGGCGTAAACATCTACAAACAACGTGAATAGTGAATTGATTGAGGTTGATAGTAGCTTGGCTACTCTTGTCTTGTCCCGATGATTGTTCTCTTGTACAAATTGTCTTGCCATGTCTTGATTGTGCACTCATGTTATAACTGCCATGTCATGCATACCATAACTGCTAGGTTGCTAGTTGCCTTACTTTCAGTTTCCTTGCTCAAGTCTTTTAGACTTGCTGACATGTGCCCCTTTACTCTTTTGGGTGACACATGTTAGATCCCGAGCCTGAGTACCTTGTTGAGGACGAGGTGTTTGCTGACGCCGAGCCCGAGCTTGTGTTCGACGGGGAGTACGTGGACACTGGGGACCAGTCCTAGTGTCTTCGTTGGGGTTTACTTTTGTTTAGACGGTTGTTTTGTTATCGGTGCGTAGCACCTATACTTTGTTACGTCGTTGTTTTTGTTGGCCTTGTTCTGGGCCTTTAGACTCTTTCTTTTAGCCTGGTGGCTTTTCTGGATGTTGGACTTATTTTCATGTTGGACAATTTATGAGATGTGAGATTTTATTTCAGTCTCTCCTTGTGTTATTATTGTTGTTCCGTTGTGGTTACAGGGACCTGCTTACGTTTTATTGACGCTTATCGGGTTTGGGGCTTCACAGCTCCACTCTCGTGCGGACCTTTTCACGTCTCGCCTCCATTTTAGGGAAGCGGGTCGTGACAGGTTTTGTTGGTGGCCCATACAGGTCCTTCTGTAACTGCGATTATCGGAAGAGCGATAATAATATTAGAATGTCCAATAAACTAAGTTCGACGTCCGATGTCATAAGCTATGAGTCTAATCTGATTCGTTTTCTGTGTCACTAGATGACAGGAAGACGATTCACCCGTGGTGGGGGTAGTGGTGCGATCCCTCATGATGAGGAGCCTGAGCGGGAACCCACCAACGGGGAGATGATGCGGATGATGCTCCAGATGATGCAAGTGCAGCAGGGCGTGCTCCTGCAAGTCCAGAATGCTCCACTTGCTCGAGCTGCCCGGGTTCTTTCGGATGCCCCTCGCTCTGAGCCAGGAGCGAAGCAATTTCAGGAGCTGGGTCCCGTATATTTTGATGGGTCTGAGGGTCATCTGGCTGCCGATGAGTAGATTCGGAACATCGAGGACAATCTGAAGATGGCCAAGATCACCCCGGCTGGATGGGTTGATTTGGCGAAGAGGCAACTCAAGGATAATGCTCGGAATTGGTGGGATGCGGAAGAGAAGATGCTGGTGGAGCCGATAGCTTAGGCGACCTTCAAGGCCAGGTTTGATAGTGAGTTCTTCCCGAAAGCTGCCAGGGAGGAGATGCTGCAGCGTTTTATCGATTTGAAGCAAGGGAACTCGTCGGTGGACATATATCACCAAGAGTTTATGAGGCTGAGTCGGTTTGCACCAAAGATGGTGCAGGACGCTGAGGAGAGAGCTCAGAGGTTCCTGCAGGGACTTGCTTCGGAGCTCCAAAGTTTTGTGACCTCTTCTGACCGGGAATCTTATCAGAAGGTTCTAGTAGCAGCCAAGAGGCAGGAGCTGCTCGTGAACCAGAGGAGGGGGTCTGTTGTTGGTGCTGGGAAGAGGCCTGTGGAACAGGCGAGAGCTGTGGTTAGAACTGGATTCAGGCCTAATCAGTCTGCTCAGTTTAAGAGGCCAGGAGGGCCTATTCTGAAGACTTGCCATTTCTGCGGCAAGCCTGGCCATATCAAGGATCAGTGTCGGATGTTTTTGGGCCAGTGTCTGGTTTGTGGTGATGCTTCCCATGTCGCAAAGAATTGTCGGCATGCGAATCAGCTGCGGAGGGCACCTGTTGCAGCTCAGCCGTTGCAGCAGCGAGCGTCTGTTCCTGTTGGTCGTGTAGCGGCTCTTGTTCCGCAGGGACAGGCTTTTCGGCAGGCTGTTCCGCCGAGGAGGCAGGCTTTTCTGATGACTGCTGCGGAGAGCGAGGCTGTGGATGAGGTTATCGCAGGTAATCCTCAATCTAGCTGTTACTTTCCTAGCTGGTTAGATTGTTAGATTATGTTGTTTGCTTGAACATGGTTGTTTGCTAGACTAGGGTTTGATTGTTAATTATTTGTTAGGTGTGGTTTTGGTTTGCACATTTCCTGCACGGGTCCTCTTTGACTCTGGTGCATCGATGTGCATTATTTCTCGGAGCTTCGTGGAGAGGCATTCCTTGTCGACGTCCCCTCTTCCCAAGAGTTGGAATATCGTTACAGGGAAGGGCGTGGTCTCGGTGCATCGTGGTTGCAATTCTTGCTCGTTGGTGGTCTGTGGACATGAGCTTTTCGCTGATTTCATTGTCCACGACATCATCAACTATGATGCAGTTCTTGGGATGGACTGGCTTGCGAGCTTCTATGCTACGATCGACTGTCGGAGAAAGAAGGTGGTGTTCGAGATTCCCGGACATCCAGTATTTGAGTTCAGTCGTGGTAGCAGTTCGCTTGGTCCTGTCAGATTTCGGGCCAGGCCGGAGGAGGCTGTGGCTATGCAGATGGAGTTGGAGTGGCCAGCTGTGGTGCGAGATTTTGGCGACGTCTTCCCCGAGGAGATGTCTGGTTTGCCACCTGATCGAACCCTAGAATTTTCTATCGATCTTGTTCCAGGTGCGCAGCCGATTTCGAAGGCGCCGTATCGTATGGCACCTGCAGAATTGGAAGAGTTGCGGAAGTAGTTGGATGAGCTCTTGCAGAAGGGTTATATTAATCCTAGTGTGTCTTCGTGGGGAGCACCGGTGTTGCTGGTAAAGAAGAAGGATGGTTCGCGTCGCATGTGCGTGGACTATCGGGAGTTGAATGCGGTGACCATTAAGAATAAATACACGTTGCCTCGCATCGATGATATTTTTGATCAGCTTGGAGGTTCGAGGGTGTTTTCTAAATTGGATTTGAGGAGTGGTTACCATCAGTTGAAGGTAAGGAAGGATGATGTTCCGAAGACAGCGTTCAGGACGAAGTATGGACACTATGAGTTTATGGTTATGCCTTTCGGCGTAACCAACGCGCCCGCAGTTTTCATGAACCTGATGAACCTGATTTTCTACGACTTTTTGGATAAGTTTGTCGTTATCTTCATTGACGACATTCTGATCTACTCGAAGTCGGAGGAAGAGCATGCCTCGCACTTAAGGACGGTGTTGGAGATTTTGAGGAAGCATCGGTTGTATGCTAAGTTTTCGAAGTGCGAGTTCTGGCTGGATAGAGTTGCTTTTCTCGGGCATGTGGTGACTGGAGATGGTATTTCAGTGGATCCCGAGAAGATTAGGGCCATCAGGGAGTGGCCTGTTCCGTCGTCTGCGTCTGAGATTCGGAGTTTCCTTGGACTTGCTGGTTATTATCGGCGATTCATTAAGGACTTTTCTCGTATTGCTGAGCCGATGACCAGGTTGACGCGGAAGGATGTTGCTTTTGTTTGGTCGGGTGATTGTGAGAGTGCTTTTGGTATTCTGAAGGAGAGGTTGACGACTGCCCCTATTCTTGTCGTGCCTGATCGCAGCGGTGGATTTGAGATCTTTTGTGATGCTTCTGGCAAGGGTCTCGGTTGTGTGTTGCATCAGCATGGGCATGTTGTGGCGTATGCGTCTCGTCAGCTTAAGGTTCATGAGAAGAATTACCCGACGCATGATTTGGAGTTGGCTGCCGTTGTGTTTGCTCTTAAGATTTGGAGGCACTTCCTGCTGAGTGAGAAAGTGAAGATTTTCACCGATCACAAAAGATTGAAGTACATTTTCATTCAGAAGGAGCTCAACATGCGACAACGTCGATGGTTGGAGCTTATGGCGGATTATGATATCGATTTGCAGTTTCACCCTGGCAAGGTGAATGTGGTTCCAGATGCTTTGAGTAGGCTTCCTGCGGTGATGATTTTGACTTCGCAGTGGAGGTTGCAGCAGGATTTTTGTGAGTCTGGCGTGGAGATTGTTCTTCCTGGGGCGGCTTCGTCGTTGATGTACATGCAGGTACAGTCGACGATCGTGGATCGGATTAAGGCTGGCCAGGCTGAGGATCCGAAGCTGGTGAAGATTCGGGAGCAGGTGGAAGCCGGTCTGCGGACTGACTTTTTGAATCATGAGGATGGCTCGCTGAGGTTTGGAGCCAGGCTGTGTGTGCCAGCTGGGGATATTAGAGAGGAATTGATGGTGGAGGCACACAGTTCGCCGTATTCTGTGCATCCTGGTGGCACCAAGATGTACCAGGATCTTCGTCTGAATTATTGGTGGCATGGTATGAAGAGGAGCGTGGCTCGGAGTGTAGCCAAGTGCTTGGTTTGCCAGCAAGTGAAGGCGGAGCATCAGCGTACGGCCGGGTTGCTACAACCGATTCCGATTCCGGAGTGGAAATGGCAACACATCACTATGGACTTCGTGACTGGACTACCTCGGAGTCCGAAGAAGAATGACGCGATTTGGATGATCGTAGATCGATTGACCAAATCTGCGCACTTTATTCCGTTCCGAGTGGGACAGTCCACTGAGGCGCTAGCGAGGAGATACATGGAGGTAAAATTCTTTTACTCTCCGTTTTATTTCCTTTTCCTAGTTTGGATGGTGATGTAACGTGAATCGTGCAGGAGGTCGTGCGACTTCATGGAGTCCCCGTGAGTATCGTGTCGGACAGAGACACGAGGTTCACATCTCAGTTTTGGCAGAGTTTGCAGAAGAGTTTGGGTACGCGTCTGAGTTTCAGCACGGCGTACCACCCGCAGACGGATGGCCAGTCTGAGAGGACGATTCAGATTTTGGAAGACATGCTGAGAGCGTGCATGTTGGATTTCAAGGGTTCGTGGGAGGACCATCTGCATTTGGTGGAGTTTTCCTACAACAACAGCTTCCAGGCGAGTATTGGCATGGCGCCTTTCGCCGCTCTTTATGGGAGGAAATGTCGATCGCCATTGAGTTGGGATGACGTTGGTGATCGGGAGTTGTTGGGACCTGAGATGATCGTGAAGGCCGTGGATATCGTCAGGAATATTCGGGAGAGGTTGAGAATTGCTCAGGACCGTTTTAAGCATTGGGCGGATGCTAAACGGCGTCCTTTGGAGTTTCTGCCGGGCGACCATGTGTTCTTGAAGATTTCCCCGAATCGTGGTGTGATTCGTTTCGGGAAGCGTGGGAAGTTGAGCCCGCGATACATTGGACCATTTGACGTTTTGGAGAGGGTTGGCGAGGTAGCTTATCGCTTGGCCTTGCCGCCATCTTTGGAAGGAGTTCACAATGTTTTCCATGTGTCGCAGCTTCGTCGATACATTAGCGATCCGTCTCATGCGGTGGATTTTTCGGAGATTACCGTTCGCCCCGATATGACGTATGACCAGCATCCAGTGCAGATTCTGGACAGGCGTCAGAAATCGCTTCGGAACAAGATTGTCAATCTTGTGAGGGTGATGTGGCGACACGGCTCACCTGGAGAGTCTACTTGGGAGAATGAGGATGAGATGCGAGAGCGTTTCCCACTTTTGTTTCCGGACTCGTGAGTATTCGAAAATTCCGAGGACGGAATTTTTCTTAAGTTGGGGAGGATGTAACGACTGCTTTTCATGTATCTGGATTTATTATAATATAATATATGTTTTGGTGGATTTTCTCCTCTTGTGTGGTTTTCGTCTCCGTAGCTTTCATTTTCGATCGATTCGTCGTAGTTTCTCGTTTCTTCCTTAGGATTGTCGATTTCGAAGTATGTCATTCGTGACGGACTTCATAACGGTCGTATCTTACTATTAGATCAAGCCTAGGAGTCTTAGGAATCGATCCCGGGGCCCCGCGCTCCGTATCGGAACTATTGGTGCTCATTAGTCGGTATAAGAAGGGGCACCGACCGACTAGATGACGATCCAGTCGGTCGGCAATCCTTCTTGGACCGACTAGTTGGCTTTCTAAATTTCTCAGGAGTTACTGTTTATCGTTAGTCGGTCTAAGAACGTTGGTTGACTGACTAGGTTGCAAACTAGTCGGTCGGCAATGCTTCTTTAACCGACTAACACATCATCAAATTTTAGTATCAATTACTGTTTACTCTTAGTCGGTCTAAGAACGTTCATCGACCGACTAGATGCTAAACTAGTCGGTCAGTATTTGTTCATGGACCGACTAAATCTAAATCCTATTTTCGTTCAGAAGTTACTGTTTGCACTTAGTCGGTCTGCGTTGGTCGACCGACCGACTAGTTGCCAAACTAGTCGGTCAATGGTTGCTCTTTGACCGACTTATCTGTGTTAAAACCCTAATTTCTGGGCAGCCGCCAGCCCATCCTATTTATACCCCTCCCAAAGGTTTTCTTCTTCCTCCACTCGACCCAAAACCCTAAAATCTCCCCCATTGAGCCCCCATCTTCCTCCAAGCCCTATTCCTTCATCCCAAGCCCTAGATTCATCATCTAAACCATCCATCAACTCTATCTACCTCTCATTTTCCCCAAAATCACCATCAAATCCCCAAAATCCCCCAAAACCCCTAATTCTCCAAACTTCTCCAATCTTTTCCAGATCTGATCCTAGGGTTCTCCGGAGTGTTTCTTCCGCCTCCTCTCGGTAAGAAATCGATTCCTTGGTGTTTTCATAACCTAGTTGTATTTTTTTATTAAACCCTAATAAATTTCATGTTGGTTGATGTTTGTTCCCCATAACAGCGATTTCCCCCGTAGAATAGCATCCGCGAGACGAACCTTCGTGATCGTCATCCCCGGTGCTAGGCAAGTGAAACTTGCCACTTAGGGTTTAGGCCACGTTTTAGGCCATTTGCTTGTTGTAGGCGTAAAAGAGGCTAGGCGACGAAATGATACTCGCCTAGGCGCAAATTGGGGAACTAGCTTGACAACGAAGCTAGTTCCGACATATATCATGTTGCACAATTACCATGTCATGTTTACTTTCCATTAACGGTACGCAAATTAATTGTCATGTCATTGCATCCTTTAAGTATTTCTGTGAATGCGTAGCTTTGCTACAATGCTTGTGTTCCTGGCTCGTGTTCCAGAAGCGGGCCATGTGTTGGTTGATAGCCAATGCCCGAATTGCTTGTTTCCGGCTAGGTGCACCCCTACGCCAAATGTTTAAGAATGCGAGCTCATGTGCGGGGACCCTGGCTCCATTTCGTGTGGGTATTGGGGGTAAGAGTTAAGCGGCCAATCAACTGGGAGTCTGCCCGATCAGCAACTGCAGTGGTAAGGCGTAAACTCTGGGTTTTGGGGTAGTTGTTAAGCGGCCAATCAGCGAATGTGAAACCATTCAGCTGTAAGGCGTAAACATCTACAAACAACGTGAATAGTGAATTGATTGAGGTTGATAGTAGCTTGGCTACTCTTGTCTTGTCCCGATGATTGTTCTCTTGTACAAATTGTCTTGCCATGTCTTGATTGTGCACTCATGTTATAACTGCCATGTCATGCATACCATAACTGCTAGGTTGCTAGTTGCCTTACTTTCAGTTTCCTTGCTCAAGTCTTTTAGACTTGCTGACATGTGCCCCTTTACTCTTTTGGGTGACACATGTTAGATCCCGAGCCTGAGTACCTTGTTGAGGACGAGGTGTTTGCTGACGCCGAGCCCGAGCTTGTGTTCGACGGGGAGTACGTGGACACTGGGGACCAGTCCTAGTGTCTTCGTTGGGGTTTACTTTTGTTTAGACGGTTGTTTTGTTATCGGTGCGTAGCACCTATACTTTGTTACGTCGTTGTTTTTGTTGGCCTTGTTCTGGGCCTTTAGACTCTTTCTTTTAGCCTGGTGGCTTTTCTGGATGTTGGACTTATTTTCATGTTGGACAATTTATGAGATGTGAGATTTTATTTCAGTCTCTCCTTGTGTTATTATTGTTGTTCCGTTGTGGTTACAGGGACCTGCTTACGTTTTATTGACGCTTATCGGGTTTGGGGCTTCACAGCTCCACTCTCGTGCGGACCTTTTCACGTCTCGCCTCCATTTTAGGGAAGCGGGTCGTGACACGACTAGTTGATGAACTAGTCGGTCGGTGGTTGTTCTTTGACCGACTAGTTGGGTTCAGAAAAGAGCCGTTGGAGCTTTAATTGAAACGTTTTTCTTTCTCTCTCTCCTCTATCCTATAAATACTTGATGGACTGCTTTCATTGCAGTAAAGGCTGATATTATTGCAAGTTTAGAGATCAAGAGAAATCATTCCAAGCTCATTCAAAGCTCTTTCATTCCATTCAATAATATCTCCTCACTCTTACTTCCAAAGAGAGATTCATTGAGTGTGAAGCCTTCCAAGCCAAGTGCTTGATTCTAGGTCACCAACATCCCCATAGCTCTCCATCGCTGATCTACATCTTGGAGCTAGGGTTTGGTGCCACTTCTTCTTCCTCAAAATCATCCTTGCCCTAATTCGTAAGCATTACTCAAGGCATAGGTATTTTGTCGGTAAGAAGTTTCTTATTTCATTTCAATTTCATATTGTAAGTTTCACTCTCGGTTGTGAGAGTGTGGTTGTGATTCCGGGTTGTGGGAGTCACAAATTTCTTTGTGTATGATTTGACTTGTGAAGGTTTTTCACAATTATTTCATTGTGGAAATCTTGAGTTAGGGTTTCTAACTCAAGTATCCGGAGGGGATCCGGGTGGTTGGGACGTAGGATCACCGGGAACAAGTCGGGGAGACTTGGGTGGATCCGAACCCAGTAATATCTATTGTTTGCATTGTTAATTTTGTTGTTGTCATCAATTTAAGCTTCTGCAAATTGTTTTGGTAGTTGTTTGCACGATAATTATGAATTATACTCCTCGTTATTTTTAAAGTACTATTCACCCCCCCTCTAGTACTTGTGCAGTAGCTTGTAGGGCATTACAAAGGTCTCTATATTAGTTTTCCCTTATGACAAAGGGGGACAAGGAAACTCAACCTTTTGACGAATCTTCAGGTTCTCCAATGGATTCATTTGATGATGCGTCCATCATCGCTGATCCAGGATGACCAAGTCTATTTTGTCAGAGTTAAAAACTATGGCAAAGAAAGACACTTCTGCCATTCTCTTGACGAGTGACATATTGATATTCAATATATATTATCCACAATTTTCAAGTTATTTTATTTAAAAGAAATATCCTTGAAAATTGGAGATTTCCTATATGTTTAAGAGGAGAATTTGCATCTTATAGTCTCGTTGTATGTGGGAGCAATATCAATGCTACACCAGTGCAACGAGGCACTGTCCACAATATTCCATACTTCATCTATAAGTAAAACGAAATTTTATTTAAGTCAACGAAAAAGACATTCGTACTTAAGTAAATTAAAGATGAAGCAACATTGAATTTTAAATGCATAAATAAAAGTTGAAGCTTAAATGAGCAGGTCGTCGTTCTCGAAGTCTTTTGCAGTGAACATCGTTGGTGGCTGAACAGCCGCCAAGTTTGTTTCAGGCAGAGACTTCTGGCTCGCCTGATATAGTTTCTGGAGGTGGCGAAGAGTGCGGCAGATCTTGGACCAATGGCTAGTCATGCCGCATCTATGGCATTTATCCTCCCAGTTCTTCTTAGGAAGTGACACTTGGTCAGTGTGCTTTTGCTTCCATGTGAAGTTACTCTTTCCTGTATTGTTGTTGTTGGACGGGGGTGCTGCTCCTCGTCCATTCTTCATCACAGCTTTCCCTTTGTTATTATTAGCCTTTTTTTGTTTTTCCACTTCTGGGGAGAAACGTGTTGGGCTTCAGGGATAGGTGCAGTACCAGCTGGACGTAAATTATGAGTGGCGAGCAGTAAATCTCGATTCTGCTCTACCCTAAGGAGGCAAGAGATCAAATCGGAGAATTTCGTGAAGTTGCGTTCACGATACTGCTGTATGAGGATTGCATCTTTTTCATGAAACGAGGTAAATGTCTTTTCCAACATGCGTTGTTCTGTCACTTCTTCACCGCACAACTTCAGGCGTGAGGTGATATTATGAAGTGCAGAGTTATACTCAGAGACGGACTTATAGTACTGAAGTCTGAGGTTCTCCCACTCATAACTAGCACGCGGTAATATTACATCAATTTAATGTTTATACCGGGCCTCTAGCGCTGTCCACAGCTCCATTGGGTCCTCTACCGTTAGGTATTCGGCCTTTAAGGTCTGATGTATATGTTTCCTAATGTAGATAATGGCTTTCACCTTATCCACATCGGAGACAACGGTAGGAGTGATGCCAGATGATTGGGCCGCTTCTGGGGCCTTACTAGCAGAAGCATCGGCCGCTGCTGGGGCCGATGAAGGAGCCAAAATTGAGCCAAGGAGGGCCATTGAACGCAAGTGGAACTTCAGGTCCACTCTGTAATGCCCTACCTGCTACTGCACAAGTACTAGAGGGGGGGTGAATAGTACTTTAAAATAATAAGGAGTATAATTCCAAATTAAATTGCAAACAACTACCAAATCAATTTGCGGAAGCTTAAATTGAATGACAACACAAAATTAACAATGCTAACAAACGATGTTAATGGGTTCGGATCCACCCAAGTCTCCCCGACTTGTTCCCGGTGATCCTACGTCCCAACCACCCGGATCCCCTCCGGATACTTAGGTTAGAAACCCTAACCTAAGATTTCCACTATGAATATCTTGTGAAAAACCTTCACAAGATCAAATCATACATGCAATAGCAAACGTGAATCCCACAACCCGGGATCACAACCTTCTCTCACAACCGAGAGAATCACAAAGCAATATAAATGAGTTATATTGAAATAAACAAACTTACCACAAAATCCTATACCTTGAGTTTTTCTTACCCAAATGGTGAAATGAAGGATTTGAGGAAGATGAAGTCACCAAGACCTAGCACCAAGGAAATGACCAGCAATCGGTGCCTAGGGATGATTTGGAGACTTGGATCAAGCAATAGCTTGAAGAGCTCACCAAGAACAACCTTCTCTCTAGATGGATTCTAGATCTAGAAATGAGAGAGAATGGGTTTCTTGTGAGGAAGAGAGCTTTTGATTTGAGTGAGAATGGCTATCTCTTTAGAACTCAATGAATCTCTTAATGGCAGCTCTAACCTAGATAGAAATGACCTAGGTTCGTATTTATAGGGTCCCATAAAAACAAGTTAGGTCATTCTCCAACGGATAGAAATCTGTGAGAATTAGTCGGTCAAAGAACAATCACTGACCGACTAGTTCATCAACTAGTCGGTCAGTCAAACAACGTGGACCGACTAAGTGAGGATCTGAGAAGAGATAGAAATTTAGACCTAGAAATCTAGTCGGTCCAAGAAGACTTTCTGACCGACTAGTTTCACAACTAGTCGGTCAGTCAGTGAACGTAGACCGACTAAGAGCAAAAAGAATTAGACTGAGTATAATGTGAATTAGTCGGTCCAAGAACAAAAGTTGACCGACTAAATTGTCAACTAGTCGGTCACCAAACGTTCTTAGACCGACTAACGATAAACAGTAGCTTAGGAGAATTTTAGCATGAACAGTAAGTCACAACTAGTCGGTCAAAGAAGCATCACTGACCGACTAGTTCACAAACTAGTCGGTCGGTGAGTCAACGTAGACCGACTAACTGTAAACAGTAAAGTCCAAGAAATTAAGGAATCAAACTAGTCGGTCCAAGAACAGTTGCCGACCGACTAGATCACCATCTAGTCGGTCAGTACTTGTACTTGTACCAACTAACATGCACATACAAGTCCGAATCGAAGCGCGACGCTTCGAGGAAGTTAGAATGAACTTGTGCAAGGATCCTAGAGCTACGAAATGAGCGTAATGAAGAGAGAAACGTAAGATATACTCAAGGCTTAACATTCTATATATCGAAGCTAAAAGACTATAAATAAAACCTTAATAAACGGTCTTCGAGAGCTTCGATTGATTCTTCATAACTTCCAAAACGGCGCAAGAGCTTCAACGAAGGTTTAGGCATGAATACGAGCTTTGGGAAGTGTTGAGATGTCGCTTTGAATGTTCTCATGAAATTGGCGACGATCTCCAAAACTGCGCTCACAAATTGTTAGTTCATGGATTATTTATGTTTGCTCATCATCAAAACCAAATCCGGGGAGTCCAATATTCAACATTCTCCCCCTTTTTGGTGATGACAAACCAACATAAATAATAATCAAAAATAATGATTCAAATGTAAAATACTTACTCCCCCTGTATTGATGACACGTTAATTCCAGAATGAATATATATGAATTGCATCAATCAGATGAGTAAGATAAATAAAGAGAATCGATTTTCGAAATATCGGATTTTGAAAATCCTTATATATATATCTTAACTCCCCCTGAATCTAACATATCAAACTAGATTCTTAGAAATTGAGTTTAATTTTCATTTGCGCTATTTATTATCATTATCTCTCCCCCTTTGGCATTATCCCAAAAACGGGGGGCATACAACGACAACAACTAGGAAATGGAAAATCCAACATCGGGAGTCGTAGACAATGACGATGGACCAAATTGACACCAAGGGGAAAAAAAATGGAAATCAAATCAAGGTGTGCCAAAATGTCCATTATCAAAAAAATCAAAAATCATCAAAAATACCAAATAATTATTCATTTCTTGAATAATGAAACATACTCTTCAATATTCAATATTCTTGGTTAAATTTGTGCATGGAAAACAATTCTAAACAATTCTAGAATTTAAATCTATTTAACCAAGTTTTCATGCGTCGAACGACGTATTCACACATTATATGCATTGAACGAATATTAAATGTGCACGATGAATTAGGACAAAGAGAACGACGATGTATATATATAAATGATAACATCATGAGTACATCCAAAGAGATATCCCAACGAGTACATCAAAATACAAACGACCATGGATATAAACATCAAAAGATACATCATCATCGTCAACATCAAAATACAACAAAATAACCATCAGCAACATCATCCAAAGTGTATCAAAACAACCAACACCGAAACCCTGAAAGCTCAAAAATACATCAAAACAACTCTCAAAACCCATCCAAACCCAAAATACTCTCACTAAAAAATATATCATCCGAAGTGTAGTGGAGAGTCCTCGAAACTGACGATCACGAGGAAGTGGCTGGATCTGCAGTCTCCGTGGGTCCAGTCGACGGAGTGGACTCAGGCTCTGCAGGGAGTAGAGGTGTCTCAACAGACGGGATCGTCGGGGTAGGTGTGGAAGCAACAGCAACAGGCTCAACATCAGCAGGCACGTCAGGAGTGTCAGCAGGAGAGGCAGCAGGCTCAGAAGTCTGAACTACTGCAGCAGAGGTCTCTGGAGCACCGGAAGTGGTGCCAACACCAGGAGCAGAAGATGTAGCAGCAGCAGCAGTGGCCTCATCGCCACGGGCAAAAGAAGTGACAAGCTCGTCAAGCTCCTCATCGTCCATCTCCTCGTCCTCAGACACGGACGGAGGAAGATCAATGCCCATCTGACGAGCCATACGGCAAACTACCTCCTCGGTACGAGCCAAGCGAGACTCGTGCCGACGAAGTATCCGTACGACATCATCCAAAGTAGCAGGACGAGAGGGGGCACCAGCAGCAGAGGGAGACGCCTGAGAAGCAGATGTGGTAGACCTCTGCATGTGACGAAGCGCCGCTAGAGATTTCTTCATGGCCGTCGCGTTCAGAGGAGTACCCAAGGGACGCTCATCGTCAGGAGGGAGAGGGACTCGGAAATGACGAAACACAAGGGTCAACAGACAAGTATATGGAATATGCGCAGACTTATTGGTCTTGCGTATACACTCGAAAGAGTCCATCTTATCGAGTATCACGCGAGCTCAATTAATCTCGCATCCCAAGAAAAGAGCGTAGATCAATTTCAAGAACGGCTGGGATGGAAGTGAAGAGGATCCATACTTAGGTAGAAGACATGACTTCAAGATCAGGTTAAGGACCCACGCATTCGGCTTGAAAGATTTCGATGGAACACCAATGAATGTGGAGGGGATAACCTGGAAGATATCTGAAAGAACTGACTGATCCAAGGAAGAAATATCATCGACCGAAATGTCCGAAGGAAGGAGACCACACGACGACCAACCAAGAATCTCCCCCAAGATTTCTGCCGTGAGAACTATAGGAGTTCCCAAGACAGTAGTCTCAATGGAGTGGCTGGCATCGTACTGGCCTCGAACACGATTGGCATAGAACAATTTCACAAGGCGAGGATACGGTTTGGGATTGGCCTTGGGGTCGTATCGGAGATAATCAAGAAGACCACTATAGGACAGAAGATCAGCAAGGCCGAGAAAATCAGAAAACTGAACGTAATGCTCTAACAACAGTGGACAGTGCTCTATACGGTTGTACGCTGCGAGACACTGAGGGTCATCGCGGCACAACGATATGTCTACACCGCCGACTGGCATAGGAGCTTTACCCTTAGCCTTACGGGTCTTCGGAGGAGGAGTAGGTTCCCTAGTAGGCTCATCCTCAAGGATAAATTCAGAGTCGGAATCGGGAGGAGTAGCCGGTGAGTGGAGTATGGGCTTTTTGGTCTTAGATTTGCGGGGCTTAACGGTCGCCGTCCTCTGTTTCTTCAGAGGAGGCGAAGACGGGGAAGTTTGAGTAGACTTGGCACGACGTTTAGGCTTAGGGGGATTCCTAGGGTCGGAAGGCCCTACGGTCATAGGAGAAGCCCCAGAAGAGGCGATGGGAATCCTCGTCTTAGCCATGGTCGTGGCACGACGAGTACAAGCAAGCAATCACGGAGGATCAACAACAAACCCTAAGCACACAACAAACAAACCCTAACTCACAAGCCCTAAGATGAAAAATTCCGAAACCCTAGAATACCTAGAAGATGAAATCGCACCCTAGGGCAAGAAATCGACCTAGGAGGAGGGGGAAGATACCTAGGAGGAGGAGGCGACGGCGGCGGACGGCGGGGATGGCCGGAGTGATGGCCGGAGTCGACGGAATACGAGGGGGCTCGAGATGGGTTTTGGGGTTTATCGGGCTGGAGAAGAGGAGAAGACCGACTAGAATAAATTTTAGTCGAACAAAAGTGAGTATAAGTCGGTCGGGAATCAAAAAGACACATTTGCCCTAACCCACTTAGTCGGTCACAGTTCAAGTACTGACCGACTAGATTACGATCTAGTCGGTCGGTCAATGAGCTTGAACCGACTAAGTCGAAACAGAGGCAAACAGCAAATTTTAGGGCTAGATTTAGTCGGTCGCAGTATACTTACTGACCGACTAGTTTTCAATCTAGTCGGTCGGAAAGTGTACTATGAGCGACTAACGAAAGAAAATGAAAGGAGATGGATGAAAGCTTGATCTAGTCGGTTTGAGTTCACTTGCTGACCGACTAGATGAGCATCTAGTCGGTTGACAAATGAACTTAGACCGACTAGAAGAGTTCAAAATTTGATAATTGATTTTTCTTCACAAACCACTTGGATGAAACAACGTAAAACTCTCATTAGTCATCTAAATTACCCAATAAAACGTCGAAATCTTAAATACAACTTTCAAATACGAATTCGATCATAAATTCAAATATATCACATAAAATTCCCAAAAATTCAATTAATCTAGCATGAACAAAATATCGCGAAATCGAATAGCATGCAAGATAATTGAATGAAATATGAATCCTATATCTCGGATTCACCCATAATCCCCAATTCTCGACGCAACCGCACAAAGGAGTCCTCCTTTAGGGGTTTCGTGAAAATATCGGCGATTTGCTTTTGGGTTTCAACGTACACTAATATGATGTCCTTTTTAGCAACATGATCATCTAAGAAATGGTGTCGGACATCTATGTGTTTTGATCGGGAATGGTGCACCGGATTCTTTGAAAGACAGATAGCACTTTGGTTATCCACCATGATAGGGATAGTATCACAGTGAATACCAAAATCCTTCAAAGTGTGTCTCATCCAAAGAACCTGGGCACAAGCGGCACCGGCGGCAATATATTCCGCCTCGGTGGTTGAAAGTGATACGGAATTTTGCTTCTTGGAAAACCAAGAGAAAAGAGAATTTCCTAGAAAATGGCAAGTGCCACTAGTACTTTTCCTGTCAGATTTGCATCCCGCATAATCGGCATCACTGTATGAGACTAACTCATACGTGCTAGATTTTGGATAAAGTAATCCAAAATCTAAAGTGTAAGTTAGATAACGGAAAATACGCTTTACCGCTACTAAGTGAGACTCCTTAGGTTGAGACTGATAATGAGCACATACGCATACGGCAAACATAATATCGGGCCTACTTGCGGTAAGATAAAGTAAACTACCTATCATACCTCGATATAGACGAATGTCTACATCCTTACCGCCCGTATCCTTGTCAAGATGCGTAGTCGTGCTCATTGGAGTCCTTTTCCCGGAAGCACTTTCCATTCCAAATCGCTTAAGCAACTCCACCGTATACTTCGTTTGGTGGATGAAGATTGCATCGTTCAATTGGCGAATTTGGAGACCTAAGAAATATTTGAGTTCGCCCATGTGGCTCATCTCAAATTGTTCCGTCATAACATTAGAAAACTCTTCGCAAAGAGTGAAGTTAGTAGCACCGAAAATGATATCATCAACATAAATTTGAACTAATAAAATATCATTATTCGCATGCTTAACGAAAAGTGTAGAATCGGCTTCGCCCATTTTAAAATTCAAATCCAAAAGAAAATTTTTTAGGCGATCATACCAAGCTCGAGGAGCTTGTCTCAAACCATAAAGAGCTTTCTTTAGTTTAAAAACATGATTTGGAAAATTTTCATTTATGAAGCCCGGAGGTTGAGAAACGTAAACTTCCTCAACGACATCTCCGTTTAAAAATGCACTTTTAACATCCATTTGAAATAACTTAAAATTTTTATGGCATGCATAAGACAATAAAAGTCTAATCGATTCTAATCTAGCTACCGGAGCGAAGGATTCTTCGAAATCGATACCTTCCTCTTGGCGATAGCCTTGAGCTACTAACCGAGCTTTGTTCCGGACGACGACTTGATTTTCGTCGGTTTTGTTCTTGAAGATCCACTTTGTCCCTATGACGGTGTGGTTCTTCGATGGCAAAGGAACAAGCTCCCATACCTCATTCCTCTCGAATTGAATGAGTTCCTCCTCCATGGAAAGGATCCAAGCACTATCTTCGCACGCTTCAACGATATTCTTTGGCTCTATCGATGAGGCAAAGGCACAATTGGCGAAGTGGTGGACTTGAGATCTTGTCTTGACACTATCATTAATATTGCCAATAACTTGCTCATGGGGATGGTCGCGAACGGTATGAAGCCGCTTGGGAATACCTTGATCACTAGGCACATTCTCAACAACTTCATTAGTCGGGTTAGTCTCAATAGAATCAATTGAATCAATAGACTTAGAATTTTCAAATGAATCACATAAAACATCCATAGAATCATTATCATTTGAAATTCTAGAAGTAGTAAAATTCTCATTAAAAGAGACATGAAGTGATTCCTCGATCGTAGAGGATCTTTTGTTGTATATCCGGTAGGCTTTGCTACGTGAGGAATACCCAACAAATATCCCTTCATCCGATCTCGGATCAAACTTGTCCAAATTATCATATGTGTTTTTAACAAAACATTTTGCGCCGAAAACACGAAAATGTTTAACTTGAGGCAATCTACCAAACAACAATTCATAGCAAGTTTGTTTGGTGCCGGGCCTCAAAAGTATTCTATTAAACACATAGCAAGCGGTGTGTACCGCTTCCGCCCAAAATTGATAACCAAGTTGACTATATTCGAGCATATTGCGAGCACACTCCACAAGCGTTCTATTCTTCCTCTCAACAACACCATTTTGAGGAGGTGCGCGAGGTAAAGAAAACGTGTGAGTAATTCCAAGATCATCACAAAAATTTGAGAAAGACTCATTCTCAAATTCACCCCTCTGATCACTACGAATAGTGACAATGGTGGTTCCGATGAGATTTTGTACTTTCTTTGCAAATATTGTGAAGTTTTCAAAAGCTTCATTTTTATTACTTAAGAAAAATACCCATGTAAATATTGAAAAATCATCAACGATGACTAATCCATATCTTGCATTTCCTAAGGAAGCAACTCTAGTTGGCCCAAATAAATCTAGATGTAATAGCTCTAGTGGCCGTTTCGTAGAAATGCTTTTCTTAGGTTTAAATGAAGATTTAGGAAGCTTGCCACGTTGACAAGAATCACAAAAACTTTTCTTTTCGAAAACGAGCTTCGGAAAACCTTTAATGGAATTTAATTTTGAAAGTTTATAAAGTGTTCCAAAGTTCACATGTCCAAAGCGTCGATGCCATAAGTGTTGTTCACTTGTGTTGGCAACGAGACATTGTTCATATGACTTAGGAAGATCCAAAATATAAATATCTTTATGGCGTGTGCCGGAAAATAATAATTTATTATTATCATTTGAAATATGACACAATCCTTTCGCAAAGCTAACTTTGTAACCTTTGTCACAAAGTTGGCTTATTGAAATAAGATTATGATTTAAACCATCAACTAGATAAACATCACTAATTAAGGGTTTAGAAGGGTTACTCACTTTACCAACACCGACGATGGTTCCACTCTCGTTGCCTCCAAATACGACGCGATTTCCATTTGTAATGGGAACCACTCCGGAGAGCAATTGAGCGTCACCCGTCATGTGTTTTGAACACCCGCTATCGAGTATCCAATTCCCTTTGGAGCTAAATTTAAATTTGTTGCTCCTCTTCTTTTTCTTTTCCTTGAGTACCTAAAGATAGAAACTTTCATATCATGGTACCCAAGGTCATTGGGTCCTCAAAAGTTAGACCTTTGGAAGCCAAGTCCAATTGGACTTTGACTTCCCCACATAATTTCTACTATGCACAACATCCGAAAAATAAGCATTCATATATTCTTGTTTTTCATCCATGCTTGTGTCCTTTGGGCTCCAAATAGTGAAAATTTTGGGAGCCATCATCCGATTGGGTGCATGCATGCGTTGTTGGTTTCTACGTGATGCATGACGTGGATAGGCATACGGAACATGATGGAATGGTGCATGACGAGAATTATTCATACGATGAGGTGGGTGAACATATGCATGTGTGGGAACACGTGCGTGAGGGTGTCTCACATGGTGTGCACGTGCCCGTGAACGTGTAGCATAGAAATCATCATATGTGTGAGATGGTGGAGTAGGACGTGTGTTCCTACGTGGCATGGTATTTGTGTACATATAAGCATGCCCCTTCTTTGGAGGTCCACCCAAAGTGGGTTTCTTTCCAAAAGAGGGTGTGGACGAGGTGGAAGCACCATTGGTAGATGAACTACCAATAGAGTGTTTGCTCCCACTCGTTGAGGCTTCGGAAGTTGGCCTTACAAAAGTAGTGACCGACTTAGATGAATTTCCCATCATATACCCCAAGCCAATGTGGTGTTTGGCCGGAAGTAAGTCTTTTAGGATATTATCCAAGTGGCCCTTACCCTTGTTGAATTTGTTGATTCGGCCCAATGTGTCCTCATATTTCTCTTTGAGAGAACGCAAAGAAATATCCAAAGTGGATATTTGCGATGTGAGCAAATAAACACGAGATTTAAGATTCTCGTTCTCAATACTCAAAGTCGAGTTTTGAGAAGTTAAATCCGCTATCTTATGTTCTTCCGCATCCTCAATGCTAACATGTTCAAGTTTAGATTTGAGATTAACAATCTCATTTCTTAACTCTTCAACAACGGTGTCGTTGTTGGTGATGATAGTCTTAGGCGAGGTTTGAATGCTAGCTAGGTCATCTTTTACTTTAGTATATCGATTTACTAATTTTGTGTATTTAGACCATAAATGAGAGTTAGCATCCCTAAGATCATCCATTGTTACCTCATCGCCTTCGTCGTCGCTATCATCGGAGGAGGAAGATCCTTGATCATGCTCCTCTCTTGCCATGAAGCACATGTGCGCTTGCTCCACTTTCTCATCATCCGACTCTCCGCTTGAGGAATCCTCGGAGTCGGTGAATGTTGCTCCGACAAGTCCCTTCTTGTACCCCTTTTTGTACTTCTTTGACTTGTCGAACTTCGGCGCCTTCCACTTCTTCTTTTGCTTGTTTTGAGGACAATCCGCTTTGATGTGTCCTGGCTTATTGCATTTAAAGCACAAAGGTGGAGAGGCGTTAGTAGAAGTAAACTTAGATTTTTGTTTGAAGTTACCCTTTCGGAAGAAGCGATTGAACTTCTTTGCCATGAGTGCAATGGATTCCATGTCCATTTCTTCTTCCGAGTCCTCATCATCGGTAGAGGTGGATGAAGCTGCCTTGAATGCAATCGCCTTTTTCTTAGGCGCATCTAGGTTCAAATAGGACTTCATCTTTTCTTGTAACTTCACCTTGCTATCTTTGCGTACCTCGTATGACATCAAAGTACCCATTAGTTGAACTACGGTATATTTGTTCATGTCATTACCTTCCTCGATGGCGAAGGTACGTTTTTCCCAAGAAGAGGGAAGTCCTTCAATAAGCTTTGAGCACTTCTCCTTTTGAGTGTAGGACTTGCCGAGGGCCTCTAACTCGTTTATTATGTCAACAAAACGAGCGTAATATTCTTTCATCTTCTCGCCCTGTTGCATATGAAACATTTCGTAATCTTTGTTTACGACTACGAGTTTAGAGTCTCTTACCTTACTCGTCCCTTCATGAAGAATGAGGAGGGAGTTCCAAATTTGATATGCACTCTTACATGTGCATATCTTATTGAAATCCTCGGGCTCCAATGCGCATTGCAATGCGTTCATTGCCTTGGCATTGCTTACCTCCGCGGCGACCTCCGCGGTAGTCCATTTCTCAGAGTCTTCTTCTTTGGGTTCGATGTATTCCTTCATTGTAGTCCTCCATAAGGATGCACTCCGGAGGAAGGTTTCCATCCGGCATTTCCAATACCCATAGTTGGTACCGTTGAAGAATGGAGGCCTCGTAGAGGAATGTCCTTCCATCACCGAAGATGCTCCTTCACGGTTCCTGAAGGTGTCATAGTTGGAAGGTGGAGGCACGGTCTTGTTGTCGTTGGCAGACATAGCTGAGTATCTGGCTCTGATACCAAATGTAATGCCCTACCAGCTACTGCACAAGTACTAGGGGGGGTGAATAGTACTTTAAAATAATAAGGAGTATAATTCCAAATTAAATTGCAAACAACTACCAAATCAATTTGCGGAAGCTTAAATTGAATGACAACACAAAATTAACAATGCTAAGAAACGATGTTAATGGGTTCGGATCCACCCAAGTCTCCCCGACTTGTTCCCGGTGATCCTACATCCCAACCACCCGGATCCCCTCCGGATACTTAGGTTAGAAACCCTAACCTAAGATTTCCACTATGAATAACTTGTGAAAAACCTTCACAAGATCAAATCATACATGCAATAGCAAACGTGAATCCCACAACCCGGGATCACAACCTTCTCTCACAACCGAGAGAATCACAAAGCAATATAAATGAGTTATATTGAAATAAACAAACTTACCACAAAATCCTATACCTTGAATTTTTCTTACCCAAATGGTGAAATGAAGGATTTGAGTAAGATGAAGTCACCAAGACCTAGCACCAAGAAAATGACCAGCAATCGGTGCCTAGGGATGATTTGGAGACTTGGATCAAGCAATAGCTTGAAGAGCTTACCAAGAACAACCTTCTCTCTAGATGGATTATAGATCTAGAAATGAGAGAGAATGGGTTTCTTGTGAGGAAGAGAGCTTTTGATTTGAGTGAGAATGGCTATCTCTTTAGAACTCAATGAATCTCTTAATGGCAGCTCTAACCTAGATAGAAATGACCTAGGTTCGTATTTATAGGGTCCCATAAAAACAAGTTAGGTCATTCTCCAACGGATAGAAATCTGTGAGAATTAGTCGGTCAAAGAACAATCACTGACCGACTAGTTCATCAACTAGTCGGTCAGTCAAACAACGTGGACCGACTAAGTGAGGATCTGAGAAGAGATAGAAATTCAGACCTAGAAATCTAGTCGGTCCAAGAAGACTTTCTGACCGACTAGTTTCACAACTAGTCGGTCAGTCAGTGAACGTAGACCGACTAAGAGCAAAAAGAATTAGACTGAGTACAAAGTGACTTAGTCGGTCCAAGAACAAAAGTTGACCGACTAAATTGTCAACTAGTCGGTCACCAAACATTCTTAGACCGACTAACGATAAACAGTAGCTTAGGAGAATTTTAGCATGAACAGTAAGTCACAACTAGTCGGTCAAAGAAGCATCACTGACTGACTAGTTCACAAACTAGTCGGTCTGTGAGTCAACGTAGACCGACTAACTGTAAACAGTAAAGTCCAAGAAATTAAGGAATCAAACTAGTCGGTCCAAGAAAAGTTGCCGACCGACTAGATCACCATCTAGTCGGTCAGTACTTGTACTTGTACCAACTAACATGCACATACAAGTCCGAATCGAAGCGCGACGCTTCGAGGAAGTTAGAATGAACTTGTGCAAGGATCCTAGAGCTACGAAATGAGCGTAATGAAGATAGAAACGTAAGATATACTCAAGGCTTAACATTCTATATATCGAAGCTAAAAGACTATAAATAAAACCTTAATAAACGGTCTTCGAGAGCTTCGATTGATTCTTCATAACTTCCAAAACGGCGCAAGAGCTTCAACGAAGCTTTAGGCATGAATACGAGCTTTGGGAAGTGTTGAGATGTCGCTTTGAATGTTCTCATGAAATTGGCGACGATCTCCAAAACTGCGCTCACAAATTGTTAGTTCATGGATTATTTATGTTTGCTCATCATCAAAACCAAATCCGGGGATTCCAATATTCAACACACTCGTCAACTCAGGTAATTTTTTCCTACAGCATCAAGGACCTCGAAATCGACGCTTGCCAATTTTGCCATTTATCTATGCAATTTAAAACAAGCATGAATTAATTAAAATTGAAATTCACGCATTAAAAATTAAAATAAGTAAACTGTGGGGATCGGCCAGATACCCAAAAACGTACAAAGTCCAAAGTCCGAATATACAGTCCATAAAGAGAAGAAAAATACAATTTGGAAACCAAGAAGTGGTCCCTCTAGTCAACTAATAAAGTTTTTCTTATTTTATTAAGAAAAAATAATTTTTGGTCAAAATATATTTTCCCATCATAAGGATCAGTTTTTGAAAAATTTCTCAAATTTTTGTTCCTAGTCGACTAATAGGTTTCCTGGTCTACCAGATAGTTTTTCAAATAGTTATATCAGCAGTTATTTCTGATTTCTATTAATTAATTTTTAATTAATTAATGGAAGTTATAACTACCTGTCAAACGGATAGATTTGCACAATTTCTAGCCGTTTATGACAGTTTTCAGCCATTTATTAACAATCTTCTGTCAAAGGAAACTTCAACAGTCATTTTCTGGTCTGGCAGCATTGGTAGTCGACTAACACTTTTATATAGTCGACCAATTTTTGGAAACACGGCTCAGAATTTTTTGAAAATTTAGGCATTTGTCCAACGTTCAAAAACTAACTTTTTGGGCTATAAATAGACCCTCAGACCCCTGCCTAAAATACATGAAAATTCACTCACTCTCTCATTTCTTAAGTTTTCTTTCTCTTTATAGAAAAGTGTGTGATTTTTAGATTTCTATAGTGGAACCTCTACAAAAAATTTAACCCATTAGGAACTCCAATTTCTAAGAGTGTTCTACCACAATTTATATCTTGAACCTTGGAGATTCCATTACCATCCTTGCGCTATAATTCCGACATTATCAAGGCTATATGTGATACTGTTTCATACTCTTTCTTTTACTTTATTTGGTGGATCTCTTATTGAAGAGATTGTACAAGTTTACAACATGGGGAGTATTGGAGTATTTCTATGTTGATTACTTGTGGAGAGCATGTGTTTTAGTGGATTGAAATCTCTATGGGGCAGAGGACTGGACGTAGGATCACAAGGATCCAAACCAGGATAAATCTAAGTATTTGCGATTGTTATTTTTTGGATTGTGCTCATTTATTTCTGCACTCTTATTGCAATTTTTTATTTACTTTTAATTTTGCAATTTCGTCATGATATACACTATTCACCCCCTCTAGTGTATTTGGTGTGCCAGGAGATCCAACACTTCCTTAGCCGTCGCGAGGTTGGGGTGTACACGAAAAACTCTGCGTTCGAGCTGCGGTTCCCCCTCCATCACTTTGTCGATGTATTCCTCTCTACCTTTGAGCTTACTCTTTGTTAATTTAGCCACACGCCATCGGGTCCCTGGTGGGGTTCATCGTGTTGTGTATGTCCCGGGGGTTGAGCCTACCCTTCCTCTCTTCTGCCATTTCTATCGTCTGAGCCACCATAAGTCGGACGCTTGGCTTTAAATCACCCCTCGAAAGGTGATCGGCTCGGAATTAAACTCCGAACGATGTCATTTTACACCAAGCGCACAATATAGCAGCGAGCAGGTATCAAACACGAGGAGGCGGTGCTATACTACCTATCAATTCTTAGGTTGAGTTAGACTTGCGGGTTTTATTGGTAGAGATGGATTATGGAGTGTCGTAATGGTGATGGATGCGAAGGTCGTGTCGCTCGATATCACAAACAAAGGACTCCACAAAAAGAAAGAAATAAATAAAACAAAGAGAAAACAAATGAGAGAAATATCACTAGGGTTTCGGTATCATCACTAATGCTTCTAGTACTGAATGAAGCTTATACGTGTCTAGGGATTGAATCATCCAACGAGTCGATAAAATATTGTGCGGGATTTATACTTCGGTGCCACTACCGTGAATCACCCAGTAAGCAATATAGGGGTGTAACAAAGACTAAGGTTGGTGCCACTATCGTGTATCACTACACCTCGAGGACAATGTTACAACTGTATTTGGACGAGAGGGGACTTCTCAAGACGAGTGCCACTATAGTGGTTCACCGCGTGTATCGAATCACGTCATCTCTGATGATAGCAAACCACACCATAACTCTACAGATCCCTCGATTCCTAGCTACATTGTAGCAACGCCAATATCTTGTTTCGCTTCGATGCCACCATCATGGATCATCTTTGTCGCTATGGAATACCCTTGATTATTGGGTTTATCCTAGGGTGAGTTCATTAACCACCAAGAGTTGTCAAATCAAGCATTCTAGGGTTGTCAATTCGTAGAACCAATCGTGGTAGAATCCCTTCCCTAAGATAAGATCCCAAAAATCAAAGGATCCATATCGAGATGGGTTTGGTGTCAATATCTTGGATCACCACCCCATCAAATATGATGCCCAAGCAATAGGATTCAACCTAGCCTTAGCAATAGAATCACTCAATCATAGCAAACATTATGAAAACAATAGAGATCATTGCTAGAATCAAAGAAAACATCAAAATAGAATTAAGGAACAAAAGTACTTAGCTTGATACAAGGGAGGGGGCCTAAGGCATGGCCTAGCCTCCAAAAAAGTCACCAATATCTCCAAAGAAAATAGCATCAATCTCCCTTCTAATGATGGCTATAATCTCTATATATAGTCCCCTCAAACCCTAGCAAATAACCCCAGGAAAACCCCAGCAAAACCCTTCTGAAATTCGGCCCAAATCTGTCTCTGGCCGCAACTTATTGGTGGACCCCAGCTGACTCAGACCCAGTGGAAACTGCACTCGGTCGAGTGCAGCTTTCAGCACTGCAGTGCCATCTTGCAGAATTTCTGTAGAATTCATCTGACCTCTGATTGATGTGTTCATTACAACGTTGGAACCGTCATGAAATCTAATATCCATTAAAAATATGAAAAAAATAATTTACCAACTGGAATGATAGCAGATCTCAAAAGAGTGAGAGACTGTCCTGAATTCTACACTATTTCTCCTCACTCGACCGAGTGCAGTTGAACTCGGTCAAGTGGCCTTTGCGCTCGTTCGAGCTACTATGGGCTATTGTTTAGGCTCAAAATATTGCCCTGTAATGAATTCTACTCGGCCAAGTAGCTACTCTGCTCGGTCGATTCGCTGGTCTACTTGGTCGAGCTATTGTATGTTAAGGGAGCCCTCAAAAACATCGGTCTGTTTGAATTTCGCTCGACCGAGCAGCTACAGTTCTCGGTCGAGTCCCCTTTTTGCTCACTTACTTCGGCTAGGAGTGGGAATAAGTTGTGTAGCTACCGAGTTATACCGACCGAGTAGCTGCTCTACTCGGTCCAAGTGACATGAAATCTTCTCAGCTGAGAGGCTCTTGGTGTCGTTCTAAGCAGCTCGATCGAGTGCTGAGGCACTCGACTGAGTAGTCTAGAATTTTAGTATACAACACATTCTTGAGCTCCTCCTCTCTTTCTCTCCTTTTCTCCTCTTCTCCTCCTCTAATCTTCCTCTCCAACTCGTGGAACACTTGTTGAGCCTCGCCATAGAAGCTCTGGATAGCTCGGATGTGTCCATATATCATAATTGCTCCAAATCGCTCCAAAGTTCCTGAAAATCCACAATTTTCTACGTAATCGAATATATCGTGAAACGCATGATAATATATAGAAAAGTGAACTTTGGATGATGAAAATGTTATGAAAACATGCGATAAAAACATGGAAAATATGGACACATCAAAATCCTCAAGCGTCCCTCTTACTCGTCCTCGAGGAGACTAATAGGAAGTTCACCGGGAAGTAAAAATAATAAAACGAAAAAGAACGTGAAGAATAGAGGCTTGCTAGATTATTCTCTCAGATCTTTTACCATTCGTCACATATCACAACGGCTCAGGAAATAATTCACATGCTACCACAGAAATTTCATATTTATTAAACATTTGGCAGCATTTTTTGAATTCTAGGGCTGACTGGGAAAAGCTGACTAAGACAAAGGGGTTGATAGAAGGAGGGCCAGGATTAATTCTAGGAGAATGAACGGTTTAGATGAATCTTTGAGATTGCTTGGAAAACAGCCCCCATATATTAACTCAGCCGTTTGATTTTTGTGTCCCAATTGATTGTTGTCACGCCCCGCTTCCCTAAAATGGAGGCGAGACGTGAGAAGGTCCGCTCAAACGTGGAGCTGTGAAGCTGCACGCCTGATAAGCGTCAATTTAGTATAAGCAGGTCCCTGTAATCGCAAAAGGAACAACAACAATAATAATAATAAAGAGACGGATATGAAATATCAATCCCAAAGTTTGTCCATAAAATATTCAACATCACAGAAAAGCCACCAGGCTAACAGGAAAGAGTCTAAGGCCCAGAACAAGGCCAAACAAAAGCAACACAAACATAACAGAGTATCAACTAGGTGCCACGCACCGACAACTAGGCAGTCTAACAAAAGAAGCTAAACGAAAACACTAAGACTGATCCCCAGTGTCAACGTAGTCCTCGATCAATGCGGGTCCTGACTCAGCGTCAGCGAACACCACGTCCTCAGCAAGTAACTCAGGCTCGGGCTCTAACATGTGTCACCCAAAAGAGAAAAGGGGCACATGTCAGCAAGTCGGAAGACTTGTGCAAGGAAACGGAAAGAAATGTAAACTAGCAACCTAACAGTTAAAGTATGGTGCATGACAAGTAAGGTAAGGTGGTAACAAGTAGAGTAAGGTAAAGTGCAAGTAGCAAGTATCAAGTAGTAGGGGTGACATGTAATGTCAAGTAACAAGTAAAGTACAAGGGATCACTCAACGAGTGCCCTATTGCCCTCAAGCTGTGTTCAAGTATCAAGTACAAGGGATCACTCAACGAGTGCCCTATTGCCCTCAGGCTATGATGAGCTCGTCTTCTGGAACACGAGCCAGAAAGTGTATTTGGCAAAGATGGTGCCCACGCAAGGTGGGTGCCTAGCCGGGACAAATAGTACAAGTATGTAGAGAAGCTACGCAATCACGATGAGTATTCAAGCATGCAATGACATGAGTAGATATTCGCGTACCGTTAATTGTATTTAAACGTGACAAGCAAAATGCTATGACATGAACATATTCGCGTACCGTTAATTTAAATTAAACATGGCAGTTAAAATGCAATAACAGTTAAGGATGCATGGATGACATGAACAGTTAATTCGCGTACCGTTAAGGGAAAGTAAACGTGACATACAAGCATGATGAGGGTGACGGACCAAGCTTCGTTGTCAAGCTAGGTCAATGGCGTCTAAACGGCTATCCTTTCACCGTCTAGTCTCTTTTACGCTAAAGCAAGGTAAATGGCCTAAGACATGGCCCAAATCAAGGGATGCAAGTTTCACTTGCCTGATACCGGGATTGACGAGCAATGAAGATCGTCACACAAGCTAACTACGGAATGGACCACTGTTATGGAAAAACAATCATTAGCACAATGATTCTAAATTGATTTCTTATTAGAACCCTAATCATCTAATAATTCATTTTATTAGGGTTTCACAATGTCAATGTGGGTTATGCTAAAACTAAAGGAATCGAGTATTACCGTGTAGAGAACGGGAGAATAACGCCGAGCAACCACGGCGACGGAAGAAACGCTCCAGGGAACCTAGGGTTCAGATCTGGAAATGATTGGAGAAGTTTGGAGAAATAGGGTTTTGGGGGATTTTGGGGATTTGATGGAGATTTGGGGAAGATGAGAGGTGGAATGAGTTGAGGGAGGGTTTGGATGATGGAGGATGAGCTTGGGAAGAAGGATTAATGGTTTGAGGGAGATGGGGGCTCAATGGGGGAGAAATTAGGGTTTTAGGTCGTGAGGGAGGAGAAGAAAACGTTTGGAGGGGTATTTATAGAGTTTGGTGGCGGCTAGGGCAAAACTAGGGTTTCTTGCGCTGCTTAGTCGGTCAAAGAACAACTGTTGACCGACTAGTTTGAGATCTAGTCGGTCGGTTGACCAACGCAGACCGACTAAGTGTAAACAGTAACTCCAGTCGAAAACCTGAACTAAGAGTTAGTCGGTCCAAAAACAACTACTGACCGACTAGTTTGAGATCTAGTCGGTCGATGAACGTTCTTAGACCGACTAAGAGTAAACAGTAACCAGTGTCAAAAATAGTTGATGAGTTAGTCGGTTAAAGAAGCATTGCCGACCGACTAGTTTGCAACCTAGTCGGTCAACCAACGTTCTTAGACCGACTAACGATAAACAGTAACTCCAGAATAATTTAGAAAGCCAACTAGTCGGTTCAAGAAGGTTTGCCGACCGACTGGATCGTCATCTAGTCGGTCGGTGGCCCTTCTTACACCGGCTAATTAGCACCAAAAGTTCAGATATGGAGCGCGGAGCCCCGGGATCGATTCCTAAGACTCCTAGGCTTGATCTAATAGTAAGATACAACCAGTATGGAGCCCATCATGAATGACTTACTCCGAAATCGACGATCCTAAGGAAGAAACAAGAAAACACGACGAAACGATCGAAAATGAAAGTTACGGAGACGAAAACCACACATGAGGAGAAAATCCACCAAAACATATATTATAATATAATAAATCCAGATACATGAAAACCAGTCGTTACATCCTCCCCAACTTAAGAAAAATTCCGTCCTCAGAATTTCCAAACACTCACGTGTCCGGAAACAAAAGTGGGAAACGCTCTCGCATCTCATCCTCATTCTCCCAAGTAGACTCTCCAGGCGAGCCGTGTCACCACATCACCCTCACAAGATTGACAATCTTGTTCCGAAGCGATTTCTGACACCTGTCCAGAATCTGCACTGGATGCTGGTCATACGTCAAATCTGGGCGAACGGTAATCTCCGAAAAATCCACCGCATGAGATGGATCGCCAATGTATCGACAAAGATGCGACACATGGAACACATTGTGAACTCCCTCCAAAGACGGCGGCAAGGCTAAGCGATAAGCTACCTCGCCAACCCTCTCCAAAATGTCAAACGGTCCAATGTATCGTGGGCTCAACTTCCCTCGCTTCCCAAAACGAATCACACCACGATTCGGGGAAATCTTCAAGAACACATGGTCGCCCGGCTGAAACTCTAAAGGACGACGTTTAGCATCCGCCCAATGCTTAAAACGGTCCCGAGCAATTCTCAACCTCTCCGGAATGTTCCTGACAATATCCACGGCCTCCACGATCATCTCAGGTCCCAACAGCTCCCGATCACCAACGTCATCCCAACTCAATGGCGATCGACATTTCCTCCCATAAAGAGCGGCGAAAGGCGCCATGCCAATACTCGCCTGGAAGCTGTTGTTGTAAGAAAACTCCACCAGATGTAGATGGTCCTCCCACGAACCCTTGAAATCCAACATACATGCCCTCAGCATGTCCTCCAAGATCTGAATCGTCCTCTCAGACTAGCCATCCGTCTTCGGATGGTACGCCGTGCTGAGACTCAGACGCATACCCAAGCTCTTCTGCAAACTCTGCCGGAACTACGATGTGAACCTCGTGTCCCTGTCCGACACGATGCTCACGGGGACTCCGTGAAGTCGCACAACCTCCTGTACGATTCACATTACATCACTATCCAAACTAGAAAAAGGAAATAAAAATGGAGGGTAAAAGAATTTTACCTCCATATATCTCCTCGCTAGCGCCTCAGTGGACTGTCCCACTCGGAATGGAATAAAGTGCGTGGACTTGGTCAATCGATCCACGATCACCCAAATCGCGTCATTCTGCTTCGGACTCCGAGGTAGTCCAGTTACGAAATCAATAGTGTTGTGTTGCCATTTCCATTCCAGAATCGGAAGCGGTTGTAGCAACCCGGCCGTACGCTGATGCTCCGCCTTCACTTGCTGGCAAACCAGACACTTGGCCACACTCCGAGCCACACTCCTCTTCATACCATGCCACCAATAATTCAGACGAAGATCCTGGTACATCTTGGTGCCACCAGGATGCACATAATACTGCGAACTGTGTGCCTCCACCATCAACTCCTCTCTCATATCTCCAGCTGGCACACACAACCTGGCTCCAAACCTCAGCGAGCCATCCTCATGAATCAAAAAGTCACTCCACAGACCGGCTTCCACCTGCTCCCAAATCCTCACCAGCTTCGGATCCTCAGCCTGGCCAGCCTTAATCCGGTCCACGATCGTCGACTATACCTGCATGTACATCAACGAAGAAGCCTCCCCAGGAAGAACAATCTCAACACCAGACTCGCAAAAATCCTGCTGTAATCTCCACTGCGAGGTCAAAATCATCACCGCTGGAAGCCTACTCAGCGCATCAGGAACCACATTCACCTTGCCAGGGTGAAACTGCAAATCAATATCATAATCCGCCATAAGCTCCAACCATCGACGCTGTCGCATGTTGAGCTCCTTCTGAGTGAAAATATACTTCAAGCTTTTGTGATCGGTGAAAATCTTCACCCTCTCACTCAGCAGGAAGTGCCTCCAAATCTTAAGAGCAAACACAACGGCAGCCAACTCCAAATCATGCGTCGGGTAATTCTTCTCATGAACCTTAAGCTGACAAGACGCATACGCCACAACATGCCCGTGCTGATGCAACACACAACCGAGACCCTTGCCAGAAGCATCGCAAAAGATCTCAAATCCACCTCTGCGATCAGGCATGACAAGAATAGTGGCAGTCGTCAACCTCTCCCTCAGAACACCAAAAGCACTCTCACAATCACACGACCAAACAAAAGGAACATCCTTCCGCGTCAACCTGGTCATCGGCTCAGCAATACGGGAAAAGTCCTTAATGAATCGCCGATAGTAACCAGCAAGCCCAAGGAAACTCCGAATCTCAGACGCTGACGATGGAACGGGCCACTCTCTGATGGCCCTAATCTTCTCGGGATCCACTGAAATACCATCTCCAGTCACCACATGCCCGAGAAAAGCAACTCTATCCAGCCAAAACTCGCACTTCGAAAACTTAGCATACAAACGATGCTTCCTCAAGATCTCCAACACCGTCCTTAAGTGTGAGGCATGCTCTTCCTCTGACTTCGAATAGATCAGAATGTCGTCAATAAAGATAACGACAAACTTATCCAAAAAGTCGTAGAAAATCAGGTTCATCAGATTCATGAAAACTGCGGGCGCGTTAGTTACGCCGAAAGGCATAACCACAAACTCATAGTGTCCATACTTCGTCCTGAACGCTGTCTTCGGAACATCATCCTTCTTCACCTTCAACTGATGGTAACCACTTCTCAAATCCAATTTAGAAAACACCCTCGAACCTCCAAGCTGATCAAAAATATCATCGATGCGAGGCAACGGGTATTTATTCTTGATGGTCACCGCATTCAACTCCCGATAATCCATGCACATGCGACGCGCACCATCCTTCTTCTTCACCAACAGCACCGGTGCTCTCCATGGGGACACACTAGGATTGATGTAACCCTTCTGCATAAGCTCATCCAACTGCCTGCGCAACTCGTCCAACTCTGCTGGCGCCATACGATATGGTGCCTTTGAAATGGGCTGTGCACCTGGGATAAGATCAATAGAAAACTCCAAAGCTCGATCAGGCGGCAATCCAGACATCTCCTCGGGGAAGACGTCACCAAAATCTCGCACTACAGCTGGCCACTCTAACTCCATCTGCATAGCCACGACATCCACTGGTCTGGCCCGAAATCTGACCGGACCTAGCGAACTGCTACCACGACTGAACTCAAATACCGGATGTCTGGGAATCTCGAACACCACCTTCTTTCTCCGACAGTCAATCGTAGCATAGAAGCTCGCAAGCCAATCCATCCCAAGGACCGCATCGTAATTGATGATGTCGTGGACAATGAAATCAGCACAAAGCTCACGTCCACAAACCACCAACGGGCAAGAATTGCACCCACGATGCACCGAGACTACACCGTTCCCTGTGACGATATTCCAACTCTTAGGGAGAGAGGACGTCGACAAGGAATGCTTCTCCACGAAGCTCCGGGCCAAAATGCACATCGACGCACCAGAGTCAAAGAGGACTCGTGCAGGAAACGTGCAAACCAAAACCACACCTAGCAACCAATCTAACAATCAAATCCTATTCTAGTAACAAGCATGAGCAAGCAACCAATAAAATCAACAATCAAACTAAGGAAGAAAATAGCTAGAATGAGCGTTACCTGTAATAACCTCATCCACGGACATGCTCTCCTCCTCAGTCATCAGAAAGGCCTGCCCTCTCGGCGGAACAGCCTGCCGAAAGGCCTGTCTCTGTGGAACAAGAGGCGCTCCACGTCCAACGGGCACAGGAGCTCGCTGCTGCAACGGCTGTGCTGCAATAGGAGCCCGCCAAGGCTGCTTCGACTTCAGACACTCCCTGATGGTGTGGGCAGGATCTCCGCAGACAATGCACTGTCCTAGAAACCTCCTACACTGATCCCTGAGGTGTCCAGTCTTGCCGCAGAAATGGCAAGTCTTCAGAATAGGCCCTCCTGGCCTCTTGAACTGCACCGGATGATTAGGCTTGAAACCAGGCCTAACCACCGCCCTGGCCTGCTCCATAGGCCTCTTCCCAGCACCGGAAAAAAGTCCCTTCCTCTGGTTCAAATTCAACTCTTGCTGCCTCGCAGCAATCAGAACCTTCTGATATGTCTCCAGGTCAGAAGAGGTCACAAAGCTCTGAAGCTCCAAGGCAAGTCCCTGAAGAAATCGCTGAGCTTTTTCATCGGCATCTTGCACCATCTTTGGAGCAAACCGACTAAGCCTCATGAACTCCTGGTGGTACTGATCCACCGACAAGCTCCCCTGCTTCAGATCTATGAAGCGCTGCAGCATCACCTGCCTAGCAGCCTTCGGGAAGAACTCTCCATCAAATCTGGACTTGAAGGTAGCCCAAACTATCGGCTCCACCAGCATCTTCTCTTCAGCATCCCACCAATTTCTGGAATTGTCCTTCAGCTGTCTCTTAGCCAGATCAACCCATCCAGCCGGGTTAATCTTCGCCATTGCCAGGTTATCCTCAACGTTCCGAATCCACTCATCGGCAGCCAGAGGACCCTCAGACCCATCAAAATATGCGGGACCCAGCTCCCGAAATTGCTTCGCTCCCGGCTCGGAGCGAGGGGCATCCGGAAGAGCCCGGGCAGCTCGAGCAAGTGGAGCATTCTGGACTTGCAGGAGCACGCCCTGCTGCACTTGCATCATCTGAAGCATCATCCGCATCATCTCTCCGTTGGTGGGTTCCCGCTCAGGCTCCTCATCATGATGGAGTGCACCACTACCCCCACCACGGGTGAATCGCCTTCCTGCCATCTAATGACACAGAAAACGAAGCAGATTAGACTCATAGCTTATGACTCGGATATCGAACTTATTTGTTGGACTATCTTATAGTATTATTGTTATCCCTGATAATTGAAGTTACAGAGGGACCTGCATGGGCCACCACTAAAACCTGTCACGCCCCGCTTCCCTAAAATGGAGGCGAGACGTGAGAAGGTCCGCTCAAACGTGGAGCTGTGAAGCTGCACGCCTGATAAGCGTCAATTTAGTATAAGCAGGTCCCTGTAATCGCAAAAGGAACAACAACAATAATAATAATAAAGAGACGGATATGAAAAATCAATCCCAAAGTTTGTCCACAAAATATTCAACATCACAGAAAAGCCACCAGGCTAACAGGAAAGAGTCTAAGGCCCAGAACAAGGCCAAACAAAAGCAACACAAACATAACAGAGTATCAACTAGGTGCCACGCACCGACAACTAGGCAGTCTAACAAAAGAAGCTAAACGAAAACACTAAGACTGATCCCCAGTGTCAACGTAGTCCTTGATCAACGCGGGTCCTGACTCAGCGTCAGCGAACACCACGTCCTCAGCAAGTAACTCAGGCTCGGGCTCTAACATGTGTCACCCAAAAGAGAAAAGGGGCACATGTCAGCAAGTCGGAAGACTTGTGCAAGGAAACGGAAAGAAAGGTAAACTAGCAACCTAGCAGTTAAAGTATGGTGCATGACAAGTAAGGTAAGGTGGTAACAAGTAGAGTAAGGTAAAGTGCAAGTAGCAAGTATCAAGTAGTAGGGGTGACATGTAATGTCAAGTAACAAGTAAAGTACAAGGGATCACTCAACGAGTGCCCTATTGCCCTCAAGCTGTGTTCAAGTATCAAGTACAAGGGATCACTCAACGAGTGCCCTATTGCCCTCAGGCTGTGATGAGCTCGTCTTCTGGAACACGAGCCAGAAAGTGTATTTGGCAAAGATGGTGCCCACGCAAGGTGGGTGCCTAGCCGGGACAAATAGTACAAGTATGTAGCGAAGCTACACAATCACGATGAGTATTCAAGCATGCAATGACAAGAGCATATATTCGCGTAACGTTAATTGTATTTAAACGTGACAGGCAAAATGCTATGACATGAACATATTCGCGTACCGTTAATTTAAATTAAACATGGCAGTTAAAATGCAATAACAGTTAAGGATGCATGGATGACATGAACAGTTAATTCGCGTACTGTTAAGGGAAAGTAAACGTGACATACAATCATGATGAGGGTGACGGACCAAGCTTCGTTGTCAAGCTAGGTCAATGGCGTCTAAACGGCTATCCTTTCACCGTCTAGTCTCTTTTACGCTAAAGCAAGGTAAATGGCCTAAGACATGGCCCAAATCAAGGGATGCAAGTTTCACTTGCCTGATACCGGGATTGACGAGCAATGAAGATCGTCACACAAGCTAACTACGGAATGGACCACTGTTATGGCAAAACAATCATTAGCACAATGATTCTAAATTGATTTCTTATTAGAACCCTAATCATCTAATAATTCATTTTATTAGGGTTTCACAATGTCAATGTGGGTTATGCTAAAACTAAAGGAATCGAGTATTACCGTGTAGAGAACGGGAGAATAACGCCGAGCAACCACGGCGACGGAAGAAACGCTCCGGGGAACCTAGGGTTCAGATCTGGAAATGATTGGAGAAGTTTGGAGAAATAGGGTTTTGGGGGATTTTGGGGATTTGATGGAGATTTGGGGAAGATGAGAGGTGGAATGAGTTGAGGGACGGTTTGGATGATAGAGGATGAGCTTGGGAAGAAGGATTAATGGTTTGAGGGAGATGGGGGCTCAATGGGAGAGAAATTAGGGTTTTAGGTCGTGAGGGAGGAGAAGAAAACGTTTGGAGGGGTATTTATAGAGTTTGGTGGCGGCTAGGGCAAAACTAGGGTTTCTTGCGCTGCTTAGTCGGTCAAAGAACAACTGTTGACCGACTAGTTTGAGATCTAGTCGGTCGGTTGACCAACGCAGACCGACTAAGTGTAAACAGTAACTCCAGTCGAAAACCTGAACTAAGAGTTAGTCGGTCCAAGAACAACTACTGACCGACTAGTTTGAGATCTAGTCGGTCGATGAACGTTCTTAGACCGACTAAGAGTAAACAGTAACCAGTGTCAAAAATAGTTGATGAGTTAGTCGGTTAAAGAAGCATTGCCGACCGACTAGTTTGCAACCTAGTCGGTCAACCAACGTTCTTAGACCGACTAACGATAAACAGTAACTCCAGAATAATTTAGAAAGCCAACTAGTCGGTTCAAGAAGGTTTGCCGACCGACTGGATCGTCATCTAGTCGGTCGGTGGCCCTTCTTACACCGGCTAATTAGCACCAAAAGTTCCGATACGGAGCGCGGAGCCCCGGGATCGATTCCTAAGACTCCTAGGCTTGATCTAATAGTAAGATACAACCGTTATGGAGCCCGTCATGAATGACTTGCTCCGAAATCGACGATCCTAAGGAAGAAACGAGAAAACACGACGAAACGATCGAAAATGAAAGTTACGGAGACGAAAACCACACATGAGGAGAAAATCCACCAAAACATATATTATAATATAATAAATCCAGATACATGAAAACCAGTCGTTACAATTGTGCTGCAACTTATTGTGTGGCATGCCTTTAATTATTTTTTTAATACATCGGAAAGGGCCTTTAATTCTTTTGAGTTTGCTTCCTTTTGAATTATTATGCATGTGGGTCCCATTCTTTTGAAGTCCCATTTGAGGTTGCTTGGAAAATAGCCCACCCGCAACACATTTTCTACGTTAACAAAAATTGTAAGGTCTGTGCCTCACATTTTCCTCAATATTTGGCTATGGAAAACTTTAAATAACCCATGCCCTCAAAAAGCATCTGCTTAGAGTTGGAAAAATTAAATTATTTTGGCTGTGGAAATGCGTAGTAACAAAAAGGTCCCATAATTTTTGACTGTGGAAATTGTAGTATCCTGTCAAAACAAGGACGTTAGGATCGAATAATAAAGTAGATACTTACGCTTGTGTACGTGGCACCATAATCTCTGAACTTAGCTCTCGGATTCGCCACAACGGTCGGTACTTCGTCACGGAGGATCGAAGCAGAGTTTCACTGCCTAAATCTCTATTTAGAAGAGGATTTTAATGGAAGGGAGAAGAAGAATACAAGTTGCCTTATGCAAACTTATGGCATGGTTCGATTAGTGTAAATGCCTTACCCTTGTGTCCTATTTATAGGCTTTAGGGGTAGTTATTGTATGAAATAACTAAATATAAGCTTATTAGCATATATTAGCACACTTACTTATCCTCTTCTTCATTCACTTATCAAGTGCCTTTATGCACTTATAAAGTGACTTTTTCCACTTATCGAGTGGTCCTTTTCACACGAGAAAAGGTTCCATTCGTGCACGCTTTTATGCACGTGACATCTGAAGTCCGTATTCCCTCATACATCCACTCATGGGTGTATTCATGTCATCCATATCCAACATCTCACACTCACACTTGAGGGGATTGTAAGGAAACATCTATTCCTTTAACTCTTCTGTTTATCATACTGAGAAATAGGCCGTGTGACCGTTATGTGCATAGAGTCCGCTGTTTGTGCACTTGTTAGAGATACACAACACTCCTCGAGGTGCAAAAGTTGAGTAGATTAACGTATGTTTTACCCGAGATTATTTCTTCACATTTCTTATACTTTATATTCAACAATTGAATCCCATCTGGATTACAATTGGCTGGCCAGCTTTGAATCTTAAAAGTCCAAATGTGAATATGAAATTAATCTTCCTCTTCTTGCGATCCTTTCGATCTTGACTTGACGTGCTTTTCTAACATGCCCCGCCGGACCGAATTGACCATAGTCCATAAGCAACATGCTAAGATAGCAATCACCCAGTCAAATCTAAAGGAACCAATTAGAGTCCATAAGGGTAATGAGTTAAGACCCATGTGGTCTTTAGGTCTCACATAATAGTAAACACAATTACTATTCTAACCCAATGGTCAAAATGCATACGTAGTATGAATACGTATTACAACATCACTCCTTTCCCCTGGAGCGTATGTCTTAATGATGTTGTAAGGATGATGATCATACACCACAATGTCTGATTTTGAGTCCCTTTTACTACTCAAACAATCTTCTGGACCCACATCCCGCATAAGACAGATAAGATTTAAGAATCCTATTAGATCTTTTGTAAGCATCCATATGATGCAGATCTTTCATACGACCATTTTGTTTAATTCATGACTCTAAATCATCCGTCTGACGATTTTGACTTTAAACAGGTCTCATCTTTATGTTATCTGTCTGATATAATAAAGGCGGTTGCTCATGTGAGAGAGTCAACCTCAATCTGTCCGACATACTAGAAAATATCGCTGAGATTTTAAAATATACACAAACATTTTCTAGAAACTTATATGCAATGTTGAAAAAGAACTTATTCTTTTATTAAATTTGATCCTTTACATACATGGGAATTTACATTGGTACAACTCAGCTCTTACGCAATCCTTGAGATAATAAGTGTTTGTAAAACACATCTCTGGGGATCGCCTTCGTAAGTGGATCCGCTATCATCTCATGCGTAGATATGTACCTTATGTCTACCTTCTTGGTCTTATCATAGTCTTTTACAAATTTGTAGCAGATATCTATGTGTTTGGTCTTACAATGGAATTTTGGATCTTTGACATAGGCTATAGATGCTTGACTGTCACTGTGTATTGGTACAGCACCTGAGTCACTTGCATCAATTAGCCTGTCTATGAACTTCCTAAGCCAAACAGCCTCTTGGACTGCCATGCTAAATGCTACAAACTCGGCTTCCATAGTTGAAAGTGCGATGCAAGATTGTTTCTTGCTACTCCAGGATATTGCACCAGATCCGAGTAGAAAAACATATCCTGAGGTTGATCATCGCTCATCGAGATCACCCGCCCAATCAGCATCAGTGTAGCCTTCGAGCCTCAAGGCATCTCTTTGATAGCATAAAGCATAGTCCGCAGTTTCTTTGAGATACCGCATTATCCTCTTAACTGCTTTCCAGTGTACTTGCCCTGGATTGGATTGGTAACGACTTACCATTCCAACGGCAAAACAGATGTCCGGTCTTGTACACATCATAGCGTACATAAGACTACCAACTGCACTGGAATATGGAACTTTTTCCATAATTTCCTTTTCCTTTTGGTTCTTTGGACACGATTTCAGACATAAATTATCGCATTTGCTTATAGGAGTATCAATGGACTTGCAGTCCTGTATATTAAAACGTTCTATAACCTTCATTATATAAGTCTCTTGTGAAAGAGAAAGAAGTTTCTTCGAACGATTCCTTGAAATCTTAACTCCAAGGATATATGCGGCTTCTCCCATGTCTTTCATCTCAAAAACTGATGAAAGTCAAGCCTTGATATCCATCACAAAGCCCTTGTCATTTTCGGCTATTAAAATGTCATCTACGTCTAGAGACATAATAACATACTTGCTTTTAATCCTCTTGATATATACACAGTTATCTTCATCAAGCATGGTAAAACCATTTGATAAGACAACTTCTTGAAATTGTATATACCATTGCCTCGAGGATTGTTTAAGTTCATATATGGACTTACGAAGTTTACAAACCTTATGTTCGTTTCCTTCTTTCACGAACCCTGTTGGTTGTTCCATATAGATCTCCTCGTCCAATTCTCCATTGAGAAAGGCAGTCTTTACATCCATCTGATGTAATTCGAGGTCTAAGCAAGCTACCATAGCCAGAATCAGGCGAATCGAGGTAAAACGAATAACATGTGAGAAGGTCTCTTCGTAGTCTATCCCTTCCTGTTGCGTAAAACCTTTCGCGACAAGGCGAGCTTTATATCTGTCTATAGAGCCATAAGTCTTATGCTTGATCTTGAGAATCCATTTGTTCCCAATAGCTCTCTTCCTCTGGGTAAGTCAACTAAGTCCCAGACTTGGTTAACTTTCATGGATTCCAACTCCTCCTTCATCGCTTCCATCCATTTGTCTTTTGCAGGGCATGATACGGCCTGTTTGAAAGTAGCAGGCTCGTCATCATCTTGTAGTAAAGTCATAAAGGTTTGCGGAAATTCATCCTCAAATCTTAGAGGAGCCAACCTTGTACGACTACTACGTCGTATTTGAGATTCTTCAAGTCCTTGTTGACTCGAATTTAGATCAATTCTAATATCACTCCCACTTGGAATGTCGTTAGAAATGCTCCCACTTGGATCATTATTCCCGTATGGAATAGGATTCGCATCATTCGTATCATCCATTGGTGAAGGTTGAAACGTATTTTCGCCTTCACCAAGAATTCTCCCACTCGAATGAGGTAATCCTTCTTGATCATTAATCTCAAATAGAGATAAGTCCTGACTTATCTCGCCCTATCTTGGAAACTCATTTTCCAAGAAAGTGACATCCCTCGACTCAAATTCAATTAGACCTCCATTGTCTTCCTGACCTATGAAAACATAACCTTTGGAGTTTTCTGCGTATCGTATAAAGATTCATTTCCTTCCCCGTGGCCCAAGTTTGCCATACTTATGGGAGCAAATATGTGCATAGGATGCACACCCCCAAGGTTTCAAAATGTTAAAGTCAGGAGACCTTTGGTTCCACAACTCATAAGGAGTGGAGCTAACTGATTTTGAGGGTACGCGGTTCAAGATGAAAGCAGCCGTCAATAATGCATCACCCCAAAAGGTGATTGGCAAGTTAGCTTGCGCCATCATTGAACGGACCATTTCCATCAAAGTCCTATTCCTCCTTTCAGCAACACCATTTTGTTGAGGAGTATAAGGCATAGTCACCTGATGAACTATGCCCTTTTCATCACAAAGTTCCTTAAAACTTGCGGATTGATATTCACCGCCTCTATCGGTTCGCAAGACCTTAATCTTGCGATCTAATTGATTTTCCACCAAACTCATATAGTTTTTAAAGCAGGTTAATGCTTCACTTTTGTGGGATATCAAATAGATATGACCGAATCGGGTGAAGTCATCAATAAAAGTGATGAAATAGGACTTCCCGCGTCTTGTCTTGACATTCATCGGACCACATATGTCTGAATGGATAAGCTGTAATGGAACCTCGGCCCTTGTGTCGGTTCCAAACGGCTTGCGACAAGATTTCCCTACAAGGCAATGTTCTCAAGTCGACATTTAGACCTTTGAAACATTGGATAGAAGGCCACGTTTAGCAAGTCTATCCATACGCGTTGGTCCAATGTGACCAAGCCTTGCGTGCCAACAAATTATATCTGACTCATAAGTCGAAGAATTTGCAACAAGGAAATTTTCATTACAAAATGAAGAGTCATACATTGTATTTAATACAATAAATCCTTTAAATACATACCCAGAACCAATAAGAGTATTATTACAAAACAAGTCCACTTTACAATTTTGAAAGAACTAGCTATAACCAAGACCCATTAACACGACCACAGATATAATATTCCTTCGAATATCTGGAGCGAAGAGGACATCATGTAGTAAGATAGTGCGGTCGTTGTGCAAGACGAGCTTGCAAGTCCCAACGCCTTTCACTTCAACATGTGTGTTGTTTCCTACATATATCCACTTTGTTCCTTGGGGTATCCGGTGATACTCCACGAAGGACCGTCTGTCCTTTGCTATGTGGTCGGTGGCACCTGAATCAATTATCCAAAATGGATTAGATTCTACAAGAAATATTGAACTAGAAACACATATGTAACTAATATTACAAGTTACCTTGTCATCTCCATCCGTACAAGAACGGGCATAGTGACCTAATTTATTGCACTTGAAGCACTTGATCCTCTTCAAGTCTTTCGTCTTGTGCCATTTCTTGTGTCCACCCTTATGTTTGGGTTTCTTGGTAGACTCCGGTTGCTTATTACGTTCATTAGTAAACTTCGAACGATCTTTCCGTTTCTTTCCCCCGTGTGAGGAACTAGCAACCATGTGCACTTCTGCACTTGGATTGGCAGCCACAAGCCGCTCTTCCTCTAACTCGAGGTGCTTTGAAACATCGCTGAAGTTCTTGATGCTCTCATTATAAGTGAGATGCATCTTCATTTGGTCCCACCCATTTGGCAGGGAACATATGACTGCTTGGATTTGTTGCTCATCAGTGAGCACATGGCCTGCATCCTTTAACTCTGAGATTAGATTCGCCATATGTCGCAGATGTTTCCCCATGGAATGATCTGGACGTTTCTTGTATGAATCAAATCTTATAGTTAAAGAACAGAGTTTGGACACCGATGTGCCGCCAAACTTCTCCTCAAGCTTTGACCATATTTCCATGGCTAGGTCATGCTCTCGGAAGATGCGCATTATGTCATCGGCCATACTGGACAATAACGTAATGCGAGCTATCTTGTTCTTCTGAGACCAAGCATCAAAAGCTTCCTTGTCTCGTCTGTGTTGGGCCGTAGAGCCCGACTCAGGTTCAATCATCTTGTTCTTCAGAGTTTTGAGCACATCTTGCTCCTCTAGAACGTATTGTATCTTGATGGACCATAGTTTGTAATTATCACCGTTGAGTTTTTCACCGCTGTTTAACTCAGCGACGATGTTCTTTGAAGCGGAAGACATTTTAACTTTAAAATGCTGCAAAAGACACAAAAAACCGAAGTTTCGATCAAAAAATCATTGCATAAAATTCTTATACATAGATATCACTCCCACTTGGAATATCCCACTTGGAATGATATCATTACATTTGATAAGTTACTTTCGAAAAATATTAAAGATGTTGCACTAAAATCGGAAAGGTCTCTACGATTCCAATCACCATCTAAAACAAATTTCAATATTTCCCCCTCACTTATCAAACGATAGTACTCTTATAGTACTTCGCAGCGGAAAAGCGTATTTGAAAACGTATTTTTCAAAAAAAATATTTTCAACTTAGTACCCTTATGATACTAGCGAAATATTCAGTCGGTCCCGTATGGACCGGCCATGCAGGTGACCGAGGCCAAAACCGCCGGCACCGTAGGGCTTCTCGGCATGGCCATGTTCCCTCGGCTGGCCGAGGCCGGCTAATGCCGGCCAAAAATTCCTCACTGGTCGGCCAAGGCCTCTGCCCTGGATGGCCAGGGGTCCTGGCCCCCGGCCAGGGCCTCTGCCCTGGCCGAGGCCGGCTAAGGGGGGACCTGGCCCTTCGGCCAGGGCCTCTGCCCTGGCCGGCCAGGGGCCTTGGCCCCTCGGCCAGGGTCTCTGCCCTGGCCGAGGCCGGCCAGGGCCGGCCAGGGCCTGGCCCTGGCCTCTGCCAGGGCCGGCCATGGCCCTGGCAGAGGCCAGGGTCGGCCAGGCCAGGGCGTTGGCTATGGCCTCTGCCAGGGCCGGCCAGGCCCTGGCCTCTGCCAGGGCGTCGGCCCTGGCCCTTGCCAGGGCCGGCCAGGCCGGCCCCTGGCCCTGGCCGAGGCCGGCTAGAGCCGGCCTGGCCATGGCCTGCCATGGCCCCTTGGACATGGCCGGCTTTGGCCTATATGGCCATGGACGGCCTTCCCCTTGCATGGAGTTGGCCGGACACCCCCCACCGGAGGGGTGGCCGTGGTAGTTATTGGCCGTAGCCAACCCCCTCCGCATGGAGAGGGGGGATGCATTGCCTCCATGGCCCATATGGCCATGGTGATCATGCACCAAAATCGTCATCTTCTCCGTTGAGAATAACCACCATCGTCTTCTCTGATGAGGCACCCGTTCGTCGATAAAACGGTTTTGCTTCAATGGCAGTGTGCCAAAAAATGAATAGAACGCGTTTTCAAGGCTGCAAACTTCACGCTCTACATGAAGAGAGTTCACATTCTCAATTGAATGGAGACTCAGCATCAATGAGGAGGGCGAGTTTGGCGAGATGAACGGTAAGTTCTTCCCGTCACGGAGAGTTTCTGCCATATCCGTAATGACAGAAGACCCTAACGTGAAAAGAACAACTATTGAATTCTCTCCATCATGATGCGTTCCTACCATATCCGTAATGGAAGGAGACTCATTCGTGAAAGAGACAACGCCGCGTTCATCGGTGAGACCGGGGCGACGGTTAGACCGGGGCGAACCCGTATGGCTCTGATACCAATGTAGTATCCTGTCAAAACAAGGACGTTAGGATCGAATAATAAAGTAGATACTTACGCTTGCGTACGCGGCACCGTAATCTCTGAACTTAGCCCTCGGATTCGCCACCACGGTCGATACTTCGTCACTGAGGATCGAAGCAAAGTTTCACCGCCTAAATCTCTATTTAGAAGAGGATTTTAATGGAAGGGAGAAGAAGAACACAAGTTGCCTTATGCAAACTTATGGTATGGTTAGATTAGTGTAAATGCCTTACCCTTGGGTCCTATTTATAGGCTTTAGGGGTAGTTATTGTAGGAAATAACTAAATATAAGCTTATTAGCCTATATTAGCACATTTACTTATCCTCTTCTTCATTCACTTATAAAGTGCCTTTATGCACTTATAAAGTGACTTTTTCCACTTATCGAGTGGTCCTTTTCACACAAGAAAAGGTTCCCTTCGTGCACGCTTTCGTGCACGCAACATCTGTGGTCAGTATTCCCTCATACATCCCCTCATGGGTGTATTCATGTCGTCCATATCCAACAGAAATCATCTGCTTGCCTCCATGGGGCTTTCAACAAAAGTTGTAAGTTCTTTTTTTCTTTGAATATTTAATGAAATCTGGAAGCTAGAAGGTTCCATGAGATTTTGGTCGTTCAATCTGGAAATTGTGCCTTGGAAACAGCCGCGGCTCTTGCTCTTCCCAAAATATGAAGAGTGCAGCGGGGCATTGAATAGGAAGGGAGTAGCAAGATCATTTCAACCAAAAGATTTCGCAAAAGATTTCGCCAAAACTCTTCCCCAAAAGATTTCGTAGGGCTATAGCAGAAAGATCATTTCAACCGCATCCCCTTGGCCTTGCTTCTCGCCACTGCCTCCTTCATCGCTACATTAACTATTTCTGGATTCATACTGATTTGATCTGAGCTCTTACTAATCTAAGCTCTTAAATGAAGATCCTGAGCAAAAGGAACTAAAAAAGGCGTGAAGGTGCGGATTTCTGAGCCTTGCCGAAGATTAAGGTGCTTGCCGAAGATCAAGGTGCCGATTTCTGCGGATTTCTGAGCCTTGCATGTTTCAAGGGAGAGAAAGCAAGGTCGAAGATCAAGGTGATTGGCGAAGATCAAGCTGACACCCAAACAAACGATACTTCACAGATTCTGCACGGATTCTGCAAGATGAAGACCAAGGTAACTCAAAAAAATCCATCAAATCCTCTGATTTCTCATAAAATCTGTTCTTTATCATTTTAATTTTATTATCATGCTGATGACTGATGAGTCCAGGGCTTGAATATCAACACTTTCAAAGATTACCCGCTTCTAGGTTGTTTCTGATTTTTTTTATTCCCTTTTAGATCCAGAATTTTGTGATGTATACATTTTTGATAAAATTTGATGACAAGTCTTTTTCGGATGATCAAAAGGGGCAACAAATTGTTGGGTCTGCTTCAAATGGGAGCCATGCTATAATTTTTGCTTTCTAAAGTGACGGTCTGATTCATCTCAAATGGGAAACACATTGATAACGGGTGCTTTCTAAGGTAAAAGGAAGAAGAAGAAGAAGAAGAAGAAGAAGAACGCCTATATGCCATAATTTTAGTTCTTTTATCAGTAAGAAGACATATTTGGACACAATAATTAGCGATCAATGGTTATTGTTGATAATGTTGTGTTTCACTTACAACAATGGATAGCAATGTTTGCGAGTGATATACTATTAACTATATTTTCTAGCTTGAAGTTGATGTAGATCTTCGTGGAGCCTCGACCGCAAGTACATCACCGCCCTCAACTCTCACGGTGGAGCCTCAGCCAAAGACCTCAGCCCAATGACATCTACGGTGGAGCCTGGGCCACAAGCACATCACCCTCCTCACCTCTAACGGTGGAGCCTCAGCCAAAGACCTCAGCCCAAAGTCATCTACGATGGAGCCTTGACCGCAAGCACATCACTGCACTCACCTCAGCCCCACCTCTCACAGCAGAGCCTCGGCCACATGCACATCACTGCCCTCAATGTCGCTGCATGCATAGTAATTGAACTCCCATCTTATTTCTCTTTAACTTTTTGGGGTGAAATTTTCTGGATTTTGAATTTTTGAGATGAGATAAATCCTAAAATTTGTTGCTTTTGGTGTAATTGATGTGAAAGACGGCATTTTGTTCATATACCCAGATAGTTGAATTGTTTTTGAACTCGCAGGAGGAGTCTCTAATGCATCAAATGATCAGGTAGCCTTCTTCCCTGTCAGTTAGGGTCGTCCAGTCTACAGTGGGCAGAGCTTCATGCTGATAGAAGTTAGGATTAGGTTGAGCAAGATTCTTTAACATTTTGAGTTCTCAAGAATAAGAAGGCTTGGCCCGGATCTGAAGGTACTCTGATACATGGGTTGTGCTTGACATTTTTCTACTTAAGTGGTAGTGCATTCAATATGTTTCCACTTCTACTTAAATTTTTGCAAGATTCGTTGTTTATTAAATATTTGTTTATTAAATTTGTGCATTCAATATGCTGATAAAAGTTAGGATACGGGTTTGTGCAAGATGCTTTGTTTATTAAATTTTTTCTACGGGTTGCAAGGAGTATAAACTTCCTCTATCAAATACATGTACAGGTTGCAAGGAGTGTAAACTTCACTTTTCACCTTCTCCGTATAGTCTTTTGTTTTTGCTTCCACATGGATGTGTAGAAAACTGATCACATTTCTATCTTAATTGCAGGTAACAATGTCTTTGTGTCGATTAACTAAGCTATATTATCCACATTTCTGATGCTTCCAAAGTGTGCATGAGCTTAGGGGCTTTTATTATCTATGTGACCGGTGCCCGCTGCGTGGCAGGCAAGGGGTTTAAATATTTGTAACCGCAAGCGCACGGTATTGTAGTGTGGCTTGGGGGTCGAACACAGGGAGGCTTGGATGTGCTTGTGTCAAGGAGGACCAAAATCACCCCGTGGGCGAGCTAGCCCGGACCGGATGATGGGTTGTCACGGTAAAGGAATGCAGGGTATAAACAATATGAAAATAAAAACCGGGACTCTGGTTTCGACCCCAACGAGCGACTCTCGCCGATACGGCCTACGTGTAGGATGGCGATCGGAATTAGGGTCTAATGGTGAGACGTTGCCTCTAAAAGTGGTACCGGCATCCCATGGGCCCGATATTCCGGTCGGTGCCCAGGATGATACGCCGGACTTCCCGGGTTCGATCAGTGGGCACTCCCGTGTCCATTAACACTGATCGACTCCGGGAGCACTAAGCTCGCAACGATAACTCCCAACGTCTCGTCCTGCCGCTCCCGCGCGCTAGGATTCGGCGTCTACACTAAGGGCGTGAGCTATGGCTAGGGAGTCGACCGCCAAGTTTATTCCCCCTTGGCCCAATGGTCAAAGGCGGTCTTTTTCCCGCCGATGACAATGAAACACCATGCGTAACCGTTAGATTCCTAATCCCTATCGATTTCCTAACCCTATGGATGCATCGGGAAGAGCCCCCGAAGGGGTTTCCACAAAAATCCCAGATTTGGGAACTACTCACAAAAATTCATTGAAAAGCGATCTAAATGAAAATTAACCGTTGGAATCATAATCGGACGATTGGAATGCGGAAGTATTAGAGTAATTAAGACAATACTAAAATTTGAGAAAGATCCGAAAACTTACAAAAGAACAATAATTACAGCCGTCACAATAGGAGAAAACAGTAAAAACTAGCAGCTCCCCCCTTTTCTGGAACCCTAGGGGTTCTATTTATAGACTCTCGCATCACCCGATCGGTTGACAAGTCAACCGATCGGGTGATCCGTTACAGATTATGAACAGAAAATGGCGAGCTTTCACCCGGTCATATGAACCAGTCGGATGAGTTCTTGGAGTGATCGGTTGGATCTTGGCGCCATCGGGTGAAGTGATCGGTTGGGTGCCCGTGTCTTCAGCTCATTAGCATCAGCTACAGATGAACCGATCGGGTGAGAGTCACCCGATCGGTTGGAATTTTGCTCGAAAAGACAGAGAACATGGCCCCCGCTGAACCGGTCTGTGAACCGGTCGGGTGACTTCCATTTGAGCTCCGGCTGAGACCGGGTGGTGCACGCGTGCATCACCCGATCGGTTGGAGATGACCAATCGACCGGGTGAGGGGCTGAAAGATGTATTCTTTGACGTTTGACCCCCTGGATCACGCGTGACTCCTCCCGTTACTCCGGGGACTTGAGATATCGTCGTTAAACGTCCCTTACACGGTCAATCTCTTGCAAACATGGATAAACAAAGAAAAGTGAAAGAAAACGAGAAAATACGAGAAAACGAATAAAAGACGGCGAAAAACACGGAGGAACACAAAAGAAAACGTGCGTGAATATATGAAATATAAACGCACGTCAAAATCCCCCAAGCTGAACTCTTCCTCGTCCTCGAGGAAGACGAGTGAGAGTAGGAGCTCGGAGGGAGAAAATAGAGAGGAAGAAAGAAAAAGAAAACTCTATATCCTAGATCGTCCGTCAGAGCCAACAAAATCAAAAACGACACACCAAGCAAGCAGACGTCAAATCACACCACTAAACCTAGGAAAACGAGTCCAAATAAGTGTCATGGGCCCACGCGGTGAAGCGCGAGTGAGTGCGGTCGTGTGCTAGCAAATGGTGTCGCTTTCTACAATGTGCTATGAGCTCATATACGCAAATCCAGGAAATGACCCAAATACCGATTCGAATTTGAAATTGCGGCGAATATTAGTTCAAGCATGCATGAGAAGAGTAAGAATAGAAGCGTATCATGCATCGGGGACTCCACAACTAGGGTTAAGGAAATCACGCCACTATAGCCTAGATACTAGCTAAAAAGTTCCTAAGCCAAGTGTTTTCGAAAACGATGGGGGTTGAGATGATGTGGAGTAGAACACTCGGTGCAAATTCTCGCCTTCCCTTTATTCTCGGTAAGTAGGAAAAAATATTCACACGGGAATTTTTTTGGGTTTTGGGCATTTGTATATTTTTTTTTGCTTTTGCTTTTCTTTTTTTCTTTTCTTTTTTTTGGATTTTTGGGTTTTTTGGCTATACACATGCGCACTCTCCCAAGTGGGAGAACGGTACACGACGAGGGGATTTGCACCAAGTAAAACAAAAAAGAAGTCGAAATCTAAACACTCAGGCAAAGGAAACTATTCTCGCTAAATAGAGCAGAGGCTAAGTGGGTTATCCTAGTCCTTAATTGTGGAATCCCGACGCATGCGAATTGAAATATACGATATAAATATAGCATGCATATAATGTAAGCAAGTACCGCATATTTAAATCGAAGCATGATAATCTAGGGGTCATTCCTGGACAGGTATATAAAGTAAAATCACCAAGTAGAAGCACATCAAATAGCTAGCCACGACGCACGACTCACAAAAAAGCTAAGTGGACCCACGATGCGTGAAATGCAAGAGGGCTCGAAATCCTAGGGTTAGTGAGTGTGATTATCGATGCAATGCTAGGTGTGTGTGATTTTGTGGCGATTCATCATAGGGTTCATCTCTAGGAGAAAGAGCTAAAAAGAAGAGAAGAGAGAAAAAAAGAAAAAATAAAAAACACGATGAAAACGACACAAAAACGAAAAAGAAGGTCTCAAATGACGCACACAGTGTGACTCCCCCAAGCTGAAGCTTGCATTGCCCCCAATGCAATATGAGCGAGTACGGGAGGGCAATGAAGATGGGGGGAATACGCACTGACACAAAAAGAAATGAAAACGAGGAAAACACAGAGATGAAACTGAAAATAAAGAAAGATCAAAATCAAAATCAAACGACACGAAAATAAAAATAAAACCACACGACACGACACTCAAAAAGTGAAAAACAAGCACACACACAAAAATGAGAAAAACAAACAAAACACGACAGCACACCAAAATAGACGTCCCCCAAGCTAGACCTGACAGTGCTAGCAAAATGATATGATCAATGAAATGCAGAGATATGCAAGGGGGAGTCAAAAACAAATAAGGTGAAATCAGAAAGCGAGAGAATGTGAGTCCTCGTCCTCCTCGGAAGAGGGTGGGATTGGGTGGTCGGGGGAGGCTGGGGGTGTGCGGAGAAGTGGGGAATGAGGCGGAGGAATAGGTGCAGCGGTGGTGTGAACAATGGGAGGGGTGTCGGTGGAGGTGGGTGGTGGTGGTAGGAAGGCGATCTAGGCGGTGGTGAGAGGAATAGAAATGGGGGAAGAAGATGCGGTGGTGACGGTGGTAGGTGGTGGTGGAAGAGATCTGGAGCGCACCGGTAATTTCCTCCGACGTACGTATGCAGTGATGGAGGAGGAAGGAGGAGGTAGCGTGGGTGCGATGGAAGTGGTCGGGAGGGGAGAGGTGGATACCGGGACGGGAATAGATGAGGGAGGAGAAGAATGTGGTGAGGGAGGTGATGGATGCGGGGATGTGTGGGAGGGTGGAGGAGAAGATCGCCGAGGTGGTGAAGGTGGAGGTGGTCCGTGGATATGAGTGAGAAGGCGAAGAATGGCGGCCACGTTCCTCTCGAGTGCGAGGAAACGTGGGTGAGTAAGAAAAGAGGACGGTGATGGGTCCGAGGAGGCAAAGGACATGGCGAGCTCACGAAGGGCAGCGACCTCCCTCTCTAGACCCAGACGGGCAGAGACCTGACGGCGAGCAAAAGATGTGGACTGACGTGAGGCAGAAGTGGTGCCGGCAGGTAAGGTCGAAGTGGTGCCGGCGGCAGTGGTCATGCCGGCACAGGAGACAAGGCCAGAAATGGCCGCAAAGAGGTGCTCAGACGTGATGGGTGCCGGAGCAGAAACAGGACGACTCGGGCCAGCCCCTAAATCTCCCCGAGACGTAGGGATATCCTGCTCGCCTAAGTGGGCGGCAGGGGATGGTGGTCTGCGTGCGTCTGCGGAAAGAAAAGGAAGGTTCAACCCCGCTAGGAAGTCGGGATCAGGTGGGAAGGTCCAATCTCCCACAAGAGCAATGGTCATGCGAGCGGGGTTGGGGAGAATGGTGTAAGGGGCTGGGGGGGTGGCCATAATTAAAGATGAAGCGGCCATCTGAGTGGGGTCTAATCATGTGGATGTGCCGCATGACATCAATATCAAGCTGTGAGGGTCATGCGGCAGTGGGAAGATTATTGGGGAGGGGAATATTAAATTGGTGGTAAGAGCAAATGATAGTAATGATGCCCCCACAACAAAACTTCCCCTTACCGGCCCGGCTGATCTCGAGTAGCTTGTAAACAAGCCAATCGCCGCCATGGATGGGGACGGTAGGGGCCCTGAAGCTAATCCCATCATCGTCCCGGACAAAAGGGAAAGTCATGGCCCAAAGGATAAAAAGGTCAGGGATAGTCACGGTGCCGGACTCGTCCCTAGGAAAAAATGCAGATGAAATGATCCTGTGGGCCAAACGAAACACGGGATGAATGATGGAGGAGGCCATGGCCCTTCCTCGGGCATAGTCATGGAGCAGAGTGAGGCGGAACCAGAATTGATCGACGTTAAACTCGGGCGTGTACCCGTAGTGTCGGATGGAGTCATCCCCAAGATTGGGGAAACCAAATATATCGTTAATTGTGTTCAAATTGGTGGTGACACTCCTGTTACGCACCCGAAATTTAATGATCGACCCGGACTCCCAAACAAGTGTAGAGAGAAATTCGAGGGTGAGTGCCGGATAGGATACGTCAGATGCATTAAGAAAGGCCAACCATCCTAAGTTAGCGAAAAGAGATTCGACCTCGGTGTAGACACCGAGATCGACAAGTGTTTGTGAGTGCGGGAACTTAGTAGATAGATGCCCCCGAGCATCGAGCCTACGGTAAAAATCCTTGTGCTCCTGGTTCCTAAAGATATACCCATGCGGGCCCAACATTGGGTCCACAGGGGGGATAACAGGCGGGGGAGGGCCAAGTGTCAGTGCTCGTGTGCGGGAAGGGGGACGTGTTTGTTTACGTCTTTTTCGAGACGGTTCCTCTTCCCAAAAAATCCCCTTCCCCTTATCCTTATCCTTAGCCATGTGTGAGTGTGCATGTAAGAATGAGTGCAAAAGCGATGAATGCACACTAACACAAGCAAAATGAGCAAGCACAATTTATAGGGCAAAAATAGAAATATGAACGTAGGAGCGAGTGTACCCAAGCGAAATGGCGAAGCTTGCTCGCAGATGTCCCCACACTGTGCAACGAGAGTAGCATGGACCCGCGGCGACCTCTTTCGGCAAGAATTTTCGAAATGGGGGTTGTTTGGGGGGAAGTAGGTCAGAAATTTGAAATGGAAGGAGAGAGAGAGTGAAGATGATGGAATGGTTGATGGAGGAGGTGGAGGAAAGGAGTATTGGAGGAGTGGAGGACGTGGGGGAGTGAGAATCGGTCGTTGGGGAGGAGAGGCAGGCGAAACGACGGTGACAATGGCGATCGGGCGATGATGAAAACGAACGGGTGGTCGGGGGTTTATATAGGGTTTTAAGTCGAACCGATCGGGTGACTTGTCACCCGATCGGTTGACGGTTAGGTCGAAAATTCTTGCCGAAGAAGTGCTACAGGCGAACCAGTCGGTTGACTTGTCAACCGATCGGTTGGCCGCTCCACTCATTTTCCCGAGAATTGAGGGCTGCTCACCCGGTCGCTTCAACCGATCGCGCTCAAACTCAACCGATCGGTTGATATTGCCCAAAAATTTCCCGAGAGTTCTCCCCAGCTCACCCGGTCTGTCACCCGGTCTCTTCATTCTTCAACCGGTCGGTTCATTTGGGGACAGATTTCGGCTTGTATCTGATACATCCCAACCGATCGGGTGAGTTATCAACCGATCGGTTGGGGCTTTGTTTCCTGCAAAAACCAACAGATTGTCTAAGTCCCTGAACGGATGTTGTCGCGGCTGATTTTATTTATAAAAGTAGATAAAATAAAGTCAAAAATAACGCTAAAAATGGGGGAAAAGTTTAGAGCATGGGTTGCCTCCCATGAAGCGCACTTGTTTAACGTCGTTGGCTCGACGCCCGTAAGAGATGTTCACGGTGGTTGATACGGGCGATGCCCGAAGTTCGGCATCTCTTCTTCATCGGAGCTTAAGGCCTTTGTAGTAGTCAGCGGCTGGAGAAAGATTTGCTCGACCACTCTCTCCTTGTTCTTGGGATCCGGGGGCTTCTCTTTCGTATTTGCGCTTCCCGCCATCTTCTTTAGGACCCGGACCTCGTCTTTAGTAAGGCCCATTGGTTCTTTCCCCGTTCTCCTCACATGAGGAGCCTTAGCGAACCCGGGAGGGGTCGTACTTGCTGCACTCGCTTTCCCAGCAGCATCTTTGCTCTTGGGGCCGTCTCGGTCTTCTGAATCCTCCAAGTCATCGGGAGGGTTTCTTAAGAGAATTTCCCAAGAGCTCTCTTCAGCATCTTTTTCTTCTTCTACCTCCAGCAAATTACACTGAGGGTCATCTGGGGAATCGGGGTACTACATGGACAACCCCAGATCAAATTCAACTCTTTCTCCGCTGACGTTTAGAGAAAGTTTTCCGTTCTTCACATCAATCAAAACGCCAGCAGTGGCCATGAAAGGCCTTCCCAGGATGATGGGGGTGTGTGTGTCTTCAGGCATGTCCATGACTACGAAGTCCACTGGCACATGCACCCCTTTTACATTAACGGGGAGGTCATCCACAATCCCCACCGGATATTTGACCGACCGGTCAGCTAGTTGTAGGGTCATACCCGTGGGCTCCAAATCACCCATTCCTATCCTTCTATACATCGACAAGGGCATCAAACTTACACTCGCTCCGAGATCGACGAGTGCACAGTGAATCTTTACTGCCCCGATCGTGCAAGGAATTGAGAAGCTCCCCAGGTCTTTGAGTTTCGGCGGATTTACCCTCTGGATGAGGGCGCTACATTCCGCCGTCAGCACTACTTTCTCCTTCCTAGACCCTCTAGTCACCAAATCTTTCAGGAATTTCGCATAGGAGGGGATTGTTTCGATTGCTTCTAGGAAGGGGATTTGCAAGCTCATGTCCTTGACCAGGGCGAAGAACTTGCCATATTTCTCGTCGATTTTGGCCTGAGCTAACCGTTGTGGAAATGGCACAACGGGTTTGAACACTTTCGGGCTCCCTTCCTCCTCCTTCTTCTTCTCTTCTTCAGAGACTCCCTCCGGAGTCATGGGACTTGATGACGAAGCACCGGCGTCGTTTGATTTTTCGATCGATCGCTCAACGACCAACGGTGCTTCCGGTCTGTTAGGGGGCACTCTAGTAGGGATTTGTGTCTCGCTTCTCAGAACGATAGCGGACACATTTGCGTGCTTGTGCACGAGTGCCGACGTTTGGGTTGCTCCCCTCGGGTTCACCTCCGGTTGTGGCGGCAATTGGTTTTGCGACCTTGAGAGGTTCGCCACTTGTAACCCCAGCTGGGTTACTTGGTCCGTGAGGGCCCACTGACCCATTTCCAGCTTTTGGTTGTTCTTCTCCTGGTTGGTTATATATTGAGTCAAGAGAGACTCAACCGGAGAGACGGCCCTCTGTTGGCCATACTGCTGCTGCTGCTGGATTGGCTGCTGATTCCTGGGGGCGTAAAATTGTTGCTGAGGTTGCTGCTGAAATGGTTGCTGCTGAACCTGACTCTGCTGTGGCCTAGCCGGCTGATATGTTTGTTGCTGCGGTTGCTGAGGCGGTGAGGTCTGAAATGGTGGCCGGTAACCAAAATTAGGGTGGTTCCGGTTGTTTGGAGAGTAGGCCGGGTTGGAATTGGTCCTTGGCGGATACAACGCATTTCTCGTTGGGTTGTAAAATAGTGCGCTCGCCTGATCCAACGGTGGTGAGATGTCACCACCGTCGAATTCCCCGAAGAATTCGGATTCTACCGCTGAAATTTGCTGTGTACCGACCCCACCGGCTCCTACCATTAGTGCGGAGATCTGGGTCGAAAGCAAGTCGAACTTGCTTGAAAGTTTGTCGACGTCCTCGACTCTGTGTATACCCCCAGACCTGGGTGTGGCCCTCTCGTCACACCACCGCTCATTGTTGGATGCCATATTTTCTAGAATATGTCCGGCATCTTCCTCGCTCCTAGACATGAAGGAACCCCCAGCCGTGGTGTCCATAGAAGATTTCAGGTCATCCCTCAGCCCATTGTAGAACAGATTAATAATCTGCCACTTCGGAAGCTCATGGTGAGGGCATCTTCTTTGCATTTCCTTATATCTCGTCCAAGCTTCATGCAAGGACTCGTGGCTGGCCTGGGAGAAGGAGGAGATCTCACTCCTCAACTTCATGGTCTTCCCCGGAGGAAAGAACTTCGTCAGAAAACCGTTGGAGAGCTTCTCCCAGGTATTGAAAGTGTTGGGGTCCTTCCCCCTAAGCCATTGCTTGGCTTTGTCTTGCAAAGAGAAGGGGAACAGCTTCAGACGGATCGCCTCAGTCGTGACACCATTAATCCGGAAGATGTCACATTTCTCCAAGAAGGAGTCTAGATGCTCGATCGGGCTCTCCATGGGTGCACCCGCAAACTGATCCTGCTGGATCCACGTCACCAGAGACGGCTTTAGCTCAAAGCTTTGGGCCGCAATAGCTGGAGAACGGATGGCGGAAGTCGACTCGATGGATGGCATCGAGTACTCCAACAGGGACTTGTGCGGCGGGGTGTTCTCCTCCATGGATTCGGGATCCTCTCTTCTTCGCTTCTCGGCGGCCAAACGCCTAAGGGTGGCGTTAATCTCTGGATCGAGGGGAATCAAGTCGTCGAGACTTCTTGAACTCCTGCGCATGAAAAACAACAAACAACCGTGAAGCGACAAGTGGGAAAGAAACAGATAAAATAAGAAATAAAAATAAGAGAAATAAAAAAGAAAAAGGAGAATGCGAAAATTATCGCGAGGTAGGGATAAGAGCTAGACACTAGGGTTCAAGAGATCCTAAAATAACAAACACGTTGCCTCCCCGGCAACGGCGCCATGAACTTGACCGGTGCCCGCCGCGTGGCAGGCAAGGGGTTTAAATATTTGTAACCGCAAGCGCACGGTGTTGTAGTGTGGCTTGGGGGTCGAACACAGGGAGGCTAGGATGTGCTTGTGTCAAGGAGGACCAAAATCACCCCGTGGGCGAGCTAGCCCGAATCGGTGGATGGTTGTCACGGAAAGGAATGAAGGGTATAAACAATAAGAAAATAAACCCGGGACTTTGGTTTCCACTCCAACGAGCGACTCTCACCGATACGGCCTACGGGTATGGATATCGATTGGAATTAGGGTCTAATGGTGAGACGTTGCCTCAGAAAGTGGTACCGGCATCCCATGGGCCCGATATTCCGGTCGGTGCCCAGGATGATACGCCAGACTTCCCGGATTCGATCAGTGGGCACTCCCGTGTCCATTAACACTGATCGATTCCGGGAGCACTAAGCTTGCAACGATAACTCCCAACGTCTCATCCTGCCGCTCCCGCGTGCTAGGATTCGACGTCTACGCTATGGGCGTGAGCTACGGCTAGGGAGTCAACCGCCAAGTTTATTCCCCCTTGGCCCAACGGTCAAAGGCGGTCTTTTTCCCGCCGATGACAATGAAACACCCCGCGTAACCGTTAGATTCCTAATCCCTATCGATTTCCTAACCCTATGGATGCATCGGGAAGAGCCCCCGAAGGGGTTTCCACCAAAATCCCAGATTTGGGAACTACTCACAAAAATTCATTGAAAAGCGATCTAAATGAAAATTAACCGTTGGAATCATAATCGGACGATTGGAATGCGGAAGTAATAGGGTAATTAAGACAATACTAAAATTTGAGAAAGATCCGAAAACTTACAAAAGAACAATAATTACAGCCGTCACAATAGGAGAAAACAGTAAAAACTAGCAGCTCCCCCCGTTTCTGGAACCCTAGGGGTTCTATTTATAGACTCTCGCATCACCCGATCGGTTGACAAGTCAACCGATCGGGTGATCCGTTACAGATTATGAACAGAAAACGGCGAGCTTTCACCCGGTCATATGAACCGGTCGGGTGAGTTCTTGGAGTGACCGGTTGGATCTTGGCGCCATCGGGTGAAGTGATCGGTTGGGTGCCCGTGTCTTCAGCTCCTCAGCATCAGCTACAGATGAACCGATCGGGTGAGAGTCACCCGATCGGTTGGAATTTTGCTCGAAAAGACAGAGAACAGGCCCCCGCTGAACCGGTCTGTGAACCGGTCGGGTGACTTCCATTTGAGCTCCGGCTGAGACCGGGTGGTGCACGCGTGCATCACCCGATCGGTTGGAGATGACCAACCGACCGGGTGAGGGGCTAAAAGATGTATTCTTTGACGTTTGACCCACTGGATCACGCGTGACTCCTCCCGTTACTCCGGGGACTTGAGATATCGTCGTTAAACGTCCCCTACACGGTCAATCTCCTGCAAACATGGATAAACAAAGAAAAGTGAAAGAAAATGAGAAAATACGAGAAAACGAATAAAAGACGGCGAAAAACACAGAGGAACACAAAAGAAAACGTGCGTGAATATATGAAATATAAATGCACGTCACTATGCAATAAAAATGTTATGCACTTTCGTTTCAGTCTACATATTCGATAGCGGTGGAAAATTCAAGCTTCATTCAATTCCTTTTAATAATTGTGATGTATATTATTCTTATGTGTCTGAAGTATATGATTTGGCCCTTACTCTATCATCATTCTTTAACCCATGTATGGTGCCGGGATTATATTACGCTAACCGTCATAAAATTTGGGCATGTGTTTGTTGGGAAGAGCCATAAAAGTATGTCTAAAATTCATCTTGGCTTATAAATGGTTTGCTTCATGGAAAGAAATGGTAAATATGAGGTGATTGAGGTCTCGGAAGGTAATGAAATTAAGACAGACACAATTATCTATTTGTAGAACACTAAGTGAGATAATTGCAAAATACCATAGCTTTTCCATAGATTTTCCATCTGATGTATACATCATTGATCTCATGTAGATTGATCTAGGATAGCAACTCTATTTGTTGTGTTGGCAATCTTGGTTCTCATCTTTGCTAAAATTTCACTCAACAATTTAAAAGAACAAAAATTTCACTTCCAAATTTTAAAAACATTTCCGAAGGTACCCGCACCGAAGGCGCCTTGCTAAGTTTTTGTTCATTTAAATTGTAAAGTGGAATATTATGTCCCAAAATTTTGTAGGGTGAAATAATTTTTGGGGAAATAAAGATTAAATGAACCGTGCCCTTGGGCACGAGTTATGACTTGTCTTATATAAATGAAGTACTTCAGAGTTTAAGAACAAATAAAAGGGATCTCTCTAGTATTCATACATTTAGTCTATATCCACTCCTATGTTTCATAGCTTCGAATATACATAACATTGGCGACACACTTTTCAATCAAAAGATATAACTGAAGCATGGAAATTCACACAAGGCATGCAATAAAGAATAGAATGGAAATCAAGACATACACATACTCATGTCAAATCATAGAAAATTCCCATAACTAAATTGTTTTGCCAAGTTTCAGCATTATCAAACCTTTCCGTTCGTGCACAACTCCACTCTAATGTCATGCTCCCTCATGTGATCAAAAGATTTTTCCTCCCAAGCTTAGCTTGGTGTATCACATCCAAGGAATTTTTGCTAATAGGAATTTTTGTTTTGGTTTTCCCAAAAGTATATGAATTGGCTCCGATGGATGAAATTTTGAACTTTTCTTTGAATTTTGAAACTTTGTGTCATCCTTTTATTTTTGGATTTTTGTAGGAGCAATAGGATTTGGATTTTGGATTTTTGGCTGCTTTTGGCTTTTTGTACTTTTTGGAGAAAATTTTGCAATTGTATGGATTTTTGGGAATGGATGCGGTAGAAATAGCTTTAGCAAGTAAAATCGATGACATGTAGATAACATAAGAAATATATGGAGAAAGAAATAATTTATCGCTCGGTTCACTCTAAAGTGTTCACAAATGGTTTAGTAAAATAACACATCAACTAGACTCATATATAAGCATGGGTATTCCGAACAATATCAATAAGCAGTGAAGTCAAGCGTGGGTATTCCTAACCATACAAATGGTTTAGTAGTGAAGTCATCAAATTTTTAGGAACCCTTATTTGCTTTAATTTAATATTCTTGTTCCTAAATTTGCAATAATAAGAGGTATGACCAACGCAACCACATGTAAAGCACTTTGCATGAAGATGTCCAACCTTTGTTGTTTCAATGTGAACTTTTCTATATTTTGTATTTTCAACATTTTTAAAACCATATCCTAGTCCTCGCCTATTATTGCCATAAACTTGATTTTCAAGAATAATATCCAACGATTATTTTCCAATTGAAAATTCTTTAATGAAAATTATAGACTAGTGACTTTGGATTTCAATAAAGCATTTTCATTCACAAGCAAAGTGCATTTATTAATGAAAGCTTTCTTGTTTTCCTCCTCTTTCTTTTCAAAATCAATCATTTTTCCATTAAGCTCATTTTGTAGCATGCACATCTTTTCAATAAGCTCTTTATTTTCAATTTCAATCTTAATCAATTTTTATTTTGCAAGCTAATCTCTTTTAACAAAGAGGGACAAGAAAGACAACCAACTTTTTCAGGTGGGCTAGATTTTTCTTTTTTCAAAATGGTGATCGTTGATTTGCATGCAACAAGGTTTCTTTCATATTTTTAATTTCTTCCAACATGTCACAATTTTCTTTTTGCAATTCAAAACAAGAATTTCTATATCATTCTACAGTAGATTCTAGATCAACAATTTTATCAGACATATCACAGTTTTCTTGTTGCAATACAAATTACCATTCCTATAGCTATCAAAGGTGAATTCTAACTAATCAATTTTATCTTGCATTCCCTTACAAATATTCACAAGTTCAACTTTAGTGCAAGATTTTATCTCATTGTGCTTTGTCATCAAGCAGAGGGATGAATGAGCAGTCTTCTCTTGATTCTCATCCTCGCTATCGGCATCCCCCGATACTACTAAAGATTTTCCTTTCTTCTCTGCAGTGTTGTTCTTTGATTGTGGGCAATGTTTCATGAAGTGTCCTTGCTCCCTGCATTTAAAACAAATAACTTTACTCTTAGTAGAATTATTACTAATATTCTTAGGAGCATAAGCATCATTTTTATTTAAAGGAGATTTTCTTCCCTTTTGTAGACTCTTTTCATTGCTAGAGATGTGATTACCGGAGGATTGCTTGCTCCCATAGGTTGTCTCTAAAGTCCTCCATATATCCTGCGCAGAAGAGCAATGTGAGATAAGATCAAATGTTTTTTATCTATTCCACACAATAAATATTCATTGCTCTAGTATTTATAGCACACACATTTCTAGCATCCAAATTACTTTCAGGCTTAGAGATTATAGTATGTCTGTTTTCAATAATGTACCAAGTGTCAACATCAACGGATAGTAAATAAGTTTTCATCCTAGCCTTCCAGTATATATAATCATGACCACTAAATAGAGGAGGACGATCAATAGGCATGCCATAAGCAAAAACTAAGTTTATGGTATTCATGATTTCTAGACTAGATCCTCTAACCTGCTCTGATACCACCTGTTGGATCTGGATCTAAGACTAAGGAAGGTGAATATGCTAATAAAAATTCTCGTGCAACCCACGAGTAATCACAGGCAGTTAGAGCAAATTCATAGTAAATAATAAGCAATCACAGAGTACGCAGCAGATTACCCTGGTTTGGTCGTCCCACGACCTATGTCTATCCCCAAGCAGATACTAGCATTAATATGTTTCTTTTGTATAACTACAATGAGTCCCGAGCTCCCAGCTCCCCATCTAGTTCGTACCACACTCCCCGAGTGCAAAACACTATCATCCTAATAAATGCTTCGTCTTGACAAGCCCCAACTCGTCAAGACCCCCTTGTCTCGTCCCAAACTAAACAAGTCCCCAAAACACAAGTATGGTAAATTTTCCCCTACAAAGATCGCTACTACTACACAAATATAATAACAAAGGGTTTAGAAGTCTCAGTTTGTGTAGCGGTAGTCGTCTATGTCAATCAGCTCAGGTCAGATCGCCAAAGTCACGTCCTCTTGACGGTGCCCCCGATTTGCAAGCCTCAAATGGCCGGGGGACCCGATGGAGGTTTAGATATTTGTAACCGCAAGCGCACGTTGTTGTAGTGTGGCTTGGGGGTCGAACACATGGAGGCTAGGATGTGCTTGTGTCAAAGAGGACCAAAATCACCCCGTGGGCGAGCTAGCCCGGACCGGATGATGGGTTGTCACGGTAAAGGAATGCAGGGTATAAACAATATGAAAATAAAAACCGGGACTCTGGTTTCGACCCCAACGAGCGACTCTCGCCGATACGGCCTACGGGTTGGATGGGGATCGGAATTAGGGTCTAATGGTGAGACGTTTCCTCTAAAAGTGATACCGGCATCCCATGGGCCCGATATTCCGGTCGGTGCCCAGGATGATACGCCGGACTTCCCGGGTTCGATCAGTGGGCACTCCCGTGTCCATTAACACTGATCGACTCCGGGAGCACTAAGCTCGCAATGATAACTCCCAACGTCTCTTCCTGCCGCTCCCGCGCGCTAGGATTCGGCGTCTACACTAAGGGCGTGAGCTATGGCTAGGGAGTCAACCGCCAAGTTTATTCCCCCTTGGCCCAACGGTCAAAGGCGGTCTTTTTCCCGCCGATGACAATGAAACACCCCGCGTAACCGTTAGATTCCTAATCCCTATCGATTTCCTAACCCTATGGACGCATCGGGAAGAGCCCCCGAAGGGGTTTCCGCCAAAATCCCGGATTTGGGAACTACTCACAAATATTCATTAAAAAGCGATTTAAATGAAAATGGACCGTTAAAATCATAATCAGACAATAGGAATGCGAAGGTAGTAAAGCAATTAAGATAATACTAAAGTTTTACAAAGATCCGAAAACTTACAAAAACTGGAAAATTACAGTCGTCACAAAATGAAGAAAACAGTAAAAAATAACCAACTCCCGAATCTGGGAAACCTAGGGTTCTATTTATAGAAAACGACATCACCCGATCGGTTGACAAGTCAACCGGTCGGGTGAGCCGCTTCACAAAATCACAGCGCAATGCGGGGGTTTCACCCGGTCAGTATGAACCGGTCGGTTGGAACTTGGTGCGGTCGGTTGGATCTTGGTGCCGACCGGTTGGATCTTGGTGCGGACCGGGTAAGGAGACCGGTTGGAGCTTCGAGTCTTGGCTGTTGAAATTCAGCTACAGGTGAACCGATCGGGTGAAGGTCACCCGATCGGTTGGAAATCAGCTTCGAATTTCCAGAGACTTTGAGCTTTTGACCCGGTCACTGAACCGACCGGGTGACTTCTCGTGAGCTCCAAGCTGCGTCCGGGTGGTGCACGCGTGCATCACCCGATCGGTTGGAGATGACCAACCGACCGGGTGAGGGGCTGAAAGATGTAATCTTCTTCATTTGACCCCTTGAATCACGCGTGACTCCTCCCGTTGCTCCGGGGACACATGATATCATCATTTTACGCCCCAAATGCCAGCAAACTCCTGCAAAACACGGAAAATACGAAAAAGTGAAAGAAAACAAGAAAACACAAGAAAACACGAGAAAACGAATAAAAGACGGCGGTAAAATACGGAAAAACACGGAAGAAAACGTGCGTAAATGTATGAAATATAAACGCACGTTAAAATCCCCCAAGCTGAACTCTTCCTCGTCCTCGAGGAAGACGAGTGAGAGTAGGAGCTCGGAGGGGAAAAATAGAGAGAAAGAGAGAAAAAGAAAACTCTATATCCTAGATTGCCCGTCAGGGCCAACAAAATCAAAAACTACAAATCACATCACTAAATCACATCACGAGTCCAGACAAGTGCCGTGGGCCCACGCGGTGAAGCGCGAGTCAGTGTGGTCGTGCGCTAGCTGTCGGTGTCACTATCTACGATGTGCAATAAAGCTTGATATACACAAATCCAGGAAATGAACCAAATATCGATTCGAATTTGAAATTGCGGTGAATATTAACTCAAGCATGCATGAGAAGAGTATAAGAATAGAAGCGTATCATGCATCGGGGACTCCACAGCTAGGGACAGGGAAATCACCCCACTATAGCCTAGATACTAGCTAAAAAGTTCCTAAGCCAAGTGTTTTCGAAACCGATGGGGGTTGAGATGATGCGGAGAAGAACACTTGGTGCAAATTCTCACCTTCCCTTTATTCTCGGCAAGTAGGAAAATATTTACACAGGAATTTTTTTGGGTTTTGGGTATTTGTATTTTTTTGTGATTTTTGGCTATACAATTTTTTTTTTCGTTCTTTTCTCTTCTTTTTGGGTTTTTCTTTTCTTTTCTCCCTTTTTTTTGATTTTTGGGGTTTTTTGGCTACACACATGTGTACTCTCCCAAGTGGGAGAACGGTACACGACGAGGGGATTTGCACCAAGTAAAACAAAAAAGAAGTCGGAATCTAAACACTTGGGCAAAGGAAACTATTCTCGCTAAATAGAGCATGAGCTAAATGGGTTATCCTAGTCCTTAATTATGGAATCCCAACACATGCGAAATGAAGCGTACGATATATATAGCATGCAGAAGAAGCAGACAGTAGAAATAACTACCGCATATTCATATCGAAACATGATAATCTAGGGGTCATTCCTGGACAGGTATATAAAGTGAATCACAAAGTAGAAGTACACCACACGGCTAGGCACGACACACGACTCACAAAAAGCTAAGTTGACCCACGATGCGTGAAATGCAAGAGAACTCGAAATCCTAGGGTTAGTGAATGTGATTATCGATGCTGTGCTAGGTGTGTGTGATTTTGTGGCAATTCATCATAGGGTTCATCTCTAGGAGAAAGAGATAAAAAGAAGAAAATAAAAACAAAAATAAAAACGTGATGAAAACGGCACAAAAACGAAAAAGAAAGACTCAATTAACGCACAAAGTGCGAATCCCCCAAGCTGAAGCTTGCATTGCCCTCAATGCAATAAGAGTGAGTATGGGAGGGCAATGAAGGGGGGAATACGCACCGACACAAAAAGAAATGAAAAACGAGGAAAACACAGATACGAAACTGAAAATAAAGAAAAATCATGATCAAGCCACACGACACGAAAATAGAAAAAGAAAGAAGGAAATTGAAGAAACTAGACGACACGACACGACACGACAAAAAGCAAACGACACGACACGACAAAAAGGAAAACAAGCACACACACACACACAAAGAAAATAAAACATGACAACACACCCAAAATAGACTTCCCCCAAGCTAGACATGACAGTGCTAGCAAATAAAATATGATCGTGAAAGTGCAGAAATGTGTAAGGGGGATGTCAAAAAACGAAGAAAGTTAAAGAAAAGAAATAAAAAGGAAGTGATGCGACACGTGAATGGGTCCTCCCCCTGAAAGTTACAAAGCAGGGCCCCGCAAAGACAGATGGGCACAAACATAGGGGGGACAAAAGCGGGAAGGGAAAAAAATCAAGCAGGGGCACCACCCTCTGGGGGTGGTGATGGGGGCCTGTGCTGGGGACCAGGAGTCGTGGGGGGGTGGAATGTGGAGCTCGGAGACATCGGGTGGGTCTTCACGGATGTGGCGAATGAAACTTTGAAGAAAGGGGAGGTCTCAGTCGACGGACTCCTGAGTTATCCGACCACCCTGTCCAGCTAGGAGGATCATGGCCGTGAATCGGTCGGCTTGGTCGTCGTCTTGGAATGACATCCCGTATGCGGGATCGTCAACGTGAGGGGGGGAGTGGTGCGTGGTGTGGTAGATGAATTGGTGGTGGTGGATTGAGCGGGGGGTTGTGTGCGACGAGCACGATGGTTGGGCCTGGGGTTGGAAGAGCTGGCGTTGGTGGGCTTAGCGCGGCGGGGAGGCATTGTGCGAGAGTCGTGTGTGTGCGTAAGTATGGAAAATACAATGAATAAACACAAACATGACCAACGAGCAAATGGAATATTTGGGGCAAAATTAAAATTGAGCTAAGGAGCGAGTTTACCCAGATGAGATGAAGATCGTTGCTCGTAGACGCCTCGATGCTACTCGATAGGAGCACGTTGTGAAGCCGCTGCAATTTCTTCAGCAAGTTTAGAAATTGGGGAGAATGGGTGAAAGTTAGGGTTTTGTGTGCTGGTGGAATCGAGGAGAATGGAGAGAAATCGATGGTGGGATGGATAGGGAGATGGGGGGGTCGATTGAGGTTGATTTTGGGGAAGAACGAGGTCGGGCGCAAGAGGAGGAGGCGAAACGTCGGTTGGGGATTCGAAAATGGCGAGGACGGAACGAACGGGCGGCGACGGCTATATATAGGGATTTAAGTCGACCAGGTCGGGTTAGTTTTCACCCGATCGGTTGACCTTAGGCCGAAAATTTGATGCTGAAGAAACGCTACAGGCGACCCGATCGGTTGAGAACTCAACCGATCGGTTCGCTGCTCCACACATTTTCCCGAGAACTCAGAGTTTCTCACCCGGTCCCTCAATCGGTCTCGCATATTGTCACCCGGTCGGTTGATGAATTCTGAGATTTTTCCGAGAGTTCCCCCAGGTCACCCGGTCTGTTCACCCGGTCTGTTCTTTCTCCACCTGGTCGGTTTATTAGGTGCCAGACACGGCCGTAAGCTGATACATCCCAACCGATCGGGTGAGTTATCACCCGGTCGGTTGAGGCCTTGTTTTCTGCAAAAACCCAAAAATCGCCTAAGTTTCACGACGGAAGTTGTTGCAGCTGGATTTATTTATAAAAATAGATAAAAATAAAGTAGAAAAAGTCCTAAAAATGGAAGTAAAAGTTCAGAGCATGGGTTGCCTCCCATGAAGCGCTTTTGTTTAACGTCGTTAGCTCGACGTCCGTCGATGATGTTCATGGTGGGCGATACGGGTGATGCCCAAAATCCGGCATCTCTTCAGCTCCAGAGGTTGTGGCTATTGGTGTAGTCGGCGGCTGTAAAAAGATTTGCTCGACTACCCTCCCTTTGTTGACAGGATCCGGGGGCTTCTCCCTCAAATTGGCGTCCACCGCCATCTTTTTCAGGATCCGGACCTCATCACCGGTGAGGTCCAAGGTTTCTTTCCTTTTCTCCTCATGGGAGGAGACTTAGGGAATCCGGGAGGGATCACATGTCGCGGGACCGCCTCAATAGCAACTTCATTCTTTGGGGAGCCAACTTGCTCTCCAATGTCCCCCAAGCTATCGGGGGGATTCCTCGAGAGCACTTCCCAGGCACTTGTTTCAACAGCTCGATCTTCTTCATTCTCCAACATACTGATACTCGGATCGTCCGTGGGATTTGGATGCTTCATCGACAAGCCTAAGTCAAATTCAACTCTTTCTTGGCCCACATTGAGGGAAAGATTCCCATTCTTCACATCTATCAACACTCCGACGGTTGCCATAAAGGGTCGTCCAAGAATAATTGGGGTATGCTTGTCCTCCGGCATGTCCATCACCACAAAATCAACCGGTACATGTACTCCTTTAACATCGACGGGGAGGTCGTCCACTACTCCCACCGGATACTTGACCGAACGGTCAGCAAGTTGTAATGTCATGCCGGTGGGCTCTAAGTCTCCCATCCCTATTCTCTTGTACAACGATAGGGGCATTAAGCTGACGCTCGCACCAAGATTGACGAGCGCCCTCTGGATTTGCACTTCCCCAATAGAGCAAGGGATGGAGAAACTTCCGGGGTCCTTGAGCTTGGGCGGATTTACACGCTGAATGAGTGCGCTGCACTCCGCCGTTAGCACGACCTTTTCTTTTCTAGATCCCCGTGTCACAAAGTCTTTCAAGAATTTAGCATAGGAGGGAATTGTCTCGATGGCCTCGAGGAAGGGGATTTGTAAACTCATATCTTTCACCATGGCAAAGAATTTGCCATACTTCTCATCGATTTTGGCTTTGGCGAGCCATTGTGGGAAAGGCACAACGGGCTTGAACACTCTTGGGTTCCCTTCCTCATCTTTCTTCTTCTCCTCTCTATGAACTCTTTCCTGAGTAGTCGGCTTGGGTGACGAAGCACCGTCGTCATTTAATTTCTCACTTGGTCGTTCCACGACCAACGGTGCTTCCGGGCCTTTGGGGGCTCTCTGGTAGGTATTTGGGTTCCACTCCTCAAGACGATGGCGGACACGTTCTCATGCTCATGTGTGAGCGCCAAGGTCCGATTTACCCCTCTCGGGTTCACCTCAGGTTGTGGCGGTAAGAGATTCTGCGGTCTCTGAAGGTTCGCCACTTGCAACCCCAGCTGGTTTACCTGATCAGTGAGGACTCTTTGTCCCATTTCCAGCTTCAGATTTATTTTCTCCTGATTGGCGATGTATTGAGTCAAGAGGGACTCAACCGGAGAAATGGCCCTCTGCTGGCTGTATTGCTGCTGGGTGGGCTGCTGATTCCTAGGAGCATACTGTTGATACTGCTGTGGTGGTTGTTGTTGCTGAAATTGCTGCTGCTGAAACTGCTGCTGGGGCCTAGCCGGCTGATATATCTGCTGTTGTTGCTGAGCCGGTTGTTGGTAAGGCGCCCGGTAACTAAGGTTCGGATGATTCCGGTTGTTGGGAGAGTAGGCCGGGTTTGAGTTGGTCAGTGGTGGAAATGGCGCATTCCCCGTAGGATTGTAAGATAATGCGCTCGCCTGATCCAACGGCGGTGAGATGTCACCACCGTTGAACTCTCCAAAAACTTCGGATTATACCGCAGTAATCTGTTGTGAACCGGCGCCATCGGTGCCTACCATCAATGCGGAGATCTGGGTTGACATCAAGTCAAACTTGCTAGATAATTTGTCGACGTCTTCGACTCTATGGATGCCCCCAGATCTTGGTGTGGCTCTCTCGTCACACCACCGTTCATTGTTGGATGCCATATTTTCCAAAATTTGTCCGGCATCTTCTTCGCTTCTTGACATGAAGGACCCTCCAGCCGCGGCGTCCATGGAAGATTTTAAATCGTCCCTCAACCCATTATAAAACAGATTTATGATCTGCCACTTGGGGAGCTCATAGTGGGGACATCTTCTCTGCATCTCCTTGTATCTCGTCCAAGCTTCGTGCAAGGACTCATGGCTGGCCTGGGAGAATGAGGAGATCTCGCTCCTCAGCTTCATGGTCTTCCCCGGGGGAAAGAACTTTGTCAGGAAAGCATTGGAGAGCTTCTCCCAGGTGTTGAATGTATTCGGGTCGTTCCCCCTAAGCCACAGCTTGGCCTTATCTCGCAAGGAGAAGGGGAACAGCTTCAGTCGGATCGCCTCAGTTGTGACACCGTTAATCCGGAAGGTGTCACATTTCTCCAAGAAGGAGTCTAGATGCTCGATCGGGCTCTCCCTGGGTGCACCCGAAAACTGATCCTGCTGGATCCACATCACCAAAGATGGCTTAAGCTCGAAGCTTTGGGCCGTAATAGCTGGAGGACGGATAGCGGAGGTGGACTCGATGGAAGGCATCGAGTACTCCAACAGGGACTTGTGAGGCGGGGTGTTCTCCCCCATGGCTTCAGGATCCTCTCTTCTTCGCTTCTCGGCGGCCAAACGCCTAAGGGTGGCGTTTATCTCTGGATCAACGGGGATCAAGTCGTCGAGACTTCTTGAACTCATGCGCATGAAAAACAACAAACACCCGTGAAGCGACAAGTGGGAAAGAAACAGATAAGATAAGAAATAAAAATAAAAATAAAAATAAGAAAATAAAAATGAAAAAGAAGAATGCGAAAATTATCGCGAGGTAGGGATAAGAGCTAGACACTAGGGTTCATGAGATCCTAAAATAACAAGCACGTTGCCTCCCCAGCAACGGCGCCATAAACTTGACGGTGCCCCGGTTTGCAAGCCGCAAATGGCCGGGGGACCCGGTGGAGGTTTAGATATTTGTAACCGCAAGCGCACGGTGTTGTAGTGTGGCTTGGGGGTCGAACACAGGGAGGCTAGGATGTGCTTGTGTCAAAGAGGACCAAAATCACCCCGTGGGCGAGCTAGCCCGGACCGGATGATGGGTTGTCACGGTAAAGGAATTCATGGTATAAACAATATGAAAATAAAACCCGGGACTCTGGTTTCGACCCCAACGAGCGACTCTTGCCGATACGGCCTACGGGTAGGATGGCGATCGGAATTAGGGTCTAATGGTGAGACGTTGCCTCTAAAAGTGGTACCGGCATCCCATGGGCCCGATATTCCGGTCGGTGCCCAGGATGATACGCCAGACTTACTGGGTTTGATCAGTGGGCACTCACATGTCCATTAACACTGATCGACTCCGGGAGCACTAAGCTCGCAACGATAACTCCCAACGTCTCGTCCTGCCACTCCCGCGCGCTAGGATTCGGCGTCTACGCTAAGGGCGTGAGCTATGGCTAGGGAGTCAACCACCAAGTTTATTCCCCCTTGGCCCAACGGTCAAAGGCGGTCTTTTTCCCACCGATGACAATGAAACACCCCGCGTAACCGTTAGATTCCTAATCCCTATCGATTTCCTAACCCTATGGACGCATCGGGAAGAGCCCCCGAAGGGGTTTCCGCCAAAATCCCGGATTTGGGAACTACTCACAAATATTCATTAAAAAGCGATCTAAATGAAAATGGACCGTTAAAATCATAATCAGATAATAGGAATGCGAAGGTAGTAAAGCAATTAAGATAATACTAAAGTTTTACAAAGATCCGAAAACTTACAAAAACTGGAAAATTACAGTCGTCACAAAATGAAGAAAACAGTAAAAAATAACCAACTCCCGAATCTGGGAAACCTAGGGTTCTATTTATAGAAAATGACATCACCCGATCGGTTGATAAGTCAACCGGTCGGGTGAGCCGCATCAAAAAATCACAGCGCAATGCGGGGGTTTCACCCGGTCAGTATGAACCGGTCGGTTGGAACTTGGTGCGGTCGGTTGGATCTTGGTGCGGACCGGGTGAAGAGACCGGTTGGAGCTTCGAGTCTTGGCTGTTGAAATTCAGCTACATGTGAACCGATTGGGTGAAGGTCACCCGATCGGTTGGAAATCAGCTTCGAATTTCCAGAGACTTTGAGCTTTTGACCCGGTCACTGAACCGACCGGGTGATTTCTTATGAGCTCCAAGCTGCGTCCGGGTGGTGCACGCGTGCATCACCCGATCGGTTGGAGATGACCAACTGACCGGGTGAGGGGCTGAAAGATGCAATCTTCGTCGTTTGACCCCCTGGATCATGCGTGACTCCTCCCGTTGCTCCGGGGACACATGATATCATCGTTTTACGCCCCAAATGCCAGCAAACTCCTGCAAAACACAGAAAATACGAAAAAGAGAAAGAAAACAAGAAAACACAAGAAAACACGAGAAAACAAATAAAAGACTGCGGTAAAATACAGAAAAGCACGGAAGAAAACGTGCGTAAATGTATGAAATATAAACGCACGTCACCTCCCTTCAAACTTGCAGTCTAGGTGTTCTCCCCCTTGAAACTTGCAGCATTTTGTGGAGGAACTCCCTGTTGGCCTGCACAATGTATGATGGCTCTCCCTCTTGTGTTGCTCAATGGATGATGACTCTCCCTTGTTGTTGTGCAATATAGGAGATGAGAGGCTTGGAGAATATGTTGCACAATGGCTTGGTGAACCCCTCTTGGATATTTATGGCCTATGGCAATGGATGCTTATGCTTTAGAGAAGAGAAGCTTGCGGCAATGAAGAGCAATGGCTTGTGGTAACTTGATGAAGATGGACTCGTTGGCTTGCGGCTAGGATCAATGAAGCTTTGGCCTTGGCTATTTGCGGCAAGGGGCTTTGGTAAAGTGATATGGCAATGGAGCTCTTGCGCAAGGAAGAGGGAGATGAACTTTGAACTAGTTGTGCAATATGAAGATACCCCTTGCAAACTTGCGCACCCTTAGGGAGGAGGTTGATGGCCGAATTTCCTCTCCTTGTTTTGGTTGCCCCCTCTCTCTAATCTCTCTCTTTGAATATGAGTTTAAGAGAGGATGGGATATAATAGAATCAATTAGAATCCCATTATTGATGGAGATTAGAAGGAATCCTAACTTGAATAGGATTTGAATGAATCACCATGGATATGGAGTTTGGATATGGAGGGCTATAGGATTTGAATTTGAATAGCTATAGGATTTGAATTGGATCTCATTTAATCACCTTTGATTTGCATGCGATTCTCCACATCTCTATATCTTTGACCAAGTCTTCAATTTGCATAGCTTTAGGATTTAATTCTTACACCAATTGATTTGAATCAATTTAAATACGGATTTGAATTGATTTCCTCATTATCTCCTCCATCTTTGACTTAGTCCAATATTTGTAGCCATTATCTCCATCTTTGACTTAGTCCACTTGGCTAATGCATGGTAAATTCTCCATCATTTTTACTTAGTCTCTCTTTGAGTATTTGCGAGAGTGCCATTCCTGAAAACACTTAGCACACACATTAAATCGTTAACACACGTTTGTTATCATCAAACACGAAGTCATCGATCGTTGTATCCAACTACACGTTGTATCCAACAGTAAAAGCATAAGATATAACATCACAAAGAATTCAATTAACATAAGAAACACAAGAAAATAGAAAGATAAAAATACGAGAAAAGAAAGAAAATAAAAACAAGCACACGATCTGATGCATGAACACACATAAAAGGAAAATAAGATGGAAAAAACGGAAATGATGCAAAATTCTAAATAGAGTAAAAATGCAACCAATGCATCTAAATGGCATGGAAATGCACTCCCCCAAGCTTAAACTTCACATTGTCCTCAGTGTGATCATAAAAAGTAATGATGAGGAGCAACAATAAATGTGAGGGGGTGAATGTAAAAATGATGATATGAATGACATGAAATCCTAATGCAACTACATGCACATGCAGCAATGCATGAGAGTGCCTTCCCCCAAGATTAAACCAAACAATCTTATTCAAATGACTCGATCAAAAATGTCACGTCTCCGCTAAGCAAGATCTAGTTAAACGAATAAGAAAGTAAGATTTCACTTGAAAGAAATGCTCGATGGTGGGCAAAAGGATGTGACACATCAAAATATGAAGATGATGTCAATAAATATAGAATATAATAGGTAGGGTGTAAAAGATTATTGTTGGCATCATATGAGGTGATATTTATTCTAAACTGACTAATCAAGAAAATCTATACAATCCTCTCGATGTCAAGAGGATTCGAGATTATTGAAAGCAATAAAAAACTACACTATGGCTACACTACTGGATTGATATCATCTATAGAAAAAGGCAGATCCAATATCTTTGTTGGTGTAGGAAACTGCTCCATTTGCTCCTTCCATGGCTCTGCTAGGTGCATTTCTCCATGAACTCCATCATATTCCAGCAATGCAGCTCCCAGCATCTCTTCAAGAACTCCACATGTACCCTGCAATAGATAAGACGCATCAATCTGACGGGGATAATTTCTCCCCAAAATAATTGTAATCCAAAGAGTGTCATCAACATAAGTATTTAAAATTAAAGATGATTGACAACACTTCCTTGGAAATAAATCTCTACTATCGTGCACCACGTTGACCAACTCCTCATTATTTGCCTCAGTTTCTTCAGGTAACTCTGGCATATAAGCATGGGTCTCATCAAGCAACTCATCATCATCATCATCAAACTTATCCCAGTGCATCTCCTGATCATATTCATTTTCGTCCATGGGTGCTAACTCCTCGCTCTCCTCCTCGTATACGTCCCAACGTGCCTTTTGATCATATGTATGTGTATCCTGTAAAAGGCAAAATGAGTTATCAGAATATGAATTATAGTAAACATCATACACAGGAGGTGAATCAAATGTAAGAAACAATAGGGTAAAGAGATATCCCTGAATGGGAGCCATAATCTCTATGGGATAGTCCTCGGCGTCAGTGGAAGGGTAAGGTGGCTGCAAAAGCTCTAATGGTGGAGGGCAATGCTCAGGATCCTCATGAATAGCTACGTCCTCGTACCAATGCACGATCTCCTCAGTGACAAGCTCTGGCTCCGTGTGTAAGGGCTCCTCAAAAGTATGCTCTAGCCATGTAGACTCATGTGTTAGGTAGGGGGAGTGGCAGGATGCTAAAGTATCATATGGCTCTCCAGGTATGGAAGTAGATGTGTCTCCCTTGGATGTGTCATATCTGTCATCCCTTCTCAAGGTAGATAACCTCAATGTCTTCTCCCTCTGAATCATCTACGTCTATTCACTCATCGTATGATCTAGCTGTATCGATGGGTGGGGGAGTGACGATGGTGTAACCTGGCTCTGCAATAACATCTCCCGAATGTCTCATTGTTGTTCTCTGATCAGTTCCCGGTACCGTTGTCTCCTCGAAGGTGGAAGCATCAATGTCCTCGGTCTCTCCCTTGGGCTCAATGTCCTTAGAGGTGGAAGCATCAATATCTCTAAGATTCTTGCAGATATCGTCAATATTTTTCTAAACTTGTTTAAGTATCTCATTATGCTCAGCGTAGAAATCTTCCTTGCTCTCCTCCATCTGTGCGAGCATAAAATTGATAGGATGGTCAGGACTCAAGAGACAGACACAGCTTTCGTAGGGCATGTGTCCCTCCTTGTCACAATACTCGCAGTAGGCATAGCTGACCGGTGCCCGCCACGCCGGCGTGTTGCCGCGTGGCAGGGAAGGGGTTTAAATATTTGTAACCGCAAGCGCACGGTGTTGTATTGTGGCTTGGGGGTCGAACACAGGGAGGCTAGGATGTGCTTGTGTTAAGGAGGACCAAAATCACCCAGTGGGCGAGCTAGCCCGAATCGGTAAATGGTTGTCATGGAAAGAAATGAAAGGTATGAAGAATAAGAAAATAAACCCGGGACTTTGGTTTCCACTCCAACGAGCGACTCTCGTCGATGCGGACTACGGGTATGGATGGCGATCGGAATTAGGGTCTAATGGTGAGACGTTGCCTCTGAAAGTGGTACCGGCATCCCATGTGCCCGATATTCCGGTCGGTGCCCAGGATGATACACCGGACTTCCCAGATTCGATCAGTGGGCACTCCCGTGTCCATTAACACTGATCGATTCCGGGAGCACTAAGCTCGCAACGATAACTCCCAACGTCTCATCCTGCCGCTCCCGCGTGCTAGGATTCGGCGTCTACGCTAAGGGCGTGAGCTATGGCTAGGGAGTCAACCGCCAAGTTTATTCCCCCTTGGCCCAACGGTCAAAGGCGGTCTTTTTCCCGTCGATGACAATGAAACACCCCGCGTAACCGTTAGATTCCTAATCATATCGATTTCCTAACCCTATGGACGCATCGGGAAGAGCCCTCGAAGGGGTTTCCACCAAAATCCCAGATTTGGGAACTACTCACAAAAATTCATTAAAAAGCGATCTAAATGAAAATGAACCGTTGGAATCATAATCAGACGATTGAAATGCGGAAGTAATAGAGTAATTAAGACAATACTAAAATTTGAGAAAGATCCAAAAACTTACAAAAGAACATTAATTACAGCCGTCACAATGGGAGAAAACAGTAAAAACTAGCAGATCCCCGTTTCTGGAACCCTAGGGGTTCTATTTATAGACTCTCGTATCACCCGATCGGTTGACAAGTCAACCGATCGGGTGATCCGTTACAGATAATGAACAGAAAACGGCGAGCTTTCACCCGGTCATATGAACCGGTCGGGTTAGTTCTTGGAGTGACCGGTTGGATCTTGGCGCCATCGGGTGAAGTGATCGGTTGGGTGCCCGTGTCTTCAGCTCCTCAGCATCAGCTACAGATGAACCGATCGGGTGAGAGTCACCCGATCAGTTGGAATTTGAATCGAAAAGACAGAGAACAGGCCCCCGCTGAACCGACCTGTGAACCGGTCGGGTGACTTTCGCTTGAGCTCCGGCCGAGACCGGGTGGTGCACACGTGCATCACCCGATCGGTTGGAGATGACCAACCGACCGGGTGAGGGGCTGAAAGATGTATTCTTTGACGTTTGACCCCCTGGATCATGCGTGACTCCTCCAGTTGCTCCGGGGACTTGAGATATCGTCGTTAAACGTCCCCTACGCGGTCAATCTCCTGCAAACATGGAGAAACAAAGAAAAGTGAAAGAAAACGAGAAAATACGAGAAAACGAATAAAAGACGACGGAAAACATGGAGAAACACAAAAGAAAACGTGCGTGAATATATGAAATATAAACGCACGTCAAAATCCCCCAAGCTGAACTCTTCCTCGTCCTCGAGGAAGACGAGTGAGAGTAGGAGCTCGGAGGGGAAAAATAGAGAGAAAGAGAGAAAAAGAAAACTCTATATCCTAGATCGTCCGTCAGAGCCAACAAAATCAAAAACGACACACCAAGCAAGCAGACGTCAAATCACACCACTAAACCTAGGAAAAGGAGTCCAAATAAGTGTCGTGGGCCCACGCGGTGAAGCGCGAGTGAGTGCGGTCGTGTGCTAGCAAATGGTGTCGCTATCTACAATGTGCTATGAGCTCTTATACACAAATCCAGGAAATGACCCAAATACCGATTCGAATTTGAAATTTGCGGTGAATATTAGTTCAAGCATGCATGAGAAGAGTATAAGAATAGAAGCGTATCATGCATCGGGGACTCCACAACTAGGGTTAAGGAAATCACGCCACTATAGCCTAGATACTAGCTAAAAAGTTCCTAAGCCAAGTGTTTTCGAAAACGATGGGGTTTAAGATGATGTGGAGTAGAACACTCGGTGCAAATTCTCGCCTTCCCTTTATTCTCGGTAGGTAGGAGAAATATTCACACTAAAATTTTTTTGGGTTTTGGGTATTTGTATTTTTTTGGCTTTTTGGCTATACAATTTTTCTTCTTTTCTTTCCTCATCTTTTTTTTTTGGGTTTTTCTTTTCTTTTTTTTTCTTTTTTTTTTTGGATTTTTGGGGTTTTGGCTGTACACATGTGTACTCTCCCAAGTGGGAGAACGGTACACGACGAGGGGATTTGCACCAAGTAAAACAAAAAAGAAGTTGAAATCTAAACAGTTGGGCAAAGGAAACTATTCTCGCTAAATAGAGCATAGGCTAAATGGGTTATCCTAGTCCTTAATCGTGGAATCCCGACGCATGCGAATTGAAATATACGATATAAATATAGCATGCATATAGTGGAAGCAAGTACCGCATATTCAAATCGAAGCATGATAATCTAGGGGTCATTCCTGGACAGGTATATAAAATAAAATCACAAAGTAGAAGCACACCAAATAGCTAGGCACGACGCACGACTCACAAAGAGCTAAGTGGACCAACAATGCGTGAAATGCAAGAGAACTCGAAATCCTAGGGTTAGTGAATGTGATTATCGATGCCATGCTAGGTGTGTGTGATTTTGTGGCGATTCATCATAGGGTTCATCTCTAGGAGAAAGAGATAAAAAGAAGAAAAGAAAAAGAAAAAGAAAAGATAAAAAACACGATGAAAACGACACAAAAACGAAAAAGAAGGACTCAAATGACGCACACAGTGCGACTCCCCCAAGCTGAAGTTTGCATTGCCCTCAATGCAATATGAGTGAGTACGGGAGGGCAATGAAGATGGGGGGGAATACGCACCGACACAAAAAGAAGTGAAAGCGAGGAAAACACAAAGACGAAACTGAAAATAAAGAAAGATCAAGATCAAAATCAAACGACACAAAAATAGAAATAGAACCACACGACACGACACTCAAAAAGGGGAAAAACAAGCACACAAACAAAAATGGGAAAAACAACAAAACACGACGACACACCAAAATGGACGTCCCCCAAGCTGGACCTGACAGTGCTAGCAAAATGATATGATCAATGAAATGCAGAGATATGTAAGGGGGAGTCAAAAACAAACAAGTTGAAATCAGAAAGCAGGAGAAGGTGAGTCCTCGTCCTCCTCGGAAGAGGGTGGGATTGGGTGGTCGGGGGAGGCTGGGGGTGTGCAGAGAAGTGGGGAATGAGGTGGAGGAAAAGGGGCAGCGGTGGTGTGAACAATGGGAGGAGTGTCGGTGACGGTGGGTGGTGGTGGTAGGAAGGCGATCAAGGCGGTGGTGAGAGGAATAGAAATGGGGGAAGAAGATGTGGTGGTGACGGTGGTGGGAGGTGGTGGGAGAGATCTGGAGCGCACCGGTAATTTCCTCCGACGCACATATGGAGTGATGGAGGAAGGGGGTAGCGTGGGTGCGATGGAAGTGGTCGGGAGGGGGGGGGAGTGGATGCCGGGATGGGATTAGATGAGGGGGGAGAAGAATGTGGTGAGGGGGGTGATGGATGTGGGGATGTGTGGGAGGGTGGAGGAGAAGATCGCCGAGGTGGTGAAGGTGGAGGTGGTCTGTGGATGTGAGTGAGAATGCGAAGAATGGCGGCCACGTTCCTCTCAAGTGCGAGGAAACGTGTGTGAGTGAGAAAAGAGGACGGTGATGGGTCCGAGGAGGCAGAGGACATGGCGAGCTCACGAAGGGCAGCGACCTCCCTTTCAAGACCTAGACGGGCAGAGATCTGACGGCGATCAAAAGATGTGGACTGACGTGAGGCAGAAGAGGTGCCGGCAGGTAAGGTCGAAGTGGTGCCGGCGGCAGTGGTCATGCCGGCACAGGAGACAAGGCCAGAAATGGCCGCAAAGAGGTGCTCAGATGTGATGGGTCCCGGAGCAGAAATAGGACGACTCGGGCCAGCCCCTATATCTCCCCGAGACGCAGGGATATCCTGCTCGCCTAAGTGGGCGGCAGGGGACGGTGGTCTGCGTGCGTCCGCGGGGAGGAAAGGAAGTTTCAACCCCGCAAGAAAGTTGGGATCAGGTGGGAAAGTCCAATCTCCCACAAGAGCAATGGTCATGCGAGCGGGGTTGGGGAGAATGGTGTAAGGGGCTGGGGGTGTCCATAATTGAAGATGAAGCAGCCATCGGAGTGGGGTCTAATCATGTGAATGTGCCGCAGGACATCAATATCTAGCTGTGAGGGTCCTGCGGCAGCGGGAAGATTATTGGGGAAGGGAATATTAAATTGGGGGCAAGAGCAAATGATAGTAATGATGCCCCCACAACAAAACTTCCCCTTACCGGCCCGGCTGATCTCGAGTAGCTTGTAAACAAGCCAATCACCGCCATGGATGGGGACGGTAGGGGCCATGAAGCTAATTCCATCATCGTCCCGGACAAAAGGGAATGTCATGGCCCAGAGGATAAAAAGGTCAGGGATAGTCACGGTGTCGGACTCGTCCCTGGGAAAAATGCAGATGATATGATCCTGTGGGCCAAACGAAACACTGGATGAATGATGGAGGAGGCCTTGGCCCTTCCTCGGGGATAGTCATGGAGCAATGTGAGGCGGAACCAGAATTGATCGACGTTAAACTCGGGCGTGTACCCGTAGTGTCGGATGGAGTCATCCCCAAGATTGGGGAAACCAAATATATCGTTAATTGTGTTCAGATTTGTGGTGACACTCCGGTTACGCACCCGGAATTTAATGATCGACCCGGACTCCCAAACAAGTGTAGAGAGAAATTCGAGGGTGAGTGCCGGGTAGGATATGGCGGAAGCATTAAGGAAGGCCAACCATCCTAAGTTAGCGAAAAGAGATTCGACCTCGGTGTAGACACCGAGATCGACAAGTGTTTGTGTGTGCGGGAACTTAGTAGATAGATGCCCCCGAGCATCGAGCCTACGGTAAAAATCCTTGTGCTCCTGGTTCCTAAAGATATACCTATGCGGGCCCAACATTGGGTCCACAGGGGGGATAACAGGCGGGGGAGGGCCAAGTGTAAGTGCTCGTGTGTGGGAAGGGGGACGTGTTTGTTTTCGTCTCTTTCGAGACGGTTCCTCTTCCCGCATAATCCCCTTCCCCTTGTCTTTATCCTTAGCCATGCATGAGTGTGCATGTAAGAATGAGTGCAAAAGCGATGAATGCACACTAACACAAGCAAAATGAGCAAGCACAATTTATAGGGCAAAAATAGAAATATGAGCGTAGGAGCGAGTGTACCCAAGCGAAATGGCGAAGCTTGCTCGTAGATGTCCCCACACTGTGCAATGAGAGTAGCGTGGAGCCGCGGCGACCTCTTTCAGCAAGAATTTTTGAAGTGGGCGTTGTTTGGGGGGAATTAGGTCAGAAATTCGAAATTAAAGGAGAGAGGGAGTGAAGATGATGGAGAGATCGATGGAGGAGGTGGGGAGAGGGAGTTTTGGAGGAGTAGAGGACGTGGGGGAGTGAGAATCGGCCGTTGGGGAGGAGAGGCAGGCGAAACGACGGAGACAATGGCGATTGGGCGAGGGTGAAAACGAACGGGTGGTCGGGGGTTTATATAGGGTTTTAAGTCGAACCGATCGGGTGACTTGTCACCCGATCGGTTGACGGTTAGGTCAAAAATTCTTGCCGAAGAAGTGCTACAGGCGAGCCGGTCGGTTGACTTGTCAACCGATCGGTTGGCCGCTCCACTCATTTTCCCGAGAATTGAGGGCTGCTCACCCGGTCGCTTCAACCGATCGCGCTCGAACTCAACCGATCGGTTGATATTCCCAAAAAATTTCCCGAGAGTTCTCCCCAGCTCACCCAGTCTGTCACCCGGTCTCTTCATTCTTCAACCGATCGGTTCATTTGAGGACAAATTTCGACTTGTAACTGATACATCCCAACCGATCGGGTGAGTTATCAACCGATCGGTTGGGGCTTTGTTTCCTGCAAAAACCAACAGATTTGTCTAAGTCCTTGGACGGATGTTCTCGCGGATGATTTTATTTATAAAAATAGATAAAATAAAGTAAAAAATAACACTAAAAAGTGGGGAAAAAGTTTAGAACATGGGTTGCCTCCCATGAAGCGCACTTGTTTAACGTCGTTGGCTCGACGCCCGCAAGAGATGTTCACGGTGGTTGATACAGGTGATGCCCGAAGTTCGGCATCTCTTCCTCATCGGAGCTTAAGGCCTTTGGAGTAGTCAACGGCTGGAGAAAGATTTGCTCGACTACCCTCTCCTTGTTCTTGGGATCCGGGGGCTTCTCTTTCGTATTGGCGCTTACCGCCATCTTCTTTAGGATCCGGACCTCGTCTTTGGTGAGGCCCATGGGTTCTTTCCCCGTTCTCCTCGCAGGAGGAGCCTTGGGGAACCCGAGAGGGGTCGTTCTTGCTGAACTCGCTTTCCCAGCGGCATCATCGTTCTTGGGGCCGTCTCAGTCTTCTGAATCCCCCAAGTCATCGGGGGGGGTTTCTTGAGAGAATCTCCCAGGAGCTCTCTTCAGCAGCTTTTTCTTCTTCCACCTCCAGCAAATTGCACCGCGGGTCGTCTGGGGGATCGGGGTACTTCATGGATAACCCCAGATCAAATTCAACTTTTTCTCCGCTGACGTTTAGAGAAAGTTTTCCGTTCTTCACATCAATCAAAACGCCAGCAGTGGCCATGAAAGGCCGTCCCAGGATGATGGGGGTGTGTGCGTCTTCAGGCATGTCCATGACTACAAAGTCCACTGGCACATGCACCCCCTTTACATTAACGGGGAGGTCATCCACAATCCCCACCGGATATTTGACTGACCGGTCAGCTAGTTGTAGGGTCATATCGGTGGGCTCCAAATCACCCATTCCTATCCTTTTATACATCGACAAGGGCATCAAACTTACACTCGCTCCGAGATCGACGAATGCACGATGAATCTTCACTGCCCCGATCGTGCAAGGAATTGAGAAGCTCCCCGGGTCTTTAAGTTTCGGCGGATTTGCCCTCTGGATAAGAGCGCTACACTCCGCCGTCAACACTACTTTCTCCTTTCTAGACCCTCTAGTCACCAAATCTTTCAGGAATTTCGCATAGGAGGGGATTGTTTCGATTGCTTCTAGGAAGGGGATTTGCAAGCTCAGGTCCTTGACCATGGCGAAGAACTTGCCATATTTCTCGTTGATTTTGGCCTGAGCTAACCGCTGTGGAAATGGCACAACGGGTTTGAACACTTTCGGGCTCCCTTCCTCGTTCTTCTTCTTCTCTTCTTCAGAGACTCCCTCCGGAGTCGTAGGATTTGATGACGAAGCACCGGCGTCGTTTGATTTTTCGATCGGTCGCTCAACGACCAACGGTGCTTCCGGTCTGTTAGGGGGCACTCTAGTAGGGATTTATGTCCCGCTTCTCAGAACGATAGCGGACACATTTGTGTGCTCGTACACGAGTGCCGATGTTTGGGTTGCTCCCCTCGGGTTCACCTCCGGTTGTGGCGGCAATTGGTTTTGTGACCTTGAGAGGGTCACCACTTGTAACCCCAGCTGGGTTACTTGGTCTGTGAGGGCCCGCTGACCCATTTCCAGCTTTTGATTGATCTTCTCCTGGTTGGTTATATATTGAGTCAAGAGAGACTCAACCGGAGAGACGGCCCTCTGTTGGCCATACTTCTGTTGCTGCTGGATTGGCTGCTGATTCCTGGGGGCGTAAAATTGTTGCTGAGGTTGCTGCTGATATTGTTGCTACTGAATCTGACTCTGCTGCGGCTTAGCCGGCTGATATGTTTGTTGCTGCGGCTGCTGAGGTGGCAAGGGCTGGAATGGTGGCCGGTAACCAAAGTTAGGGTGGTTCCGGTTGTTTGGAGAGTAGGCTGGGTTGGAATTGGTTCTTGGCGGATACGGCGCATTTCCCGTGGGGTTGTAAAATAGTGCGCTCGACTGGTCCAACGGTGGTGAGACGTCACCACCGTCGAATTCCCCAAAGAATTCGGATTCTACCGCTGAAATCTGCTGTGTACCGGCCCCACCGGCTCCTACCATTAGTGCGGAGATCTGGGTCAAAAGCAAGTCGAACTTGCTTGAAAGTTTGTCGACATCCTCGACTCTTTGTATACCCCCAGACCTGGGTGTGGCTCTCTCGTCACACCACCGCTCATTGTTGGATGCCATATTTTCCAGAATATGTCCGGCATCTTCCTCGCTCCTTGACATGAAGGAACCCCCAGCCGCGGCGTCCATAGAAGATTTCAGGTCATCCCTCAGCCCATTGTAGAACAGATTAATAATCTGCCACTTCGGAAGCTCATGGTGAGGGCATCTTCTTTGCATCTCCTTGTATCTCGTCCAAGCTTCATGCAAGGACTCGTGGCTGGCCTGGGAGAAGGAGGAGATCTCACTCCTCAACTTCATGGTCTTCCCCGGAGGAAAGAACTTAGTCAGAAAAGCGTTGGAGAGCTTCCCCCAGGTATTGAAAGTGTTGGGGTCCTTCCCCCTAAGCCATTGCTTGGCTTTGTCTCGCAACAAGAAGGGGAACAGCTTCAGACGGATCGCCTCAGTGGTGACACCATTAATCCGGAAGGTGTCACATTTCTCCAAGAAGGAGTCTAGATGCTCGATCGGGCTCTCCATGTGCGCACCCAAAAACTGGTCCTGCTGGATCCATGTCACCAAGGACGGCTTTAGCTCAAAGCTTTGGGCCGTGATAGCTGGAGAACGGATGGCGGAAGTGGACTCGATAGATGGCATCGAGTACTCCAACAGGGACTTGTGAGGCGGGGTGTTCTCCTCCATGGATTCAGGATCCTCTCTTCTTCGCTTCTCGGCGGCCAAACGCCTAAGGGTGGCGTTAATCTCTGGATCAACGGGAATCAAGTCGTCGAGACTTCTTGAACTCCTGCGCATGAAAAACAACAAACACCCGTGAAGCGACAAGTGGGAAAGAAACAGATAAAATAAGAAATAAAAATAAGAAAAATAAAAAGGAAAAAGGAGAATGCGAAAATTGCCGCGAGGCAGGGATGCGAGCTAGGCACGAGGGATCAAAAGATCCTAAAATAACAAGCACGTTGCCTCCCCGGCAGCGTCGCCATAAACTTGACCGGTGACCGCCGCGCCGGCGCGTGGTCGTGTGGGAGGGAAGGGGTTTAAATATTTGTAACCGCAAGCGCACGGTGTTGTAGTGTGGCTTGAGGGTCGAACACAGGGAGGCTAGGATGTGCTTGTGTCAAGGAGGACCAAAATCACCCAGTGGGCGAGCTAGCCCGAATCGGTAAATGGTTGTCATGGAAAGAAATGAAAGGTATGAAGAATAAGAAAATAAACCCGGGACTTTGGTTTCCACTCCAATGAGCGACTCTCATCGATGCGGACTACGGGTATGGATGGCGATCGGAATTAGGGTCTAATGGTGAGACGTTGCCTCTGAAAGTGGTACCGGCATCCCATGTGCCCGATATTCCGGTCGGTGCCCAGGATGATACACCGGACTTCCCGGATTCGATCAGTGGGCACTCCCGTGTCCATTAACACTGATCGATTCCGGGAGCACTAAGCTCGCAACGATAACTCCCAACGTCTCATCCTACCGCTCCCGCGTGCTAGGATTTGGCGTCTACGCTAAGGGCGTGAGCTATGGCTAGGGTGTCAACCGCCAAGTTTATTCCCCCTTGGCCCAACGGTCAAAGGCGGTCTTTTTCCCGCCGATGACAATGAAACACCCCGCGTAACCGTTAGATTCCTAATCCCTATCGATTTCCTAACCCTATGGACGCATCAGGAAGAGCCCTCGAAGGGGTTTCCACCAAAATCCCAGATTTGGGAACTACTCACAAAAATTCATTAAAAAGCGATCTAAATGAAAATGAACCGTTGGAATCATAATCAGGCGATTGAAATGCGGAAGTAATAGAGTAATTAAGACAATACTAAAATTTGAGAAAGATCCGAAAACTTACAAAAGAACAGTAATTACAGACGTCACAATGGGAGAAAACAGTAAAAACTAGCAGCTCCCCGTTTCTGGAACCCTAGGGGTTCTATTTATAGACTCTCGTATCACCCGATCGGTTGACAAGTCAACTGATCGGGTGATCCGTTACAGATAATGAACAGAAAACAGCGAGCTTTCACCCGGTCATATGAACCGGTCAGGTGAGTTCTTGGAGTGACCGGTTGGATCTTGGCGCCATCAGGTGAAGTGATCGGTTGGGTGCCCGTGTCTTCAGCTCATCAGCATCAGCTACAGATGAACCGATCGGGTGAGAGTCACCCGATCGGTTGGAATTTGGATCGAAAAGACAGAGAACAGGCCACCGCTGAACCGACCTGTGAACCGGTCGGGTGACTTTCGCTTGAGCTCCGGCCGAGACCGGGTGGTGCACGCGTGCATCACCCGATCGGTTGGAGATGACCAACCGACCGGGTGAGGGGCTGAAAGATGTATTCTTTGACGTTTGACCCCCTGGATCACGCGTGACTCCTCCCGTTGCTCCGGGGACTTAAGATATCGTCGTTAAACGTCCCCTACGCGGTCAATCTCCTGCAAACATGGAGAAACAAAGAAAAGTGAAAGAAAACGAGAAAATACGAGAAAACGAATAAAAGACGGCAGAAAACACGGAGAAACACAAAAGAAAACGTGCGTGAATATATGAAATATAAACGTACGTCAATAGCACTCTGAATATTGATCATATCCTTCCATCGGATCGTATGGGTCCAGTGGATAATATAAATATCCTTCAATTAAAGCCTCATACTGTGCCAAATAATCATTGCCTGAATAATACCAAAAATTGCTCCATTGTACCTAAATAATAAAAAAACAAACAACTTGGAAAAGATATCAGTTGTACAAGAAGATAATGATAAAGCAGGTGGCGGGGGAAAATATCTATTTCTTCGTTTGTTTTTTTTGAAGTCTAATTAAACTAATTGTGATAAATAGATAATATGGCGGTACGCCTCCCCTGCAATGGCACCATAAACTTGATCGGCTCGAAATTAAACTCCAGACGATGTCATTTTACCGCAAGCGCATGGTATATCAGCAAGCGGGTATCGAACGCGAGGAGGCGGTGCTATACTACCTATCAATTCTTAGGATGAGTTAGACTTACGGGTTTAATTGGTGGAGATGGATTATGGAGTGTCATAATGGTGATGGATGCAGAGGTCGCGTCACCCGATATCGCAAACAAATGACTCCACACAAAGAAATAAATAAATAAAACAAAGAGAAAACAAATGAGAGAAATATCACTAGGGTTTCGGTATCCTCACTAATGCTTCGGGAACGGATTGAAGCTCATATGTGTCTAGGGATTGAATCGTCCGACAAGTCGACAATATGTAGTGCGGGCTCTATACTTCGGTGCCACTATCGTGGATCACCTAGTAAGCAATATAGGGGTGTAACGAATACTAAGGTTATGCCACTATCATGGATCACCGTACCTAGAGGACAATGTTACAACTCTATTCGGACATGAGGTGACTTCTCAAGACGAGTGCCACTATCGTGGTTCACTGTGCATGTCGAAATCTCGTCACCCCCGATGATAGCGAACCACAATATAACTCTACGGATCCCTCGATTCCTAGCTACATTGTTGTGGCGCCAATATCTTGGATCGCTTCGATGCCACCATCATTGATCATCTTTGTCGCTATGGAATATCCTTTATTATTGGGTTTATTCTAGGGTGAGTTCATCAACCACCAGGAGTTGTCAATTCAAGGATTCTAGGATTGTGTAACGACCACTTTTCGTTGTACGTTTTTCGTGCACGTGCTTTTGGCCGTGCACGTGTTTGTTTTAGACTTTGTTCGTTGCGAACACTTTCGTGTGATATGCCGTTGTGAACGCCTCTGAGAGTATTAAATAGTGGCACTAAATTGGAACGACGTTTCTCGAGTCGTTTTCCCACAATTTAAACTTATTCGATGAGACGTGGCGATTTTCACTTTTGACGGGAGACGTTTCCATTTTTGGTTTCGTCGTCCGACGTCGAAATTGAGATCCGTCTTCTTAGTTAGCTCACATTCGTCGTCACGATCACCACGATATTTATTTTATAATTTTTGGAGTTTATTTGACCACTTTTATATTTTTAACAAGTTTTATATTATTTTTAATAATTAATTTATAAATTATTTTCGGCCAAATAAAATTTAGTTGAGTTTTAAACGTTTTAAGGAATTTTTGAGCCAATTTCCAGCCCATTTGGACCAAGTCAAACCCTTGGGTGAGTTGGAGTAGTTGGAATTCAAATTTTAAATTATTTTAATATTCTAATCCTATTAGATTTAGCCCTAGACCAAGTCAACCCATCTATACTATATAAGCAACCCCTAGGAAGACCTATTTTCGCAAGAAATTAGCCCTAGCCTCTTCCAAACTTGAAATTGGACGTTGCGACGATTCGTCGCAACGTTGCGACGTTCAGCTGCCGCACGACCGAGGAAAACACCGACGTTCCCCCGCTCTGACCGGTCGCCCCGCCCGCACCCAAGCCGCTCCGCACCGCTGCTGTCACCCCCGCTCCGTTCCATCGACCTGACCGATCGCTTGGCCCGCATCCGCCTTGTCGCCCCGCTCCGCACAGCGCTCCGCTTGTCGCCCCGCTCCGCACCCCGCACGACCGACAGATCCCCTCGCTCCGGGCCGCTGTGACCGAGCGCCCAAGAGCTGCAACGTTGCAACGCTGCCCCGCCCCGCATCCAAGCGTCTGACCGAGGCTCCCTACCGATCTGACAGACAGCAAGCCTCGCACCACAGCCACCCGCGCTGCTGCACGCCCCAATCGTCGCACAGCGCCGCTTCCCTGTGTCTGACCGAGAAATCTCCCCGCACCGAGGATGTACGACCGAGAGCCACTCGTCGCAACCCCGCATCTGTTGCACCACGTGCCTCCGTGGGCCCCCCAAGTTCTCCAGAGTTATTGTGGGTCCCCCAAAGGCCCCTAGGACTACTGTGGGCCCCACCTAGGTGCTTGCTCTTTGAGGATTCGTCGCGTACGACGTCGTCGCACGTCGTAGCCTGTCGCCGCACGTTTTAGCTTTGGAATCTGGAATCGTCGCCCGGGTTGATTGCTCTGAAATTTCCAGCGAGGAATCTAATTGGAATCTGGACTTGGAGCGCGATCTTTATTCCAACCCCCGGCGTCGCTACCCGACGCCAGTGTAGCTTTCGCGTCGTGTTGAGGTAACGTTTTGCACCCCTAGGACCCCCAACCCAATTGCATGTTAACCAAGACTAAAAATCAGTATTTTAAAGTATTTTAAATGTTTTAGCCATCACTAATCAAGATTAATAAAACGGATGTAGGCCGGTGGACTTGTGCACGTAGGAATCGTGACTTTGGACTCGTTGGACGGTGTTTTCTTGACGTGATAGTTGCAGGCAAGTGAAACTTGCCAACTCTTGTGTAGGGCCATGTTTTTAAGCCACTTCCTTGCTTTTAGCGTAAAAGAGACTAGTCAGTGAAATGATAGCTGGCTAGACGCCTACTTGATCTAGTTTGACAACGAAACTAGATCCGTCACCTAAATGATCTAGCTTGACAACGAAGCTAGATCCAACCCTTAAACTTGTCATTCATGCATGCTAAACTGTCACGTTTACTTTTCCTTACCTGTACGCCTTACTACTTGTCATGTCATGTCATCCATGCATTGAATGTCGCATTGGTAGCACACGCTACAATACTTGTACTTGTACTCCCTTGACTGGCTAGGTGCACCCCTAGACCAGCAAGGCAAAACACTTCCTGGCTCGTGTTCCAGAAGCGAGCATTCCCGTTCGGGGGTAAGGCCCTGGCTCGACACACGTGGAGGGGTAGGGATAAATGTTCACTTGAGCTTAGGAGTTGGCCCGCGCAGCCACTCTAGCCAAAAGACGGAATCTCTGTGCACGAGGTGCTTACTTTCCTTGTCTTGTACTTGTCTTGTGAATGATTCATGTAATAATTGTCATCCATGCCATGCCATGCTCGTACCTTACTTTACTTTACTTTACTTGCTGCACTCATACTTTAGCTGCCATGCCTTTGCATCATGCTAGAACTGCTAGGTTGCTCTTACTTGTACTTTCAGTTTCACTTGCACAAGTCTTCCAGACTTGCTGACATGTGCCCCTTTCTCTTTGGGTGTCACATGTTAGACCCTGAGCCAGAGATAGTTGTAGCGGACGAGGTAGTTGCTGACACTGAGCCTACGTTCGTCGAGGAGTTCGTGGACACCGGAGACCAGTTTTAGAGACTGTTGGCGTTGCTTTTGCTTTAGGTTGCTGTTAGATGTCGGTGCTTGCACCATTACTTTGCTGTTGTCCTTTGTACTTTTGTTGGCCATGCTCGGCCTCTTTTAGACCCTTTTCTTTTAGCCTGGTGGCTTTTCTGTGATGTTGAGATTTATTGCTATGGATATTCTGAGATGTTTCTTTTGTCTCTTTCGTTATTATTATCTTTGTTTCGTTTCGCGTTGCAAGGACCTGCAGTTTTAATTTGATTGACGCTTATCGGACTTGCAGCTTTGTAGCTTCAAGTCTGAGCGGACCTTCTCACGCTTCGCCTCCACGTTCTTGGGAAGCGGGGCGTGACAGGTTTTGTTGGTGGCCCATGCAGGTCCGGTCTTGCAATTGCGAATTAACCGAACAACGATAATAACGGAATGTCCATTAAATAAATTGCAACATCCGAGTAATAAGCCCTGAGTTTAGTTGTTTTCCTAGGACACTAGGTGATAGGAAGGCTTAGTTAGACATCTGTGCTTGCTAGTTAGAGGCCCTGATTGTAGTTAGACTCCCTGACAGCAATTGATTTAATTGTCGTAGGAGTGACCTTAGGGGTTCTTGTCTAACCCTGACCCTATTAGACTCCTAGAATTTCCTTCTGTCGTTCGTTTGGGTCCATTGATTTCGGACCAAGCTGAACGCATTTCATTACCGTCTAGCTCCTTAGAAAGTCTTAGTGCCTAGTTCCAAATCTTTAGTTGGTCGACCGTAGGAATTTCCCCGTAGATCCTTCAGAATCATATCCTAGGCGTATGAATGTTTTGATCATCCGACCAATTTCCTTGCCTCGATTCACGAGATCGCCACGTGACGATCATCGTCAATTTTCAAACATCGCCATTGCAAATCTTGAACCTTCTGAATGTATTTTCTTTTTGATTTCCTCTTTCCCTAAGTTTTAAATTTGTTCAAATTTTAATATGTATACATACTTATACTTCATGCTCCTCGTTGATTTAAATTTTAAAAAAAAAAAACTTTGGTCGAAATTTTTGATTAATAGTTTATAATACTTCTTCAGCCTACACTTTTGTACCTATGAAAATACATATTTCCTTTCATATATTAATTTCTTTCTGAACTATACTTTAGCCTTGCCCAAATCGATTTATAATTTTCCTTCTTATTTGTGTTATTCGAATGATGCGTCGTGTACACTTTAATATACTTTCAAGACACATGGAATCTCAGCTTTCAGCAAGTTGGACTTTGCTCGTCGTTTTCGCTACTTCAGATTTTTGCAAAATTACTATTTTCATAGCCTCTTCCTGTTTTAGACCCTCCCTGATTTGATTTTAAAGATTTTCTATTCGATCTTGATAATTCTTATGCTAAGTTACTATTATTTTCTTTCCGCTCACCATACACGCTTTTAGAAAAATTTCTAAACCAAATTGAATTTCAATTATTTTTATATCCGTGTCAGACTTGTTGAGTTCGTATATTAAGAACCATGCGCAAATCAGTTTTTTTCATTTTTTGGCAAACCCTGGTTCTCTAAAAGCAGTTTCAAATTGATCATTTTAAAATTTTCCATAGCCTACAGTTTTGAAGCATTTAACATGAGTTTAAATTCTTCCGTTACTTGATTTCATTCTTTGACTTTCAAAAACTTTTGACAACATTATATTAAATTACTAACGTATAAGATTTCTAAAACCTCGTCCTTGATATTCGTGTAAATGATTTTACTTCCTTTTACATTGATTTTATATAAACCAATAAAACATTTTCTCTTATTATGAATATTCGACTCAAACTTATTTCAACTCGCTTTATCGATCTTCAAATATTTTATACAGATGAGGAATTCCAATTTTTTTTGAAGTACAACAGTTTTCAGTTTTGCGTATTTTGACTCATGCTAATTACCCTACTTTCTTTTTCTCCTCCTACATAAACATCACCCTTTTCCCTCAACCTAAACATCACCATTGAGTCAATGTTTCGCCTAACCAAGCTGTCTTCTTGTATTCGTCCTATCTGAACTCGTGCTTATCAATCCTTCCCTCGTCACGCTCTCGACCTCTCTTTATTGCTTAGGCCTTAGGGTCCTTCAATGTCTGTGTCAACCCTTAATTGTTAGTAGGCCCTTGGACCTTGTGAGGAAGTCGTAGTGCACGTACCTAAGTTGTGTACGTGGGCTTGAATGAGTGTACCCCCATAGTGTATTGATGCTTGCCTATCGTGTGATATACATATATATATACTCGGGGTTATTCGTGATATTATGAAGTCGTTCATGTGTTAGTATTTATAGATTCGTGTGTGATTAGCTATACCATAATAGGGATGCTTGTGTATATAAGAGTTAGCGTTGGAATGACTATTGGAGTGTATGCAATTAGAGAATACTTATAATGGTTGAAATAAAATGATTGGTAAAGCTATGTATATGCTAGGTGTGATGATAATGGGTGAACATATAGATAAGTAAGAAGGCCTATTGAGTGACCTATATACTAGTACGAGTGAGTATGTGCTCGTAGGTAGATATATATGGTGCTTATATGTAAGTAGTTATGTTTTATATATGTGTTATGCATAGGATATTAGAATTATAATTTTGATTGGTATTGCTTGCTTTGCGGGATGTTCCATGTGTGCATACCGTGAGGTATACACGACTATTGCACATCTTAAATATGTATGTGTGGATGTGTTAGTATACTAATTATAGGTAGTAGGCTATGGTTTGAATATATATATATATATATATATATATATATATATATATATAGTCATAACCCGTGCCCGCGGGCACGGTTCATTTAACATTTCTCCCGCGAAATCTTTGTTCCCCGAAAAATTATTTATACAGCCAAAATTTAACAGAACAATAAATTAGCGTAAAAATATTTAGCGGCACGGGCACCTTCGGCGCGGGCGTCTTTGGCGTGGAACAACAAATTCGACGTCGAACAAAAAATTTGGCGCCCGCGTATTCGGCGCAGAACAACAAATCTTTGTAAGAAAATTTAGCGCGGGTGCCTTTGGCACAAAACAACAAATTTAGCGGGCGCATTCGGCGTGAGCGCCGAACTTATTTCCCCCGCGAAATCTTTGTTTCTCGAAAATTATTTTCACAGCCAAAATTTAACAGAACAATAAATTAGCGTAAAAATATTTAGCGGCACGGGCACCGTTGACGCGGAACAACAAATTCGGCGCAGGCGCCTTCGGCGCGGAACAACAAATTCGACGCCGAACTACAAATTTGGCGCCTGCGCCTTTGGCGCGGGACAACAAATTAGCGTAAAAAAATTTAGCGGGGCGCCAAATTAGAGTAAAAAAAATTTAGCGGGGCGCCTTCGGCGCGGGCGCCGGAACAACAAATAGCAGGGTTTTTTAACGCTAATTTGTTGTTCCGCTAAATTTTTTTACGCTAAATTTTTTATTTTGTTTAATTTAATGGATCATGATTCTCCACAATCTTTCCCAAGACACTTTTAATTTCAAAGTTTAAGTTTCCAAGGCACTTTTCCCCCCAAATTTAATCTCCACAATCTTTCCCAATGCACTTTTCCTTCCAAATTTAATTTCCACACTCTTTCCCAATGCACTTCTAATTTCAAAGTTTATGTTTCCAAAGCACTTTCCCTCAAAATTTTTCACAAAATCCATTCTCAACCTTTGATTTACCAAGATAAAATCTCAGCCACTCTTTATCTTGTCCTAGTCAGCCCTAGAATTCAAAAATCGTTGTCAAATGTATAATAGATATATGGGTAAAGGGATCCTAAGGTGCCTCCTTAGATTCGATCTAAGGAGGCGCCCCATTACCCTTCATCTCACACATTTTTTTTGAAATTTTTTTCATGGGTTTGTTGTTCACCTTATGGATAATCAACATACCAAATTGTTAGTTCCCCAAAATTTAAAGCACAATGTTTAATGAAGGGTTGTTGGTTGAGAGATATCAGAAGGGCCCAAGTTTGTCTCCGTGACTTCAGTTTATACAAAAAATCAGTTTCAGTATCTCGTGCTAATGAAGGGTTGTTGGTTGAGAGAGATCAGAAGGGCCCAAGTGACTTCAGGTGTCAAAATCATGAAGACTGTTTGGTTTGAATGAAAAGAACTGGAAAATTTTCATATGCTGCACTATTTCACTTTGTTTACCTTCCTATTGCAGACAAAAATAAGTGACGTAGATTTGTCGGGGCTCAATGAAATTATAAAAACTTCCAAGCTTAATAGATATTCATCCTCTCTGTATTTTTCTTTAGGTGAAAATAGAAATTCAATATCAAAATGGAGAATTTGTAGGCATTTTTCCTTTATTTTCGAAATTCACTACTTGTAATATAATTTCAAACTTATATTGCAGAAAATTTACTAATATGATTAAAATGCCTACATATTTTTGACATTACATCATTCACTAAACCATCTTCTAACTCAAAAAATAAATCAGATGCAAGAAATACTCAAGATGAAGACATGCATAGTTCTTATGGATGAACATAGCATCAGATACAAAATACATTGTACCTGCTACCAATTGTTGCATGAAGTGTTATGATCATGTCTTCTTCTTGAGGAGTGAATCTCTTATGCTTTAGAGTAGGCCTTAGATAATTAGTCCATCTAAGCATGTAACTCTTCCCACATCTCTTCAACCCTGTAATTTATGATAAAGTTGCATGTAGATCACCATTAATCATCAAGAAAACAAACTCAAGTAACTTAATATTATCTCTTGGGAACAACTTATTTGCACATGGACCGGCTTTCTTTGGTACATAAGTCCAATTGCTTATCACATGAGTATTTGTGTATGCTATTAACTTCAGGTATATTTTTCAATTTTTTTAGCTATCTGTTTCAATTAACTTCAGTACACCATGGTTTATTCTATCTTTTTATTAATTAATGTCTTTTTGTATTAGTAATGTCACCACGTTCCCACCAACCACAACTTTAATCAGATTCTGTGCATTAGCCATATCACCACGTCCTCCCCAATCACATCTAAACATGAAAACAATTTCACTTGATGAAGTAAAAACAACATGCAAGCAACTATTAAAATTTACATTTGTTACATTAAAAAGTAGCAACTTAATAATGTTACACAAAAGTCATGTAGATCCAGTTCTATTAGTCTAAGCCAAATAACACCATAATAATATTTAAATTTGTTACATCAAGACTACATCTGTTACATCAAAGCTGTTAATACACAATCCATCATGGTTCAACAGGAAACTTCCTCTTCATTACATTATAAAGGGAATTCGTGTCAATCCCAATCCAACATCGTATGTCATCTGGATGCACAATAACCTAGGTAAATTACAAACATAAATTGGTTAGAGAAATAAAGAAATATGTGATAATATTAATAATTTAAATTTAAAAAGTTTTTACCTTATGCGGGGGGAGCATAGGTGGAAGTGCTTTATGGACCCAATCAAGCTCCTTAAGAACTAACTTTCAATTCTATATAACACAAACAATACGTTGATATTCAATGAAAATGATATCGTGGGAATAAAATATCGGATACATTATGAAAACATGATGCTTATTGTTATTTATAAGCACATTATTTGTTATTCTTTCAGACTTGGCTCACTTGCAACAAATATTCTGCCAAAGTTATCATACTGATATGAAAAACAGGGGGTTGACAAAAAATGAATTCACATGAACTTAGGCATCTCTTACCTTGCCACAAAAATCAGTGCTCTCAAGGTGGAACGTCTCCTGAGGAAGAAACCTACTGCTGCTTAGAAGTATGAATATGCGTAGAATAAACTTTCATCTGAACATAGGCATCTCTTACATATGATAGCAGTTTTGTTATGCATATCCCCTTTCTGTTGTTAAATCTGCACATGTCACCAATTATGAATCTCCTTTTTGACATATCGTGTCTTGTTAGCTATGCTCACAAATCAGTACAAAGATATGTTCCAACAAAAAAACAACATGTTCTAACGGAGAATGTCATGTTATCGTTTTTTAAATCAATTTCTAATTTTTTAACATACATACATGCAAATTTCATACTATTACTGTCTTTAATGCATTAAATCATGTATGTATTAAATTCACATGTTCTAAGTAAGGCTTGGATAGCATGATCCATTATAACCAAAAGACTATAATTACTTAGCCAAAGAATACAGTACAAAGCCAAAGAATTTGCAGATATTAGTTAACAAATCAATTTTATGCTAATATTAGTTGCAGGAAAAAAAATAACTTGTCACAAATTTGTACTGATCATAAAAGTGAAGGAGTTTACACCATCATAGTCATTCACCTACTGGTTTGGCTACATTGTCGTCTTATGATACCATATTACAGTGGCATCAAATTGATTCGTATTTCACCTACTTATTTTGGTAATGATAAGAAATCCTACTTACTATTAATAATCTTGCAAACTTGAAGCCACTTTCATATCATAGTGAAGCTAAATGGAACGAATTATCTAGTTTGGATATAATCCTTTAATCTCTTCGTTGGCTTGAAAAAAGGAAGCATCTTACCGATAATCCACCAGATTCCAAATCTAGTGACAATAATTATTAGCTTGCTGGCGACTGTTATGTCATGATATATTTTTTGAACAGCATGAAAGAGAAAGTAAGCGCAAGCGTCATGTTTTTGAAGTCTGTTATGTCATGCTCTATGACCCATGCTTCTGCATCAGGTTTTAGTGTTTTCACTACTTCATTTGATAAGCCTTGGGCATTAGATTCTGGAGCATATCATATAAACATGTAAATTGAGAAATTTTACATAAACATGTCAATTTCTCTACAAACTTTTGATAAACATGTCAATTGAAACCGCCACATTAGACAAACTAAAGAGAGATCACATGCTCACAGGCCTACCCAAAACACGCTTTTGATCTTCCATGTCAACATCATCAGTGCTAGAATCAGCAACTCCATCAAGTCATTGTTTCAGAATTATTTTGATCTTCGGATGCATATGAACAGATCACATCTGGCTAAAAGAGAATCTCAACCCCTGGCAATAAAAATGGAGACGGATTTCACTGATAACCCCGAATGAACTGTCCAGCTCTAGATTCTAATACATATAGCGTTTGACATGTTAACATCTAATAACAACATTATCATGTTTTGAAACTCATCTAGTCACCTAATGTCCAAAATAGAATGCCAAAAAAATATGCATTCAACCATACACCCCTTAAATAAAATGACAAACACATTCCCAAAAAATAAAACCAAAAACAGATTCCAACAGATTCCAGAAAAAACAGAATCCTAAAGTGGAAAATCTAATAGTGATAATCCAATTTCCCACATTCAGCCAATTAATCATACATTACAAAACTATTTATCTACACAACAAATTCCAGTCCATAAAAAATTGACAGGATGGGGGAGCAATGGAAGGAGCCTATGTACATGTGAAGCAAACTGGAGTAGATGGGTGCCAGCCCTGTTACCCTGAATCTCCCCCCACAGAAAACTGATAGTTACATGAATCATGATGCATCATGAACAAAAAAAAAGATGCAAAGATCTTGAAAAATCAACATCATCAAAGTTTAAGCTTTGGCCAAAAACTCGAGTTCCTCGATATGCATTAATGTGATCAATTTTTGTGATCAAATTCAGTAATGTGATCAAGTGATCAAAATGTAATTTTGTTTTGGATCAATCCTAGGACTGATCCTACAAAATTCACCCTAAATTTTTTCCTCAATTTTGGAACGTGAGATTTTTTTTGCTCACAGTTGAATTTTTTGCTCACAGTTGGTTTTTCCAGTTCAAGCTGTATAAGTTTTTTTGCTCTGAGTTTTTTTCCAGTTGAATTTATTAGTTTTTTTCAACATCTGATCATGGCTTATATCCTCAATGGTTGAGAGACTGAAGGTGACCTGAGGCTAAGGGGTGTAATTGAGCAGTACATGAGCTTGACCCCGATCTGGATCAGCATCCCAAGGAGATCGTCCACCTAATTTAAAATAAAACAGAACAGAATGAAAATCACCTTTGCTCAAAGAATTGCAGAAGGCTGACATTTCTATCACTCAGCTGGTATTAATCAAGCAAAATTGTCTCATCCTTCTTGAACTGAAGGCTCCAACCCTGCTGATTTCTCGAATTGAGCTCAGTCGATGTATAGTGGCAGCATGCAGCCATCAGCCCCCACACTTTTCCTGATTGCGATTGAGGAATAAATGAATTTTTTAATGCTCATGGAGCTCCTTCTCTCACGCCTAAATCACCCTGAAAAATTAAGGAATCATTAAAAACGATGAGGCCAAAATGATTGAGAGAGAGGGACCCAAAATGAATTAAAAATCTGCGAGAAATGAGCATGTCAAATCTCTAATTACCAAAATCTACAAAAGATTAACAAAAATGATTAAAAATCTGCATATAATAAATATGCAAGATAGGCAAACACGTATTATTGTTAAGATTCTCATAAGCAAAAAGTGAACAATGCTGAAGAATAGATTGCAATTAAATTGATCAATACCAAAACTCAAGTTCAAAGCTCAAGATCAAAAAATACATTTTTATCCTCCGTAATTTTATTCTTACAACTTAAGAAGTAAGATACTTTTTCCCTCTAAAGATCAAAACTGAAAAAGTAAAAAGTGAGGAAAGGATTCAATTCATATTTCTCCTACGCTTCCATGGTCCCTTGTTTGTCGAATTAGGTACCTTTGGTGGTCTCCATATGCCATCCTCATCTTCATCCCATGTATCAGGCATTTTAGCTTTTGGATCATGAATTTCAGCTGGAATTGAATCATGTACCTCTGGTTTGACAGAGTCAGGATCACCAATGTACTACGTCTAATCCCAGTTTTTAGGCTTCTTTGCATTGACATCTTAAATGCATATTGTTTTTTGTTACATGCATATTGTTTATGTTAACCGTAAAATAATTGATGCTGGAAACATGTGTAAATGAAATATCCAATAATTAATTAGGACTGCATTCAAATAGCAAGCTTAAAATTTTATCTTCACAACTTAGGAATTATTGCAAACATAGGAATTTCCTAGTTAATGCATGCCACATGCAAGTGACTGGTGTGAGACAGCATACTTATGGCCAATAGGTGGCCAATCTTGCATTTAAAAAATTGAGAAGGTAATTGAAATCCTGCTAAAAATGGATATCCCATATCTATTCTTCAGCATTACCATTAACAAAACAGCGATTCAACGATTCAACGACGGAGTTTGCTTTGAAGCAATATGTTGCCTGAAAAACAGAAAACATTAAAATCCAACGATTCAATGATTCAAGGCATAAAAATTAAAAAAACATGGCTTTTGAGTTCATGTTGATGTAAACACGTAGGCTAGTCAAATAATGATCAATATGTAACATGTAGGCTAAGAGCTTCATGCTCAAATAATGAATTATTCAGATTCATGTTCTTCTATTTGAATAATTCATGTACTTATTCAGATTCATATTCAGATCATAATACAATTAAATTATTCATATTCATATTCATCAATTTAACCTGTATTCAGATTTATATTCAGATTCATATTCTTATTCAGATTCAGTAATTCAGCAATTATTCAGATTCAGCAATTATTCAGATTCAATTACTTTCTTCTATCTGAATAATTTTACCTGTAGGCTAAAGTACCTATTCTGATTCATATTCAGATTCATAAATTGAATAATTCATGCACTCCCAGATTTAGCAACATTTAACCTGTATGCTGAAGTAATTATTAAAATAGAAACTGTCATGGTGTAATTCTGTAACTCTTATTTTTATACCCTATTGATATATCCTATATGGTCATAATGAACTTAATTGGCGTGAAGTGGTTTTGTCCACCTTTAAGTGATGGGCTATTGTAATAAGTATTTAGAAGAATGTCAGTTGCATCTTATTCAGCTTAGCACACTTATTAGAAGCTTTCTGAACCCTTGACGGTTCTATATGAAGCACATCCTATAGGGAATTGCTATTGAGGTTACGTATCACCAATGATGGGTACTATTATAGAAACTACATACAATTTGAGTACATAAGAGCTTCATGTTCATATCATTGTAGTCCTAAAGAATTATTTACATGCAGGCTGAATTATTCAGATGTTGTCAAATGAGAATGACTTTGACTTGAGAGGGTTTTAACATGCAAAAATCTAAATTATACAAATCTGAATTATACAAATTTTTCACCAAAGAATTATTAACATGTAGGATGTGCTTTTTTATGCGTAAAGGCACATCCTGTAGGTACAAATTTTTCAAACATGTGAATGATTTTGTTGAAACCGAATTATTGTGGGGTGTGTGCTGAATTATTAACCTGAGAGCTTCATTCCCATTTGATAAAATTTGAATTCTCAATGAAGCTTCATGTCAGATTATCATTCTCAAATGTTAAATGTTGCCTTGGATGAAACTTCAGCATGCATGTTAACATTTTCATCCTAGCAATTATGTCAGTTTCAAGTTTCAAGTTAAATGTTGAGAATGATTAACAGTTTCATGTTTCATGTTTCATGTTGATAATGATTAACATTTTCATCTTAGCAATTAGGTCAGTTTCAAATAAGCAACATTTTCATTATAGATTCATACGAAACTGCTGATAACCCTGATTAAATCATAGTATTAATGATTCCAGATTAAATCATAGTCATCCTTATATTAACACATTTGTCTTAATCAGCATACACATTCAAAGTCTATCTTATTTTATATCACCCCACCTCTTAATGCAATAAAGGGAGAGATGGTTATTTGGATCATCTTACAATTTGCTGTCAAGCTAGATAGTTTGGTATGCTAGATAAGTGGAAAAAGGTCGACACATATATGATGAAAGTTTAGGTGCTGGGGAAATCTCTTACATTGTCCTTAGCAAACTTAATTAAAGAGTGTACATTGTTGGCCCAGGTATTTAATAAGGCATACAACTAAGACGGATGGCGTAAAGTGAGCTAACATGGAGTACTCCATCAATTTAGAGTGGTGAGAATCATATAGCAAAAAAAATCACTGATGTCTAGGTATGACAATGCTAATTTGACTATATGTCTTTAGCTGCATGGAAAGGTGTATATACTCAATGCAGTAGGATTGCTGTGATGAGATTCATAGTTTTAATGAGAAACTAATCCTTCCAAGCAAAAATAGAGGATACCAATAGAGTGATATTAGCATATTATCAGTGATTACTATGATGAATTTTCGAATGTTCTTCAGTATCCTTTCTATCAGCCATAGCAGCAAAACATAATTCATCTCCTCAGTTTTCTGACACTTTCTATATTCTTTAGAATCTTCTTACTTTATATCACCAAGTGCAAGGACATGAAGTAATCTTCAACTTAAAGGATAAAATGGGATAAAGATATTCCAACATTTGTTTAAAAACAGTGAAAATCCAAAATGGTTGAATTATGTAAACCAGGCAACAAATGCCTTAAGGCATTGTGATTCAATTAACAATAAAAACTGTAAAAATATGAGTAGAACATAATTGAATAGCCAAGAACTCCCATTCTCCGAGAACTCCCATTCTCCAGAACAACACTGATATAATTGGACTGCTCTCCACTAAGCATATCAACTCTACTAATGCAAATGGACTATGCTAAAAGACATGATATCAATGATAGACCTTTCTTCTTTAACTACGCAGACATTTATTCACTTAACATTTCATCCTAACCTTTCTCTTGGTTTACATTGTACAGTGGACCTCTGAGAATCGCAACTCTTTTCCTTTGCTTTTCCTGCCCCATTTGGTCGTAAAAAGAAAAAAAATGCAACATTTGTCTCACTATTAATAATGTTGCTGAGAAAGAATGTAATTACCAAAATCCGTGAACTTCTTTCTTGGAAGGTGCATAAACTCTGCATACTCTCTTCCTTCCTCAATCTTGTGAAGTTGTAACACCAGAGGACATCGAGTAACGATGCTTGTATATGTCATTGCCACAATTCATTTTCACTGTAACTACTAATATAATATATGATCAAGAATAGCATGAAAGACAAATAAATGCTTATGAACCATACCTGAGCCCCTAGGCAAAAAATCCTTGCCTACTATGCTTTCCAACGTTGAGTCTTTCCCCGAACTCTAGAAAACAGAACATGTTTCATTAAAAACAACATAAGAGAAGCCTTCATGCTACAATCTTGTATATTTGGTCATTAATGGAAGTATTGACACATCAAAACCAAAGACATTAAGCTCTTGTTGCCTTCTATTCCATATCATAACCCCCTATATACCCACAAAAAAGAAAGTAAAAAACATAAATGCAATAAAAAATTTAATAAGATATTTCATGGGAGGCTTACCAAGATAAACTGTAACATTTTTTTGAACCATGTATGATATGAAGATTATTTACTCATACCTCCTATTCCACCTATTTTGGGGATGGTTAGGGGGGTCACAAAACGGAAATTCTGGGGGAGTCAAAAAATTGACAACTCAAAACAAAAGAACGAAATTTAATTCCAAAGCAAAAAAGGCAAGAATTTAATTACAAAGCACATACTCACAGCAAGAACAGAATTGATAACTCACTCTCCAAAACAAAACAAAACTCATCATTAATGGGTTAAAAAAGGAATTAAATTCTTGCCTTCAGTTGAGGATTCCTCATGGCTCATGTCATTAGAGCTAGGGCCCAGGGGCAGTGGTGATGGTTGTTGGGCTGAAGCTCCGATTCATGAAATCAAGCATTTGAAGCCCCAATAACCTTCTCCCTTGTAGCTCAATGACCTGATGCTGCTCCGCTTGCTGCTCCTCCTCCAACTTCCTTCTCAGCAGCATTCTAGCTCCTACTTTGCTGCTTGCTGATGCTGTTGTACAAACCCCAAATTGAACAACAAAACCCCGAAAAAGGGAACAAAGATTTGAGGCGTACCAAGATGCAAACCAGTAGGAGGAGTATAACCAGAGAAATAATTTGAGGGGGGGGGGGGGGGGGGAGAGAGAGAGAGAGAGAGAGAGAGAGAGAGAGAGTTCAGGATCGACATCCTCGTGATCAAGCAATGGGTTTGAGGGAAGGAGGCTGAGAGGGAGAGAAAGTGTGGCTGTGCATGTTTTAGTTTTTCCCCCCAAAAGTTTTGTTTTCAATTTTCAATTTTTCAAGTTTTGTTTCCCCCACAAATTTCCCACCAAAGCTGATGTAGTTTCTCCTAGTCATCAATTTTTCAAACCAATTTCTCATCTCCCAATTTCTCATATGCAATTTCTCAAAGACAAATCTATTAACAAACATACTCTATTAACAAAAATAACCAAATTCCCTTATCCATTTTCTCTTATCCATTTTCTCATAACCAATTTCTCTTATCCAAAAACTCTTATCCAAAAACCCATGATAACATCCCTATTTTATAATATGGATATATATATATATATATAAGTTACATGTGCGTGTGACTATACGATGAATACGTATGCATGTATTAGGGAGTGTATTATAATTATACGAGTGCTGATGTCTGTATTATTATTAATATGGTATATAAATTGATTTAACTATGTGGGTGTTATCTGACTAAATATTAAGTGTGATTGACCTATGGTATGTATATGGTTGTAATGGTAGACGTAGGAATATTGGAGTGGTATTGGTATAGGTATGAATGTCGTGTTACGTATATAGAATATTCTGATATGTGTATTGAGTCTCACTCAAGCTTGAGTGAGTATACTCTAAGTGTATGGAATGTATGATTGTAGTTTGAATATAGCAATGTGTGATGTATGTATAGTGATAGAAATGTCCGTGCCTGGTTGAGTTACGCACATGATTGTGGGTCGCTACACCAGTATATAGTTATAGGTGTTGGTCTTGTGGTATAGTTAACTACTAAGGGCTTGCTTGTGTACTAGCTAAACTAGGTGCATAGATGTGCTAGTAATATAATGGTATGATTGGTATGCGTAAATGAAATGTTAGCGTGTATGGGTGTGCACCATGCACGGGTAAGTATGTGCTTAGTTATAGGAATTGATGACTATGATATATGTGGCGTGTCGTAAATACAGTTATAGGACCGTACGTAATGTGAATGTATGGTGAAATAATGGAATGCATTGAATGACTATATTTATTATGAAATTATAGTAGTGGTGAATTTATATTAGATATAGTGCACTTGATTTAAAAATGGTATGGTGACTATATGTGCTGAGATGTTTGGTATTGGATGAATATTAGAGGGTAGTATACCCTTGATGTTTGTGCATAAGTAGCTACCTATAGGTAGAGCAATGATTGTATTTGCTAAGTGTGAGACTATCCTTATATGAGTATCTGAAATATTGTTTTGTGTTTAGGCAAGTGGTAGTTACATAAGGGATGTATGCTTATATATGTACGTGATTGAAATACATGTATACAGTTGACTGACGATAATAAGTATAAATATATGACGTACGTGAATGTATATATATACGTGTTGGTAGTGTTTATGTTTGACTACCTAGTGCGTACATGAGCACTTGTAATGACTATACCTGGTTGAATTATTATATGACTTGATTGGGGTAGTTACTAGAGTGACTAGCGATATTAGAAAGTCCGAGGACGGACTTTATTCTAAGGTGGGGAGGATGTAACGACCACTTTTCGTTGTACGTTTTTCGTGCACGTGCTTTTGGCCGTGCACGTGTTTGTTTTAGACTTTGTTCGTTGCGAACACTTTCGTGTGATATGCCGTTGTGAACGCCTCTGAGAGTATTAAATAGTGGCACTAAATTGGAACGACATTTCTCGAGTCGTTTTCCCACAATTTAAACTTATTCGATGAGACGTGGCGATTTTCACTTTTGACGGGAGACGTTTCCATTTTTGGTTTCGTCGTCCGACGTCGAAATTGAGATCCGTCTTCTTAGTTAGCTCACATTCGTCGTCACGATCACCACGATATTTATTTTATAATTTTTGGAGTTTATTTGACCACTTTTATATTTTTAACAAGTTTTATATTATTTTTAATAATTAATTTATAAATTATTTTCGGCCAAATAAAATTTAGTTGAGTTTTAAACGTTTTAAGGAATTTTTGAGCCAATTTCCAGCCCATTTGGACCAAGTCAAACCCTTGGGTGAGTTGGAGTAGTTGGAATTCAAATTTTAAATTATTTTAATATTCTAATCCTATTAGATTTAGCCCTAGACCAAGTCAACCCATCTATACTATATAAGCAACCCCTAGGAAGACCTATTTTCGCAAGAAATTAGCCCTAGCCTCTTCCAAACTTGAAATTGGACGTTGCGACGATTCGTCGCAACGTTGCGACGTTCAGCTGCCGCACGACCGAGGAAAACACCGTCGTTCCCCCGCTCTGACCGGTCGCCCCGCCCGTACCCAAGCCGCTCCGCACCGCTGCTGTCACCCCGCTCCGTTCCATCGACCTGACCGATCGCTTGGCCCGCATCCGCCTTGTCGCCCCGCTCCGCACCCCGCACGACCGACAGATCCCCTCGCTCCGGGCCGCTGTGACCGAACGCCCAAGAGCTGTAACGTTGCAACGCTGCCCCGTCCCGCATCCAAGCGTCTGACCAAGGCTCCCTACCGATCTGACCGACAGCAAGCCTCGCACCATAGCCACCCGCGCTGCTGCACGCCCCAATCGTCGCACAACGCCGCTTCCCTGTGTCTGACCGAGAAATCTCCCCGCACCGAGGCTGTACGACCGAGAGCCACTCGTCGCAACCCCACATCCGTCGCACCACGTGCCTCCGTGGGCCCCCCAAGTTCTCCAGAGTTATTGTGGGTCCCCCAAAGGCCCCTAGGACTACTGTGGGCCCCACCTAGGTGCTTGCTCTTTGAGGATTCGTCGCGTACGACGTCGTCGCACGTCGTAGCCCGTCGCCGCACGTTTTAGCTTTGGAATCTGGAATCGTCGCCCGGGTTGATTGATCTGAAATTTCCAGCGAGGAATCTAATTGGAATCTGGACTTGGAGCGCGATCTTTATTCCAACCCCCGGCGTCGCTATCCGACGCCGGTGTAGCTTTCGCATCGTGTTGAGGTAACGTTTTGCACCCCTAGGACCCCCAACCCAATTGCATGTTAACCAAGACTAAAAATCAGTATTTTTAAAGTATTTTAAAGTATTTTAAATGTTTTAGCCATCACTAATCAAGATTAATAAAACGGATGTAGGCCGGTGGACTTGTGCACGTAGGAATCGTGACTTTGGACTCGTTGGACGGTGTTTTCTTGACGTGATAGTTGCAGGCAAGTGAAACTTGCCAACTCTTGTGTAGGGCCATGTTTTTAGGCCACTTCCTTGCTTTTAGCGTAAAAGAGACTAGTCAGTGAAATGATAGCTGGCTAGACGCCTACTTGATCTAGTTTGACAACGAAACTAGATCCGTCACCTAAATGATCTAGCTTGACAACGAAGCTAGATCCAACCCTTAAACTTGTCATTCATGCATGCTAAACTGTCACGTTTACTTTTCCTTACCTGTACGCCTTACTACTTGTCATGTCATGTCATCCATGCATTGAATGTCGCATTGGTAGCACACGCTACAATACTTGTACTTGTACTCCCTTGACTAGCTAGGTGCACCCCTAGACCAGCAAGGCAAAACACTTCCTGGCTCGTGTTCCAGAAGCGAGCATTCCCGTTCGGGGGTAAGGCCCTGGCTCGACACACGTGGAGGGGTAGGGATAAATGTTCACTTGAGCTTAGGAGTTGGCCCGCGCAGCCACTCTAGCCAAAAGACGGAATCTCTGTGCACGAGGTGCTTACTTTCCTTGTCTTGTACTTGTCTTGTGAATGATTCATGTAATAATTGTCATCCATGCCATGCCATGCTCGTACCTTACTTTACTTTACTTTACTTGCTGCACTCATACTTTAGCTGCCATGCCTTTGCATCATGCTAGAACTGCTAGGTTGCTCTTACTTGTACTTTCAGTTTCACTTGCACAAGTCTTCCAGACTTGCTGACATGTGCCCATTTCTCTTTGGGTGTCACACGTTAGACCCTGAGCCAGAGATAGTTGTAGCGGACGAGGTAGTTGCTGACACTGAGCCTACGTTCGTCGAGGAGTTCGTGGACATCGGAGACCAGTTTTAGAGACTGTTGGCGTTGCTTTTGCTTTAGGTTGCTGTTAGATGTCGGTGCTTGCACCATTACTTTGTTGTTGTACTTTGTACTTTTGTTGGCCATGCTCGGCCTCTTTTAGACCCTTTTCTTTTAGCCTGGTGGCTTTTCTGTGATGTTGAGATTTATTGCTATGGATATTCTGAGATGTTTCTTTTGTCTCTTTCGTTATTATTATCTTTGTTTCGTTTCGCGTTGCAAGGACCTGCAGTTTTAATTTGATTGACGCTTATCGGACTTGCAGCTTTGTAGCTTCAAGTCTGAGCGGACCTTCTCACGCTTCGCCTCCACATTCTTGGGAAGCGGGGCGTGACAGATTGTCAATTCCTAGAACCAATCGTGGTAGAATCCCTTTCCTAAGATAAGATCCCAACAATCAAAGGATCCAAATCGAGATGGATGTGGTGCCAATATCTTGGATCACCACCCCCATCAAATATGAAGCAAGATGATTCAACCTAGCCCTAGCAATAGAATAACTTAATCATAGCAAACATTATGAAAACAATAGAGATCATTGCTAGAATCAAAGAAAACATTAAAATAGAATTAAGAAACAAAAGTACTTATCTTGATACAAGGGATGGGACCTAAGGCATGGCCTAGCCTCCAAAAAAGTCTCCAATATCTCCAAAGAAAATAACGTAATCCCCCTTCTAATGATGGCTACAATCTCTATATATATTCCCCTCAAACCCTAGAAAATAACCCCAAAAAAACCCAGCAAAACCCATCTGAAATTTGGCCCAAATATGTCTCTGGCCGCAATTATTGGTGGACCCCAGCTAACTCGGACTGAGTGAAAACTGCACTCGGTCAAGTGCAGCTTTTAGCAGTGCAGCGCCATCTTGCAGAATTTCAGTAGAATTCATCTGACCTCCGATTGACGTGTTCTTCATAACGTTGGAACCGTCATGAAATCTACTATCCATTAAAAATATGAGAAAAATACTTTGCCAACTAGAATGATAGCAGATCTTAAAAGAGTGAGAGACTATCCTGAATTCTGCACTATTTCTTCTCACTCGACAGAGTGCAGTTGAACTCGGTAGAGTGGCCCTTGGGGCTCAGTCGGGCTACTGTGGGCTATTTTTTAGGCTCAACGTATTGTCTTGTAATGAATTCTACTCGGCCAAGTAGCTGCTCTGCTCGATCGAGTCGCTGGTCTACTAGATCGAGCTATTGTCTCCTGATGGAGCCCTCAAAAACGTCGGTCTGTTTGAATTCCGCTCGACCGAGCAGCTACAATGCTCGGTCGAGTCACCTTTGCACTTTTTGACTTTGGCTAGGAGTGAGAATAAGTTGTGTATCTGTGGAGTTTTACCGACTGAGTAGCTGCTCTACTCGGTCTGAGTGACATGAAATCTTCTCAGCTCGAAGGCTCTTAGTGTCGGTCTAAGCAGCTCGGTCAAGTACTGAGGCACTCTACAAAGTAGTCTGGAATTTCTGTATACAACACCTTCTTGAGTTCCTCCTCTATTTCTCGTCTCTTCTCCTCTTCTCGTCCTCTAATCTTCTTCTTCAACTTGTCACACACCTATTGGGCCTTGCCATAGATGCTCTAGATAGCTCAGATGTGTCCATATATCATAATTGCTCCAAATCGCTCCAAAGTTCCTAAAAATCCACAATTCTCTATGAAAATCGAATATATTGTGAAAAACGCGATAATATATAGAAAAGTGAACTTTGGGCGATGAAAGTGCTATGAAAACATGCGATAAAACGTGGAAAATATGGACACATCAGAAGGTCAAGAATTTGGGGTCGGGGCTACCATCCTCCGTGAAGCATTGGAAAGGAGACTACGTGTTCATGACCCTCCCCGAGGAGGAAAATTTCCCGATTCGCTAGGGCAGGCCCCCGCTAACTCTGGAGGGGGGAGCCTATCCGATATGGAACTTGAGGCGATCGACAAGCTGCCTGCGGTCTCAGCTAGTGAGATGGACATCAAGTTCCTCTTTCTGGACAGCACCTTGAAGAAGACCGTGTGGTCTGGAGGCAAGCATCTTCTTCTTTGGCTCGGTCATCCCATAAGTCTCCGGTCACTCAACCATTTTTGCATTGACATATGTAGCCAGTAGAGGTTCTTCTTCGCGTGCCCTACCAAATCCCCCTCCCAATCCCACCCCAAAGAGGGGTGATCACGCCTTGGCTGTCTGCCCGAAGCAACGAGGCAAGTTGTCCCAGTCTGGGAGGGGCTTAGCTGTGGGTGGTACGAAGAGGACGATGGGCCGCCTATCGACGGATCACGAGAGAACAAATGGGAAGAAAGTGTGGGTCCTTCCCTCCAGTGGGGTTTCTGTCGGTGATGCCCTAGTCTTTTCGGTTCCGTCGTCCCCTCTGGGTTCTCAGTAGAGCGAGGATAAATGGCCTTGGGGGGGCTTCTCTTCGATCTGTTCGGGCTCGCTTCCTGTGGATTACAAACGGTCCTTAGGTGTTTTTAGATCTTCCAAGGCTGACCTTCTACACTCGGAGAGTGAACAACTCAGTTCCCATTTTCCTGTGGGCTTAAAGGAATCCATCTTCTCGGACTGCGAAGTTGCTGCTTAGCTGGCTGAGAATTCCTGCTTTCCCCAGGATCGATCGGTGCTGGATGGGGTGAACGGCGATCGGTTGTCCACCTTTATTATGCTCTGTGGCCAGCAGGTAAAGTTTCATGCGGCCTTAAGTGTATTCTTTGGTAGACGTTGTTGACCTTTGTTTTTTGTCTTATATTGTTGTCTTCGATTGGCCTGTTATGGCGGCATCAGTTCATGGCACTCGCCGATGCTGAGGCAAGCCTTGCCCAGAAACAAGAGGCAGTCGAAGCTGTCAAGGCAGCTGCTCAGGAGGCCGAGGCGCGTACGAGGTCAATGGAGACTAGGATATCCGAGCTTTCTGACGAGGCCGAGAAGGTGGACACCTTGAGGGCCATGGCATTGGCCGACAAATCCAAAGCTGAGGAGAAGGCTGCATTGGCAGTAAGGCCTGGGAGGGTTATGGATGAGGCTGACCTTGAGGATCTCGAGTAGTTGCTAGATTCTTCGGAGTCACGGGAGTCCGTGCTCAAGGCCAAAATCTCCAAGTCAGCGTGCACGAGCAAGGCAGAGAAGTTAATGCTTCAGGGTCGGATAGGCGTTCTCGAGGCTCGGGTCAAAGTGTTAGAGAAGGTATACCCCACTCGGATAGCACAGCTGGCAGTGAGGGAATACTCTGAGACCTTCATCGCCCTGAGAATGTCCAAGTATTCGAGGCTAGGTTCCCCCATTACCGGCATGAGATTAAGTGCAAGTTCCCTGGCTCGAAGTCATTTTCGAGGAGCTGGAGATGATTCCCAGTGAATACGTCGGGGAGCCTGACATCGATGAGCCGAGGGCTGAGATCGTCGTTGATAAGCCTGGGGGTGGAGCCTGACTCCTTTTGTAAACTAACCCTGGTTCATTTTTGTGTTTGTTACTTTTTTCAGCCTCTGTCCAATCTTTATGATGAATGTCGCCGTATTTCCCTCATTTTCGTCTTTGTTTCCTTATTGTCCCCTCCCGCGACCCTGGTTTGCCATAGTCATTAGGAAGCCAGGTTCGAGGGAAACTGCTAGTGCCTGATGGCAGGCCAGCTGGGGGAGCCTTATTGTCGATCGGATGACCGGCCTGCTGTGGGAGCTGACCCCAGCCTTATTGTCAATCGGATGACTGGCCTGCTGGTGGAGCTACCCCCAGCCTTGCGGTCGATCGGATGACCGGCCTGGTAGGGGAGCTGCCCCAACCGTATGGTCGATCGGGTGACCAGCCTGCCGATGGAGCTGTCCCCAGCCTTACGGTCGATCGGGTGCTTAACCTACTGGGAGAGTCACCCTTTCCTTACGATTGAGATCAAGTTGCGGGATCAGGACATATGGGCGGCTAAGGACATCTTGATTTGGAAAATTTTATTTTGGTACAAGTTCGTGAGGAGTTCGTACATTATTCCTCTCACTGGTAATACTTGCGTAGATATTCTGCATTTCAGGTGTGAGTGAGCATTTTCCTTCCAACATTGAGAGTCGGTAGGTAGCTGGGATGAGGACTTCGATGATATTTAGGGCCCTTCCCATTGGGCTCCCATTCGCGCGACCTCAGAGTTGAAGATAGCCTTCCTTAGGACCAGATCTCCTTGATGGAAGCCTCTTTCTTTGACCCGGAAGTTGTAATAACGGGACACCTGGTGCTTCTATCGGATGACGGATGCCAATGCCCGGTTGCGCCATTCATCTACAAGCTCTAGGTTGATTTCAAGTCTCTCCGAGTTTCTTTCTTCATCGAAGTGTCTGATTCGTAGTGACTCTTTTCCTATCTCGACCGGAACAATTGCCTCGGTCCCGTAGGCGAACATGAAGGGCATCTCCTCCATTGCTTCATTGTGGGTTGTTCTGTATGACCAGAGTATCCCAGGGAGTTCTTCCAGCCAGGCTCTGTGGGCATCTCGACTTTCTTACGAAGTGGCTCGAGGATGTAATTGGTTGCAGCCTCTGCCATTCCGTTGGTTTTGTTGAGTATTGGACTTTTCCCTAGTTGGTTTTGATGATGAGCAAACATAAATACTTGTGACTAATCCCCTACATACAGTTAATATATTGCCTAAGCATATCATGACGATCAAATAGCAATGGATGACCATGATGATCAATCAAAGCTCAAAGTTGAAGATGGGTGATCAAAGATAAAGCATGGAGCTTCAAAGTCTTCAAGATGACTTCAAAATCATTCAAAAGAAATAAGAGAAGCTACATCATATGTAATATTTTTATTCTCTTTTCTTTCTCATTAGAATGTAGCTTTGAAGTAGTTTACTGTTGGAGCTTACACACTTCACTATTTCTAGCCTAGGATTTCACTAGATTTCATTTCCTAGGGCTCTATCTTTGATTTTCCCTTAAAGTGCATTTTGGACTTTCAACAGGCGACTGATGAACATTATACATGTGCATATCTGTATACAGGTGCCTGAGACGTGTTCTTCAGTCGTCTGTTTTGCACACTTTGTTTGACTTGATTTTTGGGCTTTCAGTTCTTTACTTTCATCAAGCGGCTGATGTACAAAGTACAGGTGCATGTCTAGTGTCAGGCACATGTGACTTATTAGTCAGTCGCTTGTCTCATCTTACCCAAACTTCTTAAGTTTTGTCAACTTTTGCACTAGCCCCTACAGGCGATGTAAGAAGGATTTACAGGCATCTACCCAAGGCACAGGCGCATGTATATGCTTCTACAGTCGCATGGCCAACACTTGCCCAGAACTTTGATTTTGGCAAGTTTCACATTTATGCAACAGACGACTTATGTTGGTTACCAGTCACCTGCCCAAGGCACATTCGCCTACGCATTCCATATTAGTCTCATGTACTAGCATACCCAAAATTCTTTGTTTTCACAACTTACGCATCAGTCGTCTGCAGAAGGTTTCTCAGTCGCCTGATGGTTTTCAGGCGCCTATCCAACCTTCATCAGTCGACTGTCCTACGTGGTAAGTTACCATTTGAATTCTCACCTACTCTCTGACACAGTGCAGTAGTCGACTGTGGTTTCTTCACCAGTTAACTGTCTATAATGAAAATTCTATCCGTTGGCTTTTTCTACACGGATTTCAAAGGGGGGGTTTGGGTATTCTGTTTGAGGGTTTTGGAGAACCTATAAGAGTGGATTCTACTGTTTCATTGGATCCTCTTAGTCATTCTCTTAGCATCTCTAGAATTCATTTTCAAGCTCTCAAGCTCTCATTCTCTTTAAGCCCTAGAATCTCATTCTCTCTTACTCTCCAACCTAGAATCAAAGTGATATCCTCTAGGTATGTGGTGGTGGCAAGAGAAAGGGCTTTCTCTCTTCTTGAAAAAGATATCAACACACAACACACTTTCTCCTTCAAGTTCTAATTCAAGCCATAGGTGATTGTAAGTGTTGCAATTTCATAACTTCATATCTTTCGATATTTGATTCACTCTCGGTTTGTGAGCGTAGTTTGCTTGATCCCAAGTTGTTGGATTTAAGAACATCGATTGTTGTTCGATTACACTTGTAGGGTTGCTATAAGTGGGTTTAAAGAAAACCTTAAGTTAGGGTTCTAGCTTGAGTATCCGGAGATATCCGATTGGAAGAGATGAAGGATTACCGGGAACAAGTCAGGTTTGACTTGGGTAATCCGAACCCTTGAAACATCTTATTGTTTGCATTGATTCATTGTTGTTAATTTTTATTTCCACATCTTTTTTGGAATAGGAATTTAATTAGGCGTAATTTCTTAGTTAAATTTTATAAACACTATTCAACCCCCCTTCTAGAGTTTTCCTCATAGCCAGGGTCCTTACAGGTTTGAGGGTGAGCTACGGAAACAATTAGGAGCTTGATCTTCCAGTCCGCACAGAACTCTTTGAATCCCGTACAGTCAAACTGTGGTCCTTTGTTGCTGACGATGGATCAAGGGATTTCGAACCTATAGATGATGGATTTCCATACGAAGCCATTTACCTTTTTCCAGGTGATGGTGGCTAAGGGTTCTACCTCGATCCATTTCGTGAAGTAGTTCACCACTACGATAAGGAATTTCCTCTGTCTGCTCGCAGGGGCAAAGGGGCTGAGAATGTCCAGCCCCCATTTGGAGAAGGGGATGGCACCAATTATTGCTATGAGCTCGACTGGGGGTGCTTATCTGAGCTTTGCGAACATCTGGCACTCCGAGCATTTTCGGACGTATTCCATCGAGTCGTTGACCAGAGTCAGCCAGTAGGATTCATGCCTCAGGATCTTCATCGTGATCATCTTGCCTCCATGGTGGTTTCTACAGAGCCCTTCAGGGATCTCTTGGATCAGTAGTATGCCTCTTGACGTCCAAATCACTTGAGGTAAGGAAGAACATCGGTCTTGGTCTAACAACTCCTGTACAATACCCCTTCGTGGAGTATGTAACTGAGAGCTCTTCGCTCCAGAGTGTGGCATTCTTCTGGCTCTGTGAGGACTTTGCCAGTTTCAAGGAACCGAATGATATGGTCCATTAAGGTAGGTTCCTCATCGATGTTCATCAGTTCCTCTCCTTCTGTGCTGGGGGTTTTGAGGCTCTTGATGTAGATGGCATGACCCAACTCCTTGAGGGAAGAGGAAGCCAGTTTGGAGAGGGGATCGGGGCGGGCATTCTCTGATCTCGGTATGTGTAGAGTTTTGACATGTCTGAATTTGGACAGTTTGGACTTGGCCGACACATGGTAGAATTGCATTGTTTCTTCTCGGGCTAGGTAATCCCCTTGCAGTTGGCTGATGATGAATCTGGAATCACTGAGGAGGCATACCATGTCTACCCTTAGCACCCGAGCTAGTTTTAGGTTATTGATGGCGGCCTCGTGTTTTGCCACATTGTTGGTGGCCAGGAATTCAAACCGAAGGGCATATTCCACAGTGTTCTCGTCAAGATATCGGATGACAATGCTGGCCCCACTGCCTGACTTGGTCGTGGACCCGTCTATATGTAACGGCCTGTTTCTATCGTACCTTCTTCGTGCACGTGCTTTTGATCGTGCACGTGTTTATTTTAGACTTTATTTGTTTTTGAACGTTTTTGTGTGATATGTCGTCGTGATCGTCTCTGAAAGTATTAGATTGTGGAACAACTTTGGAACGATAAATCTCGAGTCGTTCTTCCGCGATACTAACTTATTTGACGTGACGTCGCGACTTTCTGTTTTGATGCGAGACGTTACGAATTTTAGTTTCGTCTCTCTACATCGAAATTTAGATCCGTCTTCTCCACTATCTTTCTTTAGTCATCTAGAACACCCCATAATTATTTTATAATTTTTGGACTTAATTTGACCTATTTTCCATTTTTTGAAAGTTTTAAACAATTTTAAAACCTATTTTTATAAGAGTTTTAATTAAAATAAAATTCCTATATTATAATAACGTATTATGAAATTTTTAGGCAAAATTTTAGAATTTTTGGCCGCACCCATTTTGCGTGAGGGAGAGGAGAGTAATTTTTAACTAAATTAATTATTTTAAATTATTTTAATTACATTTTTCCGAACCCTAACCCTAAACCTAGCCCTAACCTATTTAAATTAGCCCTAGGCAAAGTTATTTCGTCATTGCTCAAAACCCTAGCCGCCGTTTCCTCTTCCAAAGCTTCGTCGCAACGTTGCGACGATCGCAACGTGCACGACCGGAGCTCTCCCCCGCAAATCCTAGCGCACGACCGGAGCAAGCCCCCGCATCGCTGCTCGCACAGCCCGCTACATCGCCCCCCCCCCCCCCCCCCCCCCCCCCCGCTGTCGCCCGCTCCGACCGAGGCTCTCTCTTGGTCTGACCGAGGGATTTCTCCGCACAGCCGCCCGCACCGCTCCGCTCTGCATCGCCAGCGCCCGACCGACCCGCTTTGTCGGTCTGACCGAGAGGACGCCCCGCTGCATCGCACCGCCGCTTCGCCCGCACCCACAGCGCACGACCGACGGGATCTGTCGATCTGACCGACGGATTCCCTCGCACCGACGCTGTGCCCGAGCCCCCCCCCCCCCCCCCCCCCCCCCCCCCGCATCGCCAGTGCACGACCGAGAGCTTCTCTCGGTCTGACCGAGAGAAACCCTCGCACCGAAGGTGAACGACCGACAGAACTTCGTCGCAAGTTGGTTTCTCCCACACCAACTTCTGTGGTGGGCCCCCCAAGTTCTCCTGAGGTGTTGTGGGCCCCCCTTGGACCCCTAGCACTGTTGTGGGCCCCACTTGGACGTGCCACTTCGCGGATTTGCCGTCTACGACGTTGCGACACGTCGTAGGCCTTCGTCGCAAGTTCGACTTTTGGAGAGACGTGCAAGGACCAGATTTGAAGCTGAGGAGTTCTCCGATCAGACCCGACATCCAATCTACAGCAAACTCTGGTTCAGGTTGGTTCCCCGAAACTCGTAGAAACCCCCACAATAGCTGACTGAACCCTAAACTAAAAACCGTCAACTTGAACTAAATTTACTTTCCAGCTCCCGTAAAACGTTGTACGAACTTAGAAAATCGACGAATGGACTTTGTTGACTGTGCACATAGGATAGATCGTCGATTAGGCTGAAACATCAAAAAGTGACTTTTGACGAATAGGATAGTCCCGAAAATCTAGAAACGAACCATAATATGATTTGATGAAATTGAGACCTGACACCGTCGCCGTGGCGATATTTCAGACGGACTACTGCGGACGAGACGCTTGGACGAGACGCTTCGAGAGGACGACACACTCGCCATCGCAGGCAAGTGTACCCACTTGCGTTTTTGACCGTGCTTTGGTCTTAGATTGCTAGAACTGTTAGACTGTGAATGTATAGAACCGGACGTGAAATGATAGCGTTCGGGACGCTCCTGACGGCTCAGACTTGACGACGAAGTCTGAGCCCGACAACAACAATTTTTGACATCATAGGGCTATCATGTGTGTGCGTGTGTGTGGACACCCTAGAATAACCCTTCCCGTCTTGTCACGTCCCGTCCCGTCTTGCACAGCCCGCTGGGCAATAGGGCACTCGCCGAGTGATCCCTTGTACTGATTCACAGCCTGCGGGCAATAGGGCACTCTCCAAGTTAGAGAGAGTGATCCCTTGTACTGATACACAGCCCGAGGGCAATAGGGCACTCTCCAAGCTAGAGAGAGTGATCCCTTGTACTGATTCTCAGCCTGCGGGCAATAGGGCACTCGCCAAGCTAGAGCGAGTGATCCCTTGTACTGGTGTCATGTCTTGTCTTGTCTTGTCTAGGGGTTTGGGGTTGGGTTGAGCGTGCGCACGACAAGAGGGACTGATCCCCCTCGAACCGTAAGGCGTGAACCCTTTCGTGTCTCACTTGTCTTGTCCTGCCTTGTTTCTGTCACGTCCCGTCTTGTCTTGAAACCGGTAGGTTAGTCACGTAGTTGGTAGCACACGCTACGACTACTACTTGTCCCGTTTTACTTTCCTGCTGCGTTACTTCCTGTCGTGTTACTCTGTTATAACCACAGCATGCTAATCAACCAGTAAACTGTTGTGTAAAAGAACCTCAGCATGCTAATCAACCAGTAAACCGTTGTTTAAAGTTCGGTGCACTTGCAGTAAAGTCTAACCCTTCTTGTAGACTTTACCTGACGTACAGTTCCTTTTTCTTGGGTGCTGTACGTCAGGTGTTCAGCCAGAGATCGTGGACGAGGCAGACTCGCTGGAGTATGTGGAGCCGAGGACGTCGTCATCAGAGTACGTACCTGACAAGGACCAGAACTTGAGGTCTTTAAGTCGCCACTTTCAGAGGTTATTACTTTCAGTTTTCTTTTAGATAGTTTGTTGCCATGCTTAGGCTTCTTCTAGACTTTGTACTTGTTGGATATCCTATCTCTAATTTAATGAATGCAATATCTTTTCCGTACTTTTGTTGTTTCGAACTATAATAATGCAAGAACCTGAAAATCTTTTAAAATGGTACCTCTACAGACGCTTATTGGGTCCGAGCTTCTCAGCTCTGGCCTAAGCGGGCCTCGTCACGTTTCGCTTCCGTCCATTTTGGGAAGCAGGGCGTGACAGGTTTTAGTGGTGGCCCATGCAGGTCATGCAAAAGTTCGGAACAATAAAAGTACCGCATTCATTTGATATCCACGTACAAGTCTGAATTAGTTTCCCAGTCTTAGATAGTAGGAAGACTTAGGTGGACGTCCCAGGTTGATAGTCGAATGCCTTGGTTAAGATTTAGTCGTCCTCGTCCTAGACTATTTTAGCATCCCCATTTGATCTTGATCGTATTAGATATTTAGAGTCCTTCTTTTAGTTAGTCGCTCGCCCAGCTCCATCGACTTCGGGCCCAGCAGAATGTAACCTCGATTCTCTTAGGAACTTTCTCTTTAGATCCTGATTATATTCTAGCTCATTAGGAAGTCTTAGAGCTGAGTATATCCTAAATCTTTAGACGACCCGATGATTAGAACCCTTGTCCTCTAGCATCCCTCTGATCCTTGTAAATTTTTGTGCTATCGACCATAGAGTCCCATCGTAGCTCTTCACGATTCATATCTTACGTGTAATCTTCATGCGATCATTTTTCCTTTCTCTCGATTCTCGTGATCGTTTCCTGACGATCATCATCGATCCTTCGAATCCCTTCCTTGACCAATTCTACCTCCTCAAAAATTATTTTCGACTTTCCTTGTTAAGTTTTCGCTCTAGCTTGGTTTCTTTGAAAACCCCTATATTATATATTTAAAATTTGTTGTTTTGGACCGAGTTAAAACTTTTAATTGACTTGGAGCTTTCTTGGACGTAAATGTTTTAAGTCAATATCTCGCATTATTTTCCTTGTTTCCAAAATATATATATTACTTTTATAAACTACACAATATATTTCTACTATCTTGTATTTATTTTCAAAATTTCCCCTTTCCCAAAACCTACTTCCTTTAAAAGTATTTTCGAAATTCATTATTAAATTCTCCACCTGTCACGACCCGCTTCCCTAAAATGGAGGCGAGTACGTGAAAAGGTCCGCACGAGAGTGGAGCTGTGAAGCCCCAAACCCGATAAGCGTCCACAATACAATAACAGGTCCCTGTAACCACAACAGAATAGCAATAATAACACAAGGAGAGACTGAAATAAAATTCCACATCTCACAAATTGTCCAACATCAAAAATAAGTTCAACATCCAGAAAAGCCACCAGGCTAAAAGAAAAGAGTCTAAAGGCCCATAACAAGGCCAACAAAAGGAACGACAACAACAAAGCAAAGTATAGGTGCCACGCACCGATAACAGAACAACTGTCTAACAAAAGTAAAACACACGAAGACACTAGGACTGGTCCCCAGTGTCCACGTACTCCCCGTCAAACACAAGCTCGGGCTCGACGTCAGCAAACACCTCGTCCTCAACGAGGTACTCGGGCTCAGGATCTAACATGTGTCACCCAAAAGAGAAAGGGGCACATGTCAGCAAGTCGAACGACTTGTGCAAGGAAACGGGAAATAATGGTAAACTAGCAACCTAGCAGTTAAAACATGGTGCATGGCAAGTAAAGTACGATGGTAACAAGTAAGGTAAAGTATAGTACAAGTGGCAAGGGGTTGTTGTGACATGTAATGTCAAGTAACAAGTACAAGTACAAGGGATCACTCAACGAGTGCCCTATTGCCCACAGGCTGTGTTCAGGTATCAAGTACAAGGGATCACTCAACGAGTGCCCTATTGCCCGCAGGCTGTGATGAGCTCGTCTTCTGGAACACGAGCCAGAAAGTGTATTTGATAAGTATGGCGTAGGGGTGCACCTAGCCGGAACAAGTAACACTAGTATGTAGCGATGCTACGCAATCATGACGAGTATTCAAGCATGCAATGACATGAGCAGATAATTCGCATACCGTTAATTTAAATTAAACGTGACAGGCGAAATGCAATGACATGAACATATTCGCGTACCGTTAATTAAATTAAACATGGCAGTTAAAATGCAATAGCAGTTAAGGATGCATGGATGACATGAACAGTTATTTTCGCGTACCGTTAAGGAAAGTAAACGTGACATACAAGCATGATGAAAGTGACGGACCAAGCTTCGTTGTCAAGCTAGGTCAATGGCGTCTAAACGGTTATCCTTTCACCGTCTAGTCTCTTTTACGCTAAAGCAAGGTAAATGGCCTAAGACATGGCCTAAATCAAGAGATGCAAGTTTCACTTGCCTAGCACCGGGGATGGCGACTACTTCGTCACACGGATGCCAATCTATGGGGAAATCACTGATAGGGGGAACAACCATCAAACAACATGAAATTTATTAGGGTTTCACCAAAATTATAAATAAGTTATAAAAACAACGGTAGATCGATTTCTTACCGAGAGGAGACGGAAGGAACACTCCGGGGAACCCTAGGATCAGATCTGGGAAAGATTGGGGAAGTTTGGAGAATTAGGGTTCTTGGGGGATTTTGGGGATTTGATGGATTTTGGGTGTGATTTGAGGAAGATGAGAGGTAGATAGGGTAGATGGATGGTTTGGATGATGGATTTAGGGCTTGGAATGAAGCAATGGAGCTTGGAGGAAGATGGGGGCTCAATGGGGGAGAAACTAGGGCTTAGGGTCGTGTTGGAGAAGATGAAGTCGTTTGGGAGGGGTATTTATAGGCTAGGCTGGCGGCTGCCCAGAAATTAGGGTTTTAACACAGACTAGTCGGTCAAAGAACAACCACTGACCGACTAGTTTGGCAACTAGTCGGTCGGTCGTCCAACGCAGACCGACTAAGTGCAAACAGTAACTCCTGAACGAAAATAGGATTCTAGAGTTAGTCGGTCCATGAATAAGTACTGACCGACTAGTTTAGCATCTAGTCGGTCGATGAACGTTCTTAGACCGACTAAGAGTAAACAGTAACTGATACAAAAATAAGATGATGAGTTAGTCGGTTCAAGAAGCATTGCTGACCGACTAGTTTGCAACCTAGTCGGTCAACCAACGTTCTTAGACCGACTAACGATAAACAGTAGCTTCCTCAGAAAATTAGAAAGCTCACTAGTCGGTCCAAGAAGGATTGCCGACCGACTGGATCGTCATCTAGTCGGTCGGTGGCCCTTCTTACACCGGCTATTGAGCACAGAAAAGTACCGATACGGAGCGCGAGGCCCCGGGATCGATTCCTAAGACTCCTAGGCTTGATCTAACAGTTAGATATGACCGTTATGAAGTCCGTCACGAGTGACATACTTCGAAATCGACAATCCTAAGGAAGAAGCGAGGAAAATACGACGAATCGATCGAAAATGAAATCTACGGAGACGAAAACCACACAAGAGGAGAAAATCCACCAAAACACATATTATAATATATAAAATCCAGATGCATGAAAAGCAGTCGTTACATCCTCCCCAACTTAAGAAAAAATTCCGTCCTCGGAATTTCCAAAAATTCACGAGTCCGGAAACAAAAGTGGGAAACGCTCCCGCATCTCATCCTCATTCTCCCAAGTAGACTCTCCAGGTGAACCGTGTCGCCACATCACCCTCACAAGATTGACAACCTTGTTCCGAAGCGATTTCTGACGCCTGTCCAGAATCTGCACTGGATACTGGTCATACGTCATATCGGGGCGAACGGTAATCTCCGAAAAATCCACCGCATGAGACGGATCGCTAATGTATCGACGAAGCTGCGACACATGGAAAACATTGTGAACTCCTTCCAAAGATGGCGGCAAGGCCAAGCGATAAGCTACCTCGCCAACCCTCTCCAAAATGTCAAACGGTCCAATGTATCGCGGGCTCAACTTTCCACGCTTCCCGAAACGAATCACACCACGATTCGGGGAAATCTTCAAGAACACATGGTCGCCCGGCTGAAACTCCAAAGGACGACGTTTAGCATCCGCCCAATGCTTAAAACGGTCCTGAGCAATTCTCAACCTCTCCCGAATATTCCTGACGATATCCACGGCCTCCACGATCATCTCAGGTCCCAACAACTCCCGATCACCAACGTCATCCCAACTCAATGGCGATCGACATTTCCTCCCATAAAGAGCGGTGAAAGGCGCCATGCCAATACTCGCCTGGAAGCTGTTGTTGTAGAAAAACTCTACCAGATGTAGATGGTCCTCCCACGAACCCTTGAAATCCAACATGCACGCCCTCAGCATGTCTTCCAAAATCTGAATCGTCCTCTCGGACTGGCCATCCGTCTGCGGATGGTACGCCGTGCTGAAACTCAGACGCGTACCCAAACTCTTCTGCAAACTCTGCCAGAACTGAGATGTGAACCTCGTGTCTCTGTCAGACACGATACTCACGGGGACTCCATGAAGTCGCACAACTTCCTGCACGATTCACGTTACATCACTATCCAAACTAGGAAAAGGAAATAAAACAGAGAGTAAAAGAATTTTACCTCCATATATCTCCTCGCTAGCGCCTCAGTGGACTGTCCTACTCGGAACGGAATAAAGTGCGCAGATTTGGTCAATCGATCTACGATCACCCAAATCGCGTCATTCTGCTTCGGACTCCGAGGTAGTCCAGTCACGAAATCCATAGTGATGTGCTACCACTTCCACTCCGGAATCGGAATCGGTTGTAGCAACCCGGCCATACGCTGATGCTCCGCCTTCACTTGCTGGCAAACCAAGCACTTGGCTACACTCCGAGCCACGCTCCTCTTCATACCATGCCACCAATAATTCAGACGAAGATCCTGGTACATCTTGGTGCCACCAGGATGCATAGAATACGGCGAACTGTGTGCCTCCACCATCAGCTCCTCTCTGATATCCCCAGCAGGCACACACAACCTGGCTCCAAACCTCAGCGAGCCATCCTCATGAATCAAAAAGTCAGTCCGCAGACCGGCTTCCACCTGCTCCCGAATCCTCACCAGCTTCGGATCCTCAGCCTGGTCAGCCTTAATCCGATCCACGATCGTCGACTGTACCTGCATGTACATCAACGACGAAGCCTCTCCAGGAAGAACAATCTCCACACCAGACTCGCAAAAATCCTGCTGTAATCTCCACTGCGAGGTCAAAATCATCACCGTTGGAAGCCTACTCAAAGCATCCGGAACCACATTCACCTTGCCAGGGTGAAACTGCAAATCAATATCATAATCCGCCATAAGCTCCAACCATCGACGCTGTCGCATGTTGAGCTCCTTCTGAGTGAAAATATACTTCAAGCTTTTGTGATCGGTGAAAATCTTCACTTTCTCACTCAGCAAGAAGTGCCTCCAAATCTTAAGAGCAAACACAACGGCAGCCAGCTCCAAATCATGCGTCGGATAATTCTTCTCATGAACCTTAAGCTGACGAGACGCATACGCCACAACATGCCCATGCTGATGCAACACACAACCGAGACCCTTGCCAGAAGCATCGCAAAAGATCTCAAATCCACCGCTGCGATCAGGCACAACAAGAATAGGGGCAGTCGTCAACCTCTCCTTCAAAATACCAAAAGCCCCTCACAATCACCCGACCAAGCATAAGCAACATCCTTCCGCGTCAACCTGGTCATCGGCTCAGCAATACGAGAAAAGTCCTTAATGAATCGCCGATAATAACCAGCAAGTCCAAGAAAACTCCGAATCTCAGACGCTGACGACGGAACAGGCCACTCCCTGATGGCCCGAATCTTCTCGGGATCCACTGAGATACCATCTCCAGTCACCACATGCCCGAGAAAAGCAACTCTATCCAGCCAAAACTCGCACTTTGAAAACTTAGCATACAAACGATGCTTCCTCAAAATCTCCAACACCGTCCTCAAGTGCGAGGCATGCTCTTCCTCCGACTTCGAATAGATCAGAATGTCGTCGATAAAGATAACGACAAACTTATCCAAAAAGTCGTAGAAAATCAGGTTCATCAGATTCATGAAAACTGCGGGCGCGTTAGTTACGCCAAAGGGCATAACCACGAACTCATAGTGTCCATACTTCGTCCTGAACGCTGTCTTCGGAACATCTCCCTTCTTCACCTTCAACTGATGGTAACCACTCCTCAAATCCAATTTAGAAAACACCCTCGAACCTCCAAGCTGATCAAAAATATCATCGAGGCGAGGCAACGGGTATTTATTCTTAATGGTCACCGCATTCAACTCCCGATAGTCCACGCACATGCGACGCGAACCATCCTTCTTCTTAACCAACAACACCGGTGCTCCCCACGGAGATACGCTAGGATTAATATAACCCTTCTGCAAAAGCTCATCCAACTGCTTCCGCAACTCTTCCAATTCTGCAGGTGCCATACGATACGGCGCCTTCGAAATCGGCTGCGCACCTGGAACAAGATCAATAGAAAATTCCAGAGCTCGATCAGGCGGCAAACCAGACATCTCCTCGGGGAAGACGTCGCCAAAATCACGCACCACAGCTGGCCACTCCAGCTCCATCTGCATAGCCACAGCCTCCACCGGCCTGGCCCGAAATCTGACAGGACCAAGCGAACTGCTACCACGACTGAACTCAAACACTGGATGTCCGGGAATCTCGAACACCACCTTCTTCCTCCTGCAGTCAATCGTAGCATAGAAGCTCGCAAGCCAATCCATCCCAAGAACTGCATCATAGTTGATGATGTCGTGGACAATGAAATCCGCAAAAAGCTCATGTCCACAGACCACCAACGAGCAAGAATTGCAACCACGATGCACCGAGACCACACCATTCCCTGTAACGATATTCCAACTCTTGGGGAGAGGGGACGTCGACAAGGAATGCCTCTCCACGAAGCTCCGAGAAATAATGCACATCGATGCACCAGAGTCAAAGAGGACTCGTGCAGGAAATGTGCAAACCAAAATCACACCTAATCAAGCAATTAACAATCAAACCCTAGTCTAGCAAACAACCATGTTCAAGCAAACAACAAAATCTAACAATCAAAACCAGCTGGGAAAGTAATAGCTAGAATGAGTATTACCTGCGATAACCTCATCCACAGCCGCGCTCTCCGCAGCGGTCATCAGAAAAGCCTGCCTCCTCGGCGGAACAGCCTGCCGAAAAGCCTGCCTCTGTGGAACAAGAGCTGCTCCACGTCCAGCAGGAACAGGCGCTCGCTGCTGCAATGGCTGAGCTGCAACAGGAGCCCTCCGCAGCGGATCCGCATGCCGACAATCCTTCGCGACATGAGAAGCATCACCGCAAACCAGACACTGGCCCAGAAACTTCCGACACTGATCCTTGACGTGACCAGGCCTGCCGCAGAAATGGCAGATCTTCGGAATAGACCCTCCTGGCCTCTTAAACTGAGCGGACTGATTAGGCCTGAATCCAGGTCTAACCACAGCTCTTGCCTGCTCCACAGGCCTCTTCCCAGCACCAACAACCGATCCCTTCCTCTGGTTCACGAGCAGCTCCTGCCTCTTCGCAGCAATCAGAACCTTCTGATATGTCTCCAAGTCAGAAGAGGTCACAAAGCTCTGAAGCTCCAAGGCAAGTCCCTGGAGAAATCGCTGAGCTTTCTCATCGGCATCCTGCACCATCTTAGGTGCAAACCGACTGAGCCTCGTGAACTCCTGGTGGTACATGTCCACCGACGAGTTCCCTTGCTTCAAATTGATAAAACGCTGCAGCATCTCCTCCTTGGCAGCCTTCGGGAAGAACTCACCCTCAAATCTGGCTTTGAAGGTAGCCCAAGCTATCGGCTCCACCAACAACTTCTCTTCCGCATCCCACCAATTCCTGGCGTTATCCTTGAGCTGCCTCTTCGCCAAATCAACCCATCCAGCCGGGTTAATCTTTGCCATTGCCAAGTTATCCTCAATGTTCCTTATCCATTCGTCGGCAGCCAGAGGACCCTCAGAACCATCAAAGTATGTGGGACCCAGCTCCCGAAATTGTTTCGCTCCTGGCTCAGAGCGAGGGGCATCGGGAAGAGCCCGGGCAGCTCGAGCAGGTGGAGCATTCTGGACTTGCAAAAGCACGCCCTGCTGCACTTGCATCATCTGGATCATCATCCGCATCATCTCACCGCTGGTGGGTTCCCGCTCAGGCTCCTCATCATGAGGGAGCGCACCACTGCCCCCACCACGGGTGAAACGCCTTCCTGCCATCTAATGACACGGAGAACAAATCAGATTAGACTCATAGCTTATGACTCGGACGTCGAACTTAATTTATTGGACATTCAAATATTATTATTGCTATTCCAAAATCGCAGTTACAGAAAGACCTGCATGGGCCACCACTAAAACCTGTCACGACCCGCTTCCCTAAAATGGAGGCGAGTACGTGAAAAGGTCCGCACGAGAGTGGAGCTGTGAAGCCCCAAACCCGATAAGCGTCCACAATACAAAAACAGGTCCCTGTAACCACAACAGAATAGCAATAATAACACAAGGAGAGACTGAAATAAAATTCCACATCTCACAAATTGTCCAACATCAAAAATAAGTTCAACATCCAGAAAAGCCACCAGGCTAAAAGAAAAGAGTCTAAAGGCCCAGAACAAGGCCAACAAAAGGAACGACAACAACAAAGCAAAGTATAGGTGCCACGGACCGATAACAGAACAACTGTCTAACAAAAGTAAAACACACGAAGACACTAGGACTGGTCCCCAGTGTCCACGTACTCCCCGTCAAACACAAGCTCGGGCTCGGCGTCAGCAAACACCTCGTCCTCAACGAGGTACTCGGGCTCAGGATCTAACATGTGTCACCCAAAAGAGAAAGGGGCACATGTCAGCAAGTCGAACGACTTGTGCAAGGAAACGGGAAATAATGGTAAACTAGCAACCTAGCAGTTAAAACATGGTGCATGGCAAGTAAAGTACGGTGGTAACAAGTAAGGTAAAGTATAGTACAAGTGGCAAGGGGTTGTTGTGACATGTAATGTCAAGTAACAAGTACAAGTACAAGGGATCACTCAACGAGTGCCCTATTGCCCGCAGGCTGTGTTCAGGTATCAAGTACAAGGGATCACTCAACGAGTGCCCTATTGCCCGCAGGCTGTGATGAGCTCGTCTTCTGGAACACGAGCCAGAAAGTGTATTTGATAAGTATGGCGTAGGGGTGCACCTAGCCGGAACAAGTAACACTAGTATGTAGCGATGCTACGCAATCATGACGAGTATTCAAGCATGCAATGACATGAGCAGATAATTCGCATACCGTTAATTTAAATTAAACGTGACAGGCGAAATGCAATGACATGAACATATTCGCGTACCGTTAATTAAATTAAACATGGCAGTTAAAATGCAATAGCAGTTAAGGATGCATGGATGACATGAACAGTTATTTTCACGTACCGTTAAGGAAAGTAAACGTGACATACAAGCATGATGAAAGTGACGGACCAAGCTTCGTTGTCAAGCTAGGTCAATGGCGTCTAAACGGCTATCCTTTCACCGTCTAGTCTCTTTTACGCTAAAGCAAGGTAAATGGCCTAAGACATGGCCTAAATCAAGAGATGCAAGTTTCACTTGCCTAGCACCGGGGATGGCGACTACTTCGTCACACGGATGCCAATCTATGGGAAAATCACTGATAGGGGGAACAACCATCAAACAACATGAAATTTATTAGGGTTTCACCAAAATTATAAATAAGTTATAAAAACAACGGTAGATCGATTTCTTACCGAGAGGAGACAGAAGGAACACTCCGGGGAACCCTAGGATCAGATCTGGGAAAGATTGGGGAAGTTTGGAGAATTAGGGTTCTTGGGGGATTTTGGGGATTTGATGGATTTTGGGTGTGATTTGAGGAAGATGAGAGGTAGATAGGGTAGATGGATGGTTTGGATGATGGATTTAGGGCTTGGAATGAAGCAATGGAGCTTGGAGGAAGATGGGGGCTCAATGGGGGAGAAACTAGGGCTTAGGGTCGTGTTGGAGAAGATGAAGTCGTTTGGGAGGGGTATTTATAGGCTAGGCTGGCGGCTGCCCAGAAATTAGGGTTTTAACACAGACTAGTCGGTCAAAGAACAACCACTGACCGACTAGTTTGGCAACTAGTCGGTCGGTCGTCCAACGCAGACCGACTAAGTGCAAACAGTAACTCCTGAACGAAAATAGGATTCTAGAGTTAGTCGGTCCATGAACAAGTACTGACCGACTAGTTTAGCATCTAGTCGGTCGATGAACGTTCTTAGACCGACTAAGAGTAAACAGTAACTGATACAAAAATAAGATGATGAGTTAGTCGGTTCAAGAAGCATTGCTGACCGACTAGTTTGCAACCTAGTTGGTCAACCAACGTTCTTAGACCGACTAACGATAAACAGTAGCTTCCTCAGAAAATTAGAAAGCTCACTAGTCGGTCCAAGAAGGATTGCCGACCGACTGGATCGTCATCTAGTCGGTCGGTGGCCCTTCTTACACCGGCTATTGAGCACAGAAAAGTACCGATACGGAGCGCGAGGCCCCGGGATCGATTCCTAAGACTCCTAGGCTTGATCTAACAGTTAGATATGACCGTTATGAAGTCCGTCACGAGTGACATACTTCGAAATCGACAATCCTAAGGAAGAAGCGAGAAAAATACGACGAATCGATCGAAAATGAAATCTACGGAGACGAAAACCACACAAGAGGAGAAAATCCACCAAAACACATATTATAATATATAAAATCCAGATGCATGAAAAGCAGTCGTTACACCGCCCAATTTGACTTCTTTGAAAACTTTTATTAATTATTTAAAATTTCATACTTTCGGTTGAGTTAAAAAAAAAAATCTTTCGCAAATTTTGAAACCTTTCGGTCGTAAAAGTTTTAAGTTACGACCTCGTATTTATTTTCGAATCAGTATCCATCGTATTTTAGTTTTAAAACTTTGTTACCATTTCGGAAATTCAATATATCATTTTTCTAACCTACGAAATTTATTTATTTATTTTTTTACCATTTACGTACGTACTTTAGAATATTTTTCTAAAGCAAAGGGGGGATTTTAAATTTCTTTACATATAAACATCCCTATGTTCGTCGTGCTCATACTTCAAGAATTTTTGTTTGAATTCATTTTCATTTGCAAAAAATCGCTACCTCATCCTACTTTTATTTCTTCTATTTCTTGTTTTCGAAACCCATTATTAAATTCTTCGCTCGGTTTAACTTCCTTGAAAACCCTTTATTATATATATTTAAAATTTATTGCTTTTCGATTGAAAGTTCCTTCTTAGATTTTGAAATCTCCTTGGTCGTCGACTTTCAAGTTACTATCTGGAAATTATTTCAAATCGGTATCTTTCATATTTTCATTTTTAAAACCGTGTTGACAATTTTAATAATTCAATTTATATTTTCTGGGCTACAAGATCTATTTCTAAATCACTTACTGTGCATACTTTTTTTAAATATATATATATATATATATATATATATTTTCTAAACTAGGGGGACTTCAATTATTTTATTGTTATTATTATATCTGTTCTATGTTCCTCGTGACCACATTTCAAAATCTTTGTGTAAAATTATTTTCATGTGCAAAACAATCGTTATTCCACCCTACCCATCCTTCCTTCGTCTTACTTTTCCAAAATTTTAAAAATTCTACCATCTGTATATGAATGGCGTCATCCAGGCAGATCCTTAGACTTAGTTTTAGTTTTAATGAATGGTTTATCTTGGTTGTATGTGACTGTATCAAAAAAAACAACCTTGTTCTCTTTACACCAAATCTTTAAAGTTTTAAAACTAGCTCACAAGATCACAAATAACTTAACCTCCCTCATCCATTACCGCAACACCACACGTTTTCCCAAATGTTTTAAAATATTTCTTTGGCCTTGAGTCCCTCTTTCTCTTCTCTTCTCTTCCTCCCTTAAAGAAAGTTTTCGTGTTTATGGTTGTTATATTAGTTGGGACTAGCTATTACCGTTATAGGATTTTTGTTTGCAAGTGGGCTTGGAGTGAGATGGGTTTTATTATGTCAATGATTGATTGACTTTGGGAACACGAGGATGATGGATTAGAACATCTTTTGGATGAAAAGAATGAACTGTCCAAGACTTATTTATAATACCGGAGTGTGGAAGACTCAATGGAGAATTCTGTGTGAATGAGATTAAATGCGAGGAGATGATGACTCATCAGACTTGAGGCTTAGACGGGTCGTAGATAGGAGTAACTACCGAGAATAGTATGAGTCAGGATGATCATGAGATTGAGTAGAGCTTATATTAGCATTGAGACTGATTGATGAATTGACGTGAGAAGACTTTGAGAATAACACGACGTGTGGAGATAAATGGATGTTTAGGTAGTCAGACTTAATATTGGTTGGGATTAGTTATAGTGAGCAGGATGAGGGGTAATTCTGACAGATCAAATTATTTGGTGGATGAATTTATGGGGAGATATGACGAGAGTGTATTGAAGACACGACGATTGCTGATTGGTGAATGTATTATAGGATAGACAAATGTTTTTGTCTTGGATTGGTGGATGGCTAGAATCTCATTTTTGGAGATTTATTAATGTTGGGAAAAGATTTAGAAATTCAAAAGATGTTAATGAGCGATGATGATGTTTAGTGGAGTGGTACGATATCAGAAGATGATTATTATTTTTTTTATGAGAACTTGGAGTTGGAAATTGGAACGGTAGTGGTGGATCTATATTATTAGGAGGTGACTTTAGTCGTGGCTTTGCCCAGTAAAAAGATGGATTATGAGGGATTATTGAGGAATGTTGTTCGAAGTTACAGGATTAGAAATCTTTATGAGTAGATATGATAGTTGCGGGTATAAGGTTATATGGGTAATTATAACTAGTGTGAGTGATTCCGAGGGCAGAATCATTTCTAAGGTGGGTAGAATGTAACGGCCTGTTTCTATCGTACCTTCTTCGTGCACGTGCTTTTGATCGTGCACGTGTTTATTTTAGACTTTATTTGTTTTTGAACGTTTTTGTGTGATATGTCATCGTGATCGTCTCTGAAAGTATTAGATTGTGGAACAACTTTGGAACGATATATCTCGAGTCGTTCTTCCGCGATACTAACTTATTTGACGTGACGTCGCGACTTTCTGTTTTGATGCGAGACGTTACGAATTTTATTTTCGTCTCTCTATATCGAAATTTAGATCCGTCTTCTCCACTATCTTTCTTTAGTCATCTAGAACACCCCATAATTATTTTATAATTTTTGGACTTAATTTGACCTATTTTACATTTTTTTGAAAATTTTAAACAATTTTAAAACCTATTTTTATAAGAGTTTTAATTACAATAAAATTCCTATATTATAATAACGTATTAAGAAATTTTTAGGCAAAATCTTAGAATTTTTGGCCGCACCCATTTTGCGTGAGGGAGAGGAGAGTAATTTTTAACTAAATTAATTATTTTAAATTATTTTAATTACATTTTTCCGAACCCTAACCCTAAACCTAGCTCTAACCTATTTAAATTAGCCATAGGCAAAGTTATTTCGTCATTGCTCAAAACCCTAGCCGTCGTTTCCTCTTCCAAAGCTTCGTCGCAACGTTGCGACGATCGCAACGTGCACGACCGGAGCTCTCCCCCGCAAATCCTAGCGCACGACCAGAGCAAGCCCCCGCATCGCCGCTCACACAGCCCGCTGCATCGCTCCCCTGCTGTCGCCCGCTCCGACCGAGGCTCTCTCTCGGTCTGACCGAGGGATTTCTCCTCACAGCCGCCCGCACCGCTCCGCTCCGCATCGCCAGCGCCCGACCGACCCGCTTTGTCGGTCTGACCGAGAGGCCGCCCCGCTGCATCGCACCGCCGCTTCGCCCGCACCCGCAGCGCACGACCGACGGGATCTGTCGGTCTGACCGACGGATTCCCTCGCACCGACGCTGTGCCCGAGCCCCCCCCCCCCCCCCCCCCCGCATCGCCAGTGCGCGACCGAGAGCTTCTCTCGGTCTGACCGAGAGAAACCCTCGCACCGAAGGTGAACGACCGACAGAACTTCGTCGCAAGTGGGTTTCTCCCACACCAACTTCTGTGGTGGGTCCCCCAAGTTCTCCTGAGGTGTTGTGGGCCCCCCTTGGACCCCTAGCACTGATGTGGGCCCCACTTGGACGTGCCACTTCGCGGATTTACCGTCTACGACGTTGCGACACGTCGTAGGCCTTCGTCGCAAGTTCGACTTTTGGAGAGACGTGCGAGGACCAGATCTGAAGCTGAGGAGTTCTCCGATCAGACCCGACTTCCAATCTACAGCAAACTCCGGTTCAGGTTGGTTCCCCGAAACTCGTAGAAACCCCCACAATAGCTGACTGAACCCTAAACTAAAAACCGTCAACTTGAACTAAATTTACTTTCCAGCTCCCGTAAAACGTTGTACGAACTTAGAAAATCGACGAATGGACTTTGTTGACTGTGCACATAGGATAGATCGTCGATTAGGCTGAAACATCAAAAAGTGACTTTTGACGAATAGGATAGTCCCGAAAATCTAGAAACGAACCATAATAGGATTTGATGAAATTGAGACCCGACACCGTCGCCGTGGCGATATTTCAGACGGACTACTGCAGACGAGACGCTTGGACGAGACGCTTCGAGAGGACGACACACTCGCCATCGCAGGCAAGTGTACCCACTTGCGTTTTTGACCGTGCTTTGGTCTTAGATTGCTAGAACTGTTAGACTGTGAATGTATAGAACCGGACGTGAAATGATAGCGTTCGGGATGCTCCTGACGGCTCAGACTTGACGACGAAGTCTGAGCCCGACAACAACAATTTTTGACATCATAGGGCTATCATGTGTGTGCGTGTGTGTGGACACCCTAGAATAACCCTTCCCGTCTTGTCACGTCCAGTCCCGTCTTGCACAGCCCGCTGGGCAATAGGGCACTCGCCGAGTGATCCCTTGTACTGATTCACAGCCTGCGGGCAATAGGGCACTCTCCAAGTTAGAGAGAGTGATCCCTTGTACTGATACACAGCCCGAGGGCAATAGAGCACTCTCCAAGCTAGATAGAGTGATCCCTTGTACTGATTCTCAGCCTGCGGGCAATAGGGCACTCGCCAAGCTAGAGCGAGTGATCCCTTGTACTGGTGTCATGTCTTGTCTTGTCTTGTCTTGGGGTTTGGGGTTGGGTTGAGCGTGCGCACGACAAGAGGGACTGATCCCCCTCGAACCGTAAGGCGTGAACCCTTTCGTGTCTCACTTGTCTTGTCCTGCCTTGTTTCCGTCACGTCCCGTCTTGTCTTGACACCGGTAGGTTAGTCCCGTAGTTGGTAGCACACGCTACGACTACTACTTGTCCCGTTTTACTTTCCTGCTGCGTTACTTCCTGTCGTGTTACTCTGTTATAACCACAGCATGCTAATCAACCAGTAAACTGTTGTGTAAAAGAACCTCAGCATGCTAATCAACCAGTAAACCGTTGTTTAAAGTTCGGTGCACTTGCAGTAAAGTCTAACCCTTCTTGTAGACTTTACCTGACGTACAGTTCCTTTTTCTTGGGTGCTGTACGTCAGGTGTTCAGCCAGAGATCGTGGACGAGGCAGACTCGCTGGAGTATGTGGAGCCGAGGACGTCGTCATCAGAGTACGTACCTGACAAGGACCAGACCTTGAGGTCTTTTAGTCGTCACTTTCAGAGGTTATTACTTTCAGTTTTCTTTTAGATAGTTTGTTGCCATGCTTAGGCTTCTTCTAGACTTTGTACTTGTTGGATATCCTATCTCTAATTTAATGAATGCAATATCTTTTCCGTACTTTTGTTGTTTCGAACTATAATAATGCAAGAACCTGAAAATCTTTTAAAATGGTACCTCTACAGACGCTTATTGGGTCCGAGCTTCTCAGCTCTGGCCTAAGCGGGCCTCGTCACGTTTCGCTTCCGTCCATTTTGGGAAGCGGGGCGTGACAGGTTTTAGTGGTGGCCCATGCAGGTCATGCAAAAGTTCGGAACAATAAAAGTACCGCATTCATTTGATATCCACGTACAAGTCTGAATTAGTTTCCCAGTCTTAGATAGTAGGAAGACTTAGGTGGACGTCCCAGGTTGATAGTCGAATGCCTTGGTTAAGATTTAGTCGTCCTCGTCCTAGACTATTTTAGCATCCCCATTTGATCCTGATCGTATTAGATATTTAGAGTCCTTCTTTTAGTTAGTCGCTCGCCCAGCTCCATCGACTTCGGGCCCAGCAGAATGTAACCTCGATTCTCTTAGGAACTTTCTCTTTAGATCCTGATTATATTCTAGCTCATTAGGAAGTCTTGGAGCTGAGTATATCCTAAATCTTTAGACGACCCGATGATTAGAACCCTTGTCCTCTAGCATCCCTCTGATCCTTGTAAATTTTTGTGCTATCGACCATAGAGTCCCATCGTAGCTCTTCACGATTCATATCTTACGTGTAATCTTCATGCGATCATTTTTCCTTTCTCTCGATTCTCGTGATCGTTTCCTGACGATCATCATCGATCCTTCGAATCCCTTCCTTGACCAATTCAACCTCCTCAAAAATTATTTTCGACTTTCCTTGTTAAGTTTTCGCTCTAGCTTGGTTTCTTTGAAAACCCCTATATTATATATTTAAAATTTGTTGTTTTGGACCGAGTTAAAACTTTTAATTGACTTGGAGCTTTCTTGGACGTAAATGTTTTAAGTCAATATCTCGCATTATTTGCCTTGTTTCCAAAATATATATATTACTTTTATAAACTACACAATATATTTCTACTATCTTGTATTTATTTTCAAAATTTCCCCTTTCCCAAAACCTACTTCCTTTAAAAGTATTTTCGAAATTCATTATTAAATTCTCCGCCCAATTTGACTTCTTTGAAAACTTTTATTAATTATTTAAAATTTCTTACTTTCGGTTGAGTTAAAAAAAAAATTCTTTCGCAAATTTTGAAACCTTTCGGTCGTAAAAGTTTTAAGTTACGACCTCGTACTTATTTTCGAATCAGTATCCATCGTATTTTAGTTTTAAAACTTTGTTACCATTTCGGGAATTCAATATATCATTTTTCTAACCTACGAAATTTATTTATTTATTTTTTTTACCATTTACGTACGTACTTTAGAATATTTTTCTAAAGCAAAGGGGGGATTTTAAATTTCTTTACATATAAACATCCCTATGTTCGTCGTGCTCATACTTCAAGAATTTTTGTTTGAATTCATTTTCATTTGCAAAACAATCGCTACCTCATCCTACTTTTATTTCTTCTATTTCGTGTTTTCGAAACCCATTATTAAATTCTTCGCTCGGTTTAACTTCCTTGAAAACCCTTTATTATATATATTTAAAATTTATTGCTTTTCGATTGAAAGTTCCTTCTTAGATTTTGAAATCTCCTTGGTCGTCGACTTTCAAGTTACTATCTGGAAATTATTTCAAATCGGTATCTTTCATATTTTCATTTTTAAAACCGTGTTGACATTTTTAATAATTCAATTTATATTTTCTGGGCTACAAGATCTATTTCTAAATCACTTACTGTGCATACTTTTTTAAATATATATATATATATATATATATATATTCTAAACTAGGGGGACTTCAATTATTTTATTGTTATTATTATATCTGTTCTATGTTCCTCGTGACCACATTTCAAAATCTTTGTGTAAACTTATTTTCATGTGCAAAACTATCGTTATTCCACCCTACCCATCCTTCCTTCGTCTTACTTTTCCAAAATTTTAAAAATTCTACCATCTGTATATGAATGGCGTCATCCAGGCAGATCCTTAGACTTAGTTTTAGTTTTAATGAATGGTTTATCTTGGTTGTATGTGACTGTATCAAAAAAAAACAACCTTGTTCTCTTTAAACCAAATCTTTAAAGTTTTAAAACTAGCTCACAAGATCACAAATCACTTAACCTCCCTCATCCATTACCGCAACACCACACGTTTTTCCAAATGTTTTAAAATATTTCTTTGGCCTTAAGTCCCTCTTTCTCTTCTCTTCTCTTCCTCCCTTAAAGAAAATTTTCGTGTTTATGGTTTTTATATTAGTTGGGACTAGCTATTATCGTTATAGGATTTTTGTTTGCAAGTGGGCTTGGAGTGAGATGAGTTTTATTATGTCAATGATTGATTGACTTTGGGAACACGAGGATGATGGATTAGAACATCTTTTGGATGAAAAGAATGAACTGTCCAAGACTTATTTATAATACCGGAGTGTGGCAGACTCAATGGAGAATTCTGTGTGAATGAGATTAAATGCGAGGAGATGATGACTCATCAGACTTGAGGCTTAGACGGGTCGTAGATAGGAGTAACTGCCGAGAATAGTATGAGTCAGGATGATCATGAGATTGAGTAGAGCTTATATTAGCATTGAGACTGATTGATGAATTGACGTGAGAAGACTTTGAGAATAACACGACGTGTGGAGATAAATTGATGTTTAGGTAGTCGGACTTAATATTGGTTGGGATTAGTTATAGTGAGCAGGATGAGGGGTAATTCTGACAGATCAAATTATTTGGTGGATGAATTTATGGGGAGATATGACGAGAGTGTATTGAAGACACGATGATTGCTGATTGGTGAATGTATTATAGGATAGACAAATGTTTTTGTCTTGGATTGGTGGATGGCTAGAATCTCATTTTTGGAGATTTATTAATGTTGGGAAAAGATTTAGAAATTCAAAAGATGTTAATGAGCGATGATGATGTTTAGTGGAGTGGTACGATATCAGAAGATGATTATTTTTTTTTTATGAGAACTTGGAGTTGGAAATTGGAACGGTAGTGGTGGATCTATATTATTAGGAGGTGACTTTAGTCGTGGCTTTGCCCAGTGAAAAGATGGATTATGAGGGATTATTGAGGAATGTTGTTCGAAGTTACAGGATTAGAAATCTTTATGAGTAGATATGATAGTTGCGGGTATAAGGTTATATGGGTAATTATAACTAGTGTGAGTGATTCCGAGGGCAGAATCATTTCTAAGGTGGGTAGAATGTAACGGCCTGTTTCTATCGTACCTTCTTCGTGCACGTGCTTTTGATCGTGCACGTGTTTATTTTAGACTTTATTTGTTTTTGAACGTTTTTGTGTGATATGTCATCGTGATCGTCTCTGAAAGTATTAGATTGTGGAAAAACTTTGGAACGATATATCTCGAGTCGTTCTTCCGCGATACTAACTTATTTGACGTGACGTCGCGACTTTCTGTTTTGATGCGAGACGTTACGAATTTTATTTTCGTCTCTCTATATCGAAATTTAGATCCGTCTTCTCCACTATCTTTCTTTAGTCATCTAGAACACCCCATAATTATTTTATAATTTTTGGACTTAATTTGACCTATTTTCCATTTTTTTGAAAATTTTAAACAATTTTAAAACCTATTTTTATAAGAGTTTTAATTACAATAAAATTCCTATATTATAATAACGTATTAAGAAATTTTTAGGCAAAATTTTAGAATTTTTGGCCGCACCCATTTTGCGTGAGGGAGAGGAGAGTAATTTTTAACTAAATTAATTATTTTAAATTATTTTAATTACATTTTTCCGAACCCTAACCCTAAACCTAGCCCTAACCTATTTAAATTAGCCCTAGGCAAAGTTATTTCGTCATTGCTCAAAACCCTAGCCGCTGTTTCCTCTTCCAAAGCTTCGTCGCAACGTTGCGACGATCGCAACGTGCACGACCGGAGCTCTCCCCCGCAAATCCTAGCGCACGACCGGAGCAAGCCCCCACATCACCGCTCGCACAGCCCGCTGCATCGCCCCCCCACTGTCGCCCGCTCCGACCGAGTCTCTCTCTCGGTCTGACCGAGGGATTTCTCCGCACAGCCGCTCGCACCGCTCCGCTCCGCATCGCCAGCGCCCGACCGACCCGCTTTGTCGGTCTGACCGAGAGGACGCCCCGCTGCATCGCACCGCCTCTTCGCCCGCACCCACAGCGCACGACCGACGGGATCTGTCGGTCTGACCGACGGATTCCCTCGCACCGACGCTGTGCCCGAGCCCCCCCCGCATCGCCAGTGCACGACCGAGAGCTTCTCTCGGTCTGACCGAGAGAAACCCTCGCACCGAAGGTGAACGACCGACAGAACTTCGTCGCAAGTGGGTTTCTCCCACACCAACTTCTGTGGTGGGTCCCCCAAGTTCTCCTGAGGTGTTGTGGGCCCCCCTTGGACCCCTGGCACTGTTGTGGGCCCCACTTGGACGTGCCACTTCGCGGATTTGCCGTCTACGACGTTGCGACACGTCGTAGGACTTCGTCGCAAGTTTGACTTTTGGAGAGACGTGCAAGGACCAGATCTGAAGCTGAGGAGTTCTCCGATCAGACCCGACATCCAATCTACAGCAAACTCTGGTTCAGGTTGGTTCCCCGAAACTCGTAGAAACCCCCACAATAGCTGACTGAACCCTAAACTAAAAACCGTCAACTTGAACTAAATTTACTTTCCAGCTCCCGTAAAACGTTGTACGAACTTAGAAAATCGACGAATGGACTTTGTTGACTGTGCACATAGGATAGATCGTCGATTAGGCTGAAACATCAAAAAGTGACTTTTGACGAATAGGATAGTCCCGAAAATCTAGAAACGAACCATAATAGGATTTGATGAAATTGAGACCTGACACCGTCGCCGTGGCGATATTTCAGACGGACTACTGCGGACGAGACGCTTGGACGAGACGCTTCGAGAGGACGACACACTCGCCATCGCAGGCAAGTGTACCCACTTGCGTTTTTGACCGTGCTTTGGTCTTAGATTGCTAGAACTGTTAGACTGTGAATGTATAGAACCGGACGTGAAATGATAGCGTTCGGGACGCTCCTGACGGCTCAGACTTGACGACGAAGTCTGAGCCCGACAACAACAATTTTTGACATCATAGGGCTATCATGTGTGTGCGTGTGTGTGGACACCCTAGAATAACCCTTCCCGTCTTGTCACGTCACGTCCCGTCTTGCACAGCCCGCTGGGCAATAGGGCACTCGCCGAGTGATCCCTTGTACTGATTCACAGCCTGCGGGCAATAGGGCACTCTCCAAGTTAGAGAGAGTGATCCCTTGTACTGATACACAGCCCGATGGCAATAGGGCCCTCTCCAAGCTAGAGAGAGTGATCCCTTGTACTGATTCTCAGCCTGCGGGTAATAGGGCACTCGCCAAGCTAGAGCGAGTGATCCCTTGTACTGGTGTCATGTCATGTCATGTCATGTCTTGGGGTTTGGGGTTGGGTTGAGCATGCGCACGGCAAGAGGGACTGATCCCCCTCGAACCGTAAGGCGTGAACCCTTTCGTGTCTCACTTGTCTTGTCCTGCCTTGTTTCCGTCACGTCCCGTCTTGTCTTGACACCGGTAGGTTAGTCCCGTAGTTGGTAGCACACGCTACGACTACTACTTGTCCCGTTTTACTTTCCTGCTGCGTTACTTCCTGTCGTGTTCCTCTGTTATAACCACAGCATGCTAATCAACCAGTAAACTGTTGTGTAAAAGAACCTCAGCATGCTAATCAACCAGTAAACCGTTGTTTAAAGTTCGGTGCACTTGCAGTAAAGTCTAACCCTTCTTGTAGACTTTACCTGACGTACAGTTCCTTTTTCTTGGGTGCTGTACGTCAGGTGTTCAGCCAGAGATCGTGGACGAGGCAGACTCGCTGGAGTATGTGGAGCCGAGGACGTCGTCATCAGAGTACGTACCTGACAAGGACCAGACCTTGAGGTCTTTTAGTCGCCACTTTCAGAGGTTATTACTTTTAGTTTTCTTTTAGATAGTTTGTTGCCATGCTTAGGCTTCTTCTAGACTTTGTACTTGTTGGATATCCTATCTCTAATTTAATGAATGCAATATCTTTTCCGTACTTTTGTTGTTTCGAACTATAATAATGCAAGAACCTGAAAATCTTTTAAAATGGTACCTCTACAGACGCTTATTGGGTCCGAGCTTCTCAGCTCTGGCCTAAGCGGGCCTCGTCACGTTTCGCTTCTGTCCATTTTGGGAAGCGGGGCGTGACACTATATGAATGACACATGGGTCCTTGTCTTCTGGTCGAACATCAGGAATGACATCAGTCAATAGAAAGGACAAGGGGTGAGTCGTTCCCAGGTCATGGCTTGCCCCATCGATGGGTGTTGCGTTACCAATGGTACATTTGGCGATGAAGTCAGCCAGTGCTTGCCCTTTGATGGCTGTCCTCGGCTTGTACCTGATTTTGAATTCGCTCAGCTCGACCCCCTAATTCAGCATCTTCTCCATTCGGTCTAACCTCTTGAGAGTGTAATGAATGATGTCTTAGATGCTTTCTTAACTTCTCAAGTAAAGGCATTAAAGTCCTATCTATAAGCCATAGAGATCTACTCAAAATTAGCTCAAAAGCACAAGCATTTAATGCTTCAAATGGCTATTAACGGGTAGAAATCCTAGTCATCAGACGGCTAATGAAGGGAGATTAGTTGGCTAAAGTATTGTTCTGACTGCATATTAAATGCAGTTTAACAGACATATACCCGTCGTCTGAAGTAGACTTTCCAGACGACAGGTCCATTGTTCAGTCGTCTGGCACCATGCCATCAGAGTCTGAATAATTTTAACAGTACTATATGAAATATAAGGTCCGATCATCCAGACGTCTAATCAACTGTTCAGACATCTGGTAATACATCTTCAAACGCCAAAAAATTGAATGACCACATAAAATGGGTTACTGGAAATTTGCAAATGAATTTCCCATACGTCTGATGCATATCATCTATATGTCCGTTTTTTGTCAGTCGATAACTGTCGAGGTTCTGTTTCTTCGACTAGAATTAAATAGACGACTGATGTTCACCATCCAGGTATTTGACGAATTGCTTAGACGTCTGGAATTAGAACTACATGCATCTATCCTGACAAGGATTTTGGAGAACTATATGCATATGATCATCAGGCGTCTGGAGGCCTAACACCAGGGCTTGTTGAAGGCCGAAAAACTCTTCTTTGAGTTTTTGCATGTTCTAACCCTATGACACTCAATGACATATGATCTAATCAAATTACTGAGTGTTGTGAGTGATATTCTATTGAGTCTATTAAAGGCTTTGACAAGCTAATTCAACTAAGAAGGAAAGTAAGAAAGATTTGCAAATTAATCCCATTTACTTCCTTTTGAATGCCTTGAAGACTTCCGTTTGAGCTTTGAGGAGTCCAATGCTTTGAATTCATTGATATCACTCCATGATTGCTTATTTAAGGTTGTTAAGATCAACACTTTAAGTTCCATTGATCATCTCTTGATCCTCATGCTTCATTGATTGATATTCAAGCATCAATGCCTTGAGTCATCAACTTCACTTGGTGTGTCTTTGACCATAGTGATGATGCTCTTTTTTACTAAAAAATATATGGATTAGTTCATAATTGATTATGTTTGTTTATCATCAAAACCATATTGGGGAAACCAATATCAACATAACATCCATCTGCATCTCGCAGGATCCGACTGGTGTAGTAGACCGGTCTCTATATTATTGCGTCTTCTTTGACCAGAACCGATGTCACGCCCCGCTTCCCAAAAATGTGGAGGCGAGACGTGAGAAGGTCCGCTCAGACTTGAAGATGTGAAGCCCCAAGTCCAATAAGCGTCAAAAGAAACTTCAAATGGCAAGTCCTTACAAATGCGATATGAAACAAAGATAACAATAAGAAAATGAGATAATAAGCAATTTATTGAATCCATGAATATCCATAAATAAATTACAATATCGCAGAAAAGCCACCAGGCTAAAAGGAAAAGAGTCTAAGGCCCAAACATGGCCAACAAGGTATACCATACATACAAAGGTGCCACGCACCAACAACTAACAACAAACCTAAACAAAGAAGTGAACACGAGCGGTCTTCAAGACAGGCCCCTGGTGTCCACTCACCACCACAGCAAACATCAGCATCAGCAACACCATATCCCCTGCAACAAAGCTCTGGCTCTGGGTCTAACATGTGACACCCAAAAGAGAGAGAGGCACATGTCAGCAAGTCTGGAAAGACTTGTGCAAGGAAACTGAAAGAAAGGTAACTAACAACCTAGCAGTTATAGTATGATGCATGACATGGCAAGTATAGTATAGAAGTGACAAGTAAAGGGAAGTACAAGTAGCAAGTAGCAAGTAGCAAGTATGTCATGCATAACAAGTTTTACAAGTAAAACACGGACAAGTACAAGTGGTAGGTGTGACATGTATTGTCAAGTAACAAGTACAAGGGATCACCCACACATGGATGCCATATTGCCCGCAGGCTGTATTCAAGTACAAGTCAAGTAAATTACGTCAAGTAAACACGTCGTGCACAAAGATTCTGCCTGTTGGCTAGAGTGGCTGATCGGGCCAACTCCTAAGCTCAAGTGACCGTTTATCTCTACCCCTCTCACGTGTGTCGAGCCAGGGCATTACCCCCGAACACGGAATGCTCCCTTCTGGAACACGAGCCAGGAAGTGTGTTTAACATGTATGGCATAGGGTTATGCCCACGAAAAGTGGGTGCCTAGCCGGAACAAGTAGGTCGGGCATTGGCTATCAACCAACACATGGCCCGCTTCTGGAACACGAGCCAGGAAACACAAGTATTATAGCGTGTGCTACGAATGCGACATTCAACATGGATGGCATGTAGTAAGGCGTACAAATAAGGAATTAGACATGGCAGTTTAATATGCATGAACAACAAGTTAAAAGGGTTGGATCTAGCTTCGTTGTCAAGCTAGATCAATTGAGATGACGGATCTAGTTTCGTTGTCAAACTAGATCAAATAGGCGTCTAGGCGGCTATCATTTCACCGTCTAGTCTCTTTTACGCTACAACAAGCATATGGCCTAAAACATGGACTAAAACCTAAGTGGCAAGTTTCACTTTCCTGGCACCGAGGAGAACGATCAACGAAGGCACATCACACAAATTTGTTATCTACAGGAATGGATCACTGTCATGGAAAAATAACATTAGAATGGTAACTAATCCGTATTCACAATCGAACCCTACGATTTCTAATGATCCATTTTATTAGGGTTTCACAAATATCAAGTGTGGGTTATGAGATTATTAAAGGAAGAATACTACCCGTGAAGAAGCGGAGGAACGACGCCGAGAACTACGGCGACGGAAGAACGATCCGGCTCAGATCTGGAAATGGGGAAAATCTGGAGAAATGGGTTTGGATGAGGATTTTGGGGATTTGATGAGGGTTTGAGGTTAAGGAGAGGTAGGATATGTGAAATGAGGGTTTGGATGATGATGGATGAGCTTGGGATGAAGGATCAATGATTTGGGGAAGAAGGGGTCTCAATGGGGGAGAAATTAGGGTTTGGGGTGAGGAGGAAGAAGAAGAAAACGTTTGGGGCGTATTTATAGAAAAGTGTGGCGGCTAGGGCAAAACTATGGTTTCCTGGGCTGATTAGTCGGTCAAAGAAGGATTGGTGACCGACTAGCTTGGAAACTAGTCGGTCGGTTGATCAACGCAGACCGACTAAGAGTAAACAGTAGCTCGCTCAGGAAAACTGGACTATGAGTTAGTCGGTCTATGAAGGCTTGTCAACCGACTAGTTTGAGAACTAGTCGGTCGGTGAGTGTTCATTGACCGACTAAAGGCTGAATTCTGAGAGAGATCATGGAAATGAGAGTTAGTCGGTCTGAGAAGGATTCCTGACCGACTAGTTTAGCATCTAGTCGGTCGATGGTTGTTCTTAGACCGACTAAGAGTAAACAATAACTCCTGAATAATTGATTGAATGAACTAGTCGGTTCCAGTTGATTTCCTGACCGACTAGATTGGAATCTAGTCGGTCGGTTGATCTTCTTGAACCAAATAACGTGCACGAAAAGTCTCGAAATGGAGCGCGAAGGTCCGGGATGAATTCTAAGGTTTCTAGGATCAACCTATTGCTAAGATATGATCGATATAAAGCTCGTCACGAGTGACTTACTCCGAGTTCAATGATTCTAAGGAAGAAGCTAGAAGATCACATCAAAAGGAATGAAAACGAAAGCTATGAAATCTCAACGAGATGAATGAAAGCGAGAACTATGGAAATGGAAACCACACAAGGAGAGAACCCACCATCACAAGCAAACCACACTGATAATCCAATCATACAAAAACCAGTCGTTACATCCTACCCACCTTAGAATAAAGTCCGTCCTCGGACTTTCTAACATATATATAGTCGCTCTGGTAACTACCCTCAACCAATATCACATCATAAATTCAACCAAGTACTTTCATTTCGAGTGCTTATATATATATGCACTAGAAATCAAATATTACTACCACTACACACATATTCTCACGCACATAGTACACTCATACTTATTATAGTCAATCAATTTCATACACGTATTTCAATCACATATATATAGTCAATATATTTATACAACAATAAACACTTATTACTTACTATAAGAAAATAACCAAGCCTCTCTTATTTGAAAATAATTTCACATTTATTTAGTCATTCAAATACATGCAAATATTTCACCATATTTTCACCTCACATATAGTCCTATAACTATATATTAGTATATCCACCCACAATCGTGTGCGTAACACAACCAAGCACAAACAACTCAAACACCATACATACATCATCCATCACTATTCACCACCACATACAATTATACCAAAGTACATAGAGTATACCCACTCAAGCTTGAGTGAGACTCAAATCATAGCAGGACATTTATATGCGTAACACAGCATCCATACACATACCAATACCACTCCAAGGCATACACATCCACGTATCACATATTTTCACACCATATCCATCCATTTATAATTACCATATCAACACATCAACTACATACAAGTTTAAGAGATGCAATAGTCGGGTATACCTCCTGATATACACGCATACGACATCTCATAAAACAAGTAGTACCAATCAACATTATCATTCTGTTATCATACGTATATCACATCATACTCAAGCAGAAAATTACCTACACACAACATACAAATGCCAACACCCATACCACTATATACACACCACGAAATCAACACTACGACGACATAACCACTTAACTAATGGGCCCACCAAACTATAACATGGTTGACACAGGCAACGACAAGCTCTATGGGCTAGACAATAGGAAAGAACTGAACCTAGATCATGACGAATAGAAAGATCGAAAAACATGGGTTCAGCTAGGACGAAGATAAGGAGCCAAATTTGGTTAGGGGAGTCAGGGTAAGAATGTGAATGTTTAGGTGGAAAGATGATGCAATGATACCCTTAAGGAATACGTAAAGAAGGTAGTGTAAACAACATAAGTTAAAATACGTGAATTCGAAGACCGTTGTACTTCAAAAAGTTGGAGTCCTCGTTTGTATAAAATTATTTAGAGGTCGATAGACAAGTTGTTTGAAAATGAGTTTGAGACGAATATATGTAATAAGAGGAAAAGTGGTTTATTGTCTTATATAAAATCATCATGAGGAAAAAGGAAATCATTTACTCGAACATTAAAACATAGGTCAGAAATGTTATGCGGCAGCAATCTAAAAATTTTGGAAAAGTTTTGAGATTCGAAGATTGAAATCAGATCAAGTATAGTGTGGAGAATTTAAGCGCATGCTAAAGGTTTTCCAAATCTTAAAACTGAAGAGAAATCCCAAATAAACCATATCGAAAATACTTTTAGAGAAATCCGGATTTGCCAACAAAAATTGATTTATACAAGATCTTAATGTACGAGCAAAACGAACGTGGTACCGATATATAAAAATAATTGAAGTCATATTTTAGAAATTATCTTAAAAGTGTGTATGGTGAATGGAAAGATAATATCTTAGTAGTATGGAAAGGGACAAGGATATTTAAACTCATCAAGTTAGTATTAAAACTTTTAAACCGTTTTATGAAGGGTCTAAGTCAGGAATGATTTCGAAATAGTAAATTTTTTTTTACAAAAATCTGAAATATGGAAAATGTTGAGCATAAAATCGACTTGCTAAAAGCCGAAGTCCAAAGGGACTTGAAAAGTTTATTAAGAGTAAGCACGAGGTGTTTTCGAATAAAATTTTAATGGCACAAGTAAGAAAAGAAATTATGAATCGAGTTAGGAAAATAGAAATACGGTTCAGAATGAAATTGGTATATGAAAAGGGACAAGACATTTATATCGATACGAAAGTATATGTTGAAAATAATATAAACTTCTAATCTAAAAATCTCAACACAAGTTTCGATATTTAAAAACATAAATAATTTAAGTCGACGAAGGAGCATGAAACCTTACATATATCAAAAGTGTTTCGAACAAATTTAAACTTAACGAAAGAGGAAGATCGAAGATACTTTTAGGGAAATAAGGATTCGCCAAAAGAACGTGTTGGTATAAAAACTTTTGAAGTACGAGTACGACGAACCTATAATTGATATATACAAAAATTAGTTGAAGTCCATTCAGTTTGGAAAAATACCCCTAAAGGTATGTAAGATAAGTGGTTAAAATAAATTTTTGTAGTTAGGAAAAAGGACGGTATATCGAACCATCAGGATAGTAATAAAGTTTAAAAATCGAAATGCGAAAGATACATCGTTAGAAAAATAGTACAAGATAGTAATTTTAAAATTACGACCAAAAGTCTTCAAAATTCAAGAACGACTTTTAACCCCATCGAAATTTAGGGAGACATATTTAAAGAAGTTTAGAACAAAATTTAAATTGAGTGAAACTTCAAATAAGGAAAGCATTTGAAAATAACTTTGGAAGAATCAAGATTTGCAACGGAAAACATTTGAAAGATCAAGGATAATTGTAATGAGGTGGTCATGTGAATTGAGGACAAGGGAAGTGGTTTATGTGAATTGAATGCACCTAAATCACGATGCAAGAAAACCATGATGAAGATCTACGGTCAGTAACACCAAAGTGTAGTGACCAGGAAAGATTGAATCAGGGGGGTTCTAATCATCGGGTTAACTAAAGGCCAAGGGAACCTTAACACTAAAGCTTCTAATGGGTTAGAATATATAGATCTCAGGAAGGTTCTAAGGGAATCAAGATCATGTTCTGTTGGGCCCGAAATCGATGAACCTAAGCGAACGGCTAAAGAAATCCTAAAAGTCTATCATGGCCAGAGCTAGGCGGGAACCACTAAGGTAACTCTTAAGACAATCAAACAAATCACTAACATGGAGTCTAGCTAACAATCAAGGATTCCTAACTAGCAAGCACAGACGTCTATCTAAGTCTCACTATAGTCCTGACCTAATGGATTTCCTATCAAGCTGGGACAGGTGCCCTAACACGTCTACTAGCCACCTAAGGCATAGGAACGCTAAAAACCTAGACTCCGGGCTTATAATTTGGATGTTCTAATTTATTTAATGGACATTCTATAATTATTATTGTTGTTCCGATAATTCGCATTTGCAAATGGACCTGCATGGGCCACCAATAAAACCTGTCACGCCCCGCTTCCCAAAAATGTGGAGGCGAGACGTGAGAAGGTCCGCTCAGACTTGAAGCTGTGAAGCCCCAAGTCTGATAAGCATCAAAAGAAACTTCAAATGGCAAGTCCTTGCAAATGCGATACGAAACAAAGATAACAATAAGAAAATGAGACAATAAGCAATTTATTGAATCCCTGAATATCCATAAATAAATTACAATATCGCAGAAAAGCCACCAGGCTAAAAGGAAAAGAGTCTAAGGCCCAAACATGGCCAACAAGGTATAACATACATACAAAGGTGCCACGCACCAACAACTAACAGCAAACCTAAACAAAGAAGTGAACACGAGCGGTCTTCAAGACAGGCCCCTGGTGTCCACTCACCACCACAGCAAACATCAGCATCAGTAACACCATATCCCCTGCAACAAAGCTCTGGCGCTGGGTCTAACATGTGACACCCAAAAGAGAGAGAGGCACATGGCAACAAGTCTGGAAAGACTTGTGCAAGGAAACTGAAAGAAAGGTAACTAACAACCTAGCAGTTATAGTATGATGCATGACATGGCAAGTATAGTATAGAAGTGACAAGTAAATGGAAGTACAAGTAGCAAGTAGCAAGTATGTAATGGATAACAAGTTTTACAAGTAAAACACGGACAAGTACAAGTGGTAGGTGGGACATGTATTGTCAAGTAACAAGTACAAGGGATCACCCACACATGGATGCCATATTGCCCGCAGGCTGTATTCAAGTACAAGTCAAGTAAATCACGTCAAGTAAACACATCGTGCACAGAGATTCCGCCTGTTGGCTAGAGTGGCTGATCGGGCCAACTCCAAAGCTCAAGTGACCGTTTATCTCTACCCCTCCCACGTGTGTCGAGCCAGGGCATTACCCCCGAACACGGAATGCTCGCTTCTGGAACACGAGCCAGGAAGTGTGTTTAACACGTATGGCATAGGGTTATGCCCACGAAAATTGGGTGCCTAGCCGGAACAAGTAGGTCGGGCATTGGCTATCAACCAACACATGGCCCGCTTTTGGAACACGAGCCAGGAAACACAAGTATTGTAGCATATGCTACTAATGCGACATTCAACATGGATGGCATGTAGTAAGGCGTACAAATAAGGAATTAGACATGGCAGTTTAATATGCATGAACAACAAGTTAAAAGGGTTGGATCTAGCTTCGTTGTCAAGCTAGATCAATTGAGATAACGGATCTAGTTTTGTTGTCAAACTAGATCAAATAGGCGTCTAGGCGGCTATCATTTCACCGTCTAGTCTCTTTTACGCTACAACAAGCATATGGCCTAAAACATGGCCTAAACCCTAAGTGGCAAGTTTCACTTGCCTGGCACCGAGGAGAACGATCAACGAAGGCACATCACACAAATTTGTTTTCTACAGGAATGGATCACTGTCATGGAAAAACAACATTAGAATGGTAACTAATCCGTATTCACAATCGAACCCTACGATTTCTAACGATCCATTTTATTAGGGTTTCACAAATATCAAGTGTGGGTTATGAGATTATTAAAGGAAGAATACTACCCGTGAAGAAGCGGAGGAACGACGCCGAGAACTACGACGACGGAAGAACGATCCGGCTCAGATCTGGAAATGGGGAAAATCTCGAGAAATGGGTTTGGATGAGGCTTTTGGGGATTTGATGAGGGTTTGAGGTTGAGGAGAGGTAGGATATGTGAAATGAGGGTTTGGATGATGATGGATGAGCTTGGGATGAAGGATCAATGGTTTGGGGAAGAAGGGGGCTCAATGGGGGAGAAATTAGGGTTTGGGGTGATGAGGAAGAAGAAGAAAATGTTTGGGGCGTATTTATAGAAAACTGTGGCGGCTAGGGCAAAACTAGGGTTTCCTGGGCTGATTAGTCGGTCAAAGAAGGATTGGTGACCGACTAGCTTGGGAACTAGTCGGTCGGTTGATCAACGCAGACAGACTAAGAGTAAACAGTAGCTCGCTCAGGAAAACTGGACTATGAGTTAGTCGGTCTGTGAAGGCTTGTCAACCGACTAGTTTGAGAACTAGTCGGTCGGTGAGTGTTCATTGACCGGCTAAAGGCTGAATTCTGAGAGAGATCATGGAAATGAGAGTTAGTCGGTCTGAGAAGGATTCCTGACCGACTAGTTTAGCATCTAGTCGGTCGATGGTTGTTCTTAGACCGACTAAGAGTAAACAGTAACTCCTAAATAATTGATTGAATGAACTAGTCGGTTCCAGTTGATTTCCTGACCGACTAGATTGGAATCTAGTCGGTCGGTTGATCTTCTTGAACCAATTAACGTGCACGAAAAGTCTCGAAATGGAGCACGAAGGTCCGGGATGAATTCTAAGGTTTCTAGGATCAACCTATCGCTAAGATATGATCGATATGAAGCTCGTCACGAGTGACTTACTCCGAGTTCAATGATTCTAAGGAAGAAGCTAGAAGATCACATCAAAAGGAATGAAAACGAAAGCTATGAAATCTCAACGAGATGAATGAAAGCGAGAACTATGGAAATGGAAACCACACAAGGAGAGAACCCACCATCACAAGCAAAACACACTGATAATCCAATCATACAAAAACCAGTCGTTACAACCGAACTTACTGCTTCCTCAATACTGGCCAAGTATAAGCTTAAGGACTCCCCTTCCTTGGGCTTGGTGAGAAGTGGGGGGGGCTGCGGAGGTACTCCTTCAGCTCGACGAACGTCTGGGCATAGCTTTCGTCCCATTCACGGCGTTCCTTTCTCCGTCCGGTTTGGCGAGGGCCTTCCTGAAGACTTGGAATGAAGGGAGCGATCTTTCTATCTGCTTGGAGAGAAAGCATCCAAGGGCTACGATCCGTCCGTTCAATCTTTGTAACTCCTTGATAGTCGATGGTTTTTTCAAGTTGACGAGTGCCTCAATCTTGTCCAGGTTGGCTTTGATGCCACGGTAAGTGATCATGAAGCCTAAGATCTTTCCATACTTAACCCTGAATGTGCATTTGGTTGGGTTGAGTCTGATGTTGTGCTTTCTTTCCTGTTCGAAGGTTTCACATAGGTCAGTGATGTGGTCGACCAGGCTTTTGGACTTGACCAACATGTCGTCCACGTAAACCTCTAAGTTCTTCCCGATCTGAGAGCCAAAGACTCTGTTAACCATCCTTTGGTAGGTCGCCCCTACATTCTTGCAACCGAAAGGCATTTTTTATAGCAGAAAGTCCCTCGATCAGTAACAAATGATGTTTTCTCGTCATCTTCCTGGTCCATCTGAACCTGGTTGTATCCAGAGTAGGCATCTATGAAGCTGAGCATTTCGTAGCTTGAGGCGCTATCCACGAGGTGGTCGATACAAGTAGTGGGTATCTGTCCTTGGGACATGCTTTATGGAGGTTAGTGAAATCTACGCACATTTGCCATTTGCCATTTGAATTCTTCACCATGACCACGTTGGCCAGCTAGTCGGGGTACCCGACTTCTCTGAGGAAGCCGGCCTTGAGTAGGCAATCGTCTTCGCGGCCAGGCCCTCATCTTCTTGCCAACCAAGTTCCTCTTCTTCTGCTTGATGGGCTTGAAGTTGGGGTCGACGTGTAGCTGGTGAGTGATCACTTGAGGTTCCACGCCTGGCATGTCATCGGGTGACCAGGCAAAGATGTACAGGTTGGCTTTCAGGAACTCAACCAGCTCGACCTTTAGGGTAGGGTCGAGTTTTGAACCGATGGACATGAACCTGCCTTCCTCGCCCATGACGGCGATGAGCTTTGGTTCCTCGTCAGGCACGAGTCTCGACCTCTCAGAGCCCCCTCTCTATCGAGAAGGTCTATCGGGTCATATCGCTTTGCATCACATTCCTGGCCAGATAGTTGGTAGCATATTCTCAACCTCACTTGGTTGTCTCTCACCCTTCCGACTCCTTTCGTAGTCTGGAACTTGACCATTTGGTGGAGGGTCGAGACTATAGCTCCGGCCGTATTGAGGAGCGGCCGGTTAATTGAGATATTTTTCATGAATTATTGTGATGAATTTTGAACATAATAGCATGTCAGACTTCAGAGGTATGAAAATACTGATGAAAAGAAACTTTCATTTTCGGAGAAAATACTGATGAAAATACATAATCGCATCAATGAAGTGTTAACATAAGTTTTATTTTCTCTTTATTAGTGTTGTGTTGCTCTATATTGACATGTAAATTCAAGTACAATTTTATAACATGTATTTTATTTTGTTCTGCTTATTTGTAGTGGAAGAAGAAGCATATGAGGCGGCTAAAGAAGTAGCGCCGAAAGATGAGACAGAGATCTAAGTAGGTACAGATCAGACTGCCTGCTACTGCTCGTTTCTGTTGGCTTGTTTTTGGTAATTTCATGTTTGTTAGGATATGTCTATGTCGATTCTCCCGTTATAAGCTGACTTAACCCTTAGGTCCATGAACTCTATCGTCAGAGTGATCGCCTGAGGAGGCTCTCTGAGTGTCACCGGGAGGCAGATCGCTCCTATGATTGGGGCGGAATGCCTTGTGAACTCGACTACGGGGCCCGAACAAGTCTCCAGGTCGCGTTCCCAATATCCCATCGTCTCCAAAGTTGACAATAATAGGATGTCACATGAGCTTCCCGTATCGATGAGCAGTCGTTGGACTACAGACATGTCGACAACGGCCGAGATAACTAGGGTGTCATCATGTGGCAGCTCGATCCCTTCCATGTTCTCTTCGAAGAAGTAGATGGGCTGAGTGCCATCCTCGGGCTCCTCCTGGTCTATATTCATAGCCGGTGCTCTTCAGATGCTCGGCTCCCTGGTCTGGAACGGGTGTTTGCTGGACGTGGCCTCACCAGAGTTAACCGTGATAAGGCCCGGAGCAGGTGCAGCCGTGGCCACCCTCCTACGGTGTTTGGTGCGTGATCGAGTCATTTTTGGTGTGGTTGTTTTGAAGTGGGTGTAGACTTGTTTCTACAGACGGCGCCAGATGTTTCGGGATGTTTTCTGACCACTGGATGGTAGTTCAGATGTTCGAGGGCCGTCGTTGTCGTGAGATATGGGGACGGCCTTCGAGGTCAATCGGTGAGCGTTCTCTTGTGCGGGAATGCTCAGAGCCGAACAACTGTGTGTCGAAGGGAAGCTTTGGTGGGGGGAAGATGACCTCCAAGATCAGTCGACTAAGCGGACCTTTGAAGCATGGTGCACTTGGGAACAACCGACGGGACGTCGAAGGGAAGCTTCGGCAGGGTGACGTCTCCTTTGGCCTGTAAAACAGGAGACTCGTTAGGGGGGTCAGACCTTGGTTCTGACCAAGTCCCTTCCGATGCCTAAGTCAGATATCGTCTGATAAGTGCTCTGGCTTGGTTCGCCGAGATACCAAACACAAGTTCTCGAGCCGAGCTGCGGAGGAGAAATGTAAGGTTGAAGAAGGTCTTAGGAGATGGTATACCCGTGTGTCAGATATCTATGATTCGGTCCCTTCGTCTTATGTCTTTCGGGCTTCATATAGGAGTCTTGTATGTCAATTCCTTTATGGCGTTTTATCGTTCCTCCCTCCATGCACATCCACATTGATGGCCCCTTGAATGGTGATCAAGGCGAGCACGATTCGAGGAGGGGTTTCCTCATTCGTAGGAGGTCAACATCCTTTCGAGCTGTGGTCTTGGGTCGAGACGTCCTGATCTGCTCGTCGGGCCCCTGGGCTTGGGCTCGGGGCGGTCCTGGGCCGAGCAGTTGGCATGCTTCCCTTCAGCCCATTCGGGGGGTTGTATCAGTACCTTTACGGATATATGATTGATCTCTTTCTAAACGACAGCTCTGGTGGCTGTTGCATGCTTCTTCGATCTGATGTGTATACCACGGACGAACATATGTTAGGATAAGGTCACGATAGCTACCGACATAAAATTCTACGACGCTTAAGCCAGTTCTGCACCGTCACGAAATGCCAGAGCAATTAGTGCTCGTATAAACCTAAAATGATGTACATGACCTCATCAACATGATGATTTACATGATTAAACCCTAAGGGTATTCTCGTCAACGTGAGAAACCATAGCTGCCTTTTAGTTTTATCCTCTTATTGGAATGTTGTTTTGGTGGGTGCCATCTCCGATGGGCCAAATATTTCTTTGGCCAAGTCTTGCCCAACGCTTCTTATCATTGGTCATATACACTACAGTAAAAACAATTTTTAATAACGGACTTTCAATGACAAAAACAAAATCTGCCATAACGGACTTTCAATGACGGAAACAAAACCTGTCACTAAAGATCAGCCGCCTTTTTATTGACGGAGACAACATCCGTCACAAAAGGTCAGATTTTTGCTGACAAAAAGAAACCCATCGGCCTTTAGTGCTGGGAAATTGTCATCAAAATTCGGACATTTAGTGATGGAAACCGTTATCAAAAGTGACCTTTAATGATGGAAACAAAATCTGTCACCAAAGTCTAGACTTTTGCTAAGTCGGTACTTTGGTGACGGAAACCATCATAAAAAGTGATCTTTAGTGACTAAGACAAAATCTGTCACTAAAAGTTAGACTTTTGCTGACGAAAAAAACCATTAGCAAAAGTCTTTTAGTGACGAAAACCGTCAGAGAAAGTCTTTTGGTGACAAAAACCGTCAGTAAAAGTCGGACCTTTAGTGACAGAAAATGTCACCAAATGTGACCTTTAGTGACTGAAATTAAATCTGTCACTAAATGTCAGACTTTTGCTGACAGAAAGAAACCCGGCCAACGTTAGTCTTTTAGTGATGGAAATCGTCACCAAAAGTCGGGCCTTTAGTGACGTAAACAAAATCCATCACAAATTGTGCTGATGGAAACAAACCCCATTAGTGCAAGTCTTTAAGTGACGAAAACTGTCAATGAAAGTCATTGCACGGGACGATGTGGTGCAATGCTTTTATCGACAAAAACTGTCAACAAAAGTCTTTTAGTGATGTAAACCATCATCAAAAGTCTCACCTTTAGTGACAAAAGCTGTCACCAAAAGTTTCCTTTAATGATGAAAACCATCAGTGAAAGTCATTGCATGGAAATGTGGTCGCAATGCTTTTGTTGACGGAAACCGTCGGTGAAAGTCTGATTATTTAGCCCACATCGGTGAGAGTAGAGCACATGTCGTTGTTTAAATAGATTTTTTGAGCTCTTAGATACATAAGCTTACCAACCAGATCACTTCTGCGAGCCATATTACCGTATCTGCTACTGGTCTCGGATCGAGCTTGTACTTGGGTTTGTCGACCCGTACTCTAGTTCTAATTAGGTTCATGTAATCGGGTTACTTGGGTTACTTGGGTTCACATTCTCGATTCACAGTCAGGCTTGTACTCGGCCAAGATGGAGGATCATTTGTAGTCGGGCAAGTACCGGTCATGATTGTACTCAAGTTGTACTCAAACGATATGGACCCGAGAAACAAATTTTTAGTGACAAAAACCATCAGGAAAAGTCTGACCTTTGCTGACAGAAACTGTCAGCAAAATTCAAATCTTTAGTGATGAAAACCGCCAGTAAACTTTTACTTACAACCGCACGCTGACAGGATGTCTGTAGATTTTTACAATCGTGACAATTTTCACTGACGATTTTTTAACTTTTGCTGACAAAAGTTTTCATCAGCAAAAGTAGTTTTTCTTGTAGTGGTAACCTCATGTAAATATCCTACGTGTGTCTTTACTATTAGCCAAGCCCAATACATTCCTACTTTTGGCCGAAGCTCATTAAAGTATGCCAAATCCTTGTATATAGTTTCCCAACCGAATTTTCAATCTTTGTGATTGTCAATATGTATATGCATAAAAATTGCCTTTACTTCACCGCTCGCTATGCGTAAGTGTTGATGTAAATATTTCCAACGGTTCCTATACGATCGATGTTGATATCTGGATGAAGCTGCATCATACTTGAAATCATATCAATGCGATATTGAACCTACATCAAGTGTTTAGACATGCACACGAAATCCTTTCGAAGACATTTATCCCAAACTTAATCATCCTTGTAAATTCAAAAGACAGCAACATCTGCTTATCTGATAGAACCTACATAAGCACTCTGAGGTGAATCCAAAATGAGTCCTAAAAGGCAAAACCAAAGCATGTGCTACAAGATGAATTTAGAACATGCCTCATAAAGTGAAACAAATTATGCTATGTATGGTAAATCTAGTACATGTCTCAAAGGGCGAATCCAAAGCATGCCTCGAAGGTCGAAACCGATACGTGCATACTAAGGCAAAAATAAAAATGATCCCCAAATGGTGAATTCAAAATGTGTCCTGAAAGGCAAACCAAAGCATGCACTATAAGATGAATTCAGAACATGCCCCGTAAGGTGAAACAAAATTATGCAACGTATGGTAAATCTAGTACATGTCTCAAAGGGTGAATCCAAAGCATGCCTTAAAGGGTGAAACAAATACATGCGTAGTAAGGCAAAAATAAAAATGATCACCAATTGGTGAAACCAAAACTCGCCTTGCATGAAGAAATATTAACGAGTCCTTAACGGTAAATCACACACACACACACACACACACACACACACACACACACACACACACACACATGTAGATATATACTGGCATCTCCCTGACATGTTGGCTCCACTGGCCTCCAACTTTGGTACAGTTTCATTGGGGGGACGATGATTCTTGGGAATGGGATTCTGGTGTGGGTGGTACCCTTCATTCGGCATGGGATTCAACTCATCTCCCCTCCACACCTTATCGGCACCAATCCCTAGCCTAGTTCCTTGGGCATACCCCTAAGTATGCGCTTGCCCTCCTCCGTTCCTCATCGACAAATTGACTACTACTCATCAGTTGGCTCAGAGGGGCATCCAGGCACCCTTCGCTTGTGTGCTTTGTAATTCTCATCATCTTCTCTCCAGCTCCAAATCCATCCATGTGGATCCCACTTACTTCGGTGTAGGTTTGGAACAAAAGGGATTACCAAAGATGTAGGGTGACTCAGTAAACTCGTTCTCTACGCAGTTGTTTGGCACTTCTAAAAGGAAAGAAACAATCGTATCTTCCTAACCCAGGTGCTCCCTAAGACGCCCCTGCTGGCCAAGATCTCCTTGGATATTTCTGCTGATGTTTTCTCTTTTATGCTTGAGGTGGATAACCCTGTGGAATATACCATTCTTGGTAATTGGGGGCTGATCTGAGGCATGCCTCTTGGCCTCTGAACCAGTGTCGGGGCTTGCCACACCATTGCTCTTGTGTTTGGTGATTGCTTCCCAGCCTCTCCTAAGTCTTGTGCTTCTGCTTGTAGCTTGCCCTGATGTGGTTCTATACATTTGTCCATAAATTCTTATATGAATATACTTACTTAACTTTCAAAAAATATATATACACACACACACACACACACACAGAGAGAGAGAGAGAGACATATATATACAAATATCTATATTACATTTGACAACCTTTTTTGAATCCTAGGGCTGACTAGGACAGCTGACTCAGACAAAGGGGTTGATAGAAATATGGTTTGGATTTAATTTTGGGAAATCAACGGTTGAGATGAGGGTTTATAAAAATTAAATTGTGGGAGAAAAAAATTTAACTTCTAGGGAACCAACCCCGAGCTTTATCCAACTCTCTCGGACCCTAAATTTCAAACGGAACCCCTAGCTTTTAATTTTTGACAGAAACTCAAGTGTCACACATCCTACACGAAACCCCATGTTTCCCAACAAAGCCAACGGGATCATCCCCTTGACATACAGTCAATAGAAACACAACCCCATCTTTGTGTCACCAGGATCGGTGACATGTAGGTGTGGAGTCACAAGGATCGTGGTATTTAATCCCCCGTCCATTTAACAAGGATTAGATCACAACACAAAAGCAACCATTTAATACCCCGTCCTTTTTAGCCTTTTCCCTGAACAAATGTCAATCAAGCACATGTGCCCTTGGGTAAAAAAAACTCCTCTCTTCATTCTCTCTCTCTCTCTCTCTCTCTCTCTCTCTCTACCGTGTTCTTTTCTTTCCATCTTATCCAAAAAATTCCAGATCTAATTCTTGACACCCCTCTACACAAAATTTGCAAGATACAAATCTTCTCTCTTCTTCTTAGTCATGAGTCCAGAAAATGAAAGAGGCAAGCAATTTTTCTTAACATCCCACAACACCAAAAAAAGGAAAGTAATTAGATCAGCAATGCAGCTTCTCACCCACCACCATCGGTGGCATTCCCACCATCTTCTCTCCCGGAGGTGGCGATCTCACCAAAATTCGCACCAGATGGAACTGGCCTCGCTGCTCCAACTGCTTCAACGTACTCTTTTCGAAGTCCTCAAACCAAGGTGGCTACCAGACACTTAACCTATGTCGTGACTGTCGTACCACCTACTTCTTCCGCCCCTCAAAGGTTGCTTCTTTGCAAGGCACGTTCATAGAGATTAGAGGACGGTAATTTTGAAGAGGATGGCAAGAATACAAACCGGCTGCCACCAGAAAACTGGCAATTTTGATGAGGACAGCAATTTGGAATTGTTAAGCTCGGGGCATCGTGTGTCTGAGTGTGGGTGATTGATGTGATCGAATTGTTAAGCCAGTTTTCTGGTGGCTGGTCGGGGGTGAGAATCAAATAAAAAGACACTGCTAAGCCAGTTTTAGCATAAATTTGGAGATGTTAAGCTAGTTTTCTGATAGCTGGTCGAATTTAGGGGCATGAGTTGCCAATGCCCAGTGTCTTTTTATCATCTATCCACATCCACCCTTCTTCCTTCCTTCCCTCTATCATTTGTTCTAATCCCTACCCCCTCTCTCAAAGCCAAAAAAGGAAATGGTGGCGATTTTTTTTATCCTGCCTTTTTTATGGTGGATGAAATCTTCTTGCTTTTTGATCGCATTTGGTGGTTTGTTTGGAGATCAAGCGGTTGCTAAGACAACTGAATTTTCTTACCCACTCAACTCCTGGCTAAGTGCCCTTAGAGCTACAGGTCGCATACCCTCATACATTGATGCTAGAATGAGAAATTTCATGTGCACGTTGCCTTAGATGTCGTAATGCATGTACTAAACAAAAAAACAATGTTCCAAATGCAATAGATGTCGTAATTATATGAACTGTCCATTGTGCTTGCTCGAAAGACAACAATGTCTGTGAGTGAACATTTTTCTTTTACATTATCGCAAGAGAGTGGTGTTTAGCCAGTGACATTTTGTGTATTCCATTTTTTTGTTTCATAAAGAAACCTTTTTTGTTTCATAAAAAATGGGCCCCTAGCCTTGGGCCCTGGGCGATTGCCCTGGGTGCCTTGGGTAAGGGCCGGGCATGTTTGTTATCTACAGTAGCTAGCATTGTACTGAGTTTTTGAGATGAGTTCATTTAATGCTACTTGCCGGATTTCGATGAGTTAAATAGAAGGTGTCAGTTTTATAGAAATGTATTTGCTATCTGCAGTAGCTTGCATTGTATATTTCAAAAGAAAACATAGGGTGGAATTGTATGGTGGTGTGAGGGAGTCTATGAAACAACAGAAGCATCAAAAGTGGAATAGTGCCATGGAGGAACAATTTGGTATATATGCCTTTTGTAACTTCAAATGAGGGTACACATGTTTTCTCAATATAATCCCGATAAGAAAAATATTCTTTTATCTGTTAAGTTTAGAAAGTATCTCATAAAATATATTTTAGAAGTTAGATTTTATCACAACATAGCCTATGTGTATTACAGTACAAAAACAAAAACTAAGCTAAGTTGGGCAGTGAGATTAGCAATTAACAATTAATTGATGTTCTGAACCATTGAAATATGTGCAGCCCTATCTAAAAGAGTAAATGGAATGTATTTGAATATGGATTGTAAAAATTGATGCACTGAAAGAGTAAAAGTGAATTTTTGTATGATGGTGAGTGTTTGACGTTATGATCTACCATAAGTTGCAGACTTTTTTCTGGTGACCCGGATTCCGGCACCGCCTCACAAGTGGGGCGGTCAAGCACCAAAACAGGTGTATACAAGGCTGACACACACACTGCATACCAGTTTAGTCGAAGGAATTAAGCCAGGTAGCCATCAGTCCTCGATCCCTCGCCACTTGGGGGGAGAGAAACGCACTTCGCACTCAGCCAATCCCCTCATGGTCTGTAAGTTGCATACTCTATCCAAAGGAAATCTCATCTAATGTGATAAATAATCTTTGCTATTATAATGGATCCTCCCCGTATTCCTATCAATTGAGATTGAAATTTCAATGAAGATGGTGTGAAATACCATAACTATATTTATTAAAAATATAAAAAGTAAAAAAATTAATTCAGTTTACTTTAATGGCATTGTTTTTAGGATAAATTACAAGAAACTCATGTCAAGTTTACACTAAATCTATGTTAAACATCAAAAATTTAAAATCAGACAAAACCCCCATTAATCTATTTCCATCTATGTTCAGTAAGTTTTTAAGTAGATTCATGGTCATATGACTAATACATGGATTCTTTTTGTAAATTTCTTTTTTATCCTTATATTTTCCTCTGTCTTTCATGCTACTCGTCCTCATTTTCTTCTGCCAACAACAAATAAATAAAAAAATTCATGCACAAAAAAGAATGGCAACGTCCAAAGAGGGGAAAAGATGAAAACCAATAGGTTGAAAGCGAAAAAAAGGAAGAATAACTGCCACCATAATATCCATCACCATTTCTTAGGACAAAAGGGTTGTTAGAAAGACAGCTGGGATTGAATCTTGAGAAATCATTGGATATGAGGAGAGTTTGTGAAAATTTTGGTGGGAAAGCCATATACTTTTAGGTGGAACTAAATCTAGATGGAACTAAATTTTGTTGAACTAAATTTTTTGATTATAACTAAATTCTCTGGAAGAACTAAATATTTTGAAAATTTTGAGGAAACTAAATCTAGAGTGAATTAAATTTTGGGGTGCTAAAATTTTTTGTTGACCTAAATAACAATTAATTCGCTTTAATTATTATTGTTTAAAATTAAGGGATCCAAATAACAAATCTTTGGTTGAACTAAAATTTTTGGTGGTACTAAATAACAAGTATTGCATTTTAATTGTTGTTCGTTTAAAATTAAGGGATCCAAGATTTTGAGGGGAAAATATTTTAAATGAACCGTGCCCTTAGGGCACGGGTTATGACTAGTACATATACAATATGAAGGTGAGCTTAGAGATGGATCTGTTTAGGCAAAAATTGTTTTAATTATCGCCCAGATTGTTTAAAACAAAAAAAGCTTGGATTTTGGTTACGTATCAGAGTTCTCTCCATCGGTTTCCTTCGTGGGTACCTCTCAAAATCTCACCTTTGTTCATTTGAAGTTGGCCGACACGCAACCTACGGCATCCATCATCCTTCGTGGCAGATCCAGCATCCTCCAGCGGCCATCAAGCTAGGAGATCGGGTTGGATCTGGATCCTAGCCTAGAGGGGGGGTGAATAGGCTTATAAAAATAATTCGTTCAACCCACGAATAATCACACGCGGTTATAGCACAACCAGAGTAACTAAAATGCAGACACAGAGTACACAGCAGATTTACCCTGGTTCGGTCGTCCCAACGACCTACTCCAGCCCCCAAAGCAAATACTAGATTGAATAGTGCAATAGGTACAAAGTCACAAGTTAGAGCACACTCAGAGCACCCTCTACGTCTCTACACTCGCCAGACTCTCAGTACCCCACACACAGTGTTTCCTCTCACTATCAATCCTAGCAAAGCTTTCTACCAGCTAGTCCCAAACTAGCTGGGTCCCACTTGTCTAGTCCCAACTAGACAAGTCCCAAAATAGTCACAGAAAAATATGTAAAGTTTCCCCTACGAAGATCTATCACAATTGCTACACAAAATAATAGAGTATAGAGTTTAGGAAGCTCAGATTGTGTAGCAGCGATGTCTTCGTCAATCAGTACGGGCCAGAAGTCGTCTGGCAAGTAGTAGTGGTCTCCTCGGCAATTCTTCGCAACTCAAGTTGCCGATTGCCTCTCCTCCTTTAGTGACTTGCGGATATCTCTCTGTATTTCGGCTGTGCTTGGTGCTTGCTCCTCTCTACTGATTGTACTTTGTTTGGTGATTTGTGTGCCTGCATGAACAACTTTGCATTTGTTCTTCCCCTGTGAAAATGATATGGCCGGCCACCCTGGTTTGAGTCTATGTGATTTCGGCCTTTAAGCAATGAAAATAAGTAGGCATGTGCTTGGAGAATTAATCCCAATCACCTGCACAAACCAATTAAAGAGTAGTGCTATTCTTTGTTTTTAAAAACAATATTTCTATAGTTACATCAAATGTATTTCTGATGTGAAGATGAAAAATAATTCATTGACAAAGAAAGCCTGGGACCAAACAAGTGTGCACGTGAATGATTGAAAAAGAGAGAACTGTGCTTTCTCCTCTTAACAATTTTTGTGCATGTAGTTATTAAACTTTGGCTGCCTCTTTAAAAGGTCTTGTGCACTAAATTAGTGGATGACGAGAGCAGATCAACGTGCGGCAGTAAAAAAAATGTTAACGAAACTGATAACCCCTCTTTTCTAAAAAGTTCGGTTCTTGCACAAATAAAAAAAGGATTAGGAGATGTGATCTTAAACAATTTGTGAAAAAAAACTTACGCAGCCTTGGAAAATTTGTAAGGGATGTGCGGCGCTTGGGAAACTTTTTGGCCGGCCTTTGAACCCTTTTTGTGTTGTATGGCCTCAAAAAAACACAACTTGAAACAGTTTCGGCAGCACCTTGGAAATTGAGACAAGGGTTTTTTTTATTTGTGTGGCTCCCTAGGTTTTGACTTGTGAATCAAAAAATGCCTGCAACAATCAGAGACAAGTTAAGTTGAGAATTAAAAGCTAAAAACAAGAGAGCCTTAAAAAGGGGTGATCATTTAAAACAAGTTATCATTAACAACGAATTGAAATGGCTGACCCCCCTTTTTTTCATGCGGCAATGTCCTCCTTTTGGCTTGGAGAGATTGATTTTTCAGAGCCTCTTTTTTTTGCTTAGTGAAATTTTTAGCCGCCGTCTGCCTTTTTCTTCTTCGATTGGATATTGGCCTCTCTTTTTTTTCTACCCTAGAAGATGGGTTTTATAGGGAGATGCTAGGGTGATGCGGTTGTGGGGAATCCTATTTTGAATAGGAGATAGAGAGTTGGTTCTATCACTTTGCACCACAAATAGGACATATGATTTGATCAAATATCAAATTGATTTGAATCAATCCAATTCTCCTTAGTCAATTTGACTTGGTCCACATCTCTTCTCATGACTTGGCTAAGTCCACTTTGCTCTCCATTGACCAAGTCAAACTTCTTTGTGCACACACACTCCCTCTCTCCCAATATGCTATACGAATAGCAATTCCGCCAAATATTGACCTGAAACACAATAAGCACACACATTAGATATAACGACACGTTTGTCATCAGCAAACCAAGATCCTAGATCGTTGCTTTCAACAATCTCCCCCTTTTGGTGATGACAAACCCATAAAAGATTTGAGCAATAAGTATGGGTGTGCGAAGTGTGTTGAAGGGTGTAATGCAATATGATGTAGGGATGAGTCATTCAAGCATCAAGCATTACAAAGCATGCATTACAAATACTAAATATAAAATCATGCTCCCCCTTCTCTCAAGCTCCCCCTTCACCATATATTCAAGAATATTTCTAGCTACCCCCTCAACAAATAATACGGACATCAAACTGTCTCAAATCTTCCAATTATTCTTTCTCCCCCTTTGAAATAACCAAAAGTGGGTTAATGAAGTCACAAAAATATTCCACGCAAAAATAAACCATTATTAAATGTAGCGTGCAATTTGCATGAGTTTTCCACAAAATAGGCAATCCAAGCTCATAGAATTTCATAACAAGACTTCTTCACCTTTGTGTAAGTGTAGTGATATAAACAATAAAGTACAAGAGGAGATTCAATTTCAGATATTCAACCAAATCAATCCACATTTTCCAATTTTCATGAATATCACTAGGATTGATTTTTCCCACCTCATCAAAGATGAGTTCAAGTTACCGAATCCCAAAACATGGCCTAAAAGGACTTTTAAATGCGGGATGGCATCGCTTGACGAGTTATATACACCAACGCTAATGATTACCCATGTAGCACAATACTCGTGGGTTGTGTATTAGCCATGAAGTGTATCCATTTTTCATACGGAGCAAATATCGTTTTTTTTTTCCAATTCTTTTGTGCTCAATTTTAATTCATGGCTAAACACTTCATATCCCTTAGAAAATTCAGAAATTAATCATTCCTACATTCACTTCCCATTATTCTTCAAAAGAATCTCCAAAAGCACGAAAAAGTCAAATATCGTGAAAGTGCAAATGTAGGTGTAGAAGTCACGTTTGAAATTTTAGAGACATGTCATGGCTACTAAAAAGATAACAACATGTTCATGTAGCTACAACAATAATGAATTGACTTCTACAAGGGATACAATTGATCATTCATACAATACCACTTAAGAGATTCATAAGCGAAGATTCAATAAGCACAATTTTTTTTGGATTTTTGTTTTTCAAATTTTTTTGTTTTTTTTCAGAAATAAAAACATTAAAAAAAATCATGCAAGCAAGCACACAAAACAAAATAAATACAAGCACATAAAACAATCTATGAAGGTATGCAATGAAATGCAAAGAGGGAAAAAAAATATACCTTCTCGTCGCTATTTGGCGAAGGAGCTAAAAGAATGAGACATTGATTTTAACGCTCCTCGCCAAAACTCCATCACACCTACATGAAAGGTGTTAAGTGTGACCTTGGAATCCAACAAGGTCCACTAGTGTTAGCCAATATAGTTTTAGGAACCCACACTTGTTTGAACTTGATATTTGTGTTCCTAAATTTACAATAATATGAAGTGTGGCCTACACTATCACAAGTAAAGCACTTTGCATATTTGTTCTTCGCAATAGATGGTGCATTGTGGGATTTCTTGAATTTTGACTTTTCAACGTTTTTCGAACCAAATCCAAGTCCTCTTCTATTATTGCCATATAATTGATTCTCTAAAATAGTATCTAACGATTGTTTTCCCATAGAGAATTTCTAAATGGCCACTTCAAGATTAGAGACTTTGGATTTTCAACAATTTATTTTCTTCCATAAGCAATGTGCATTTACTTATAAAAGTTCTCTTGTTTTCCTCTTCCTTCTTTTCAAATTCAATCATTTTTCTTTTAAAATCATTATCCAACATGCAAAGTTTATCATTAAGCTCTCTAATCACATAGTCTTTTTCAGTTTCGAGCTTAATCAAATCAAGTTTAAGCATGCTAATATTATTCATCAAGGAAGGGCAAGAGAGACAAGGTGCTTCATCATTAAAACTGGATTTTTCCTTTTTCAGAATATCAATAGTAGAGTCACGTGCAACAATATCAATTTTGAGTTTTTCAATCTCTTTAGACATTTCATATTCAGATTGTTGCATTTCAAAGTTCTCATTTTGATAATCATCTATAGTGGATTCAAGCTCTACTATTTTATCTTGCATTTCTTTACAAAGAGTAAGGAGTTCAGTTTAAATACCAGAAGTTACCTCATCGTGTATTCCCATCAATGCCATGCATGAATGGGCTTCGTGTTCCTCCTCCTCGCTCTCAGCTTCGCTATCCATGTCCCAAGTAAGCACCTTGGATTTTCCTTTTTCTTTAGCTACCTGAGCTGTCTCATGTGGGCAATCCATCATTCGATGTCCTCATTTCTTGCATTTAAAACAAGTCATTCTATTAGTAGTATTCTGATCATAATTTTGCTTAGAAGACTGGAAAAAGTTAGAGCGATTAAACCTGGGTGCCATTTCTGTTCTTCCTTGCTTAGTCTGAACAAACTTTCTGAAATTTCTGACCATTAGCGCTATGTCATCATCTTCTTCTTCACTTTCGTCAGCTTTCAGAGCAAGTGGCTTGGTAGCTTTTTCTTTTTCCTCAGGTTTCTCCCTTTCATTAATATTTTGCAATTCGAGCTCGTGGGACATTAAATTACCTATCAAGTCCTCCACCCTCATCTGTGACAGATCTTTCGCTTCTTGGATGGCAGTGACTTTAGGCCTGAAAGAGCTTGGCAGTGCTCTTAATATCTTTCTCACCTGTTCAAGGCTAGAATATGGCTTACCGAGCGAACTAGACTTGTAGACAATGTTGGTGAACCTCGCACACATTTCTGATATGGTCTCTGATGGTAGCATGCGAAATCCCTCGTATTCCGTGCTCAGAAGTGCAAGTCTAGACTCCTTCACCTGTGACGTTCCCTCGTGCGTCACCTCCAAAGTATGCCATATTTCCTACGCAGTTAAACAATGTGAGATGCGATTGAATTCAGATTTATCTAATGCACAAATGAGAGCATTCATAGCTTTAGCATTAAGAGAATAAGGCTTCCAATCATTATCATCCCATTTATCATCAGGTTTACGCATCTCAGTGTTTTCAATTTTAATAACAGGTGATTTATAGCCTTTTTCAACAATTTGCCAAACTTTATAATCAATAGAAATCAAGTAGATTCTCATACGATTTTTCCAATAAGCATAGTCTACTCCATTAAATCTAGGTGGTCGGGAAATAGACTGACCCTCAGCAAAAGCACTATCAATGTGGTCCATGGTCAAACTAGGCTAGATCTACTAAACTGGCTCTGATACCACTTGTTGGATCTGGATCCTAGCCTAGAGGGGGGTGAATAGGCTTATAAAAATAATTCGTTCAACCCACGAATAATCACACGCAGTTATAGCACAACCAGAGTAACTAAAATGCAGACACAGAGTACACAGCAGATTTACCCTGGTTCGGTCGTCCCAACGACCTACTCCAGCCCCCAAAGCAAATACTAGATTGAATAGTGCAATAGGTACAAAGTCACAAGTTAGAGCACGCTCAGAGCACCCTCTACGTCTCTACACTCGCCAGACTCTCAGTACCCCACACACAGTGTTTCCTCTCACTATCAATCCTAGCAAAGCTTTCTACCAGCTAGTCCCAAACTAGCTGGGTCCCACTTGTCTAGTCCCAACTAGACAAGTCCCAAAATAGTCACAGAAAAATATGTAAAGTTTCCCCTACGAAGATCTATCACAATTGCTACACAAAATAATAGAGTATAGAGTTTAGGAAGCTCAGATTGTGTAGCAGCGATGTCTTCGTCAATCAGTACGGGCCAGAAGTCGTCTGCCAAGTAGTAGTGGTCTCCTCGGCAATTCTTCGCAACTCAAGTTACCGATTGCCTCTCCTCCTTTAGTGACTTGCGGATATCTCTCTGTATTTCGGCTGTGCTTGGTGCTTGCTCCTCTCTACTGATTGTACTTTGTTTGGTGATTTGTGTGCCTGCATGAACAACTTTGCATTTGTTCTTCCCCTGTGAAAATGATATGGCCGGCCACCCTGGTTTGAGTCTGTGTGATTTCGGCCTTTAAGCAATGAAAATAAGTAGGCCTGTGCTTGGAGAATTAATCCCAATCACCTGCACAAACCAATTAAAGAGTAGTGCTATTCTTTGTTTTTAAAAACAATATTTCTATAGTTACATCAAATGTATTTCTGATGTGAAGATGAAAAATAATTCATTGACAAAGAAAGCCTGGGGCCAAACAAGTGTGCACGTGAATGATTGAAAAAGAGAGAACTGTGCTTTCTCCTCTTAACAATTTTTGTGCATGTAGTTATTAAACTTTGGCTGCCTCTTTAAAAGGTCTTGTGCACTAAATTAGTGGATGACGAGAGCAGATCAACGTGCGGCAGTAAAAAAAATGTTAACGAAACTGATAACCCCTCTTTTCTACAAAGTTCGATTCTTGCACAAATAAAAAAAGGATTAGGAGATGTGATCTTAAACAATTTGTGAAAAAAAAACTTACGCAGCCTTGGAAAATTTGTAAGGGATGTGCGGCGCTTGGGAAACTTTTTGGCCGGCCTTTGAACCCTTTTTGTGTTGTATGGCCTCAAAAAAAACACAACTTGAAACAGTTTCGGCAGCACCTTGGAAATTGAGACAAGGGTTTTTTTTTATTTGTGTGGCTCCCTAGGTTTTGACTTGTGAATCAAAAAATGCCTGCAACAATCAGAGACAAGTTAAGTTGAGAATTAAAAGCTAAAAACAAGAGAGCCTTAAAAAGGGGTGATCATTTAAAACAAGTTATCATTAACAATGAATTGAAATGGCTGACCCCCCTTTTTTTCATGCGGCAATGTCCTCCTTTTGGCTTGGAGAGATTGATTTTTCAGAGCCTCTTTTTTCTTGCTTAGTGAAATTTTTAGCCGCCGTCTGCCTTTTTCTTCTTCGATTGGATATTGGCCTCTCTTTTTTTTCTACCCTAGAAGATGGGTTTTATAGGGAGATGCTAGGGTGATGCGGTTGTGGGGAATCCTATTTTGAATAGGAGATAGAGACTTGGTTCTATCACTTTGCACCACAAATAGGACATATGATTTGATCAAATATCAAATTGATTTGAATCAATCCAATTCTCCTTAGTCAATTTGACTTGGTCCACATCTCTTCTCATGACTTGGCTAAGTCCACTTTGCTCTCCATTGACCAAGTCAAACTTCTTTGTGCACACACACTCCCTCTCTCCCAATATGCTATACGAATAGCAATTCCGCCAAATATTGACCTGAAACACAATAAGCACACACATTAGATATAACGACACGTTTGGCATCATCAAACCAAGATCCTAGATCGTTGCTTTCAACAGATCGGACTTCATTTATAGATCTAGATCCGGCAGATCTAGATGAGATCGTACTTCCAAAGTGGGTAGCCTCTGATACGAATCAAATCCGACAGTTCAGGCATTCTAGTTCCTTCATTGCAGAACAGTCAGTTCTGATCCAACGACCTTTAACAGGTCCATCCAACAGTTCTAGTAGATTCGGAACTATAGATCTGATCTAAACCGGCATCCTCTAATCCGATCCCTTTGATCCGGCACATCCGTCACTATCTAGTATTTCGACTATGCTGGGAAAATCCAATCCTAAGTGTATCAACTTTTCCAATCTGAATCACAAATAGACTGTCTACTATTACAGAAATATTATCCCTCGCGTGCCTGGGGTTTCAAGTCAAGCATCTATGGTAACTCATCCTTCAGATCACGTTGCGCCTGCATCTAGAACAACGTCAACATCTATCCGTGTATCATCAGATATTATCCACAATATCGTTGATGACTTCCCTCTGTTGAATCACGATTCATACCCTAATCGTGGGGTATCTAAAACGGCATTGCATCCTACAGATCCTTCATCAACGGGAGTCCCTGAGGTAGAGGAGGGCTGGACAACTATTCAGCAGCGTCACCGCCCTCGTGATATTCTACATCATAATCGTGATAGTCATTCTTCAGCATCCCATCGTGATGGTCTTCACTCTGGTGTTGTTTCTGCAGGAAGATATATGACCTTGAGGAAATTTATCTTAAGAAACATCTTGTTCAAAATATAAATGGTACTAATTATCCTAGTATAAATTCAATGAAATATATACTTGGATAATTTCCTTGGATTTAAAGTGATGTCATTACATTTCTAGATGTAGATCTCGATTATGGAAAGTGAATGACCGATAGGAACTTAAGTCTTAAAACGTTCATGGTCATAGATGTGTCGAGAAAAAGGATATCGACACATCGGACAGACCATTGCGTCTTTGTCTTACCCTAAAGGGTAATTATGATCTCATAGTCATTCGACTTAGCAAAGTCGAAGACAATGCACAGGTGCTCAATAGAGAATGAGTCCACTGAACGACCCAATGAAGAGTTATTAAATGGTTAAACTTTAAATAAACTATCATTAATAACTCTATAGTGATGATAGGCAAGTTGGTCCTTAAGACCTGAAGTCTTTATATGAACCTGTGCATGAATAGTGTTACTTAGATCTATGATCTAGCTTCGAGGCCAGGCCTACTGAAAGGTCTTAGGTTGGGTGACACCTGAAGAATACGAGGTAAGTAAATGACTAAGATGGTATTCGTCTCTTCCATTAAAGGACTGTTAGTGTCACAGGCTCAGTACGGTTCTTTGTGCTAAACCTCGGCCGGGGTACGGTTAGTGTCATAAGTTTTTGACATTAAATGAGATTTAATAATGTCGCAAAATGTTTGCGACTTCAGCATTAGTAGAATGCTGATGGGATTATTGCATATGATGCAAACAGATTTAAAATATATTGTAAATAGTTTATGATGATATTTTGAATCATATAACACATAGAAATAGATAGATGGCTCTTTGGGATGGTCCCATTCGAACCATGCTTTCCAACGATTTGAAAATCGGCTAAATCAGAATTGTAGAACTCAAGAAACAGCCCGAAAGGCCAGAACTGGGCAAAAGCCCAGTTCTGGCCCACCCAGCCTGGGCGGGCGGGTCCAAATCCACTAGGCGGGCTGAACCCGCCCGCAAAGGGGGGTCCAGCCCACTGGCGGGCTGGACCCGCCTGCCAAGCTGGCGGGTCTGACCCGCCTGCATATCCAGCCCACTGGCGGATTAGACCCACCTGCCAAGCAGGCAGGTCTGACCCGCCCGCTTATGCGAGCGGGTCAGACCCGCCCACCCAAAAGCTGGCTGCACCTTGACGTGCGTTTATATTTCATATATTTGCGCTTGTTTTCTTCCGTGTTTTTTCCGTTATTTACCGTCGTCTTGTATTTGTTTTCTCGTGTTTTCTTGTTTTCTTTCACTTTTCCGTGTTTTCCGTATTTTGCAGGAATTTACAGCATTTAGGACATAAAACGATGATATCATGAGTCCCCGGAGCAACGGGAGGGGTCACGCGTGATCCAGGGGGTCAAACGACCAAGATTGCCACTTTTCAGCCCCCACCCGATCGGTTGGACACAGCCAACCGATCGGGTGATGCACGCGTGCACGACCCGGACTGAAGTTGGAGCAAAGTGCAAAGTCAACCGACCGGTTCGCCGACCGGTTCATCCCAACAGAGTTCTCGGGAAGTTGGAGCTTAATTCCAACCGATCGGGTGATATCTCACCCGATCGGTTCATTTGAAGCTGAAGTTTCCTAAACGACGACCCGGTCATGCCACCCGTTCTCCTCAGCGACCGGTTGAAGCTCCCGAAGCCCGACGGCCAAAGCAACAAGCGGCTCCCCCGATCGGTTGATGTTTCAACCGATCGGGTGGCCTTTTCTTCCGCCTTTGCGCGCTGCTGATGCACTCATTGAAGATCTGCTATCATTCCAGAGGGATTTTGGGTGATCTCTTATTTTTCTAGCGTCGGCATCGTCGTTAGCTTTCCAACGATAGGTCGCATGCCCAAATCCGATTTTTCTAGATTTTTCTGGAATTTTCTAAGCGCAGCTATGTGCTGAAACTGGCTGCAGTCTGGAATTTCATTTCACCCGATCGGTTGACTTGTCAACCGACCGGGTGAGATCTGTTTCTGCGAATCTGAGCTCTCTGTTTATTCCACTCGATCGGGTGAGTTTCCACCCGATCGGGTGGGCCTTTTTTGACAGTTCTGGACCCGAACTGTTAAGTTTTTTTGGGGGGTTTATAAATAGAAGTTGGGGCACGACTTGGGGGCAGTTCTTCTTCAGTTTTTTAGGGCTTTTTGCCCCTTTCTCTTGTGAAGCTTAGGGTAGTTTAGATTAGGTTTTATCTTCTAATAAATATTGTAATGGATTGACGATTCAACTCAAGATAAGTATTTTCCTCTCTTTTTCTCCATTGTTTGTATTGTGTTTATTTTGCTTGATGGTGAAAGTTTATATGTCTTTTGTGTTGTTTGTTTATATGTTATTCACCATTGAGTAGTTTTGATGAACCCTAATACGGGTTAGGGTAGGATTGATGCTTGGAAATTTACATTTGGCTTGGTTGCATGGCATGTGTTCGATGTAATGTGCCAATGGGGATTTCTAGCAATCTGAGTCCAATTCGTACGACAACACACTAGATGTGTTGGGGATTGGGGTCCGGGTGCTTGTCTTGTCAAGACCCGCTTAGATGTATTGCTAGAAATCACATTTGACCTATTTGGCCATTAGGGTTACGCGGGGGTGTTTCATTGTCATTGGCGGGAGAAAGACCGCCTCTGACCGTCGGGCCAAGGGGGAATAAACTTGGCGGTTGACTCCCTAGCCATAGCTCACGCCCCGAGCGTTGACATCGAGTCCTCGCACGTGGGAGCGGCTTGGACGAAGTGTTGGGAGATATCATTGTGGCCTTAATGCTCCCGGTTGCGGAAAGTGTTAATGGACGTGGGAATGCCCACCGTCCGGAACCGGGTAGGCCTAGCGTGCTTGGTACCGACCGGAATATCGGGCCATGGACGCTATGTACCACCTTTTGGGGCAATGTCTCACCCTGGGTCAAGTCAAATGACAAGTGTCATGAGTGCTCTAGCCCGTGTTAGCGGGGATTCATTTTGTGTCATTTTCATTTCTTTCTTTCATTTCTACACTTCCCCCATATCATCCGCGTAGCTAGCACACAACCTAGGCGAGGCTAGTAGCCACTCAAGCCATCCACCTCCATGTGTTCGATAAACCCGCACCCTACACTAACCGTGCACTTGCGGTAAAACGACACCGCGCCCAAACCGTAAACGGGGCGCCGGTCAAGTTTTTGGCGCCGTTGCCGGGGAGGCGTTCGGTTTGATATTAGCTTAGCTTGGGTTCGTTAGACTACGCATAAAAACACAAAAAATTTTCTTTTTCTTTTATTTTATTTATTTTATTTATTTTTTTAAAAAAAATATTCAATAACCAAGAAATTTTTCCCCCACCATTATATTATCTTTTTGTTATTCTCTTGTACTATTGACGTTCCTCTCTAGTTTTCTTATTTTTGTTGTCCATGTATCTTTGATATTACCATGTGGAGATCAAATTTCGATGCTCAGATGGGAGGATACGATCCTTATCCAAATGTGGTTTGTGAGACTTGTGGGATGGCGGGGCATGTGTATTATGATTGCCCATTTACGCTCGAGAGCCTCCCCCCACTCCAAGGCCAAACATTTTCCCACAACCTTAGGCCAAACACCTCCCATCCATTTCCTCAACCTTATACCCATCCACAAACACAAGAAGAATCAAGCCTCGTGTCTCTCCTTGAAAGTGCCATGTTTAACCAAGGCCAAATATTACAAAACTTAATGGTACCAATCACCGAGCCGACACTGAGGAGAGGGGATGAAGGAGAGGATATACCCACTTTCATGGTTGAGACCACCATGCCATTGGCCACCATAGACACATCTCAAGCCGATACCCCATTTTTCCATCACTACCACTTGGATGACGAAGCATTTTTTGATGATGATTGTGAGGATGGGGAGATTTATCTAGGATCTGTGAGAGAGATTTCTTGTCTTGATTTGAATACCCCACATGAGTCCTATGAGAGCACTGAGGAGTTTATAGAGATTATGCATACCGGCGAGGATGATGTGCGTGAGGACGAGGACACCACAACCACATACGAGGGGTCCGCTCCACATCCACCTCCACAGCCATCTCTGTCACAGCTTCCTCCTTGGTCGGTGGTCAACCATGAGGATGTCATTCAGGACATCGGGCAGATGGAGGAGCATGAGCATATCGTCGAGGAGGATGTGCATGAGGGCTTGGATACGATCATCCACTTCATGGAGCCCGAGCCACATCTACCTCTACCGTCATGCTCCACTTCTTCTGCGATTGAGCATCTACTTGAGCATATTGCCCCTATTCAGGGAGATTTTCATACTCACTCTCACTCCACATTTGAGTCTCGCTTTTCACATCCTATTTCTTTAGACTCATATATTTTTGACACGCCATATCTCTCGCAGGACACAGGATCTACTTCCCTTGAGGTATGCTGCGGTGCGTCACTGCCTGGAGAGCCACTTCTCATGGAGAGCGAGGATTTGGTCATCGCTAGTACAGAGGATAGCGACCCATTCTCAGGGAGTATTTGTCACCCTTTTATTATTTTTCCATCTCATGTTGACGATTATCTCTGGGATACATTTATTTTGGGAAATAATTTCTTGCCATGGACTAATGCACCTCGTCCTTTGCAGGTCACAGGTGGACACCTACGAGGGATGCTTGGAGGTGCATTGCTTGGGTCCATTGGCACACGTGGCACAGCGCTTCTGGCGGAGCCACAGAAGGAGCAGTTAGAGCAGCTACCTGCCCCACTTCAGATCTTGGATCCGCCTATGCTCAGGTGTATCCTAATCCAGTAGTGTAAAAATTTACCGCTTTCTAGTTTAGATTTGAATAATCTCGTCTCCTCTCATTAGCGAGAGGAGCGTATCTAGGATCTGCTTTTGCATCTTAATAACCCTTCATGTCGTGCCCTTCTATCATTTCACCCTCTTCCTCTTCCGAGGAGAATGAGCACACTGTCTCTCCTGCATTTTGATTTCTTTCTTTTCCGATTTTCCCCCTAGCATTTCTCTACGTCCCCATTGATCATATCATTTTGCTAGCATTGTCATGTTCAGCTTGGGGGGAAATCGACTTTTGTGTACATGTTTTTGCGTGTCGTTGTTGTGTGTCTGTGTCTATGTGTTCTTTTGTCGTGTTTTATATCTTTTGTTTTAGTGTTTCTTTTTCTTTATTTTTTAGTTTCGCTCATGTGTTTTTCGTGTTTTTCATTTTTTGTGTCGGTGCGTAGCTCCCCCCCATTTTCATTGCCCTCTCGTATTCACTACTATTGCATTGAGGACAATGCAAGTTTCAGCTTGGGGGAGTCGCACTTCGTGCGTCATTTGTCTCTTTTTCTTCGTTATTTGAGTCGTTTTTCTCCGTGTTTTTCTTTTTTCTTTTTCTTTTCTTCTTTTTATCTCTTTCTCCTAGAGATGAACCCTATGATGAATTGCCACGAAAATCACACGCGCACCTTGCACAGCTTCGATAATCACATTCACTAACCCTAGGATATCGAGTCCTCTTGCATTTCATGCATCGCGGGTCCTCTTAGCTTTTTGTGAGTCGTGCGTCGTGCCTAGCTGTTTGGTGTGCTTCTACCTTACCTTGTGATTATGTTTTATATACCTATCCTTAGTTGACCCCTAGATTATCATGCTTCGATTTGAATATGCGGTATTTGCTTCTACTATCTGCTTCTATATGCATGCTATGTCTATATCGTATATTTCAATTCGCATGTGTCGGGATTCCACAAACAAGGACTAGGATAACCCATTTAGCCTATGCTCTATTTTGCGAGAATAGTTTCCTTTGCCCAAGTGTTTAGAATCCGATTTCATTTTTATTTTACTTGGTGCAAATCCCCTCGTCGTGTACCGTTCTCCCACTTGGGAGAGTACACATGTAAATATCCCAATTCCCAAAAATCCAAAAAAGGAGAAAAGAAAAGAAAAACCCAAAAAGATGAGAAATGAAAAGAAAAGAAAAAAAATGCAAATAACCAAAACCCAAAAAAAAATTCCAGTGTGAATATTTTCCTACTTGCCGTGAATAAGGGGAAGGCGAGAATTTGCACCGAGTGTTCTACTCCACATCTTCTCAACCTCCATCGTTTTCGAAAACACTTGGCATATGGACCTTCTAGCGATTACCTAGGCTATAGTGTGGTGATTTCCTAGTCCCTAGCTGTGGAGTCCCCGATGCATGATACGCTTCTATTCTTATACTCTTCTCATGCATGATTGAGCTAATATTCACCGCAATTTCAAATTGAATCGATATTTGGGTCTTTCTTTGGGTATGTGTATATGGAGCTTTATTGCACATCGTAGATAGTGACACCATCTGCTAGCACACGACCACACTCACTAGCGCTTCACTGCGTGGGCCCACGACACTTGTTTGGACTCACATTCCTTGGTTTAGTGATGTGATTTGGCGTTTGCTTGCTTGGTGTGTCGTTTTTGATTTTGTTGGCCCTGACGGGCGATCTAGGATATTGAGTTCTCTTTTTCTCTCTTTCTCCCTATTTTTCCTCTCCGAGCTCCTACTCTCACTCGTCTTCCTCGAGGACGAGGAAGAGTTCAGCTTGGGGGATTTTGACGTGCGTTTATATTTCATATATTTGCGCATGTTTTCTTCCGTGTTTTTTCCGTTATTTACCGTCGTCTTGTATTTGTTTTCTCGTGTTTTCTTGTTTTCTTTCACTTTTCCGTGTTTTCCGTATTTTGCAGGAATTTACAGCATTTGGGACATAAAACGATGATATCATGAGTCCCCGGAGTAACGGGAGGGGTCACGCGTGATCCAGGGGGTCAAAAGACCAAGATTGCCACTTTTCAGCCCCCACCCGATCGGTTGGAAACAGCCAACCGATCGGGTGATGCACGCGTACACGACTCGGACTGAAGTTGGAGCAAAGTGCGAAGTCAACCGACCGGTTCGCCGACCGGTTCATCCCAACAGAGTTCTCGGGAAGTTGGAGCTTAATTCCAACCGATCGGGTGATATCTCACCCGATCGGTTCATCTGAAGCTGAAGTTTCCCAAACGACGACCCGGTCATGCCACCCGTTCTCCTCAGCGACCGGTTGAAGCTCCCGAAGCCCGACGGCCAAAGCAACAAGCGGCTCCCCCGATCGGTTGATGTTTCAACTGATCGGGTGGCCTTTTCTTCCGCCTTTGCGCGCTGCTGATGCACTCATTGAAGATCTGCTATCATTCCAAAGGGATTTTGGGTGATCTCTTATTTTTCTAGCGTCGGCATCGTCTTTAGCTTTCCAATGATAGATCGCATGCCCAAATCCGATTTTTCTAGATTTTTCTGGAATTTTCTAAGCGCAGCTATGTGCTGAAACTGGCTGCAGTCTGGAATTTCATTTCACCCGATCGGTTGACTTGTCAACCGACTGGGTGAGATCTGTTTCTGCGAATCTGAGCTCTCTGTTTATTCCACCCGATCGGGTGAGTTTCCACCCGATCGGGTGGGCCTTTTTTGACAGTTCTGGACCCGAACTGTTAAGTTTTTTTGGGGGGTTTATAAATAGAAGTTGGGGCACGACTTGGGGGCAGTTCTTCTTCAGTTTTTTAGGGCTTTTTGCCCCTTTCTCTTGTGAAGCTTAGGGTAGTTTAGATTAGGTTTTATCTTCTAATAAATATTGTAATGGATTGACGATTCAACTCAAGATAAGTATTTTCCTCTCTTTTTCTCCATTGTTTGTATTGTGTTTATTTTGCTTGATGGTGAAAGTTTATATGTCTTTTGTGTTGTTTGTTTATATGTTATTCACCATTGAGTAGTTTTGATGAACCCTAATACGGGTTAGGGTAGGATTGATGCTTGGAAATTTACATTTGGCTTGGTTGCATGGCATGTGTTCGATGTAATGTGCCAATGGGGATTTCTAGCAATCTGAGTCCAATTCGTACGACAACACACTAGATGTGTTGGGGATTGGGGTCCGGGTGCTTGTCCTGTCAAGACCCGCTTAGATGTATTGCTAGAAATCACATTTGACTTATTTGGCCATTAGGGTTACGCGGGGGTGTTTCATTGTCATTGGCGGGAGAAAGACCGCCTCTGACCGTCGGGCCAAGGGGGAATAAACTTGGCGGTTGACTCCCTAGCCATAGCTCACGCCCCGAGCGTTGACATCGAGTCCTCGCGCGCGGGAGCGGCTTGGACGAAGTGTTGGGAGATATCATTGTGGCATTAATGCTCCCGGTTGCGGAAGGTGTTAATGGACATGGGAATGCCCACCGTCCGGAACCGGGTAGGCCTAGCGTGCTTGGTACCGACCGGAATATCGGGCCATGGACGCTAGGTACCACCTTTTGGGGCAATGTCTCACCCTGGGTCAAGTCAAATGCCAAGTGTCATGAGTGCTCTAGCCCGTGTTAGCGGGGATTCATTTTGTGTCATTTTCATTTCATTCTTTCATTTATACACTTCCCCCATATCATCCGCGTAGCTAGCACACAACCTAGGCGAGGCTAGTAGCCACTCAAGCCATCCACCTCCCTGTGTTCGATAAACCCGCACCCTACACTAACCGTGCACTTGCGATAAAACGACACCGCGCCCAAACCGTAAACGGGGCGTCGGTCACACCTAGATTGAACTGGTCGCTCCCTTTGGTCGTGCCAACTGGCGGGTAGGCCCCACCTATGTGCCCACAGTCCAGCAAACCCTAGGGGTTTGTAACGGCTGCAATTTTACCCGAATTGTGACTTTTTGCTCAACTTTGAGCAATTGTTTGAGGGGTCTAACGGAGTCGAAATTCGTCGTCGTTTGTTTCTATACATTCATCATTCATAGCTCTTCTAATTAATAGGTTATATTACTTCTGTAGCTCAACGGTGAGGGAGATAAAATTAGTTGAAGTTAAGCCTTAATGTAAGGCAAACTAATTTAATTTTTTCTCTTAAACTTAATTAGTCCCACATTGCTCGTGCGACGAGCAAGGGGTCCGGCTCCCTATATAAATAGTGGTCGACACCCCCTCAAGAAACTACGACCAAGTCTCTAAATCGAGTAGCTCCCAAAAGTTTTAAGGACGCTCATTTCAAGAAGAAAAATTATTCTTTCCTTGTTTTTCTTCCATTCCTTCGCTCGTGTTCTAGCAAAAGGACAAGAAGGATCGGATTCGATCCGAAGTCTAAGACGTTGGATCGCTCTCAAGTGAAATCTTCTTCGGTAAGTGGTTTGCTCAGAGGCGCGGTGTTGGCTCGCTTAGGGTGGATCAGTTCGAGGTGCAAAGGCAGCTAGCTTCAGGGAGCAGAAGGCAGTTCGGTACACTTTGCCGATGCAAAGAAAGTTCCGAGTATGTAGTTTAAAATATTTCATTTAATTATATTGCAGTAGTTTAGATCTATCTTGGGGTGGTCAGATCCACATCAGTATAGTAGATATCCTGGCTAGGGTCTTGAAATCCTTAGGGCTTTCATTAAATAGTTTAACGGTTATTTTCCGCTACTATCTCCTTTTTTCTTCTATCGTCCGTCTGACGTAGGACGGGCATAGAATAATGCCCTAATAGTCCCCCAAAACCCTTCAGTGGTATCGGAGCTTAAGGTCTGCATGTTATTTAAGGACTACAATATTTTAAATGTTTGTGTGCCTTTTTAAGATACATATAAAATATATTTGAACTTTATGTGATATTGTTAAAATGAAACCCCTTCATTTGAGATGATTTAAAAAAATTTATGTGATAAAATTCTATCTTGTAGTATGAAAATTTAGATGATGATTTTAAAATGAATGTTTTTGAGATAAAAATTATATGATAATTTTTTGTGAAACTATTGATTATTATTAGATAAAAATTTTGTGTTTTAAAATCATACTTATAATTTAAGTGTTAAATTTTAAGATTGCATATTATTATTTATAGAATAAATTTTAATATATTGTGTATATTTAATAATTATTTGATACTTATTAAATAGTTAGGAACTTTTTATGCGATATTTAAGTTGATAATTGCATGCTAATTTATGTGATAAAGTTAGATTATGTTTTTTAATGGTCACTCTACTTGCTTATTATTTGATAATTCAAGAAACCCTTTTCGGTTAGCCATTAAAAACTCATTTAAAATTTATGCGAAGATTTTAAAATAACATGTTCTGTTTAATAAACTGTTACAACATTTAAATACATAATTCCTGATTAGGGTAGCCCCTTTTGACGACGATTATTATTTTATTCATAATAATAATAATTTTCATTAAAGGCTACACTTTAAAGTGTTGTAATTTGTATTTATTAAAATCCTACTAACGATTAGGATAGCACGTTAATACAAATGAAACCTTATAGTTGATAAAACTTAATAAAAGTTATTAACGAATCCTAATAAATTTTGAATCTTACGTATTCTAGTAGTTGATAAGATTAACTAGTTCTAATAAAAGCAATTTAGTTGATGGCCCGCAATAAATGATAAGTTTCATTCAATGGTCCATGATCCAGTCAATGTGCTTGGCTAAGTTTGTTGGATCATCCTAGCTAGACTGGGGATTAGTGATCCTGGCTTAGTCAATTTCCTGGCTGTGTTTGCTGGACCGCAATGACGCGAATCAAAATTATATGACACCCTCGACTATACCTAAGTCTAATACGTTAATATCTTTCTCAAGATAAAACGTAGCCCTCCATGTTTTGGAGTTTTGGCAACTATAGGATCCATGTTACAGTTGTTGAGCACACTCAAGCTGCGACCTGGCAACCTTATAGAAACCAACTTCTTAAAACATATGATGTAGTCTAGACTTGACCCAAACCGTTGTGTCGTGAATACACCGAGCGCCGGCGTAAAAGCTAGACACGAAAACAAGGATCTGACTAGGCTAGTCATTATGATTTGGATGAGCACACTCATGATCATAAGTGGCAAGTGGTAAAAATATATAGGGAGTCATATATGATATGATTTATGAAGAGTTCATCTACCGACTACAGAGTCAAACAACTTGTTGAGTACACTCAAGGTTGTGAGACTCAGGGTGGTTGGATCCCTCACCCACAAATTTTTGAATTATAATAAATTGTTTATTATTACGGCTTAAAATTCTTTAAAAATAGTGGGAGAATATAGTTTAATAAAAACCTCTTAAAATATACAAGAACATATGCTAATTCAATTTCTATTAAAATGCAGTATGGAGTCAGGATTAAAATTCATAATCGAGAAGAACGTGCTAGATGGGACGAACTACAAGGACTATCTGAGGAACATCAAGCTGGTCCTCTTGCTAGCTGAGATAGGCTACGTACTGACGAAGGATGCTCTAGAGAAGCCCGACGAGAGTGCCACCAATGAGGAGAAGGAAGCATACAAGCAGTTCCAAAGGGATGCAAAGAAGGCCAGGTGCCTTACTTTCGCCTCAGTGACTAATGACCTACAAAGAAAGCATGAACATATGGATGTTCATAGCATGCTTTTGAACGTAGAGGAATTGCATGGCAAGCATTCTAGAGTTGCCAGGTTTGAGGCCACATGCAACCTTTGGGGAGCTAAGATGACGACGGGCCTTATGCAGGATCATGTTATCAAGATGATCGGGTACATAGAATGCATCCCAACTAGGATTTGTCCTCGAAAATTAAATGAGCGTAACATAATCCTTAGATAACTTCAACCCGTTCATTACGAGTTTCATAATGAACATCACTGAAGTGGATCTTCCTGGTCTCCTGGACATGCTCCGGCAGTTCAAGGAGATCGAGAAGAAGCCAACAGCATTGGTTGTCGACTCTACCCCTTCTTACCAACTTAAGGGCATGGGTAAGAAGAGGCAGACCCCTCAACCTGTGAAAGAGAAGAAGGAGAAGAAGAACAAAGGGGCTCCGTCGAAATCTGAGTGCTTCCACTGCCACAAGCTGGGTTATTGGAAGAGGAACTGCAAGATCTACCTTGCAAGAAAAAGGGGCATGGTGATGCCTCTACCTCAGGTACAAATCTTATTTAAGAGCATATAAATTTCCATAAAGTTTTGATACTTGGTATGAGATACCAATATGATTACTAAGACATTTGTATATTGTCTACAGGTGCTTGAAGTAAAGGATGGAAGAAGTTCCCAATACGGTCGGCAATCAGAATAATCGTTGCTGCTGGGGCCGTCTAGGGACTTCAGAAGATATCAAGAAGCAGTCGATATTTTTTATTTTGAATAAATGTATCAATGTTTTATTTTAAACAATGATTGAGTGATTGTCACTCAAAGTATCTCTGATGAAAAAAATTTCATTCTGAATGAAATCGTTGTCTTTTGATATCTTGGTAAAATATGCTCTGGTGGAAATATGATTGGTTGTGAATGGCTATTTGATGTGTATGTCTATCTAAGTTGTTGAGTATATTTTTCATGAGCTGTCGTGAATGCTTCTAAGTTAATATGATTAATTGGAGCTGTCAGTATACTTGCTAATCAATAGTAACGAGTAGATTCCAGGAGCGTATAAATCAAATTTGATCTTGACTATATGCACAAGAAGAAAGGTTCTGGTTAGACTGCATATAATACTTCGAGTTAGAAGATTAATGCAGTTAAAGGAAATAACAGTATAAGTAGTTATGATTGAGTATGTTATCATTAAGACTCCTATAGACGAATCATTGATATAACTTATTCGTAAACTCAACCTGACACTGGTACATTCTATTTTAATTCATTCAGCACGAGTGGGCTGGTTATACTTAATAAATATTCTAAATAAGATTTAGAAATTTAAGTTGAAGTATTTAACCAGACGGTTCTCAAAGTCAGTAGGAGCGAGCATATTACTTAGTTCCGTTTTTGACTGAGTAAAAGCTCCAAGTTATAAAACCATCTATATGTGACATCAAATCAAAAGAGTTTTGATTATGTCAAAGATATACAAACTTTGGTGTCATTAATGTACTGGACAAAATTGACACAAGAATAATTGGAATATAATATGACTGACTTGTAGGAATGATAAACATTACATCGAATTGTATATGACAATCGTTAGCTATACAAGAAGGAAAAATCATTGGATAAGATCCAAAGACCATTTCGAAGGATCACCCCTGTGTGATCGAATGGTGTATTAATAATAAGACTCCATAAAACTACGTAATAGATATGGTTTAGCAGATCCCTTTTACGTTTGACAAATGAACGTCCGTAGTGATTGATATGCTATAGTTGTATAAGATACCGAGATAAATAGCCTAAGTGCAAGTAGGAGATGTAGGAAGATATATGCCCTTAAGGCAATTTATCCTAAGAAACATCTTGTTCAAAATATAAATGGTACTAATTATCCTAGTATAAATTCAATGAATTATATACTTAAATAATTTCCTTGGACTTAAAGTGAGGTCATTACATATCTAGATGCAGATCTCGATTATGGGAAGTGAATGACCGATAGGAACTTAAGTCTTAAAACGTTCATGGTCATTGATGTGTCGAGAAAAGCATATCGGCACATCAGACAGACCATTGTGTCTTTGTCTTACCCTAAAGAGTAATGATGATCTCATAATCATTCGACCTGGCAAAGTTGGAGACAAGGCGCAGGTGCTCATTAGAGAATGGGTCCACTGAACGACCCAATGAAGATTTATTAAATGGTTAAAATTTAACTAAACTGTCATTAATAACTATATAACGATGATAGGCAAGTTGGTCTTTCAGACCTGAAGTCTTTGTATGAACTTGTGCATGAATAGTGTCACTTAGATCTATGATCTAGCTTCGAGGCCAGGCCTACTGAAAGGTCTTAGGTTGGCTGACACTTGAAGCATACGAGGAAAGTAAATGATTAAGATGGGGTTCGTCTCTTCCGTTAAAGGGAAGTTAGTGTCACAGGCTCAGTACGGTTCTTTGTGTTAGACCTCGGCCGGGGTACGTTGTAAGATGTACAACGTGTATATAACAAAGACTGAAGTATGTTGATCGATGCTGGCTAGTAAGGTTGACGATTTACTATACCCTAGGCCATGCTGGGACATAGTTATGACGAAGAGACTAAAACTGCGGTATTCATCACTGACACAGTCAGAGTGACCCCGACGACACTTTTGTCGATGAGTCAATCACGTAATTTTGATGCTGAAACAGGGACGACACCTACTGCTCATGGTTACTATCATCTAGAGGTTTCAAACCCCAACCTGTAGTAGGGTCAGGCTGTAGGGTCTCACACCGAGTTCGGTTTGCGTCTTAGTAATAGAAGAATTTAGGAGGAGTGTACTCGGGTGCACGAGAATAAATGAAGTCACTAAGAGTTAGTGACATTAAGTCGATCTATATTAAATAGGATTTAATAGGGTAACATAAGTTTTTGATATTAAATGAGATTTAATAATGTCGCAAAATGTTTGCGACTTCAACATTAGTAGAATGCTGAATGGGATTATTGCATATGATGCAATCGGATTTAAAAAACAATGTAAATAGTTTATGATGATATTTTGAATTATATAATGCATAGAAATGATATATGGCTCTTTGGAATGGTCCCATTCGAACCATGCTTTCCAACGATTCGAAAATCGGCTCAATTGGAGTTGTAGAACTCAAGAAACAGCCCAAAAGGCTAGAACGGGGCAAAAAGCCCAATTCTGGCCCAGCCCAGCTTGGGCGGGTGGGTCCAGATAGGCGGGCTGAACCCGCCTGCAAAGGGGGGTCCAGCCCACTGGCGGGCTGGCCCCGTCCGCTTATGTGGGCGGGTCAAGCTCACCCGCCTGGGCGGACGGGGCTATGAGCCCGCCTGCACAACAGGCGGGTCAGACCCGTGATCGCTCCAAAATGTAACCCAAGAGCACAACCTAGTATGGCACAAATGCATGGAGAGATAAATCCCCGACAATGGCGCCAAAAACTTGATCGGCCCCGGATATACACCCGGAGAAAGATTGTAGTTTTACCGCAAGCGCACGGTCAAGTGGCGAGCGGGTATCGAACATGAGGAGGTGGTGTTGGTTCCAATCTATCCTAGGTTGGCTTGACTACGAATGTATTATTGGTGGAGATGGGTATGGTATGATGTAAAGGCAATGGTAATGGATGTCGGTGCGGATGATAGAAAAGTCGGATAAGTATCGATTCAAATATAAGATAATACAAGTGTCTAGGGCTAGGGAATTCCCACTACGGATCGTCATACATCATTGTAAATAGTGAATCTCAATATTACTAGACTTGTGTTGAGGTAAACTAGTCGTGACTGAATAGAGAACCAAGCTCACGCTCTTGCGCTATTGCCGGTCTATAGCAACCTAGATTAGGGCCCAATCTCTTACAAACCCTAACCTAAGCCACTAGCATTAGGATCAACATCATCGTTCAATCGCTCTTCGAGCCAACTCTCGTGCAAACTCGAGTCACGATCTAGGGTGTGATAGTTCGTATTCGTCCAATCTCTTGCAAACGAATATTAGTATAGATTTATAATAAAAATCCTAGCTTTGGTCCAATCTCTTGCAAACCAAGTCTAGAGAATCTCGATTATAAACCTAAATCGAATATCTAGGCCTTCCCATCGAGTAGAATCCAATCTCTTGCAAACCCCAAATCGATGGAAATTCCTAGCTATCCGTAATAAATCAATCACAACCTAACCTCCTAGCAATTCTAGCAATTTAGAAATTTATTCATCACAAATATGAAATTAGATCCATAGGGTTCATCCCCATGCCCTAGAACATCAAATCTACTCAAGCATAGCAACAATGATATAGGAATCAATAAAAACAATTGCTTGCATGTAAAAAGATAGCAAATCAAAGATTCAAATAATAAGAATAGAAATACTTAGCTTTGATGAAGAATTCCAATCCAAATACAAGCTTTTTGATCCAAGAGGGGGCCTAGGGCATGGCATAACCTCTAAAATAATCCCTAAGAAAACATGTGGGAACCTCTCTAATGGTGGCTACAAAACCCTTATATAGTCTCCCAAAACCCTAGCAAATAACCCTAGAAAACCCCTCAAATTCGTGCCCAAAAACAGCCCAAACCGCAACTTAAAATCTGGGCCCAAGCCGCACTCGGCCGAGTGGAACATGTAACCCGACCGAGTGGAAATTCCAGCACTGTAGCATCAAATTGCAGAAATTCCCCAGATTTCATACGACCTCCAATTTGTGCGTTCTTGGCGGCGTTGGAATCTTCATGAAGTCTATTATCCATAAATAATATGAGAAAAATACTTTGATTGCTAGAATGATAGCAGATTTCAAAAGAGTGGGAGGCTGTCTGAAAATCTGGGCGCTGCGTGTCCTCGGCATCACTTGGCCGAGTGGGATTCTTCACTCGGTCGAGTGGACTTCCCTACTCGGCCGAGTGACAGACCATGTAGAAAAACAGTAACTTCGAGGTCCTCAGGGGTCTGTCTCTGGGGGTGGCTCGGCTGAGTAGCTTTCATCATTCGGTCGAGTGGTAATGTGTACTCGGCCGAGTGGGAACCGTCAAAAGCCTGTACATTTCCAGTAAGTCGGCCATTTTTGATAGTGGATTTTCCATGCCACTCGGGCGATGCGATCTTCATACTCGGCCGAGTGGGATATCGTCCCTCGGCTGAGTGCACGCTAATCTTCAAGTAATTGCGTGTCCGATCTGGCCGGCCGAGCGGGCTTCTTTGCTCGGCCGAGTGACTCCTTCACTCGGCCGAGTGGCATGCTGAAAATGCCCAATCTTCATCATTTCGTTTCCTCGTCGCTCCTACGACGTTCTTTCTTCTGCCACTCGTCTTCTATTGCTGATAGGTCCTCAATAAGACCATGAGCGATGCTCAGTTACGCGTGCAAGTCCTTTAAGCTCATTTTTGCTCCCAATTGCTCATATTTCCTGAAATCCGACAAAAACAAGAAATAGTGAAAAGTAACACAATATCATCGAATAATCGTGAAAATCGCAATATGAGCAACCGAAATGGCATGCAAATATGCAGAAAAAAGGTGTAAAATATGGACCGATCAAAATCCCCCAAGCTTACCTCTTACTCGTCCTCGAGGAAGATAAATAGAGAGACGAACTCGGGAGATGAAAATAAAGAAAATGAAATGAAAAAGAAAGAACACGAGGTGGAAGGGGTCGCTAGATTCTTCTCTCAGAACTCAAGCCATAAGCTACACATCACGATAATTTGGAAAATACAAATCACATGCTATAAGGATTTCATATCTTACATAAACATGGTACTTGCAAGCTTTTAAGAACAAAGGAAGGGACTCTCTAACTTCATACAATCAATTCATATTCACGTCACGCATTTCATAGGATTTAATAAACAAATGTTGGCGATGCATTTTTCAATCAAAAGTTATAAATGAAGCATATAAGATACACACCAAGCATGCAATAGGGAATAGAAAAAGAGTCATGGCATTCACATATTTACTTCAAATCATGAAAAATCTCCATAACTAAAGTATTTTGCTAAGTTTCAGCATTATCAAACTTCCTCATTCGTGCACCTCTCCACTCTAATGTCGTGCTCACTTATATGGTCAAACGAGTTCACCCCCCCAGCTTAGATTGAGGCATCGCATCTAAAGGAATATGATAGTGGAAAATGAGATTTTTGCCTTGGTTTTCCCAAGTATTTTGTGGCTCCAATAATGAGATAGAGAAATATCTTTTTTTTTCTTTTGGACTTTGTTTCTCATTTTTCTTTTTGGATTTTTGTAGGAGCTATATGATTTGGATTTTTTGGATTTTGGCTCCTTTTTGGCTTTTTGGACTTTTTGGAGCTAACTTTTTTTCTTCTGTGGGGATTTTTGGGAAATAGATGCGATATGAGTAGCTTTAGGAAGTGAACTCAAGTGACATGTAGAGAATAAAAAGATATATGTGGAGAAGGAAATAATGTAGCACTCGGTTCACTCTGAGATGGGCACAAATGGTTCAATAAGATAATACATCAACTAAACTCATATGTAAGCATGGATATTCTCAATCATCTCAATAAAAAGTGAAGTCAAGCAGTAAAGAGTACAATCATATCAGACATGCAACAGAAGGTGAATAAGACAATAAGGCAGATGCTTCCGATATATAATTTATGCGTGAATCATGGTGCACTTCCAACAAAAGCATACTAAACACTAATCCATACATTCAGTTTCAATGAATCCCATGCAATTACTTAGAGGAGTCATCAAAAGAAATAGATTTGCAAGCACATATGAATAGCAAGACTATAGAATACTCTAAGTAGTATGGCGTGGAATAATAAGCATCGTGATGGTTACTAAAGCAATAAGAGATATCATCATAAAGAACAAATCTAGCAAATGAAGAGAAAGTAAAATAAAGAAATAAAAAATAATAGAGAGGAAAGAAAAGAAAAACAAGCACACAACATGATGCATGAACACACATAAAAGGAAAATAAGATGGAAAATTCAAAAAGATGATGCAAAATTTTGAAAAATTCTAAAAACCCTGAAAATAGAGTAAAAATGCAACTAATGCATCTAAATGGCATAGAAATGCACTCCCCCAAGCTTAAACTTCACATTGTCCTCAATGTGATCATAGTGGAAGAATATGAGGAACAACGATAATAATAAGGGGGTGAATGAAAAATGATAAAATGAATGACATGAAATCCTAATGCAACTACATGCACATGCAATGATACATGAGAGCGCCTTCCCCCAAGCTTATGCTAAACAATCCTATTCAAATGACTCGATCAAAAATGTCATGGCTTTGCAAAGCGTGATCAAGTTAAACGAATAAGAAAGTAAGGTTTCACTTGAAAGAAATGCTCAAATGTGGTGAGCAAAAGGATGTGACACATCAAAATATGGAGAGAGAAATTAATATATATAATGGGTTTGGGGTGTTAAAATTTTTGTTGCCGTCATATGAGGTGATATTTATTCAATCAAATCTATACGGTCCTCTCGCTGTTGAGAGGATTCGTGTTGATTGAAAGCATAAAATTTCTACACTACTAGATTGATATCACCTATAGCAAAAGGCGGATCCAGTATCTTTGCCGGTGCAGGCAATTGCTCCAACTGCTCCTTCCGTGGATCCGCCAGACGCGTGTGTCCACGGGCTCCATCAGACTCCAGTAATGCGACTTCCAGCACCTCTCCAGGGACTCCACCTGTACCCTGCATGAGATAAGCCGCATCAATCTGATATGGATAATTCTTCCCCAAAATAAATGTATTCCAAAGAGGGTCATCAACATAAGTATTTAAAATTAAAAACGGTTGACAACACTTCCCTGGAAATAAATCTCTACTCTCGTGCACCATGTCAATTAACTCCTCATTGTTCGCCTCAGGTTGTTCAGGTAGCTTGGGCATATAAGCGTAGGTCTCATCAGGCAGCTCCTCATCATCGTCAGACTTATCCCATCGCACCTCCTGATCATATTCAATAGCGTCCATGGATGCTAACTCCTCGCTCTCCTCCTCGTATACGTCCCATCGTACCTCTTGATCAAATGTACATGAATCCTGCAAAAGGCACGATGAGTCGCCAAAATCTGAATCATAAAAAACATCATACACGGGAGGAGAATCAAATGTAGGAGATGAGGGAGTAAAGAGATCTCCCTGAAGGGGAGCCATAAGCTCCATGGGATTGTCCTCTGTGTCAGTGGAAGGGTGGTCCTCTGATGGATGCTCAGCCTCTTTAGAAGGTGGGGATGGCTGCGGTAGCTCAAAAGGAGGGGGGCACAATTCGGTCTTCATCTGTGTGCAGATGTCATCATCCAAAGTCAAGTCCTCCTCGATGGTCTGCTCCACTACTATAGGCATGACCTCCTCAATAATATCCTCTGATGGTATAGGCTGCTCTGACTCAGATGGGTGGCAGGGGGAGGCGAAGGCGGCACAAGGTGGTTCTATAGGCTCATGTATCTCGACCGTGGTGTAAAAATGGGTCTTGTGCCCCTCAACTAGAGCATAGACTCCATCATCAATTGTGCATGTGGAAGAGATACAATGAGTAATAAAGTTTTGAAATTCAAGCTCAAAAGGATCACCTGCCGTTATTGTCAATGGACCGAAATCTCGAACTACGTCAACAATGTTTCTCAATAGGTCCATATATGTGTCCTCTTTTGACAGTTCAGATGTCTCTATTTGTGGAGTGTTGATGGTGTGAAGGTGGATATGATCACCTTCAAGTGAAGCATACACTCCATCTATGATAGTACCTGTGTTAGAGACATTAGCCATAACAAAATCGATGAATACTTGGTCGTATGGTTTACTTACCGTAAAGGTTAGTGAACCGGTAGATCGAGCATCATCTATCATTTTGCTCCAAGGCTACTGCCAACTGTAGATCACTGAACTTCCCCACTTGCATCCTCTTCAAAAACTCACGTGAGGGTCCCTTTAGCCTTCTAGTGAAGATATCAAATAGCATGGAGTCATTCCACTCATGGTCTGACTCCGTCTGGAACATTTCTAACATTCCTTCAAACCTAGACAAGGCTTCCCCGAAGGATTCTCCATCAGCCTGATAGAATGCAGCGAGATATATGTAGGATTGTATAGAGCCCGCTCGCATTTTCTTTGAAAGCACCATTGCTGCAACAACTGTACCTGATCAATCAAAGTAAACAACCTGGAAAAGACGTCAGTGGTACAAAGAGATATAAAGATAATAATAGCAGGTGGTGGGAAAAATCTCTCTCAATTTTTTTTTTATTTTGATTTTTTTTGTTTTTTTAATGTAATCTAATCAACCTAATTGTGAAAAATTGGCACCCAACGGGAAACACCTCCCCGGCAACGGCACCAAAAACTTGATCGCTCCAAAATGTAACCCAAGAGCACAACCTAGTATGGCGCAAATGCACGGAGATAAATCCCCGACAATGGCGCCAAAAACTTGATCGGCCCCGTATATACACCCGGAGAATGATTGTAGTTTTACCGCAAGCGCACGGTCAAGTGGCGAGCGGGTATCAAACACGAGGAGGTGGTGTTGGTTCCAATCTATCCTAGGTTGGTTTGACTACGAATATATTATTGGTGGAGATGGGTATGGTATGAAGTAAAGGCAATGGTAATGAATGTCGGTGCGGATGATAGAAAAGTCGGATAAGTATCGATTCAAATATAAGATAATAAAAGTGTCTAGGGCTAGGGAATTCCCACTACGGATCGTCATACATCATTGTAAATAGTGAATCTCAATATTACTAGACTTGTGTTAAGGTGAACTAGTCGTGACTGAATAGAGAACCAAGCTCACGCTCTCGCGCTATTGTCGGTCTATAGCAACCTAGATTAGGGGCCAATCTCTTGCAAACCCTAACCTAAGCCACTAGCATTAGTTTCGACATCATCGTTCAATCGCTCTTCGAGCCGACTCTCGTGCAAACTTGAGTCACGATCTAGGGTGTGATAGTTCGTATTCGTCCAATCTCTTACAAACGAATATTAGTATAGATTTATTATAAAAATCCTAGATTTGGTCCAATCTCTTGCAAACCAAGTCTAGAGAATCTCGATTATAACCCTAAATCGAATATCTCGGCCTTCCCATCGAGTAGAATCCAATCTCTTGCAAACCCCAAATCGATGGAAATTCCTAGCTATCCGTAATAAATCAATCACAACCTAACCTCCAAGCAATTCTAGCAATTTAGAAATTCATTCATCACAAATATGAAATTAGATCCATGAGGTTCATCCCCATGCCCTAGAACATCAAATCTACTCAAGCATAGCAACAATGATATAGGAATCAATAAAAACAATTGCTTGCATGTAAAAAGATAGCAAATCAAAGATTCAAATAATAAGAATAGAAATACTTAGCTTTGATGAAGAATTCCAATCCAAATACAAGCTTTTTGATCCAAGAGGGGGCCTAGGGCATGGCATAACCTCTAAAATAATCCCTAAGAAAACATGTGGGAACCTCTCTAATGGTGGCTACAAAACCCTTATATAGTCTCCTAAAACCCTAGCAAATAACCCTAGAAAACCCCTCAAATTTGTGCCCAAAAACAGCCCAAACAGCAACTTAAAATCTAGGCCCAGGCCGCACTCGGCCGAGTGGAACATGTGACCCGGCCGAGTGGAAATTCCAGCACTGCAGCATCAAATTGCAGAAATTTCTCAGATTTCATCCGACCTCCGATTTGCGCGTTCTTAGCGGCGTTGGAATCGTCATGTACTATCCATAAAAAATATGAGAAAAATACTTTGATTGCTGGAATGATAGCAGATTTCAAAAGAGTGGGAGGCTGTCTGAAAATCTGGGGGCTGCGTGTCCTCGGCATCACTCGGCCGAGTGGGATTCTTCACTCGGTCGAGTGGACTTCCCTACTCGGCCGAGTGACAGACCCTTTAGAAAAACAGTAACTTCGAGGTCCTCAGGGGTCTGTCTCTGGGGGTGGCTCGGCTGAGTAGCTTTCATCATTCGATCGAGTGGTAATGTGTACTCGGCCGGGTGGGAACCGTCAAAAGCCTGTACATTTCCAGTAAGTCGGCCATTTTTTATGGTGGATTTTCCCTGCCACTCTGGCGATGCGATCTTCATACTCGGTCGAGTGGGATATCGTCCCTCGGCTGAGTGCATGCTAATCTTCAAGTAATTGCGTGTCCGATCTGGCTGGCCGAGCGGGCTTCTTTGCTCGACCGAGTGACTCCTTCACTCGGCCGAGTGGCATGCTGAAAATGCCCAATCTTCATCATTTCGCTTCCTCGTCGCTCCTACGACGTTCTTTCTTCTTCCACTCGTCTTCTATCACTGATAGGTCCTCAATAAGTCCATGAGCGATGCTCACTTACGCATGCAAGTCCTTTAAGCTCATTTTTGCTCCCAATTGCTCATATTTCCTGAAATCCGACAAAAACAAGAAATAGTGAAAAGTAACACAATATCATCGAATAATCGTGAAAATCGCAATATGAGCAACCGAAATGGCATGCAAATATGCAGAAAAAAGGTGTAAAATATGAACCGATCAACCCGTCCGACCAGAAGCGGGTTGTGCCCAGATTGAACTGGTTGTGCCCTTTGGGTGGGCCCAGCTGGCGGGTGGCCCCATCTGTGGGGCCCATAGTCCAGTAAACCCTAGGGGTTGTAACGGCGGCAATTTTAGCCGAATTATGACTTTTTGCTCAATTTTAAGCAATTGTTTGAGGGGTCAAACGAAGTCAGAATTTGTCTCCGTTTGTTTGTATGCGTTCACCGTTCATAGCTCTTCGAATTGATAGGTTGTATCACTTTTAAAACTCAATGGTGAGGGAGATAAAATTAGTTGAAGTTAAGCCTTAATGTAAGGAAAACTAATTTAATTTTTTCTCTTAAACTTAATTAGTCCCACATTGCTCGTGCGACGAGCAAGGAGATCCGGCTCCCTATATAAATAAGGGTCGAAACCCCTCAAGAAGCTTCAACTAAGTTTCTGAATCGGGCAGCTGCAAAAAGTTTTGAGCACGCTCGTTTGAAGATGAAAAATTATTATTTACTCCTTTTTATTCCGTTCCTTTGCTCGCGTTCTAGCAAAACGACGAGAATGATCAGATTCGATCTGAAGTCTAAGACGTTGGATCGCTCTCAAGTGAAATCTTCTTCGGCAAGTGGTTGGCTCAGAAGCACGGTGTTGGCTCGCTTCGAGTGGATCAGTTCGGGGCACAAAGGCGGCTAGCTTCGGGGAGTAGAAGGCGGTTTGGTACACTTTGCCGGTGCAAGCAAAGTTCCGGGTATGTAGTTTAAAAGCTTTCATTTAATTATATTGCGGTAGTTTAGATCTATCTTAGGGTGGTTAGATCCACCTCAAGATAGTAGAGATCCTGGCTAGGGTCTTGAAATCCTTAGGGCTTTCGTTAAATAGTTTAACGGTTGTTTTTTGCTGCTATCTCCTTTTTTGCTTCTATCGTCCGTCTGACTTAGGACAAGCATAGAATAATGCCCTAAGGATCCCCCAAAACCCTTCAGTTTCTACATCCAATGATCTAGTGAAGGATCGTGCTACTGTTCGTAATGAGAACGCCCCTTGATCCCATTTTCTGTGAGTAGCAAAATCATGTAAACCCACTTAGAGCTCCCTTTTCTCGGTGGGACGTCCGATTGAGGACACTAGTAAGTGTTCGTATTTTTCTCCACAGCAAGGATTGAATGGCAAATATGTAGCCTGGATCCCTAAGGATGTCGTCACCGCTAATGTTGCTAAGTGGGGTAAGACTTTAGTTGGATATTTTGTGGGGGATAAGCCATCCTATGCGGATCTTTGTGCATGTGTTCAACGTCTATGGCGACCTAAAGGTAATCTCCAAATCCACTCTCGTGAAAATGGATTCTTCTTTTTTGCATTTGAATTAGAAGAAGATTACAACAAAGTTCTTTAGGAAGGCACATGGTTGTTTGATAAGAAATTCATTGTTCTACGGCATTGGACACCAAATCTGACTATGGACAAGGATTTACTGTCTTCCATCCCGCATTGGGTGCGTTTTCTTGCACTATCGTTAAAATTCTGGTGCATAGATTGTATTAGCAGGATTACTAGTCTTATTGGCAAGCCCCTGAATTTGAATAAAGCTACACCTTCAGGCGATAGATATTCATATGCTAGGTGCTTTGTCGAGATTGATGCTAGTATAATGTTACTTCTACCCTTGAAGTTATGGCTAAGGATGGTGGGACCTCCACCATTCATGTCGAGCATGAGAATCTTCCTCCATGTTGCACTACCTGTAAGTGTTTTGGCCACTTAAACACTCAGTGTCCGTTTATGAAGGTGTGGGTTCCAAAGCAAACTCCTCCCTCCAACCCAGATCCACAAGTGTGCGGGGAGGCCCCTATTTCGGCCATTTCTTTGGATAAGGATCCACTTCCTAAGTATAGATGTCTCAATGCTTCTATTAATGATCTAAACACTCCTTCGAATGTTGGTGCTGATAATGGTGGTGCATCTGAGGATGTTGACATTGATGAACCTAACAATGAAGTCAATGAAGAGGAAAATGAAGATTATGAGAGCGAATAGCAGGTGGATGAGGAACCAACTACAGATAATGCAGAATGGCTAGAGAAGATCTTGCACAAACTCACATTGAGAAGACGAATGCCCAACCTTTTAGGAGTTCAAGAACAATGCGTTCTAAATATAGTTTTGGATGAAAACTGGTCAGGATTCTATTGTTAAATGTTTTTGTATTGAGACCTTAGTGTCATGCTAGTTTACTTATATGGACGAAAATCTTGATTCCAATCCATTATTGTAATTGCTTGAGTTAAATGAATAAACTTTATAACTTTTCAAAAAAATACATATACATACGTACATACATACATATAAACAAAGTCGTTACTTGAACGGTTTCTAACTTGGATTAAAAAACTTATTATGGGTGCAACTTGATCAATGGAAGCATGACCGGTATTGTTCTTGATGCTATTATGACTCATTAATTACTTTTGTCTCCTCATTCATGAGGGATACGCGGATTTGATCCTTAAACTCAATATGACTATTGTCTGTATTTGGACTCTCCTTAAGATATGCCATATATTTGTGAGGTGCAATTATTGTTTGGATCGTCCGAAGCCTGCGTTCACGGGTTGCTTGATTTTCCCGGTCCCAAGAGGCTGGGCTGACTGACGGACTATGGGAGAGGAAGATCCCCAACACGCCACATTTCTTCAATCCCTTTGAGATCGATCGACGCTTTCGAGGAAAACATATATTGATTGGAAGGCTAAAGAAAAGAATGGACCAAAGGACCAATCGATTTGAGCGGGTAAGATTCTTTTGAAGGGCTCATAGTTGTAAATGGTAAGCAAACACTAGAGGGGTGTTGAATAGTGTTATCCAAAAATAATTACAGATTAAAAATTAATCCATCTTTGTATGCCTAAGATTCCAACTAGCGTTACCTAAATTAGATCTTAATCAACTAACTCAAATACTTACAATAGAGAGTAAGTGCACGACGGAATAAAAATAGGCAGTGCAAGTAAAGAGAAATGAAGCCAAGGGATAACAATCGCAAACACAATATATTTTTTGGTTCATCCAATCCTTGGGCTACTCCAGCATCCACTAACTAACTCTCAACTTAAGAGCAACATTTCATCAACACAATGAGTACTTCTACAACTCTGTCTCTCACCTAGAGGGTCACTACAATCACATTGCATCTAGCAAGAATTTCCAACAAACCAACAATAACCTTTTCACAAGAGGACCTCTAGAAAGTGAGGCTTTTACAACTTACAACCAACACCAATAACTTACCACCACACCCTTGTGTGGATTTCACTTACACTTTTGAATAGTGTACAATGCTATCATAGCCACCAATTGAAGCTTTGAGTTTATGTGTGTGGCTAAAGAAAATCTTTTGATATCAAAAACGCTGAAGATTAAAACTTCAGAGATCAAAAAGAAAATTTATGTGCATCTCAAGAAAAAAAGAGATGAAGCTCTATGAGATTGAAATCAATTAGAAGCCAGTAAAATAAATTCTTAAAAGCTTTAAAATGAATCTTAAAAACTTTGGTCAAGAAGAAAACTTTTAAGTCTTGAGAGAGCTTGAAAATCACTTTAGAAAGCTTTAAAATTTATCAATAAATTCTTACTTAAATTTCATAACAACCTTTTATATATATGGATGAAATGTACACAAAACAGATTTCCAAAAATGCCCTCCAACGGCTCTCCAATGCTCTCTAATGGATAGTTGGGAGAAAGTCAAATATGACCGTTGGGGTTCACTGTTCAACAACAGTACATTCACTAAGCGACCACTGGCATATTGGGTGACTAGTGGAACAATACTGGTGGACTCGTAGTCAGAGCCACATAAACCCAAAGTTGGGGTTTTCACTGGTCGACCACAGTCTATCACTATTCAACTTAATGATAACATTCTAAGACAAGTTAGAAAAAATAAATGCATCACTCACACAAAATTAGGTCTTGATGCATTCTTTGGCCCATCAGGTTGTCTTGAGAAGCTTTGCACTCCATGAGTCATTGGATGAGCTTCTAATCTTCATATTAAGCTCCAAATCTATTGACTATTCAATGGTCAAGATTAGACTACATGTCATTAATTCTAGTAAGCTTGAGTGGATTATTAACCACATACACTCAAAAATCATCATTAGTAACACTAATTATTTATTTATCATCAAAATATTACTAGGGGTGATGTAATAACCAACACTTATGACATCCACTCAAGTATGCTCTGGATGTTGCACTTGGAAGATCACATGTAACCAGCTATTTTGAGCTGGTGACATCATCCATTCCCCTTTTAAGAATCTTGCTCGTGGGATGAGGCTAGTCGCTCAAAATCACTGCTTCATGAAACATGCAAGCGTTTTAACCAATCTTGGCCCAATCTTGGACCTCTTCATCTTTAGTTTCAACCCCCTTTTTATAACTAGATGGCAAACCATAGTGTTTTTCCTTTCCGCCAATCAATACTTTCTTCTTCATCAAAGTGTTAACTTTTTGTTATACTACATTACTGTAATTTCCTTCAACAAATTAGATCAATGATTATCATCTCTGTCAGCCTCCTTTTACTGAGATCAGATCTCTGTTCAATCTTCCTTCATTTTCCTCTTCATCAAGTAAGTTCTTGATCCTTTTCTGTTCCTTTCTTTACTCATCAAATCATCATGTCTTCTCTATCTAGTTATGTTCAAAGTTAACATATTGTTTCCACTAGCCAGTCATGATACTTGGCATTGGATCTTACTAACAATGAGCTTTAGAAGCAAGTTAAGAGGACATCCTCAGATTTATCCTTCCCCCAATGTTCCTCAACCGATCCAGATCATCCTTGCTATCAATCCCAAAGAGGATCGAACTAATGTTGCCCAGTCGAATAGAAGGAAACAAATGGTCAACCAATCTCATCGATAATCCACCATATACAAGTCAATCTAAGAAGGTGACATTGTTGTCGATAAGACATATAATGAAGTTGATACCGAGATCAATGCCAACTCATTCAAGTTTGGACTTACTGAGGTTGACCTAGACGTCTATGTAGTTAACTCATCCAAGTTGATCTTATTGCTAATTCTATATAGCCTTACTATCTCTTCATGCCAAAGGTGGATGTTCCAAAGACAAATCCTTACGAAGGTATGCAAAATGCTCGAGAATTTAATTATTTCTTTAGGAATATTGAAAGATACTTTGATATTGTGGGATCAAGGATAATTGGTATAAGCTTCTCACAGCATAGTTCTACCTCTCAGATATTGTTATGTTATGGGACCGTAGATGATGCTATAATAAAAAACAGAAAATGATGTGACAATATGAAAATAGAAACAAGCACCATCAACACTTAGAAATGGTTTAAAGTGAACATCACGAAGCATTTCTATCTAAAGAATGTCGAGAATGATGCACGGGGTATATTTCAATGCCTAACTTATGGGGAAAGCTAGAAGATTGAGATCTTGTGGATGAGCAAGTAAAAAACCTTGGGGTGTTATTAGTGTTTTAAAAATTCAAAATATGTTGTGAAGCATCAAATCTAGGGGGGAGACTCCAGTCCTTTATTTATAGTGGAGGGAAGAGCATACATGGATTGAGTTAAAAAGATATGATCATATCCTATAGATAAGATGTTATCCACAATACAAAACCTCATCATTATCTATTTACAACACTCTCCCTTATCCAACCATAAGTTTGGACTCTGCTCATGAATATTTTGGGATTCTGAGTATCTTACGAGTCTCACAAAGGGTGGATACTTCAGGATCCTGAGTTGATGGGGTTTGCCTCGTTAAAACCTTGGCTATGGAAAACCTTGTAGGAAAAATCATACTAAGGAAAAAGAGTACAAACTCACTCTATCTCCCCCTGATCTGTATAAGCACTCAGGCTTTCAGATCTCTTAGGCACCTCATACCAATCTTTTGTACAAATTTTCTAAAAGTAGCTGTAGGAAGAGATTTTATGAACAAGTCTGTCAGGTTGTCACATGATTGTACTTGTCTAAAATCGATCTTGCCATCTCTCTGTTGCTCGTGCGTCCACACGAATTTTGGGGAGATATGCTTTGTTCGGTCGCCTTTAATGCAACCACCTAGTAACTAAGCCATGTAAGCAGCATTATCCTCGAACATAGTGGTAGGTCAAGGTCACTAGTCTTTAATCTGATCGTCACCAGGATGTGATGTACAACTAAGCGTAGCCTGACACATTCTTTGCTTGCTTCATGGATGGCAAGAATCTCTGAGTGATTGGATGAGGTCATCGTCATGGTCTGCTAGATGGATCTCCAGGAAATGGTTGTCCTACCATAGGTAAATGACGTGCGTATATATTTCATATATTCACGCACGTTTTCTTTCATGTTTCTCCGTATTTTCTGCCGTCTTTTATTTGTTTTCTCGTGTTTTCTCGTTTTCTTTCACTTTTCTTTGTTTCTCCATGTTTGCAGGAGATTGCCCGCGTAGGGGACGTTTAACGATGATATCTCAAGTCCCCGGAGCAACGGGAGGAGTCACGCGTGACCCAAGGGGTCAAACGAAGATGATGGCATCATTTTATCCCCTCACCCGATCGGTTGGACTAAGTCAACCGATCGGGTGATGCACGCGTGCACCACCCGGTCTCGGCTGGAGCTCAAGTGGATGTCACCCGACCGGTTCACAGGCCGGTTCAATGGGGCTGATTCTCTGTCTTTTCAAGCCAAATTCCAACCGATCGGTCGACTTTCACCCGATCGGTTCATCTGTAGCTGATGCTGAGGAGCCGAGACACGGGCACCCAACCAACCCCTTCACCCGATGGCGCCAAGATCCAACCAGTCACCCCAAGAACTCAACCGACCGGTTCATATGACCGGGTGAAACTCCGCCATTTTCTGTTTATTATTTGTAACGGATCACCCGATCGGTTGACTTGTCAACCGATCGGGTGATACGAGATCCTATAAATAGGACCCCTAGGGTTCCAGAAACGGGGAGCTGTTAGTTTTTACTGTTTTCTCCTATTTGTGACGGCTGTAATTACTTTTCTATTGTAAGTTTTCGGATCTTTCTTAAACTTTAGTATTATCTTAATTGCTCTACTACCTTCGCATTCCTATCGTCTGATTATGATTTTAAAGGTTCATTTTTGTGTAGATCGCTTTTTAATGAATATTTGTGAGTAGTTCCCAAATCTGGGATTTTGGCGAAAACCCCTTCGGGGGCTCTTCCCGATGCATCCATAGGGTTAGGAAATCGATAGGGATTAGGAATCTAACGGCTACGCAGGGTGTTTTATTGTCATCGGCGGGAAAAAGACCGCCTTTGACCATTGGGCCAAGGGGGAATAAACTTGGCGGTTGACTCCCTAGCCATAGCTCACGCCCTTAGCGTAGACGTCGAATCCTAGCGCGTGGGAGCGGCAGGATGAGACGTTGGGAGTTATCGTTGCGAGCTTAGTGCTCCCAGAATCGATCAGTGTTAATGGACACGGGAGTGCCCACTGATCGAACCCGGGAAGTCCGGTGTATCATCCTGGGCACCGACCGGAATATCGGGCCCATGGGATGCCGGTACCACTTTCAGAGGCAACGTCTCACCATTAGACCCTAATTCCGATCACCATCCTACCCGTAGGCCGTATCGGCGAGAGTCGGTCGTTGGAGTGGAAACCAAAGTCCCGGGTTTATTTTCTTATTGTTCATACCTTGCATTCCTTTACCGTGACAACCCATCAACCGATCCGGGCTAGCTCGCCCACGGGGTGATTTCGGTCCTCCTTGACATAAGCACATCCTAGCCTCCCTTTGTTCGACCCCCAAGCCACACTACAACACCGTGCGCTTGCGGTTACAAATATCTAAACCCTCACGCGGGTCCCCCGGCCATTTGCGGCTCGTAAACCGGGGGCACGTCAAGTTTATGGCGCCGTTGCTGGGGAGGCAACGTGCTTGTTATTTTAGGATCTCTTGAACCCTAGTGTCTAGCTCTTATCCCTACCTCGCGATAATTTTCGCATTCTTCTTTTTCCTTTTTATTTTCTTCTTTTTATTTCTTATCTTATCTGTCTCTCTCCCACTTGTCGCTTCACGGGTGTTTGTTGTTTTTCATGCGCAGGAGTTCAAGAAGTCTCGACGACTTGATCCCCGTTAATCCAGAGATTAACGCCACCCTTAGGCGTTTGGCCACCGAGAAGCGAAGAAGAGAGGATCCTGAAGCCATGGAGGAGAACACCCCGCCTCGCAAGTCCCTGTTGGAGTACTCGATGCCTTCTATCGAGTCCACTTCCGCCATCCGTCCTCCAGCTATTACGGCCCAAAGCTTCGAGCTAAAGCCGTCTTTGGTGACATGGATCCAGCAGGATCAGTTTTCGGGTGCACCCATGGAGAGCCCGATCGAGCATCTAGACTCCTTCTTGGAGAAATGTGACACCTTCCGGATTAACGGTGTCACAACTGAGGCGATCCGTCTGAAGTTGTTCCCCTTCTCGTTGCGAGACAAAGCCAAGCAATGGCTTAGGGGGAAGGACCCCAACACTTTCAATACCTGGGAGAAGCTCTCCAACGCTTTTCTGACAAAGTTCTTTCCTCCGGGGAAGACCATGAAGTTGAGGAGTGAGATCTCCTCCTTCTCCCAGGCCAGCCACGAGTCCTTGCATGAAGCTTGGACGAGATACAAGGAGATGCAGAGAAGATGCCCTCACCATGAGCTTCCGAAGTGGCAGATTATTAATATGTTCTACAATGGGCTGAGGGATGACCTAAAATCTTCTATGGACGCCGCGGCTGGGGGTTCCTTCATGTCAAGGAGCGAGGAAGATGCTGGACATATTCTGGAAATGTGGCATCCAACAATGAGCGGTGGTGTGACGAGAGAGCCACACCCAGGTCTGGGGGTATACACAGAGTCAAGGATGTCGACAAACTTTCAAGCAAGTTTGACTTGCTTTCGACTCAGATCTCCGCACTAATGGTAGGAGCCGGTGGTGCCGGTGCACAACACGTCGCAGCGGTGGAAGCTGAAGTCCCTGGAGACTTCGACGGTGGTGACATTTCATCGTCGCTGGATGAGGCAAGCGCACTATTCTACAACCCCACGGGAAATGCGCCGTATCCACCAAGAACCAATTCCAACCCGGCCTACTCTCCAAACAACCTGAACCACCCTAACTTTGGTTACCGGGCACCATTCCAGCCCTCGCCGCCTCAGCAGCCTCAGCAACAAACATATCAGCCGACTAGGCCACAGCAGAGTCAGTTTCAGCAGCAACAATATCAGCAGCAACCTCAGCAACAATATTACGCCCCCAGGAATCAGCAGCCAATCTAGCAGCAACAGCAGTATGGCCAACAGAGGGCCGTCTCTCCAGTTGAGTCTCTCTTGACTCAATATATAACCAACCAGAAGAAGATCAATCAAAAGCTGGAAATGGGTCAGCGGGCCCTCACGGACCAAGTAACCTAGCTGGGGTTACAAGTGGCGACCCTTTCAAGGTCACAAAACCAATTGCCGCCACAACCTGAGGTGAACCCGAGGGGAGCAACCCAAACGTCGGCACTCGTGCATGAGCATGCAAACGTGTCTGCTATCGTTCTGAGAAGCGGGACACAAATCCCTACTAGAGTGCCCCCTAACAGACCGGAAGCACCGTTGGTCGTCAAGCGACCGATTGAAAAATCAAACGACGCCGGTGCTTCGTCATCAAATCCTACGACTCCGGAGGGAGTCTCTGAAGAAGAGAAGAAGAAGAACGAGGAAGGGAGCCTGAAAGTGTTCAAACCTGTTGTGCCTTTTCCACAACGGTTAGCTCAGGCCAAGATCGATGAGAAGTATGGCAAGTTCTTCGCCATGGTCAAGGATCTGAGCTTGCAAATCCCCTTCATGGAAGCAATCGAAACAATCCCCTCCTATGCGAAATTCCTGAAGGATTTGGTGACGAGAGGGTCTAGAAAGGAGAAAGTAGTGTTGACGGAGGAGTGTAGCGCTCTCATCCAGAGGGCAAATCCGCCGAAACTTAAAGACCCGGGGAGCTTCTCAATCCCTTGCACGATCGGGGCAGTAAAGATTCATCGTGCACTCGTCGATCTCGGAGCGAGTGTCAGTTTGATGCCCTTATCGATATATAAGAGGATAGGAATGGGTGATTTGGAGCCCACCGGTATGACCCTACAACTTGCTGGCCGGTCGGTCAAATATCCGGTGGGGATTGTGGATGACCTCCCCGTCAATGTAAAAGGGGTGCATGTGCCAGTGGACTTCGTTGTCATGGACATGCCTGAAGACGCACACACCCCCATCATCCTGGGACGGCCTTTCATGGCCACTGCCGGCGTTTTGATTGATGTGAAGAATGGAAAACTTTCGCTAAACGTCAGCGGAGAAAAGGTTGAATTTGATCTGGGGTTGTCCATGAAGTACCCTGATCCCCCAGATGACCCTCGGTGTAATTTGCTGGAGGTGGAAGAAGATAAAGCTGCTGAAGAGAGCTCCTGGAGATTCTCTTAAGAAATCCCCCCGATAACTTGGGGGACTCAGAAGACCAAGACGGCCCCAAGAACGATGATGCTGCTGGGAAAGCGAATGCAGCACGTACGACCCCTCCCGGGTTCCCCAAGGCTCCTCATGCGAGGAAAACGGGGAAAGAACCCATGGACCTCACCAAAGACGAGGTCCGGATCCTTAAGAAGATGGCGGTAAACGCCAATACGAAAGAGAAGCCCCCGGATCCCAAAAACAAGGAGAGGGTAGTCGAGCAAATCTTTCTCCAGCCGCTGACTACTCCAAAGGCCGTAAGCTCCGATGAAGAAGAGATGCCGAACTTCGGTCATCACCCGTATCAACCACCGTGAACATCACTTACGGGCGTCGAGCCAACGACGTTAAACAAGTGCGCTTCATGGGAGGCAACCCATGCTCTAAACTTTTGCCCCACTTTTTAGTGTTATTTTTGACTTTATTTTATCTATTTTTATAAATAAAATCAGCCGCAAGAACATCCGTTTAGGGACTTAGACAATCTGTTGGTTTTTACATGAAACAAGGCCCCAACCGATCGGTTGATAACTCAACCGATCGGTTGGGATGTATCAGATACAAGCCGCATCTGTCCCCAAATGAACCGATCGGGTGAAGAATGGAGAGACCGTGTGACAGACCGGGTGATCTGGGGAGAATTCTCGGGAAATTTTTGGGAAATATCAACCGATCGGTTGAGTTAGAGCGCGATCGGTTGAAAAGACCGGGTGAGAAACCCCCAGTTCTCGGGAAAATGAGTGGAGCGGCCAACCGATCGGTTGACAATTCAACTGACTGGTTCGCCTGTAGCACTTCTTCGGCAAGAATTTTCGACCTAACAGTCAACCGATCGGGTGACAAGTCACCCGATCGGTTTGACTTAAACCCTATAAATACCCCACCCTCACCCGTTCGCATTCCACCTCGCCTGATCGCTCGAACCGCCGTCGTTTCGCCTGCTTCTCCTCCCCAACGGCCCTATTTCTCCTCCCCACGTCCTCCACTCCTCCAATACTCCCTCTCTCCACCTCATCCACCAATCTCTCCATCATTTTCACTCTCTCTCCCCTTCATTTCGAATTTCTGATCTAATTCCCCCCAAACAACGCCTATTTCGAAAATTCTTGCTGAAAGAGGTCACCGCGGCTCCACGCTTCTCTCATTGCATGGCGTGGGGTAATCTACGAGCAAGCTTCGCCATTTTGATTGGGTACACTCGCTCCTACGCTCGTATTTCTATTTTTTTTCCCTATATATTTTGCTTGCTCAGTTTGCTTGTGTTAGTGTGCATTCATTGCTTTTTGCACTCATTCACACACACACTCACGCATGGCTAAGGATAAAGACAAGGGGAAGGAGATTTTGCGGGAGGAGGAACCATCTCGAAAGAGACGAAAACAAACACGTCCCCCTCCCCACGCACGAGCACTGACACTAGGCCCTCCCGCGCCTGTTATCCCCCCTGTGGACCCAATGTTGGGCCCGCATGGGTATATCTTTAGGAACCAGGAACACAAGGATTTTTATCGTAGGCTCGATGCTCGGGGGCATCTATCAACTAAGTTCCCGCACACACAGTCACTAGTCGATCTCGGTGTCTTCACCGAGGTCGAATCTCTTTTCTCTAACTTAGGTTGGTTGGCCTTTCTTAATGCATGTGCCTTATCCTACCCGTCACTCACCCTTGAATTTCTCTCTACACTTGTTTGGGAGTCCGGGTCGATCATAAAATTCCGGGTGCGTAACAAGAGTGTCACCATCAATCTGAATGCCATTAACGATATATTTGGTTTCCCCAATCTTGGGGATGACTCCATCCGACACTACGGGTACACGCCCGAATTTGACGTCGATCAATTCTGGTTCCGCCTCACACTGCTCCCTAGCTATCCCCGAGGTAGGGCCAAGGCCTCCTCCATCATCCACCCCATATTTCGTTTGGCCCATAGGATCATATCATCTACATTTTTTCCCAGGGACGAGTCCGGCACCGTGACTATCCCTGATCTTTTTATCCTCTGGGCCATGACTTCCCCTTTTGTTCGGGACGATGATGGGATTAGCTTTAGGGCCCCTACCGTCCCCATCCATGGCGGCGATTGGCTTGTTTACAAGCTTCTCGAGATCAGTCGGGCCGGTAAGGGGAAGCTTTGTTGTGGGGGCATCATTACTATCATTTGTTCTTACCCCCAATTTAATATTCCCATCCCCGATAATCTTCCCACTGTCGCAGGACCCTCACAGCTAGATATTGATGTCCTGCGGCACATTCACATGATTAAACCCCACTCCGATGGCCGCTTCATCTTCAATTATGGCCACCCCCCAGCCCCTTACACCATTCTCCCCAACCCCGCTCGCATGACCATAGCTCTGGTGGGAGATTGGACCTTCCCACCCGATCCGAACTTCCTAGCGGGGTTGCACCTTCCTTTCCTTCCCGCGGACGCACGCAGACCACCGTCCCCTAACGACCACTTAGGCGAGCAGGATATTCCTGCGTCTCAGGGAGATATGGGGGCTGGCCCGAGTCGTCCTGTTTCTGTTCTGGGCCCCATCACTTCTGAGCACCCCTTAGCGACCATTTCTGGCCTTGTCTCCTGTGCCGGCATGACCACCGCCGCCGGCACCACTTCCACCTTACCTACCGGCACCACTTCTGCCTCACGTCAGTCCACATCCTTTGGTCGTCGCTAGGTCTCTGCCCGTCTTGGTCTTGAAAGGGATGTCGCTGCCCTCCGAGATCTCGCCATGTCCTCTGCCTCCTCGGACCCATCACCGTCCTCCTTTCTCACTCGCCCACGTTTCCTTGCACTTGAGAGGAACGTGGCCGCCATTGTTCGCCTTCTCACTCACCTCCACGGTCCACCTCCACCTTCACCACCTCGACGATCTTCTCCTCCACCCTCCCACACATCCCCACATCCATCACCTCCCCCACCACATTCTTCTCCTCCCTCATCTATTCACATCCCGGTATCCACATCCCCCCTCCCGACCACTTCCATCCCACCCACACTACCTCCTCCCTCCTCCTCCATCACTTCATATGTGCGTCTGAGAAAATTGCCGGTGTGCTCCAAATCTCTCCCACCACCACCCACTACCGTCACCATCACATCTTCTCCCCCCATTTCTATTCCTTTCACCACCGCCTTGATCGCCGTCCTACCACCACCACCCACCTCCACCGACACTCCTCCCATTGTTCACACCACCGCTGCACCTATTCCTCCGCCTCTTTCCCCACTTCTCCACACACCCCCAGCCTCCCCCGACCACCCAGCCACACCCTCTTCCGAGGAGGGCAAGGATTCACCTTCTCCTGATTTTTGATTTCACTTTGTTTGTTTTTGACTCCCCCTTGCATATTTCTGCATTTCACGATCACATTTTATTTGCTAGCACTGTCATGTCTAGCTTGGGGGACGTCTATTTTGGTGTGTTGTCGTGTCTTGTTTTTTTGTATTTTTGTGTGTGTGCTTGTTTTTCCCCTTTTGAGTGTCGTGTCGTGTGGTTTTATTTCTATTTTCGTGTCGTGTGGTTTGATTTTGATTTTTCTTTATTTTCAGTTTCATCTCTGTGTTTTCCTCGTTCTCATTTCTTTTTGTGTCGGTGCGTATTCCCCCCCCCCATCTTCATTGCCCTCCCGTACTCACTCATATTGCATTGAGGTCAATGCAAGCTTCAGCTTGGGGGAGTCGCACTGTGTGCGCCATTTGAGTCTTTCTTTTTCGTTTTGTGTCGTTTTCATCGTGTTTTTATTTTTTCTTTTTTCTCTTCTCTTCTTTTTATCTCTTTCTCCTAGAGATGAACCCTATGATGAATCACCACAAAATCACACACCTAGCATGGCATCGATAATCACATTCACTAACCCTAGGATTTCGAGTTCTCTTGCATTTCACGCATCGTGAGTCCTCTTAGTTTTTGTGAGTCGTGTGTCGTGCCTATCTGTTTGGTGTGCTTCTACTTTGTGATTTTACTTTATATACCTATCCAGGAATGACCCCTAGTTTATCATGCTTCGATTTGAATATGCGGTATTTATTTCCCCTGTCTGCTTCTGTATGCTATATATATATATATATCGTGTACTTCATTTCGCATGTGTCGGGATTCCACAATTAAGTACTAGGATAACCCACTTAACCTATGCTCTGATTAGCAAAATATTTCCCTTGCCCGAGTGTCTAGAATCCGACTTTTTTTTTGTTTTGCTTGGTGCAAATCCCCTCGTCGTGTACCGTTCTCCCACTTGGGAGAGTACACATGTATATACCCCAAAATCCAAAAAAAACCAAAAAAAAGATAAAAAAGAAAAACCAAAAACAAAAGAGAAAAAGAAAAGAAAAACCAAAAAAAAGAGAAAAGAAAGAGTTGTATAGCCGAAAAGCCAAAAATATATATATACATCCAAAACCAAAAAAAATATATGTTTGTGTGAATATTTCCCCCGCTTTCCGAGAATAAAGGGAAGAAGAGAATTTGCACCGAGTGTCCTACTCCACATCATCTCAACCCCCATCGCCTTCGAAAACACTTGGAATAGGGAATATCTAGCTTTCTTCTAGGCATTAGTGTGGTGATGTCCGAGTCCCTAGCTGTGGAGTCCCTGACGCATGATGCATTTCTATTCTTATGCTCCTCTCATGCATGCTTGAACTATATATTCACCGCTTATTTTAAATCGAGTTGATATTTGGGTCATTTCCTGGATTTGCGTATATGAGCTTATAGCACATTGTAGAAAGCGACACCATTTGCTAGCACACGACCGCACTCACACGCGCTTCACCACGTGGGCCCACGACACTTGTCTGGACTCGTATTCCTTGGTTTAGTGATGTGATTTTTGTGTTTGCTTGCTTAGTGTGTTGTGTTTGATTTTGCTGGCTCTGACTGGCGATCTAGGATTTTTGTTTTCTCTTTTTCTCTCTTTCTCTCTATTTTTCCCCTCTGAGCTCCTACTCTCACTCGTCTTCCTCGAGGACGAGGAAGAGTTCAGCTTGGGGGATTTTGACGTGCGTATATATTTCATATATTCACGCACGTTTTCTTTCGTGTTTCTCCGTATTTTCTGCCGTCTTTTATTTGTTTTCTCGTGTTTTCTCGTTTTCTTTCACTTTTCTTTGTTTCTCCATGTTTGCAGGAGATTGCCCGTGTAGGGGACGTTTACCGACGATATCTCAAGTCCCCGAAGCAACGGGAGGGGTCACGCGTGACCCAGGGAGTCAAACGAAGATGATGGCATCATTTTATCCCCTCACCCGATCGGTTGGACTAAGTCAACCGATCGGGTGATGCACGCGTGCACCACCCGGTCTCGGCTGGAGCTCAAGTGGATGTCACCCGACCGGTTCACATGTCGGTTCAACGGGGCCGATTCTCTGTCTTTTCAAGCCAAATTCCAACCGATCGGGTGACTTTCACCCGATCGGTTCATCTGTAGCTGATGCTGAGGAGCCGAGACACGGGCACCCAACCGACCCCTTCACCCGATGGCGCCAAGATTGTCACGCCCCGCTTCCCAAAAATATGGAGGTGAAGCGTGAGAAGGTCCGCTCAGACTTGAAGCTACAAAGCAGCAAGTCCGATAAGCGTCAATCAAATTTAAAACTGCAGGTCCTTGCAACGCGAAACGAAACAAAGATAATAATAACGAAAAGAGACAAAGAAACATCTTAGAATATCCATATTAATAAATCTCAACATCGCAGAAAAAGCCACCAGGCTAAAATAAAAGAGTCTAAAAGAGGCACAGCATGGCCAACAAAAGTACATCGTACAAAACAAAGGTGCCACGCACCGACAGCTAACAACAAAACCTAAAAAAAGAAACTCAGCAAAATCACCAAGAAAGGTCATCGGTGTCCACAAAACTCCTCCTGGCAATCATGGACTCGGACTCGGCGTCAGCAAAACATCATGTACACAGCAGCGGTCTCCGGCTCAGGGTCTAACATGTGACACCCAAAAGAGCAAGGGGCACATGTCAGCAAGTCTACAAGAGACTTATGCAAGGAAACTGGAAGTATGCAAAAGTAAAGCAACCTAGCAGTTCTAGCATGAAAGCAATGACATGGCAGTTAAAGTATGAGTGCAACAGGTAAAGTAAAGTAAAGTAAAGTAAAGTAAAGTACGAGCATGGCATGGCATGAATCATTCACAAGACAAGTACAAGACAAGTAAAGTAAGCACCTCGTGCACAGAGATTCCGTCTTTTGGCTAGAGTGGCTGATCGGGCCAACTCCTAAGCTCAAGTGACCGTTTATCCCTACCCCTCCACGTGTATCGGGTATTGGTTTTCAGCCAACACATAAAGCCCGCTTCTGGACCACGAGCCAGGAAGTGTTTTAAACAAGTATGGCGTAGGGGTGCACCTAGCCGGACAAGGAAGTTCAAGGACAAGTATTGTAGCGTGTGCTACGAATGCAACAATCAATTGGATGACATGTAAAATGCAATGCATGGCAGTTAAAGTGCGTACAGTTAAGGAATTTAAACATGGCAGATACAAATGCATGAACCAATTAAGGGGTTGGATCTAGCTTCGTTGTCAAGCTAGATCAATTAGGTGACGGATCTAGTTTCGTTGTCAAACTAGATCAAGTAGGCGTCTAGCCAGCTATCATTTCACTGACTAGTCTCTTTTACGCTAAAAACATGGAAGTGGCCTAAAAACATGGCCCTAAGCAAGATTTGGCAAGTTTCACTTGCCTACAAGTACAACGTCTGAGCACACCGTCCAATGAGTCCAAGAATCACAATTATCCTACGTGCACAAGTCCACCGGCCTAAAGTCCATATTATTAATCTTGATTAGTGAATTTAAAACATTTAAAATACTTTAAAAAATACTGATTTTAGTCTTGATTAGCATGCATTGGGTTGGGGGTCCTAAGGGTGCAAAGCGTTACCTCAACACGACGCGAAAGCTACACCGGCGTCGGGTAGCGACGCCGGGGGTTGGAATAAGAGAACGCGCTCCAAGTCCAGATTCCAAATTAGTTTCCTCGCTGGAAAGTTCAGAGCAATCAACCGGGGCGACGATTCCAGATTCCAAAGCTAGCACGTACGACGACGGGCTACGATGTGTCGCAACATCGTACACGGCGAATCGTCGGAGAGAAAGCACCTAGGTGGGGCCCACAGTAGTCCTAGGGACCTTTGGGGGACCCACAATACCTCTGGAGAACTTGGGGGCCCACTGTGGCAAGCAGTACGACGGGTGCGGGGTTGCGACATCTGGCTCTCGGTCGTACACAGCCAATGCGGGGGATTCCATCGGTCGGGCTCATGTGGCGGGGCTGTGCAGCGCTTGCGGAGATGCGGTCGTCGGTCACAGCGACCGCTGCGAGGGGATCCTTCGGTCAGACACTGCGGAAGCGGGCTGAAAGGCTGCGGGGGTTGCAACGGAGCGGGGGAGCGGGCGATGCGGGCGCTTGGGTCGGTCAGACACAGCGGGCGGGTCGGTCGGGCGCTTGGGCTGCAGCGGAGCGGGGGTTGCGATGCGGAGCGGTGGAACGGGCCGGTCAGATCGATGGGTTCTCTCGGTCGAAGTGGGGTGCGAGCGTTGCAATGGAGCGGTAGGCGACTGGGTGCGGAGCGGGCGCTTGTGCGGGCGAGGGCCTCGGTCAGACCGAGGGAAATGGAGGGGAAACGTCGGTCGTGCGGGGGCGGCTGCGGGGCTGAGTTGCGACGAACGTCGCAAGCGAGAATTTGAGTTATGGGGCGGCTAGGGGTTGTTTGCTTGCGAAAATAGGTCTTCCTAGGGATTGTTTATATAGTGTAGATGGGTTGACTTGGTCTAGGGCTAAATCTAATAGGATTAGAAGTTTAAAATAATTTAAAATTTGAAATTCAACCTCTCCAACTCACCCAAGGATTTGACTTGGTCCAAATGAGCTGGAAATTAGCTCAAAAATTCTTTAATACGTTTAAAACTCAAATGAATTTTATTTGGCCGAAAATAATTTAAAAATTAATTATTAAAAATATTATAAAACTTGTTAAAAATATAAAAGTGGTCAAATAAACTCCAAAAATTATAAAATAAATATCGGGGTGATCGTGATGACGAGAGTGAGCTAACTAAGAAGACGGATCTCAATTTCGACGTCGGACGACGAAACTAAAAATAGAAACGTCTCCCGTCAAAAGTGAAAATCGTCACGTCTCATCGAGTAAGATTAAATTGTGGAAAAACGACTCGAGAAATGTCGTTCCAAGATAGTGCCACTATTTAATACTCTCAGAGACGTTCACAACGGCATATCACACGAAAGTGTTCACAAACAAATAAAGTCTAAAAAAACACGTGCACGGCCAAAAGCACGTGCACGAAAAACGTACAACGAAAAGTGGTCGTTACAAAGATCCAACCGGTCACCCCAAGAACTCAACCGACCGGTTCATATGACCGGGTGAAACTCCGCCGTTTTCTGTTTATTATTTGTAACGGATCACCCGATCGGTTGACTTGTCAACCGATCGGGTGATACGAGATCCTGTAAATAGGACCCCTAGGGTTCCAGAAACGGGGAGCTGTTAGTTTTTACTGTTTTCTCCTATTTGTGACGGCTGTAATTACTTTTCTATTGTAAGTTTTCGGATCTTTCTTAAACTTTAGTATTATCTTAATTGCTCTACTACCTTCGCATTCCTATCGTCTGATTATGATTTGAACGGTTCATTTTCGTTTAGATCGCTTTTTAATGAATATTTGTGAGTAGTTCCCAAATCTGGGATTTTGGCGGAAACCCCTTCGGGGGCTCTTCCTGATGCATACATAGGGTTAGAAAATCGATAGGGATTAGGAATCTAACGGTTACACTGGGTGTTTTATTGTCATCGGCGGGAAAAAGACCGCCTTTGACCGTTGGGCCAAGGGGGAATAAACTTGACGGTTGACTCCCTAGCCATAGCTCATGCCCTTAGCGTAGACGCCGAATCCTAGCGCGCGGGAGCGGTACGATGAGACGTTGGGAGTTATCGTTGCGAGCTTAGTGCTCCCGGAATAGATCAGTGTTAATGGACACGGGAGTGCCCACTGATCGAACCCGGAAAGTCCGGTGTATCATCCTGGGCACCGACCGGAATATCGGGCCCATGGGATGCCGGTACCACTTTCAGAGGCAACGTCTCACCATTAGACCCTAATTCTGATCGCCATCCTACCCGTAGGCCGTATCGGCGAGAGTCGCTCGTTGGAGTGGAAACCAAAGTCCCGGGTTTATTTTCTTATTGTTCATACCTTGCATTCCTTTACCGTGACAACCCATCAACCGATCCGGGCTAGCTCGCCCACGGGGTGATTTCGGTCCTCCTTGACACAAGCACATCCTAGCCTCCCTGTGTTCGACCCCCAAGCCACACTACAACACCGTGCGCTTGCGGTTACAAATATCTAAACCCTCACGCGGGTCCCCGGCCATTTGCGGCTCATAAACCGGGGGCACGTCAGTAAACATGTACCCTGTCTGTGACTTTTCATTTGGGGGATTAGACCTGTAAGCTGCATCAGCATAACCAACAATTGTGGAGGATAATACAGATTTGTAAAATAGTCCCAAGTCTGTTGACCCTTGGAGGTAGCACAGAAGGTGCTTAACCCCGGTCCAGTGATGCTGTGTAGGCGTTGCACTGTATCTGGCTAGTAAATTTATTGTGAACTCTATATCGAGATGTGTGCAGTTAGTCAGATATAGAAGTGCTCTAATAGCACTCAAATTAGGGACTTCTGGACCAAGTATATCATCCCCCTCTTCCAGCACCCGAAAGGGGTCTTTATATGTATCTAGAGATCGTACTATCATAGTGTACTAAGTGGATGACTGTCACGCCCTGCTTCCCTAAGATTGAGGTGAGACGTGAAAAGGTCCGTACGATAGTGGAGCTGTGAAGCCCCAAACCCGATAAGCGTCAATAAAACATAAGCAGGTCCATGTAACCACAAACGGAACAACAATAATAACACAAGGAGAGACATAAATAAAATCTCAAATCTCAAAAATTGTCCAACATTATAGTTAAGTTCAACATCCAGAAAAGCCACCAGGCTAAAAGAAAGAGTCTAAAGGCCCAGAACAAGGCCAACAAAAGGGACAACATAACAAAGTATAGGTGATGTGCACCGACAACTACAGCAGTCTAAAACAAAAGGGAAAAGCTCAACAAAGACACTAGGACTGGTCCCCAGTGTCCACGTACTCCTCGCCAAACACAGGCTCGGGCTCGGCGTCAGCAAACACCTCGTCCTCAACAATGAACTCAGGCTCAGGATCTAACATGTGTCACCCAAAAGAGTAAAGGGGCACATGTCAGCAATTCTAAAAGACTTGGGCAAGGAAACTGAAAGTAAGGTAAACTAACAACCTAGCAGTTATAGTATGATGCATGACATGGCAAGTATAGTGTGGAAGTGACAAGTAATGGGAAGCACAAGTAGCAAGTGGCAAGTAAGGCATGGATAACAAGTTTCACAAGTAAAACACGGACAAGTACAAGTCAAGTAGTTCACGTCAAGTGAACACGTCAAGTAAACACGTCAAGTAAATACGTCAAGTAACAAGTTGTGCACAGAGATTCCGCCTGTTGGCTAGAGTGGCTGATCGGGCCAACTCCTAAGCTCAAGTGACCGTTTATCTCTACCCCTCCATGTGTATCGAGCCAGGGCATTACCCCGCACACGGAATGCTCGCTTCTGGATCACGAGCCAGGAAGTGTATTTAACACGTATGGCGTAGGGTTATGCCTGCAACGCAGGTGCCTAGTCGGAAACAAGTAGGTCGGGCATTGGCTATCAACCAACTCACATAGCCCGCTTCTGGAACACGAGCCAGGAAACACAAGTATTGTAGCGTGTGCTACGAATGCGACATTCAACATGGATAGCATGGATGACAATTAATTCGCGTACCGTTAATTAAATTAAATATGACATGGTAGTTATGCAACATGATAAATGACGGATCCAGCTTCGTTGTCAAGCTAGTTCCTGAAATTGTGCCTAGGCGAGTATCATTTCATCGCCTAGTCTCTTTTACGCCTACAACAAGCAAATGGCCTAAGACATGGCCCAAAACCCTAAGTGGCAAGTTCCACTTGCCTAGCACCGAGGATGACGATCAACGAGGCCGTCACACAAATGCTAACTACGGAGTTGAGATCACTGCCATGGCAAAACAACATTAGAACAACATCCAACCTAGTTTTATTAGGATTTCACAAAAACACAAATGGGCTATGAGGATATTAAGAGATCGAGTTATTACCGTATCAGAAGCGGAAGAACGATGCCGAGCAAGCACGGCAACGGAAGAAACGATCCGGGAAACCTAGGGTTCAGATCTGGAATGGATGGGGAAAATCTGGAGAAATGGGGTTTTGGGGATTTTTGGGGGTTGGAGATGGCCTAGGGCATGGTGGTAGGCCAAAATGGAGAGGGAAACTCCAAGGGAGGAAGGAATAGCTTAGGGAAATGTTGGAGGGTGATTTGGAGAAGAAGGAGGCTCAAGAGAATGAAAAAGGGATGAAAGAAATCGTGGGTGGGGTTTAAATAGGGAGTACTGGCGGCTGCCCAGAAATTAGGGCTTCGACACTGATTAGTCGGTCAAAGAGCAACCACTGACCGACTAGTTTGGAAACTAGTCGGTCGGTTAACCAACGCAGACCGACTAAGTCCAAACAGTAACTCATGTACAAAAATAGGATTTAGATTTAGTCGGTCAAAAAACAACTACTGACCGACTAGTTTCTCATCTAGTCGGTCGATGAACGTTCTTAGACCGACTAAGAATGAATAGTACTTGGTATCAAAAATGATCATAGAGTTAGTCGGTTAAAGAACGATTGCTGACCGACTAGTTTGCAACCTAGTCGGTCGACCAATGTTCTTAGACCGACTAACGATAAACAGTAACTCCTGAGAAATTAACAAAACCAACTAGTCGGTCCATGAAGGTTTGCCGACCGACTAAATCGTCATCTAGTCGGTCGGTTCCCCTTCTTGTACCGGCTAACGTGCACAAAAAGTTCCGAAATGGAGCGCGAAGCTCCGGGATCGATTCCTAAGACTCATAGGCTTGATATAACAATAAGATACGACCGATATGAAGCCCGCCACGAATGACTTACTCCGAAATCGACGATCAACAGAAGAAGTTAAGAAATCACGACGAAACGATCGAAAGTGAAAGCTACGGAGACGAAAACCACACATAAGGAGAAAATCCACCAAAAATATATATATAATATAATAAATCCAGATACATAAAAACCAGTCGTTACATCCTACCCAACTTAAGAAAAATTCCGCCCTCGGAATTTCCCAACACTCACGTGTCCGAAACCAAAAGTGGGAAATGCTCTCGCATCTCATCCTTATTCTCCCAAGTAGACTCTCCAGGCGAGCCGTGTCGCCACATCACCCTCACAAGATTGACAACCTTGTTCCGAAGTGACTTCTGACGCCTGTCCAGAATCTGCACTGGCTGCTGGTCATACGTCATATCAGGGCGAACGGTAATCTCCGAGAAATCCACAGCGTGAGATGGGTCGCTAATGTATCAATGAAGCTGCGACACATGGAAAACATTGTGAACTCCTTCCAAAGATGGCGACAAGGCCAAGCGGTAGGCTACCTCGCCAACTCTCTCCAGAACGTCAAACGGTCCAATGTATCGCGGGCTCAACTTCCCTCGCTTCCCAAAGCGAATCACACCACGATTCGGGGAAATCCGCAGAAACACATAGTCGCCCGGCTGAAACTCCAAAGGACGGCGTTTAGCATCTGCCCAATGCTTAAAACGGTCCTGAGCAATCCTCAACCTCTCCTGAATGTTCCTGACAACATCCACAGCCTCCACAATCATCTCAGGTCCCAACAGCTCCCTATCACCAACGTCATCCCAACTCAATGGCGATCGACATTTCCTCCCATAAAGAGCGACGAAAGGCGCCATGCCAATACTCGCCTGGAAACTGTTGTTGTAAGAAAACTCTACCAGATGTAGATGGTCCTCCCACGAACCCTTGAAATCCAACATGCACGCCCTCAGCATATCCTCCAAGATCTGAATCGTCCTCTCGGACTGGCCATCCATCTGCGGATGGTATGCCGTGCTGAAACTCAGACGCGTACCCAAACTCTTCTGCAAACTCTGCCAGAACTGAGATGTGAACCTCGTGTCTATGTCCGACACGATACTCACGGGGACTCCGTGAAGTCGTACGACCTCCTGCACGATTCACGTTACATCACTATCCCAACTAGGAAAAGGAAATAAAAATAGAGAGTAAAGGAATTTACCTCCATATATCTCCTCGCTAGCGCCTTAGTGGAATGTCCCACTCGGAATGGAATAAAGTGTGCGGATTTGGTCAAACGATCTATGATCACCCAAATCACGTCATTCTGCTTCGGACTCCGAGGTAATCCAGTCACGAAATCCATAGTGATGTGCTGCCATTTTCACTCCGGGATCGGAAGCGGTTGTAGCAACCCTGTCGTACGCTGATGCTCCGCCTTCACTTGCTGGCAAACCAAGCACTTGGCCACACTCCGAGCCATGCTCCTCTTCATGCCATGCCACCAATAGTTCAGACGAAGATCCTTGTACATCTTGGTCCCACCAGGATGCACAGAATACGGTGAACTATGTGCCTCCACCATCAACTCCTCTCTAATATCCCCAGCTGGCACAGACAACCTGGCTCCAAACCTCAGCGAGCCATCCTCATGAATCAAAAATTCAGTCCACAGACCGGCTTCCACCTGCTCCCGAATCTTCACCAGCTTCGGATCCTCAGCCTAGCCAGCCTTGATCCGGTCCACGATCGTCGACTGAATCTGCATACACATCAACGAAGAAGCCTCCCCAGGAAGAACAATCTCCACACCAGACCCGCAAAAATCATGCTGCAAACTCCACTGCGAGGTCAAAATCATCACCACTGGAAGCCTACTCAGCGCATCAGGAACCACATTCACCTTGCCAGGGTGATACTGCAAATCAATCTCATAATCCGCCATGAGCTCCAACCATCGATGCTGTCGCATGTTGAGCTCCTTCTGAGTAAAAATATACTTCAAGCTTTTGTGATCGGTGAAAATCTTCACTTTCTCACTCAGCAGGAAGTGCCTCCAAATCTTAAGAGCAAACACAACGGCAGCCAACTCCAAATCGTGCGTCGGGTAATTCTTCTCATGAACCTTGAGCTGACGCGAAGCATACGCCATAACATGCCAGTGCTGATGCAAAACACAACCGAGACCCTTGCCAGAAGCATCGCAAAAGATCTCAAATCCACCACTGCGATCAGGCACAACAAGAATAGGGGCAGTCATCAATCTCTCCCTCAGAACACCAAAAGCATTCTCACAATCACCCGACCAAACAAAAGGTACATCCTTCCGCGTCAATCTGGTCATCGGCTCGGCAATACGGGAAAAGTCCTTAATGAAGCGCCGATAGTAACCAACAAGCCCAAGGAAACTCCGGATCTCAGACGCTGACCGCGGAACAGGCCACTCTCTGATGGCCCTGATCTTCTCGGGATCCACTGAAATACCATCTCCAGTCACCGCATGCCCGAGAAAAGCAACTCTGTCCAACCAAAACTCGCACTTCGAAAACTTAGCATACAACCGATGCTTCCTCAGAATCTCCAACACTGCCCTCAAGTGCGACACATGCTCCTCCTCTGACTTAGAATAGATCAGAATGTCGTCAATAAAGATAACGACAAACTTATCTAAAAAGTCATAGAAGATCAGATTCATCAGATTCATGAAAATTGCGGGTGCGTTGGTTACACCGAAAGGCATAACCACAAACTCGTAGTGTCCATACTTCGTCCTGAACGCTGTCTTCGGAACATCATCCTTCTTCACCTTCAACTGATGATAACCACTCCTCAGATCCAACTTAGAAAACACCCTCGAACCTCCAAGCTGATCAAAAATATCATCGATGCGAGGCAACGTGTATTTATTCCTAATGGTCACCGCATTCAACTCCCGATAGTCCACATACACGCGATGCGAACCATCCTTCTTCTTCACCAGCAAGACCGGTGCTCCCCACGGAGACACACTAGGGTTGACATAACCCTTCTACAAAAGCTCATCCAGCTGCTTCCGCAACTCCTCCAGCTCAGCGGGCGCCATACGATACGGCGCCTTCGAAATCGGCTGCGCTCCCGGAACAAGATCAATAGAAAATTCTAAAGCTCGATCAGGTGGAAAACCAGACATCTCCTCAGAGAAGACGTCATCAAAGTCCCGCACCACAGCTGGCCTCTCTAGCTCCATCTGCATGGCCACAAACTCCACCGGCCTGGCCCGAAATCTGACAGGACCAAGCGAGCTGCTACCACGGCTGAACTCAAATACTGGATGTCCGGGAATCTCGAACACCACCTTCTTCCTCCGACAGTCGATCGTAGCATAGAAGCTCGCAAGCCAATCCATCCCAAGGACCGCATCATAGTTGATGATGTCGTGGACAATGAAATCAGCGTAAAGCTCATGTCCACAAACCACCAACGAGCAAGAATTACAACCAAGATGCACCGAGACCACACCATTCCCTGTAACGATATTCCAACTCTTGGAAAGAGGGGACGTCGACAAGGAATGCTTCTTCACGAAGCTCCGAGAAATAATGCACATCGATGCACCAGAGTCAAAGAGAACTCGTGCATGAAATGTGCACACCAAAACCACACCTAACTAGCAATTTAACAATCAAACCCTAGTCTAGCAAACAATCATGTTCAAGCAAACAACATAATCTAACAATCAAAACTAGCTAGGAATGTAACAGCTAGATTGAGGATTACCTGCGATAACCTCATCCACAGCCTCGCTCTCCACAGCAGTCATCAGAAAAGCCTGCCTCCTCGGCGAAAAAACTTGCTGAAAATCATGCCTCTGTGGAACAAGAGCTGCTCCACGTCCAACAGAAACACCTGACAATCCTTCCTCTCCTGGCCTCTTGGACTGAGCTGGCTGATTAGGCTTGAAACCAGGCCTAACCACCGCTCTGGCCTGCTCCATAGGCCTCTTCCCAGCACCAGAAACTTGTCCTCTCCTCTGACTCAGGTTCAGCTCATGCCTCCTTGCAGCGACCAGAACCTTCTGATAAGAGTCCAGATCAGAGGAAGACACAAAACTCTGAAGCTCCAAAGCAAGTCCCTGCAGGAACCTCTGAGCCCTCTCATCAGCATCCTGCACCATCTTCGGTATGAACCGACTCAGCCTAGTGAACTCTTGGTGGTAAAGGTCCACCGTCAAGCTCCCTTGCTTCAGATCAATAAAGCACTGCAGCATCTCCTTCCTAGCAGCCTTCGGAAAGAACTCCTCATCAGACCTGGACTTAAAGGTAGCCCAAGCTATCGGCTCCACCAGCATCTTCTCTTCCACATCCCACCAGTTCCGAGCATTATCCTTGAGTTGCGTCTTCGCCAAATCAACCCATCCAGCCGGGGTGATCTTGGCCATCTTCAAGTTATCCTCAATGTTCCGAATCCACTCATCGACAGCTAGAGGACCCTCAGACCCATCAAAATATGCGGGACCCAGCTCCCGAAATTGCTTCGCTCCCGGCTCGGAGCGAGGGGCATCCTGGATTGGCCGACCAGCTCGAACAACTGGAGCATTCTGGACTTGCAAGAGCACGCCCTGCTGCACTTGCATCATCTGAAGCATCATCCGCATCATCTCTCCATTGGTGGGTTCCCGCTCAAGCTCCTCGTCTTGAGGGGGCGCACCACTACCACCACCACGGGTGAATCGCCTTCCTGCCATCTAATGACACAGAAAACGAAGCAGATTAGACTCATAGCTTATGACTCGGATGTCGAACTTAGTTTATTGGACATTCTAATATTATTATCGTCATTCCGCTAATCGCAGTTACAGAAGCGACCTGCATGGGCCACCAACAAAACATGTCACGCCCCGCTTCCCTAAAATGGAGGCGAGACGTGAAAAGGTCCGCACGAGAATGGAGCTATGAAGCCCCAAAACCGATAAGCGTCAATAAAACATAAGCAGGTCCCTGTAACCACAAACGGAACAACAATAATAACACAAGGAGAGACAGAAATAAAATCTCAAATCTCAGAAATTGTCCAACATTATAGTTAAGTTCAACATCCAGAAAAGCCACCAGGCTAAAAGAAAGAGTCTAAATGCCCAGAACAAGGCCAACAAAAGGGACAACATAACAAAGTATAGGTGCTACGCACCGACAACTACAGCAGTCTAAAACAAAAGGGAAAAGCTCAACGAAGACACTAGGACTGGTCCCCAGTGTCCACGTACTCCTCGCCAAACACAAGCTCGGGCTCGGCGTCAACAAACACCTCGTCCTCAACAATGAACTCAGGCTCAGGATCTAACATGTGTCACCCAAAAGAGTAAAGGGGCACATGTCAGCAAGTCTAAAAGACTTGGGCAAGGAAACTGAAAGTAAGGTAAACTAACAACCTAGCAGTTATAGTATGATGCATGACATGGCAAGTATAGTGTGGAAGTGACAAGTAATGGGAAGCACAAGTAGCAAGTGACAAGTAAGGCATGGATAACAAGTTTCACAAGTAAAACACGGACAAGTACAAGTCAAGTAGTTCACGTCAAGTGAACACGTCAAGTAAACACGTCAAGTCAAGTAACAAGTTGTGCACAGAGATTCCGCCTGTTGGCTAGAGTGGCTGATCGGGCCAACTCCAAAGCTCAAGTGACCGTTTATCTCTACCCCTCCACGTGTATCGAGCTAGGGCATTACCCCGCACACGGAATGCTCGCTTCTGGATCACGAGCTAGGAAGTGTATTTAACATGTATGGCGTAAGGTTATGCCTGCAACGCAGGTGCCTAGCCGGAAACAAGTAGGTCGGTCATTGGCTATCAACCAACTCACGTAGCCCGCTTCTGGAACACGAGCCAGGAAACACAAGTATTGTAGCGTGTGCTACGAATGGGACATTCAACATGGATAGCATGGATGACAATTAATTCACGTACCGTTAATTAAATTAAATATGACATGGTAGTTATGCAACATGATAAATGACGGATCTAGCTTCGTTGTCAAGCTAGTTCCTGAAATTGTGCCTAGGCGAGTATCATTTCGTCGCCTAGTCTCTTTTACTCCTACAACAAGCAAATGGCCTAAGACATGGCCCAAAACCCTAAGTGGCAAGTTTCACTTGCCTAGCACCGAGGATGACGATCAACGAGGCCATCACACAAATGCTAACTACGGAGTTGAGATCGCTGCCATGGCAAAACAACATTAGAACAACATCCAACCTAGTTTTATTAGGGTTTCACAAAAACACAAATGGGCTATGAGGATATTAAGAGATCGAGTTATTACCGTATCGGAAGCAGAAGAACGATGCCGAGCAAGCACGGTAACGGAAGAAACGATCCGGGGAACCTAGGGTTCAGATCTGGAATGGATGGGAAAAATCTGGAGAAATGGGGTTTTGGGGATTTTGGGGGTTGGAGATGGCCTAGGGCATGGTGGTAGGCCAAAATGGAGAGGGAAACTCCAAGGGAGGAATGAATAGCTTGGGGAAATGTTGGAGGGTGATTTGGGGAAGAAGGAGGCTCAGGAGAATGAAAAATGGATGAAAGAAATCGTGGGTGGGGTTTAAATAGGGAGTGCTGGCGGCTGCCCAGAAATTAGGGTTTCGACACTGATTAGTCGGTCAAAGAGCAACCACTGACCGATTAGTTTGGGAACTAGTCGGTCGGTTAACCAACGCAGACCGACTAAGTCCAAACAGTAACTCCTGTACAAAAATAGGATTTAGATTTAGTCGGTCAAAGAACAACTACTGACCGACTAGTTTCTCATCTAGTCGGTCGATGAACATTCTTAGACCGACTAAGAATGAATAGTACTTGGTATCAAAAATGATCATAGAGTTAGTCGGTTAAACAACGATTGCTGACCGACTAGTTTGCAACCTAGTTGGTCGACCAATGTTCTTAGACCGACTAACGATAAACAGTAACTCCTGAGAAATTAACAAAGCCAACTAGTCCGTCCATGAAGGTTTGCCGACCGACTAAATCGTCATCTAGTCGGTCGGTTCCCCTTCTTGTACCGGCTAACGTGCACAAAAAGTTCTGAAATGGAGCGCGAAGCTCCGGGATCGATTCCTAAGACTCCTAGGCTTGATCTAACAATAAGATATGACCGATATGAAGCCCGCCGCGAATGACTTACTCCGAAATCGACGATTAACGGAAGAAGCTTAGAAATCACGACGAAACGATCGAAAGTGAAAGCTACGGAGACGAAAACCACACATGAGGAGAAAATCCACCAAACATATATATATAATATAATAAATCCAGATACATGAAAACCAGTCGTTACAATGACATTGGTCCATATGAAATCGTTGCAACAGTTTCTTTGTGTATGTGGTTTGATGTAGCACGATTCCGTCTTTTAAATGTTCAATCTGTAAGCCAAGGCAAAATTTGGTTTTGCCTAGGTCTTTCATTTCGAATTCTTCTATTAGTCTTACAAATATCTCAGTGATCTCTTTAGGAGATCCAATGAGGTTCAGATCGTCTATATAGACAGTTATTATGAGGAATCCTGATCTTTTTGCTCTTATAAAGATGCAATGGCAGACTTCATTATTGTTGAATCCTTGTTATACAAGTAATTCACCGAGTCTATTGTACCACATCCTTCCCGATTGTTTAAGACCATACAATGATCTTTGAAGCTTAATAGAGTAGACGTCCCGAGGTCTATCTTTTAATTCAGCAGGCATTGAAAAGCCATCAGGAAGTTTCATATAGATCTCTTTATCGAGATTACCATATAGATATGAGTAAAAACATCCATTAGCTATATATTTAATCCTTCCTTTACTGTTAAACTTATTAAAAATCGGAAAGTGACTGCATCCATTACCGGGGAGTATGTTTCTTCATAGTTTATACCCGGTCTTTGGGAAAACCCATGTGCTATAAGCCTTGCTTTGTAGCTTGCGATCTCATTATTTTCATTTCTTTTTCTAACGAATACCCATTTGTATCCCAAAGATTTGACACCAACTGATGTCTGGATTATTTGCCTAAAAACTCTGTGTTTCTTAAGCGATTCTAGATCTGCTTCTTTGCCTCATTCCAATTTGGCCAATCATATCTTTGTTTGCATTCAGCAATGGAATGTGGATTATGATCATCGTCATTTTCAGCGACATGAATGGCAATATGAAACGCGAAGTCATCGTCGATGACTATACTCTTTCTGTCCAACACCTCCCATGTACGTACATAATTCAATGATATTTTAGTTTCTCCCGGCAGTTTCCTTGCAGTGGATTCCGGAAGGGGTGAGGGTATGGACATGAGCTCATTTTTCTGTCGGGGAATCGTCTCAATGTCTCCAGGTATTTTTATTTTTCTTGGATTTTTGTTCTTGGAGCCTGGTGTCTGCCTCTTTTATGTTGAGGAGCAGCCACTTCTGCTACAGGTGGATTGCATCCATTCTCAAGGATGTCAATCCTAGCTGGAGTATTTACAACAGGGATGTGTGATTTGACAATCTTCTGGTTGTCAGTAAATAACTCCGGTAACTGATGAACAGTGTTCTGTATGTGTAGGATCTTCAGGATCTCATCTTCACATTATTTTGTTACCGGATCATAATGGGTCAAAGATTTTGTATCCCATGCTATAATTTTGGTAGCTCCAGATTTTTCAGTATCTGGACCCATTTTGGGGAAACATGTCTCATCAAATTCACAGTCTTCAAGACGTACCTTGAATGCGTCCCCTGTTTGGGGTTCTAGGTATCTTATAATTGAGGGTGAGTCAAACCCTACATAGATACAAAGGCGACTTTGAGGACCTATTTTTGTCATTGGTGGTAGTGCTATGGGGATATAGACTGCACAGCCGAATATTCTCAAGTGAGAGATGTTCGGTGGTATTTCATATGCAAGTTGCATTGGAGAGAGACTCTGACCTCCAGAGGGTCTTATTTTTATAAACGATGCAACTTGCAAGATTGCATGTCCCCATGCATTCACCGGCAACTGGGATTTCATTAATAATGAACGTGCAATCCATTGGAGTCTTTTTATCAATGACTCTGCGAACCCATTTTGGGTATGAACATGTGGCACCGGATGTTCAATTTCTATGTCAGTTGCAAGGCAATACTCTTGAAATGACTGGGAGGTAAGTGTTGGATACAACATGTGTTGGATACAACGATTGATGACTTCGTGTTTGATAAAAACAAACATGTGTGAAAGTTTCTAATGTGTGTGCTAAGTGTTTTCAGGAGTGGCACACTCGTAAATTTTCCAAAGGAGACTTGGTCAATTTGATGGAGAATAGTGGCTAGTCATGTGCAACTTGGACTTGATCCAATATGGAGAGAGATTGAGTCAATTACAAAGTTCAAATCATAGACAAATCCTATTCCAATACAAAATCCCAATCAAATATCCCAACTCCTATATTATAGGAATCCTCCTTTATCTAGCCGACATAATCCTATTACCATCCCCATTGTCGCACCAAAAGGAACCCTAGCCCTATATAACCATGCATCAAAAGGAGGCAAGGGTTTGCGCCACACAAAAAATTCCCAAGTCGGCCTAAACTAGAACATCACGCAAGCAAAGAGAGGAGAGGAGTTCCACAAAATTCTAAAGAGTCAAACCCTAACATCCTTGCCGCAACCCTAAGAGCTACAAACCCTATTGCCTATCATCCTAGCCGTAATCACCGTCCTCAAGCCTCTCCAAGCTGCAAAGCTTCACCCTCATCTCTATTGGCTCAAGCACAAACCAGGAGGGCAACATCACCTCCTTCACCTACAAGCCGAAATACATCTAAGCCGTATGCTCTTCCCCTAAAAACTATAAAAGCCGAAATCTTTGACCATCTCTTCATCAACAAGTCAAAGTAGCAACAAAGCTTGAGCTACAACAATCTCCACTCCTAAACTTTGTCATCCACAAGTTTGAAGGTCTAGCTAGATGTCTCCCAAAGTCTTCAATTGGGCAAGAGTACAGCCGCAACAATTGACTCTCACTTTATTGGTGTGCTGATTGAAGGGAGCAGCTGCAAACTACATTGTCGATCGCAAGCTCCATGTGTAAAGCTTCAAGTTGCGGCTAGCCCATGTGCAAAGTTTTGTTACTTCGATTTTTAGTCAAGCCCATGTGCAAAGCTCCACGATGACCAAGCCATCCAAGTGCCACACGCCCTGCTGACATCTACTTTGCTATCGCATCAAGTAAAGAAGCTAGGTCCCGACCGAAAGCTTCAGATGCTCCTTGGGCCATTGCCGACCTATGCAACCGAAGCACCTAGTCAAAGCTACAACCTTGCATAAGTAGACAAAGCTGCAACCTTGCACAAGTGACAAAGAGGAGCTGCAACTTGATTTGTGAAGCGAGAAAGGACGTGATGACGACTTGTCAGATTCAGATCTGAGCCGCTTTGATTGACAAAGATGACTACACGATCACAAACTGAGCTATTCTAAACTCTGATTATTTTATATTTGTGATATTAGTGTAGCGATCTCTATAGGGGAAAATTTACCATTGATACATGTTTTGGGTCTTGTCTAGTGAGCGCTAGATAAGAGGGAGTTGGCTAGTTGGGACTAGCAATAGAAAGCTTATAGTATGATTAATTTTGTTGAACATGGTAAGTGGGATACTGAGAGCCTGGTGAGTGTAGAGACGTGTGTTCTCTAGCTATTAAGGTTGTACATGTTACATTATTAATCTAGTATCTGCTTTGGGCGTTGGACATAGGTCGTGAGACGACCGAACCAGGGTAAATCTGTTGCGCATCTGTGTTTGATTATTATTTACCATGCATTATAACTGCTTATGATTTCTTGTGGGTTGCACGAGAATTTTTTGTAGCCTATTCATCCCCTTCCCCCTAGGCTTAGTTCCAGATCCAACAAGTGGTATCAGAGCAGGTTAGAGGATTTAGGCTATACTTAACCATTAATAACTATATTGATTCTGCTTTTGCTGAAGGTCAATCTATATCACGACCCCCAAAATTTAATGGAGTAGATTATGCTTATTGGAAATCTAGGATGAAAATCTACTTAATATCTGCTGATTATAAAGTTTGGAACATTATTGAAAAAGGTTATAAGCCACCTGTTATTAAAATTGAAAATGTAGAAATGCTTAAACCTGAAGATAAGTGGGATGATGCTGATTGGAGACTTTATTCTTAAATGGAAAAGCTATGAATGCTCTTATATGCTCTTTAGATAAGTCTGAATTTAATCGTATCTCACACTGTACAACTGCGCAGGAAATATGGCATACACTGGAGGTGACGCGTGAGGGAACGTCAAGGTGAATGAGTTTAGACTTGCCTTGCTGAGCACAGAGTACAAGAGCTTCCGCATGCTTCCATCAGAATCCATATCAGAGATGTTTACGAGGTTCACGGACATCGTCTACAAGTCTAGCTCCCTTGGTAAGCCATACTCTAGCCTTGAGCAGGTTAGGAAAATCTTAAGGGCACTGACAAGCTCATTCCGGCCTAAAGTCACCGCCATTCATGAAGCCAAAGATCTATTACAGATGAGAGTGGAGGACTTGATTGGCCACCTAATGTCACACGAGCTTGAGCTGCAGAATATAGAGGCTAGAGATAAACCAGAGGCAAAGGAACCTAAACCTCTAGTTATTCAAGCTAGAGAAGCTGATGATGATGCTGATGAGATAGCATTGATGGTCAGAGGCTTCAGAAGATACATCAGGACTCCTCAAGGAAGAGCTGACATGTAACAAAGGTTTAATCGTTCTTACCAATATAATCCTTCTAGAAATTCATCTGAACAGACTGCTATTAATAAGGTTAAATGTTTTAAATGTAAAAAGCAGGGACACATTATGAAGGATTACCAACAAGAAACAGCTAATGTTGCGGAGAAGAAAGGAAAAAATGTGGTGCTGACGTGTGACATGGACAGCGAAGATGAGAATGAGGAGTATGAAGCCCACTCTTCCCTTTGCTTGATGGCAAAAGATGATGATGTAAAATCTGGCAGTAAAGCTGAAATTCTAATTATCTGTAAAGTCATGCAAGATGAAATTCTAGAGCTAAAATCCACATTAGAAGAGTATAGAAATTCCAACGATGAAATGCCAAGACACTTACAACATGTCATTAGAAATTAAGGAACTAAAAGGAAAAATTGTTGCATGTGATTCTACCATTGCTTTGTTGGAAAAAGAGAATTCTAGGTTGCATGAAAAAGCTGAATGTCTTATTTGTCCTACATTGCTAAAAGAAAATAGCATGTATAAACAAGATTTAACTAAGCTTGAAACTGAAAGTGAATACATGATTAGAGAGCTTAATGAAAAGATGAGCATGCGAAATAATGAGCTTAAAAGCATAAAAAAGAATGAAGTGGACAATAAAAGGCTTTTAGAAGTAAATGCACTTTGCTTTTGAATGAAAATGCTTTATTGAAATCCAAAGTCACGAGTCTAGAATTGTCATTAAAGAAATTTTTTCAATTGGAAAACAATCGTTGGGCATTAATCTTGGAAATCAACTTTATGGCAATAATAGGCGAGGACTAGGATATGGTTTTAAAAATGTTGAAAAGACAAAATATAGAAAAGTTCACATTGAAACAACAAAGGTTGAAAATCTTTATGCAAAGTGCTTTACTTGTGCTAGTGTTGGTCATACATCATATTATTGTAAGTTTATGAACACGAATATGACATTCAAGCAAGTATGGGTTCCTAAATCTTTGATGACAAACATGAGTGGACCTTGTTGGATTCCAAGATCACACATATCATCTACCGTGTAGGTAAGATGGATTTGGCGAGGAGATATAGATTGAAAGTTTCATTACTTATCTCCTTAGTCAAACGACGACGTGAATGTACATTTTTTTCCTCTTTGAACTTAATGCATACCTTCATAGTTTTTTTTTGCATGCTTGACTTGATTCTTTTTGTTTGTGTGCGAGTTTGTTTATGTCTAGTTTGTCTTAGTTCTTTATTAAAAATGTAAAAGCAAAAAATGTGCTTAATGTATATCTTTTCCTTTGTATCATTCAAGTGGTATTAATGAATGAAACTCATATCCTTGTAGAAATCATTGTATTATTGTTATAGCTACATGCGCATGCTAGTATCTCTAAATAGCCATGACATTTTTAATGAATTGAGTAATATGATTTCTACACCTACACTTTCACTTCCACTATTATTGAATATTGTTGCACAATTGGAGATTCTTTTATGAAACCTAAGGGATATGATGTGTATTTGCCATGGATAAAAATTGAGCAGAAAAGAATTGAATATGAAAAAAATTATATGAATATAGCTCCGTATGAAAAATGGGTACAATTCATGGAAAGTATACTACCAACGAGTATCCAACATATGCTTTAAGGGTAATCTTTAGCGTTAGTGTTATACTCGTCAAGCAATGCCATCCCCACAACTAAGAGTCCTTATAGGCTATGTTTTTGGGGTGTGGTATCTTGAACTCATTTTTAATGAGATGGGGATAATAAATCCTAGATAATTTAATGTTTAATGGAAAAGTGGATTGGTTTTGGTTGAGTTTCTTAAGAGTTTCTCCCTTTTGTAAGGTCTCTCGCTATGAGGAAAACACTAGAAGGGTGGTTGAATAGTGTTTATATAATTTAAAATGATAGTTACACCAAATTAAATTCCTAACCAACAATTAATGTGGAATGTAAATAAACCCTAAATTGAAACAATGCTAACACAAGGATGTTTCAAGGGTTCGGATTACCCAAGTCAACTCCCGACTAGTTCCCGGTAATCCTTTGTCCCTTCCACCCGAATACCACCGGATACTCAAGTTAGAACCCTAACTTGAGGTTTCCTCTAAACCCACTTATATCAACCATACAAGTGAAATCGAAATACACTCGATGTCCTTGACTCCCATGATTTGGGAGCAAGCAAACCACTCTCACAAACCGAGAGTTAATCTAATAACAAAAGATATGAAATATTGAAATAGCAACACTTACAATCAACTACGCCTTGAAGTATAACTTGAAGGAGCAAGTGTGTTCTATGTTGAGGTCCTTTTGAAAGAGAGAAAAGCCCTTTCTCTTGTCACCACCAATTGCCTAGAAGATATCACTTGGATTCTAGGTTAGAGAGCAAGAGAGGAAAAGATTGGAATTCTAGGGCTTTTGGATTTGAGAGCTTGAGAAGCTTGAAGATGAAAGCTTAGGGGTTTCAAGAGAAGATAAGTAACCCCTCAATGGAACAGTAGAAGCCCTCTTTATTGGTTCCTCAAAACCTCCAAACAGAATCCCCCAAAACCCCTTTGAAATCCGTGAAGAAAAAGTTAATGGATAGAATCAACACATTCGACAGTCGACTATTGAACAAAATACAGTCGACTGCTGCATTGTGTCAGAGTGTAGGTGAGAATTCAAACGGTAACTTACCACGTGTACAGTAGACTAATGAAGAGAAGACAGTCGCCAAGAAAACTAATAGGCGACTGTAAATCCTTCTACAGGCGACTGGCCGCAATATGAGTAAGCTGAGAAAATCTCAGAAAGTTTTAGGAAGACACGATAGGCGATTGATGTAAAATACACAGGCGTCAGTGTCATGGGCAGGCGATTATGAAACCAACATCAGTCGACTGTACAAAAACCTGAAACTTTCCAGAGAGCAGAGTCTGTAAAGAAATCAAAAACAGACGACTGTTGAAGCATTGACAATCGACTGTGCCTTTAGACAGGCGACTGTAAATACAACATCAGTCGACTGGCTCTAAAACTAGAAACATTCCAGAGAGCAGATGCTGTAGAGGAATCATGGACAAGCAACTTTTGAAGCATTGACAGTCGATTGTACCTTGGACAGGCAACTGTCAATACAACATCAGTCGACTGGTCAGATAAAAATGAAAGTGATCTTTGGACTGAAGATAGACATGCAACTGATTAACAAATCACAGGCGACTGTAGCTTGGACAGGCGCATGTGTTTTGAACAGCAGTCGCCTGAAGGAGTTAAAGCTTAAAAGGCCCAAAAGTCAATTGATTAAGTATGTGCATAACAGACGACTGTTGAACAAATCACAGTTAACTGTTTTTATACAGACGACTGTAAAATGTTCAGTAGTCGCCTGTTGAAATCACAACATGCACATACTTGATAAAAATGAATTTGAGTCTAAGGAACTATGATCTAATGATTTCCTAGGATAGAAATGGAGATGTGTGTGCGCTCCAACATAGTTCTACTTCTAAGCTACATACTAGAAGAGAATAAAATGATTACATTTTGTAGAAGGCTCTCTTCTATCCAAAGTATGAGCTTGATGTCTTCTAGGAGCTTCAATCACCATCTTTATTAATCCAATCCACTTTTGATGCTTTCATTGATCTTTGAGTGACATCCATTGTTAATTGATCTTCATGATATGCTTAGGCAATGAATTAACTGGAAATAGGGGATTAGTCACAAGTATTTATGTTTGTTCATCATTAACACCAAGTAGGGAAATGTCTAATACTCAATATTCTCCCCCTTTTGATGATAACAAACAAACATAAACAAAAAGATAAATAATTGTGCTTAACAAAAACTTACTCCCCCTACATAGATGCTAATCAAGTTAGTCAACGTATATAAGGGCTTCTGAAGATCAATTGAAGCAAGTATGTAAGATATGAATGAATGAAATGATTTTCTTGAACTCTTGAAATCTAGGATTTTATAATCCAAGTTCATTATATCTTAATCCCCCGAATCTAAGGCAACTTCAATCTTAGATTCAAGTTTAGAATTAGAATTTACTTAGCACATAATTATGATATGTTTATTTCTCTCTCCCTATGGCATTATCCAAAAAATGGGAGTAGAATAACAACAACAATAGTGCTAAATAAGTACTAAAACAATCATGAGAGTCTAAAGATAGGGTGTATATCTAATGTGATGCCAACATAAAATCGGAGATAAAATAATCACGAAGGTGCATCTCATTGATATATATACCAAAAACTCATAAACACAAGAATGTTGTGAGAAGAGTTGAGGGCTAGGAAACGCCTAGCCTTATATATATATAATATTCAATGTGGGTGGATACCCAATAAGCCCATTAGGCCCAACTCATAACACTTCCCTTTATCCAACCATCGTTGTATACTGAACATATGAATACTTCAGGATCCATGGTGCTTATGAGTATCATAAGGGGTGGATACTTCCAGATCCTAAGTTAGGGATAACTGTCTCGTTAAAACCTTTAGCTATGGAAAATACAGTGGAAAACCCCAATAGCCAAGGAGAAAGAGTACAGTTATCCATAACTTCCCCTGATTAGTGGAAGTATTTAGGGGTGGATACTTCTGGATCTAGAGTCAATGAGGTTGCCTCGTTAAAACCTTTAGCTATGGAAAACCCAGTAGGAAAAACCAATATCCAAGGAAAAAGAGTGAAACACTCATTTTACTCCCCCTGATCTGTACAAACTGCAGGCTTGCAGATCTCCTAAGCAACTATACATCAATCTATTACAATATTCCGAGAATAAGTACAAAGTACAAGACATCGCTCATCTATACAAGTATCGCTCATCTATACACGTATCGTTCATATATGGCAGCTACTAAATCTGAGGGAGCTCTTCTGAAGAGGAGTGGTCTACATGCTTGGTAGCTAGCTCCACGTCTCTGACCCAGTCGTCACTGTATCTACGAGGCACTGCAGGACCTGGCTGTGCATACTCATGATTTGCTTCTTGGATGATGAGCCTCTCGAGATGGTGGGATTGATGTTGCTTTGTTAGCATGCTTTGCTGGTCTCCAGGAGTTGGTCGTTCCTTTGTTGTAGTCATCGTGATGATCTGTAACCTGTATTTGCAAATACATTCAACATGTAGGATGATCCTTGACCCTTAGAGGTAGCACAGAAGCTATGTATCTTTTGTCCAGTGGTGCGCTACAGGCGGCGCTGCACTGTATCTGGCTAACAGATTTACTACCAATGCTCTCTAGAGTTGCTTGTATTTGGCCAGATAAAGGAGTGTACCAAAAACACTGAAGTAAGGCACTTCAGGACCGATGATATCCTTCTCCTCTTCCAGCAAACGAAAGGAGATTAAATGTGCATCCATACAACCAGTAGGTGTATTAGTGGATTGCAATTTTCCATGTTTCTTCATCAACTTTGGGTGTATGAAGTTTAAAGTCACATGTTATTCATCTTTGGGATGATAATTTCATCTTCTGAATGATAATTCATCTTCTGGATGATGGTCATGATGATTATTCATCTTCAGGATGATAATTTCATCTTATGGATGATAATTCATCTTCTGGATGATAATTTCATCTTCTGGATGATAATTTCATCTTCTGGATGATGGTTTCATCTTCAGGATTATGGTTTCATCTTCAGGAAGATTATTCATTTTCTGGATGATGGTTTCATCTTTAGGATGATGGTTTCATCTTTAGGAAGATAATTCATCTTCTGGATGATAGGTTCATCTTCAGGATGATTATTCATCTTCAGGATGATGGTTTCATCTTCAGGATGATTATTCATCTTCAGGATGATGGTTTCATCTTCAGGATGATTATTCATCTTCAGGATGATAATTTCATCTTCAGGATGATGGTTTCATAGGGTAGATGTCCCAAAAATCTATCCAGGCAAATAAGGAGGAAATCCGTAAGGGTATGTTGTCACATCATCCATAGCAACATAGCCTAAAATTTCTTTTACTAATCATATGGTTTTCGCAACTATGTCCAGGCAGCCTGATGCATCAGTTTAAATAACTTTGTAAGTGAGTTAAGCTCATCTTACTTGATTCTGCGAAATAAACCTCTAAACTATAGCATGTTGCTTATAGCATACGATTTTATTTATTTATATTTATACAATACTCGATAAGCCCACAGGTTTGAAATCTTTTGATATCAGGACTTCAGATCCAAACACTTCACATTTCAAAAGTGATTCCAGCTCAACTTATTATTACCTCGTTCTACAATATTGGCCAATCTCTACGTTTGCTTCAGAAAATGGAGTGTGGAACGATATTTATCATTTAAATGGCAAAATGAAATGTTAGTAACTATCGACAAGTGTGTTTTTATCCAAACACCTCCCCATGTACGTACATTATTCAATTTACTCCAGATTCATCTCTTCTAGATGTTCTGGAAAGGGAGAGGATATGGGGATGAGCTCACTTTTCGGTGGTGGTATTGCTTTAGGGTCTCCATGAGTTATTTCTTGCTTTGGAGCCTCGTGGTATGTCCTCTCATCTATTGAGGACATCCACTTCTGCTACTGGTGGATTGCATCCATTATATTTGGTACGTCAATCCTAGCTGGATTTTTAGCAGCAGGGATGTGTGAATTTGACAATATTTATATTGTCAATAACTATGTCTGATAACTGTTTAACAGTTTCATAAGTGTGGATCTTCAGGATCTCATCACAATTCATGATAATTAGATCATAGGTATTAATGTTTGAAATGGTCAAATTGAGCTTCAGCCTTATGGATGATTATAATATTTCTGTTGAACCTAATACTGGGGAATTAAAGATGTGAAGGACCTTCATGATCTCATCGAATCTTTAGAGGATGGCCCATCAATGCACATCTTAGGAGAAATGATTTTAAATGCTTCCCCTGTTAAGAGTGCATTTTGATGATTTATATGTTGGATCCTGTCAAAACAGCATTGTTAGGATCGCAATAAAGTAGAGACTTACGTTTGCATATGCAGCACGGTAGTCTCTGAACTTTGCCCTCGGATTCGCCACACGGTCGATACTTCATCACGGAGGATCGAAGCAGAGTTTCACCGCCTAAATCTCTAACTAGAAGAGGATTTTAATGGAAGGGAGAAGAAGAACATAAGGATGCCTTATGCAAACTTATGGCATGGAAAGTGTGGTATGAATGCCTTACCCTTGGGTCCTATTTATAGGCTTTAGGGGTGGTTATTGTAGGAAATAACCAATTATAAGCTTATTAGCCTATATTAGCACATTCATTTATCCTCTTCTTCATTCACTTATCAAGTGCCTTTATGCACTTATAAAGTGACTTTTTCCACTTATCGAGTGGCTTTTTCCACTTATCGAGTGGTCCTTTTCACACAAGAAAAGGTTCCCTTCGTGCACGCTTTCGTGCACGCGACATCTGAGGTCCGTATACCCTCATACATCCCCTCATGGGTGTATTCATGTCGTCCATATCCAACATCTCCCACTCACACTTGAGGGGATTGTAAGGAAACATCTTTTCCCTTATCTCTTCTGTTTGTCATACCGAGAAATAGGCCGTGTGACCGTCATGCGCATAGAGTCCGCTGTTGTGTACTTGTTAGAGATACACAACACTCCTCGAGGTGCAAAGTTGAGTAGATCAACGCATGCTTTACCCTAGATTATTTCTTTACATTTCTTATACTTTATATTCAACAATTGAATCCCATCTGGATTACAATTGGCTGGCCAGCTTTGAATCTTTAAAGTCCAAATGTGAATATGAAATTAATCTTCCTCTTCTTGCGATCCTTTCGATCTTGACTTGACTTACTTTTCTAACATGCCCTGCCGGACCGAATTGACCATAGTCCATAAGCAACATGCTAAGATAGCAATCACCCATTCAAGTCTAAAGGAACCAATTAGAGTCCAAAAGGGTAATGAGTTAAGACCCATGTGGTCTTTGGGTCTCACATAATAGTAAACACAATTACTATTCTAACCCAATGGTCAAAATGCATACGTAGTATGAATACGTATTACAACATCACTCATTTCCCAGGGAGCGTATGTCTTATGATGTTGTAAGGATGATAACCAGACACCACAATGTCTGAATTTGAGTCCCTTTTACTACTCAAATAATCTTCTGGACTCACATCCCGCATAAGACAGATAGGATTTCAAAATCCTCTTAGATCTTTTGAAAACATCCATATGATGCAGATCTTTCATACGACCATTTTGTTTAAGTCATGACTATAAATTGTCTGTCTGACGATTTTGACTTTAAACAGGTCTCATCTTTTTTTACCCGTTTGATAAAATAAAGGCGGTTGCTCATGTGAGAAAGCCAACCTTAATCTGTCCGACATACTAAAATTCAGCTGAGATTTCAAAAATGTACACAAACATTTCTTAAGAAATTCATATGCAATGTTGAAAAGAACTTTATTCTTTTATTAAATTTGATCATTTACAGACATAGGAATTTACATTGGTACAACTCAGCTCTTACGCAATCCTTGGGATGATAAGTGTTTGTAAAACACATCTCTGGGGATCGCCTTCGTAAGCGGATCCGCTATCATCTCATGCGTAGATATGTACCTTATGTCCACCTTCTTGGTCTTATCATAGTCTTTTGCAAATTTGTAGCGGATATCAATGTGTTTGGTCTTACAATGGAATTTAGGATCTTTGACATAGGCTATAGATGCTTGACTGTCGCTGTGTATGGTACAGCACTTGAGTCACTTGCATTAATTAGCCTGTCTAAGAACTTCCTAAGCCAAACAGCCTCTTGGACTGCCATGCTAAATGCTACAAACTCGGCTTCCATAGTTGAAAGTGCGATGCAGGATTGTTTCTTGCTACTCCAGGATATTGCACCAGATCCGAGTAGAAATACATATCCTGAGGTCGATCGTCGCTCATCGAGATCACCCGCCCAATCAGCATCAGTGTAGCCTTCGAGCCTCAAGGCATCTCCTTGATAGCATAAAGCATAGTCTGCAGTTCCTTTGAGATACCGCAATATCCTCTTAACCGCTTTCCAGTGTACTTGCCCTGGGTTGGATTGGTAACGACTTACCATTCCAACGGCAAAACAAATGTCCGGTCTTGTACACATCATAGCGTACATAAGACTACCAACTGCACTAGAATATGGAACTTTTTCCATAATATCATTTTCCTTTTGGTTCTTTGGACATGATTTCAAACATAAATTGTCGCACTTGCTTATAGGAGTATCAATGGACTTGCAGTCCTGCATATTAAACCGTTCTAGAACCTTCTTTATATAAGTCTCTTGTGAAAGAGAAAGAAGTTTCTTCGAATGATTCCTTGAAATCTTAACTCCAAGGATATATGCGGCTTCTCCCATGTCTTTCATCTCAAAAACTGATGAAAGCCAAGCCTTGATATCCATCACAAAGCCCTTGTCATTTCCGGCTATTAAAATGTCATCTACATATAGAGACATAATAACGTACTTGCTATTAATCCTCTTGATATATACGCAGTTATCTTCATCAAGCATGTAAAAACCATTTGATAAGACAACTTCTTGAAATCGTATATACCTTTGCCTCGAGGATTGTTTAAGACCATATATGGATTTACGAAGTTTACAAACCTTATGTTCGTTTCCTTCTTTTACAAACCCTGTTGGTTGTTCCATATAGATCTCCTCGTCCAATTCTCCATTGAGAAAGGCAGTCTTTACATCCATTTGATGTAATTCGAGGTCTAAGCAAGCTACCATTGCCAGAATCAGGCGAATCGAGGTAAAACGAACAACAGGTGAGAAGGTCTCTTCGTAGTCTATCACTTCCTGTTGCGTAAAACCTTTCGCGACAAGGCGAGCTTTATATCTGTCAATAGAGCCATCAGCCTTATGCTTGATCTTGAGAACACATTTGTTCCCAATAGCTCTACGTCCTCTGGGTAAGTCAACTAAGTCCCAGACTTGGTTAACTTTCATGGATTCTAACTCCTCTTGCATCGCTTCCATCCATTTGTCTTTAGCAGGGCAAGATACGGCCTATTTGAAAGTAGCAGACTCGTCATCTTATTGTAGTAAAGTCATAAAGGTTTGCGGAAATTCATCTTCAAATCTTAGAGGAGCCAACCTTGTACGACTACTACGTCTTATTTGAGATTCTTCAAGTCCTTGTTGATTCAAATTTAGATCAATTCTAATATCACTCCCACTTGGAATGTCGTTAGAATTGCTCCCACTTGGATCATTATTCCCGTATGGAATAGGATAATCGTCATTCGTATAATCCATTGGTGAAGGTTGAAACGTATTTTCGTTTTCACCAAGAATTCTCCCACTCGAATGAGGTAATCCTTCTTGATCATAAATCTCAAATAGAGATAAAGTCCTAACTTATCTCGCCCTGTCTTGGAAACTCGTTTTCCAAGAAAGTGACATCCCTCGACTCAAACTCAAGTAGCCCACCATTGTCTTCCTGACTAACAAAAACATAACCTTTGGAGTTTTCTGCGTATCGTATAAAGATACATTTCCTTCCCCTTGGCCCAAGTTTGCCATACTTATGGGAGGAAATATGTGCGTAGGATGCACAACCCCAAGGTTTCAAAATGTTTAAGTCAGGAGACCTTTGGTTCCACAACTCATAAGGAGTGGAGCTAACTGATTTCGAGGGTACGGGGTTTAAAATGAAAGTGGCCGTCAATAATGCATCACCCCAAAAGGTGATTGGCAAGTTAGCTTGCGCCATCATTGAACGGACCATTTCCATTAAAGTCCTATTTCTCCTTTCTGCAACACCGTTTTGTTGAGGAGTATAAGGCATAGTTACCTGATGTACTATGCCTTTTTCATCACAAAGTTCCATAAAACTTGTTGATTGATATTCACCGCCCCTATCGGTTCGCAAGACCTTAATCTTGCGATCTAATTGATTCTCCACTAAACTCATATAGTTTTTAAAGCAAGCCAATGCTTCACTTTTGTGGGATATCAAATAGAAATGTCCGAATCGGGTGAAATCATCAATAAAAGTGATGAAATAGGACTTCCCGCGTCTTGTCTTGACATTCATCGGACCACATATGTCCGAATGGATAAGCTGTAATGGAACCTCGGCCCTTGTGCCGGTTCCAAACGGTTTGCGACAAGATTTTCCCACTATGCAATGTTCGCAGGTCGACATTTCAACCTTTGACACATTGGATAGAAGGCCACGTTTGGCAAGTCTATCCATACGCGTTGGTCCAATATGACTAAGCCTTGCGTGCCAACAAATCACATCAGACTCATAAGTCTTAGAATTTGCAATAAGGAAATTTTCATTACATGAGGAATCATACATTGTACTCATTACAATAAATCCTTTAAATACAAACCCAGTACCAATAAGAGTATTATTACAACTTAAGTCCACATTACAATCATGAAAAAACCAGTTATAGCCAAGACCCATTAACACGACCACAGAAATTATATTCCTTCGAATATCTGGAGCGAAGAGGACATCATGAAGTAGGAGAGTACGGTCGTTGTCCAAGACTAGCTTGCAAGTCCCAACGCCTTTCACTTCAATACGTGTGTTGTTTCCTACATAGATCCACTTCGTTCCTTGGGGTATCCGGTGATACTCCACGAAGGACCGTCTGTCCCTTGCTATGTGGTCGGTGGCACCTGAATCAATTATCCAAAATGGATTAGATTCCACAAGAAATATTGAACTAGAAACACATATGTAACTAGTATATTTACAAGTTACCTCGTCGCCTCCACTCGTACACGAACGAGCATAGTGACCGAGCTTGTTGCACTTGAAGCACTTGATCCTCTTCAAGTCTTTCTTCTTGTGCCATTTCTTGTGCCCACTCTTATGTTTGGGTTTCTTGGTAGACTCAGGTTGCTTATTACGTTCATTAGTAGACTTCGAACGATCTTTCCGTTTCTTTCCCCCATGTTAGGAATTAGCAACCATGTGCACTTCTGCACTTGGCTTGGCAGCCGCAAGCTGCTCTTCCTCTAATTCGAGGTGCTTGGAAACATCGCTGAAAGTCTTGATGCTCTCATTATGAGTGAGATGCATCTTCATTTGGTCCCACCCATTTGGTAGGGAACGTATGACTGCTTGGATTTGTTGCTCATCTGTGAGCACATGACCTGCATCCTTTAACTCAGAGATTAGATTCTCCATATGTCGCAGATGTTTCCCCATGGAATGATCTGGAAGTTTCTTATATGAATCGAACCTTATAGTTAAGGCGCGAAGTTTGGACACCGATGTGCCACCGAACTTCTCCTCTAGCGTGGACCATATGTCCATGGCTAGGTCATGTTCTCGGAAGATGTGCATTATGTCATCAGCCATACTGGACAATAACGTAATGCGGGCTATCTTGTTCTTCCGAGACCAAGCATCAAAAGCTTCCTTGTCTCGTCTGTGTTGGGCCGTAGTGCCCAACTCGGGTTCAATCATGACGTTCTTTAGAGTCTCGAGCACTTCTTGCTCCTCCAGAACGTATTGTATCTTATAGACCAAAGTTTGTAATTATCGCCGTTGAGTTTTTCACCTCTGTTTAACTCAGCGACGATATTCTTTGAAGCGGAAGACATTTTACTTTTAAAATGCTGCAAAAGACACAAAAACCGAAGGTTTGATCAAAAACATTGCATTGAAAATTCTTAAAATAAATACAATTCTCTCTTGAAATGAGAATAGAATATCCCATTTGGATAGTTCTAATTTCAACTCCCACTTGGAATGATATTTACAATTTGATAAGTTACTTTCGAAAAATATTGAAAATGTTACACTAGAATCGGAAAGGTCACTACGTTTCCAATCACCATCTAGAGTAACTTTCAATATTTCCCCATCACTTTATCAAATGTTAGTACTCTTATAGTACTTCACAGCGGAAAAGCGTTTTTTAAAAACGTATTTTTCAAAACGTATGAAAACGTATTTTTCAAAATTGTATATTTCGACTTAGTACCCTTATGATACTAGTGAAATATTCGGCAATCCCTGGTCATTTGCCGGGGTAGAGCCGTAGCCGTGCCAAGGCCGGATCCCCCTTGTGGGGATTTCTCTGCAAGCCACCGTCGCCGGTTCCCGTATGGATCCAAGCGTTCCCTCCTTCAGGGGAATTTGCCGCAGAGAATTGCCGTCGGACCCGTAGGGGTTGTCCATGCAAGCCACTGCCATGCATGCCCCCCCCTTCGGTCACGTAAGCCACATCCCCAAAAATTTAGACAACCAAGGCTCAGCAATGGCCCCATTCCCTCGGTCAAGGGCCTCTGCCCTGACCGGGGCCGGCCAACGCCGGCCAAGGGCATAAGACTGGCCGGCCAGGGCCTCTGCCCTAGCCGGCCAGGGGCACTGGCCCCTCGGCCAGGGCCTCTGCCCTGGCCGAGGGCCGACGGCCAGGGCCTCTGCCCTGGCCGAGGGCCGGCCAGGGTCGGCCCTGGCTCCTGCCAGGGCCGGCCAGGCCCTGGCAGAGGCCAGGGCACCGGCCCTGGCCACTGGCCGAGGCCGGCCAGGGCCTCCTGGCCCTGGCCGCGGCCGGGGCCGGCCGGCCATGGCCATGGCCGGCCATGGTCCGGCCATGGCCTATTGGCCTCGGCCGGCCATGGCCCTTTGGCCATGGCCGGTCTCCCCCCTTGCATGGGGTGGTCGCATGCACTCCTCCCCCTCGACGGGGTGGTCGTGGTTGTTTTCGTGGTTATTGGCCGTAGCCAACCCCCTCCGCATGGGGAGGGGGGATGCACTGCCTCCATTGCCCATATGGCTATAGATTTCATGCACCAAAATTCATCTTCCCCGATGGGAATAACCACCATCTTCTTCTCCGGTGAAGCACCCGTTCGCCGAGAAAGTAGTTATCCTCCAATGGCCGTGTGCCAAAAAAATAACTTACTTCAAAAAGTTCATAAACTACGCGCTCCACATGAAGAGAGTGCCCATTCCCTATGAATGGAGACTCAGCATCCATGAAGATAGCTAGTTTGACGATATGAACGGTCGGTTCTTCCCGTCACGGAGAGTTCCTGCCATATCCGTAATGGTAGGAGACCCTAACGTGAAAAGAACAACCGCTGCGTTCTCTCCGTCACAAAGTGTTCCTACCATATCCATAATGGTAGGATACCCATTCGTGAAAACAACAACGACTCGTTCATAGTTTCGACGGGGCGACGGTCTGACCGGAGCGAATCCGTATGGCTCCGATACCAATGTTGGATCCTGTCAAAACAGCATTGTTAGGATTGAAATAAAGTAGAGACTTTTGTTTGCGTATGCAGCACTGTAGTCTCTGAACTTTGCCCTCGGATTCGTCACAACGGTCGATACTTCGTCACGGAGGATCGAAGCAGAGTTTCACCGCCTAAATCTCTAACTAGAAGAGGATTTTAATGGAAGGGAGAATAAGAACATAAGGATGCCTTATGCAAACTTATGGCATGGAAAGTGTGGCATGAATGTCTTACCCTTGGGTCCTATTTATAGGCTTTAGGGGTGGTTATTGTAGGAAATAACCAATTATAAGCTTATTAGCCTATATTAGCACATTCATTTATCCTCTTCTTCATTCACTTATCAAGTGCCTTTATGCACTTATAAAGTGACTTTTTCCACTTATTGAGTGGCTTTTTCCACTTATCGAGTGGTCCTTTTCACACGAGAAAAGGTTCCCTTCGTGCACGCTTTCGTGCACGCGACATCTGAGGTCCGTATACCCTCATACATCCCCTCATGGGTGTATTCATGTCATCCATATACAACATTATAGTGGTGATATGGGGATGTATACTCATCATGGTACAATCTATAAGATGTGCTCTAAACACTTTCCCCGTTAGGGGTTCTCGGAAACTGTTTATATGAGGAGATCGGGCTCATACAAATAGGTTCTAAGGAGGCGTTTTGATAGTTTGCATTGTAATTGCATGTTCCCATGTAGTCACCTACTACTGGATTTTTAATGGATTAGTAATCCTATTTAAATCATTTTAATGATTTATTTACATTACCCATTTTTACGTGTTAACACAAACTTCAGGGTGTTCGATATTATTCCGGTTGTAAATATTATTTGATTTCCCAGTGTTATCCGCCATTTATTAACATGTCCTATATGCTTGTTAAAATCTGGACTGCGGTTGGATAATAGGTTTGATAATGAACATTTTAGAGGATATATGGATGAGTACTCTAAAGTACATCATCAGCCTTATGTAGAGAGTGGATAAGTCCAATTTTATCCCTCAAATACTCTCAAGTGACCTAAAGGTCTTATTATGTTAATGATGATAGAAAATATATCATCTTAAATTCTTTTGAGGAAGTGAAGAGATTCAATGTCCACGTGAATGGAGATGATCTCGTAATCATTTTTCCCTTTTGAATGGGACAATGAAAGTTTCACCCTTTTTGAAGAATCTTCTGGTTCGTCAGATTTACAGGATTGGCTAATGATGTCTTGTATCATCAATTCAGGGTGATATCGTCTCAAAGTTGGTCGATTGTGGACACTTCTGGTGTTCCAAATTAATCCCTCTTTTCGAATTTATGTGGAACTTTTGAAAGTCCATTAAAATGCTCAATTTAATTTTGTCTGGTAATAGGTGAACTGTGTTCTGATTGTGAACGATTACATCTTCACATTGACTATTATACCGATCATAGTGGGATAAAGCTTCATGATTTATTGATTTCTTGAGTCATTAGGGATTTCGTTTTGATGAATATCCTTTGAAACTTTATAAGTTTCAGAGAGTACATGGTATCCTCATTTTATGTTATAGGAGTATTCCGGAGAACAAATCATTCGTAGTAAAATAAAATGCATAAAAAGCATGAAATTCATCAATAAGAAATATTGTGATAATGCATTTAAGCACATATATACTGCAAGAGAATACTACTAATAATTAGTTATGGCAACAAGTTTTATAGTTTGATGTGTGCTCTTGAAAGCATACTTCTACAATTATGCTCATTAAGACTTATGTTATGACAATAGATTAAATTTATTTTCAAAGTTTATTTGTCCTCGAGGAGTAGCTAAATATACATAATGGCAATTTGACTTTCATCGTTTAGACTAGATATGTATATATTTTTATATGGCATAAGTTAATGCCCATTCATGTTGCAAAAGCATTATGGGTCTTATCAGAACTTTTGGTCTGATATTGGTTTGACATTGCTTACTCCATGTCGAGGTATATCATGTCTTCCCTTTCTCATTTTATTCAAGACTTTCCCGGTTTTCAGTCTTCCTTATTGTTATTTTATAAGGAAGAATGAATATTAGTCTTACGAAGTAGACATATACAAGGAAAATGAGTTAGTTTCTATATTTCCACTTTTCTAATTTATGAGAGACTGTTAAAAGTCTATTTGAAAACTCAAGTATAGTCTTCATGCCATTTTTATTGAGTCATTCAAGTATTATGTGGATAGAGAATCATGCTCAAGGGGAAACAAATACGTGGTTACGAAATTTATAATTTTTCACTTATCTATTAAGCCACGACTTCGGGCGTATGCTTAAAATTAAGGCTAGATTCAAGAATCATACCTTGTAAAGTTAGATTACTCTAAAAGAGTTTAGCGGTGTAATAACAACTGCTGGTGTCAATATTAGTTTATATAAACCATAGATCTGTGAGATCTAATTACCGCAAACAGTGTATCTCTAAAAAGATCGCATAAATGGTTTTCGCATAATCCATCGTATTAGGTAATTTTTATTTTATTTTAGAAAAAGGGTGTTGGCTTTTGATTTGATTTGAACTTCAGGTTCAATTTGTCAAAGTGGGTATGATGTTAAACTTTTTGAAATTATGATTGGTTCGTTGTCATAAAATATTGTCATATCATGAGCATGAGCATAAGCATGGGATGAGCATATAAGTGTGCATTATGTAATAATTAATGATTTATCATGCGCATAATATTATGCATGTAAGCTAAAAAGGTATGCTCAATAAAATAGTTGAAAGAAACTAAATTATCCATGCAAACAATATCAAGCATGTGAGCTAAAAATGTGTGCTCAGTTAACATGAATTAAACATATATGATGTATACACATGTTATTTATATGCTGCAGGCATTCAAATAATTTCATCCAGACATATAGTTATGCTACATGCATTAAGAATATATCATGGAGATTTTAGCATGCTAAATAAAATGTGCATTACAGAGCATTAATGCACGACATATAATTTTAGCAGGCATATAATTTTCTACATGTGCATGTAATATGTTAAAGCGTAAATTCATGCTACGGGCAATGAAAATATGCAACATCACAGGCATGTAATATGTTTAAGCGCAATTTCATGCAACGGGCAATTAAAATATGCACCATCACATTTTTAATGGAATAAAATATTTTTATTTAATAATTAATTGGCCCATGTGGAAACGTCATTTCCCGTTAGGTTAGTTGACTAACGACAGAGCGGTCTTAGCATCCTCATAATTATTAAACATAAAAAATAATCAAATAATCCAAAAAAATGCGATTAATGATGATTTACACATATGATGAATCAGAATTATTTAGGATACAATTTTTACTAAGAAATCCTAATTAATTTCTGAAAATAGCCTTCGTTAAAGAAAATTTTGGAAAACCCCTAGTTATGGTATTGTTGCGACGAGGCACATACGGGAAGCGTGTGTGCGCATGCGTCAGGCGCACGGGGCGGGGCGCACGTCAGGCGCGCGACGGCATAGTGCGTGCACGCGCGAGGTAGGCATGCGATGGCAGGGCACGCACGCGCTCGACAGGCGCACGACATTGGGCCGCACGTCAGATGCAGCTGTGGGCGGTGGGCCGCACGTCAGATGCAGCTGTGGGCGGTGGGCCGCACGTCAGGAGCGGCGACGGGTCGCGTTTTGCACGGTGACGGGCAGCGCTTCTTACGACGCACGCATGTCGGGCGCACGCGGGGGGTGATAGTCCTCTGGATTCATGGAATTCGAAGGAAAGTTTTGACTTTTGACGGGCAGCGCTTCCAAGCGTCTCGTCCAAGCGTCTCGTCCGTGGAAGTCCGTCTGAAATATCGCCACGGCGACGGTGTCAGGTCTCCATTTCATCAAATCATATTATGGTTTGTTTCTAGGTTATCGGGACTATCCTATTCGTCAAAAGTCACATTTTGGTGTTTCATCAGCCTAGATCGACCACTACCCTATGTGCACAGAAAAATTGTCCGATCGTCGATCTTTCCTACGGTGGGCAACATTTTACAGATGCTGAAAGTAAATTTAATTCAAGTTGACCAATTTTAGTTTAGGTTTTGATGAGCTACGGTGTGGGTTTTACTACTCGTTAGGAAAACTAACCTCGTGATGTCGTCCAACAAGCGGAAGTCGGGTCTGAACGGCGAAACGTCGGCGTCGTCTGGAACTCCTCGGCCGCGGGTGGCGCAGCGAGACACTTCCGGACAGCGAGGCGGTAAATACTTGTCTGGAACGGAGTGGTTCAGGGTGTTCCGGTGGTAGCAACGGGGCACAATTTATCTGCGTCGATGGAATTTAACATCCAGCCAATGAATTATTAACCAACTATTTATATATATGTATAAATATTCACATGCTAACCTTATAACAACTAGCATGTTCCGCCACTAACACTAAAAACATATACACAGTACCATGGCATGCTAGCATGTAAGTTAGGTTACTAACAATGATAGTAATAATAATAACCTCGTACTGCCCATGTTAGGTTAACACTGCCTGTATTAACTGATACATATGTATATGTTATATGGGCACATGCATTGGGGTATGTATACCAACATCAAATATTATCACATACTAACAAATTACATGCACTATTCATTTATTTACCTAGGTGCATGCACAACTTACATACTGTGTATATATATGTATAGGGCTAGTTTACAGCATATAAAACATACGACTATGTATTATGATAGCATTTACTAACATACTGCATGTTCACAAGTGCAACTAATAACCCACTGATCTTATATATTCATATAAGTGGCTCACCGTTGATGACGCGGCAGAGAAGGGTACGATGGTGCTCGAGCGATGGAGGCGTTGTCGATGCAGGCGAGCGTGGCGAGGCAATGCACGGTTGCCGAGACTGCTGACTCGGAGTGGCGGCGTTATGAGCGACGTCGGAGATCGGAGATGGTGGCAGCAGCGGCGTAAGAGGGAGGCACCGGCGCTGCGTGTGCTGGGCTGTCGAAGTCGCCGTGGAGTTGGGCGCATGGAGAGGGAGGGCCCGTGGAGGAGGACAGTGGCGTGGTGGAGACGGGATCAGCGAGACGTGGTGTGGACACGAGGAGTCGTCGGAGGGCGCTGCGAGGCGAGGTTGGTGCGACGAAGTCGGAGAGGCGCGGAGAAGCGGATCGCGGGCGTGGCGGTGGGCGATGGCATCGGAGGTGGTCGCTAGGCGGTCATGGCAGATGGAGGCGGTCGGATGCCGACGTGAGGGCTGTTCTGACGGCGAGGGAGGACAGAGGAAACAGGGGCGAGGAGGGCCGACGCTCGGACTAGGGAGGCTCGGCTTCTCGCGTGCAGTTGTTGGTGAAGGCGACGACGTGAGCGATGACGGCGAGGCGTTTGGACGTCGGTGAGCTCTTGCGTAGGTGCGAACGGTGGCGAGTGATCGGGAGCGAGGCGCTGCAGCGACGGAGCGTGGTAAGGCGGTGGTGTGCTGTCTGAGGGTTCGGCGGGCAGCTGCTAGTGGGGAGGCTGGAGTAGAGATGGCCGGCCTGGGCGACGGCGTACGCTCACTGACGGAGAGAGGGCAGAGTGAAGGGCTCGTCGATGTCGCCGGCGTGTTGAAGGGAGAAGAGCAGGGCGAGATTGCGTGCGAGCCTATGGAAGGCGCTCTCGGGGTTTTAGCCTGGAGTTGTTTTCGGTTCTATTGTTTAGGAATGAAAATGATAGCTGACAACCTAAAGAACCCTAGCCTAAGCTATGTAATAGAATAGGATGGGAGGTATTCACCTGGGGAAGAGAAATTTTGGGGAGGGGGAGAGAGAACGTGGGGAAAAATCAAATGGGTGACGTGTGAGAGAGGATTGCGGAATATAGGGGAGTTAGGGGTTGAAAAAGTCTTAATAGGTTTTTTTTATAGATATATCCGGTTTCTAACTGATAATATAGCTATCATTTAGTTCATTTAGTTAGGATATTATAAAGGTTTTGATTTAATTTTGATTCCCTCTTGAAACAGACCTACAATAATTAGTTTTAGGATTTGTTATTATGATAGGATCTAATTAATAGGTTAAGATAGAAATTATAATGAGTTTGCTTTTTAAAAAAACGTACATGCCTAATTAAGAATAATTTTTTTTATATTTAAAAAAAATATTTTACAAAATGCATGATTAGAGCTGATTGGGCCCTCGATGTCGAAAAATTAAAAGGGAAGTACCGAGGTGATCGCGCCTCCGATAAGATCGTGGATACGGGATTCGGTCGCGCGTTCGAGCTACGGAAAGCAATAATAAAAATCAATTACTGAAAACGCACACGAAACACAGCTACACGCTAAAAATACATACGGTCGGAAAGTGACCGTTACAATACCCATTAGGCCCATTAGGCCCAACTCATAACAAAGAAATCTTCGCTGACTAAAAGGAACGAGAATCCAATATCAACATTTCAAACCAAAATGAGAAAACGTCTCACATCACATCATATATATAATATAGCATACAAAGAGAGACAACTTCATAATGTTATCACAATTAACATACAAAAATGAGACAAAGTGTGAAGCAGCATATGAAGTAAAAGCATTTTCATATATATCATCCAAAATTACAAGGAGTACAAAAATAAATGACAACTCCATGTACATCTAAACAAAATGATCGACATACAAACATCATCCATCAGAACTCAAAACACAACAAACTACAAACTGACACTCAAACCAACACACACACAAAAATTTGATGGTGAGTCGTGGGAGAGCAACATTAGTCAATATGAATGATAGATGAGTCTAAAGGGCGGCCAGAACGTCAGAACATCAATCTGGACAAGCAACGAGTAGGACATGCATGATCCTTCCTCTTTGATAACAGAGAATCGACTGTAACTTACACAACAGTCGTCTGACGTAGAATCAAAAATGATGATAAAACAGAGACATCTCAAGATTTGGACAGGCGCCTGATGACCAAATTGCAGTCGCCTGTAGCAGAGACAGTCGACTGGAAATTGTCCATCAGTTGCATCTGTGAAAAATTCAATCTACAGAAAAAATTAAGTGGGACAAGCGACTGTCGAAGGAATGACAGTCGCCTGTCCTGGTCCAAAAATGCACAATGATGTTAAAATCCAGAGGATTGAGATAATTCACCCTAGGACCTATGCTCTAACACAACTCAAATCAAGAAATCAATAACAAAACATTATAGATTAACATAGAAATCACGTAAATTAATCCAAACAATCGAAATCATCAAAATCTCGAATACATCTCTTAAAACAAATATATGTGAAACATATAGTTTCTCAATACAAGAGAAGTAAAATGATGATATGAGTTCAAGCATGATGTAACATGAAAGTATGAACTCCTACAATTCTGATTCACCCATAATCCCTAATTCTTCACGCAACCTCACAAATGAATCTTCTTTAAGATGTTTAGTGAAGATGTCGATGATTTGGTTTTGGGTTTTAATGTACTCTAAGATGATGTCCTTCTTAGCTACATGATCATTAATAAAATGGTGTCTCACATCTATATGTTTGGTATGTGAGTGATGTACTTGATTCTTGTAATGACAAATTGCACTTTGGTTATCAACCATGATAGGGCAAGTATCACAATTGACACCATAATCTTTAAGTGTGTGTCTCATCCAAAGAAATTGTGCACATGCAAGACCCGCGACGATATATTCCGCTTCAGTAGTGGACAATGATACCGAGTTCTGTTTCTTGAAAAACCAAGAAACTAGGGAATTTCCTAGAAAATGGCAAGTTCCACTACTACTCTACATATTAGATTTGCATCCGGCAAAGTCGGCATCACTATATGAGATTAACTCATATGTGCTAGACATAGGGTAAAGTAACCCATAATCTAGTGAATGATTGAGGTAACAAAAAATTCGTTTAACCTCAATCAAGTGTGACTATTTAGGTCTAGCTTGGTATCTATCACAAAGACAAATGGAGAACATAATATCGGGCCTACTAGCGGTTAAGTAAAGTAAGCTACCGATCATACCTCAATATAGACGAACGTTTACATCTTTCCTGTTATCATCCTTGTGTAGATGGGTTGTCGTACTCATGGGAGTCCTTTTGCTTAAAGACGATTTCATCCCGAATCGCTTGATAAGCTCCCTGTGTACTTTGTTTGATGTATGAAAGTTCAATCCTTCATTTGCCAAATTTGTAGTCCATGGAAGTAGTTGAGCTCACCCATATGGCTTATTTTGAATTCATCCTTCATAGACTTAGAAAATTCTTGGCAAAGATTAAAGTTAGTATAACCAAATATTATATCGTCTACATAAACTTGAATTAAAAGGATGTCATTTTTCATAATCTTTAATGAAAAGAGTTGAATCAACTTCACTCATTCTAAAACCTTAATCCAAAAGAAAGGTTTTCAGTCGATCATACCAAGTTCTAGGAGCTTGTCTCAACCCATATAACGCTTTCTTAAGTTTGAAAACATGGTTTGGAAATTTTTCATAAATGAAACCGGGTGGTTGAGAAACATAAACTTCTTCATTAACAATACTGTTTAAAAATGCACTTCTAACATCCATTTGAAATAACTTAAAAATTTTATGGGATGCAAAAGATAGAAGCAATCTAATAGCTTCTAATCTAGCTACAGTGGCAAATGATTCTTCGAAATCAATACCTTCTTCTTGCCGATAACCTTGAGCTACTAACCTTGCTTTATTCCTTGTGATGACCACGTTCTCAACGGTCTTGTCTTGAAAATCAACTTGGTCCCAATCACTTGGTGACCACTTGGAAGAGGAACGAGCTCCCAAACTTCATTTCTCTCAAATTGCATGAGCTCTTCTTCCATTACAACTATCCAAGAGCTATCTTCACACGCTTCTTGAATGTTCTTTGGCTCAATGGTAGATACAAATGCACAATGAGAGAATTCATCAATTCTAGACCTCATTTAAACACACATACCAATGTCTCCAATAATTTGGTCATGGGGGTGATTACGAACGGTTGGATAAGCTTTCGGAATTCCTGCATCACTTGGAACATCTTCAACAATTTCATTAGTATTGTTAGTCTCAATAATAGAATCATTAATTTTAACATTACTAATGGAATCATATAAAACATCTATAGTATCATCAATAATATGAGGGATATCAAAATCTTCATAAAATAATAAGTGCACTGATTCTTCGATCGTTGAAGATGTTTAGTTGTATATCCAGTAGGCTTTGCTATGTGTGGAATATCCAACAAAAATTCCTTCATCGGATCTTGACTCAAATTTATCTAAGTTAACAAAAGTGTTCTTTATAAAATATTTTGAACCAAAAACATGAAAATATTTAACTTGTGGCTTTTCATCATAAAATAACTCAAAATCAGTTTTGTTCGTTCGGGGTCTCATTAGATTCTATTAAGCACATAACATGTCGTGTGCACTGCCTCCGCAAAAATTGTAGTCCAAGATGACTATCATGGAGCATAGTACGGAGCATGGTATGGGCACACTATATTAGGGTCCTATTCTTTCTCTCTACAATACCATTTTGGGGTGGTGCGCGAGGAAAAGAAAAATTGTGAGTAATTCCGTTGTCTTCACAAAACTTGGTGAAAGATTAATTCTCAAATTCTCCTCTATGATCACTACGAATAGTGATAATGGTGGATCCCAAGAAATTGTGAATCTTCTTTACAAATATAGTAAACTCTTCAAACGCTTCATTCTTATTAGTTAAAAATGAAATCCAAATGAATCTAGAAAAGTCGTCAACGACAACTAATCCATAATGAGCATTACCTAAAGAGGCGATTCTAGTTGGCCCAAATAAATCTAGATGAAGTAATTCTAGTGGCCTATTAGAAGTTATGCCTTCTTTCGGTTTGAAAGATGATTTACTTAGTTTACCTCTTTAGCAAGAATCACAAAAGTTTTTCTTACTAAAAAACAATGTTCGGAAAACATTTTACTAGATCATACTTAGCTAACTTATATAAGTGCTTAAAATGAACGTGACCAAAACGGTGATACCATAATAGTTGATCATTTGTATTAGCAACTAAGCAATGTTCTATGGTTTTAGGCAAGCTTAAATAAAAAAAATTAAGCCTAATATTGGTAAATAGAATATGAGAATCAATATCTACAATTTTACACATACCCTCTCCAAAGTTAACCTTGTAACCCTTGTCACATAGTTGACTAAGTGAGATAATATTATGACATAAACCACTAACTAAATAGACATTTGTAATAAGTGGGTTGACCAACTTTTCCTACTCCAATAATGGTTCCGTTTTGATTACCTCCAAAAGTGACCGTTGCACTATCCTTGATGATAATCACTTCGGAGAGCAATATGGGATCTCTCGTCATGTGTTTAGAGCAACCACTATCGAGTATCCATCCTTTTCTTTTAGAGCCAATACGACTTTTATTGCTCTCTTTCTTTTTCTTGGGTACCTACATAATATACCATAAGCTCATGGTACCCAAGCCTTGTTGGGTCCAAGGGGATTAGCCCTTTGGAAGCCAAGTCCAAGTGGACGTTCGCTTTCCAACATAATTACCACTATTTATTATATCATTAAAATATGAGTTAATATAAGCATTCCTATCAATTATGCTAGTGTTCTTAGGACCCCAAATTGTGCTTGTTTTGGGCGTCCTTTTTCTAGTTGCATGCATATTTGATTGATTTCTATGTGGTGCATGCTTCCTAGGAGCATGAGTTCTAGCATATGAAGATGGAGGTGGATAAGCATTAGACATGTATTGGTTGTATGTAAACTTAGGAGCATGCATGTTATATGCAACATTTGGAACATGCATAACATGAGGTGGATGAGCATACATGGAAGAATGATGTGTATGAGCATATGAACGTGTAGGGGCACGTGCATGAGTATATCTCATGTGTGGGTTTACACGTGTTTGTGGTTGTGGGGCATAAAAAGAGTCATTAGAGTTCTCATGTGAAGTAGGAGATTTTCTACGTGAATGAGAGTTGGTGTAGACATAAACATGACCTCTCTTTTGGTTTCCACCCTTAGTGGGTTTCTTGCCAAAAGGAAGAGATTGTGAAGTGGTGGCCTTCTTGGTAGGTTTGCTACCAATAGTGTTTTTGACACCACTTGTGGATGCACCGGAGGAAGGCCTCACAAAATCCATAGTTACACCATTATAGGAGGTGCGAGATTTGGATGCATTTTGCATCCACATAACCAAATCTAACACGATGTGTGGCCGAAAATTGGTTTGCAAGCAATTCATCCAATTGCCCTTTTCCTTTGTTAAATCTCTTAACTTGGGAGGACATGAGCTCATATTTCTCCTTAAGAGAAGAAATATTGGTATCCAAGATGGACACACGTGTTTTGAGCTCATGCACTTGGGTTTTAAGAGAATCATTCTCAATACCCAATTGTGTGTTTTGTGAAGCTACATCAATACTATCCTTAGGATAAGTTTGATCTAGTTGAGATTTGAGAGACTTCACCTCATTTCTCAACATGTCATTTTGAGAAACCAAAGCGGCTTTCTCAAGTGTAAGTGTATCAACAATGATGTCATTGTTGATAATGCATGGCATGGATGACTTGCTAACATTTGATTTCTCTAAACTAGTATATCTAAGCATAAGAGATTGATAATTAGATTATAATTCTTCGTTAGCAATACGAAGTTCGTCCATGGTTACCTCGGGTTCATCGATGTCACTATCACTCTCATCGGAGAGTGGATCTTCTCGGGCCATGAAATACATATGAGCACTCTTACCCTTTTCATCCTCGGATTCACTTGAGGAATCTCTGCTTGAATCATCGAACGTCCCAACAATTCCTTTCTTCTTATCCTTCTTGTATTTGTCGGACTTGTGGTACTTTGGAGCTTTCCACTTTTCTTTGTTTCTAAGCATTGGGCAATCCTTCTTGATATGTCCTGGCTTGTTACACTTAAAACAAAGAGATGAAGTACTGTTAGTGGAATCAAATTTATTTTTGGAAGGAAATTTACCTTTGCGAAAGAAGCGTTGGAACTTCTTCGCCATTTGCGCCATTTCTTCCAAGTCCATTTCATTCTCTGATTCTTCACTATCAGAGGATGAAGAAGTAGACTTGAATGCTAATGCCTTCTTCTTGGCCTCTGTTGGGTTCATCATTGCTCTAATCTTCAATCGGTTCTCCCTTCTTACTTCGTAAGACATGAGAGTACCAATTAGATTCACCACGGTGTAGTTCTTCATGTCGTTGACCTCCTCAATGGCGATTGCTCTTCTTTTCCATTTCGAGGTCATTCCCATGATTATCTTCCTCACTTTTTCTTCTTGGTGTAGACTTGTCCAAGATCTTCAAGTTCATTGGTGATGTCGGTGAAACGACCGTACATCGTTGTAATGATCTCATTATCCTGCATATGAAACATACCGAATTTTTGTATTGCAACATATAATTTAGATAACTTTACCTTGTTCGTTCCCTAATTGGTAAAAACGAGATGGTTCCAAATTTTATATGCACTTTTACATGTGCATATCTTATTCAACTCATCCGAATCCAATACACAATGAAGAGCGTTCATTGTCTTGGCATTGTTCACTTCGACGGACTTCTCGGAGGGTGTCCATTTGTCAAAATCCTCTTCGGAGGGTTCAACGTATTCCTTGTAGAGGGTTCTCCAAAGATAAGCACTCATAAGAAACGTCTCCATCCGACATTTCCAATAGCCGAAATTTGTGCCATTGAAACGTGGAGGACGAACCATTGATTGTCCTTTGAAGACGGTAGACGCACCATCACGATCATGATTATTGTACGAAGTCGGTGGAGGAACGGTGTTATTGTTGGATGCCATAGCTATAAACCAATGCTCTGATACCAATTGTAAGGTCCTTGGCTATGAGGAAAACACTGGAAGGGGGTTGAATAGTATTTATACAATTTAAAACGATAGTTACACCAAATTAAATTCCTAACCAACAATTAATAAGGAAGGTAAATAAACCCTAAATTGAAATAATGCTAACACAAGGATGTTTCAAGGGTTCGGATTACCCAAGTCAACTCCCGACTAGTTTCCAGTAATCATACGTCTGTTCCACCCGGATACCACCGGATACTCAAGTTAGAACCCTAACTTGGGTTTTTCGTTAAACGCACATGTAGCAACCCTACAAGTGAAATCGAAATACACTTGATGTCCTTGACTCCAACAACTTGGGAGCAAGCAAACCACTCTCACAAACCGAGAGTTAATATAATAACAAAAGACATGAAATATTGAAAGAACAACACATACAATCACTTATGACTTGAAGTAGAACTTGAAGGAGCAAGTGTGTTGTGTGCAGAGGTCTCTTTTGAACGAGAGAAAAGCCCTTTCTCTTGTCACCACCAATTACCTAGAAGATATCTCTTGGATTCTAGGTTGGAGAGCAAGAGAGGAAAAGATTGGAATTCTAGGGCTTTTGGATTTGAGAGCTTGAGAAGCTTGAATATGAAAGCTTAGGGTTTTCAAGAGAAGATGAGTAACCCCTCAATGGAACACTAGAAGCCCTTATAGGTTCCCCAAAACCCCCAAACAGAATCCCCAAAAACCCCTTTGAAATCCGCGGAGAAAAAACCAACGGGTAGAATTTACACAGTCGACAGTCAACTATTGAACAAAATACAGTCGACTGCAACACTGTGTCAGAGGGTAGGTGAGAATTCAAATGGTAACTTACCACGTGGACAGTCGACTGATGAAGAGAAGACATGCGACTGTAAATCCTTCTACATGCAGCTGGCCGCAATATGAGTAAGCTGAGAAAATCTCAAAAAGTTTTAGGAAGACACAATAGGCGACTGATATAGAATACACAGGCGCATGTGCCATGGGTAGGCGACTGTGAAACCAACATCAGTTGACTGTCACAAAAACCTAAAACTTTCCAGAGAGCAGAGTCTGTAAAGAAATCAAAGACAGACGACTGTTGAAGCATTGACAATCGACTGTGCCTTTAGATAGGCGACTGTAAATACAACATCAGTCGACTGGCTCTAAAACGAGAAACATTCCAGAGAGCAGATTCTGCAGAGGAATCATGGACATGTGACTATTGAAGCATTGACATTCGACTGTCCCTTGGACAGGCAACTGTCAATACAACATCAGTCGACTGGCCAGATAAAAATGAAAGTGATCATTGGGCTGAAGATAGACAGGCGACTGATTAATAAATCACAGGCGATTGTAGCTTGAACAGGCGCCTGTATTTTGAACAGCATTCGCCTGAAGGAGTTAAAGCTTAATAGGCCCAAAAGTCAATTGATTAAGCATGTGCATAACAGCAACTGTAGAACAAATCACAGTCGACTATTTTGAGACAGGTGATGCACCTGGAACATACACCTAAATTCCGCCTGTCGGTGTCAAGGTCACCAGGCGTAGTATGGCATCTAGGTGTCTATCCCGGGCTCTATCCGCAAGCGGACGGTGTCAAATTATAGTATAAAAGATGTCAGATCCTACAGGGACGGTGACAGTGTATTTGGGTTCTCAGATTATTTCTATATCTCGAAGTGTGATAGCTATCGGGTTGAGAGAATTGGTTGTGGTATTGTTGTTGATTCAATAATAAAGGTAACTACGGTATTAGGGATCACCGCTGGGACCGTCGGGGATCGATGTTGGAATAGGATCCTTACGATGTATTGGGGTTAGAGGATTAATCTCTCAATTCGTACCACTCTCATGGGTTAGAATTCCGAGGTATTTCGATGGCTCTTGTTGACTCAATGGAGGTAGCCGTCAATGTAGCGATATAGTTTGTCGGTGGATCCCCTCAAGGCACGAGCCGGGCATGGTCACGAGCCTTGGTTGGATCCACCGATTTCCATATTCGAATCCTAAGGGTACCCCTTAAGCACATCAATTCCACAGACCGTGGGCATGATCTCAGTACAGGTTATCCTTGGGATTTGGTAGGATCGACCGAAATACTCCCATTTCATTCCCAATTCAACCTAAAGATCCAGATCTACATCTCCCCCTAGGGTCTTAAAGCTAACCCATTAACCCTAGAAGAGACTACTCACTCATGACGATATTGACGAATAAAAATACAATTATTAGGGGAGAAAACATCATAGCAAATTGATAGAATGAAGATTGAGAAACTTACATACCAAAGATGAAGAAAAGCAATAACTGAGAACAATCCAAAGAAAGCTCAAAAATTCTAAAACACAAATCGCAATAGAACTCCAAAGATAATCCGATAATCTCCAAGTAATTAGGTTTTCATCTAACAATTTTTCCTGATCTCCTCTTCTCTCCCAAAAATAATTCCCCAAATTAACAAATGAATCGACTCCCCCAAAATGCAGCTGCTAGATCCTCGCTTCACTCCATAATCACGCAACAGACGGCCACAAAAAGTTTCCAAATTTAGCATTCAGCATCGTCGACCGAGTCAGTGACTCGGTCGAGCAGGATGTTGCTCGGGCCGAGCAGATGTACTGCTCGACCGAGCACGACAGTAAATCGCGCTCCTCCAAAATATGCCACTCTGTCTGCTCGGCCCGAGTCGGCTCTGCTCAGTCAAGCAGCTAGCTGACTCGGTCGCCAAAAAATGTGCTCGGGCCGAGTCGGTTATAGCTTGAGCTTCGAAGGATTGGAGCTGCTCGACCGAGCACCATGTGTGCTCGGTCCGAGCATCCTGCGTATCTGTTCTTCTTCTTTAACTTGTCTCTGCTCGACCGAGCAGTGCTCTGCTCGGTCGAGTCGCCTGGGAAATCTTGAGTTGCCAATTGCAGCTTCTCCTCCTCTCCTCTTGCTCTCTCCTCCACTCCTCCCATGGCTCTCAAAACTCGGCAAACTCATGTAGAGCATTGCCAACGGGCTCATGGGCGTGCCAGATGTGTCCATATCCAAATTGGGTCCCAAATCGCTCCAAAATCCTTGAAAATCCATAAAACACTACGAAACTCGAATATAACGTTAGAATTGCAATATCGTAGGAAAAAACGGGATTTGGATGTGAAAATGATATGAAATGCAATGTCATGATGTTATGAAAGGATGTAAAATATGGACACATCAAAATCTCCCAAGCTTACCTCTTACTCGTCCTCGAGGAAGACGAATACTAAGTACACCGGGAGGTAAACAAAAGAAAATAAAAATAAGAATAAAAGAAGAGTAGAGTTGGATGGAGGATGCTAAGGTTATTCAATCAGATCTCAAGCCTGAGCAGTATATCACGATGCTCCAAATAGTAGAAATACATGCAAATGGTATTTTCAAGTTTTACAGATCATATGTCTAGCATGCAATATAGAAAAAAGATAGGGATCTACTTAAATGATGCCATCAACTCATATCAATCTCATGTAGTTCATAGAGTCTAGTATAAAAAGAATTGGCAATGTACTTTTCAATCAATAGATACACATGGAGCAAATAGAAATCACAACAACATGCAATAGAGAATGGAAAGAATCATGCTTTTCAAATATCAACTTTGAATCACGAAAAATCTCCAAAAACTAAAGTATTTCGTAAAGTGCAAGCATTATCAAATCTCCTCGGTGTGCACCGTCTCCACTCTAATGGTATACTCACTCATATGATCAATTGGTTCACCCCCCAAGCTTAGCTCGAGGCATCGCATCTTAGAAATATGATACTTTTCCCAGATAGCTTCTAATAAAAGGATACAAAATGAATTTATCTCTTTCTTTTCTTTCTTTTTCTTTTCTTTTTCACTTTTTCACATTTTTTTCTTTTCATTTTATTTAGAAACTATATATATCTTTTTGGGTTTGGAAAGTGAGATGCTAAGGATAGCTGTAGGGGTGAAACCAACTGATATGTAGAGAATTATAAAGGTATGTGAAGAAGGAAAATAATGAATCACTCGGTTCACTCATAAGAGGTGCACAATGATTCAAAATGATAATACTCTAACTAAACTCATAGCTAGCATGGATATTTTCATTCATCTAGGTAGATACTGAAGAGCATGCAGTAATAAGCACAATAACATCAAGCATGCAAACAGAAGTGAATAAGATAGAAAACAAATGCTCCAAGTGCTCTAATGATGTATGAACCTAGGTGCATTACCCAACTAAGCATATACTAGATACTATTTCATGCATTTGATTTTCAATTCATGTCAGGCATCAATTCAGGTAGATCAGCAAAAGAATATGCACGCATATAGAAAGTAAAACTGAAACTACTCTAAATAGCATGTCAGCGAGTAATAAGCACCGTGAGTAACTACTAGGGCTACGAGAAGTATCATCATACAGAACATTCTTAGCATAAAAAAGAAAAAAGGGTAGAGAAAATAGGAAAATGAGAAGAGTGATGCATGCATGGCAAAAAGAAGAAGACGTGCTGCAAAATTAGAAAAAAGGTAAAGAAGTGGAAAAGTGGTGTAAAAGTGAACTAAAAGCCGAAAAAAGGGGGAAAGTATAAAAGAAAAATGAAAAATAAAGCGGTAGCATTCATTCCCCAAGCTAAACCCAGCAGTGTCCTCACTGTTGAGAAAACGCTAGTAGGCGAGAGATGATGCTAAATAGGGTGGGTGGGTGGGGCAATATAAAATAAAAACTGTGCAAAAGAAGTAGAAACATGATATGATGCAAAGATGAAGAAAAATGATGCATATGTAAGTAATGATGGATGGAGGATCCTCCCCCAAGCTATATAAGATTAGGGCCCCGAAGAGCCAGATGGGCACGATAAGATATGAGGGAGGAAAAATTGGGTATGGGACAGCATCAAGCAGAGGCACCACCCTCTGGGGGTGGTGGTGGGTCCTAATGACCTGGATCAGGAGATGTCGGTGGTTCTTGTGGATCAGTTCGCCAATGCCTAACTAGGTTGCGGAGGCACGGGAGGTCCTGCTCAACGAAATGTCTAGTAATGCCGCCTCCCTGACCTATGAGTAGGAGTATGGAAATGAACTGGTCTCCCTGGTCAGCGTCACGGAAGGTGACGTCATATGATGTGTCGCCGGTATGAAGATGCTCAGGTGGGGGTGGGGCGTTGTTTTGGAGGGGTGGAGTGGCAGATGATTCATCAACAATATTGTCCTGTGAGGGTGAGCGTGTATGACGCATGCGTCTAGTAGGCCTAGGATTGCGTGCACCTGTGTCGGCATTTGTGGCTCTTATACGGCGTGGCGACATCTTGCAAGAATTGTAAGTGCGTGTGGTAGCACGTAAATCGTATAGGTTAAGAATGTACCGACAAGTGTTATCTGTGGCAAATCAGGAGTATCCCCTAAGCTAATCCCAGACGTGTCTTCTGACGTAGGCAAAACGCACCTGAAATGGAAACAAGAAAAACGTCAGTATATGAAACATAAAAATAGGGGAAATGCTGAATTGGGGTTGCTCGACCGAGCAGCTTTACTGCTCGGTCGAGTAGTGATGTTCGTTGTGAAATTTTGACCGAGCGAAAACTGTGATCGGTCGAGCACCATGGGTGGTCGATCGTGCAGCTGGGATTATGCCCTAAGGCAGTGGGGAAGGGGGAGGTTGGGATGAGCGAGTAGAGGGGGGTAGGCAGAGGAGTAGGGGGTCTCGGTGGGGGGATTTTAGGTTGGAGGCGCCGCTGGTGGGACTGGCAACGTTGGCGGTGGCTGGCGGCGATCAGAAAGGGGGAAGGAGAATTAGGAAGCAGAGAGAAGGGGGAAAGAGAGAGTAAGCGAGAGAGAGAGAGAGAGAGAGAGAGAGAGAGAGAGAGAGAGAGACGGGGAGAGGGAGATAGAGGGAGAGAGAGAGAGATAGAGAGAGAGAGATAGATAGAGAAAGAGAGAGATAGATAGAGAATGACCGGAGAGGGAGAGATCGGGCGGCGCGTACGACGGCGCGGGTGATGGAAGGCGACGATGGGGGAGATCGAGTAGGGCCTGGGGGGTCTGCTCGGGCGATAGATTTGAGAGCTTAGGGTAATAATGAGCTTAGGGAGTTAAAACAAAAACAATTTGGGTTAATAACGCAATTCGTTTGGAGGTGGGGCCCAGAGAATTGGATAGATTGACTCGATCGATCAGCGAAGATGCTTGGTCGAGTGGGACAACGAAAGAAAAAATAAAGTTTCATGAAACTCCATCTTATGCTCGATCGAGCAAGAGCTGCTCGGTCGAGTAGATCGTTACTCAGACCGAGTATACTCTGCTCAGGCCGCCCAGATAGAACATCATTTTCTCCAAGTCTTTATGAGACTGTCCTACTCGACCGAGCAGTCGGCTGCTCGGTCGAGTCGCTATATGCTCGGACCGATCAGTTGACTCTCGGGCTGTGTAGACAGAGTGATGTTTTTGCCCTTTCTCCTCGTGCATGTGCTGCTCGATCGAGCAGTGTGGTTGCTCGACCAAGCAACCTGTATCTTCTTTTTAACTCCTTTTCTTTGATCTGCTCTTCAAAATTGTTGCTCTCCTCCAGCTTTCTTCCGTTCAAAACATCGATTTGCACGTCCCTTCATGTTCAACCTATAAAAAGGAAGAACCGATCAAATTTTTATGGTTTTGTGTTTTAAAAAGAAATAAACAACGTTTTTATTTGATTTTTTGAAATAAATAAAGTGAAGATAAGAAATTTAAAAAAAATCCAAGATCTAAGAGATTGGGTTGCCTCTCAATAAGCGCTTGTTTTGAGTCATGAGCTCGACTCTCTTTGGTTCATCAATAGTCATTTGGTGTGCATGGAATTCACGCATCGTTCTTACCAATGGTGAAATCTGGCGGTATTTGGTATCTGTCTACTTCAAGCTTCTCCCTTGCATAGCCTATAGCCTCCGGTTCTTCACGGTCTGGAGAATGATTCAAAAGCTCTTCATCCAACACTCGGATATAGGTGGCGACCGCTTTGTGGTAGGTTAGGTCGCCGTCATCGTCAACTCCTGTTCTTATCGGGTCCTTCATGACCCCCTCAGAAGCAAAATCTCCTAAAGCTTCATCTTCCAGGAGCTCCAAGTAGCTAGCTCCTTCTTCATAAACATGCTCCCGTATTGGCTTCTGTAGCTTGAATTCAGCTTCAATGTTGCCCACGTTCAACGAGAGAGTCCCTTCTCGGACATCAATCAAGACGCCAGCCGTCGCCATGAAGGGGCGGCCAAGTATAAGCTGGGAGCTACATCCCTCGGGCATGTTCATAATGATGAAGTCAACAGGAACACACAACCCAGGAGGCATCTGGAGAATAATATCCCTTGCTATGCCCACCGGGTATGTGATTGAATGGTTCGCAAGTTGTATGGACATTTTCTTCGGCTCCAATTCGCTTCCGGTATGCAATCTCTTAAATATAGAAAGCGGCATCAAACTGATGCTCGCCCCTAGATCAATCAAAGCTCGGCTGATGGGCATCCCTCCGATGGAGCATGGAACGGTGAAGCTTCACGGATCCGGTAGCTTTCGGGGAAGATGATTCTTTATAATGGAGGTAGAGTCCTCCATGAGCATTATCTCGTCGTGCTTCCTCTTCCCCGTGATCAGGTCCTTCAAGAACTTGGCATAGATGGGGATCTCCGTGATAGCATCCATGAATGGAATGTTTAGCTGGATTCCCTTTAGCAACTCCGTGAATTTGGAGTATTTCTTCTCCATCGTAGCCAAAGCCAACCTCTGTGGATATGGCAGGGTAGGTCGGCTTACATTGTTCCTTGCGGCATCATCAGTAGATGGCATTTTTGTAGGTGTGATGGATGGTGGATCTGCCTTCTGCTCATTCCTTGTAGGCTCTTTAGTGGCCTTTTCTTTATTACCGTCAATAATGGCCTCTTCAGTAATGATTCTCTCCTTGTTCACAACCGGGATCATAATGGGGTCGGTCGCCCATCCTCTACGTGTGGTGATAGAACCCACAGCATTCACTTGGGCCCTCAGATTTGGCTCTGGTTGCAAAGGCAACCTCCCTTGGTTCTTCAAAAGCTGGGACATCTGGCCCCTCAGTTCATCGAGCAAAGTATTTATACTCTTGAACTGGGTGGAAGTGTCATGGTTGAATCGAGCTTGACCACTCATAAATGTTTCCAATGTTGCCTCCAGATTGGATCGAGGCGGATTCGGTGCATAGCCCTGCTGAGATGGGCGATTGAACTGATAACCCGGCGGTCGATAAGGCCCAGCTAGCCTAAATCCACTCTGCTACTGATTCTATGGCTGCACTTGTTGTCGCTAAGGATGGGGTGGCGGTCTCTGAAATTGTGGAGGTTGCAGCCCTCCACTTAGGTTTCTGTAAGAAAACCCCGGATGATTCCGAGTAGCTGGGTGTTTCCATTGATTCTGTCCCTCTCCTTGGACGTACTGCACAGACTCAGATAATTCAGCACCATCATAATGTGCCTCACTAGGAATGTAACCCTGCTCTACATAATCCTCTGCAGGATAATAAGCAGAGGTGCTGGTGGTCACCGGGATGGAGTCCAAGCGCTGTTCAATTCTGGCCACCTGTTTGCACAAATTCTTGGTATGAAAATCAAGATGGCTGGCATCTTTGACCTCGGGGGTCCGGGTCACGATGGTCCGTTCTTCCCTCCACTGTTGATTATTAGCCGCCATGTGCTCCAGTAGGTCTATGGCTTCTTCAGGAGATTTGTCAAGTAAGGCACCTTGTGCAGCAGCATCAATTATCATTTTGTTGCTGGAATGCAGCCTATTATAAAAACTCTGCACCAAGTCCCAAAGCGGTATCCCGTGATGAGGGCATTGATGTTGGAGGTCCTTGAATCTCTCCCAGGCCTCCTAAAGGGATTCTTGCGGGAGTTGTTTGAAGTTTGAAATTGCCCCGGGATCTGCACCGTTTTTGAGGGTGGATAGAACTTATCCACAAAGGCGAGTGCCAGCTTCTCCCATGTGGTAAAATGGTTGGGTGGATGGGCCCATAGCCAGTATGATGCTTTATCTCTCAGGGTGAATGGGAAAAGCCGCAGCTTGACAGCATCATCACTCACAACCTTAGCCTTGAAAGTGTCACACTTTGCCAGGAATGTATCGATGTGGCGATTGGAGTTCTCGTGAGGATGCCCATGGAAGGGATCCAGCTGCATTAAATTTATGAGTCCCATCTTCAGCTCGAAGCTCGCCGCCGCCAGTTGCGGTCTCAGGATAGAAGAATTGTTTCCAAATGTAGGCTTCATATGCTCCCTGATGGACCCGATGCGAGGAGGAGGAGTAGTATTGTCTACCATCTAGGTAGAGGAAGATTGATTTATGTTTGAGGCCCTCAGAGCCCTTGCCGCTTTCTCGATCTCGGCGTCGAACAATAATTCTTGATTTAACGCCACGAAGCGAGTGTTCATGCACCAAAACAACTTAGACAAATACCATTAGTAGCACGGTAATAAATAAAAGAATAAAAGTGTGGAAAGGTGAGAGATGGAAAGATTTTGCTAGCAAACTTATCGAAATAAAGATAAACTGAGAAACACTATTGCCGTCCCCGGCAACGGCGCCAAAAACTAGACGCACCCGGAACCTACACCTAAATTCCACCTGACGGTGTCATGGTCGCCAGGCGTAGTATGGCCTCTGGGTGTCTATCCCGGGATCTATCCGCAAGCGGACGGTGTCAAATTATAGTATAAAGGATGTCGGATCCCACAGGGACGGTGACAGTGTATTGGGGTTCTCAAATTATTTCTATATCTCGAAGTGTGATAGCTATCGGGTTGAGAGAATTGGTTGTGGTATTGTTGTTGATTCAATAATAAAGGGAAATTGGGTATTAGGGATCACCGCTGGGACCATCAGGGATCAATGTTGTAATAGGATCCTTACGATGTATTGGGGTTAGGGGATTAATCTCTCAATTTGTACCACTCTCGTGGGTTAGAATTTCGAGGTATTTCGATGGCTCTCGTTGACACAATGACTGTAGGCATCAACGTAGATATATAGTTCGTCGGTGGATCCCCTCAAGGCACGAGCCGGGCATGGTCACGAGCCTTGGTTGGATCCACCGATTTCCATATTCGAATCCTAAGGGTACCCCTTAAGCACATCAATTCCATAGACCGTGGGCATGATCTCAGTACGGGTTATCCTTGGGATTTGGTAGGATCGACCGAAATACTCCCATTTCATTCTCAATTCAACCCAAAGATCCAGATCTACATCTCCCCCTAGGGTCTTAAAGCTAACCCATCAACCCTAGAAGAGACTACTCACTCATGACGATATTGACGAATAAAAATACAATTATTACGGGAGAAAACATCATAGAAAATTGATAGAATGAAGATTGAGAAACTTACATACCAAAGATGAAGAAAAGCAATAACTAAGAACAATCCAAAGAAAGCTCAAAAATTCTAAAACGCAAATCGCAATAGAACTCCAAAGATAATCCGATAATCTCCAAGTAATTAGGTTTTCATCTAACAATATTTCCTAATCTCCTCTTCTCTCCTAAAAAATAATTCCCCAAATTAACAAATGAATTGACTCTCCAAAACGTAGCTGCCAGATCCCTGCTTCACTCCACAATCGCGCAACAGACGGCCGCGAAAAGTTTCCAAATTTAGCCTTCAGCGTCATCGACCGAGTCAGTGAGTCGGTCGAGCAGGATGTTGCTCGGTCGGCTGCTCGGGCCGAGCAAATGTACTGATCGACTGAGCACGACAGTAAATCGCGCTCCTCCAAAATATGCCACTCTATTTGCTCAGCCCAAGTCAGCTTTGCTCGGTCAAGCAGCTAGCTGACTCGGTCGCCAAAAGATGTGCTCGGGCCGACTCGGTTGTAGCTTGAGCTTCGAAGGATTGGAGATGCTCGACCGAGCACCATGTGTGCTCGGTCCGAGCATCCTGCGTATCTGTTCTTCTTCTTCAACTTGTCTCTGCTCGACCGAGCAGGTGCTCTGCTCGATCGAGTCGCCTGGGAAATCTTAAGCTGCTAATTGCAGCTTCTCCTCCTCTCCTCTTGCTCTCTCCTCCACTCCTCTCATGGCTCCCAAAACTCGGCAAACTCATGTAGAGCATCTCCAATGGGCTCATGGGTGTGCCAAATGTGTCCATATCCAAATTGGGTCCCAAATCGCTCCAAAATCCCTGAAAATCCATAAAACACTACGAAACTCGAATATAACGTTAGAGTTGCAATATCGTAAGAAAAGACGGGATTTGGGTGTGAAAATGATATGAAATGTGATGTCATGATGCTATGAAAGGATGTAAAATATGGACACATCAACAGGCGACTGTAAAACGTTTAGCAGTCGCCTGTTGAAATCACAACATGCACATGTTTGATAAAAATGAATTGAAGTCTATGAAAATGTGATCTAATGATTTCCTAAGACAGACATGGAGATGTGTGTTGAAGGGTTTTTGGCAGACCCTTAGGGCTCAGATCTGTTCCAATCCTAAGTCGGGCGGACAACAGAGGGATAAAAATTGCAACGGAAAAAACACAAAGCTAAACATTTTAGCTAAGGCCCTAAGGAGAGTCAGAACCTCGCCAAGATCTATGCCGACATGGGGTAAATCTGACCACCCCAAGAGGGATCTAGCCTACTGTGACATTATTAAAAATTATTCTCAAAACTACTAACTAACATACCCGGAATCTTGGCCTTGGGTCAGGCAAGATGTGCCGCACCACCTTCTTTCGCTCCTCGTAGCCGAGCCGCCTTGCGCCTTTGAACCGATCTACCCGAGCCGCCTTCGAGCCTATCACTTGTCGAATAAAGTTTCACTTGAGCAGATCCGCGTCAAAGACGTCTGGATCCGATCCAACCCTCCTCGTAGTCTTACTCGGACCCGACGGGAGGATAGGAAGAAAAGGAGGAGAGGAATATTTAAGTTCACGATCGAGCGAGCTCAAAAATCAGGAGCTTCTCGAATTGATCACTTGGTACATTTTTCTCTTGGGTGCCCACCCCTATTTATATAGGGAGCTGGACCCCTTGCTCGTCGCACGAGCAATAGGGGACTAAATTAGTGAAGAAGGATTTTAATTTAACTTAATTTAAGTTAGTAAAACTTTCATAAAGGGCTAACTTCAACCAATTAATTCTCCCTCACCGTTGAGCTCTAGAGACAATGCAAGTTATCATTTCGAAGAGCTTCGAATGGTGAACGCATATGAACAAACGGCGTGAATTCCGACTTTATTTGACCCCTCAAACAATTGCCCAAAGATTGGAAAAAGGTCAATTTTCGTAGCCGTCGATAAGGGTTTCAAAAACCCTAAGAGCGCTTAAGTTGCGGGCACGCCCGCTAAGGCTTGCGGGCGTGCCCATGCCCAATTACGGGCGGGCACCCATAAGGGGGCGCAGCGAGCGCGCCTGCCCGCTGCGCCCACAGTGGGTGCCTGGCCCGCTCAGCATACCGGCGCCCGCTGCCCTAGTGGGCCTGCCAGCCTACCAAGCAAGCTGGTGCCTGCTGCCCGAGCGGGCCTGCCAGCCTGCCAATCGGGCTGGCACCCGCTGGCAGTAACAGGTGCGCCCGCTTCTGAAGCGGGCGCGCCTTCCCACCTTAGTGGGCGGGCCCCGCTTTCGGTAGCAGGTGCCCCTTCCTCCCTTACAGGTTTGCCTTCCCCAAAGTGGGTCTGACCCACTTTGGTGCTTCTCTATTGTTTCTGTGTTTCTGGGCTCGTTTGAGCTCCGATTCCAACACAGTTTCTTCCTGTGGATTCCTCAAGAAGTCCTCTTCAATGCCATATGCCAAACTCTTTAGCTTTTCATTTCACAACTGATGTGTGAGCTTAATCATTCCATTACATCAAATGCATTCCTCTTTAACAATCTCCTTATTACTAAGACATGAATACTACTCGGTGTGAGATCCTACAGCCTGACCCTACTACAGGTTGGGACTCGAAATCTCTAGACGACAGTAACCACGAGCAGTAGGTGTCGCCTCTGTTTCAGAATCATACTTACGTGATCGACCCATTAACAAACGTGTCGTCGGGATCACTCTAACTGTGTCAGTGATGAATACCGTAGTTTTAGTCCGTTCATCAAGACTGTGTCTCTGCATGGCCTAGGGTATGGTTTACCGTCAACCCCACTAGCCAGCATCGTTCAGTATACAGTGTTCTTTGTCGTAATCACGTTGTACATCTTACAACGTACCCCGATCGAGGATTAACACAAAGACTATACTGATCTAGTGACACTAACTTCCATTTAACGGAAGAGACGAATCCCATCTTAGTCATCTACTTCCCTCGTGAGCTTCAGGTGTCACCAACCTAAGATCTTTCAACAGGCCGCGCCTAGAAGCTAGATCATAGATCTAAGTGACACTATCCATTCACAGGTTCGTACTAATGACTTCAGGTCTTAAGGACCAGCCTGCCTATCATCACTCTAGAGCTATTATTGACAGTCTAGTTAAATCTTAACCATTTAATAACTCTAAGTTGGTCGTTCAGTGAACTCATTCTCTAATGAGCACATGTGTCTCGTCTCCGACTTCGCCAAGTCGAATGACTATTAGATTATCATTACCTTAAGGTAAGACAAAGACACAATGGTCTAACTGATGCGTCGATATCTGTCACGCCCCGCTTCCCAAAAATATGGAGGCGAAGCGTGAGAAGGTCCGCTCAGACTTGAAGCTACAAAGCTGCAAGTCCGATAAGCATCAATCAAATTTAAAACTGCAGGTCCTTGCAACACGAGCGAAACAAGATAATAATAATGAAATGAGACAAAAGAATAATCTCAGAATATCCATAAATATAATTCCAACATCGCAGAAAAGCCACCAGGCTAAAAGAAAAAGAGACTAAAGGCCCAAACATGGCCAACAAAAGTACAAAGTACAAAACAACGGTGCTACGCACCAACAACTAACAAAAGGCCTAAAGCAAAATAAAGCTCAACAAAGACTCAAAGAATGGTCACCGGTGTCCACCAAAATCCTCCTGTGCAATCATGGACTCAGACTCAGCGTCAGCAAAACATCACGTACTCAGCAACGGTCTCTGGCTCAGGGTCTAACATGTGACACCCAAAAGAGCAAGGGGCACATGTCAGCAAGTCTGGAAGACTTATGCAAGTGAAACTGAAAGTACAAGTAAGAGCAACCTAGCAGTTCTAGCATGATGCAATGACATGGCAGTTAAAGTATGAGTGCAGCAGGTAAAGTAAAGTAAAGTAAAGTACGAGCATGGCATGGCATTCACAAGACAAGTACAAGACAAGAAAAGTAAGCACCTCGTGCACAGAGATTCCGTCTTTTGGCTAGAGGGCTGATCAGGCCACTCCTAAGCTCAAGTGAACGTTTATCCCTACCCATCCACGTGTGTCGAGCCAGGGCCTTACCCCCGAACTTGGAATGCTCGCTTCTGGATCACGAGCCAGGAAGTGTTTTTAACAAGTATGGCCCTAGGGGTGCACCTAGCCAGGGACACGGAAACACGGATTTGTACAAGTATTTTGTAGCGTGTGCTACGATGCAACAATCAACTTGGATGACATGTAAGATGCAATGCATGGCAGTTAAAAGTACGTACAGTTTAAGGAAAGTAAACGTGACAGTTTAGTATGCATGAACAACAAGTTTAAAGGGTTGGATCTAGCTTCGTTGTCAAGCTAGATCAATTAGGTGACGGATCTAGTTTCGTTGTCAAACTAGATCAAGTAGGCGTCTAGCCAGCTATCATTTCACTGACTAGTCTCTTTTACGCTAAAAGCAAGGAAGTGGCCTAAAAACATGGCCCTACACAAGAGTTGGCAAGTTTCACTTGCCTGCAAGTATGACGTCTGAGCACACCGTCCAATGAGTCCAAAAATTCACAATTATCCTACGTGCACAAGTCCACCGGCCTAAAGTCCATATTATTAATCTTGATTAGTGAATTTAAAACATTTAAAATACTTTGAAAATACTGATTTTAGTCTTAATTAGCATGCATTGGGTTGGGGGTCCTAAGGGTGCAAAACGTTACCTCAACACGACGCGAAAGCTACAACCGGCGTCGGGTAGCGACGCCGGGGGTTGGAATAATAGAACGCGCTCCAAGTCCTGATTCCAATATAGTTTCCCTCGCTGGAAAGTTCAGAGCATCAACCCGGGCGATGATTCCAGATTCCAAAGCTCGTACGTGCGACGACGGGCTACGACGTGCGACGACGTCGTACGCGGCAAGTCGTCGAAGAGAACACACCTAGGTGGGGCCCACAGCAGTCCTAGGGGCCTTTGGGGGACCCACAATAACTCTGGAGAACTTGGGGGGCCCACGGAGGCAAGTGGTGCGACGGATGCGGGGTTGCGACGCTTGCTCTCGGTCGTACACAGCCAAATGCGGGGGCTGCCATCGGTCGCTGCGGGGGGAACGGGCTTGGTGCAAGCGCTTGGGTCGGTCGCAGCCTTGGTTCTCTCGGTCGCTGCGGGGGAGGGCCGTCGGTCAGACACTGGGGAACGGAAGTTGCAACGTCGCAACGTTGCAACGATGCGGAGAGCGGTCGGTGTGGGCGAACGGCTCGGTCAGATGAGGAGCGGAGCGGGCGAACGGTGCGGGGGTCGGTGCGGTGCGGAGATGCGGGGATGTCGAGCGGGTCTCTCGGTCTGACCGAGAGATCCTATCGGTCGAAGCGGGGAACGGAGCGGCTGTAGCAGCGGGGTGCAGGCGGGGCTTGGTGCGGGCGGAAGCATCGGTCGGAGCGGGGAAAACGGCCTCGTTTCTTCGGTCGTGCGGTGGCTGAACGTCGCAAACGTTGCGACGAATCGTCGCAACGTCCAATTTGGGTTTTGGAAGAGGCTAGGGTTAATTTCTTGCGAAAATAGGTCTTCCTAGAGGTTGTTTATATAGTGTAGATGGGTTGACTTGGTCTAGGGCTAATCCTAATGTGATTAGGAGTTTAAAAATATTTAAAATTTAAATCTAAACTTCTCCAACTCACCCAAGGATTTGACTTGGTCCAAATGAGCTGGAAATTGGCTCAAAAATTCTTTAAAAACGTTTTAAACTCAAATAAATTTTATTTGGCCGAAAATAATTTAAAAATTAATTATTAAAAATAATATAAAACTTGTTTAAAATGTAAAAGTGGTCAAATGAACTCCAAAAATTATAAAATAAATATTGTGGTGATCGTGGCGACAAATGTGAGCTAACTAAGAAGACGGATCTCGATTTCGATGTCGGACGACGAGACTAAAAATAGAAACGTCTCCCGTCAAGAGTGAGAATCGTCACGTCTCATCGAGTAAGTTTAAATTGTGGACAAACGACTCGAGAAGTGTCGTTCCAAGATAGTGCCACTATTTAATACTCTCAGAGACGTTCGCAACGGCATATCACACAAAAGTGTTCACGAACAAACAAAGTCTAAAACAAACACGTGCACGGTCAAAAGCACGTGCACGAACAACGTACAACGAAAAGTGGTCGTTACATCCTCCCCACCTTAGAATAAAGTCCGTCCTCGGACTTTCTAATATATCTAGTCGCTCTAGTAACTACCCCAATCAAGTCATATAATAATTCAACCAGGTATAGTCATTACAAGTGCTTATATATGCACTAAGTAGTCAAACATTAATAATACCAACACGTATATACATTCACGTACGTATACACTTATACCTATTATAGTCAGTCAAACTTATACACGTATTTCAATCATATATATATAAACATACATCCCTTATATAACTACTTACCTAGTATAAAACAATAGTTCAGATACTCACACTTAGCCAATACAATCATGCTCTACCTATATGTAGCTACCTATGCACAAACATCAAGGGTATACTACCCTCTGATAATCCCTAGTATTCATCCAAAACTAAACACATCAACACATGTAATCACACCATACCATAATTAATCGTGTTTCACTACATATATATATATATATTCACCACTACTATAGTTTCACAATATATAGTCATTCAAATACATGCAAATAGTTTACCATATATTCACATCACGTACGGTCCTATAACTGTACTTACGACACGCCACATATATCATAGTCATCAATGCCTATAACTAAGCACATACTTACCCGTGCATGGTGCACACCCATACACGCTAACATTTCATTTACGCATACCAATCATACCATTACATTACTAGTACATCTACACACCTAGTTTAGTTAGTACACATATGTTCACACGGGCAAGTCCTTAGTAATTAACTATACCACAAGACCAACGCCTATAACTATATACTGGCGTAGCAACCCACAATCATGTGCGTAACTCAACCAGGCACAAACACTTCTATCACTATACATACATCAAGCATTGCTATATTCAAACTACAACCATACATTCAATATACATAGAGTATACCCACTCAAGCTTGAGTGAGACTCAATACACATATTAGAATATTCTATATACGTAACACGACATTCATACCTATACCAATACCACTCCCATATATATACATCTACCAATACAACCATATACATTCCATAAATCAATCACACTTAATATTTAGTCAGGTAACACCCACATAGTTCAATCTAATTATATACCATAATAATAACATTACAGACATCAGCACCCGCATATTTATAATACCATCTCTAGTACAAACATTCACCATATAGTCACACATAAATACATGTATATATTCACACCATAGCCTACTACCTATAATTAGTATACTAACACATTCACACATACATAATTAAGATGTGCAATAGTCGTGTATACCTCACGGTATGCACGCATGCAACATCCCGCAAGAGCAAGCAATACCAATCAAAATTATACTCCTACTACCATATGTTTATCACCTATATACTCTGGCAACAAAACATAACTACTTACGTCTAAACACAATACATACCCACATACGAGCACACACTCATACGTGCTAACATATAGATCACATGATAGGCCTACCCTCTTAACCATACGTACTCTTATTATTATCACTACTAACATACACATAGCTTTACCAATCATTTATTTCAACCATTGTAAGTATCTCTAACTACATACACAACTTAGATATTTCAACGCTAACTCTTATATACACAGGCATCCCTAGTATAGTATAGATATCCTCGCAAAAATCTATAACTACTAACACACAACAACTTCATACCATCACGAATAACTCCGAGTATAAATATATATCACTCAATAGGCAACATCAATATACTATGGGAATTCTCATTCAAGCCCACGTACACAACTTAGGTACGTGCACTACGACTACCTCACAAGGTCCAAGGGCCTACTAACAATTAAGGGTTGACACAGACATTGACGGACACTAAAGCCTAAGCAATAGAGGGAGGTCGAGGTCGAGGGCATGACGAGGGAAGGATCGATAGGCACGAGTTCAGCTAGGACGAATACAAGGAGATAGCTTGATTGGACGAAACATAGACTCAATGGTGATGTTTAGGTCGTGGGAAAGGGAGATGTAGTGATGCTTAAATAGGATACGGAAAAGGGAAACAGGGTGAATAGTATAAGCTAAAATACGTTGAGTTTGAAAACTGTTGTACCTCAAAAGTTAAAATCCTCGTCTGTAAAGAAATATTTGGAGATCGATAAAACGAGTTGTTCAAAAATAAGTTTGGGTCGAATATTCATAATAAGAGAAAATGGTCTATTGGGAAAAATTTATAAAATGAAGTAAAATCATTTACACGAATATTAAGGACGTGGTTTAAAAAATTTATACGTCAGTAATTTAATATAATGTTGTCAAAAAAAAGTTTTGGAAAGTCGAAGAATGAAATCAAGTAACGGAAAAATTTAAACTCATGTTAAATGCTTCCAAAACTTTTATGCTATGGAAAATCAATATTGAAACTTCTTTTAGAAGAATCAGGATTTGCCAAAAAAAAATGAGAAACTGATTTACACAAGGTTCTTAATATACGAGCACAACCAGTCTAGTACGGATATAAAATAATTGAAAGTATGTGTGGTGCACGGAAAAATAATAATAATGACTTAGTATAAGAATTTTCAAGATCGAATCGCAAATCCTTAAAATCAAATCAGGGAGGGTCTAAAGCAGGAAGTGGTTATGAAAATAGTAATTTTGCAAAAATCTGATGTAGCGAAAACGACGAGCAAAACCCAACTTGCTGAAAGCCGAAACTCCATGTGTCCTTGAAAGTGTATTAAGGTAAACACGACGTATCCTTCGAATAACACAAATAAGAGGGAAAATTATAAATCGAATTGGTAAGGGCAAAAGTAAAACTAATATATGAAAGAACGACTCATTTACATAAGTATAAAAAAAATATAGGCTGGGAATATACCATAAGCTAGTATTCAAAAATTCCGACAAACGTTTTTTTTTAAAATTAAATCAATGAAGGAGTATGAAGTATAAGTATATTAAAATTTTGAACAAAGTTAAACTTAGTGGAAGAGGAGATTGAAAAATACTTTCAGAAGGTTCAAGTTTTGCAGTGGAGATGTTTGAAAATTGACGACGATCGTCATGAGACGATCTCGTGAATCGAGGCAAGGAAATTGGTCGGAGATCAAAACATTCATACGCCTAGGATATGAATCAGAAGAGTCTACTGGAAACTCCTACGATCGACCAACTAAGGATTAAAAACTAAGCGCTAAGACTTCTAAAAGTTAGACGGTAAAGAAATGCGTTCAGCTTGGTCCGAAATCGATGAACCCAAAAGCGAACGACCGAAGGAAAATCTAGAAGTCTAATATGGTCAGGGTTAGGCAAGGACCCCTAAGGTAACTCCTACGGCGATCAAGTGCTGACGGGGAGCCTAACTATCAATCAGGGGCCTCTAACTAGCAAGCACAAACGTCTAACTAAGTCTTCTTACCACCTAGTGTCGTAAGAAAACGACTAGACTCAGGGCTTATGACTCGGATGTTGCAATTTATTTAATGGACATTCCGTTATTATCGTTGTTTCGTTAATTCGCAATTGCAAGACTGGACCTGCATGGACCACCAACAAAACCTGTCACGTCCCGCTTCCCAAAAATATGGAGGCGAAGCGTGAGAAGGTCCGCTCAGACTTGAAGCTACAAAGCTGCAAGTCCGATAAGCATCAATCAAATTTAAAACTGCAGGTCCTTGCAACGCGAGCGAAACAAGATAATAATAATGAAATGAGACAAAAGAATAATCTCAGAATATCCATAAATATAATTCCAACATCGCAGAAAAGCCACCAGGCTAAAAGAAAAAGAGACTAAAGGCCCAAACATGGCCAACAAAAGTACAAAGTACAAAACAACGGTGCTACGCACCAACAACTAACAAAAGGCCTAAAGCAAAATAAAGCTCAACAAAGACTCAAAGAATGGTCACCGGTGTCCACCAAAATCCTCCTGTGCAATCATGGACTCAGACTCAGCGTCAGCAAAACATCACGTACTCAGCAACGGTCTCTGGCTCAGGGTCTAACATGTGACACCTAAAAGAGCAAGGGGCACATGTCAGCAAGTCTGGAAGACTTGTGCAAGTGAAACTGAAAGTACAAGTAAGAGCAACCTAGCAGTTCTAGCATGATGCAATGACATGGCAGTTAAAGTATGAGTGCAGCAGGTAAAGTAAAGTAAAGTAAAGTACGAGCATGGCATGGCATTCACAAGACAAGTACAAGACAAGAAAAGTAAGCACCTCGTGCACAGAGATTCCGTCTTTTGGCTAGAGGGCTGATCAGGCCACTCCTAAGCTCAAGTGAACGTTTATCCCTACCCCTCCACGTGTGTCGAGCCAGGGCCTTACCCCCGAACTTGGAATGCTCGCTTCTGGATCACGAGCCAGGAAGTGTTTTTAATAAGTATGGCCTAGGGGTGCACCTAGCCAGGGACACAGAAACACGGATTTGTACAAGTATTTTGTAGCGTGTGCTACGATGCAACAATCAACTTGGATGACATGTAAGATGCAATGCATGGCAGTTAAAAGTACGTACAGTTTAAGGAAAGTAAACGTGACAGTTTAGTATGCATGAACAACAAGTTTAAAGGGTTGGATCTAGCTTCGTTGTCAAGCTAGATCAATTAGGTGACGGATCTAGTTTCGTTGTCAAACTAGATCAAGTAGGCGTCTAGCCAGCTATCATTTCACTGACTAGTCTCTTTTACGCTAAAAGCAAGGAAGTGGCCTAAAAACATGGCCCTACACAAGAGTTGGCAAGTTTCACTTGCCTGCAAGTATGACGTCTGAGCACACCGTCCAATGAGTCCAAAAATTCACAATTATCCTACGTGCACAAGTCCACCGGCCTAAAGTCCATATTATTAATCTTGATTAGTGAATTTAAAACATTTAAAATACTTTGAAAATACTCATTTTAGTCTTGATTAGCATGCATTGGGTTGGGGGTCCTAAGGGTGCAAAACGTTACCTCAACACGACGCGAAAGCTACACCGGCGTCGGGTAGCGACGCCGGGGGTTGGAATAATAGAACGCGCTCCAAGTCCTGATTCCAATATAGTTTCCTCGCTGGAATGTTCAGAGCATCAACCCGGGCGACGATTCCAGATTCCAAAGCTCGTACGTGCGACGACGGGCTACGACGTGCGACGACGTCGTACGCGGCAAGTCGTCGAAGAGAACACACCTAGGTGGGGCCCACAGCAGTCCTAGGGGCCTTTGGGAGACCCACAATAACTCTGGAGAACTTGGGGGGGCCCACTGAGGCAAGTGGTGCGACGGATGCGGGGTTGCGACGCTTGCTCTCGGTCGTACACAGCCAAATGCGGGGGCTGCCATCGGTTGCTGCGGGGGAACAGGCTTGGTGCAGCGCTTGGGTCGGTCGCAGCCTTGGTTCTCTCGGTCGCTGCAGGGAGGGCCGTCGGTCAGACACTGGGGAACGGAAGTTGCAACGTCGCAATGTTGCAACGATGCGGAGAGCGGTCGGTGCGGGCGAACGGCTCGGTCAGATGCGGAGCGGAGCGGGCGAACGGTGCGGGGGTCGGTGCGGTGCGGAGATGCGGGGATGTCGAGCGGGTCTCTCGGTCTGACCGAGAGATCCTATCGGTCGAAGCGGGGAACGGAGCGGCTGTAGCAGCGGGGTGCAGGCGGGGCTTGGTGCGGGCGGAAGCATCGGTCGGAGCGGGGAAAACGGCCTCGTTTCTTCGGTCGTGCGGTGGCTGAACGTCGCAACGTTGCGACGAATCGTCGCCACGTCCAATTTGGGTTTTGGAAGAGGCTAGGGTTAATTTCTTGCGAAAATAGGTCTTCCTAGAGGTTGTTTATATAGTGTAGATGGGTTGACTTGGTCTAGGGCTAATCCTAATGTGATTAGGAGTTTAAAAATATATTAAAATTTAAATCTAAACTTCTCCAACTCACCCAAGGATTTGACTTGGTCCAAATGAGCTGGAAATTGGCTCAAAAATTCTTTAAAACATTTTAAACTCAAATAAATTTTATTTGGCCAAAAATAATTTAAAAATTAATTATTAAAAATAATATAAAACTTGTTAAAAATGTAAAAGTGGTCAAATGAACTCCAAAAATTATAAAATAAATATTGTGGTGATCGTGGCGACAAATGTGAGCTAACTAAGAAGACGGACTATGAGATTATCATTACCTTAAGGTAAGACAAAGACACAATGGTCTAACCGATGTGTCGATATCCTATTCTCGATACATCTATATCCATGAACCGTTTAAGACTGAAGTTTCTAATCGGTCACTAACTTCTCATAATCAAGATCTACATCTGGATACATAATGACCCGACTATAAGTCTAAGGAAATTATCTAAGTATATAATTCTACGAATTCATACTTAGGATAATTAATACCATATAATTATTAGAACGAGATGATTATCTTAGAATAAATGCCTCAAGGGCATACGTCTTCCTACATCTCCCACTTGCACTTAGGCTATTTATCACGGTATCTCATACCGCTATAGCATATCAGTCACACTGGATATTCATACGTCAAACCTAAGAATGGATCCGCTAACGTGTACCTATTTTGCTTTTTAATGTAGTCTTATATATGCATCATTTGATCACACCAGGTTGATCCTTTGAAATTGCTTTGGATCATATCCAACAATTTTTCTCTTTTGTATGGCTAACAATTTAGCTCATACAATATGATGTAGTGTCAGTCGTTTCTATAAGTCAGTCATGACTCATTCCAATTATTTTTGTGTCATTTATGTCTAGTATATAAGCGACACCATAAGTCTCTATATGCTTGACACAATCAAAACTATTTTGATTTAATGTCGCATATAGACGATTTAATAAGTTGGAAACCTTTTACTTAGTCTGAGACGGGACTAAGTTATATTGCCAGCCCCCACTGACTTTGAGAATTATCTGGTTAAATACTTTCAATTAGGTATCTAAATCATATTTAGACTATTTATTAAGTATAACCAGTTTATAAGTGCTGAATAGGAACATACCAGCGTCAGGTGGGTTTGACGAATGAGTCATATCAAGACCCCTTTATAGGAATCTTGATGATGACTTACTCAGTCAAACATCCTACACTGTACTTTCCTTTTACTACATTTAATCTTTTTCTATTAAAGTATCAAATGTAGTTTGATTAAGAATTAATCCTAACTTGTATGTAATTTGGATCATATCCAATTTTAAGCTCCAGGAACCTACATATAACTATAGATTGGCTATAATATATCGTCAACTCCAAACAATCAAATTGAGTCAGGAGCTTTGCATGACAACTCAAGAATTTATGCACACCAACACAGATAGTCATTTCCACAACAATCAGCCACTCACAATAAATCTCAATTTTAACAAAGCATATTTTCAAGATATTATTCAACAATGGATCATTAAAAATGAATCAAACTTGTTTATCAAAAATAAACATTGAGTGATTAATACTCAATAATTGTTTTAAACCAAGCATCGATACATTTTATTCAAAATAAGAAAAATATCGATCGCTTCTTCATCATATCTCTCGAAGATCTTGTACGGCCCAAGCAGCAATGATTACTCTGTTGCCAACCGTCCATGGAACTTCTTACATCCTCTGTTTCGCTATCAGCCACATGTATACAATACACAGATGTCTTAGTATCTCATACCATGTAACAAAACATTTATGGAAATTTTATGCTTTATTAAAAAAGAATTTTTATACCTGAGGTAGAGGCATCAATATGCTCCTTTTTCTTTTCTACAAGGTACACCTTGCAGTTCCTCTTCCAGTGGCATATCTTGTGCAATGAAAGCATTCGGATTTCAACTGAGCCCCTTTTGTCTTCTTCCCGTTCTTCACCTTGGCTGGTTGTGGGACCTGCCTCTTCTTACCTTTGCTTTTCGGCTGGTCTGTAGAAGCAGAGCCAACAACCAACACAGTCGGTTTCTTCTCGATCTCCTCAAACTGCCTAAGCATGTTGAGGAGACCAGGAAGATCCGTTTCAATATTTTTCATGATGAAACCAGTAATGAATTATTTGAAGTATGGGGTTAAAAATTTTAGGATGATGTCCACGGCCATCTTATTGTCGAGGACAAAACCTAACTGGGCAGCATCTTCCACGTACCCGATCATCTTAATGACATGATCTTGCTCGGGGCCCGTCTCCATCTTAGTTCCCCAGAGGTTGCTCGTGGCTTCAAACTTGGTAGCTCTTGACCGCTTGTTATACAACTCCTCTACATTCAGAAGCATGCTTTGAACATCCAAATGTTCGTGCTTCCTTTGCATGTCATTGTTCATTAAAGCCAGAGTAAGGCACCTGACCTTCTCGGCATCCCTCTGGTACTGCTATAGACTTCCTTTTCTTCATGGGTTGCATCTACGTCAGGCTTGTCTGGAGCGTCCTCGAGCAGCACATATCCTATCCCAACTAGTGAGAGGACTAACTTAATATTCCTTAGCCAATCTTTATATTTGGTCCCGTCTAGCATGTTCTTTTCAATCATGTACTTCAGACCCGACTCCATTCTGCATTTAAATAAATATTTAATTAGCATATGTTCGTTGTACAGTTTAAATGGTTTTTATTAAACTATATTCTCCCACTAATTTTAAGAATTAAAGCCACAATAATGAACAATTTATTATATTAAAATATTTGTGGGAGAGGGATCCGACTACCCCGAGTATGAAAACATTGAGTATAGCTCAACAAGTTGTCTGACTTTGCAGTCGGTAGACAAACTCTTCCTCAATCATATAAAATATGATTCCATATAAGTTTTACCCCTAATCATTTATGATCATGAGTGTGCTCATCCAAATCACAATGACTAGCCTAGTAAGACCCTTATTTTCACGTCTAGCCTGACTTACTCCACCGCTCGATGTATTCACGACATGTCGGTTTGGGTCAGGACTAGACTTACATCAATGGCTCAACTTACGCCGACACTCGGTGTATTCACGACACGATGGTTTGGGTTTAAGTATAGACTACATCATTGGCTCAACTTACGTCCGCGCTCGGTGTATTCACGACACGATGGTTTGGGTCAAGTCAAGATCTCGTCATATATATTTAAGAAGTCGGATTCTATAAGGTTGCCTTGTCACATCTTGAGTGTAGCTCAACAACTGGAACATGGGTCCTACAGTTACCAACTCCTAAAACAAGGAGGGTTACGATTTATCTTGAACAAGATTATTATCGTATTTGACTTAGGTATAGTCGATGGACTTACACAGTCATGATTCGACTCCTTGCGGTCCAGCGGACGCGGCCAGGGAATTGACTAAGCCAGGACCACTTAGCCTCTAGTCTAGCTAGGGTGATCTAGCAAACTTAGCCAAACACATTGACCGACATCATGATCCATTGAAGGAGACTTATCAATCTTATGTTCATCCATCAACTAAAAAGGCTTTTATTAATACTAGTTAATCCTTATCAACTAGTGGATCCTTAAAATTCGAAATTTTATGGATTTGTTCAAAAACTTTTATTAGATCCTTATCAACTATAAGGTTTGTTTGCCCTAATCTTTATTAGTATTTTAATAAATCAATTACAACATTTTAAATGTAGTCATTTAATCAGAATTATTATTGAAACGATTAAAATAATAATCGTCTATAAAGAGAACTACCCTAATCGGGAATTAGGTTTAAATGTTGTAAGTGTTCATTAAAACATAGCATGTCACAATATAAAATTTATCTTACAACATTTTAAAGAATTAATGGCTAACCTAAAGGGTTCATGAATAATCAAATTATACATTATTGCCATTAATATCAACCAACATATTATCGCATAAAATAAAAGTTCAATTGTGTGACAATAAAATAGAACATGCAAGTTAAAACATCTATCAAATAAATAATTAACATGCTCTCGTCAAAATTTAACATTTAAATTAAAAGAATATGATTTTAAAACTTAAAACATTTTATCTAATAAAATGTCGGTTTTAAAAAAAATCATATAATTTTTAATCTTAAACTTATGTGTTTAAAATCATTAAAACATTTTTGCATGCTTATTAAAAGTATCTCACAAAATAATCTTTAAAAGCATTTAATCATAAGAGGCTTATATAAACTTTATCACATAAAATTTAACATGTCTCTTAAAAAATTTCCATGTTATAAAAATAATTTTAAAACATTTAAAAGAAGGGTTCATACTTATTTAAACGTTATCAAATAAAGTTAAAATCTTTATGACATAAAGTAAGCAATTTTAATAATTAAAATAACATCGCAGTCTAAGATCATGCAAACCTTGGCTCTGATACCACTGAAGGGTTTTGGCAAACCCTTATGGCTCAGACCTGTTCCGGTCCTAAGTCGGACGGACAACAGAGGGATAAAAATTGCAGCGGAAAAAACACAAAGCTAAACATTTTAGCTAAGGCCATAAGGCGAGCCAGAACCTCGCCAAGATCTATGCCGACTTGTGGTGGATCTGACCACCCCAAGAGAGATCTAGCCCACGGCGACATTATTAAAAATTATTCTAAAAATTACTAACTAACATATCCAGAATCTTGGCCTTGGGTCAAGCAAGATGTACCGCACCTTCTTCTTTCGCTCCTTGTAGCCGAGCCGCCTTGCGCCTTCTAACCGATCTACCCGAGCCGCCTCCGAGCCGATCACTTGTTGAAGAAAGTTTTACTTAAGCAAATCAGTGTCAAAGACGTCTGGATCCGATCCAAACCTCCTTGTAGTCTTTCTAGGACCCGATGGGAGGATAGGAAGAAATGGAGGAGAGGAATATTCAAGTTTATGATCGAGCGTGCTCAAAAATCAGGAGCTTCTCGAATCGATCACTTGGTAAATTTTTCTCGTGGGTGCCCACCTCCATTTATATAGGGAGCTGGACCCCTTGCTCATCGCACGAGCAATGTGGGACTAAATTAGTGAAGAGTGATTTTAATTTAACTTAATTTAAGTTAGTAAGCTTTTCATACATGGCTAACTTCAACCAATTAATTCTCCCTCACCGTTGAACTCTAGAGACAATACAAATAATCATTTCGAAGAGCTTCGGAGGGTGAACCCGTAGGAACAAACGGTAACGAATTCCGAATTCATTTGACCCCTCAAACAATTGCCCAAAGATGGGCAAAAAGTCAATTTTCGTAGCCGTCGATAAGGGTTTCATAAACCCTAACAGCACTTAAATTGTGGGCATGCCCGCTAAGGCTAGCGGGCGCGTCTGCGCCCATTTACGGACGGGCACCCGCAAGGGGGCACAGCGGGCGCGCCTGCCCGTTACGCCCGCTGCCCGAGAGGGCACACCGGGTGCCGGCCCACCAAGCGGGCTAGCGCCAGCTGCCCAAGTGGGTCTGCCATCCCGCCAGGCGGGCTGGTACCCGCTAGCGACAGCGAGTGTGCCTGCTTCTGACCCACTTTGGCGTTGGTGTTGGATATTGGACTCCCCGGATTTGGTTTTGGATGATGAACAAACATAAATATAACGTGAACTAACACTTTGTGAGCACAGTTATGGAGATCGTCGCCAAATTCATATGAATATCAATTACGACATCTCAAGACTTCTCAAAGCACGTGATCGTATGCATAAAGCTTCGTTGAAGCTTATGGACCAATTTAGAAGTTATGAAGATTCGATTGAAGCTATTGAAGACGGTATCGTCAAGTTTTATTTATAGTCTTTAAGCTTCTTTCGTAGAATGTTAAGCCTTGAGTAGTTCTTACGGTTTAAATCTTCATAACGCGCATATCTTAGCTCTAGGATCTTAGTAGAAGTCCATACAATCCTTCCCGAAGCTTCGCGCTTCGATTCGCGACTTCTTGTGCATGTTAGTTGGTTCAAGAAGAAGAACTGACCGACTAGATGGTGATCTAGTCAGTCGGTAAAGCTTCTTGGACCGACTAGTTTTTGTCAGTCATTTCCAAGCTCTTTACTATTTACAGTTAGTCGGTCTAAGTTGACTCACCGACCGACTAGTTTATGAACTAGTCGGTCAGTGATGCTTCTGTGACCGACTAGTTGAGCTTTCCCTGTACATGCACATTTGAGCCTGAGCTACTGTTTATCATTAGTCGGTCTGTGTTCATTGATCGACCGACTAGTTGATGAACTAGTCTGTCAAATTTCCTTCTTGGACCGACTAGTTTAGTTTTACTGTACATGCCAATTTTTCACCTAACTTACTGTTTATCGTTAGTCGGTCTATGCTCATTTGGCGACCGACTAGTTGGTGAATTAGTCGGTCAACATTTGTTCTTGGACCGACTAAGTCTATTTATGCTCAGACTTCAGTTTTATCTGTTAGTCGGTCTCAGTTGAGGAACCGACCGACTAGTTGTGAAACTAGTCGGTCAGCTACTCTTCTTGGACCGACTAGTTCCTTTTGTCTGTGCTTTGATCTTTTCTCTGTCCACTCATTAGTCGGTATACGTTAATTGACCGACCGACTAGTTGATGAACTAGTCGGTGGGTGGTTGTTCTTTGACCGACTAGTTGGGTACAGAAAAGAGCCGTTGGAGCATTTAATGACTCGAATTTCTTTCTCTCTCTCCTCTATCCTATAAATAGTTGTTGGGCTGCATTCATTTCAGTTAAGGCTGATATTATTGCAAGTTTAGAGATCAAGAGAAATCATTCCAAGCTCATTCAAAGCTCATTCATTCCATTCAATAATCTCTCCTCACTCTTACTTCCAAAGAGAGATTCATTGAGTGTGAAGCCTTCCAAGCCAAGTGCTTGATTCTAGGTCACCAACATCCCCATAGCTCTCCATCGCTGATCTACATCTTGGAGCTAGGGTTTGGTGCCACTTCTTCTTCCTCAAAATCATCTTTGCCCTAATTCGTAAGCAATACTCAAGGCATAGGTATTTTGTCGGTAAGAAGTTTTTTCTTATTTCATTTCATATTTGAATTGTAAGTTTCACTCTCGGTTGTGAGAGTGTGGTTGTGATCCCGGGTTGTGGGAGTCACAAATTACTTTGTGTATGATTTGACTTGTGGAGGTTTTTCCACAAGTATTTCATAGTGGAAATCTTGAGTTAGGGTTTCTAACTCAAGTATCCGGAGGGGATCCGGGTGGTTGGGACGTAGGATCACCGGGAACAAGTCGGGGAGACTTGGGTGGATCCGAACCCAGTAATATCGTTTGTTAGCATTGTTAATTTTGTTGTTGTCTTCAATTTAAGCTTCCGCAAATTGATTTGGTAGTTGTTTGCACTATAATTAGGAATTATACTCCTCGTTATTTTTAAAGTACTATTCACCCCCCCCTCTAGTACTTGTGCAGTAGCTTGTAGGGCATTACATTTGGTATCAGAGCCAGATACTTAGCTATGTCTGTCAACGACAACAAGACCGTGCGTCCACCTTCTGACTATGGCACCTTCAGGAACCGTGACGGAGCATCTTCGGTGATGGAAGGACATTCCTCAACGAGGCCTCCATTCTTCAACGGTACCAACTACGGGTACTGGAAATGCCGGATGGAAAATTTCCTCCGGAGTGCATCTCTATGGAGGACCACGATGAAGGAATACGTCGAGCCCACCGAAGAAGACTTTGAGAAATGGACAACCGCGGAGGTCGCCGCGGAGGTAAGCAATGCCAAGGCAATGAACGCCTTGCAATGCGCATTGGAGCCCGAGGACTTCAATAAGATATGCACATGTAAGAGTGCATATCAAATTTGGAACTCCCTCCTCATACTACATGAAGGGACGAGTAGGGTAAGAGACTCTAAACTTGTAGTTGTTAACAAAGATTACGAAATGTTTCATATGCAACAGGGCGAGAAGATGAAGGAGTATTACGCTCGCTTCGTCGACATCATAAACGAGTTGGAGGCTCTCGGCAAAACCTACACCCAAAAGGAGAAGTGTTCGAAGCTTATCGAAGGACTTCCTTCTTCTTGGGAAAAGCGTACCTTCGCCATCGAGGAAGGTAATGACATGAATAAGTACACCGTAGTTCAACTAATGGGTACTTTAATGTCATACGAGGTACGCAAGGATAGCAAGCTAAAATTGCAGGAAAAGATGAAGTCCTACCTTAAGCAAGACGAGCCAAAGAAGAAGGCTATTGCTTTCAAGACCGCTCCATCCACATCCACATCAACCGATGATGAAGACTCGGAAAACGAGTTGGACTTGGAGTCCATGGCACTCATGGCCAAGAAGTTCAACCATTTCTTCCGAAAAGGTAACTATAAAAACAAAGCTAAATTTGGTTCTTCTAACGCCTCATCCTCTCATTTGTGTTTCAAGTGCAATAATCCAGGACACATGAAAGCGGAGCGTCCTCTCAACAAGCAAAAGGAGAAGTGGAAGGTGCCGAAATTCGATAAGTCCAAGAAGTACAAGAAAGGGAACAAAAAGGGACTTGTCGGAGCAACATTCACCGACTCCGAGGATTCCTCAAGCGGAGAGTCGGACGATGAGCAAGTGGAGCAAGCGCACATGTGCTTCATAGCAAGAGAGGAGAATGATCGAGGATCTTCCTCTTCCGATGATAGTGACGACGAAGGCGATGAGGTAACTATGGATGACCTTAGGAATGCTAATTCTCAATTATGGTCTAAGTATACTAAATTAGTAAATAGGTATACTAAAGTAAAAGATGACCTAGCTAGCATTCAAACCTCGCCTAAAACTATCATCACCAACAACGACACCGTTGTTGAAGGGTTGAGGAATGAGATTGTTAATCTCAAGACTCAACTTGAACATGTTTGCATTGAAGATCCGGAGGATCACAAGATAGCGGATTTGACTTCTCAAAACTCGACTTTGAGTATTGAGAATGAGAATCTTAAATCTCGTGTTTATGTGCTCACATCGCAAGTATCCAACTTGGATACTTCTATGTGTTCTCTCACCGAGAAATATGAGAACACATTAGGCCGAATTAATAAATTCAATAAGGGTAAGGAGCATTTGGATAAAATCCTAAGTGACTTACTTCCGGCCAATCACCACATTGGCTTGGGGTATACGATGGGATGTTCATCTAAATCGGCCACTACTTTTGTTAGGCCAACTTCCGGTGACTCAACGAGTGGTAGCAAACACTCTATTAGTAGTTCTTCTACCAATGGTGCTTCCACCTCGTCCACACCCTCTTTCGGAAAGAAACCCACTTTGGGTGGACCTCCAAAGAAGGGGCATGCTTATATGTACACCAATACTATGCCACGTAGGAACACACGTCCTACTCCACCGGCTCACACATATGATGATTTTTATGCAACACATTCACGGGCACGTGCACACCATGTGAGACACCCTCACGCACGTGTTCCCACACATGCATATGTTCACCCACAACATCATATGAATAATTATCCGCATGCACCATTCCATCATGTTCCTTATACCTATCCACGACATGCATCACGTAGAAATCAACGTCGCATGCATGCACCCAATAGGATGAGGGCTCCCAAGATTTTCACTATTTGGAGCCCAAAGGACACAAGCATGGATGAAAAACAAGTGTATATGAATGCTTATTTTTCGGATGTTGTGCATAGTAGAAATTATGTGGGGAAGTCTAAGTCCAATTGGACTTGGCTTCCAAAGGTCTAATCTTTTGGACCCAATGACTTTGGGTACCATGATATGAAATTTTCTATCTTTAGATACTCAAGGAAAAGAAAAAGAAAAGGAGCAACAAATTTAAATTTAGCTCCAAGGGGAATTGGATACTCGATAGCGGGTGTTCAAAACACATGACGGGTGACTCTCAATTGCTCTCCGGAGTGGTTCCCATTGCAAATGGAAACCGCGTCGTATTTGGAGGCAACGAGAGCGGAACCATCATAGGTGTTGGTAAAGTGGGTAATCCTTCTAAACCCATTATATGTGATGTTTACCTTGTTAAAGGATTAAACCACAATCTTATTTCAATAAGTCAACTTAGTGACAAAGGTTACAAGGTTAACTTTGCGAAAGGAATGTGCCATATTTTAAGAAAAGATAATAATGAACTATTGTTTTCCGGCACACGCCATAAGGATATATATATCCTAGATCTTCCAAGATCACATGAACAATGTCTTATTGCCAACACAAGTGAACAACACTTATGGCATCGACGTTTTGGTCATGTGAACTTTGGAACACTTTTTAAGCTTTCCAAGTTAAATTCTATTAGAGGCTTCCCTAAGCTTGTCTTTCAAAAGAAAAGCTTTTGTGACTCGTGTCAACGAGGCAAGCTTCCAAAATCTTCATTTAAACCTAAAAAAGCATTTCTTCTAAGCGGCCTCTAGAGCTATTACATCTAGATTTATTTGGGCCAACTAGAGTTGCTTCATTAGGTAATGCTAGATATTGACTTGTCATCGTTGATGACTTTTCTAGGTTTACTTGGGTATTTTCATTGTGTAATAAAAATGAAGCTTTTGAAAACTTCACAATTTTTGTTAAGAAAGTACAAAATCTCTTAGGAACCACCATTGTCACTATTCGTAGTGATCATGGAGGTGAATTTGAGAATGAGTCTTTTGAGACATTTTGTGATGAAGTTGGTATTACACACACCTTCTATTTCCCTCACGTACCTCCTCAAAATGGTGTTGTTGAGAGAAAGAATAGGACGCTAGTGGAGTGTGCTCGCACTATGCTTGATAATAGCCAACTTGGCCATCAATTTTGGGCGGAAGCGGTACACATCGCTTGCTATGTGTTTAATAGAATACTTTTGAGGCCCAGCACTAAACAAACTTGTTATGAATTGTTGTTTGGTAGGTTGCCTCAAGTTAAACATTTTCGTGTTTTTGGTTCGAAATGTTTTATTAAGAACACGTATGGTAGTTTGGACAAATTCGATCCAAGATCCGATGAGGGAATTTTTGTTGGATATTCTTCGCGTAGCAAAGCCTACCGGATATTCAACAAACGAACCTTAACGATCGAGGAGTCGCTTCATGTCTCATTTAATGAAGGATTTGTTCCAACTAGAATTACTAATGATGATGACTCTATGGATGTCTTATGTGATTCAATTGGTAATTCTAACTCTAATGATTCTATTGAGACTAACCCATCTAATGAAGTTGTTGAGAATGTTCCTAGTGACCAAGGTATTCCCAAACGGCTTCATACCGTTCGTGACCATCCTCATGAGCAAGTCAATGGCAATATCCATGATAGTGTCAAGACGAGATCGCAAGTGTACTACTTCGCTCATTGTGCCTTTGCCTCCTCGATAGAGCCAAAGAATGTTAATGAAGCATGTGAAGATAGCGCTTGGATCTTAGCCATGGAGGAAGAACTCATTCAATTCGAGAGGAATGAAGTTTGGGAGCTTGTTCCATTGCCATCGAAGAACCACACCGTCATAGGGACAAAGTGGATCTTCAAGAACAAAACCGACGAAAACCAAGTCGTCGTCCGGAACAAAGCTCGGTTAGTTGCTCAAGGCTACCGTCAAGAGGAAGGTATTGATTTCGAAGAATCTTTCGCTCCGGTAGCTAGATTAGAATCAATTAGATTATTATTGTCTTTTGCATGCCATAAGGATTTTAAATTATTTCAAATGGATGTTAAAAGTACATTTTTAAATAGAGATGTTGTTGAGGAAGTTTACGTTTCTCAACCTCCGGGTTTTATTAATGAAAAATTTCCAAATCATGTTTTTAAACTAAAGAAAGCACTTTACGGCTTGAGACAAGCTCCTCGAGCTTGGTATGATCGCCTATAGAATTTTCTTTTGGATTTGAATTTTAAAATGGGAGAAGCCGATTCTACACTTTTTGTTAAGCATTCGAATAATGATATAATTCTAGTTCAAATTTATGTTGATGATATCATTTTCGGTGCGACTAACTTTGCTCTTTGCGAAGAGTTTTCTAATGTGATGAAGGAACAATTTGAGATGAGCCATATGGGTGAGCTCAAATATTTCTTAGGTCTCCAAATTCGCCAAATGGACGATGCAATCTTCATCCACCAAACGAAGTACACGGTGGAGTTGCTAAAGCGATTTGGAATGGAGAATGCCTCCGGAAAGAAGACTCCAATGAGCACGACTACGCATCTTGATAAGGATACGGGCGGTAAGGATGTAGACATTCGTCTATATCGAGGTATGATAGGTAGTTTACTTTATCTTACCGCAAGTAGGCCCGATATTATGTTTGCCGTATGCGTATGTGCTCGTTATCAGTCTCAACCTAAGGAGTCTCACTTTGTAGCAGTAAAACGTATTTTTCGCTATCTAAGTTACACTTTAGATTTTGGATTACTTTATCCGAAATCTAGCACATATGAGTAAATCTCATATAGTGATGTCGATTATGCGGGATGCAAATCCGACAGGAAAAGTACTAGTGGCACTTGCCATTTTATAGGAAATTCCCTTGTCTCTTGGTTTTCCAAGAAGCAAAATTCTGTATCACTTTCAACCACCGAGGCAGAATACATTGCCGTCGGTGCCGCGTGTGCTCAAGTTCTTTGGATGAGACACACACTTAAAGACTTTGGTATAAATTGTGATACTTGCCCTATCATGGTTGACAACCAAAGTGCAATATGTCTTTCCAAGAACCCGGTACACCATTCCCGTTCGAAACACATAGATGTCTGACACCACTTTTAGATGATCATGTTGCTAAAAAGGACATCATATTAGTGTACGTTGAAACCCAAAAGCAAATCGCCGATATTTTCACGATACCCCTAAAGGAGGACTCCTTTGTGCGGTTGCGTCGAGAATTGGGGATTATGGGTGAATCTGAGATATAGGATTCATGTTTCATTCAATAATCTTGCATGCTATTATATTTCGCAATATTTCATTCATGCTAGACTTATTGGATTTTTCGGGATTTTATGTGATATTTTGAATTTTTGCTCGAATTCATGTTTGAATGTCGTATTTGAGATTTCGATGTTTAATGGGGTAGTTTAGATGATTTTTGAGAGGATTGTGATGTATCGTCCAAGTATTTTGAGGAGAGAACTTCATTATCAATTTTTGGACTCATCTAGTCGGTCTCAGTTCATCAACCAACCGACTAGATTCACATCTAGTCGGTCAGCTAATGAACTCAGACCGACTAGCTCTATCTCTCAACTTTTGAACTCCTTTAGTCGGTATCAGTTCAATCACCAACCGACTAGATTCGTATCTAGTCGGTTAGTAAAAGAACTCAGACCGACTAACTCAAGCTATTTTTGAGTTTCCTCTCCAGCTTAACTCTTTAGTCGGTTCATGTTCAGTGACCGACCGACTAGATTGAGATCTAGTCGGTCAGTAAATGAACACAGATCGACTAATTCTTGTCAGTTAACTTGGGTTCAGCCACTGTTTGCAACTAGTCGGTTCAAGCTCATTGACCGACCGACTAGATCGTGATCTAGTCGGTCAGTGCTTGAACTGTGACCGACTAGTTGTGCCAGGGACTGTTTGGTCTTTTGAGCTCTCGACCGACTTAAACTCGATCTAACCTGTTCTTTTTCATTTTAGTCGGTTGCTTTTTGTTCTCCAGCTCGAAAACCCCCGTTCCTCCCTCGTGACCCTTCGTCTTCCGGCCATTTTCCGACCATTCCCGCCGTCGCCGACCGTCGATCTTCCACCTAGGGTAACCCCTCTCACTCCCTCTCCTGTCTAGGGTTCGGTTTTCAATTCCTAGGGTTAGGGTTAGTTCATTTTCTGTTAGGGCTTCTTCTAGGGTTTCGGATTTCCTAGGGTTGTGCTAGGGTTTCTTCTATTCGATCTCGTGCGTCGTGTCTTGCTTCGATTATGGCAAGAACACGTATCCCGATCACTCCCTCTAGCCCCTCACCGTTGACCGTAGAACCAAACCCTACGGACCCCGATCAACCTTCTAGAACCCCTCCGAAACGCCGTGCCAAGACCACCCAACCCTCTTCGTCTTCGCCTCCTCTTAAGCGTAAGAGGACGGCGACTGCGAAACCCCGAGCCCGACCTCAGCCCAAGCCCAAGCCAGTTATTTTTCGTGCTCCCACTCCACCCGGTGCTTCGGATTCCGACACCGAGTATATCCCCGAGCCTGAGACTCATAGGGAACCCACTCCTCCTACCCATCCTGAGTCTAGCTCCCGACCTCGTACGTCTACCCGTAAGCCTAAGGGAAAGGGTCCGATGCCGGTAGGCGGTGTCGATATCTCGTTGTGTCGCGACGACCCGTTGTGTCTCGCGGCTTACAACCGTATCGAACATTGCCCGCTGCTTCTGGAGCATTTCGTCCAGTTCAGTGACTTCATAGGGCTAGCTGATCTTCTTTCGTCCTCGGGTCTTCTCGATTACCTTCGATATGACCCGAAGGCGAATCCTCACCCCTACCCTCGATTAGTAAAGCTATTCTATGCCAATAGGATCCGGGGTCAGTACGATGAGACCCACTCTGTTGAGACGACTGTTTTGGGGACTCCTATAGTCCTCACAGCAGAAATCTTAGGAGAGATTTTGGGTATCTCCTCGTCTGGCCTCCTCCCCTCGGACATTTCTGTTGATGATATTTCTTCCTTAGATCAGACCATCCTTTCTGAGATTTTCCATCAGATTCCTCCCGCCATGATTGGCGTGCCTTCCAAATCTTTCAAGCCAAATGCATGGGTCCTGAACTTGATTCTGAAGTCGTGCTTGCTTCCCAAGTACGGCTCCTCATCTCTTCCGTCCCAGCCTTTTCTGAAGCTGATCTATGCCATTTTCATGGGGAGCTCGATTAACTGGGCTCGCATTATACTCGATAAGATTGACTCTTTCGAGTGTATTCGCAAGTCCTCGAAATCGGCTCATATCCCATTTCCGTGCTTGTTGACCCTTGTTTTCCGTCACTTCAGTGTCCCTTTGCCTCGTGACGATGAGCGTCCACTTGGTCCTCCCCTGAACGCGACGGCCGTCAAGAAATCTCTTGCGGCGCTCTGTCACATTCAGAGGACGACACCTTCAGTGTCTGCCTCTGCCTCTGCCTCAGCTGCTCCCTCTGCCACCCTTGATGATGTCGTTCGGTTACTTCGTCGTCACGAGTCTCGTTTGGCTCGCACCGAGGAGGTAGTTTGCCATATGGCTAGTCTGATGGGTATTCAACTTCCTCCTCCTGTTTCTGAGGATGATGAGATGGATGAGTTGGCCCAGGAGGATATTGAGGAGCTTTGTCGTGCTTCCACTCGTGCCCCCGAGGGCACATCTGCTGCTGGTGCTACTACTTCTGGTGCTGCTGTTGCTGCTTCGTCTGCTGGTGCCCCCGAGAGCACACCTGTTGCCACCGCTCCTGCGGTGGATACTCCGACTGGTGCTCCCGAGGCCACTACTGTTGCTGCTCCAGAGATTGCCACTTCTGCCGTCGCTCCTGCTGACATTCCAGACGTTCCTGCTGATCCAGTTGCCACCACTTCTCCTGCAGAGCCTGCTGCTGCTGCAGATCCTGCCGGTTCCTCTTGAGCTTCTTTGAGGACTCTCCGATGCTCCTTAGATGATACATCTAGTGTGAGAGAGTTTGGTTAGGATAGAGTGGGGTTTTGGATTATTTTGATGTATTTTGATACTTTTGATGATGTATTTTGATGTATTTTGATGATGTTATTGTATGTTTTATGACACTCCGATATCTGTGATATGATGATGTATTTTGTGCACCGATCGGTGGATCGATGTTTTGTATGTCAGTGATGTTTATTTTTGATGTACTCTGGTTCATATTTTATATATATATACATCACAGTTGACATTTCATTCCATTGTGCACAATTTATAATCTTTTTTATGTCTCTGATGTTTGATTTCGTCGCTCGACGATATTAACTTGGTTTAATAGAAATTTCTTCTATGGAAACATAGAATTGTTTTCCATGCACTAAATTAACCAAGAATGTTGATATTGGAGAGTATATTCCATAACTCAATCCGTAAAAATGATTTGAGTTTTGATGATTTCGTTTTACGATTTTCGACTATGGTTTCATTGACACGCCTTGATTTTATTCGTATATTCTTTTGGTGTCACTTGAACCGTCGTCGTATTCTACGACTCCCGTGCTTTTTATTTGAGGCCATTGTTGTTGTCGTTGTTATCCTCCCGCTCTTTTTGCTTATGCCAAAGGGGGAGAGATATAATAATAACGATGTGCTAAATGAAAATTTAAAGCATTATTCCAAGAATCTAACTTGATGTGTTAGATTCAGGGGGAGTTAAGATATATAAATGGATTTTCAAATCCGATATTTCAATAACCTACATTTGGTATTCGATATTTCAATAATCGATTCTCATTTTATATACTTCACTCGTCTGCTTGATGCGTATTATTATTGTTTAAATTGGAATTAACGTGTCATCAATGCAGGGGGGAGTAAGTAAATTTCATTTGAATTATTATTTTTTATTATTATTTATGTTGGTTTGTCATCACCAAAAAGGGGGAGAATGTTGGATATTGGACTCCGCGGATTTGGTTTTGGATGATGAACAAACATAAATATAACGTGAACTAACACTTTGTGAGCACAGTTATGGAGATCGTCGCCAAATTCATATGAATATCAATTACGACGTCTCAAGACTTCTCAAAGCACGTGATCGTATGCCTAAAGCTTTGTTGAAGCTTATGGACCATTTTAGAAGTCATGAAGATTCGATTGAAGCTATTGAAGACGGTATCGTCAAGTTTTATTTATAGTCTTTAAGCTTCTTTCGTAGAATGTTAAGCCTTGAGTAGGTCTTACGGTTTAAATCTTCATAACGCTCATATCTTAGCTCTAGGATCTTAGTAGAAGTCCATACAATCCTTCCCGAAGCTTCGCGCTTCGATTCGCGACTTCTTGTGCATGTTAGTTGGTTCAAGAAGAAGAACTGACCGACTAGATGGTGATCTAGTCGGTCGACAAAGCTTCTTGGACCGACTAGTTTCTGTCAGTTAATTCTAAGCTCTTTACTGTTTACAGTTAGTCGGTCTAAGTTGACTCACCGACCGACTAGTTTGTGAACTAGTCGGTCAGTGATGCTTCTGTGACCGACTAGTTGAGCTTTCCCTGTACATGCACATTTGAGCCTGAGCTACTGTTTATCATTAGTCGGTCTGTGTTCATTGATCGACCGACTAGTTGATGAACTAGTCTGTCAAATTTCCTTCTTGGACCGACTAGTTTAGTTTTACTGTACATGCCAATTTTTCACCTAACTTACTGTTTATCGTTAGTCGGTCTATGCTCATTTGGCGACCGACTAGTTGGTGAATTAGTCGGTCAACATTTGTTCTTGGACCGACTAAGTCTATTTATGCTCAGACTTTAGTTTTATCTGTTAGTCGGTCTCAGTTGTGGAACCGACTGACTAGTTGTGAAACTAGTCGGTCAGCTACTCTTCTTGGACCGACTAGTTCCTTTTGTCTGTGCTTTGATCTTTTCTCTGTCCACTCATTAGTCGGTATACGTTAATTGACCGACCGACTAGTTGATGAACTAGTCGGTCGGTGGTTGTTCTTTGACCGACTAGTTGGGTTCAGAAAAGAGCCGTTGGATCATTTAATGACTCGAATTTCTTTCTCTCTCTCATCTATCCTATAAATAGTTGTTGGGCTGCATTCATTGCAGTCAAGGCTGATATTATTGCAAGTTTAGAGATCAAGAGAAATCATTCCAAGCTCATTTGAAGCTCATTCATTCCATTCAATAATCTCTCCTCATTCTTACTTCCAAAGAGAGATTCATTGAGTGTGAAGCCTTCCAAGCTAAGTGCTTGATTCTAGGTCACCAACATCCCCATAGCTCTCCATCGCTGATCTACATCTTGGAGCTAGGGTTTGGTGCCACTTCTTCTTGCTCAAAATCATCTTTGCCCTAATTCGTAAGAATTACTCAAGGCATAGGTATTTTGTCGGTAAGAAGTTTCTTATTTCATTTCAATTTCATATTGTAAGTTTCACTCTCGGTTGTGAGAGTGTGGTTGTGATCCCGGGTTGTGGGAGTCACAAATTACTTTGTGTATGATTTGACTTGTGGAGGTTTTTCACAAGTATTTCATAGTGGAAATCTTGAGTTAGGGTTTCTAACTCAAGTATCCGGAGGGGATCCGGGTGGTTGGGACGTAGGATCACCGGGAACAAGTCGGGGAGACTTGGGTGGATCCGAACCCAGTAATATCTTTTGTTAGCATTGTTAATTTTGTTGTTGTCTTCAATTTAAGCTTCCGCAAATTGATTTGGTAGTTGTTTGCACTATAATTAGGAATTATACTCCTCGTTATTTTTAAAGTACTATTCACCCCCCCCCCCCCCCTCTAGTACTTGTGCAGTAGCTTGTAGGGCATTACAGTTGGTGGCGGGTTTGCCTTTCCCAAAGTGGGCCTGACCCACTTTGGTGTTTCTCTGTTGTTTCTGTGTTTCTGGGCTCGTTTGAGCTCCGATTCCAACACAGTTTTTTCCTGTGGATTCCTCAAGAAGTCCTATTCAATGCCATATGCCAAACTCTTTGCTTTTCATCTCACAACTGACTTGTGAGCTTAATCATTCCATTGCATCAAATGCATTCCTCTTTAACAATCTTCATATTACTAAGAGGTGAATACTACTCGTTGTGAGACCATATAGCCTGACCATACTATAGGTTGGGACTCGAAATCCCTAGAAGACAGTAACCATGAGCAGCAGGTGTCGCCCTTATTTCAGAATCATACTTACCTGATCGACCCATTAACAAACGTGTCATCGGGATCACTCTGCCTGTGTTAGTGATGAATACCACAGTTTTAGTCCCTTCGTCAAGACTATGTCTCTGCATGGCCTAGGGTATGGTTTGCCGTCAACCCCACTAGCCAGCATCGATCAGTATACAGCGGTCTTTGTCGTATTCACATTGTACATCTTACAACGTACCCTGGCCGAGGATTAACACAAAGACCGTACTGATCCAGTGACACTAACTTCCATTTAACGAAAGAGACGAATCCCATCTTAGTCATCTACTTCCCGCATGAGCTTCAGGTGTCACCCAACCTAAGATCTTTCAGCATGACGTGCCTCGAAGCTAGATTATAGATCTAAGTGACACTATCCATTCACAGGTTCGTACTAATGACTTCAGGTCTTAAGGACCAGCTTGCCTATCATCACTATAGAGCTATTATTGACAGTCTAGTTAAAGCTTAACCATTTAATAACTCTAAGTTGGTCGTTCAGTGAACTCATTCTCTAATGAGCGCATGTGTCTCATCTCCGACTTCGCTAAGTCGAATGACTATGAGATCATCATTACCCTAAGGTAAGACAAAGACATAATTGTCTAACAGATGTGTCGATATCCTATTCTTGACACATCTATGACCATGAACCGTTTAAGACTTAAGTTTCTAATCGGTCACTAACTTCTCATAATCGAGATCTACATCTGGATACATAGTGACCGGACTATAAATCTAAGGAAATTATCTAAGTATACGATTCTACGAATTCATACTTAGGATAATTAATACCATATAATTATTAGAACGAGATGATTATCTTAGGATGAATGCCTCAAGGGCATACGTCTTCCGACATGTATGTGCTCCAACATAGTTCTACTTCTAAGCTACATACTAGAAGAGAATAAAAAGTTTATATTTTGTAGAAGTCTATCTTCTAGCCAAAGTATGAGTTTGAAGTCTTCTAGGAGCTTCAATCACCATCTTTATTCATCCAATCAACTTTTGATGCTTTCATTGATCTTTGAGTGACATCCATTGCTAATTGATCTTCATGATATGCTTAGGCAATGGATTAACTTCAAATAGGGGATTAGTCACAAGTATTTAATTTTGCTCATCATTAACACCAAGTAGGGAGAAGGCCAATACTCAACATATTTGTGCTTTAATAATTTAATTATCACACTCACACGATGGTGAAGAAGTCTACGTTACATTTTTCATTGAATTTGAAGTACTTATTCTAAGAAAATGACAAACAAGTGCTAGTTGTAATTTATAATGCTAAATTTTTGCATGTGGCATGGAATTGGACTTCGTATATACACTTTTGATGATAACAAAAGGGGGAGAAATATTTTGAAGATTTGTGCAAGTGATATTGGTTTAAGGGGGAGTGCTTATTGAATACATGAATATATGCTGAAGAGGGAGCATGATAATAGGGAGAGCATGACATGCTTATATGTATCACATTATAGTTATACTGTTGCATGCTTGTATGCTTGAATTGCATACACCCTCCATTATCGCACTTCACACACACACATTAATTGGATCGATATTGCAAATCTTACTTTTAGTTTGTCATCATCAAAAGGAGGATATTTTTGGTTACAACGTGTGTTGGTTACAACAATCGATGACTTCGTGTTTGATGATAACAAACGTGTGTGAAAGTTTCTAATGTGCGTGCTAAGTGTTTTCAGGAGTGGCACGCTCGTAAATTCTCCAAAGGAGACTTGGTCAATTTGATGGAGAAAAGTGGCTAGTCATGTGCAACTTGGACTTGGTCGAATATGGAGAGAGACAGAGTCAATTACAAAGTTCAAATCATATACAAATACTATTCCAATACAAAATCCCAATCAAATATCCAAACTCCTATATTATAGGAATCCATCTTTATCAAGCCGACCTAATCCTATTGACATCCCCTTTGCCGCACCCAGAGAAACCTTAGCCCTATATAACCATGCATCAAAAGGATGCAAGGGTTTGTGGCATACAAATAATTCCCAAGGCGGCCTAAACTAGAACATCAGGCAAGCAAAGAGAGGAGAGGAGTTCGGTAAAAATCTAAAGAGTCAAACCCTAAAATCCTTGCCACAACCCTAAGAGCTACAAACCATATTCCTATCATCCTAGCCGTAATCACCACCCTCAAGCCTCTCCAAGCTGCAAAGCTTCACCTCATCTCCATTGGCTCAAGCACAAACCAAGAGGGCAACATCATCTCCTTCATCTACAAGCTGCAATACATCTAAGCTGTAAGCTCTTCTCCTAAAAAACTCTACAGGCCGAAATCTTTGACCATCTCTTTATCAACAAGTCGAAGGAGCAACAAAGCTTGAGCTGCAACAATCTCTTCTCCTACAATTTTTCATCCAAAAGTTCCAAGGTCCAGCTAGATGTCTCCTAAAGTCTTCAATTGGGCAAGAGTACAGCTGCAACAATTGAGACTCACTTTATTGGTGAGCTGATTGAAGGGAGCAGTTGCAAACTACATTGCCGACCGCAAGCTCCATGTGCAAAGCTTCAAGTTGCAGCTAGCCCATGTGCAAAGTTTTGTTACTCCCATTCTTAGTCAAGCCCATGTGCAGAGCTCCATGTTGACCAAGCCCTCCAAGTACCGCACGCCCTACTGACATCTGCTTTGCTGCTGCATCAAGTAAAGAAGCTAGTTGCCAACCGAAAGTTTTAGCTGCTCCTTGGGCCATTGTCGACCTATGCAACCAAAGCACCTGGTCAAAGCTGTAACCTTGCACAAGTAGACAAAGCCGCAACCTTGCACAAGTGACAAAGAGGAGCCACAACTTGAGTTGCGAAGCGAGAAAGGAGGTGATGACGACGACTTGTCAGATTCAGATCTGACCTGTGCTGATTGACAGAGACGACTACACGATCACAAACTGAGCTATTCTAAACCTGATTATTTTATATTTGTGATATTAGTGTAGCGATCTCTGTAGGGAAAACTTTACCATTGATACATGTTTTGGGTTCTTGTCTAGTAAGAGCTAGACAAGAGGGACTTGGCTAGTTGAGACTAGCCAATAGAAATCGTATACTAGGATTAATTTTGTTGAACACGGTGAGTGGGGTACTGAGAGCCTGGTGAGTGTAGAGACGTGGGTTCTCTATCTATTAAGGTTGTACCTGTTATATTATTAAGCTAATATCTTCTTTTGGGGCTGGACGTAGGTCGTGGGATAAGTGAACCAGGGTATATCTGATGTGCATCTGTGTTTGATTATTATTTACCCTGTATGTGATTATAACTACATGTTATTTCTCATGGGTTGCACGAGAATTTTTGGTAGCCTATTCACCCCCCAGGCTTAGATCCAGATCCAACCGTAAGTTCCCTAGCATTATCCAGACGTATTTTATTTACTTGGCTGTCTGGAAAATGCGCCCGCAACTTTATTGTTTGTGCTAGTAGCTTTGGAAAAGCTACGTTACTGGTCGATAGTAGACATACATACGAGTATTTTGAGGATGCATCAATCAGTACCATAAAGTACCGAAATGGCCCACTTGGGGGGTGGATAGATCCACATATATCTTCTTGTATTCTTTCGAGGAGGCTTGCAGATTCTATATCCACTTTTAGAGGTGATGGCCTTGTTATTAATTTTCCACTGAAGAAAGGGATGCAAGTGAATTCTCCCTTCTGAAGAATCTTCTGGTTCTTCAAGTTATACCCATGTGATTGGGATAAGATGTGATGCATCATAACCGATCTAGTGTGGCCAAGTCTATCATGCCAAAGTAAAAATTTGGCTGATGTCGGGCACTTCAGGTGCTCTGTTAAATTAGCTTCCTCTCTCCAAATCTTTGAATAGTAAAGGCCTGATGAAAGGCTCTCAAAACGTTCAAGTATGGATTTTACTCCTTTTCTTGAGATGTTACATACAGTAATTCTTTTTCATTTACATTTGATGTTTCTAGGTGGAATCCGATTAAACAGATGTCCTTGAAACTTAATAAGTTTCTATTTGAATTCGGAGAGAATAATGCATCCTTTATTTTTATTTCTGTTTCATTTGGGAGCAACAAAGTTGCGTTTCCAGAACCTTTAATAATATTTGATGGCCCTGAAATGGTATTTATAGGGCTTTTATATGGTATAATGCTATGAAAATAGCATTTATATTGAAGGATCATATGTGTCAAAACGATGTCTACTAAGCAGTCATGAGAGTGGTCCATCTATTAAAAGATGAATCGTATAAGCACAATTACATTTCAAAAATAGAATCAAATTTTATTTAAACTAATTCAGAAATTCAAACAGCTCTCATAACATTTATTGTTCTAAACAAAGATAATGATAAAAAGCAGCTAATCGAGCTGGTCATCTCTTTCGAAGTCGTCAGCTGTGAACTTGACTGGAGCATTGGAGGTCACCAGGCCTATTTCAGCTTTCTTTTTCATGCTTTCTTTATACAAATCCTGTAGATGTCGCAGAGTTATGTACACTCTAGAGCAGTGTCCTTTCATGCCACAGCTTTGGCACTGGTCTTTCCATTTTCCTTTGGGTGGGGGTGCATCATTTCGGTTGTTGTCGTTTTTGCACCAGGTGAACTTCTACCTCCTTTCATTTCTTCGTTGTTGGACCTGACATCGGGCCTTTTTGTTCGGTCCCCCTTCTATGGTTTTCCTTCCCTTTTGTTATTTTTCTTTATTTTAGAAGAAGATGCATTGTGAGCTTCGGGTAGGGGCAGTGCCAGAGGGCACATTATATGAGTAGCGAGGAAAAGCTCTCTGTTTTGTTCAGCCATGAGTAAATATGACAGCAGCTCAGAATACTTGGCAAACTTTTTTTCACGGTATTATTGCATCAATATCGCTTCCTTTTCGTGGAAAGACGTGCACGTCTTTTCCAGCATGCGGTCTTCGGAGACTTTTTCACCACACAACTTCAGGTATGAGATGATGCTAAAAGGAGCTGAGTTCTACTCAGCTATGGATTTAAAGTCCTGCAGTCTCATGTTCTCCCACTCATATCGTGCCCTTGGAAGTATAACATCTTTCTGATGCTTATATCTTTCCTCAAGGGTAGTCCACAGCTCAAGTGGACCTTCGACCGTAAGGTATTCAGTGTTTAGGGTCTTGTCCACATGGCGACGAATATAAATAATGTCTTGTGCCTTTTCAATGTCAGTCACCTTTCCATCTTTTGTCACAGCAGAATGAGGGACTTAGCCCGCAGGTGAAATTTAACTTCGAGCTGCCAGCTCAAGTAATTCCTAACTGATGCATCTAGCTTTTCGAAATCAACGCTTACGATTTTTGCCATTTTATCTAGGAGAGCACAAATTTGCATGAATTAATAATATATAAAACATTTTTATGCGGAGGCAATTTTTAAATGAATTAGCTATTTGTGTGGATCGGCCAGTCCCACATAAAATAAATAAGGTCCAAAGTCCATATTACAGCCAATATTACACAAATGAAAGCGAAAAATTACAACTTTGGAAACCTCATGGGTCCTATTTTTAAATTCTTCAGCTTCAAGAGTGGTCTCCACCTCCATGTAAAGTAATCATCGGTCTTGGACATTACATAATTGTGACAGCCTGTATCCATCAATACGATTACTTACGTATTTACGTATTTTACGTATTTTTACATTTTGAAAGTATTTTAAAATGCATAGTCATGGGAGCATGATATCTGAAACAATTTTCTATTTACTAATTAACTGTTATTAATACATATTAATTACATTTTTATAATTACGTTTACCTTGTTATTATTACCCCTAACCCCACTTGATTAATTAACCTAACCCAACCCATGTTTATGAGCCGATTTGGGCAGCTCAGATCTAAAATAATCGGATCTAAACTGCCCCATTCATTAGAACACTTCAAAACCCCACAACCCGTATTTCATATCCCCCTTAATATATCTCTTCTCCTCCGAAGGAGAAAACCATCAGATCATCTCCATCTTCACTGTGGTAGCACAACACACATCCCCACTCCAAAACTCCCAGCTCACCCTCACCCCGTCAGGCCATCTCTCCCCTTTCATTGGCAGAACATCCCCCTCCTAGCCGACCTCAGCTCCTTCCTCCTACATTGGGAAAACATAACCATATCATCACCACAACAACCCGACCCAAAATCAGCCATCTCCTCCTCCATAACAACCCAACCCAAAATCAGCCATCTTCTCCTCCTTCAGCCCAAATCAAACTCAAAATCAAAGAAAACAAAATTAAAAATTGAGGGAGGGAGAAACAGAGAAGATCAAATTAGATCTCATTCAGATCTGAAGCAACCCCATCTCCCCCACTGCTCCATCCCGCTGCCCCGTGCTGCTTCCTTTGGCCGCGCACCATCCTGCAAGCCCTCCCACCTAGCGCCGCCGTCCAGCCCTGATTCGTGTCACCCAATCTGTGCCGCCGTACATCACGCCACCCTACGCCGCACCGCCCCACTGCCAGATCCACTAGGAGAGCCACCCGGCCGTGCCCCGCGCTGCTGCCATGTGCCCCGCACAGTCGCCCCATGCACCGCTGCCCCGTGATCCCTGTCTGCCGCCGGATCTAAGCTGTCGCCCCCTTGATCCCTCTGCATCCAACAAAAAGAAAGAAAGAAGGAAGACAAGAATAAAGAGATAAAAGAGGTGAGTTAGAAAATTATTATAAAGTTAAAATTTATTGATAAGTTAAAGTTTATATTATATTATAGTTAAAGATATATATTATATTAATATTGTTAGTTTAAGTTAATAAGTTGGTGTTAGTTTTTTTAGTTAACTTATTTTCAGTAAATGTTAGTTAGTTAATGTTAGTTAGTTAATGTTAGTTATGTATTAGTATATTAGTATTATTATATAATTAGATCTAATGATATTTTAAGACATTTAACTTAACTTCATAAATCTAAATGACGCAGATAAAATGCGCCTTACGCTGCAATCACTTGGACACCCAAATTCACCTCCATGCAAGTATTTTATCGTAAATGAATTGCAAAACGAATTGTTCAAACTTTAGTGCTAAAATCATATTTTAGTGTACTTGTCGACTTTAGAACTAAATTGTATGTTTCCATTGTGCCGGTCACTTCTGATTAATGGACATGTTATATTAATGTTGCTTGTTTGGAACAATTCACTATCTGCATGCTATCAAATTGAAATAAATTCAATATCTGCCTGCTATCAAGTTGAACTACATTCACTATCTAATTGCTATCAAATTGAACTACATATGCTATCTGCTTGCTATCAAGTTGAACTAATTTGGACAAAGGGTATGACATAACCCACGAAACATATATGTGATACCATCGAATACAGATGGGATGTAATCTAGTCGATGACTAGACAGACACCTTGGGAGGGGTTGGTTCATATAGTAGATTCCGTAAATGTGGCTTGAACGTCTTACAGCTACCTCCATACCACACTAATGGAGGCAAGCGTCTTGGCCATCTTCCAGGTTAGGAATGGCAAGAGCCATTACGATAAACCATGATGATAAGGTGTATAGAGAACATTTTACCTACTCGGACATGGACTTATTCACTAGCACAAACAACTAAAATGTATTCTAAATTTCCTACTTTGTTTATCTCATTTAAAATGCAAATGTATATTAATTGTTGATGAACCGCATGCCTTTACTTTCCACATGTTCTCAATTTTGGCTATGCACCTGCTCTTATTTGTTCTAACCTTCTTATTTTATTAAATTGCAAGTCACTACTTTCATTAATTTAAAATCTTGTCGAGCTATCGCTGACATATATTTCAAAATAATTTATGAAATATATGTTAGATTCCGAGACAGAGTACATCGAGGACCCTACTTTTGAGGATCATACCTTAGAGTTGGACCCCACTGTTCAGAGTTATGAGGACACTGAGGTCCTCCCTGCTAAAGAATATAGCGAGATGTTGTTATTTCTGTATTATTAATTGTACTTGTTGTTTTTATGGTGTGTTTACTTTTAGCAAATTGTACGGCCATGCTAGGCATTAATTACTTTGTGTACCTTGTTTTAAAAACGATGGAATAAAAAGTGTAATAGATATTTATGCTGCTTCTGAGAAATTCGCGTGCAGGGGCCTACTTTGCGAAAACAATGCTTATTGTGCTTAAGTCAAAGAAGAAAGAAAAAAGTACATCTTCTTTACTTTAAGTACATGCGGACGCACTCGCATCCTTACTCCCAAGTATAATGGGAAGCGGTATGTGACAAGTTTTAGTGGAGGCCCATGCTGGTCCTCCTCTTGCACTCTGTGAAATACTTCAGAAACAATGTGAATATCATCACTAACCAGATCGTTTGAATAACTTTGTATGCAAATGTTTAACTTGTTCCTTTTTCTGCATGGCAGGAAGACTGCACACTCGCAACGGAAATGGAACTAGCAGAAATGGTGCTCCCAACATCCATGAACTCATGGGTGTCATGAGAGGAAAGTTAGAGATACAACGGCAGCTGATTCAGCAGGGTGAGCAGCTTGCATCACCTCCTCCCCGGACTGCACCTGGAGCCAAGCAATTTTGGAAGCTGAACCCGAAGAGCTTTTCTGGAAGAGAAGACCCATTGGAAGCTGAGGGATATGCCCGAAGCACTGAAGACGACCTGAGTCTTTCTCGTATTGACCAGGCAGGCTGGGTGGAAGTTGCCAAGAAACAGCTGACTGGAAATGCTCAGAACTGGTGGGGCGCTGAAGAAGTGCGTCTAGTCAAGCCCATCAACTGGACCATATTCCGAGATCGATTTGATTCCTAGTACTTCCCTAGGTCAGCAAAGAGGGAACTTCAGCAACGATTCATTAACTTGGAGCAAGGCATTCGTACTGTTGACGAATATGAGGCAGAGTTCTTCATGCTCAGTCGATTCGCCCCGCATCTGGTGGAGGATCCCGAAGACTGTGCATATCAATTTCTCCAAGGACTGGACCTGGACATTCAGGCTTCAATGTCTTTGATGAATGCGACTATACATCAGGAAGTGTTGGATGCTGTTAGGAAGCATGAGCTCATTGTAAAGTATAAGAAGGCGCTTCATATTGGAGGAATTAGACATCCACCAGAGCCACCCAGGGGCAATCTCTGACTTACTCAGACTGCACAATTCAAGAGGCCTGCTGACCCGGCCAATAATCGACCTCAGATGGTGTGCTTTCACTGCAAATAGATTGGTCATCTTAAGAAGGACTGCAGGGAGCTGTTGAATCAATGCTTGATATGTGGAGCATCTACACATGATACCAGAGACTGCCCTCGCTGCACCAACAAGCCAATGACTGCTGGACCTTCCAGACCTATTTAGAGTGGAGCTCCTAGACCTACTCAGCATGGACCACCTCTGGCTCCACAACAGAAGGCTTTTGCATTGGTAAGGCAGAACCAGCTGAGGGGTCAGGTTTTCACCATGACAGCTGTAGAGGCTGAGATGATGAGCAAGTGATATCAGGTAATGCTTAAACCCTTCTTTTATCATGCTTATCATATATGCATGTGTTGCTAGTCTATATTTTAACTAATACATATTTCCTATGTACTAGGTGTTATCTTAGTAGCCACTCATCCAGCCCTATCTCTTTTTGATTCTGGAGCCACTCACTGCTTCATATCCCGAGGATTTGTAGAGAAACATTCTATTCATGTTGACTCTCTACCAAATTGCTTTAACATCGCTACTGGGAGTGGAGTAGTGAAAACTTCTAGTGGCTGTCGGTCTTGTCCTACAGTGATTTGTGGACACGAGTTATTCACAGATTTTATGATAGTCGACATGCCAAACTTCGATGCAAAATTCGGCATGGATTGGTTAGGAAATTTCTATGCTAATATCGATTGTCACAAAAAGAAAGTAATGTTTAAAATCCTTGATCATCCTGTGTTTGAATTCACGATCAGAGAATGTTCACTTGGGCCTATCAAATTTCGGGCCAAGCCGAACGAAGTAATCATTGCGTCGATGCAAGTTGAGCCCGAGAAGCTTACAGTGGTTCAAAACTTTGGAGACATATTCCCTGAAGATATTTCGGGATTACCGCCTGATTAAGCTCTGGAATTCACTATCGATCTTATGTTGAACACTCAACATATTTCTAATGCTCCTTATCGCATGGCTTCTGCTGAACTGGAAGAACTTCGAAAACTACTCCACGACCTGTTGCAGAAGGGATTGATACATCCCAGTGTATCTTCTTGGGGTGCACCATTTCTTTTGGTCAAGAAGAAGGATGGGTCAAGAAGGATGTCTGTGGATTATCGAGAACTGAATAAGGTAACCATAAAGAACAAGTACCTACTACCTCATATCGACGATATCTTTGATCAACTTAGCAGATCGCGAGTATTCTCTAATCTGGATCTCCGAAGTGGTTATCATCAAGTGAAGGTTAGAAGTGAAGACATCCCGAAGATGACATTCCGGACCAAGTATGGGCACTATGAATTCGCAGACATGCCATTTGGTGTGACAAACACCCCAGCGGTATTCATGAACCTTATGAACTTGATTTTCTATGAGTTCCTGGATAAGTTCGTAGTGATCTTCATCGACGACATCTTGGTCTACTCGAAGAATGAAGAAGAGCATGTCAAGCATCTGCAGATTGTATTGGTGACCTTGCGATGTCATCGGTTATATGCCAAGTACATCAAGTGTGAATTTTGGCTAGACCGAGTTGCTTTTCTTGGGCATGTGGTATCATGAGACGATATTTCTGTCAATTCGGAGAAGGTCATTTCAGTCAGGAATTGGCCGACTCCTCAATTAGCTTCTGACATCCAAAGTTTTCTTGCATTGGCTGACTATTACCATCGATTCATCAAAGACTTCTCGAAGATTACTGAGCCTATGACTCATCTGACGAGGAAGGATATCAAGTTCATCTGGTCTGAGGCTTGTGAGAAAGCATTCGAAGAATTGAAGATGAAGCTGACGACTGCACCAGTGCTAGATATACCAGATAGAACTGGGGAACTTGAAGTTTTCTATGACGCATCTGGCAAGGGCCTTGGATGTGTCATGTACCAACATGGTCACATGGTTGAATATGCTTCTTGACAGTTAAAGATTCACGAGAAGAACTATTCGACCCATGCCTGGAACTAGCCGCTGTCATCTTTGCCTTGAAAATTTGGAGACATTTCTTACCGAGTGAGAAAGTGAAAATCTTCACTGATCACAAAAGTTTGAAATACATTTTCATCCAGAAGGAGTTGAATATGAGACAACGCAGATGGTTAGAGCTCATGGCCGATTACGACATCGACCTCCAGTATCATCCAGGGAAGGTTAATGTTGTACCCGATGCTTTGAGTAGACTTCCAGCAATCATGACTCTTACAGTTCAGTGGAGGCTACAACAAGATCTACATGAGATAGGTATAGAAGTTGTTTTACCAGGAGTCACATCATCGTTGATGAATATGCAAATTCAGTCGATGATTGTGGATCGGATCAAAGCTACGCAGTCTGGGGATGTAAAACTACAGGAGATCAGAGAGCAAGCCGAAGCTGGACTTCGGACGGATTTTCTTATCCATGAGGATGATTCGTTGATATATGGTAGTAGGATTTATGTGCCTTCAGGTGATATCGGAGAAAAGCTACTGAATGAAGCACACAACTCTCCTTACTTTATTCATCTTGGTGGCACCAAGATGTACAAGGATCTTCGTCTGAATTTTTGGTGGCATAGAATAAATAGAATCATGACTCGAAGTGTTGCTAAGTGCCTTATGTGTCAGCAGGTGAAGGCTGAACATCATCGCACTGCTGGATTGCTTCAACCTCTGCCTATTCCAGAATGAAAGTGGCAGTACAACACTATGGATTTCATGACTGGACTAACTCAGAGTACTAAGCAGAATGATGCGATTTGGGTGATCGTTGACCGATTAACCAAATCAGCACATTTCACACCCTTCCAGTGGGACAATCTACGGAAATACTTGTTAAGAAGTATATGGAGGTAATGATCTATTTTATACCTCTAAAATTTCTTTCTAGTATATGTTGTGATGTAATTAATAATCGTGCAGGAGATTGTTCGATTGCATGGAGTTCCTGTGAGCATCGTCTCTGACCATGACACTAAATTCACATCTCTGTTTTGGAAGAGTCTGCAATCCAATTTGGGTACCGGTCTTAGTTTCAGCACTGTGTATCACCCACAGACGGATGGCCAATCAGAGCGTACCGTCCAGATATTGGAGGATATGTTACGAGCTTGTATGTTGGATTTCAAAGGCTCGTGGGAAGATCACCTACACCTGGTAGAGTTTGCCTACAACAATAGCTACTAAGCCAGCATTGGCATGGCCCCATTTGCAGCACTCTACTGAAGGAAGTCTCAATCCCTGCTGAGTTGGGATGACATTGGTGATCGAGAATTATTGGGTCCAGAGATGATTGTTAAAGAAATGGACGTAGTGCGTAATATCAGAGACAAGCTATGCATTGCACAAGACTGGTACAAGCATTAGGCTGATGCCAAGCATCGCCACTAGGAGTTTCAACCTGGAGGTCATATATTTCTGAAGATATCTCTGAATCGAGGACTGATACGATTTGGAATAAGAGGAAAGCTCAGTCCGAGATTCATTGGGCCTTTCGATATAGTAGCCTATCGCCTGCCTTTACCACCTTCACTAGAGGGAGTGCACGATGTGTTTCATGTCTCCCAGCTGCGTCGTTATATCAGCGATCCTATGTATGTTGTTGATCATTCAGAGATCACAGTGCAACCCGACCTTACCTATGAGCAGCAGCCAGTGCAGATTCTGGATCGACGTTAGAAGACTCTTAGGAATAGAGTTTTTGATCTCGTTAGAGTGATGTGGCGACATGACTCGACAGGAGAATCTACCTGGGAGCGAGAGGACAAGATGTGTGGACGTTACCCATACCTTTTCCCTGCCCTATAGAAAATTCCGAGGACAGAATTATTTTAAGGTGGGTAGGATGTGACAGCCCGTATCCATCGATGTGATTATTTACGTATTTACGTATTTTACGTATTTTTACATTTTGAAAGTATTTTAAAATGTGTAGTCAGTGGAGCAAAACACTTTTCTATTTACTAATTAATTATTATTAATACATATTAATTACATTTTTATAATTACTTTTACCGTGTTATTATTACCCCTAACCCCACTTGATTAATTAACCTAACCCACCCATATTTATGAGCCGATTTGGGCAGGTCAAATCCGAAATAATCGGATCTAAACTGCCACATTCATTAGAACACTTCAAAACCCCACACCCCTTATTTCATTTCCCCCTTAATATATCTCTTCTCCTCCGAAGGAGAAAACCAGCATATCATCTCCATCTTCCCCATGGCAGCACAACATACATCCCCTCTCAAAAACTCTCGGCACACACTCACTCCCTTAGGCCATCTCTCCCCTTTCATTGTAGAACATCCCCCTCCAAGCCGACCTCAGCCCCTTCATCTTACATTGGGAAAACACAACCACATCATCACCATAACAACCCAACCCAAAATCAGCCATCTCCTCCTCCACAACAACCCAACCCAAAATTAGCCATCTCCTCCTTTTTCAGCCCAAATCAAACTCAAAATCAAAGAAAATAAAATTAGAAATTAAGAGAGGGAGAAACAGACAAGATCAAATCGGATCTCATTCAGATCTGAAGCAACCCCATCCCTCCACTGCTCCACCCCGCTGCCCACTACCGCTTCCCTTGGCCACGCACCGCACTGCAAGCCCTCCCACCTGGCACCGTCGTCCAGCCCTGATCCACGCTGCCCGATCTGTGCTGCCCCACGCCGCACCACCCTATGCCGCACTGCCCCGCTGCCAGATCCACCCGGAGAGCCACCCTCCCGTGCCCCCGCGCTCCACCGTACCGTCGCCCCGTGTGCCGCTGCCCCGTGATCCCCCCTCTGCCGCCAGATCCAAGCTGCCGCCCCCTTGATCCCTCTGCATCCAACAAAAAAAGAAGAAAGAATAGAAGGAAGAGACAAAAGTAGTGAGTTTGAAAAGTATTATAAAGTTAAAAGTTATTAATATAAGTTAAATTTTATATTATATTATAGTTAAATTTATATATTATATTAATAATTGAAGTTTAAGTAAATAAGTTAATGTTAGTTTTTTTAGTTACTGTTATAAAGTTATAAAGCTAATATTAGTTATTAATAGTTGTTAGTTTAAGTTAAATTATTTTCATTTATAGTTTTTTATAACTTATTTTCAGTAACTATTAGTTAGTTAATGTTAGTTATGTATTAGTATATTAGTATTATTATATAAGTTAGATCTAATGATATTTTAAGACTTTTAACTTAACATCATAAATCTAAATGACGCAGATAAAACGCACCTTACGCTATAATCACTGGGACACCCAAATTCGCATCCAGGCAAGTATTTTATCGTAAATGAATTGTAAAACGAATTGCTCAAATTTTAGTGCTAAAATCATATTTTAGTGTGCTTGTCGACTTTAGAACTAAATTGTATGTTTCCATTGTGCTAGTCGTTCGGATTAAATGTATATGTTATATTAATGTTGCTTGTTTGGAACAATTCACTATCTACGTGCTATCAAATTGAATACCTTGACTATATGCATGCTATCAAATTGAACTACATTCACTATCCACCTGCTATCAAATTGAACTACATTCACTATCCGTCTGCTATCAAATTGAACTACATTTACTATCTTCTTGCTATCAAGTTGAACTAATTTGACAGAGAGTATGACATAACCCACGAAACATATATGTGATACCATCGAATACAGATGGGATGTAATCTAGTCGATGACTAGACAGACACCTTCGGTGAGGTTGGTTCATGTAGTAGAGTCCGTAAATTTGGCTTGAACATCTTACGGCTACCTCTATACCACACTAATGTGTAATGCCATGCGTAGCTACTGCACAAGTACTAGAGGGGGTGAATAGTACTTTAAATAATCAAGAGTGTTATTCCTAATTATTGTGCAAAACACAAACAACAAAGCGGAATAACTACAAACAAGAAGAATAAAACAATGCAAACAATACGATATAACGTGTTCGGATCCACCCAAGTCTCCCCGACTTGTTCCCGGTGATCCTACGTCCCAACCACCCGGATCCCCTCCGGATACTTGAGTTAGAAACCACTAACCCAAGATTTCCTTTAGCCCACTTGCGGAAACCCCACAAGTGCAATCGACCTACAATCGATGTCCGTGTATCCCACAACCCGGGAACACGCAAAACCTTAATCCCACAACCTGGGACTAAGCAAACTCTCACAAACCGAGCGTGACAACTTGCAAAAGCAAAGTAAATGAAATATTGAAACACTTACCACAAAATCCTATGCCTTGAGTATACTTACCAAATTAGGGCAAGAATGGATTTTGAGGAAGAAGCAAGCACCAAACCCTAGCTCCACCAAGATGGACAGTAATAGATGGCTAGGGAGGAGTTAGTGACTTGGATTCAAAGCCCTTGGCTTGAATGGCTCACAATCAATGAATCTCTCTTGAGGAATAAGAGTGAGGGAGAGATTCTAGTGAGAAGAGATAGCTTTAGAATGGAGTTGATTTGCTTCTCTTTGATTTCTCTAAAACCCAATATAGGCAGCCTTGAATGCTAGGAAAGAATCCCTCCAAGTATATATAGGATAGAGGAAAGAGAAAGGAAAAAATCGTGGCAATAAATGCTCCAACGGCTCTATTCTGAAGCAGACTAGTCGGTCAAAGAAGGATCACTGACTGACTAGTTTATCAACTAGTCGGTCGGTGATTCAACATGAACCGACTAAGAGGATGCCAGCCAATAAAGATAGTTCAGGAGAACAAGAACTAGTCGGTCTAAGAAGACTTACCAACCGACTAGTTTGACAACTAGTCGGTCGGTGAATGTTCTTTGACTGACTAAGAGTTGAAATACGATAGGCTGTCGACAAAGAGATCTAGTCGGTCTAAGAACAAATTCCAACTGACTAGTTTCTCAACTAGTCGGTCGATGATTGTTCTTTGACCGACTAATGATAACCAGTAGCTCAGGCTGTGAAATGATAGACATAACTAGTCGGTCTAAGAAGGATTCTTAACCGACTAGTTTGACAACTAATCGGTCGATGAACCTTCTTGGACCGACTAACTGCAAACAGTGAATGAGCTGAATTCAGCAAGGAGATTTAGTCGGTTCACGAAGGATTGCCGACCGACTAGATTGCCATCTAGTCGATTGGTTCTCCTTCTTGAACCAACTAAGATGCACTAGAAGCCGTGAAATGAAGCGTAAGGCTTCGGGAAATTTTTTATGGGCTTCTAGGATAATCCTAGCTCTAATAATGTAAGACCTACTCAAGGCTTAACATTTTACGGAAAGAAACTAGAAGACAATAAAATAAACTTGACGAACCGTCTTCAAAGCTTCAATCCGAATCTCTTGACTTCAATAATGCTCCTAGAGCTTCAACGAAGCTTCAGGCACACGATCACGTGCTTTGAGAAGTCTTGAGACGTCGCTTTTGATATACGTAGACTTTTGGCGACGATCTCCATAACTGCGCTCACACAGTGTTAGTTCACGATATTTATGTTTGCTCATCATCAAAACCAAATCCAGGGAATCAATACTCAACATAATGGAGGCAAGCATCTTGGCCATCTTCCAGGTTAGGAATTGCAAGAGGCATCATGGTAAACCCCGATGATAGGGTGTATCGAGAACATTTTACCTACTCGGAATGGACTTATTCCCTAGCACAAACAACTAAAAAGTAATCTAAATTGCCAACTTTGTTTATCTCATTTTAAATGCAAATGTATATTAATTGTTGATGAACCTCATGCCTTTACTTTCCACATGTTCTCATTTTTTGGATATGCACCTGCTCTTATGTGTTCTAACCTTCTTATTTTCTTAAATTGCAAGTTATTAAGTTCAATAATTTAAAATTGTTCCGAGCTATCACTGAAATATATTTCAAATGAATTTATGAAATATATGTTAGGTTCAGAGACAGAGTACATCAAGGACCCTGCTTTGAGGATCCTACCTTAGAGGTGGACCCCACTATTCAGAGTTACGAGGACATTGAGGTCCTCCCTGCTGAAGAATAGAGTGAGCTGTTGTTATTTCAGTATTATTAATTGTACTTGTTGTTTTTGAGGTGTGTTTACTTTCAGTAAATTGTACAACTATGATAGGCATTAATTACTTTGTGTACCTTATTTTAAAAACGCTAGAATAAAAAGTGTAATAGATATTTATGCTACTTCTGATAAATTCATGTGCAGGAACCTGATTTGCTAAAACAACGCTTATTGTGCTTAAGTCAAAGAAGAAAGAAAAAAGTATCTCTTCTTTGCTTTAAGCACATGCTGACCTGCTCACGTCCTTGCTTTCAAGTATAATGGCACATCCTCGCTTCCAAGTATAATGGGAAGCGGGGCGTGACAATAATTTTCCCACTACAATTTCTCTCAAAAAGAAAATAAAAATGCAGAAAAAGTAAAATGTGGGACTAAAGAGCCGATCCAAAACCACAATTAGCCATCTATGCAAAAATTTGTGCTCATTCAACATTTTCATAACACATCACAGGCATCACAGATTCAGACTATGATAAACATAATAATTTAAAATATTTATTAATTATTCAGACCATGGGACGACGTCATACACAGTTAGGTTAGGTGACTAACGGCAGAGCGGTCGCATGATCTTTATAATTATTAAGTTAATGCCGCACAACTAAGCATAAGTTTATCCCAAAAAAATGAGCCATAAAAGTGATGTTAGGCATATAAATATGATCCTAAAAGGGGTATCATATTGTGTAATACGTTGTGCGTTATGGACTAGTTCAAAAGAATTTTGAATGGTGCAAAAATACTTATTTATTCATTGTTAAAGGAAAAGGCCTTCCATTTTATACCCCCAAGTAATCCCCATGAGCCCCAAATTTCCCCCCACAAGGTCCCCATTTTATTCTCCAATTTTTACAAAATTTTCTTCAATTTTTAAGGCCCCGAGAACCCTATTTATCCATTATATGTTTTCCCCTTCCCCCTTTCATTTTCTTTCTTTTTTTTCAATTGAATCCGGCATGTGGGCCTGAAGCCCCCAGCCTGCAGCGTGGCTGTGGGCTTCAGGCCCGCATCATTTTCATATATTTTTTTGTTTTTTCTTGCGGGCCTGAGGCCCGCAATGTGGCTGCGAACTTCAGGCCCGCAGCATTCTCCTTTTTTTAATTACTTGTGGGCCGAAGCCCACAAGTCGCTGTGGGCTTCGGCTATAGCAAAAAGGATTTTAAAATTATTATTTTAATGTGTTGGGCCCAAAGACCCAACTGTTGATTGAAGGGGCGACGGCTAGGGTTAGTCGTCACTGCCCCTATGTTGCCCATTGAGGGGGGAGAGGGGCGTCGCATGTAGGCAGTTGCGAGGGGACCGCCCGCTGTGAGGTAGGGGTGAGGGGGGGCCTCCCGCCATGAGGCGAGGTTGAAAGGGTCACCACCATTATGCGGTAGTGGGGCGCCATCGTGAGGCGGTAGGTGGGTGGGCGGCTCCGCCTACGGGCGGAGCAACAGGAGAGCGGGGTGGCTCCGACTAGGGTGTAGCGCCAAGGGGGCTACACCACCTTCGGGGTGATAGAGGGGTCGTCACCACCGTGAAGGCGGGCAAACGATGGGGGAAAAGCCGCCTTCGGGGCGGGTTGCGACGTCGGCACTGCCGTTAAGGCGGGCGAGCGATCATGGCTAGGGCATCGTGACGGGCAGCATAATAATTTTTGTTCGTTTCTTTATCAAATACCATTTAAAAAGATGAACCCTAAAATAAGGTTTTAATTATACGAAAGAAGTATCGACGATTTAAAAATCGTCGTCATTAGATTATCAACCCGATATCCAATCTGATCTTGCGAGATTGATGGGTAATAAAATCGTGATCATGATAAAAATGAAAATTTTAAAGATTGTACCTCTAGATCCGTCATCCATATCTAGCGACGGTTGACGAAGCCTACGCATGGAAAATGACGCCCGCGAGTGGAAGACGAAGTCCGTACGTGGTGGCCGAAACCGCACGCTTGGATCTACCGCCTTCTCCTCACTTTCGTAACAAACGGGTTTTTGTGGAAAAATTTAGAGGCTAGTCTGATAACGGGTTGTGAAGCATCAAATTTGGGGAGAGACCCCAGTCCTTTATTTATAATGGAGGGAAGAGTGTACATGGATATAGTTACAATAGATATGATCTTATCCTATGGATAAGATGTAATCCCCAATACAAAACCCCACCATTATCCATTTACAACAAAATAATCTGTATAAAATCCTCTAACTTTTCTATATAAGAATTCAATTTGTATTATCAAGCTGAATCTTAATCAACAAATATAAGAACTTGTAAATAATATAAACAAGTATAAAGTTATGCAACAGATTATAGAATACTTTCAAGAATATTAATCCAGACCACAATCAAATGCAAACATAAGGATATATTCTGATTTGGTCAACCCTGACCTAATTCAGTCCTTAGGTCCCATCTAAGATATCCAATACTCTTTTCCAACCTACAAGATAAGTAAAATCTTTTCACTACACCGCATCCAATGTATGGAACCTACACTCAAATAATATATAGCAAAAAAATTCTCAGTACTTAAGAGAACAACTTTCATTCTCATAAACACAAGTGAAAAATACTTACAACATTTGATGAAGTACAATTTCTCTTACAGCCTTGAAGCGCATGTGTAGTAGTGAGGCTATAAAAAATTTGATCTCTCAAAAAGATGTTAAAACTGAGCTTTGAATATCAGGAATTTCGCCAAGAAATCAATGGGATAAACTTTGAGCAAGAGGGCCAAAAGAGAGGGTTTCTCTAAAGAGAGAATTTGAGCACAAACGAATTTTTTTCCACAAAAATATGATTCTTCATTCTATAAAACCTCCGAGGAATCTTCACTTTTTATATATGAACATTTTTGTGAAAAAGATTAACTAAAACACCCTCAAAATGGTAACAAACAACTAGTTTGTGCTAATATAAGTTTGGTCAATGGTAATTTTTTAGTCGACTAGAGTAAACTAATTATTCAACTAATAGTTTAGTTAGTCGACTAATTAGAAGACCTAATTGACCAGTCAGTTAGTCAAAAAGCAGTTAACTCTCTGTTTGTCAATTAGTCGAAAAACAGTTAACTCCATGTTTGTCAATTAGTCGAAAAACAGTTAACTCCCTGTTTATCAATTAGTCGACTGGAATTGTCGGAATTGACTAGTCCATATGTCAATCGACAATTCCTTGAACCGTATTTGAATAATTCTGACATGTTGATAATCATTATTTTTCAGGTTTTTTTAGTTGACTAGGGGATACTTCTAGTCGACTATTAGACTTAAAAACAATGTGATCGCTCCGGGACGTAACCCAAAAGAACGGTTGTAGTTTTACCGCAAGTGCACGGTGTAGCAGCGAGCGGGTTATCGAACACAGGGAGGACGAATGACCGTGCTTGTTCCAATCAACCTGGCTATTTAAGAAGAGAGAAATTTGCCTTTGGCGATCCTGTCACAATCGTCAGACAAAGTACGGAAATATCAAATCAAATAAAGAACGTCTAGGGAATGGGGAATTCCCGCTACTCACCGTATTTCGTAAAAGTGGTTCATCGGTATTAAAGTTGCTAGAATAAGATTTTGGATGAACTAGTTGCAACTGAATGTAGAACCAAGCTCACGCTCTCGCGCTGTTGCCGGTCTATAGCTATCCTAGGCTCGGGTCCAACCTCTTGCAAACCCTAGCCTAGGGAAGCTAGCATTAGGATCAACATCATCGTTCAATCGCGCACCGAGCCCAATCTCTTGCAAACTCGGTCCACGACCTAGTTTGGGATAGTTCCTACCCGTCCAATCTCTTGCAAACGGGCATTGGCGCGGAATTGGAACCGGAAACCCTAGTATCGGTCCAATCTCTTGCAAACCGATACTACGGAAATTCGATTCCAACCCAATTCGGATTTCTAGGGTTTCCTATCGAATTGGGATCCAATCTCTTGCAAACCCCAATCGATGTGAATTCCTAGCCATCCGTAGTAAATTGATCCCAATCTAATCCCTAGTAGCAATTCTAGCAAAATTCCTACCAATTCATCACAATTATGAAATAGGGCTTGTAGGGTTCATCCCCACGCCCCAAGACGTGGCGACTACTCACAATTCATAGCAAGATCACAAAAATAATCAATGAAATAAGCTATAGAATTCATCACAATATTGAGATATGCAATAAAAATAGAATTTTTAGAGAAGAGAAAAGCAAACCAATGGAGTTCTTCAATTAATCCAACAAAAATCCAATTTTGTCTCCTCTTCAATCACAAGAATAAAACTAAAAAGCTAATCTAAAAAGCTGCAAAAAATCTAAGAGAGAGGCTCCTAAAACTAGGGTAAAAACAGGGGTTAAATAGCCCCCAAAATCGTCCAAAAACTGTGACCAAAATACCCCTGCGCAGCCTGTTTTCCGCAATTTTCGCTACAGGCAGCGTGTCGCACTCGGCCGAGTGACAAAAGTCGCTCGGCCGAGTGAAAACCCTGTAATTTTCCAGTAAGTATCGATCTTCAGGGGTCTTCACTTCGGGGGCGGCTCGGCCGAGTGAGTTGTCGTCACTCGGCAGATGGCTTCATGGTACTCGGGCGGACGGGATTATCCACTCGGCCGAGTGGGTCTTTTGAAGCTCAGGCAGCCGAAAAACAGTAACATGGCGATTTTTGATGGGCTTCTTCTGGGCGCCACTCGGGCGGACGGGGTCTCGTCACTCGGCCGATGTGGTCTCCGTCGCTCGGCCGAGTGCACGTATGAATCGTGTCTGATCTGGTCGGCCGAGCAGTGTCTCGCTGGTCGGCCGAGTGACTCCTTCACTCGGCCGAGTGGGACACAAAACATGCCCAAACTGCTTATTTTGGCCTCCTCGTCGCTCCTGCGACGTCCGTTCTTCTTCCGCTCCTCTCCAACAGCAAAATACCCCTCGGGGAGGTCGTCGGCGACCGTCTGGAGTAAGCGCATCTCGAGATCACTCCAAATCGCGCCAAATCACCTGAAATGTGACAAAAACAACAAATCGTGAAAAGCGTCGCAATATCGTCGATATATCGTGAAAAACATGATTTGGGCGATCTAAATGGCATGCAAACATGCGGTAAAAAAGTGTAAAATAAGGAGTGATCAAAATCCCCCAAGCTTACCTCTTACTCGTCCTCGAGGAAGATAAGTAAAAGGCGAACCCGGTGGATTCGGAAAACGAAAACGGCGAAGAAAAATGAAGAATGAAAAACGGGGAAGAATGAAAAACGAAATAAAAATGAAGAAGAAGGAAAGAAGCGAAGAGGTAGGCTGCTAGATCATTTTCTCAGGACGTGGGTTCCGCTTACTCGTATAGCATGCACTGAATGAAAAACACATGTCAAAGGGTTTTATTTTGATATCATAGTATAATGGTGCAAATAGAAATAGAAACCCCACGAACAACAATATAATCATAAAAACGGAATAATTTTATAATTAACATCGTCTGAATCATTTAAAGCGGTATACAAATCACAGATCACACACTTTTCAATTGAATGCTTCCTATCCGGAGAATAAGAGTATCACACTATAGAATAGAGAGAATAGAAAAGTATGGATTTCATGATATGAATGCTAGGCTTAGATTTCTGGATGTCGTAAAGCTAAAAATAATCTCACCGAGTATAGAATATTACTTAGCCTAGGTTGTCGTGCAACGTCAAGTAGTCACTCTCTCACACATCAATGGATCCCCTCCCCCAAGCTTATCTATAAGCGTGGTGGCATAAAAAAATATTTACATCCCCCTTTCTATAAAGCTCCAAAGGCAATGAAAAGAGAAGAGAAAGAAAGAAAGTGAGATGGGATCTTTTATTGAGGATTTTTCCTCTTTTCTCTTTTTTTTTGTTTTTTTTTTTGATGCAAAAGCATATATACACAACGATCCCAACTCAAAGAGAGATAATGATATACAGGAATATTTTCTCTTTTTTCTTTTTTTTTCTTTTTTTTCCTTTTTTTTTCTGAATAAGAAATTCGGAGCTAGGAATTAATAGCGGAGGAAATGCCATATAATAGAATCGCTAAGGGGAGATTCACCAATGATTTTAAAAGTAGAGAAATGATGTTCAAGATTTGTGGAGAAAGAAATGAATATATCTCTCGGTTCACTCTATAAGACATGCACGACAACTTCAGCAGGGTAATCTAATCTACTCAGTTTCGATCACAAAAAAGCTAACTAATCAAAATTTATCATAGCTAACATCATTCAATCACCCTGAAGTGAAATGTACAGTTCATGCATATAGAAGTGATATAGCAAAAGAAATCAGTACTCCAGATATAGGCATTCAATGCGTGAATCTTGGTGTGTTTTCTGTGATAGCATACATATGAATATTCAGACTCAGCTAATAATAAAATTTCATCCATTTTCATGTGGAAAAAGTGTGGGTTACTATCTCTAGATGCAAGGCAAGTCATAGCATATGATATCAGAAATAAAATCTAAGATATGACAAATATAGCATGCAAATAGAGTAAGCTAACTCCACGTCATCATCATCACAGAAAAGTCATCTCTAGCATGAGATGAAAAAGAAAGAAATAAAGATAAAGGGGAAATAGAACTATTTACAATGCGGCACACAGAAAAATAAGAAAAACGTGATGCATGGCAAAATAAAAGAAAATTGATGAAAATAAGTGCAAAAGTGAAAAACGGTGTGAAAAACTAGAAATAAAGGTGGCAAACCGAAAAAGAACGTGAGAACTCACTCCCCCAAGCTAAATGGCACAGTGTCCTTAATGTGCAAAGTGGGGCACACCGAGAGACAAGTAAAGTGAGGGGCAAGTGAGGATGCATGCATGATGAAAAATGAAAATAAGAAGAAAAGAAAAAAATAAAGAAATGAAAAATATGATGCGGACATGATGCAATCACAGATAGGAGTGATACAGAGATAAAGATGGGGCACCAAAAACTCTCCCTCTCTCCCCAGACACGCCGCGAGTGCAATATAATGGAAGCGTGCGAAGTCAGCGCCTCCGCGAAGCCCAAATCAGTCCGAAGAAGCTCCCCTGAGCTCCCCTAAGCTCCCAAAAACAACCTGCGTATGAAATGGAGATATCAGCGGGTAATATTCAAAACATATGGAGCATTAGGGGTATAATAGATAGATATAGAAATTGATTAGGGTTTGGGGTTCGTTTAATACATGGATCCTCGAAAAACACACAAAAAGAGGAGAAATAGGGCGAATCAGGCGATACCGGAGGTGGTCGGAGCGGCGGCCGCCGGCGGCGACTCGGGCGAGGCGCGGGCGGTGCTCGGCCGGCGGTGGCTGGCCGAGCGGCGGCGCGGCGGTGGTCGACCGGGCGAGTGAGGGCGCGAGCGAGCGAGGGTCAGGCGAGGGAGCTGAGGGGTCGGGAGAATTTGGGATTTTGCGTTTCGAAAAACGTGCCACCCCTCGGCCCCTTATATAATGACAGTTACGACTCGGCCGAGTGACTAGGTCACTCGGCCGAGTGAGATCAATTTAAAATTCCTCCCCGCTTACGCTTCGGCCGAGTGGCCTTGCCAGCCTCGGCCGAGTGGAGTAAGTCCATTCGGCCGAGTGGCTCAAGCTACTTGGCAAGACTCACCCTAGGAGCGTATCCGTTTTACTCGGCCGAGTGAAAATATATACTCGGCCGAGTAGCATTTATACTGAAATCAGGTAAATAAACAGAGAGTTGGGTACAGCAGACTTCCCTCGTTCGTGAGCGGCTCGGCCGGACGAACTTGTGTACTCGGCCGAGTGACTAGTATACTCGGCCGAGTGAGCCTTGTGTTCTGCTGTTTGTCTTCGTTTGGGCTCTAAACTCCGTCTTTCTTCCTCAAGTCGATTTCATCTTACTCCTAAGCATCGAGCATCTTCCTGGGGCGCTCCTCGTCGTCTCGTTCATCCTCATCATTATGGATTTACCTATCTCCTCTCCTGTCAAGAAAAATAGGACCCGTTATCACAAAATTTTTGGGCGAACGACTCAAAACACTAAAAATTTCAAAAATAAAGAAAAAGTGAAAATAAAGCGATAACCGTCGGGTTGCCTCCCGACAAGCGCTCGTTTAAGGTCGTGAGCTCGACCCCCTATAATTTTCAATTAATGCGGGATGTTCGGTGCATATGAGATGCACCCATCAAACTTTCCGGGGAGAACGCTTGGATTCGGAAGTTGCGGTGGCGTGTTCTCCCGCGGTGGTTTCTCGTCTCGAATTGTGTTGGGGGGAGGCTCCCCCAAGCTAGCATTTGCTCCGGTCAACGGCTTCACCGGTGACGCCGATTTTTGTAGCGGCGGAGCTTTCTTCGGAGACTTTTGTTTCGAGATCTTGCAGAGCTCTCGAATCCTTGCGACATCAGCGTCGCCTTCATCATTTTCAGCGGAGAGGTCGGGGGAATCGTCTATCTTCTCATCTTGGCCTAAATCCGGGCCTTCATCAAAATCCTCATCGAAAAGAGCGCCAATCGAGTGGGGGATCGCCTCTTCTATCACCTCATCAAGGAGGTCCATGTAGTCAAGTTCATCATGGTAAGGCATGTGTTTCATAGCCTTAGGAATGTGAAGCTCCACCTCGATGTTGCCGACATTCAAAGTTAGGGTACCTTATCGCACATCGACAATCACTCCGGTGGTGGCGAGGAACGGGCGTCCAAGTATCAATGAAGTATCTCCCTCCTCCTTAACGTCCATGATCACGAAGTCACATGGCAAGCATATTCCCCCGGGACTTGTAGCAGGATGTCTTCGGCTATCCCTACCGGCCTTGTTATTCGCCCATCGACCAATTGTATCCGCATGTCGGTAGGTTTCAACTTCGTCCCGGTGTTTAGCCTTAAGAACATGGAGAGAGGCATGAGGCTCACACTAGCCCCTAGATCAACCAACGCCTTTTGTAGAGGGACGCCGCCCAAGGTGCAAGGAATCCGAAAACTCACCGGGTCTTTAAATTTGGCCGGCTCCTTCTCTCTCTTGGTGAACCAAGAGCCCTCCTCGGCTAGCATAATCTTCTCCTTCCTCTTTCTCCCCGAAATCAAATCCTTTAAGAATTTAGCATATGTGGGGATCTCCACGATGGCGTCGAGGAAGGGAATGTTGAGGCTAACTCCTCTAAGATACTCGAGAAACTTTGCTAGCCTTTTCTCCATTTTCGCTCTAGCAAGCCTTTGGGGAAATGGGACCGGTGGCATGAAGCACCTTTCCTCAATCAATTGCTCCGCTCTAGATTTCTCCTTTTCTTGTGGCTCTTTCTCCTTATCATCTTCAACTACCGGCTCAATTGGCTCCAAGCTTTCCTCCATGGGCTCTTCGGTAGGAATCATAGCAGGGGAGGTATCCTTCCCGCCTCTAGTAGTAACGGCAACTACGTCATTGATGTGGCCGGTGTTGCCCCGTGGGTTTTGCTCGGGTTGCGCCGGCAATCGTTGAGTGTTCCGATTGAGCAACGCCAATTGCTCCGATATTTGAGCCACAAGGGTATTAAGGGAGTCTTGCCCCGCCTTCAAGGTAGCATTGACCTTATTTTGCTCGACCATAAACGCCTCCACTCTAGCTTCGAAGTCGGATCGTTGTTGAGCTTGTGGAGGGTTTTGATTTTGATTCCTCCACCCTTGGTTGTATCCGGGCGGCCTATATGGTGGAACTTGTTGCTTTGGTTGGAAATTTTGTTGTGGAGGCCCCCTCGGTGGATAGTGTTGTTGTTGGGGTGGTGGTGGTCGAGCTTGTTGAGGTGGTTGTTGTGAAGGGTTCAAAGCTCCTTCATTGTTGGCGTAAGAGAATCCGGGATGATTTCTTGTGGCCGGATTGGCCCAATATCCTTGGTTCCCCGCGACATATTGTACTTGCTCCAAGGATCCTTCTCCTTGCTCTCCTCCCGCATACATGGCTTGAGATTGGTCTTGCCAATCACACATTTGGTTGGTTGGAGCGGAGGTGGAAGGGGTTCCTTGGGGCTCCGTGATAAACTTCTCCAGTCTCTCCACTACCTTGTGGAGAGAATCAAACTTGCTTGTAAGCTCCGCTACGGCCTTCGCCTCATAGATACTAGTTGGCTTCAAGGAGGACGTTGAGTGTCCTCGCTCATCGCCCCCACTGTTGGTTGTTTGAGGCCATCTCCTCAATTAGGGCCGTAGCTTCCTCGGGAGTCTTTGACAAGATAGCACCATTCACCGCGGCATCAATAATTTGTTTGGTCCCCAGTTGGAGACCGTTGTAGAAGCTATGAACTAGCTCCCAATCTTCAATGCTATGATGCGGGCATTGATGCTGCAAATCCTTAAAACGCTCACAAGCCTCATAGAGCGTCTCCTGGGGTCCTTGCTTGAAGGACATGAGAGCGCTCCGGATCTTCACTGTCTTGGATGGCGGATAGAACTTGTCAATGAATGCACTTGCCAACTCGTCCCAAGAGGTGAAGACTCCGTCAGCCTGCGTCCTCAACCAATAGAGTGCCTTGTCCTTTAGCGTGGAGGGGAAGAGACGCAGTCTGATGGCATCGATGGAGACCCCCGGCATCTGAAATGTGGCGCACTTCGACAAGAACAATTGGATGTGGTAGTGAGGATTCTCATGGGCATTTCCATGAAATGGATCCTGCTGCATCAGAACCACTAGTCCAGTCTTTAGCTCGAAGTTCTTGTCGGCCGCCAACTCCGGCACGGCAATGGATGAGGTCGTAGAAGAGGTCTTAGGCCGAAGCCTATCTCGAATAGAAATTATCCTCGTCATCCTTGCCGCTAATTGGTCCGCAGTTTCCGGGTTGGTCATAAACCGCCCTTCCGGATTTTGTCTCCTTTCCGCTCTAAGTCTCCGCGCGGTACGTTCGATCTCGGGATCAAATAATATAGCTTCAGGGTCGGCCGTAGATCTCGTGTACATGCACAGGGAAAACAGAGTTTCAAAGAAATGATTAGTACCGTGGAAGGGTTAGGTAAAAATAGAGAAATGGAAATAATAATAATAATAATAATAAGAAATATCTAGGGTGGTAAGATCAAACGCAATCGCCTCCCCGGCAACGGCGCCAAAAACTTAATCGCTCCGGGACGTAACCCAAAAGAACGGTTGTAGTTTTACCGCAAGTGCACGGTGTAGCAGCGAGCGGGTTATCGAACACAGGGAGGACGAATGACCGTGCTTGTTCCAATCAACCTGGCTATTTAAGAAGAGAGAAATTTGCCTTTGGCGATCCTGTCACAATCGTCAGACAAAGTACGGAAATATCAAATCAAATAAAGAACGTCTAAGGAATGGGGAATTCCCGCTACTCACCGTATTTCGTAAAAGTGGTTCATCGGTATCAAAGTTGCTAGAATAAGATTTTGGATGAACTAGTTGCAACTGAATGTAGAACCAAGCTCACGCTCTCGCGCTGTTGCCGGTCTATAGCTATCCTAGGCTCGAGTCCAACCTCTTGCAAACCCTAGCCTAGGGAAGCTAGCATTATGATCAACATCATCGTTCAATCGCGCACCGAGCCCAATCTCTTGCAAACTCGGTCCACGACCTAGTTTGGGATAGTTCCTACCCGTCCAATCTCTTGCAAACGGGCATTGGCGCGGAATTGGAACCGGAAACCCTAGTATCGGTCCAATCTCTTGCAACCCGATACTACGAAAATTCGATTCCAACCCAATTCGGATTTCTAGGGTTTCCTATCGAATTGGGATCTAATCTCTTGCAAACCCCAATCGATGTGAATTCCTAGCCATCCGTAGTAAATTGGTCCCAATCTAATCCCTAGTAGCAATTCTAGCAAAATTCCTACCAATTCATCACAATTATGAAATAGGGCTTGTAGGGTTCATCCCCACGCCCCAAGACGTGGCGACTACTCACAATTCATAGCAAGATCACAAAAATAATCAATGAAATAAGCAATAGAATTCATCACAATATTGAGATATGCAATAAAAATAGAATTTTTAGAGAAGAGAAAAGCAAACCAATGGAGTTCTTCAATTAATCCAACAAAAATCTAATTTTGTCTCCTCTTCAATCACAAGAATAAAACTAAAAAGCTAATCTAAAAGCTGCAAAAAATCTAAGAGAGAGGCTCCTAAAACTAGGGTAAAAACAGGGGTTAAATAGCCCCCAAAATCGTCCAAAAACTGTGACCAAAATACCCCTGCGCAGCCTATTTTCCGCAATTTTCGCTACAGGCAGCGCGTCGCACTCGGCCGAGTGACAAAAGTCACTCGGCCGAGTGAAAACCCTGTAATTTTCCAGTAAGTATCGATCTTCAGGGGTCTTCACTTCGGGGGCGGCTCGGCCGAGTGAGTTGTCGTCACTCGGCCGATGGCTTCATGGTACTCGGGCGGACGGGATTATCCACTCGGCCGAGTGGGTCTTCTGAAGCTCAGGCAGCCGAAAAACAGTAACATGGCGATTTTTAATGGGCTTCGTCTGGGCGCCACTCGGGCGGACGGGGTCTCGTCACTCGGCCGATGTGGTCTCCGTCGCTCGGCCGAGTGCACGTATGAATCGTGTCTGATCTGGTCGGCCGAGCAGTGTCTCGCTGGTCGGCCGAGTGACTCCTTCACTCGGCCGAGTGGGACACAAAACATGCCCAAACTGCTTATTTTGGCCTCCTCGTCGCTCCTGCGACGTCCGTTCTTCTTCCGCTCCTCTCCAACAGCAAAATACCACTCGGGGAGGTCATCGGCGACCGTCTGGAGTAAGCGCATCTCGAGATCACTTCAAATCGCACCAAATCACCTGAAATGCGACAAAAACAACAAATCGTGAAAAGCATCACAATATCGTCGATATATCGTGAAAAACATGATTTGGTCGATCTAAATGGCATGCAAACATGCGGTAAAAAAGTGTAAAATAAGGAGTGATCACAATGCTTTAGCCATGAAAGCTTTTCAAACTTTTTCAAACTTGGTTTTCTAAGAGAGTGTGTGAGCTTCACCAAGGCTTTAACACAGAATCTAAACAAGATAGAAAATTACATCAAAATCACATTTTCCTTGAAGCTTCTTGATGTAGTCATTTGAAATTCATGTCTTGTCTTTATTCTTTGAATACTTTAATCATTATACATTGGTTAGACTTTACTAAGCTTTGATATCCTTTTTACTTAAACATGCACTCATAAATCATTAGTGCACATGTTTGCTCATCATCAAATCTTACATTGGGGTGATGAAATACTTAACGTTCTTTCTCCTTTTGATGATGACAAACATATAATATATAAAATATGAAAAACATATTTACTCCTCCAACAAAGATGCATATGATCAAGATAAACATACTAAGACTCCACATGCATGCATGGTAGTAATAAGCATATTCATCAATGTATTATATGTATCAATCAAAGTGCTAAATTAGTGCAAACAATTCAATATAATTAATCTATATTCCATGGATGCACTAACTAATATTAAACAATTTGATGTCCATGTAATATGATATAAACATTGTATATGGATCCATATACAATCAATGTAGAGAACTTGTTCAAAAGATATAAAAAATCCCAATTTATATGTTATAATACCAATTATTTAAAATCAAATGCCATATTCAATTAAGTTTTCCCATAAGACATATTTTATGTCATCTCATTATTTCTCCACCTTTGATATTATCAAAAAGGGTGATGATAATTTGAAATAACTTTTCTTATGTATAAAAACAAATTTAAATGTAAATTCACAATTCTCAAATTTAACTCCAACAAAATTTATAAAGTATCTTACTTAAGACTGGAAAAATCATTAAGTGTAGAAATATGAAATAAAGTTGAAACATTTGGAATTAACTTAGAATTAATTGGATATCTAATTCAAAAGGGTGACTTAATATCCAATTAAAGCTTTTAAAAAATCACGAGTCATGAGTCAAATTAAAGCTTTTGAGATAATATTCAAGTAAATCCAAAATCTTATCGAATCTCAAAGTAAATTTCAAAATTTTGTGATATCAAGAGTTTGTAAAAGTATATGGGTAAGCTTATCATAAAGTGTCACATTTTGTTTGTATGCGTGTCATTAAAGAACAAAAATATCTCATATTTGTGACAATATGCAATGTGTGTGTGTCAAGCAAATAGGTCATAATGGGTCTCATATACATCACATATATCATGACATATATCATTTGAACTCAATAGGTTACATATAACAATATGAAGTGCATGATATCAGGTTTCAAAATGACAAGTAGAGATAGGAACTTTACAAAAGATAATATTCTTCATTAATTAAACAAAGAAAGCACACTAAACATTACAAACCATAACACATTTCAAATTAAACATTCTCACCCAAAATATATTACAATCAGGATGCAACCAATCATATCTTTGTTCATTACATCACATCAACACAACATTACATCTCATCATCAAATTTCACATTTCACTCACACACAACAAGGCTCATTCTTAAGGAGGATGACTATAAAATCTGTCTCGAAGATCAATTCCCTCTTTTAGAATTTGATCTTGAAATCAAGTTGATCTTGTCTTACCATAAGTTGAACCTGCTTGAGTTGCACTTTTTCCATTTGATACATGACATCATCTCTAAAAGCTTGAAAATGATCAAAAGGTATGATAAGAGTGAGTGGAACACTACATGAAGAGACTGTTAGATGTGGATTTAAGCCTAGAGGGTGAGAGAATAAGCTAATAAAAATATTCGTACACACACACACACGAAATCACAGGCAATTATCAGCGCAATCAATCAGACACAGAGTAAATAAAGTGCAAGTAAAAGCAATCGCAGAGTGCACAGTAGATTTACCCTGGTTCAATCGTCCCAACGACCTACTCCAGCCCCAAAGTAGATACTAGCATTAATATGTCAAGGGTACAACTCTAGCGCTCCGAGAACCGACTCTACGCTTACCAAGTTTATACCGCACTCACCAAAGTGCCAAACACTATTAATCTAGTAAACACTCTCTCTTGACTAGTCCAAACTAGTCAAGACCCTCTTGTCTAGCACCGACTAGACAAGACCCCAAAAGAAATGGTAAGGTTAACCTACAAAGATCGATGCACCAAGTACACGAATATAAAGTAATAAGAGTTTAGAAAAGCTCAGTTCATGTCGGTATGTTGTTTCTGTCAATCTGCGCTGGTCAGCTCTAGTCTGACAAGATGTACACCTCAATGTCACGACCCTCTCAGTCTCCTTGGATGTCACAGCTATCCCTAAGGATGTGCTTGATGCTTCGGCTAGGCAAAGTTCAAGTGTGCAAGGTCGACAATGGCTTTACACAGCTTGTAGGATGGGTCAGCAATGTGAGGGATAGCTGCAGCTATGGGTCGGCAAGTGCTTGGTTGATGGACTTAGTCGGCACACTAGGATGTGCAGGCAATCTCCTTGATCAGAAAGTCCCCTAGTGCATGGCTTGCAAGCATGGTCGTTAAGCTATGGATGCATCTCCTTGGCTCGGTCAGAAGGCAAGATGGTACGTAGGAGCAAGGGTCGACAAGGGCTTTGGCACTTGTGATGCAAGGTAAGGAGATGCTCCAGTGCTAGCTGCAAGCTATAGTCGGCAGTCAATGTGGCACATGGCTGCACTCGGTCTGTAAGCAAGATGGTGCGGCTCTTCAGCTTGGTCAGCAAGCAGGGGTCGGCACAACTCTTGTGCAAGGAAGCTGCTCGGTCAGCATTGGCACTAGGATGCAGATGACTCCTGGTCAGCAGCAGCACATGCGAGGGTTGCAACAAGTCGCCAATGGAAATCAGCAGCTTGTTTGATAGTTGGTCGGTAGCTCGAATAGCACAGGCTACCCTTCGGTCAGTAAGATAATGCAATCAACGATTGCGGCTGCAATTTTGAATCCGAAACAGAAAAGTTTGTGGCTTGTGGATTGATTATTCTTCAGGTAGCTTGATGATTTATAGGTCAAAGATTTCGGCTAAAGTTTTAAAGAAGATTGCAGCTTGCTGATTTTGTAAGATGGCGTGATTATAATTGAATATTGCATATTTTAGCTCATAATCATTCCTTCTTGTGCATATAACTCATGAAATCATGCTCTCTTAACTATATTTGCTTTAATTCATCATCTTTTAAGCATATGATTTTATTTCGGCACAATTTCACTCTCCAAAAATTTATAAACATGAATTGCATTTTTACATATTTTTCTGGTTTTTTGAGGAGTCCCGAAGGGGACAAATCAAGTAAATGGAGAAGTGAACATGGAGCATGTACAGTCGAATGTCCTTACAACACAGTCGCCTGTCCTCTCAAAGCCCCACCTGTAGCAAACTGGAGTGCAACACAAGCACCTGCAGAAGGATTGACATGCGCCTGTGTGCAGGTGCATGTTCTTTCAACATCAGTCGCATGTTTTATCTTCTCCTGAAGGTTGGAAAAAACCAACTTACTATTGATTTGACCACTGCTACAGCATGCGCCTAAAGCACAAAAGACAGGCGCATGTACCACCCATAGTCGCCTGTGAAATTTTTACGGCAGTCGCCTGCCTAGAGAGCCCCCAGATTTTCCAATCTTTGCACTTGTCGCACAGGCACGTGCTTGACCAACAACAGGCGCATGTCGCCAGGTGCCTGACAGTTGTTCGACAGGCGCCTGTCGCAGGTTTTTTTGTCGAGTTTGGGTTGTGAGTTTGGGTTTCTCTTAACCCGATTTTCATATGCTTAATGTGAGCCCTTGGATGTGGTTTTGGGTGGTTGAGATGTGAACCCTAGGGGTATAAAACCCTGTTATTCAACTGTAATTAAGAAGACTCCACCATTAGCTTCAAATATTTTCCATTTTTAGGGTTTTCTCTCTTAGTTTTAGATTAGGGTTTTGTATAGTTTTTGGGAGATTTCTGTCCCCATTTTTTGGGATCTGATAGAGGAGTAGAAGAGCTTTCATTTGGTGATATCTTTCTTAACCCATGTATTTTATTTCATCTTGTCTCATTCTCTATGTATGAACTTATGAATATGAATGCACTGATTAATATTTTTGCTCTCATGTGTAGCTAGTCTCTTTGTGTGTTGGATTGTGATGTAGTTAAGATTTGTATGATTAGCATTCAATCATCCATATCATAGGATTGTGTAGCTATTGCATTGATTGATTTCACACTCATTCATCATGCAAAACCCGTAGAGTATCCAATGAGGATGATATGACGCGAGGCATTATCTATTTGCATATACCTGTAGAGGGGCCTGCAAGGTGTTGAACCGCGAGGTTTAGCTAATTATGCTTTATACTTGAATCATCGATCCAATAATTACATTTGATACTAACACGTTGATTTGAGCTCCAAGATAACACCATCTGGTTGTATGGCCTGAAAGCCTCGCAATTGAGCTAAACGTGTTTAGTTTTATTCCCAATAGGGATATCTTCCGATTTCACATACCTTGACATGGATGTGGAGTTGAGTCATCAATTGGAGATTAAATAGCTAAGCCATACTCCCTAATTAATTCACAATCCACACACTCTCCTCATTGCATCCCAACCTTTATTTTGCTTGTTTATTTCTTGTTCTTTTTTGTAACCATCACACACACACACCCTTTGATCCAAATCATCGCCTTCGAAAGGTGGTTTTGTCTCTCACCCTCTCACATCTTTGTTGACCTGAAGATAGCATGAATGCAGACAAATTGTCCCTGTGATCCAACCCTGGGCTCACCAGGAATTACTTGAAGACCTTCTATCCTTGGTAGTAGTGTGCATCTTTTTGCGACGTGTCATAGCCCCGCTAGGAACTTGTGGCTTGATGAGCTATAGAAGATGAGCTATTGGCCTAATAGTCAAAGATTGTGGCATGTTTTTCTTTTGCTTGGTATGTAGGCCTTAGGGATGGAAGTCAGGGAATTTGGCTTGGACCTTGTTGTTTTGAAGATGGAGGCTTAGTAAGGTGTAATGGCAATGAAGCTTGCGGCAATATTGAGTTTTGACCAATGTAATTTGCTAGATGCTTGCGACAAGATGATGGATAATTGGGGTTTTGGCCGCAATATTTTTGGCTATGGGTTTGATGTTGGTCGCAATGGTTGCTCGCTTTGAAGAGGGGTTTTATATGAGTTGTCGAGAGGTATAGAATCAAATAGAATCCCACAGTACTAGGAATTCAAATCCCCCACTAATAGGAGTTTTGAATTCGTATTGAATTTGTATTGAGTATGAGAATGGAATAAGAGTTGTAATGGGATTTGATTTAAGCACTAATTGATTTGAATCAATTCAAATAAGATTTGAATTGATCCCTCCTTATCTCTACATCTTTGACCAAGTCTATTTTGCAAATGAATATCCAATTCTCCATCACTTTGACTAAGTCTCTGTTTGAGTTTTTGCGAGCTTGCCATTCCTGAAAACACTTAGCACACACATCAAATCATTCACACACGTTTGTTATCATCAAACAAGAAGTCATAGATCGTTGTATCCAATTACACGGTGTATCCAACAATCTCCCCCTTTTGATGATGACAAACCAATATAAGATTTAATCAATAATGATCCAAATAATATCATCGTGACATGTGTGTGTGAAGTGTGATGATGGAGGAAGTATGCAACAAGTATGACAATGATGTTCAACATGTAAGTATGGCATTCTCCCCCTATATTCATACTCCCCCTTTATTCATGCTCCCACTTGAACATATATTCATTAGGCAAAGTATTCACAAATATCATTAAGATATTTATTAAGCACAATATCACAAACAAATCTTTCCCAAAATATTCTCCCCCTTTTGTTATCATCAAAAGTATAGTAGTGAAGTCAATTTCATACCACATGCAAAAGAGGGTATTATAAATTACAACAAACACTTGCATGTAAACATTCGTAGAATAAGCACTTCAAATCCAATGAAAGGTATAACCTAGACTTCTACACCATCGTGTAAGTGTGATGATTAAACATTGAAGCATATAAGGAGAACTTTCAAGAAATTCAACCAAAACCAATCCACTTTTTCATGTAACATGATATCGTCTATGATTGATTTTCCTCATCTCATTAAAAATGAGTTCAAGTTACAACACCCAAAACATAGACTATGAGGACTCTTAGATGTGGGGTGGCATTACTTGACGAGTATAACACCAAGCTAAAATTTACTCTTAAAGCTTATGTTGGATGCTCGTGGGTAGTATCGTTGTCATGGATCGTATCTATTTTTCATACGGAGCTCTTTTCATCTTTTTTATTTATGCATTTTTTTCATTTCAATTCTTTTGAGTTCTATTTTTTATCCATGGCAAGACACATCATGTCCCTTAAATTTTTAGTTATTTTTCATCCTACATTCACTTTCCAATATTTCATAAAAGATATCACCACATGTACAACATTTAATACTTGTGGAAGTGAAAGTGTCGGTGTAGAAAATGAATTATTCTAATCATTGAACATGTCATGGTTATTTAGAAAACCAAACATGCACATGTAGCCATAACAATAATACATCAATTTCTACATGGATATGAATATCATTCATTAATACCAATTTAATGATTCAAAAGAAAGATACACATTAAGCACCATTTTTTGTTTTTTGTATTTTTCAATTTTTTTTGTTTTGTATTTACCAAGAACTAAATCATCCTAACAAATGAACTAGAACACAAACAAATGAACTAGCACACAAACAAAAAACAACGCAAGCACACAAAAAAGCTATGAAGGTATTCATTACGCTCAAGGAAGAAACCATACCTTCGCGTTGTCATTTGGCTAAGGAACTTTTTAATGAAATGCGATGTCCAATCCATAGTTCCTCGTCACTCCATCTTACCTACACGGAAGATGTTATATGTGACCTTGGAATCCAACAAGGTCCACTCATGTTAGTCATCAAACTCTTAGGAACCCAAATTTGTTTAAACTTTATGTTTTTGTTCCTATATTTGCAATAATAAGAAGTATGACCAACACAACCACATCTAAAGCACTTTGCATGAATATTTCTAGCTTTTGTTGTCTCAATGTGAAGTTTTCTATATTTTGTTTTTCTGCACGTTTCAAATCATATCCAAGTACACGCCTATTATTGTCATATATTTGGTTTCCAAGAATTATATCCAAAGATTGTTTTCCCACACCAAATTTCTTAATAGTCACTTCTAGGTTCATGACTTTAGATTTCAAATTAGTATTTTCATTCCCTAGCAAAGTGCATTTACTAACGAAAGCTTTCTTATCGTCATATTCATTCTTTTTCATGTTTTCAGCTTTCTTTTGAAAATCAATTATTTTTTCTTTAAGCTCATTATTTAGCATGCACATCTTTTCAATAAGCTCTTTATTTTCCGTTTCTAGCTTAATCGGTTTTTTTATACATGCTATTTTCTTTTAATAAAGTGGGACAAATAAGACATTCAGCTTTTTCATGCAAGCTAGATTTTTCTTTTTTTCAACACATCAATGGTAGTATTACATGCAACAATTTTAGCTTTTGGTTTATCTATTTCTTCAGACATGTCACAATCTTCTTGTTGCAATTCATAGTTAGAATTTCTCCAGTGACATACAATGGATTCAAGCTTCTCTATAGTAGATTCAAGGCTTTCAATTTCATCTTGCATTCCTTTACAAATATTCAGAAGTTCTCTTTTAGTGCAAGATTTTACATCATCAAGCTCTCCCATCAAGCAGAGGGAGGAGTGGACAGTCTCCTCAGTTTCATTTTCTCTATCCATATCCCACGTTATTGCTAAAGATTTTCCTTTCTTCACTGCAGTGTTATTCCTTCCTTGTGGGCAATTCTTCATAAAGTGTCACTGCTTCTTGCATTTAAAATAATGAGTTTCATTAGTAGCATTCTGCTCAGAAGAGATTTTAGCATGATTGAATTTATTAGAGCGATTAAACCTTTTTGCCATTTCAGCACTTCATTGCTTGGTCTTGATGTATTTTCTGAAACCTCTGACCATCAGTGATTGCTCCTCATCAAGATCATCATCGTCATCTTCCTTAGCTTGAAGAGCTAGTGGTTTGGGAGCCTTGGTCTCTGGTTTCTCTCTTGCTTCGATACTCTGCAGTTCAAACTCATGAGACATTAAGTTTCCTATCAAGTCTTCCACTCTCATCTTTGATAGATCTTTGGCTTCCTGAATGGTTGTGACTTTAGGACGGAAGGAGCTCTGCAACGCCCTCAAGATCTTCCTTATTTGCTACAAGCTTGAGTATGGCTTTCCAAGAGAGCTAGATTTGTAGACGATGTCTGTGAATCTCGCAAACATCTCCTTGATAGACTCTGATGGAAGCATGCAGAAGCTTTCATTTTCTGTACTGAGCAAAACAAGTCTGGACTCCTTCTCCTGTGATGTTCCCTCATGTGTCACCTCAAGCGTGTGCCAAATTTCCTGCGCAGTTAAACATTGTGAGATACAATTAAATTTAGCTTTATCCAGAGAGAAAATAATTGTATTCATAGTTTTACCATTCAATGAATAACGTCTCCAATCAGCATCATTCCATTTATCTTCATGTTTAAGAATTTCAGTGTCTTTGATTTTAATCATAGGCGGTTTGTATCCTTTTTCAACAATTTTCCACATATTATGATCAACAGACACTAAATAGATTTTTATTCTAGTTTTTCAATAAGCATAGTCTACACCATTAAACTTAGGAGGTCTAGAGATAGACTGACCTTCAACAAACGCTGAATCAGAATTATTCATGATTATTCTAGCCTAGATCCTCTAACCTGATCTAATACCACTTGTTGGTTCTAGATCTAGGCCTAGAGGGTGGGTAAATATGCTAATAAAAATATTCGTGCACACACACGAAATCACAGGCAATTATCAGCGCAATCAATCAGACACAGAGTAAATAAAGTACAAGTAAAAGCAATCGCAGAGTGCAAAGTAGATTTACCCTGGTTTAGTCGTCCCAACGACCTACTCCAGCCCCAAAGCAGATACTAGCATTAATATGTCAAGGGTACAACTCTAGCACTCCGAGCACCGACTCTACGCTTACCAAGTTCATACCGCACTCACCAAAGTGCCAAACACTATTAATCTAGTAAACACTCTCTGTTGACTAGTCCCAACTAGTCAAGACCCTCTTGTCTAGCACTGACTAGACAAGACCCCAAAAGAAATGGTAAGGTTAACCTACAAAGATCGATACACCAAGTACACGAATATAAAGTATTAAGATTTTAGAAAAGCGTGGTACGTGTCGGTATGTCGTCTCTGTCAATATGCGCTGGTCAGCTCTAGTCTGACAAGATGTAGACTCAAATGTCACGACCCTCTCAGTCTCCTTGGATGTTACGGCTAGCCCCAAGGATGTGCTTGATGCTTTAGCTAGGCAAAGTTCAAGTGTTCAAGGTCGGCAATGGCTTAACACATCTACTAGGATGGGTCGTCAATGCAAGGGTATAGCTATAGCTGTGAGTCGGCAAGTGCTTGGTTGATGGACTCGGTCGGCACACTAAGATGTGCGGGTAATCTCCTTGGTCAGAAAGTCCCCTAGTGCATGGCTTGCAAGCATGGTCGTCCAGCTATGGATGCATCTCCTTAGCTCGTTCAGAAGGCAAGATGGCACGCAGGAGCAAGGTTCGACGAGGGCTTTGGCACTTGTGATGCAAGGTCGATAGATGCTTCAGTGCTGGCTCCAAGATACGGTCGGCAGTCAATGTGGCACACGGCTGCACTTGGTCTGTAAGCAAGATGGTGCAGCTCTTTAGCTTGGTCAGTAAGCAGCGGTCGGCACAACTCTTGTGCAAGGAAGCTGCTCGGTCAGCATTGGCACTAGGATGCGGATGACTCCTGGTCAGCAACACACATGCTGGGGTTACAATAAGTCACCAATGGCAAGCAGCAGCTTGTCTGATAGTCGGTCGACAGCTCGAATAGCATAGGCTCCCCTTCGGTCAGCAAGATGATGTTGTGTATTGGTGTTTCATACCAGTATTATTTTGATGATGATCACAATATTATGTTGTTGCTAATGACTCTCTTGTTTTAGTCTCTTAGTTTACATTCCAAGAATATCATTTTTGGGAGACTAAACACTTGGTGCAAGGATGGACATCAAGTGGAGAAGTACCAAAGCTTGGACTCAAAGGGGTGCCAAAGCTTGGTGATGATGGAGAGCATCAAGGCATCAATATTGAAGCCATAGACTCTAAGGAAAGCATTGTAATCTATGTAATATTTCATTTACTGCTTTCTCTCTTTTTGAGTCTAGGTTTTAATGTAATGCCTTGATAGATGGTCTACTCATACATGCATATGCATTTAACCATCTTAGTGAGCCTTAGGATTAATCATAGAATCCAACCCAATAGGTTCATCTTGACCAAAGACTCATTTAGAGTCTCTGGCTTCCCTTCAGTCGCCTGCTGAAGGATTCACAGTCGACTGGGTGATTTCCAGTCGCCTGTCGAGCCTTCTACAGCCACAGTGGTACACTGCTCAAGTCATCCTTTGATTGACTCTACTTGAGCTTTTTGCATCAGTCGACTGATGATCAATTTACAGTCGCCTGTATATTTACAATTGCCTGTGAAATGGTCAACAGTCGTCTGAAAGGCGTAAGTTAAAATATTACATCTCTCTGTTTTTCTCCATCTCCTGGAGCAGTCGACTAATGAAGGATTTACAGTCGCCTGTCTATTTTGCAGTCGACAGCATTCTTGTCATCAGTCGCCTGTATGGTTATTAGGAGAAAGAGTGCAACTCTCTGTTTTATTCCATCCCCTGCAGCAGTCGCCTGCTGAAGGTTTTTCAGGCGACTGTCCTGTTTACATTCGACTGTATCGACTTCATCAGTCGACTATCGAGGCTTAAATTATAGCCATTGGGTATTATCTAGCCGTTAGACAATCGACTGTCATTTGTTCTTCAGTCGACTGTCTATGACGTTTCAGCCCAAAATCTAGCCGTTGCAACTTTTTGTTTTTGGCTGTTTTGTTTGCTTGTGAGAGTTCCTATATGGTTTCTATAAATATGAGAGGGCTGCATTCATAGGAACTTCTTGATGCTATTGAAAATCCTTAGAGATTAAATAAGCATCTCTCAAACTCTCTCTTTTCCCTCTTAGAGCTCATTCTTCTCTTCATGCATTGAAGTCAAGCTCAATGGAAATCATCCAAGTGCTTTCAAGCTAATCTCAACACTTGGAGATCCTCTTCCATGTCTTGCATTCATTTATGAGTAAGTATATCTCAAGGCATAGGTAAGAGTATTTATTTTACTTGGTGTTTTCTTGTAACACTAATTGTCTTTGTGGGAATTAGTCTCTCTTTTTGTGGAAGTATTTCTCTTAGTGGGAATAGGATATTCTCTTAGTGGGAGTAACTCTCTTTGTGGGAGTTTGGTGTCCTAGTGTAGGGCTAACCCTAATCTCTGAGTGGGAGTTAGTAATTCTCCAGGTAGAAGTTTGACCCTTGTATAGGGTTGGTTGGGTCCTTGTGTTGAGCGAAATCCTCTTACTGAGATATCTCTTTGTGGGATTTGTATTCACTTCTCTTTGTGGGAAAAATAGTGAATAATGGTGTGGCTGGACGTACCCAAGTTTTGGGGAACCAGGGTAATATCTTGTGTTTGCGTTTGTTTTGATCGTGGTGATTAATTTCTTTTGCATTTATTATTCCGTATTTGCAAGTTTAATTTTAATTGTACAATTTATTGCCATTACACTATTCACCCCCCTCTAGTGTGTTGTTGTTACTGTTGCAAGGGTAAGGCGATCCTTATAGATGATGCGGTTAATGATTGCGGCTGCAATTTTGAATCCCAAACAAAAAAGTTTGTGGCTTGTAGATTAATGATTCTTCAGGTAGCTTGATGATTTGTAGGTCAAAGATTTCGACTAAAGTTTTGAAGAGGATTGCATCTTGCTAATTTTTGAAGATGGCCCCCCTTGGAACTTGTGGCTTGATGAGCTATAGAAGATAAGCTCTTGGCCTAATAGTCAAAGATTTTTGTTTGCTTTTCTTTTGATTGGTATGCAGGCCTTAGGGATGGAAGTCAGGGAATTCGGCTTAGACCTTGTTGTTTTGAAGATGGAGGCTTAGCAAGGTGTATTGGCAATGATGCTTGCGGCAATATTGAGTTTTGGCAATGTAACTTGCTAGATGCTTGCGGCAAGATGATGGATAGTTGGGGTTTTCTCCGCAATTTTTTTGTCTATCGGTTTGGTATTGGCCGCAACGGTTGCTCTCTTTGAAGAGGGTTTTTATAGGAGTTGTGGAAAGGTATAGAATCAAATAGAATCCCACAATACTAGAAATTCAAATCCCCACTAATAGGAGTTTGAATTCGTATTGGATTTGTATTGAGTATGAGATTGGAATAGGAGTTGTAACGGGATTTGATTTAAGCACTAATTGATTTGAATCAATTCAAATAAGATTTGAATTGATCACTCCTTATCTCTCCATCTTTGATCATGTCCATTTTGCAAATGAATAGCCAATTCTCCATCACTTTGACTAAGTCTTCGTTTCAGTATTTGCGAGCTTGCCATTCCTGAAAACACTTAGCACCCACATCAAATCGTTCACACACGTTTGTTATCATCAAACATGAAGTCGTAGATCGTTGTATCCAACTACACGTTGTATCCAACCGACACTTCAAGATGGATTTTTTGTTTAGGTTCAAGTTGGGATTGTTCTAGGGGTTGGGGTTCATGATGGGATGGATCAAGAGGAATATGCAGTCTAAAAAGTACAACAGAACCTTATTGTGAATAACTTCAGTTTTGGTTTCTAAACTGACATCAAAATGCATGAAAATTGTAGTAAGGAAACAGCCATGATGCAAAGATGAAGAAGCTGGTTTGACAACATTATCATAGATAATTTTTACCCTAAAAGTGCATAAACATACTTAGCTAAATCCTTAGATATACACGTGAAACTGGTAGACTTCTGAATATATTGTAGGATAGGATTCTGGTAATGACCCTAGCCTTGAAAAGTAGTTGGTTTGTTGTCTTGTCAATCTTAAAATGTTGACCCCTAATAAACATGTCTGCAAGGATGTCTTCGGCATCCATCACGATTCCTTGTAGGCTCATTCATTGGCAAGGAATTTCTAAGATTTCTCCTACTTTATTTACTGATAATTTAAAATGGACATGCTTCACTAAGCTAGAAATCTGATTGTCTTCCCAACTCTCCATATTTGTGTAAAATAGGTAAACAAGTCTAGAATAACGCGTGTAGGACTTCTGCAAAGTGAGGAGGTCATGCAAGAAATATATTGTTGGAAAATTTGGCGAATGCCATATCTAGGTACGCCCTTAAATTTCACAAATCTTTCACATAATAGTCCAGTTGCGAATTTTTGAGATACTCTTCTATTAAATTGGGTCTCTTCAAAAATTGATGAAATGTTGTAGGAGGGACCCTAGATGATGATGGCCTAGATGTGAATCTGCCTCTTTTAGACATGATTCTAGCTAAGATGATAATATGATATGCGAAAGAGTGAAAGCTAGGGCTTGTTTAACTAAAATGCTTGAAATCTAGCTTGGTGATATCTTTCACTCTCATAAACTGCGATATCTTCCCCTTTTTATCACAATGTTTTAGTCCACCAAGGCCCCATGTGCTGGCTTGCATACTTCCAGGGGTCGAAGTGCCCATTGCAATGTGGGGGCACGGGCCTCGACCAAATTTTGAAAAAAATTGTATATTTGTATGTATATTAATGTGTGTGCATGTACATGTATGTGTATATATATGTATTGGGCCCCCACTGAAAATATATATGAATGTGACCCCACCAAACCAATGGCCTGGTTCCGCCACTACATACTTCGGCTCTTAATGTGCCCAAGCCTATAAGATCAAATATGTTTATATAAGTTAGATAAGTTAGATATTCATATATGCAGAAAAGATGCATATAGGTGATTGTGTCATCATAACTGAATTCCGGGTGATTTCCATGTCCAACATATGCGTTCCTGTTAGAGCACCACGCGCAAGTCCACGTTTATGAGTTATATGTTATTTGTGCAGAGGATTTATTAAGACAAGGATAAATTCTGTGTGTTCTTGTAATCATGAAATATCATAAAAGATAATGATGTTTTAATGCTTCCTTACAATGTGAAGAATATATTATTATCATATATTCCCAGGTATTTAAGGAAAAATTTAAAAGATCCTAAAAATTACAATGCTTAGTAAGAATGTTCGTCTTGTTATAAACGGGCTTCTTGGTGGGCCTACCCGTTAGTTGGTATCCACCCATTATGTAACCCTACCACTATAAATATAGGGCTATGGTCTCCATAGCCGCCAAGTTTACAACACGTTATCAGCACGCTCAAAACTAAGCCGAACCCCTGCCGACGGACGGACGCGACGGACGGACGCGACGCGAACGGGCTTCCTTCACCGAACGTCGCTAGATCCGGCGGGTAGGATCTAGAGGTAACTCTCTCCCTAGATCTAAATTTTGCATATGCGCATATGTGGTGATTCAATTTTTTTTTTTGGATCAATCGATCAAAAATATACCGTTTTTATTGATAAAAATCACCCCTTTTTCAATAAAAAACGTATTTTTGGAAGAAAAAAATTGGTTTTCCCACTAAAATCGGATTTTTACCCGTTCTTTTTCTCCAAAAATCACCCAAACCCTAAAAATGGGTTCCCCCCCGTCGCCGGCAGCGGCGGGGCCTTCCCGCCGTCGCTGCGGCGGCGGGAACCCCCCGCCGCTGCAGGCGGGGGTTTCCCCGCCGCCTGCAGCGGCGGGCAACCCCCGCCGCCGCCGGCGGGGGCGGCAGGCGGGGGCAACCCCCGCCGCCTCAGGCGGGGGCTCCCCGCCGCCTGCAGCGGCGGGCAATCCCCGCCGCGGCAAGCGGGGGCACCCCCGCCGCGGCAGGCGGGGGCTCCCCGCCGCTGCCGGCTCCCCGCCGCCGGCAGCGGCGGGCAACCGCCGCCGCCGCTGGCGGGGGCTCCCCGCCTGCAGCGGCGGGCATCCCCCGCCGCCGCAGGCGGGGATGATCCCCGCCACCTGCAGCGGCGGGCAACCCCCGCCGCTGCGACGGCGCCCCCCCCCCCCCCCCTGCGGCGGCGGGCAACCCCCGCCGCTGCGACGGCGCCCCCCCCCCCCCCCCCCCCCCCCCCCGCCTGCAGCGGCGGGCAACCCCCGCCGCTGCGGGCCCCCCCCCCCCCCCCCCCCCCCCCCCGCCGCCGCCTGCAGCGGCGGCCCCCCCCCTCCCCGCCGCCTGCTGCGGCAAACGGGCCCGCCCGCCAGTAGCAGGTACGGGCCCGGCGTGCGTACCTCAAAACCCTAACTAGGGTTTCTGACCCAGAAAATTTTTTCGAATTTTCAAAAAAATTTCAGATTTAATTGCGATTCTTTTTCGTTATAATCTGGACCAAATTGCATGTGATTTTTACTCATCGCAATTATATTTGGATTTATGATTTTCTTTAAAAAACGTTTAAAAATTAAGAAGATCCTGCGACCGCTCTGCCGTTAGTCAACTAACCTAACGGTGCATGACGTTGCCTAGTGGTCCAATAATTTTTAGACGGTAGATTTCATTTTCCATTATAAACTGCCTGTGATGAATAAATAAATTGCCTGTGATGTATAAACTGCCTGTGATGATGCCTGCTGCATTATAACTGCCTGCGATGAATGATTAATATTTGCTGTGGTTTTGGATCGGCTAGTGATCACCATTTTACTTTTCATGCATTATTTTCTTTTTGAGAGAAAAATGTAGTGAGGATAATTTTGTAAAATTACAAGCCCGGCGGACGCCTCAAGAAGATGAAGGACTATTCCAGAAGAATAGGGGCCCCACGGGGGTTCCCGAGTTGTACTTTCTTTCTTTTTGGGACTGTAATGGACTGTAATTAATTATGGTGATTAGCCGATCCACGCAGCAAATATTTATGTCTGATGTGCTTGATTATTTATTTTTTCTGCAAAAATATCTAATTAATGCTATCTTTTTACATGCTAGAGTGATAAATGGCCAAAATTGCGAGCGTCGATTTCGACGTTTTGGATGCTTCAGGAAAGAATTACTTAAGCTGGCAGTTGGATATAAAATTCCATCTGCGAGCACAGGGATTGAGTCACGTCATCGCCTTAGGCGATAAGGTTTCTGATATAGATAAAGCGAAAGCAATTATCTATATCAGACGCCATATCGATCGGACCCTGAAGGCCGAGTACCTAACGGTGGAAGACTCGTATGAGTTGTGGACCGCCCTCGAGGACAGGTATAAACATCAAAGGGATGTTATCCTACCTCGAGCGCGATATGAATGGGAGAACCTCCGTCTCCAAGACTTCAAGTCTATTGCCGAGTACAACTCGGCACTTTTTAGCATCACCTCACGCCTGAAGTTGTGTGGTGAAAAGGTGACGGAGGAACGCATGTTAGAGAAGACGTATACATCCTTCCATGAGAAGGATGTCATACTGATGCAACAGTATCGTGAACGAAAGTTCACAAAATACTCTGAGCTTCTCTCATGCCTTCTGATGGTAGAGCAGAATCGCGACCTCCTTCTGGCCACCCACAACTCACGCCCTACCGGCACTGCTCCTGCGCCTGAAGCGCACCACAGCTCCTTCCAGAAGAAAAGGGGCAACTTCAAAGGCAAACCCCAGAAGGGTAAGACCATGAAGAAGCAGGCTCGAGGACCCCCTCCAAGAAACAACCAAGAGGGAAAGAAGAAAAATGTGTGGAAGAGAAAAGACGACGGCCAGACTTCTGCCCCCAGAAAGGACTGGGAAGATAAATGCCACAGGTGTGGCATGACTGGACACTGGTCCAGAAATTGTCGTACTCCACGCCACCTTCAGGAGTTGTACAAAGCAAGCCAGAAGCAAGCTGAGACAAACCTGGCGGTTCAAGAAAACCTGGCACCAATCAGGTTCATCGCTGAGGACTTCTCCAACGATGACCTGCTCGACTGAGGACATTTATCTACTTTATATGCATTGTAGTTTTTTCCTTTTGAGAAACAATTTATTTGCTTATCGCTGGCATGTTTAAGTACTTTTCAGACATCAACTTAATTTTCGTAGTATATTCCTTTGTGTTTTTGCCTTATACTGCGACATTTTTCTTTTAAAATAGATGGACTTTAAATGCCTAGTGGACAGTGCCTCTACGCACACGATCCTCCAAGACATCTGCTTTTTTCAAAGCATTAATAAATACGATGGCACCGTAAATACGATTTCCGGTCCATCAAGTATCATTGAAGGATCAGGGGAAGCACATTTTATGCTCCCCAATAGTACAAAACTACTTATAAAAGATGCCCTTCTCTCCCCTAGCTCGCATAGGAACCTGTTAAGCTTTAAAGATATCCGCTTAAACGGATACCACCTAGAAACGGTGAGCAAGGGAAACAGTGAATACCTTGATGTAACGTTTCATAAAAACGGTGCTAAAAACACCGTCGAACGTTTTGAGGGACTACCGTCGGGTCTCTACCACACAAGGATCAGAGCAATGGAAGCAAACACATTGGAGCACCAGAAGTGCCAAAATCAACCAGAATTCAAACTCTGGCACGATAGACTAGGACACCCTGGAAGGAATATGATGCGTCGCATCATATCCCAATCCCGTGGAATTAATCCGAAAAGCCTGACGCTACTTCGGAAGGGTGCAAATCCTTGTCCCCTTGTTACAAAGGGAAATTAATTACGAGACCATCCACTCTGAAGGTGGACTCTGAGTCTCCAAGCTTCCTAGAGAGAATACATGTGACATTTGCAGGCCTATTCACCCCGCAAGTGGACCATTTCGGTACTACATGGTACTAATCGACGCATCTTCAAAATGGTCGTATGTGTGCCTCTTGTCCACCCGCAACGTAGCCTTTGCAAAGCTACTTGCACAAATTATAAAATTGCGGGCACATTTCCCAGACAACCAGATCAAGAAATTGCGTCTGGACAATGCTGGGGAATTCACCTCACAAGTCTTCCTAGACTACTGCCAAGCAACCGGCATAGAAGTTGAACATCCTGTAGCTCATGTTCACACCCAGAACGGGTTAGCCGAATCTCTCATAAAGAGAATACAATGGATCGCTAGACCATTGTTAATGCAATGCCAGTTGCCGGTATGTGCATGGGGACATGCCATACTGCACGCTGCATCGCTGATAAGATTACGACCGTCAGGTAGTCATTCTTATTCTCCGATGCAACTTGCATATGGGAACCCGCCCGATATCTCTCACTTGAGGATATTCGGATGTGCTGTCTATGTCCCCATAGCACCACCGCAGAGAACCAAGATGGGTCTTCAATGGCGTCTTGGTATCTATATTGGCTTCGACTCACCATCGATCATTAGATACCTCGAACCCCTTACAGGGGACGCCTTTAAAGCACGTCTAGCAGATTATGAGTTTGATGAAAGCATTTTTCCAAAACTAGGCATTAACACACAGAAGCCAAAAGCTTCAAAGACCATTACATGGGACACAAAGACTTTATCTCATTTTGATCCGCGCACAAATCAATGTGAAGAAGAGATCCTGAAGATCCTTCAAATTCAGAACACAGTTCACATTTTACCGGATAAATTCACTGACAACCAGAAGATTGTCAGATCACACGTCCCTGCTGCAAATACGCCAGCTAGGATTGACATACCCAAAGATGGATGCAATCCACCTGCAGCAGAAGCGGCCGTACCTCAACAAAAAAGAGGACGACCCCCAGGCTCCAAAGATAAGAATCCTCGGAAGAGGAAAAATCCTGGAGCAACAATAACGATACCACCACAGGATGCTGAGCTCAGCCCAGCTACCTCTCCACTCCTAACAACCCCTGAAGAGGAAAATATAGGAGAAATTTCATTAAACTATGTACGTACCGGGGAGGTACTGGACAGAAAAAGCACAATCATCGATGATAACTTCGCGCTCATCATTGCCACTCACGTCACTGAATACGACGATGAGACCGATCCACGCTCTCTAGCAGAATGTAAACGCAGAGAGGATTGGCCAAAGTGGAACGAGGCAATAGGAGTAGAGCTGGACTCACTCTCGAAGCGCAAAGTTTTTGGACCTGTAGTCCTAACACCAAAAGGTGTTAAACCTGTGGGATATAAATGGGTATTCGTGAGAAAAAGAAACGAGAATAATGAGATCGTGCGCTATAAAGCGCGCCTTGTTGCACAAGGTTTTTCCCAACGACCAGGAATAGACTATGACGATACCTATTCCTCGGTCATGGACGCGATCACTTTCCGTTTCATTATCGGCCTATCCACGAAGGAAGGTCTGGATATGCAGCTCATGGACGTTGTGACTGCATACCTATACGGAAATATAGATAAGGACATCTATATGAAAATCCCAGACGGATACAAACTACCGAAAAAAATGACAGAAAGACCTCGGGACGTCTATTCCGTCAAACTCCAGAGATCACTGTATGATCTCAAACAGACAGTTAGAATGTGGTACAACAGACTGAATGAATTCCTAGTGCAACAAGGATTCACAACAAATGAAGTCTGCCCTTGCATCTTCATACGAGCAAAGGGAACAGGATTCGTAATTATCGCCGTCTACGTAGACGACTTGAACATCATCGGATCTCCTGCAGAGATAGATGAGATATCCAAAAGTCTCACACAGACTTTTGAGATGAAAGACCTCGGCAAAACGAATTTTTGCCTAGGACTACAAATTGAACATTTATGCGGAGGAATCCTGTTGCACCAATCGACATATACAAAGAAAGTGCTGAAAAACTTTCTTATGGACAAATGTCATCCGCTTAGCACACCAATGGTCGTCAGATCATTGGATGTTGAAACAGACCCCTTCCGACCGCTGGAAGACGGGGAGGAAACACTGGGTCCTGAAGTACCCTACTTAAGTGCAATTGGAGCACTCCTATACCTGGCAAACTGCATGCGTCCCGATATAGCGTTCGCAGTAAATCTACTAGCCAGATACAGTTCAGCGTCCTCAAAGCGCCACTGGAACGGAGTGAAACAACTTCTGCGCTACCTCCAAGGGTCTGTAGACATGGGACTATACTTCAAGAAAGGTGTATCCACCGACCTGGTCGGTTACGCAGATGCGGGATACAGGTCCGACCCACATACCGCAAAGTCCCAGACCGGTTTCGTATTCACATACGGTGGGACGGCCATCTCATGGAGATCCATGAAGCAGACATCCACAGCGACCTCATCCAACCACTCCGAGCTCATCGCGATCCACGAAGCTAGCAGAAAATGCTTCTGGATTCGATCAGTCATCAACCACATCCTCAAGACCACTGGCCTGAAGACGGGAGATCTTGGGCCTACCACCATGTACGAAGACAATGCTGCATGCATCGCTCAACTACGAGGTGGCTACATCAAAGGTGACAGGACGAAGCACATTTCCCCCAAGCTCTTCTGGACGCATGAACAGCAAGTGGACAACCAGATCGACATCCAGCAGATCCAGTCCTGCAACAACCTGGTTGACCTATTCACTAAAGCTTTGCCTCGCAGTACCTTTAGAAAACTTGTACTAGGAATTGGGATGAGACAGCTGAGAGATGTACAAGCCTGAAGCTTGTACTTATCAGGGGGAGTTAACGTAGTGCTGTACTCTTTTTCCTTGGCTGTTGGTTTTTCCCACTGGGTTTTCCACAGTCAAAGGTTTTAACGAGGCAGCCACATTAACTCTGGATCCAGAAGTATCCACCACTGATGTTATCCATCGATCAGGGGAAGTTACAGAGACTTGTACTCTTTTCCCTTAGCCACTGGTTTTTCCCACTGGGTTTTCCTTGGCAAAGGTTTTAATGAGACAAGCACTCTTAAACTTAGAGATCCAGAAGTATCTCCAACCCCATGATCAAATAAGCTTCATGAACCCTGAAGCGTTCACCATGGCTTACAACAATGGATGGTTAAGGGGAAGTGTTATAAACGGGCTTCTTGGTGGGCCTACCCGTTAGTGGGTATCCACCCATTATGTAACCCTACCACTATAAATATAGGGCTATGGTCTCCATAGCCGCCAAGTTTACAACACGTCTGTTCTTCTGCCAGTAAGGAAAAAATTTTATCAGGAAGCTCATGCTCTAGACAATTAGACTGCCTTAATCTATGAAGAACATGTTTCACACAAGTTTGAGTATTTTCAATATGATCAACACACAGTGCAAGGGCTGACCTAAAATCAAATTGGGCTCATGTTTATAGGCGACTTAGATATATAATTACTAGGAACAAAGCAACACAATGTTGGCAGACATTCTAGTATCAAACATTTAACTGTACACTCTGTTGTTTTCAGTACGTGGGAATAATCAAAATAAACACAAAGAGAAAACACAAGAATCAAGCAACGACACACGAGACTTGGTTTCGCAGTTCGGTGCGCACACCTACATCTGCGGGGCCACGCCCAGAAAATAAGAATACTCCACTATAATAATCAGAGAATACAAACTCTAACAATCACGCTTCTCTAAGGAAGAACAACCTCCCCCTTAATACAAACCGTGAGGGGTGAACGCAATCAACCCCGTGAAGTATTCTTGGCAAGCTCCCCTTGCCAGCAAGCTCCCCTTGCATAACCGACTAGATCAACTCCCTTGATCCTACGTGCGTAGCCGTCGGCCTCCTCCCGGAGTTCTTCAAAAACTTTCGTAAAAAGTTCTCGCCCTAGCCGCCAATCTACGCAACCTTAACAACCCGTCTCCCCCTCAAATCGTGGAGTAGTTAATGAAGATAGCTCAATTAAATCTCAGAAGATTGGGCGCCCACCATTAACGGAACCAGCTAGGAAATAATTCCGCTAAATCTTCTAAAGATAGCAACAACAATAAGTGGGCGAGATTCTCTCCAACCGATTCTATAACAAATTCCGAGAGAATAAAAGTTTCCAAATATATCTTCAGCTCGTCCATAATCACAGCTACATATACCAGAAATCCTAGAAGAATCTGAAGGAAGATCTGATGGAATCCACCTTTAATAACCGCTGAAGACGTCATTCGATTCCAGCCTTTTGACACAGCATGTTGGACTTTATGTTGTATCATAACGTTCAACATATCATCCAACATTGTCACCAGACGAGATCTCTCATGCCATATTTGCAGATTAATACCTTCAACCACATCATCAGCAAATCTTATGCGTACCAGCATCCAACAGAGTATCTGGAGAAGATCTAAACAATACGACAAGATCTGAAATCATTCAGATAAAAATACCTTCAACCGCACATATATTCAACCGCACATATCATTCAGTTATGAAACCAACCAAATTTTGTAACCACTATATCCGGATAAATAACTTCCTCTTAAATGCTAAATATCCACCAAGATTTTTGGGATCACTTTGGGTAAGGAATCCCATATTCAAGGAACCACCGAATCTATTTCGGGTAAAAAGATTAAAACAAATCTCATGCGGATATTTTGCCCATAGAATAAGGATCTATTTCTGATAAATAAAACCAATAAATCTCAGCAAATATTTCCTTCCATCAATTTAGGAACAACCCAGATTCCCAAAAATTCTCAATAAATCTCCATCAATTAAGGAACTAATTCGGGTAAGAAGGAGTATAAAAATCCCACCAATATCTGGAATCAATCAAATCAGGAACCTCCGATATTCTAGGCTACAAATCAGATCTGAAATACCAAACATCGTTTCTGTATACGAACAATTATTCTAGATCCCGTGTTCAACAAAATGTTCAACATTTTGTTCAACAATTTGCTCAAACAGCTCAAAAACAATACAGATTCCACAAACTGAGCTCTCCAGATATAGTGCCACTAATGCCAACAAATATCAACAGAAATTCAACCCTAACAATCTCCCCCTTTGGCATTATGTGGCACAACCCAAAGCAGGCACCAACCAAGCACACATTCTCCCCCTTTGAGCCACAATAATCCAAACCACATTCTCCCCCTTACTAGAACAACCCAAGCATAGATCATCTCAGAAGAGACAGCCAAAAATCAGAAAAAGTATGTCCTCATGACTCTAATACATTTCAGCTAGCCTCATGTCTTAAAAAATTATTCTCCCCCTTTCTGGCTCTCTTATTAGAAACAAAATCCTCAGGCGCAGCGGAAAAAGGGGGAAGAACAAATACCTCACATCTGACAGTAGGGCGACGAATGAAATGATGTCCAGGGTAGAAGTCGAGCTCTGAGGGGCCGAAAAATAGTTGGAGAATTGAAAACATCGACGGTGTTGACAGAAGGTACATGCGAAGATCCATTGGCACCGGCGGAGGAAGAGCAGTGAGCAGAACGGCGAGATAGCACTCTAATGATTCTGGAGGAAGATTCATGAGACTTTGGCACAGATTGCTCACAATGATTATCGAGGGGAGATGTCGAGTCTGCTGTCATAACATCTGCAGCTACATTGTTCTGTGTTGTATCTAATGTTACAACATTAGTCACAACATGAAGAGTTTTCTCTGAAGTTGTAGTGTTCTTGTTGTATAATTCAGACTTTCTGACCCATTGCTTCTTCATCTTCATATCAGGGTGTCTAACATTTCTTCCTTCTGCCCAATGTCGCATGCGGCTGAAGCAGTTTCTCTCAGTATGGCCTTTGATCTTGCAGTAACTGCACACAGAACGACCACCTTTTATGCCTCTAATCTGCCTCTTCTTTTGATCATGGCCATTGTGTTGACCCATTCTTTCAAGTTCTTTGGTAACTTGATTTCTTCTTTCAGCAGACACATTATAAAAAGCTCCTCTATTGAATCTCACTCCGGTGCGATCTCCAGAAATCTTCCCCATGTTTAAGATATCATCCAGCTTTGCTTTTCCAGAATTCCACTTCTCCAATGTACATTCAGCTTTCTCTGCCCTGAGAAGAACATTTTTGAAGTTTCTTTCCAATTCTCTGCAGTTTCCCTCAGCTTTCAGACATTCGATTTTGACCTCCTCCTTCTCTTTCTTCAGTCTTTCATTCTCCACATTCAAGACTTTTTTGATATTGCAGATTTGCACCCACTTCTCTAACATCATCTGGTATGCTTTTCGGATATCATTGTTACTCACTTCCTCATCGCTGTCAGCTTCAGAATCTGATTCGATTGTAGATGTTGTACATGATGTTGAACATGATGTTGAACATAATGTTGCAACATTCTGTCTGACATTTACAGTTTTGTTCTCTAATGTTGTACTAGCTGTCGCAACATTAAGTCCAACACAGCTAGGACTGTACCCATCAGATTGATCATCAAGAATAACCGGAAAAGCCACATAGTTGCTGTTGTTGTCCTCATTTCCAGAACTTCCTTCTGAATCTTCATCACTCCAGGTACTAGCTAATGATTTCCCCTTTTTCTTCTTGAGTGTATTAGCACATTCGGCCTGTATATGACCGAAACCTTCGCACTCCCTGCATTGTATTCCTTTACCCTTACTCTTTGGCTCATACCTCTGTGCGGGGTGACTGATTGTCTTTCCAGCTGTAGGAAGATACGGTCTTGATTCCTTGTTGGCAGATCTGTAATTCTGTCCCTTGTTACTTATCTTCCTCATCATTCTGTTGAGATTCTTAGTCAGCAGATCAATGTCATCATCAATATCCGAGTCATTTTCAGACTTAGATGTTTTATTGACTTCAACCTTTAAAGCCACCCCTTTATCCTTGAGGTTTGGCTTCAGATTCATTTCATAGGTCTGAAAAGATCCCATGAGTTCATCCAATCTCATAGTGGATGTGTTCCTCACTTCTTCAATGGCCGCAATCTTCGCAGAGAACTTATCGGGTAGGGATCTCAAAGTTTTTTCAACCAACTTCTTTTGAGAGTACTTCTTCCCCAATTGAAATGCCTGATTAGATATATCACGCAGTCTCCCATTGAACTCAGCCACAGTCTCATCATCATTCATCCTGAGATTTTCAAATTGAGATGCAAGCATTTGAAGTTTAGATGCTCTTACCGTACTGGTTCCTTCATGAATATTCTGCAGTATATCCCACGCTTCCTTTGCATACTCACACGTAGAGATTAATTTGAATTGCTCTTCGTCGACAGCGGAAAAAATAGCATTAATTGCTTTAGAATTGCACAAGGCCGCATGTTCTTCAACCCGACTCCAGTCTCTTGCCGACTTGATGTGTTCTTCGCCATCTTCGTCGATTTCGGTTGGCGGTGTCCATCCTTCACTGACAGCGATCCAGGCCTTCTCATCAATGGACTTAATGAATACACGCATCCGAGACTTCCAGTAGGTGTAATTTGTACCAATGAGCAATGGAGGACGAACAACGGAGGCACCTTCTCGTGTAGCCATGATTCACGTACTGAAACTCAAGATCACACCTTCTTTGAAAACAAAGTTACACAGGTGACCTGCTTTGATACCAATTGTTGTTTTCAGTACGTGGGAATAATCAAAATAAACACAAAGAGAAAACACAAGAATCAAGCAACGACACACGAGACTTGGTTTCGCAGTTCGGTGCGCACACCTACATCTGCGGGGCCACGCCCAGAAAATAAGAATACTCCACTATAATAATCAGAGAATACAAACTCTAACATTCACGCTTCTCTAAGGAAGAACACCCTCCCCCTTAATACAAACCGTGAGGGGTGAACGCAATCAACCCCGTGAAGTATTCTTGGCAAGCTCCCCTTGCCAGCAAGCTCCCCTTGCACAACCGACTAGATCAACTCCCTTGATCCTACGTGCGTAGCCGTCGGCCTCCTCCCGGAGTTCTTCAAAAACTTTCGTAAAAAGTTCTCGCCCTAGCCGCCAATCTACGCAACCTTAAGAACCCGTCTCCCCCTCAAATCGTGGAGTAGTTAATGAAGATAGCTCAATTAAATCTCAGAAGATTGGGCGCCCACCATTAACGGAACCAGCTAGGAAATAATTCCGCTAAATCTTCTAAAGATAGCAACAACAATAAGTGGGCGAGATTCTCTCCAACCGATTCTATAACAAATTCCGAGAGAATAAAAGTTTCCAAATATATCTTCAGCTCGTCCATAATCACAGCTACATATACCAGAAATCCTAGAAGAATCTGAAGGGAGATCTGATGGAATCCACCTTTAATAACCGCTGAAGACGTCATTCGATTCCAGCCTTTTGACACAGCATGTTGGACTTTATGTTGTATCATAACGTTCAACATATCATCCAACATTGTCACCAGACGAGATCTCTCATGCCATATTTGCAGATTAATACCTTCAACCACATCATCAGCAAATCTTATGCGTACCAGCATCCAACAGAGTATCTGGAGAAGATCTAAACAATACGGCAAGATCTGAAATCATTCAGATAAAAATACCTTCAACCGCACATATATTCAACCGCACATATCATTCAGTTATGAAACCAACCAAATTTTGTAACCACTATATCCGGATAAATAACTTCCTCTTAAATGCTAAATATCCACCAAGATTTTTGGGATCACTTTGGGTAAGGAATCCCATATTCAAGGAACCACCGAATCTATTTCGGGTAAAAAGATTAAAACAAATCTCATGCGGATATTTTGCCCATAGAATAAGGATCTATTTCTGATAAATAAAACCAATAAATCTCAGCAAATATTTCCTTCCATCAATTTAGGAACAACCCAGATTCCCAAAAATTCTCAACAAATCTCCATCAATTAAGGAACTAATTCGGGTAAGAAGGAGTATAAAAATCCCACTAATATCTGGAATCAATCAAATCAGGAACCTCCGATATTCTAGGCTACAAATCAGATCTGAAATACCAAACATCGTTTCTGTATACGAACAATTATTCTAGATCCCGTGTTCAACAAAATGTTCAACATTTTGTTCAACAATTTGCTCAAACAGCTCAAAAACAATACAGATTCCACAAACTGAGCTCTCCAGATATAGTGCCACTAATGCCAACAAATATCAACAGAAATTCAACCCTAACACACTCCATTCACCATGTACTGATTTGGATATTCAGCTTACGTACAGACACTGGTTAGGATCTCCTTTTCCTTCAGTGGCCCATAATCATGAGAACAGGAGGCATAAAACAAAAGATTAATCTGAAGGCAACACAAACACACCAAGCAATATGATATCAATGCTAGACTACTAGGATAGGGGAACATATTTGTAAGAAACTTAGGAAACTGAGGATAGCTTGAAAGTTAGTTAAATGGCAGCGTAAATTGGAGATCAAGAACATGCCATATATCCAGTGCCGGAGAGGTTGAAAAATGGTATAGAAGTTGTCACCGCCGAATCTGGAATTATGAAGTTTCTACGTGAAGCCTCAACAAAATTCATCCTATCCAACACCGAGAACAGAGAGAAGAATACAAGCATCCATCCCAGACCAGTTGACAAAGAAGTAGCCATTAACAAAGAGAGAACAGAAGTAAATACGAAGAAAGTCATATAGAAAGGCAGAGTCTTACACTCCAAATAGCAGCAAGGATTAAGCGATTCTTGATTAACATATGCTCATATACAAAAGAGTATATGCATCGAAACACATTTTATTTCTTCAAGATGATTGAATGCCACTCAAATTGTAGGCAAATTTTATCAATGGAAATTGACAGCCAAGTTTAAAACAACGTAACACACCACTATTTCTCCTTCAAAACCCGGCTCATATTTGGAGTTGCAGTTATGCTCCATGGTGGATCTAAACTTCACAGGAAAACATGCATTCTAACACAGCTCATGACATAAATTTTACTACATATTCAGATCTTCATATATCGGGGATTTATCAACGCTCCATGCGTTGAGGTTTGAAATCTTTATGGCGCTTGTCCCGTTGTTGAATGCATAGAGATGGGCATCTCCTTCAAAGGGCAACATAGGATATACTCTAGCCGTGATGCATGTTCTGCCCCCAGCGCCGTAGCTCTCTATAGCCGAATGATCAATCTGTATCAAAAGTAAGCAACTGATGAGTTTCAATATGCTTTCAGTCAGATCACAAACAGATTAGAATCAGAATCTGATGTAAAGGTATCTTCCCGTCTTTCGTTACGTCTATGTCCACAAAGGCTCCATATACTTGCTTGTTTACTTCTGTTCTCAATGAAGACCTGTTTTCATTATGCAAATATTTAAATCAAATGGTAACCTTTATTGGTTTTGGCCGGCAGATGAGGACATTAACGGCAACAACCATACCTTCTCTGATCGGAGCACATGAGAACTTTATAGCCTTCCCCAGACTTGAAAACCCTGAAGAAGATGGCAGTGTGTTCCTCCAAGTTACGTGAAGACAACACCAACAGCCCGAACGGGCCAACCAAGCCATTAACAGAAGCACCCTTTTCGGTGCAAACCATTCGAGGGTCTAAAACCCAACTGGCATTGAAAGGCTCGGCTGTACTCAACCCTGATACTTCCGAATTCCACTTCAACATCCGCCTGTTAAATTTGGAATATTATCAGAAAACGCATAACCAAAAACTAACCGAAAGGGATACTCACAAAGGCACTTGCCTGAGAAACTGTATGATCCCTGTGACCTCAACTCTGCTGCCTGCGTCGAGTCCAATGTCATGCAAATATGTTTGGTTTCTTCTAAGCGATTCAAACTCCTCGACGGGCCACTGCAGCAGCTGTCTCCCGTTGGTATCTAGGCTAACAACCCTGGGGACAGTCGACAAATGAAACATTGTAAACGAGTGAAAAAGAAAATGAGAATGTAATTAGACCCTCACCAAAGAGCATGCGTTCGTCATCACATACCTGGATACCAGCCCAGCCTTTTACGACGTCATCAGCTAGGCTATCGCATTCTTTCACCCATCCCCACATGATCCTTCGATTCTTCCCCTCATCCCAGAACGATTTCGCTGCATAGAACTGCCCGTAATCAAGCTGTTGCCACAACCGGTAATCATTTGTTGTGTCGTCGGGCACGAACACATCGGTTTGATCATCATACCTTCCCAACAAGTAGCTGTCAAGCAGAGGATCCTGCAAGCTGATTTTCAGCACGTATTTCGTCTCCTTCCCCTCGAGAGGAAAGAAGTCCAGGCATTCCCACATACCCGTCACATTTGTAGCGTGCAGCGGGTTCTTGGACTGAACCCAGTGTATGAAATCCGTGCTCTTGTATACCAGTGCCCACCCCGTTCCTCCAATCTTGGCCCCGACTGTGAACTTCCAAACCCCGTTCAGTCCAGTCCAAGCTGTGGTAGGATCACGGAATTCGCCTGCAGGGATCTCACCAACCGGCACTACAACGGGGTTATCATCGTGCTTGTACCATTCGCGAAGGAACGGGTCGGATACATTTCTTGGGTATGCGACGTTTTGGACCTGCCTCCAGTGCTCATCAACACCCGTGTAGACGATGACAGGCCCCTTGCCCGGCACGATCGTGGCCGAGCCAGAAAAGCATCCATTGGCGTCATACGCGTTGTTGGGGGAGAGTGCAAGTCCGAGACAAGTCCAGTGGATGAGGTCCTTTGAGACTGAATGGCCCCATGAAAGGTTGCCCCATGTTGAATTGTACGGATTGTACTGGTAGAAATTGTGGTAGATGCCATTATAGTACATTAGCCCATTTGGATCTTTCGATGCGTAGGTTGCATTTTCGCGTAAATGCCAAATGAAACAGGGAGGTTAGAAACTCCATAATGCCGTAAAATTTTAATGTCGCTTGCTACACTTGACTATCTAATCTACGGAGTATAAACTCTTCTTTTCAGTACTTTTCAAAGCAAAGGTACCAACGGATGACCAAAATAAACAAAGGCTCGTGTTCATTCGCGATACTCATATATCATAAGCATCAAAGCTTAACTGTACTAATCGATAACTTGATTCACATGTCCAGGGCTCAAGTGTAGTAATTTACATACCAGAAGTTATAGAAAGAAAAAGTTGCTGGCAAGAGAAATAACGGGAGAACACAAATCATACCATTTATCCAGTTGCGAGGGGGTTGGAAGTGGTAAGCAGTTCTGTACGTCGCATTCGCTATTGAAATCGGCTCTGCCAAATCTGATTTCAGTATGCTCCGACGAGAAGCTTCGGCATAGTTCGTCCAGCCAAACACGGAGAGCAAAAGGAAGAAGCATACAAGGAGTCTCTCCAGACCTTGCATCAATGAAGCAGCCATTAAAACGAATGGCATATAACAAATGCATGCTCCAAGCTCAAATTTATAGTTGAATACAGTGTGTAGTTTCTGGACATTGGTGTTGTTTTTTGGTGCTGCAAAAGTCTCCGCAGCACCGCTCTTGTCGGCCCCAAGACTTAAGGTAGTTGTTGGGGGCTTGATGCGCATTATGGGGGACTTCCCTTGGGTGACCGACAGAGGGCTTGCTGCTGTTAGTTTTTTCCAGCGAGCCGAGTGAAAATTGAGAGTGGATGCTGCTGTTTTTTCAGTGAGCCAGAGAAGCAAAAGAAGAGGGCGTGCTGTAAAAATTCAGAGGGAAGAAATTAAAAAGTCCAGCTTGCTGCCATTTTCCAGAGCCAAGAGAAGAGAGCGGCTATTTTTCCGAGAAGCCGGATATTTGTTCTTGGGAGAAATTGTGAGTGCTGTGGAGGGTTTAGAAAGAGAAGAATCAAGAGGATTAGCTAAGAGTGTTCCTTTGATTCTTAGGTCTTCTAGTGTTTCTCTTTCTCTTCTTATTTTTTTGTGAGATTTGTGGGGCCTCGAATTGCCAAGTTATTACTCACAAGAGTGTGGTCAAGAAGTTGTTGGTATAACTCATGTGTTCTCCTTTATTATTAGTGGGTCGTCTCGGAATGCTGTAGTATGTTGTTCGCAACCGAATCAGGGTAAAATCCTACGCCTCATTTATTTTCTGCTTGTTGAGTTTGTTGCATTTCATTTGCTAATTTGCTCTCACAAGATCCGAAGATGGATTGGTTGTTTGGTTTGTTGTGTGACCCAATTTTTCAAATCTTAACTTCCTAGCTAGTTGTTAAGGTTTGCTGTTTCGCGGTGTACCAACAATTTTTTATCAACAAGTGGTATCAGATCTCTGTGATGTTTGTGTACAAATTGAATAGCGAAGATGGTTAGTTTGGCGATGCTCAACATTGAGAGATTCACCTGCCGTAATGATTTTAGGTAATGGCAGTCGAGGGTGCAAAATTATTTGAAGCAGACGGGATATTATCAGATTGTTTTCGATGAGGATAACATTGACAAGGAGGTGACGACATCTCAAAGGGGTGAGATGGAGAGAAAGGTGTATAGTGATATCCAGTTGTCGTTAGTCGACACTGTCTTGAGAGAGTTGTTGGACGAGGCTATGGCCAAGGATATGTGAAAGAAGCTAAATGGGTTGTAAATGAAGAAATCCTTTACAAGCCGTCTCTACTTATTACAGTAGCTCTACACTTTGAAGATGAATCCCAGATCCATGGTGAAGGACCACATAGATGAGTTGAATCGGATTGTGATGGAGTTACGGGGAATGGAGGTCAAGATCGAAGATGAGCAACAGCGGTGATCTTGTTATGTTCGTTGATCGAGGAGTTCTCCCAATTTGTTCGGTCCATGATTTATGGCCGAACAACGCTCACCGTGGAAGAGATGAAGATGACGGTCCATACCGAGATGCTATGTGAGAAGGTCTAAGGTAGAGACTTTGGAGGAAACCGCTATGAATCATTGCATGTGAGAGGGAGACATGATAGGAGAGGAGGTCAAGGCCACTTCAATAAGAAGGACCTCTCGAAGTCCCGTCCTTCCCGTCATAGGAAGGACGACTCATGTTTCATATGCAAGCAGAGTGGCCATTGGAGGAACCAATGCCCCAATAGGTTTGGGAAGAAAGACAAGAAAGCTTCCGGTTCCGCTTCCTTAAGATTGGAGGACATGCATGTCCGGTGAGGCACAAGTTGCATGGTTGATGGACAGCGGATGTTCTTTTCATATGACTCCTCATCAGAGTTGCTTTTCCAGTTACCGTTCCCAAGAAGACGGATGCTCTATTCTCATGGGGAACATTGCGGCATGTAAGACCGCCGGTATTGGAACTGTCCAGATCAAGATGCATGATGGCTAGTGCGTACCCTAACCATTGTGAGACATGACCCCGATCTTCGAAAGAGTTTAATATCCATCGGTGTGTTGGATAATGTTGGATGCAAATCAATTGTAGAGAATGGCCAGCTGAGAGTATCCAAAGGAGTCATGATTGTGATGAAGGGAAGAAAGGTAGAAAATCTATATGCCCCAGTAGAAGGCAAAGCCGAAGCCACCTCTACTAGCTCTAGTAACAGAGATTCAGTGAAGTTATGGCATTACGTTTGGGTCACCCGTGTGCAAAACTCTCGATGTTCTCCATCGAAAAAAATTGATTGGAGCTAATGATGAGAGCGTGGAGTTTTGTGAAAGCTGTGTGTACGGCAAAAAGACGAAGGTGCAATTCAACACAGGGATGCATACTGGCCGAGATCCTTTGGATTACATACATTCCGATATATGGGAAGCGTGTCCCGTAGCATCAAGAGGTGGGACTAGTTATTTTTTATTCTTCATCGACGATTAGTCACGGAAGGTTTGGATGTACTTAATGAAAACAAAAGATCAAATCTTTGGGATGTTCAAGAAAATGCGTGCGATGGTTGAAAATCAAACCGGTAAGGCATTGAAAGTACTTAGGTCCGACAACGGAGAGGAGTACACCTCGATGGAGTTCACCAGTTTCTGCAGATCCCATGGGATTCGACGCCACGTTTCTACACTGGTGAATCCGCAGCCGGACGGGGTTGTGGAGTGAATGAACCGCACATTGTCGGAGACTTTGTTAGAGATGTTGTTGGAGAGAGTGCAATGCTTGAGGCACTTGGTCGGTTTGAGGAATGAATTTTGGGGTGAGATACTCACCACCGTCGTGCACATTATGAACTGAGTTCCATCGACGGCGATTAACTACCAAATTTCGACAAAGAAGTGGAGTGGAAAAATTGGTGACTACTCCTGTTAAGGCCAAAATTGACCAGGACAGTTGTCAAGCTGACGAAGACTCAAGGTGCTGAGCTGGAGCCTCGTCAACGTTAAGAGTGGGACCCTTGGTTGGAAGAAGCAGGGTCGGGTGATGGTAGCTGATAGCGGTACGACCTCCGATCGACCGAAGAGCGACCGTTGCGTCAGTCGTTCTAGGATGAAGGACTCGATGACGACCTTGCCCGCTAGATGGCGATCGTCAATCTCACTACATGGAGTCATTAAAAGGGGTCGGATCTGGGTTCCGACCCAAATCTCCTCCGATGCTTAAGTTAGATAGGAACTTAAGGAAGAGAAGGAGCTTGGTGTAGCTGAGATCGACCCACAAAGGCTCGTCTCTATTCTAACGACGCAAGCTCAAATACGAAATGGTAGATTAAGAAGATAGAGCTCTATGTATTAGATCTCGTACCTGGAAGATGGAACCCCTTTTTTTTATTTATAGACGTTCGGGGTCCCTATAGAGATGTTGGGGAGATAACGGCCTCCCATAATGGGGCCACGATCTTTCACCATGAATGGGAGTAAACATTACCCACGTCTCTGAGATTTTCGAACCTGCTTTTAATCCCGAGTTCATGCGAAGTAGACCCAACGATCGACTGGCCATTTGGGCTTTAACCGAGTCGATATCGGGTTGCTTTAGTGGGCCTGGTGGGCCTTGCCCCTTGTCGACCGAGTTTCCTTGAGTGACTGCCCAATAACTCAACAATGGCCTCCGTCGCACAACCTTGGAGGATCCATCTGATGAGATCAAGTGACATTACATCGTATTTATTGGGGCACGACAATCGAGAAAATAGCACTCGAGTTGTAGGTGCCAAAATGCCCGCCTCATCGATTCGGATGATTTATCGATTCGAAATCCAAGGCATCCCGGCCCTTAAATCCTCGACACGTGTTCCATCATGTGGTCGCTGCTTCGCCCATATATGATGGCTCCAGAGGAGAAGGGTAGGGGCACCTTTCCCATTATCTCGATTCGGATTTTCCTTCCCTCGAAAGAAATGCCTTCGTCTTCTATCTCTGAAAATAATGTGGTCACCGCCATCCAAAAGAATCAGGAAGGGGTCATGGAGCCAAGCTTGTTGGAAAATTTGAGGACCAAAGTTAAGGCTAGCCAAATCAAACGCTCCAGAAGAAGTATGTTCGTCCCGATTACCAGCTCAGACTACCGGGGAGGGACGAGCAGGCTCCTCGCCCCGGCGACTGGGAAGTGGGGGTCTACGTCAAAACCTTCGAACAGGGCCTTCGATTCCACATGCATCCTTTCCTGCATTGCTTCTTGTGTACCTTGAACATCTCCCTCTGCTAGCTGATGCCGAACAATGTAGGTATGTTGATGGCCTTCATAGTTCTGTGCATGACAAAGGGAATCGAGCCATCCTTGCGTCTGTTCAACCACTTCTTCTTGATCCCTCCTCTCAAGACCCCAGGGTGGTATACGATAATGGCTCTTCGGAGGAGGAAACTGTTGGAAGATCTTCCCACCTCCAACCCCAAGTAGAAAGACGAGTTCGTGTTTGTGGTCTTCCAGGGGAAGGTAAGCTTCTGCACCGGTTGGGGCGTCTCCAATCTGGGGTCTGCAGAGGATAAGCCGCTGACCATTGAGGTGAAGAAAGCTGCTGACACTCTGAAGAGTCTGCCTGAGGGTATAAGGTCGGTCGAGTGGCTATGGTCGAACGAGGTGTTGCACTGGACCATGTGGACGAAAGGTTGGTTCGCCATGCTCGCCAGCTGTTTGACATTCGTCACTTAAACTGACTGGTTTGTTGCTCTGGCAGGGATGATCAGTGCAGATTACCGATCGATCCCGCATTGAAGAATGCGATCGAGGCTTCCATCTGAGAGGCAGAGGCGAGAATGTTTGTAAGGACCCTGGCTATGGGGAAAACACTAGAAGAGTGATTGAATAATGTTTATGCAATTTAAAAAGATAGTTACACCAATTTAAATTCCTAACCAATAAATAGTGCGGAATAGAAATAAACCATAAATGAAACAAATGCAAACGCAAGGATGTTTCAAGGGTTCGGATTACCAAAGTAACTTCCCGACTTGTTTCCGGTAATCCTACGTCCCTTCCACCCGGTTAACAACTGGATACTCAAGTTAGAACCGTCACTTGAGATTTTCTTAAAACCCACTTGTAGCAACCCTACAAGTGAAATCAAAATACAATTGATTGACCTTGACTCCTACAATTTGGGAGCAAGCAAACCACTCTCACAAACCGAGAGTAAATCAAATAACAAAAGTTATGAAATATGAAATTAAGCAACACTTACAATCACCTATGCCTTAAAGTAGAACTTGAAGGAGAAGTGTGTGGTGTGTTGAAAGACTCTCTTAGAAGAGAGGAAAGCCCTTTCTCTTGACTGCACCAAATACCTAGAAGATTTCTCTTTGGTTCTAGGTTGGGGAGCAAGAGATTGAAGATTGAAATTCTAGGGCTTTAAGATTTGAGAGCTTTGATCTTGAGAGAATGAAAGCTTGAATGAATGACAGAGTGACTTAATAACCTCTCAATGGAACAGTAGAGGCTCCTTTTATAGGTTTCTCAAATCCTTCAAACGAAATCAGCAAAACCCCTTTGAAATCCGTGAGGAAAAACTCAACGGATAGAATCTGTGCCTGCGACAGTCGACTGTTGAAGAATTCACAGTCGACTGCTGCACAGTCAGAGAGGATAGGTGAGAATAATAACAGTAACTTACGACTGATGAGACATAGACAGTTGACTGTTGAACCAACAAGTGACTGTAAATCCTACTACAGGCGACTGGCCGTAAGTTGGGTAAGGTGATGAAATCTGGAAAACGTCTGGGAGAACAGGAAAGACGACTGATGAAGAGAAGATAGTCGACTGTTAATCTGAACAGGCAACGGTAATTCCTTCTACAGACGACTGTCAAAACCCTGAGATTTTCCATAGAGTTGAGTCATCAAATAGGCTCAAGGACAGACGACTGTTGAAGCAATGATAGTCGACTGTTCCATTGGACGGTCGACTATAAATCCAACATAAGTCGACTGGCCAGAGTAAACAGAGAAATAGATTTTGGGCTATAGTTAGACAGGCAACTGATTAACAAACCACAGTCGACTGTCACTTGGACAGGCGCCTGTGAATCGTTCATAAGTTGCCTGTGAGAGTTAAAGTAAAGAAGCCCAAAACTAAACTGTAATAGTTTGTACATAACAGGCGACTGTAGAACAAAACACAGTCGCCTGTTTTGAGACAGGCGACTGTAAATTGTTCAGTAGTCGACTGTTATAATCATGATATGCACAATCTAGCTAGAAATGAATTGGAGTCTAAGGAAGGTTGATCTAATGAGATCCTAAGACTGAAATGAAGATGTGTGTGTGCTCCAACAATATTCTATTTCTAAGCTACATACTAGAAGAGGAATACGAAAGTTACATTTGACAAACTCTATCTGCTATCCAACGCATGATCTTGAAGTCTTCTAGGAGCTTCAATCACCATCTACGATCATCCAATCCATGTCATTTGCTTTCAATGATCTTTGAGTGTCATCCATTGCAAGTAAATCTTCATAATAAGCTTAGGCAATGGATTAACTGTAAAATAGGGGATTAGTCACAAGTATTTATGTTTGCTCATCATTAACACCAAGTAGGGAGAAGTCCAATACTCAACAATGTTGTCGCCCCGGGCCTTGATCGTATCAAGGTCTTCAACTCAGCCGTCCGGAGATCAGCCCATGATTGTCGAGGGGATTGCCCCGGAGCTTTGCCTTCAGCAGAGGAAGAAGAAAGAATCCTCATCCAAGTTTGAGGTGGTTGCACTGGAGGGGGCAAGAAAGGCGGAAGCTCGTTCTCAGCAACTCGGAGCTATCTGGGTCGAACGCAACCGCGGACCAGGCCCCCAACCAGGGGGTGATGCACTTGATGAGGAAAGTTCTAGGGAGACTCAGATTTCGCTGGATCTCTATATGCATCAGGACACCTGGACTTGGGGAGGTCTGTCTCCTGCCGTAGGGTTGCCCGAAGACATCCTAAGGAGTACCAACCGATGTTATTGGAAGGTCGATCTCCTCGGGCCCTGTTCGATTGCACCAAGGAGGAGTTTGTCAGGGCAAGATTCCCATTGAGGCTTGGGGATTCTGACCTTCTCGCTTGTGGGGCCGCTTCTCGTATCGCTGAGAAAGTGACCCTCACACAGGACAGGGCAGTCGTGGAAAGGGTCGACTACGAGCGGCTTGCATCGGTATCCGTATATGCCATCGTCCAGGTAATTATCAACTAGGCCCCAGTCGATGTTGGTGTCGGAGCACTGGTTGACCATCAAGTGTTGTACAGAGGCTCTCGTGGCAACCGCAACGTTGTGCCTTCGAGCTTCGGTGGTGGCTAACCATGACATCATCTTGGAGGTCGTCCGGTCGAGAGTGGAGAAATCCCAGGCTGAGATAGAAAGAATCAGCCAACTCTCTGAGACCAGGTTGCTAGTTGTTCATAAACTCGAGCACGAGCTAAGCGAGTCTCGTTGGAGGGTGGCTGAGCAAATCGCCTTGAGAGAGCGAGCGAAAAACGCTCTGCTGGAAGAGAGAGTCGAGGCGGACGTCATCGCGGAGAGGGCCATCCGTGATTTTACGGATACGTTTCCCGACTTTTACGAGCTAAATAAGCAGGATTACGAGCGATGCTGGTTGGAGATGAAGAACTGATTCCCTGATCTCTCCACGGAGATCGACGAGATCCCGGTGGTTTTTCCAGACCATGGCGAGGATGAGTCGAGATATGATGATGATGAGTCAAGCCGAAGCATGGATGAGGCCACTCCCATGGACGAGGCCAATACCTTGGCTGGCGACGAAGCAAGAGTAGTTGCTATGGGGGAGCCGGAGCTCAAGACCGTGCCGGAGGGAGATCAGGAGCCTGAATGACCGTTGTAAGATCTGGCCCGCCTGAAATTTTTTGAATGTACATGGGAAAATGTAAATTATTAACAACATTTTGTAATGAGGCTTGTCATTGCCTTGTTTGTTGTCGCTCACATCTCGTGGTGGTCTTAATGCCTGATGGCCCCTTTCGATGGGTTAGACGCTTCTTTGAGGATAGACCATCAAACCACACTTGGAATTTGACCACCATGTTTCGTGGAGAGGGTGAGATCCGCCTGACTCATGGTCTGACGATATGGGGTCGTTCAGTAGCGAAGGGGTGGTCCCTCCGGCTTACGACTGACGCTCGTACAAGAGTCGTTCAGTAGCGAATGGGTGGCCCCTTCGACTTACTGCAGACGACCGTTTGGGAGTGTCATTTCGTAGCGAAGGGGTGGGCCCTTCGACTTATGGCTGACGAGCATTTTAGGAGAGTCGTTCAGTAGCGAAGGAATGGCCCCTTATACTTACGGCTGACGATTGTTCGAGAGTGTCCAATAGCGAAGGGGTGGCCCCTTCGACTTATGGCTGACGAATGGTTTAGGAGAGTCGTTCAAAAGCAAAGGGATGGCCCCTTCGACTTACGGCTGAGGACCGTTCAAGAGTGTCGTTAAATGGCGAAGGTGTGGCCCCTTCGACTTACAACTGATGACCATTTTAGGAGAGTCGTTCAGTAGCGAAGAGATGGCCCCTTCGACTTACAGCTGACGACCATTTAAGAGTGTCGTTCAGTAGCGAAGGGATGGCCCCTTCGACTTACGGCTAACGACCGTTAGAGGGTGTCGTTCAGTAGCGAAGGGGTAGCCCCTTCGACTTACGGCTGACGACCATTTTAGAGTGTCGTTCAGTAGCGAAGGGGTGGCCCCTTCGACTTAAGGGTGACGACCGCTCGAGAGTGTCGTTCAGTAGCGAAGGGGTGGCCCCTTCAGCCTACGGCTTACGACCGTTTTAGAGTGTTGTTCAGTAGCGAAGAGGTGGCCCCTTCGACTTACGACCGACGACTGCTCGAGAATGTCGTTCAATAGCGAAGGGGTGGCCCCTTCGACTTACGGCTGACGACTGCTCGAGAGTGTCGTTTAGTAGCGAAGGGGTGGCCCCTTCGACTTACAACTGACGACCACTCGAGAGAGTCGTTTAGTAGCGAAGGGGTGGCCTCTTAGACTTACGGCTGATGAACGTTTTAGAGTGTCGTTCAGTAGCGAAGGGGTGGTCCCTTTGACTTACGGCTAACGACCACTCGAGAGTGTCGTTCAGTAGCGAAGGGGTGGCCCCTTCGACTTACGGCTGACGAATGTTTTGTAGTATCATTCAGTAGCGAAGGGGTGGCCCCTTCAACTTACGGCTGACGACTGCTCGAGAGTGTCGTTCAGTAGCGAAGGGGTGGCCCCTTCGACTTACGGCTAATGACCGCTTGATTTACCGTAAGTTCGGTTTTTTCAACACCTCTTAAGGATCGGGTCCTTTTTAGAGGGGAGTTTTTGGTTCAGTAGTCTCTACAAACTTTACGAAGGCTCAAAGAAGCAAAACTTTGTTTAATAAAGGAAACATGCTTTATTGGCGGAAAATAAAAAACGGAAAATGCGTACAGGTGTTCTCCGATCGATGTCGGAGCTATTGCCGTTCATTGCTGAGTTATTCACCATGGGCTTTAGATGGTTCATCAGTCGACCACCTTGGTGGTGGGCTATCCCGTCATCTTGTCCTTCTGCTTCGAGGATCCTTCTTTGTTAGATGGATCACTGGCCGAGCCCTTGGAGTGCCCCTGTTTGACTAGGGCATTGATCTCCTTCTTAAGGGTCCGACAGTCGTTTGTGTCATGCCCACAGTCATTGTAATATTTGTAGAATTTGAGATCGTCCCTCTTCTCGTATTTTCCCTTCTTTGCAGCCTCTTATATCAGCTCTGTTGGAAGCAACGATCTAGGAACGTGGTTTGATGATGACAAACGTGTCGTTATATCTCATGTGTGTGCTCAGTGTGTCCCAGGCTTGGCAAAATGATGTACTTTCGATATTTGGCGGAATTGCTATTCGTATAGCACATTGGGAGAGATGGAGTGTCTGTGCACACAGAAGCGTGACTTGGTCAAAAGATGATTGGATCAAATCAATTGGTGATTGGTGCAAATCCAATATTGATTTTTTTGATTTAATTAAGTCAAATGCCATGGAGATCCAATTCAAAAATCGTATTTCAAATCCTATTCAAATCTTACTTGATCTGATATTCAAGTACCTAATCGTTTCTTATTCATATCCCTATGGCGTCTCAAATTCCTTGATTATATGGACTCCTTCTGATCATTCTACAACTTCCTAAAAACCCTAGTTCTATTAGTATAAAAACCCCTTCATGGAGCATTAAAAAATGGGGGTGTGCGGAATTCACAAAATTAAAAAGAAGAGGGGCTACAACATTTTTGGGGAGTGCAGCAATTAAAAAATTACAAAGAAGGGCCGTAACAAAAATTGAAGGCATCATCTTCTTCCAAACTTCTTCAACATCGAAGACACGCTCCGTGAGCCATCATCGCCAAAGCATCTTCCGCTGCTGCTTGAAGCCATCGACGTTGTGCAAAGTCGCTGTCGCCATCAACTGCTCGCTGCTGCAAGTCGGAGAAGACCACCATCGTTGCTCGGAGATCAACGCCGCACGTCTTCATCGCCGCCACCAGAGTCGCTATTGTCGTGTGCCAAGCTGCCGTGACTCATCGCTGTAGAAGCCATCGCTGCCGATCACGAACTCCTCGCTGTTGACGAAGCAGTCGAAAGCCCACGTCGCCGGAGGAAGCCATCACTGCAGCGCGTCCCCGTCGCCGTAGAAGTTGTCAGACCCACCGTCGTTGCGCAGCTGTCGGAGAAGCTGGAGCTGCCTCAACCGTCGCCGAAGAAGTCGTCCTCGCCGTGAGCCATCGTCATCGCCGTTCAAAGCTCGCCACGGTCTGCTGCCGTCGCCATCAAGATCTCGCCGTCGTAGCCAAGCACCGCATCATCACAGCTGTTGTACGCCATCGCCGCCGCCGCTGAACGCCATCGCCGCTGACGAGACTCGAAGCAACTGAACATCTTCGATCAGGCATTTGATCAAACGCCTTCGCTGCATACTTCATCGCCAAGCAGTAAGTCGAAGCCCACGCTGTCACTGCCGTCGTCGAGTCGAAATCATCGAACGCCGCTGCACCGTGCATCGCCACCGGAGATGAAGCTTGCTGCACGAATGTCGAAGAAGTAATCCGTCGTCCACAGTTCGTGACCGCCGGCGCCGTTCGAAACAAGTCGCTGCAAACTCAAAACGCAGCGAACGGGCACGATCACACGTGACACTCAGATCAACGGCGGGGATCATTTTTTTGCTGCATTGAATCGCTGCGCAATGGAAATCGAAACGAAGCCCGTAACAAGTAGTTGCTGACGTGGCCTGAGAATTTAAGTGATTTGCTTTGCGCACCGACCAAGATTAAAATTGATTTGAACTGAATTACTGAGCGCACCGACAGCCAAATTTAAAGGAGTTGCTGAGCGCACAGACTGAGGAATTATAAAGGATTGAACTGAAATTGCTTTACGCACAGACCAGTGCATATCTTGACATCCAGGAGTCGGATTGAGACACCGTTTGCGTCAGATTGGAGCTGACGACGTGCTGATTGACAGAGACGCCTACACGGACACAAACTGAGCATTTCTAAACCCTTAAACTCTTTTATTTGTGTCTTAGTGTAACGTTCTCTGTAGGGGAAACTTTTACCTATTTTGTGGACTATTTTGGGACTTGTCTAGTTGGGACTAGACAAGTGGGACCCAGCTAGTTTGGGACTAGCTGGTAGAAAGCTTTGCTAGGATTGATAGTGAGAGGAAACACTGTGTGTGGGGTACTGAGAGTCCGGCGAGTGTAGAGACGTAGAGGGTGCTCTGAGCATGCTCTAACTTGTGACTTTGTACCTATTGCACTATTCAATCTAGTATTAGCTTTGGGGGCTGGAGTAGGTCGTTGGGACGACCGAACCAGGGTAAATCTGCTGTGTACTCTGTGTCTGCTTTACATTACTCTGGTTGTGCTTTTAACTGCGTGTGATTTCTCGTGGGTTGCACGAGAATTTTTTATTAGCCTATTCACCCCCCCCCCCCCCCTCTAGGCTAGGATCCAGATCCAACAAGTGGTATCAGAGCCAGTTTAGTAGATCTAGCCTAGTTGACCATGGACCACATTGATAGTGCTTTTGCTGAGGGCCCATCTATTTCCCGACCACCTAGATTTAATGGAGGAGATTATGCTTACTGGAAAAATCGTATGAAAATCTACCTTATTTCTATTGATTATAAAGCTTGGCAAATTGTTGAAAAAGGCTATAAATCACCTGTTATTAAAATTGAAAATACTGAGATGCCTAAACCTGATGATAAGTGGGATGATAATGATTGGAAGCTTTATTCTCTAAATGCTAAAGCTATGAATGCTCTTATTTGTGCATTAGATAAATCTGAATTCAATCGTATCTCACATTGTTTAACTGCGCAGGAAATATGGCATACTTTGGAGGTGACGCACGAGGGAACGTCACAGGTGAAGGAGTCTAGACTTGCACTTCTGAGCACGGAATACGAGGGATTTCGCATGCTACCATCAGAGACTATATCAGAAATGTTTGCGAGGTTCACCAACATTGTCTACAAGTCTAGTTCGCTTGGTAAGCCATATTCTAGCCTTGAGCAGGTGAGGAAGATATTAAGAGCTCTGCCAAGCTCTTTCAGGCCTAAAGTCACTGCCATCCAAGAAGCGAAAGATTTATCACAGATGAGGGTGGAGGACTTAATAGGTAATTTAATGTCCCACGAGCTTGAATTGCAAAATATTGATGAAAGGGAGAAACCTGAGGAAAAAGAGAAAGCTACCAAGCCACTTGCTCTGAAAGCTGACGAAAGTGAAGATGATGATGATGACATAGCGCTAATGGTCAGAAATTTCAGAAAGTTTGTCCAGACCAAGCAAGGAAGAGCAGAAATGGCACCCAGGTTTAATCGCTCTAACTTTTTTCAGTCTTCTAAGCAAAATTATGATCAGAATACTACTAATAAAATGACTTGTTTTAAATGCAAGAAAAGAGGACATCGAATGAAGGATTGCCCACATGAGACAGCTCAGGTTGCTAAAGAAAAGGGAAAATCCAAGGTGCTCACTTGGGACATGGATAGCGAAGCTGAGAGCGAGGAGGAGGAACACGAAGCCCATTCATGCATGGCATTGATGGGAATACACAATGAGGTAACTTCTGGTAGTAAAACTGAACTCCTCACTCTTTGTAAAGAAATGCAAGATAAAATAGTAGAGCTTGAATCCACTATAGATGATTATCAAAATGAAAACTTTGAAATGCAACAATCTGAATATGAAATGTCTAAAGAGATTGAAAAACTCAAAATTGATATTGTTGCTCGTGACTCTACTATTGATACTTTGAAAAGGGAAAAATCCAGTTTTAATGATGAAGCACCTTGTCTCTCTTGCCCTTCCCTGATGAATAATATTAGCATGCTTAAACTTGATTTGATTAAGCTCGAAACTGAAAAAGACTATGTTATTAGAGAGCTTAATGATAAATTATGCATGTTGGATAATGATTTTAAAAGAAAAATGTTTGAATTTGGAAAGAAGGAAGAGGAAAACAAGAGAGCTTTTATAAGTAAATGCACATTGCTTGTGGAAGAAAATAAATTGTTGAAAACCAAAGTCTCTAAACTTGAATTGGCCATTAAGAAATTCTCTACGGGAAAACAATCGTTGGACACTATTTTAGAGAATCAATTATATGGCAATAATAGAAGAGGACTTGGTTTTGGTCTGAAAAACGTTGAAAAGCAAAAATTCAAGAAATTCCACAATGCACCTTCTATTGCAAAGAACTTACATGCAAAGTGCTTTACTTGTGATAATGTAGGCCATACTTCATACTATTGTAAATTTAGGAACACTAAAATCAAGTTTAAACAAGTGTGGGTTCCTAAAACAATATTGGCTAACACTAGTGGACCTTGTTGGATTCCAAGGTCACACTTAACACCTTTCATGTAGGTGTGATGGAGTTTTGGTGAGGAGCAATAAACTCAATGTTTCAGTCTTTTAGCTCCTTCGTCAAAAAGCGACGAGAAGGTATAATTTTCTATCCCTCTTTGCATTTCATTGCATACCTTCATAGATTGTTGTGTGTGCTTGATTTATTTTTGCTTTGTGTGCTTGCATGGATGATTTTTAATGTTTTTATTTCGGGAAAAAAAAAATTGAAAAATCAAAAATCAAAAAAAAATTTGTGCTTATTGTATCCTCTTTTGAATCTCTTGAGTGATATTGTATGAATGATCAATTCTATCTCTTGTAGAAGTGAATTCATTATTGTTGTTGCTGCATGAACATGATGTTATTCCTTTTAGTAGCCATGACATGTCTCATAAGTCTCAAACTTGACTTCTACACCTACATTTGCACTTTCACGATATTTGACTTTTTAGTGCTTTTGGAGATTCTTTTGAAGAATAATGGAAAGCGAATGTAGGAATGATTAATTTCTGAAATTTCTAAGGGATATGATGTGTTTAGCCATGAATTAAAATTGAGCACAAAAGAATTGAAAAAAAAACGATATTTGCTCCGTATGAAAAATGGATACACTTCATGGCTAAAACACAACCCACGAGTATCCAACTTGTGCTACATGGGTAATCATTAGCGTTGGTGTATATAACTCGTCAAGCAATGCCACCCCACATTTAAAAGTCCTTTTTGGCTATGTTTCAGGGTTCGGTAACTTGAACTCATCTTTGATGAGGTGGGAAAAGTCAATCCTAGTGATATTCATGAAAAATGGAAAATGTGGATTGTTTTGGTTGATTTTCTGATATAGAATCTCCTCTTGCACTTTATTGTCTATATCATTTCACTTACACAAGGGTGGAGAAGTCTTGGTATGAAATTCTATGAACTTGACTTGCCCATTATTTGGAATACTCATGCAAATTACACGCTACATTTAATAATGGTTTATTTTTGCATGGGATATTTTTGTGACTTCATTAATCCACTTTTGGTGATTACAAAGGGGGAGAAAGAAAGATTTTGACAGCTTTGCTATTATTTGTTGAAGGGGGAGCTTGAAAAATACTTGAATATATGGTGAAGGGGGAGCTTGAGAGAAGGGGGAGCATGCTATTGTATTTGTCATTGGATTGTGCATGCCATGTTGTAGTGCTTGATCTAGGAGCATGCTATTGTATTTGTCATTGGATTGTGCATGCCATGTTGTAGTGCTTGAATATTCATCTCATCTCATGATTCATATTGCATTACACCCTTCAACACACTTCACACACTCATTACTATTGATCAAATCTTTTATTTGTTTGTCATCACCAAAAGGGGGAGATTGTTGGAAGCAACGATCTAGGAACGTGGTTTGATGATGACAAACGTGTCGTTATATCTCATGTGTGTGCTCAGTGTGTCCCAGGCTTGGCAAAATGATGTACTTTCGATATTTGGCGGAATTGCTATTCGTATAGCACATTGGGAGAGATGGAGTGTCTGTGCACACAGAAGCGTGACTTGGTCAAAAGATGATTGGATCAAATCAATTGGTGATTGGTGCAAATCCAATATTGATTTTTTTGATTTAATTAAGTCAAATGCCATGGAGATCCAATTCAAAAATCGTATTTCAAATCCTATTCAAATCTTACTTGATCTGATATTCAAGTACCTAATCTTTTCTTATTCATATCCCTATGGCGTCTCAAATTCCTTGATTATAGGGACTCCTTCTAATCATTCTACAACTTCCTAAAAACCCTAGTTCTATTAGTATAAAAACCCCTTCATGGAGCATTAAAAAATGGGGGTGTGCGGAATTCACAAAATTAAAAAGAAGATGGGCTACAACATTTTTGGGGAGTGCAGCAATTAAAAAATTACAAAGAAGGGCCGTAACAAAAATTGAAGGCATCATCTTCTTCCAAACTTCTTCAACGTCGAAGACACGCTCCGTGAGCCATCATCGCCAAAGCATCTTCCGCTGCTGCTTGAAGCCATCGACGTTGTGCAAAGTCGCTGTCGCCATCAACTGCTCGCTGCTGCAAGTCGGAGAAGACCACCATCGTTGCTCGGAGATCAACGCCGCACGTCTTCATCGCCGCCGCCAGAGTCGCTATTGTCGTGTGCCAAGCTGCCGTGACTCATCGCTGTAGAAGCCATCGCTGCCGATCACGAACTCCTCGCTGTTGACGAAGCAGTCGAAAGCCCACGTCGCCGGAGGAAGCCATCACTGCAGCGCGTCTCCGTCGCCGTAGAAGTTGTCAGACCCACCGTCGTTGCGCAGCTGTCGGAGAAGCTGGAGCTGCCTCAACCGTCACCGAAGAAGTCGTCCTCGCCGTGAGCCATCGTCATCGCCGTTCAAAGCTCGCCACGGTCCGCTGCCGTCGCCATCAAGATCTCGCCGTCGTAGCCAAGCACCGCATCATCACAGCTACTGTACGCCATCGCCACCGCCGCTGAACGCCATCGTCGCCGACGAGACTCGAAGCAACTGAACATCTTCGATCAGGAATTTGATCAAACGCCTTTGCTGCATACTTCATCGCCAAGCAGTAAGCTCGAAGCCTACGCTGTCACTGCCGTCGTCGAGTCGAAGTCATCGAACGCCGCTGCACCGTGCCTCGCCACCGGAGATGAAGCTTGCTGCACGAATGTCGAAGAAGTAATCCGTCGTCCACAGTTCGTGACCGTCGGCGCCGTTCGAAACAAGTCGCTGCAAACTCAAAACGCAGCGAACGGGCACGATCACACGTGACACTCAGATCAACGGCGGGGATCATTTTTTTTTTGCTGCATTGAATCGCTGCGCAATGGAAATCGAAACGAAGCCCGTAACAAATAGTTGCTGACGTGGCCTGAGAATTTAAGTGATTTGCTTTGCGCACCGACCAAGATTAAAATTGATTTGAACTGAATTACTGAGCGCACCGACAGCCAAATTTAAAGGAGTTGTTGAGCGCACAGACTGAGGAATTATAAAGGATTGAACTGAAATTGCTTTACGCATAGACCAGTGCATATCTTGACATCCAGGAGTCGGATTGAGACACCGTTTGCGTCAGATTGGAGCTGACGACGTGCTGATTGACAGAGACGCCTACACGGACACAAACTGAGCATTTCTAAACCCTTAAACTCTTTTATTTGTGTCTTAGTGTAACGTTCTCTGTAGGGGAAACTTTTACCTATTTTTGTGGACTATTTTGGGACTTGTCTAGTTGGGACTAGACAAGTGGGACCCAGCTAGTTTGGGACTAGCTGGTAGAAAGCTTTGCTAGGATTGATAGTGAGAGGAAACACTGTGTGTGGGGTACTGAGAGTCCGGCGAGTGTAGAGACGTAGAGGGTGCTCTGAGCGTGCTCTAACTTGTGACTTTGTACCTATTGCACTATTCAATCTAGTATTAGCTTTGGGGGCTGGAGTAGGTCGTTGGGACGACCGAACCAGGGTAAATCTGCTGTGTACTCTGTGTCTGCTTTACATTACTCTGGTTGTGCTTTTAACTGCGTGTGATTTCTCGTGGGTTGCACGAGAATTTTTTATTAGCCTATTCACGCCCCCCCCCCCCTCTAGGCTAGGATCCAGATCCAACAAGCTCTTCTCGTGGGACGTAGGCGAGGACCTCTGTCTTAGGGACGACTGGCTTAGTATAGGTAGAACGCTCTTTATTTCGAGGGCTCCTCTCCCTAGGCCTCTTGTCTCAGGACTCCTGGCGGGGGGGGTTCCCAAGCTTGATTTCTCTTGCCTCGTATCTCCACGGCAAGAGGGGGTGCTCATTGGATTGGCTCCGGCCGGATCCTCTGCCTCCTCAGAGGAAGTGAACCGATCTGTGATGTTGAGTATTTCTGCGACGGTGTTAGGGAGAACTAATGAAGGGCCCACCTCAACTGTTTGTTCCTGACCGCCTGGGTGAGGACTGCTATGATGGTCACGTCCGGCGTCTCTTCTACATTGAGCCTTTCGTCGTTTAATCTAGAGACGAAGTCTCGGATTGACTCGTTCTCGTTCTGTTTGAGTGAGAAGAGGTGGGACGACCTCTTCTTGGTTCGTTGTCCGACGACGAAATGCTTGCAGAATATTTCTGCTAGCTTATCGAATGAGCCGATGCTGCAGCGGGGTAGTCCTTCGTGCCAACTTAACGCCCTCTTGGGCAGGGTGGCATTGAAAGCTCTACAAAGGTATGGCTCGTCAGCCCCATGGAGTAGCATGACATTCAAATATTTTTGAATGTGCGACCATGGGTCGCCTCGGCCATCATAAGCTGGTAGAGCCGGATGTCATGCCCTTATGAAGTATACGTGTATTCTACTATACACACACGGTATTTCTACTTACCATGCATATGTAGGCATGAAATAAACGTGGATATCGATGCATGTAACGTAGTCCAAGGAGGATTGGACCGTAATCCGTGACTAAGAGACGAGAAAGCGAAAATGAGTGCGGGAGAAGTGTGAATGACGTCGTGGGTGAAAAATAACAAGAATGTATAGGACGTGTGTGTGTGGTGCATGTATGCATGTGTAGGTATGCATGGGTGTGTATAGGGAAGCCATGCTAGTGTGAAAGGGGTTAGGGATTAATGCCATCCCCGTAAATTTTTAGAAAAGTGAGGGGCAAAATGGTCATCTGGACTAAAGGAGGTCTGTGTGTATAGTAAAGTGGTGTGTGCATAAAGTAATAGAAAACTTGTAAATACATGAAAGTTGAGGGGTTCAAGCTTGCTTGAAGAGAGAAGAAGTTGGAGAAGAAAGAAGGAGGAGAGAAGAAAAAATCAAGTTTTTGAGGTAGGATCTAACTTGGATTTGGAAATCTCTTTAGGGTTTCTTAGGGTTTCTTTTTATTATGTTTTATATCATGTTTCACTCAATATGCAGTAGGGATAATCAAATTTGTGTGCCATGATTCAATTTCACAAATTTTCCCTTGAAATTCTTAGCAAACCCATCTCCTTTGGAATTCTGAAATTCTGATGTCTGTTGTTGCTTTAATTATGGTTATTATAGCTTGAATTACGTTTCGAAAAAATTATATTATTGTCGATCTTGAAGTTCTACCGCAAAATCATATAAAATTTGACATATGTTCAATTCAGAAATTAGGAGTAAAAATTTCATCTTCACAACATGTCTGTAAATCATCTAGTCTGGACACACTTTAGCAAAATGAAGCTCAGTACCTGCACACTCTATGAAATTTTCTGGTATTGGTCTCGTTGTAAAGTTAACAAGTTTTTATACAATTTCGTCTCAGTGCATATTTTTCGAAATTCTGGCTGCAACATGTCCAAAATTATCTTTTAATGCAAACCCTGAAATCTGTCTGAAAAACAGTCTGAACAGGTTACATCAAATAAATCACCATAAATTATATAGTCCACATTTCTCATGAAATTTTATAGGTGAATCCAGAACTATCATATCTTCTACTTTCATTTAGATAGTTTTATCAACTTTACAAGAGAAATGGATGGAATGTGTTGATCTTTATGGCTGTCCTGGCAATTCCAGTAAGCTGGAGTGTTTGGTTGAATATTGAATCGTCTGGTGATGTTAATTTTCCATTCCATTATGCATGGATGTTGTGCTACGTGAAGGAACGTTTAGTTATGCTTTTGTTATTAAATTTGATGATGTGACAATATTCATTACATGGCGCCTGCCACGTGTTTGTTGAAATACCCCAATGAATGTGAAGTTAAAGAAACATGAGAATTGAGCCTATATGCTCTAGTATCAAGAACCCTGTTATAAATTGATGATGTTGGAAACATGGATGGCATGGCGACACTATTATACGTGAATGTATATGCGATGTGATGGAGGGCATGTCACATGAATGCATGACCCAGATTGCTATGTGATGATGTGATAACTGAGGGCATAGCACTTAGATGCATGACCCGTGTTGATAAAACGAAGTTATTGAATATGTACCATGCCACCATGATTCCTATAATGGAACTTATAATGCTTAATTGATGTTTGAGAATGTCTCAATCCCCTCCAAAAGGGGGTGAGCTATTAAAACTGGGGTTTGGGGAAAATTTGAGTAAATTGTGGGTTTGAAGCCTGGACTACAAAGGTGGGGAGGTGATGATATGATATGTGATGAGTATTTCCACTCGTCTTTACAGGGAGTGGAGGGGCATTGACGTTGTGATGATGTGGTTTGGGAGTGGAGAGGTATATGGTGGAGTGCTTCACTTTTGCTACCCTACAGTAAGGATGCGGAGATGCCCTGTGTATAGTGTCTGTGTCCACTGCACCGTATCCCAAATCTTGGGGTGAGTGCCTGTAAGGCAGGTCCCCTGATGGGGCAGGGTGATAGGCCCGGCGTACAGTGCCCGTGTCCACTGCGTCGTATGCAGTTTCCATCCCAAATCCTTGGGGTGAGGTCCAGGTCCCGGTATCACACAGCTTACCCAAGTTTCCAACTAAATAAATTAATAGACAAGTGTCTTTATGCTACTTCTTCTGCTTGCAACGCTTCCCTTTCACTTTGCCTGCTTGCTTGTGACACTGTGTTTACATATGGTACTTGTGATTCCTCTTTTAGATTATGTTGTGTGAACACTTATATTCTTATTCGTGTTGACCTTTTTCTTGCAGTAGCTCGACATCAAACCGCAGGTATGATTCCTTACTTAGATGTTTACTTGTCATCACATTATTTAGTTTACACGTCTTATTTATCTTACATTGCCTTGTGGTTGTAACTTTAAATTAGTGTTCCAAATCCAAGTTGGTTCCTACTGGGGCACGCATTGATGTGCTCCTCCCTATTTTTCAGGTAGCAGGGGCAGCATGGTTAGTGGTGACTTGAGGTTGGATTTCAGGGGTAACATTTGGTGTGAGCTGTAGCTTGTATTATGACTGGGTTGTCTTGGGAGGTGGAGAGTGGTGGTGTGTGTGTAGTGATGCACATGGACTATGTATATAAATGGAAGTTGTTATATATGATATGGTGTTGTTGTTGTTCTATGTTATTTATGAGATTGTTTTGATATTATTGTGGATCTTCACTTGTACTATCCCAGCATGTGCGCAGTGGCCTGCATGTTCTATTTCTCCTTTCTCTCTCCTTTCATCTCATCACCCGCACTTTTCAGGATACTTGGAAAAAAATTGTAAAGTTTCGGGTATTCTGGAAATCGGGGCGTGACAGTGTTTGGTGGCCCACGCAGGTCACCGCACTACGATGTGCGTAAGTATAGTACATGTAATGCTTCAATATTTGATTGGGATAGATTACCCTAAGGTGGGTAGTGACCGTAGAGACATTAGAACTTTGAGTGACCCACCCTTGAACCCCTAGCTTAAGGGAGTCCAGAGATGAACTTTCTGCATTGCATTATAATATACATGTATATTGTAGGTATACGTGTGTATCTAAAACTGTGTGAACCCGTGTGTATAAGTGCATTTGTTGTGCTTAAAGATTTGAATTATATATGTTGTGGTATACTTGTATTCAGTATGTGTATTTATGTTTGAATGGCATGAAAGTTACATGTATCTTAGATGGTTGTAGTGTATATGGATATGCATAGGTGTATATACTAGGTGGGTGAATACTCGAGTGTATGTATATTATGTCTCTATATAAGTACATGATACAGATATGTGAGAAGGTATGTGGTATACTTGTGTGACTCCGAGATATAGGTGATATGTACATGTTTATTCGTGGATGTATATTAGTGGGTACATATAAGCTAGTTGGGACATATAGCTTATAAGGGTGTGAGTGAGGATATGTCTGTATGTGATATGAGTGCATGTAAGTGTTTTCCTATCTATTACATTACGGTTGTGTCCCCGTGTGGGGAAGTACCAAGGTGTGTATATCTATCCTTGTGTAGATAGAGTGGTGGAGTGTCCATATTATCTTGTAGACATATAGGGAGAAGGTGTATGTGTGTGAATATATGTGTACTTGTATATGTAGGTGGTGTAGATATAGGTATGGGATATTTGTACATATATATTGCTATTGTTGCATTGCTAGGGTATGAATTCCTAATGTGTTAAAATTTTAAATAACTATGAGTATGTGTATGTGCTGCATATGTGCTTATATGAACCGGTATATTGTCTTAACTTGGTATATAGTTGTGGGTTGTATTATTGCGTGAAGATAGGTGTTGTGCTATGGCTATATATGGTGTGTATGTAATGATATAGATAAGTAATGGGCATACGGGTAGTATGAGTAATGCTCCAGGATGTTTGGAGTAAATGTATCCTAAGGTGTAGAGGCGCTTTAGACCCGTCCACCCTAGGTTTAGGCCCTTAGCTCTATACTGTGTCTAGTATGGGATAGGGATGTAAGTGTGATGTGTAACACATGTAGGATGTGATGGATATAAGGATTTGAGATTATAAAGTGCATGTATAAATGGGATGGCAGTGGGTTTGCATGGTTAAGTGGAGTTATGGTATATGTATATGTGTGTATATACGCTTACCCATAGAATGGTGTCTATAGGACCATTTGGATGTATATGTAGTGCATGCATCCTTCTGTATATAGTGGCATGAGGGGGAATAGTGTATTGGGATATGAGATATTTGTATGTATGTAGGTGTGTTGTAGCGAGCATGGTGTGACTGTATATATGTGTTACTATTATTGAACATGTATTGGTGTATGTCTTATGAGTGGTTATATGTATATATGTATGTGAATGATCCTTATTCTGATATACTTATCAGTATATGGGTGTGTACGTATTTGGAGCATCAATGTGTATCACCGTTGATGTGTGGCTATCTACTAAATGTGTATGGATATTAAAATGCACCTATTTGTATATGTACTTTGTAGTAAGAGTATGGGTATATTGGATGTTATGTATATAATGGTATGGGTAGCTACCGACTACCCGCTAGTATAGTTTGGGTAGCTCGACTGTATGGGTGTGTAATAGTAGGATATGTATAGTATGTGTGTATGGGTGTGTATGCCCATACATAGTGCATGGTTGCATGTCATGTGTGTATATGTGTACATGTATTTGGCTATGTGTAGGCCTAGAGATCTATATAGTGTGTTGATATGTATACATCTGTGGGTATAAAATAAGTATGTGTATATCTATATTATAAAACATGGATGTTATCAAGGGTTATTGGATAAGAGTTTTTGGATAAGAGATGAGAAATTGGGTATAAATGAGGGATATTATTAAAAGAAATGGATAAGATAAGAGAAATTGGATAAGATAAGAGAAATTGGATAAGTTAAGAGAAATTGAGTTTGAAATTTTAAGTTTGAAACAAAATTTTTGGAGGGAAATGAAATTTTTGGGGGGAATAAAAGTGGGCTAGAGACGGGAGGGAACAAAAATTTTATCCCCAAAAAACTCGGCCTTATTTGTACTGAGCTCTCTCTCTCTCTCTCTCTCTCTCTCTCTCTCTCTCTCTCTCTCTCTCTCTCTCTCTCTCTCTCTCTCTCTCTCTCTCTCTCTCTCTCTCTCTCTCTCTCTGTGTGTGTGTGTGTGTGTGTGTCTCTCTCTCTCTCTGCAGGTTCTACTGCGTTCTCCACAAGAGGAGGAAGAAGAAGCATCTACGGGATCTCGCGATGATGAAGAGGATAGGAGGCCGGCGGCCAAATCCCTATGGCTAGCGCTGCTACGGGATCTCGCGAGGAGGATCAAGAGCGAGAGGATCTCGCGAGGAGGTTCTACTGCGTTCTCCACAAGAGCGAGAGGATCTGTTGATCTACTTCGATCAAAGCAACGCGAGAGGTATCTTTGTTATCCTTTGAATCTTTCGTTTTTGGTGCGTTTGGATGATGGAAGCTAGGTTTTTTATTGGGATTTTGCTGCTTTCTGTTGGAAATAGCTTTTGATTTTGAGAAGTTAGGTCAGTTGATGAATGGAAGTTTTTGATGCTTTCTATCATTCTATTCCAGGTACGATTTAAATTTCTTTTATCTGAACATGGGGTGAAGGACCATGATGTTCTAATTTTATCTGAACAGAGGAAGATCAGGCTGGGTTATTTCTTCTTGCTGAGGTAAAAAAATTTAACTGACGCTAAGAAAAATGATGATTCGCAGTAAAAACTTCAGATAAATGCTTAAGATTAAGAATAAAACACTAGTAGTAAAAACTTTGAAGTAAACGATATGTGATCTATTTGGACTTTGGAAAGGTTTTTTTCTAATGATAAACCTATTAATGGCATAACATGTTGCATTTATAGCTTTTGCCTAAAAGTTGTGGGTAGGCTATGTTAATTAAGCATGATACTAGTTATCTCTTAGAGAGAGATATTCTTCACTCCACCACTTTTTTGTCTGGTATAGCTGAATATGTCGACCCAAGACTATTGAATTATATGCAGGTTATCTTCATGTTGTGTAGAAAGAAAAGGAAACACAAAAGAAATTTAAGATGAAAATTGCAAAATTCCAGGCTTCTTGGTACGTGCATGACTTATGTTGCTTCCGCACTTCATCTAGACAATGAAATAGCTTGACAAGCATCAATGATGATTTAAGTGAACAGTTTTAGTGGACTATAATATGAAGAAAATAAATTTTATTATGGGTTACATTTTTATTATCTACAGACTTGGAGTATTCCTTTTTTGAGTTTTATGACCAGCATTACATAAATTTTGGCATACTTTCGTCATGTTCAGTATCTACAGTTTTGTTAAACCCAAATACCTCTGATTTGCCTCAAATGGATTCAATTTACACACCTTAAATCAGGCTCTCTATCTAAGTTTTCTTCCACATTAAAGAAAATTTCTCATGTCTTGAAAGCCGAGTCTTTCACACTTCCAGCTGATGCTTTCAAATTGCAGAACACCCCCTTACACAAAGCATCTGTTAGTTTCTTTTAAAATAAGAAATGACAGTATCCCTGACTGAACAAATCAAGCTGCAAGTGCATGGACAAAACTGCTGATTTGATTATTTAATTGCATTGTTATAGAATTTGATGCAGTAACATACACTTAAAATAATTCGAAACCGGCCAACTTAGCTAATCATGCTATTTTTTTCAATAAAGAAGTCGGTTAGAAATGTGAGAGGACTAGGATAAAAACAGAATTAGTCTCAAAATCAACAAGGAATAGCTTCATATATATACTGATCCTGTTGTGATTAATTTACAAGTTTATGAAGAATATTTATTTTTTGATCACCAAACCAATGCCATGTGCCCTTTCCCTTAGGTCCATTTGGGCCCCATACCATGAGCTGGAAGGATCGTTATGTTTCATCACCATGAGCTGAGTTTCAAAATATTTGGTTTCAAATTCCGCGAAGAGAAATAATTAGCCTCGGGGGGTTTCAAGAAGAGAAGTGTATTGCATTCCTATAAATCCATGGTTCTATTGCTTACATGTTACAGGAATCCAATTGCATTAATGTTACATGTTACATGTTATTGGAATTAGATGTTATATGTTCTTGCTATAAAATGCAAGGCTTATATATGTGGATTTATGGAATGCAATAGAATTCATGTAAGTCTTGCTTAATTTGTTCAGTCATTTGCATGTTGGATGTTCTGATTATATAATGAAGATTATAATGACAGTTTTGGTTATTTTGATAAGGAACGGGAGCCAGTTCTTTGTGGATGGTGAGCCATTCTATGTGAATGGGTGGAACTCATGGTGGCTTATGGATCAGGTTGTGGATGTGTTCAGCAGGCCAAGGGTGAGGGCAATGTTCCAGTCTGCTACAAAGATGGGCCTCACTGTCTACATGACTTGGGCTTTCAATGATGGTCTCCCTTGGCCAGTTTGATGAGAGGGTCTTTCAGGTTTTTTCAGATCCAGATCCCCATTGCTTTGATTGTGTCCTGCATCATTGTGCTTTTGTTTCTTTTAGTGGTGTTGTTAGTTATCAGATCTCATCAGTCTAACAAAATATTTATGACTTCAACATTTCTGCAGATGATACTATGGAAGGAGTTTTTTCACTTGCCGATTTGTGGAGAACTTTAGCCTGCAGCGTAAGTGTTGATAGTATAAAAGGTTTCAGTGTTTGTGGCCGTGTTATTTAACTCAAACTAATCAGTTCAAATTTTTTAGGTTCCTATTTTTGGTGCATTCCCAATTTGGATCACCAAAAAATGGCAACCAAGATCCAGAGGAGGAGCAATATTGGCTAATTGATTCAATATGCTATTTCTTTTGGACTTCTTTGCAGTCTTTTGAGAGGTACACATTGCCTTTTTGAACTTTAATTGTGTTAATTAGAATTGTGATCATGCTTTTTTAGTTAAGTGTTTCTTTCTATTGCTAAGATCAAGTGTGATTACGATAATTCTACCCCAAACAGGTGAGCATATTTGAGGGACATATATTGAAAGTTTGGCCTCTACATACCAGTTTTCTTTTTTTTTATTTTTGATGAAACAATGAATTTTTTGACTAATGAAATCAGCAATATCATATTGTAGACTTTATTACAATATGAAATCAGCAATATACACTGCTTTCATATGTCCCAAGTCTATAAACCTGCTTGCTGATTTTTGAATTCTTTAATATGCACTGATTTCATATGTCCCAACTTTTGAATTTTTGAATTTTTGAAGCAATCAGACAGAATTAAAATATGAAGTGCAGTATGCACTGATTTCATATGTCCCAAGTCTATAAATCAGTGCATATTGAAGCAATATGAATCAGAAAGAATTCAGAATTTAGGACATATTTTTGAAGCAGAAAAAATTCATTTGTCCCAATTTTTAAAGCAATATGAAGCAATCAGCAATATCCACTGATTTCATATGTCCCAATTTTTGAATTTTTGAAATTTTGAATTCTTAGCTTGCCGATTTCATATGTCATATTGTCATAGTCTTAGCTCGCTGATTTCATATTGTAGCTTGCAATGTTATGGGTTTTTTTCAAAAACCGTCTTTCACTCCTACAGGAGAATGTATCGCAGCATTTTTTGAGTTTTATTCACTTACATGAATCATTTATGTTTGAATAATTGCTCTAGCTACAATGAGATTTTGTTGTCTCATTTGAGTTTGAATACACTGCTCCATAATGTGGCATATAATTTTTCTTCTAGATGCTTAAGGAAACCTTTGAAGATTTGTTGTTTTATCCAACAACTGAATTTTTAGATGAGTTCCCTTCACTAGAAGATTTAAAGCTTTGGATCTTGATTTCAACCAAACTGCCTGCAAAGTTCCTTGAATCCAAGAGCAATGGGAAGAGAGGCAATGAAACATGGGGTACAGAAGTATCTGATAGTAAATCTGATAGTAGTACTGAACATAAGGTGTGCTATAAAATTTATTTATGCTATGCCAGTTAATTACTCTCTCATTGTTTGATTCATGATATATGACATGACGTTGTCTCTTATTCTCTTCTAGATTGAGCATGATGACAGTGAACACCACCAAAAAGAGGAAAATCATGATGATGCCATTTGATCAAATTTCTTGCCAGCCAATTACACCAGAATAAAAGCGTCTAATTTCTATCACTGCTCGAAAAGGAAAAAAGAGCTTATGAAATCATTGAGTGGTAGGGTTCAGAATGTTGCACGTCTACACTTAAGTGAACTATTGTTTGAGAAGACTGTAATTTCTCACGGCTCTGACCTTATTAGGCAAGTCAAAGTATACAATTTTTAGTACATTTAGTATTCAATAATATAGCATTTGCTTAACTACATTGAAACTTAACTCTAATCGTCATCCGATAGAGTTTCACATGTGCCAACTACAATTAGAGTCCCCAAAAATAGTGAAAGTTTGGGAGAAGACAACATTGGGAATGATGATAATAATGGTGACCATCAGTCGGAGAAGCAAAACGTCTTTGTTGAGGAGTCTAACAATGGTAAAAATGATGAGATTGAGACTGACCTGAATTCAAATGCCATGATTTATAATTTTTTTCTGATATATAATTTTTTCACCCCTGTCATGATCTTTTCTGATATATAATTTTTTCATGTATTCTTTGTAGTATTGTGCAATGGGTCTTGGTCTGGTGGGCTTGGATTTTAGAGGCTTGCTTCCACCATTATTTGAAGAGTAATTGAACATTTTCACTTGCATCATATACTATTATGTTTATTAGATTTATAATTTTTGCTTAGTTTGTTGCTAAATTGACATTTCTTGGTTTTTCCAGTGCAGTCCTTAATTTATTCTCGAAGACTATGAGGACAGCAGTTGAAAACTTTCAGGTACATGTTATTATTGGTGAAGTTCTTTTGTAAAGTTTTGCAATACGTACATGTGTTTGCTTTAGAGTCATTTAACAGCAAACCATGCTTTTCACTAATAGGTTATCTGTGTCCAAAGTCAGCCTCCACATCTCATAATGTCATCTTTGTGTTCCTATGGGGTCGTCGCAGTCACTCACTTCGAATTTTGCCAATCATAGAAGGCCAAGCAATGACGATGACAGATTTAAAGCCATTATGTCCATACCAATTCCAAACTGGTATAGAATTCTTGCCTTTGCCCATTATTTGGCATACATTACAGGAAAGCATGTAATTCATGGAAAAGCGAGCAAGGATTTTCAGCCATACATCGTCTTTGGGAATGCACTCAAGAACATTGAAGATGCAAGGAACAAGCTGTTGGTATACTTTGATCCAACCAGATATTTTCTGACTCAAGAACATTTGAAATAGTTGATTTGATATAGTTGATTTGCAAATTGGTATCGATCCTTTGAAATAATTGATTTGCAAATTTGCTATAGTAGACTTTGATCCAACCAGGTATTGATCCAACCAGGTATTGATCCTTTGATATAGTAGACTTTGATCCTTTGCAAATTTGAGTATTTATGGTATGTCCAAATTGGACCAGGATTAATTGCTTAGAAAAATTAAGAGTATTTATGGTATGTCCAAATTGGACCAGGATTAATTGCTTAGAAAAATTCACTAGAGATGGATTGGCTTGAGTTGGTTTGGGCTAATGCAGTAAATAAAGCATGTGCAGATTCTGTTGAACTGGTTATAACTTTTTAAATTGTTCTCCTAGCATTCATATTTGCATCCTGATATGATTTTGGTTTTCCTCATAGGTAATTCACATTTGCATCCTGATTTGCTTTTAATTTTCCTGTCAGGTACATCATTGTTTTTAAATCCTGTTAATTTGATCCTGATTTGAATGGAAGCAATTTTAATAATAAGCATAGGAATAGAAAAAATTGATTTGAAAAATCCTGTCAATTTTAATAATAAGCATCGCAATTGGTTTTTAAATCCTGTCAATTTGAAATTTTTTGATGTATTGCTGATTTGGCAATACATTTTTAAATCCTGATTTGGCAATATTGCAAGCCTGTATCCATGTTTTTTGCCATGTAGATGTATTGCTGTTAATATTGTCATGGCCATATCCACAATTTCAATCAACTATATCCAGCAGTATTGCGGAACCCAGCAGTATTGCCGTGTAGATGTATTGCTTCATTGTGAATAATTGTTTGTATCAGCAAATAACTGTTGGTATTCATGTTGGTATCCATGTTGAAGATTAAATGAAGCAATTTGAAGATTAAATGAAGCCTTCTTAAATATTGAAGATTAAATGAAGCAATAAATGTCAAAAATAAGCAATTCTGTCATGTACTAGCTTAATCTGTTGTGCATACCTCTTATTCAACATGCAAAACTAAAGCAAAATATACATGTCACTCCAGCATGCTGAATTTTTTTAAATTTTTGTCACATGATGAAAGTAATCTGGAAGTTGGACACTCTGTTTGAGCAACCTGGAACCTGCAACCAATTGGGGAGTGTACAATCAATTTCTCAGAGTATGTTGAGGTTCCTAACCCCTCCACTATTTCTCTCCCACTGAAAGCATCTGCTTCTGGACCGATGTTGCATGTGAGCAATCTAACATTTTGAATTGATAATATGGTTTGTTTCTATGTATTTGCTAATTATGTAATCTCCTTAGGATTCAAAAATCCTGTCATCCATAGCAAATCAAATCCCATTCGATCCAGAAGCAGATGCTTTGTTTCTATGGTTTGTTTCTATGTATTTGCTAATTATGTAATCTCCTTAGAATTCAAAAATCCTGTCATTCAAAAATCCTGTCACATGATGAAAGTAATCTATGTATTTGCTAATTATGTAATCTCCTTAAAATCACAAGTTTCATGCTGGAACTACATTTTCCTACATATGTAGTTGATCAACTACGGGATTTTCAGCCAGACATTTAGTTCCATCCAAAGTGTTAAAAACAAATGAAGTTCAGATACTTCACGTGAACTGAGACTATTTGGCAAAAGGAATTTTTTCACTTCCTGGTTTTTTAGTTATAGTTAAAACGAGATGTCAAACTGTAACCTGGAAGCCAAATATGCATGTCAAATATGCATGTTGAATTTGTCTGAACCTGGATGCCAAATATGCATGTCACTTGAGCATGTCTGAATGTGAATGTGAATGTCTGTTGCTCAAACCTTTCTTGAGGAACTTGGAAATTATATTTCATCCATGGATGTCGTAGGTGTAACATGCTAGATCCATTGCATATATTCACTGCATACTTGCCATTTCAACGCTTATATAATTTTTTTGATTGAGATACTTGCCATTGCATATTGTAACAGATTTTTTTGATTCAGATACTCAGGTATCACTGAAGGGGTAACATGCATGTTGCAACCTGGATGATGGACAAGCCTGGTGGGAAATTTTTGTGTAACATGGAAGCTACACATGCCAATTTTGAACTGAGACTACGTATTTTTGAACAAAAGGGGCTAGATACGGTGTATTTTTGAACTGAGACTGAGAAGGTGTATTTTTTGAGAATGAAGCTAGCAATTTTTTGAGAATGATGCTATAGGTGAATGAAGCCAGCAATTTTTTGAAATTGTGACATTGTGTATGACATTGTGACATTTTTGGTATATGACATTGTGACATTTTTGGTATATGGCATTGTTATGTTCTTTAGACATTTGCTATGGATGATCAGTGATCTATGTTGTGTGCTATATTATTATGTTCTTTAGACATATGCTGGAACTTTTTATTTAAAGGTGATTTTACTTAGCCCCTTTGCAGTTTTCTATGTTATATGTACCATTCAAAAAATGACCTATGTGGCATCAATATAAGTTCCAACAGACTCTAAGTAAAGTTTGGCCGTTAGGCTGAGATTGGAGGCTTCTATGATATGTGTACTTTTGTAGAATTTTGTTAGTCTCAATGATATGATTGTCTTGGATGAACAGTCCTTTATTTTGTGATATTACCTTGATTTCTTTCTTTAACTTCTTTTTCTATTTTTAGATGTTGTTTAAACCTTTTCCAAATTGGAGGTTCTGGTAGTCGTAGCTTGGTGCGGCCTCTAAGACGCTTGAACTATGGTTATGTTTGCGTTGAAGTTTTATTTGATATGAATGTGAGTGTTGGGTACTAGATATGGGAAACTTCAATTGCTTGAACTATGGCTCCTGCTAAATGTTTTTACACTAATTTGTTGTTCCGCGCCGAATTTGTTGTTTCATGCTGAATGCGTCCATGTCGCTAAATATTTTTACGCAAATTTGTTGTTCCGCGCAATTTTGACCGTCGAAATAATTTTTGGGGGAACAAAGATTTTGCGGTGGAAAATCTTAATTGAAGGCGCCCGCGCCGAAGGCGCCCGCGCCGAAGGCGCCCGCGCCGAAGGCGCCCGCGCCGAAGGCGCCCGCGCCGAAGGCGCCCGCGCCGAAGGCGCCCGCGCCGAAGGCGCCCGCGCCAATTTTTAAACTAATTTGTTGTTCCGCGCCGAAGGCGCCCGCTAAATATTTTTACACTAATTTATTGTTCTACGCCGAATTTGTTGTTTCATGCCGAATGCGTCCATGTCGTTAAATATTTTTACGCAAATTTGTTGTTCCACGCAATTTTGACTGTGGAAATAACTGTTTGGGGAACAAAGATTTTGCGGGGGAAAATCGTAATTGAACCATGCCCGCGGGCACGGGTTATGACTAGTAATTAGATATGGAGTATCTATGTGGAGTATTATTGTTATATATATGTGAATATATATCATACTTGTATGAATTTCCATTATACGTGTCACGGTGGAGTGTAGGGATGAGTTTTGTATGTGTAGTGTGCAGTAGGAGCATATGTAATTGTGTATATATTGGATGAATAGATATACATACATACATACATACATACATACATACATACATACATACATACATACATACATGCAGATATATACATCTTTGTTTGCGTACCTGCTGATCTATCCTATATGGTTGACTATCTGGGTGTATCTAGGTGAATCTTGGATAAGTGTATTCCTTTTTGTATGTGTGTATATATAGGTCCGTACCAGAGTATGTGTGTATGTATATACATATGCCATGTAGATGTAAATGTGATAGATATGGAATGCATGTGTATATATATTTGATGAATGTAAGTAAATGAAACTGTTTGATATATGGGTATTCGGATGTGTGTGCTTATTTGTATATTTATATGTATACACGTGTGTGGTGTTGGATGGATATTTATATTTATTTGACTATTATGACAGTCTGTACGTAGGATATGTTAAAGTAGTTATATATAGCGTATGAGGGAAACGAATTAAGTTTGTGCACTCTTGTGTGTATTGTATGTGGTATATGTGTCATGGCCTGTTTAGCCCTATACAGCAACTGATACGGTAGTTCCCTATACACGAGTAGAGGGAGTGTGAGGAGTTGGTAAGAGGTGATATGGCGTGTATATGGCTAGTGGCAGTCGTGTAATTTCGTGAAGAGTGTAGGGGCATTTTGGTCATTTGGTTATATGGGTGGAAGTGTGTGTAGAGTAAAGGGGGTGTGTAAAGTAATGTCATACTTGTAAATTTTGAAAGAGTGGGTTAGTGTGAGAGGGGCTAGTGTGAAAATGGATGGGATTAGTGGCACGCCCGTAAATTTTTAGAAAGTTCAGGGGCAAAACGGTCATTTGGACTAAAGCTGGTGTGCGTACACACTAAAGTTGTGTGTGCATAAAGTAATGGCAAACTTGTAAATACTTGAAACTTGAGGGGTAATTTTAGAACGGTATTTTAGTCATTTTAGCTTGTGCATGCTTATCCTAAGAGAATTCTAATCCTAGATATTTTTATGGAAAATTTCTAAAAGCTTCTTTAACTTTCTTCTCTTTTCCTTTCATTTCTATTCCCTTCTTCCCCTCTCTAGTGTGGCCGAAATTTTTCCCCCTCCTTTTCATTTCTTCAACACTCCAAACCCTAATTTTTTCTTCCAAAAATTTCAAGAGAACCCCTAGCTTTTCAAGAGAAAGAAAGGAGGAAGAGAAGGAGAAGAGAGAAAGAAGGAGACTTGTTTGAGATAGGATTCTAACTTGTGTTAAGAAATTTTATTTAGGGATTATGAGGGTGTTATGCTGTTATTTTTATGGCTCATGCTCTTGAATTTATGTGTCATGTGTGCAATAACCAAAAAGATTCAATTTTTCCTTGTTTTCTTAGCCAAACACCCCCTCCCTGAAATTCTGAAATCAAGCTACATGTTTTCACTTGAATTATGGTTTCTGTAGGTTGAATCACCTTCTGAAAAAAATATGTGAGTATAGATCTTGAAGTCCTACCCCAGATTCATATATAATCTGACATATGTTGAGTTCAATAAGCATGAGTAAAAATTCAATGTTTGCAACATGTCTGGAATTCTGTCAAACTAAACACAGTTTAGAAAAATGAAGATTATTATCTGCACACTCTATGGAATTTGCTGATCTTGATCTTGTTGAAAATTTAACAAGTTTATCTACAAATTCATCACAGTGCTCATGTTTCGAATTTCTGGCTGCAACATGCCTAAAATTGACTTTTAATACAGACCCAGAATTCTGTCTGAAAAACAGTCTGGACATGCTGCACCAAATAAATCACCATAAATTGCCTAGTCCACATTTCTGTATGAAATGTTATAGGTGCATCCAGGACTACTATACCTCCAACTTTCATTTACATAATTTTTTCAAAATCACAAGAAAACTGGGTGAAATGTGCTGGTTTGTGTGGCTGTTCCTGGCAACTCCTGCAATCTAATGTGTTTAAATGAAGTTGAAGCATGTAGCGTTGCCAATTTTCTTGCAATATAAATGAATGCTATTGCCATATATATGAGAGTTCATTCATGTTATCCGTTATTAAAATTAATGATGCAACTCTCTATATTTATATGTTGTCTGCCTTATGTTTGTTAAAATGCCTAAATGAATTTGAAATGGAAGAAACTTGGAAATGGCCATTATAACTTGTGTGCCATGTATTACATTTGAGAGATTGTGCATGTTCATTAAAGATCATGACACATGACATGTCAACTGGGATGTCTCGATCTGCTCTAAGGCGGGTGAACATCCCAGCATGGGGATGGGAGAAGTTTGGGTATAACTTAACTATAAGGGGCTGGATTGAGAAGTTGGAGAAAGAGAAATGTGATATGTGATATTTATTCCCACTCGCCTTTATCGGAAGTGGAGGGGACATACGGAGGTTGTATTACTATGTGGAGAGCCTCACTCCTGCCAGGGACGGGGAAACTGAGAGGCCCGACGTACAGACGCCCGTGTCCACTGCGTCGTGTGCTGTATTCACCTCAAATTTGGGGTGAGGTCCATGCCCTTATCTTTAGGTGATACCCAGGCTTCCAAAGAGTCACTAACATCTGCTAACTAATAAACTTTATATGTGTTGTTGTTGGACCTTGTGTGTGTAGTACTCTTTACTTTGGTTACTTATGCTCCTACTGCCTTTACAGTCATAAACCCTAAATGAGTTTCCCCTTCCCTGGTTAGTTTCCTACTGGGCACGTTTGACGTGCTCATTTTACTTTTCAGGTCTTGAGCAGGTGACACCAGAGCAGAATCTCCATCAGGAGATTTTCCAGACATAAGTTTGACTTGGGGACACCACTCTTTTGGGGCTGTGTCTGTAGTGTGAGTTGGGTCGAGTGGTGAGCGAGTTGTCTTTTGTAGCTGTGGTATGTGTTGGTGGCTTGTAGTCTTCTCATATGTACTTGAGTCAGTTTCACTTTGCACTTGATGCTGGTGTGTAGTACGCTCTTTGGTTATGTAGTTCTGTGTTTATGTACTTTCTGTGATGGCAGTATGTGTTGCTTCTTTCTTATATATATATATATGATGTATGATCCCCGCATTCGCAGTGGCCTGCTTATCGTGTTTCTCTATTCACGCTTGGTGTAATACCGCGGCTTGTCAAGCTCCATCCTCCCTTCCCATGGTTTGCGTTGCCTTACAAAGTATTTATGGGAATGTGGCGTGACAATATGTGCCTATCTATGTGAGGCAGTATGTGCATCGCTATGAATGTGAAATTATGTGTATATTTATCTATAGTTATGATTGCGGACCTAAGTGACTTGACCATGCATGTGTTAGTGCGTGCACGTCGATGCATGTATGGATGTCACTAAATATTGTGTGTATATAGATATTTATGTGCTTATAAATGTGAGTGAACTCATATGACTAAGTATTGGGTGTATAGGGATCTGGTGTACATACGGTGTGACACCATGATAGTGACCATGTTTGTCAAGTTATGGTATGTAGATTAATGTGTATTATTGTGTGTATGTACATGGATATAGATGTAGATGTAAATATATAAACAGATAGAATATAAGTCGTTTATAATTGAATGTATTGTGATGTATCTGAAAGCATATCATGTATGAATGCCTTATGTATCGTGATATGGGTGTGATTTGATGTCGTATGCACATAGATATAAGTAGTGACCTAGATACGTATAATAATACGTATAGAGACTTATTTGCGGTGTGTGATGTATATGTTAGTGTATGAATATGTGTACTTAGATGTTTATGTGAAAGACATATATGTATGTATATGTAGTGATACACATAGTGATGGGGGTGTGCTACTAGAAAAATAGTAGGATGTATCCGTGATATGTATGTGACACGGATGCGTATGGATGACAATGAAGCATATAGTGTATATAAGTGTGGTGTAGGTATGTATAATTGTTTATACTTCATGGGTAGTAAGACCATCATACCTAGCTGACCCTTGACAGGGCTCACACCCTAGAAAGTCTGAGGACGGACTTTATTTTAAGGTGGGTAAGATGACATGCCCTGTGTGAAGTATACGTGTATTCTACTATACAAACGTTGTATTTCTACTTATGATGCAAACGTAGGCATGAAATAAACATGGATATCGATGTATGTAACATAGTGCAAGGGGGACTAGGCTGTAATACGTGGCTAAGAAACGATAAAGCGAGAATGAGTGCGGGAGAAGTGTGAATGACGTCGTGGGTGTAAAACACTAAGAATGTATTGGACGCGTGTGTGTGGTGCATGTATGCATGTGTAGGCATGCATGGGTGTGTGTAGGGAAGCCATGCTAGTGTGAAAGGGGTTAAGGGCTAATAGCATCCCCATAAATTTTTAGAAAAGTGAGGGGCAAAATGGTCATTTGGACTAAAGGATGTGTGTGTATAGTAAAGTGGTGTGTGCATAAAGTAATGGCAAACTTGTAAATACATGAAAGTTGAGGGGTATTTTTGGGATGGTATTTTAGTCATTTTAAGTTAAGCATGTCTTAAGGGTGAAGCTAATAGAGTTGTGTAGAATTTTCTTAAAGAAATCCATTTCTTTTCTTTCTTGAACTTTCCATTATCTTCTCTCTTTCTCTTTTCCTCTCCCTCCCCTAATTAGGCCGGCCGTCCCGTATCCCTTTTTCCCTCTTTCTTCAATTCAAAGCCCTAATTTCCATTCCCAATTAGAAAGAATTCAAGCTTGCTTGAAGAGAGAAGAAGTTGGAGAAGAAAGGAGGAGGAGAGAAGGAAAAATCAAGTTTTTAAGGTAGGATCTAACTTGGATTTGGAAATCTCTTTAGGGTTTCTTTCTATTATGTTTTATATCATATTTCACACAATATGTAGTAGGGATAATCAAATTTGTGTGACATGATTCAATTTCACAAATTTCCCCTTAAAATTCTTAGCAAAACCATCTCCTTTGGTATTCTGAAACTTTGATGTCTGTTGTGCTTTAATTATGGTTACTGTAGCTTGAATTAGGTTTCGAAAAAATTATATTATTGTCGATCTTGAAGTTCTACCCCAAAATCATATAAAATTCAACATATGTTCAACTCAGAAATTAGGAGTAAAAATTCCATCTTCACAACATGTCTGTAAATCATCTAGTCTGGTCACACTTTAGCAAAATGAAGCTCAGTACCTGCACACCCTATGGAATTTTCTGTTATTGGTCTCGTTGTAAAGTTAACAAATTTTTATACAATTTCGTCTCAGTGCATATTTTTCGAAATTCTAGCTGCAACATGTCCAAAATTATCTTTTAATGCAAACCCTGAAATCTGTCTAAAAAACAGTCTGAACAGGTTACATCAAATAAATCACCATAAATTATATAGTCCACATTTCTCATGAAATTTATATGTGAATCCAGGACTATCATATCTTCTACTTTCATTTAGATAGTTTTATCAACTTTACAAGAGAAATGGATGGAATGTGTTGATCTTTATGGCTGTCCTGGCAATTCCAGCAAGCTGGAGTGTTTGGTTGAATATTGAATCGTCTGGTGATGTTAATTTTCCATTCCATTATGCATGGATGTTGTGCTACTTGAAGGAACGTTTAGTTATGCTTTTGTTATTAAATTTGATGATGTGACAATATTCATTACATGGCGCCTGCCACGTGTTTGTTGAAATACCCCAATGAATGTGAAGTTAAAGAAACATGAGAATTGAGCCTATATGCTCTGGTATCAAGAACCCTGTTATAAATTGATGATGTTGGAAACATGGATGGCATGGCCACACTATTATACGTGAATGTATATGTGATGTGATGGAGGGCATGTCACATGAATGCATGACCCAGATTGCTATGTGATGATGTGATGACTGAGGGCATAGCACTTAGATGCATGACCCGTGTTGATAAAACGAAGTTATTGAATATGTACCATGCCACCATGATTACTATAATGGAACATATAATGCTTAATTGATGTTTGAGAATGTCTCAATCCCCTCCAAAAGGGGGTAAGCTATTAAAACTGGGGTTTGGGGAAATTTGAGTAAATAGTGGGTATGATGCCTGGACTATGAAGGTGGGGAGGTGATGATGTGATATGTAATGATTATTCCCACTCGCCTTTACAGGAAGTGGAGGGTCATTGAAGTTGTGATGATGTGGTTTGGGAGTGGAGAGGTATATGGTGGAGTGCCTCACTTTTGCTACCCTACAGTGAGGAGGCGGAGATGCCCGGTGTACAGTGCACGTTTCCACTGCACCGTGTGCCATACTTATCCCAAATCTTTGGGATGAGTGCCCGTGAGGCAGGTCCCCCTAACGGGGCAGGGTGATAGGCCCGGCGTACATTGCCCGTATCCACTGCATCGTGTGTAGTTTCCACCCCAAATCCTTGGGGTGAGGTCCAGGTCCCGGTATCACACAGCTTACCCAAGTTTCCAACTAAATAAATTAATAGACAAGTGTTCTATATGCTACTTCTTCTGCTTGCAACGCTTTCTTTTCACTTTGCCTGCTTGCTTGTGACACTGTGTTTACATATGGTACTTGTGATTCCTCTTTTAGATTATGTTGTATGAACACTTGTATTATTATTCGTGCTGACCTTTTTCTTGCAATAGCTCGACATCAAACCGCTGGTATGATTCTTTACTTAGCTGTTTACTTTTCATCACATTATTTAGTTTACACGTCTTATTTATCTTACCTTGACTTGTGGTTGATAACTTTAAATTAGTGTTTCAAATCCAAGTTGGTTCCTACTGGGGCACGCATTGACGTGCTCCTCCCTATTTTTCAGGTAGCATGGGCAGCATGGTTGGTGGTGACTTGGGGTTGGATTTCAGGGGTGCTGTAGCTTGTATTGTGACTAGGTTGTCTTGGGAGGTGGAAAGTGGTGGTGGTGTGTGTGTGTGTGTGTAGTGATGCACATGGACTATGTATATAAATGGAAGTTGTTATATATGATATGGCTTTGGTGATGTTCTTTGTTATTTATGAGATTGTTTTGATTGTGGATCTTCACTTGTACTATCCCAGCGTTCGCAGTGGCCTGCATGTTCTATTTCTCCTTTCTCTCTCCTTTCCTCTCATCACCCTCACTCTTGAGGGTACTTGGAAGAAGAAAAAAATTTGTAAAGTTCCGGGTATTCTAGGGATCGGGGCGTGACACCGGTAGTTTGAACTTTGGGAGAAAAGGAGCAGAGAGGATATTCTCCTTCAGGGGAGTCTTCCAAATAGCAGATTGGACCAGTACGGATCCTCCCACTCCAGTTTGTGAAAAGTTGACTCCGAGGGATCGTTTCAGGATGTCATCCCCTCTTGCAAGTCCACCTGCAGGGTTTACAGGGTTAGAACTCGGAGAAGCTCCGTATATTACCTGATCCATGATGTTACGGGTTGTTGTCCGGTAATTGGAGTGGGTCGGCTCCCGCTAGAGTGCAAAAGCTCGATTATCAACCCCTGCTCCATGGTATTGGTGGGTCGGGGGGTTGAATCGTCGAGGTTAATTTTTGCCCTTGGGTCCCCCAGATCCCAAAGGTATGTTGAGCCTCTTGTTGGCGTCAAGTATGGATTTGGAGGTGGCGGTGGATCATGTGCGGGGGACGAGCTCCCCACGTTCTAGCATACCAGAGCCGCCAGTGTGCCAAAGCTCATATCGACCTACGCAGTGAGTTGATTGAACTCTATTCGGGTTACCACGAGCTCATTTGCCTCTTCTGTTGGTCGAGGCGGGGGTGTTGTGGGGTCCATGGCGTCCTCCAATAAGAAACTGTTTGCTCTTGGCTTCTCCTTTAGACCTTCGACCGGTCCGATGTTGCTGGGTCCACCTGACATAGCTTTTGGGTTGCTTTATGATGTCAAGCTGGTTAACGATTCCCGCAGACAGTGCCAAACTGTTAAGACCAAAATTGATCAGGACAGTTGTCAAGCTGACGGAGACTCAAGGCGCTGAGCTGGAGCCTCGTCAGTGTCAAGAGTGGGACCCTTGGTTGAAAGATCTAGAGTCGGGTGATGGTAGATGATAGCAGTATGACCTTCGATCGACCGAAGAGCGACCGCTGCGTCGATCGTTCGAGGATGAAGGACTCGATGCCTACCTTGGGTGCTGGATGGCAATCGTCAATCTGCACCACATGGAGTCGTTAGAGGGGTCGGATCTAAGTTCCGACCCAAATCCCCTCCGATGCTTAAGTTAGATAGGAACTTAAGGAAGAGACGGAGCTTGGTGTAGCTGAGATCGACCCACGGACGCTCGTCTCTATACTAACGATGCAAGCTCGAATACGAAATGGTAAAGTAAGAAGATAGAGCTCATGTATTAGATCTCGTACCGGGAAGATGGAACCCATTTTCCCTATTTATAGAGGGTCGGGGTCCCTATAGAGACGTTGGTGTAACGGCCGGTTTCCGATCGTACTTTCTTTGAGCACGTGCTCTTGATCGTGCACGTGTTTATTTTAGACACTATTTGATTTTGAACATTATTTTGTGATATGTTGACGTGATCGTCTCAGAAAGTATTAGATTGTGGAACAACTCTGGAACGACATATCTCGAGTCGTTCTTCCGCGATACTATCTTATTTGATGTGACGTCGCGACTTTCTGTTTTGATGCGAGACGTTACTATTTTTAGTTTCGTCTCTCGACGTCAAAATTTAGATCCGTCTTCTCCACTCTCTTTATTTCGTCGCCCCGAACACCCCATAATTATTTTACAATTTTTAGGCTTAATTTGACCTATTTTCCATTTTTTGGAAATTTTTAAATAATTTTTAAACCTATTTTTATAAGTGTTTTAATTATGATAAAATTCCTATATTAAACTAACGCTTTAAAGAATTTTTTGACCAAATTTCAGAATTTTTGGCCGCACCCATCTTGCGTGAGGGAGAGGAGAGTAAATTTATTTTAAATTAATTATTTTAATTATTTTAATTATTTTAATTAAACCCTAGACCTAACCCTAGCAGCGACCGAAGCACCCGGCCTTGCAACGCCCTCCGCTGCGACGACCGACCCCGTGCGCTGCATTCTCTCGGTCTGACCGAGAGAATTCTCCGCACCGGCAATGCACGACCGACGACAGTTCGTCGCAACTTTGAATCTCTCACACCAACTCCTGTGGTGGGCCCCCCAAGTTCTCCAGAGGTGTTGTGGGTCCCCCATTGACCCCTAGTACTGCTGTGGGCCCCACTTGGGTGTGCTACTTCGTGGATTTGCCGTCTACGACGTTGCAACACGTCGTAGGCCATCGTCGCAAGTTTCAACTTTTGAGGAATCGTGCGAGGACCAGATCTGAAGCTGAGGAGTTCTCCGTTCAGACACGGCTTCCAATCTACGACAAACTCCGGTTCAGGTTGGTTCCCGGAAACTCGTAGAAACCCCCACAATAGCTGACTGAACCCTAAACTAAAAATCGTCAACTTGAACTAAAATTTATTTCCAGCACCAGTAAAACGTTGTACGAACATAGAAAATCGACGAACGGACTTTGTTGACTGTGCACATAGGATAGATCGTCGATTAGGCTGAAACATCAAAATGTGACTTTTGACGAATAGGATAGTCCCGATAACCTAGAAACGAACCCTAATAGGATTTGATGAAATTGAGACCTGACACCGTCGTCGTGGCAATTTTCAGACGGACTTCCGCGGATGAGACGCTTGGACGAGACGCTTCGAGAGGACGACACACTCGCCATCGCAGACAAGTGTATCCACTTGCACTTTTGGCCGTGCTTAGGCCTTAGTTGGTTAGAATTGATAACTGTGAACAAATAGAACCGAACGTGAAATGATAGCGTCCGGGACGACTCCTGACGGCTCAGACTTGACGACGAAGTCTTAGCCCGACAACAATAACTTTTGACATCATATGGCTATCATGTGTGTGCGTGTGTGTGGACACCCTAGAATAACCCTTCCCGTCTTGTCACGTCCCGTCCCGTCTTGCACAGCCCGCTGGGCAATAGGGCACTCTTCGAGTGATCATTTGTATAGATTCACAGCCTGCGGGCAATAGGGTACTCTCCAAGCTAGAGAGAGTGATCCCTTGTACGGATACACAGCCTGCGGGCAATAGGGCACTCTCCAAGCTAGAGCGAGTGATCCCTTGTACGGATATCTTGTCTTGTCTTGTCTTGGGGTTTGGGTTTGGGTTGAGCGTGCGCACGGCAAGAGGGTCTGATCCCCCTCGAACCGTAAGGCGTGAACCCTTTCGTGTCTCACTTGTCTTGTCTTGCCTTGTTTCCGTCACGTCCCGACTTGTCATGACACCTGTAGGTTAGTCCCATAGTTGGTAGCACACGCTATGACTACTACTTGTTGCGCTTTACTTTCTTGCTGTGTTACTTCTGTTTGTTACTCAGTTATAACCCCAGCATGCTAATCAACCAGTAAAATGTTGTCTAAAAGTTGATACACTTGTAGTTTGGTCTAACCCTTTTTGTAGACCTTACCTGACGTACAGTTCCTTCTTTTGGGTGATGTACGTCAGGTGTTGAGCCAGAGTACGTCGACGATGCAGACTTGCCAGCTGACGGAGAGTCAGAGGACGTTGATCCGGAGTACGACCCGGAGGAGGACCAGAGTTAGAGGTCTTTAGTTGCTGATCCAGAGTTCTGTTCCAGTTTAGATTGGGTGCGTAGCACCTGTTGTTTTTCTTGTCTAGGTTGGGTGCTTGCACCGGTAGTTTCTTTTTCTGCAGTTGTAGCCCTTCAGGCGTTTTAGACTCTCAGAACTTTTGGATGTTATATTTTGGAATAAAATGAAATGATATCTCTTTTCAGTACTTTTTTTGTTTCCGTACTAACTTGCAGGGACCTGTTTCCTTCGTTTGGAATACCACAGACGCTTATTGGGTCTGGGCTCTCAGCCCCGGCCTAAGCGGGCCTTAGTCACGCTTCGCCTCCGTCTTTTTGGGAAGCGGGGCGTGACAGGTTTTAGTGGTGGCCCATGCAGGTCCCCTCTTTCTGCGAATACGTAACAATCGAAGTATTGAAATTCATTTTATTATCATCCAGTAATTGTACGAGTCTAACCTCTGTGTTTCTGTCAATAGGATGGCAGGACGACGTGTTATCCGATCGGGTAACTTAGGCGATGGAGTTCCGGAGGACCAGGGCGGAGACTTCCGTCAGTTTCTGGGTATGATGAGGGAGATGCTGGATGTTCAGCATCAGTTGGTTCAGCAGTCCCAGCGTGCTGTCCAGGCTGTTCCAGTTGCACCACCACCACCTCCGCCTGCCCCACGAGCTGCTCCAGGAGTGAAGCAGTTCAACGAGCTCCAGCCGAGGACATTTTTGGGGAAGGAGGGACCCCTAGCTGCTGACGAGTGGATCCAAAGCACGGAGGAGAAGTTAGTTGCTGCGAAGATTCCTGACGATACCCGGGTGGAGATAGCGAAGATGCAGCTAACGGAGAATGCGAGAAACTGGTGGCGCATCGAGGAGAGGCGTCTTGAGAAGCCAGTGGGGTGGAAGACCTTCAGATCGATGTTCAAGGACAAGTATTTCACCAAGTCTGCTAGGAGGGAGCTGCTGAGCAAGTTCATAGATCTGAAGCAGTGGGATATGACTGTCGAGGAGTATGAAGCTGAGTTTGAGATACTGAGCCGTTTTGCCCCGCATATGGTGAGGAAGGAGGAGAAGCGAGCTGATCGCTTTCGTTAGGGACTGCGTCCGAAGATTCAGGCTTCTATGTCTTCGGCGAGTTTCTCGACTATGAGGGAGGTGCTTGATGCTGTGGAGAATCATGAGCTCATAGCTCTTCTGCCTGACCCTCCAGCTGATAAGGGGAAGTGTCCCATGGAGCAGTACCGGCCACCTGCTAGGCCAGCAATGAGGCCAGTTCAGACAGTACCATTCAAGAGGCCTGGAGCACCAGTTCAGATTCAGGGCAAGGGCCCGTGCCACTTCTGCGGAAAGCCTGGACATGTTCAGGCCACCTGCAGGAAGAAGATGGGGCTATGCTTAGTTTGTGGAGATGCCTCGCATGCTGCGAGGGATTGTCCGAGAGCTTGTCAAGATGTAGTTGGAGCGCCAGCCCTGCTGTAGATGAGAGCGCCTGCTCCATTTCAGAGAGGACCTGCTGCTCGTGGACCACCTTTGGCGCCACAAAGGCAGATGTTTCAGAGAGCAGCACAGCCCCAGAGGCCGGCGTACACCATGACTGCTGTGGAGACTGAGGAGCTGGATGGGGTTATAGCAGGTAACTCTTGATCCTAGTCTTTCATTTCATAGTTTAGATCTTATTATTTGTGTTGCTTGGTTGACTTGCTTGTTAGAGTAGCTTGGTTTGACCATAGTTGTTTATATCTTAGGCACCATTCTAGTGTCCTCCCACCCAGCCTTGGCTTTGTTCGACTCCGGTGCATCTATGTGCATCATATCCCGGAGGTTTGTAACAAAGCACTCTATTCCCACCCATACACTCCCTAAGTGTTGGGACATCACCACAGGGAACGGAGTGGTGACAGTGAACTTGGGATGTCGATCGATTTCTTTGGTGGTCAGTGGACACGAGCTCTTTGCAGATTTCATTGTACATGATCTGCCACACTTCGATGTCGTTCTTGGCATCGATTGGTAGGGAGATTTCCACGCCTCGATCGACTGTCACAGCAAGAGGGTGGTGTTCTTCCAGGCCATCCAGAGTTCGAGTTCCGCAGCAGGGATGAGTCGCTTGGGCCCATCAGATTTCAGGCCAAGCCGGAGGTGCCGATTGTTGCAGCCATGCAGATGGAGATGGAGATCGAGCGACCAGCAGTCGTCAGAGACTTCGACGACGTCTTCCCAGAGGATATCTCGGGTCTGCCACCCGACAGAGCTCTAGATTTTGGTATTGATCTTATGCCGGGAGCGCAGCCGATATTGAAGGCGTCGTAACGTATGGCTCCCGCTGAGCTCAAGGAGCTGCGAAAGCAGTTAGATGAGTTGCTGCAGAAGGGTTTCATTCACCCTAGTGTGTCACCATAGGGTGCACCAGTTTTGCTCGTGAAGAAGAAGGATGGGTCCCGTAGGATGTGCGTGGACTATCGAGGATTGAATGCTGTCACCGTGAAGAATAAGTATCCGCTGTCGTGCATCGACGATATCTTTGATCGGCTTGGAGGTTCGAGAGTCTTCTCGAAGTTGGACTTGAGGAGCGGGTACCATCAGTTGAAGGTGAAGAAGGATGACGTTCCGAAGGCGGCTTTTTGGATGAAGTACGGACATTATGAGTTCGTGGTCATGTCGTTTGGTGTGACCAATGCTCCAGCTGTGTTCATGAATTTGATGAATTTGATTTTCTACGACTTCCTGGATAAGTTTGTCGTTATCTTCATTGATGACATTCTTATTTATTCGAAGTTGGAGGAGGAGCACAGCTGTCATCTAAGGACAGTGCTGGAGACGCTGAGGCGACACAAGCTTTATGCCAAGTATAGCAAGTGCGAGTTCTGGCTAGACAGAGTCGCATTCCTGGGACACGTGGTGTCCGGTGATGGCATATCTGTGGATCCGGAGAAGGTTAGAGCAGTCAGAGATTGGCCGACTCCGCAGTCAGCGTTAGACATCAGGAGTTTTCTTGGTTTAGAAGGCTATTATCGGCGGTTCATCAAAGATTTCTCGAAGATTGCAGAGCCGATGACGAAGCTGACAAGGAAGGACGTGGATTTTCTTTGGTCAGATGCTTGTGAGGAGGCCTTCAATATCTTGAAGGCGAGATTAACCACGGCACCGGTGTTGGCAGTACCGGATCGAAGCGAAGGCTTCGAAGTTTATTGTGATGCATCAGGGAAGGGCCTAGGATGCGTCTTGCATCAGCATGGCCACGTGGTCACGTATGCTTCTCGTCAGTTGAGGACTCATGAGAAGAATTACCCGACGCATGATCTAGAGTTGGCAGCAGTGATTTTTGCACTGAAGATTTGGAGGCACTTCTTGCTAGGTGAGAGTGTGAAGATTTTCACCGATCACAAGAGCTTGAAGTACATCTTTACGCAGAAGGAGCTCAACATGCGTCAGAGGCGATGGTTAGAGCTCATGGCTGACTACGAGATTGATTTGCAGTATTATCCGGGGAAGGTGAACGTAGTGCTGGATGCCTTGAGTAGACTTCCTACTACGATGATGCATACAGCCGACTAGAGGATTCAGCAGGAGCTGAGAGAGATGGATTTGGAGGTTGTCCTACCTGGTGTAGTTCATTCATTCATGAATTTGCAAATTCAGTCCACGATCGTGGATCGGATCAAGGCAGCACAGGCAGGAGATCCGAAGCTGCAGAGGATCAGGAGGCAAGTTGTAGCTGGACTACGAACGGAGTTCGTGATTCATGAGGATGGTTCGCTGCGGTACGGCAGCAGACTCTGTGTACCTGCAGGTGATGTTCACGAGGAGCTATTGAGCGAGGCTCATAGCTCGCCATATTCTATACATCCTGAAGGCACCAAGATGTATAAGGACCTCCGTCTGAATTATTGGTGGATTGGCATGAAGAGAAGCGTGGCACGGAGCGTTGCCAAGTGTTTGATATGCCAACAGGTGAAGGCTGAGCACCATCGTACTGCTGGGTTGCTGCAACCTCTTCCTATTCCGGAGTGGAAGTGGCAACATATTACGATGGACTTCGTGACTGGTTTACCTCGGACCCCGAGGCGGAACGACGCAGTTTGGGTGATCGTGGATCAGTTGACCAAGTCTGTGCACTTTATCCCATTCCGAGTGGGCCAGTCTACGGAAGCTTTGGCGAGGAAATATCTGGAGGTAAATTTCTTTTTACTTCTCTTTTAATTTCCTCTTGAGTTGGTTGTAACGTAGACCATGTACGTGCAGGAGATTGTACGCTTACATGGAGTCCCCGTGAGCATTGTGTCTGACTGAGACACGAGGTTCACATCTCAGTTCTGGAGAAGTCTGCAGGAGCATTTGGGTACGAGTCTGAGTTTCAGCACGGCGTACCACCCGCAGACTGATGGCCAGTCCGAGAGGACTATTCAGATTCTGGAGGATATGCTACGAGCTTGTACGCTCAATTTGAAGGGATCATGGGAGAACCATCTTCACTTGGTGGAGTTCTCGTATAACAACAGCTACCAGGAGAGCATTGGCATGGCGTCGTTTGCTGCCTTATATGGAAGGAAATGTCGATCGCCACTGAGCTGGGATGACATCGGAGATCGGAAACTGTTGGGTCCAGAGATGATAGTGGAAGCTGTGGATGTCGTGAGAGACATCAGGGAGAAGCTTAGAGTTGCACAGGATCGCTTCAAGCATTGGGCAGATGCCAAGAGGAGACCTTTGGATTTCCAGCCTGGAGATCACGTCTTCCTGAAGATTTCTCCGAACCGCGGAGTTATTCATTTTGGGAAGAAGGGAAAGCTGAGTCCGAGGTATATTGGGCCATTTGATGTGCTAGAGCGTGTGGGAGCAGTGGCCTACCGCCTTGCTCTGCCACCATCTTTGGAGGGTGTTCACGACGTATTCCACGTATCTCAGCTACGTCGGTACGTCAGTGATCCGTCGCACACGGTTCATTTCTCAGAGATTACGGTTCGCCCGGACCTGACCTATGACCAGCAGCCTATGTAGATCTTGGACCATCGACAGAAGCAGTTGAGGAATAAGATAGTCGACCTGGTGAGAGTGATGTGGCGTCACGGATCACCTGGAGAGTCCACCTAGGAGCGTGAGGATGATATGAGAGAGCGCTTCCCGCACCTTTTTCCCAGCGATGCTTGATGTTGATTCCGAGGACGGAATCATTTCTAAGTTGGGGAGGATGTAAAGGTCGGTTTCCGATCGTACTTTCTTTGAGCACGTGCTCTTGATCGTGCACGTGTTTATTTTAGACACTATTTGATTTTGAACATTATTGTGTGATATGTTGACGTGATTGTCTCTGAAAGTATTAGATTGTGGAACAACTTTGGAACGACATATCTCTAGTCGTTCTTCCGCGATACTATCTTATTTGATGTGACGTCGCGACTTTCTGTTTTGACGCGAGATGTTATTATTTTTAGTTTCGTCTCTCGACATCGAAATTTAGATCCGTCTTCTCCACTCTCTTTCTTTCATCGCCCCGAACACTCCATAATTATTTTACAATTTTTAGGCTTAATTTGACCTATTTTCCATTTTTTGGAAAGTTTTAAATAATTTTTAAACCTATTTTTATAAGTGTTTTAATTATGATAAAATTCCTATATTAAAATAACGCTTTAAAGAATTTTTTGACCAAATTTCAGAATTTTTGGCCGCACCCATCTTGCGTGAGGGAGAGGAGAGTAAATTTATTTTAAATTAATTATTTTAATTATTTTAATTACGTTTTCTTAAACCCTAGACCTAACCCTAGCTCATTCCTATTTATATTAACCCTAGGCTAGGTTATTTCCGCATTACACAAACCCTAGCCGTCAAAAACTCCTTCCCAAGCTTCGTCGCAACGTTGCGACGAACGCCCCAGTGCACGACCGACGGCAGCCCCCGCAAATCCACGTGCCCGACCGGAGCCGCTCCCCACATCGCCGCTCGCAGCGCTCCGTTGCAAGCCCCCCCCCCCCCCCCGCTATCGCCCGCTCCGACCGAGCGCCCGCTCCGCACTGCCGCTTCACCCGCACCGCTGCACCATCGCCCGCATCGCCAAGCGCCCGACCGAAGCAATCCTCCGCACCGACCGAGAGCCCGCTCCGCACCCCGCTCCACTGCAAGCCTCGCCCAAGCGCCCGACCGACGAAATTCTCCGCACCGACCCGCTGCGACCGAAGCGCCCGGCCTTGCAACGCCCTCCGCTGCGACGACCGACCCCGTGCGTTGCATTCTCTCGGTCTGACCGAGAGAATTCTCCGCACCGGCAGTACACGACCGATGACAGTTCGTCGCAACTTTGAATCTCCCACACCAACTCCTGTGGTGGGCCCCCAAGTTCTCCAGAGGTGTTGTGGGTCCCCCATTGACCCCTAGCACTGCTGTGGGCCCCACTTGGGTGTGCTACTTCGTGGATTTGCCGTCTACGACGTTGCGACACGTCGTAGGCCATCGTCGCAAGTTTCAACTTTTGGGGAATCGTGCGAGGACCAGATCTGAAGCTGAGGAGTTCTCCGTTCAGACACGGCTTCCAATCTACGACAAACTCCGGTTCAAGTTGGTTCCCCGAAACTCGTAGAAACCCCCACAATAGTTGACTGAACCCTAAACTAAAAATCGTCAACTTGAACTAAAATTTATTTTCAGCACCAGTAAAACGTTGTACGAACATAGAAAATCGACGAACGGACTTTGTTGACTGTGCACATAGGATAGATCGTCGATTAGGCTGAAACATCAAAATGTGACTTTTGACGAATAGGATAGTCCCGATAACCTAGAAACGAACCCTAATAGGATTTGATGAAATTGAGACCTGACACCGTCGTCGTGGCAATTTTCAGACGGACTTCCGCGGACGAGACGCTTGGACGAGATGCTTCGAGAGGACGACACACTCGCCATCGCAGGCAAGTGTATCCACTTGCACTTTTGGCCATGCTTAGGCCTTAGTTGGTTAGAATTGATAACTGTGAACAAATAGAACCGGACGTGAAATGATAGCGTCCGGGACGACTCCTGACGGCTCAGACTTGACGAAGTCTGAGCCCGACAACAACAACTTTTGACAGCATAAGGCTATCATGTGTGTGCGTGTGTGTGGACACCCTAGAATAACCCTTCCCGTCTTGTCACGTCCCGTCCCGTCTTGCACAGCCCGCTGGGCAATAGGGCACTCTTCGAGTGATCCCTTGTACAGATTCACAGTCTGCGGGCAATAGGGCACTCTCCAAGTTAGAGAGAGTGATCCCTTGTACGGATACATAGCATGCGGGCAATAGGGCACTCGCCAAGCTAAAGCGAGTGATCCCTTGTACGGATATCTTGTCTTGTCTTGTCTTGGGGTTTGGGGTTGGGTTGAGCGTGCGCACAGCAAGAGGGTCTGATCCCCCTCGAACCGTAAGGCGTGAACCCTTTCGTGTCTCACTTGTCTTGTCTTGCCTTGTTTCCGTCACGTCCCGACTTGTCATGACACCTGTAGGTTAGTCCCATAGTTTGTAGCACACGCTACGACTACTACTTGATGCGCTTTACTTTCATGTTGCGTTACTTCTGTTTGTTACTCAGTTATAACCCCAGCATGCTAATCAACCAGTAAAACGTTGTCTAAAAGTTGATACACTTGTAGTTTGGTCTAACCCTTTTTGTAGACCTTACCTGACGTACAGTTCCTTCTTTTGGGTGCTGTACGTCAGGTGTTGAGCCAGAGTATGTCGACGAGGCGGACTTGCCAGCTGACGGAGAGTCGGAGGACGTTGATCCGGAGTACGACCCGGAGGAGGACCAGAGTCAGAGGTCTTTAGTTGCTGATCCAGAGTTCTGTTCCAGTTTAGATTGGGTGCGTAGCACCTGTTGTTTTTCTTGTCTATGTTGGGTGCTTGCACCGGTAGTTTCTTTTTCTGCAGTTGTAGCCCTTCAGGCGTTTTAGACTCTCAGTACTTTTGGATGTTATATTTTGGAATAAAATGAAATGATATCTCTTTTCAGTACTTTTTTTGTTTCCGTACTAACTTGCAGGGACATGTTTCCTTCGTTTGGAATACCACAGACGCTTATTGGGTCTGGGCTCTCAGCCCCGGCCTAAGCGGGCCTTAGTCACGCTTCGCCTCCGTCTTTTTGGGAAGCGGGGCGTGACAGTTGGGGAGATAACGGCCTCCCATAATGGGGCCACGATCTTCCCCCATGAATGAGAGTAAACGTTATTCACGTCCCCGAGATTTTCGAGCCCGCTTTTAAGCCCGCGTTCGTGCAAAGTAGACTCAACGGTCGACTGTCCATTTAGGCTTTGACCAAGTCGACATCGGGTTGCTTTGGTGGGCCTGGTGGGCCCTTGCCCCTTGTCGACCGAGTTTCCTTGAGTGCCGGCCCAATGACTCAACAACTCTTATTTATGCATCGTGTGTTGCCCGGCATATGCACATGAGAGTGGCGACAAGTTGGATCTGATGGCCAAGAAGTATATTTTCATCGGATATGGTGATGGCGTGAAAGGTTATCGCCTGTGGGACCCGGTGGGCTGCAAGGTGATTTTGAGATGACACGTCACATCGATGAGTATGTGATGCTCAGGGTGTAGCATACTCATTCGGAGGGGGATGAGTCACCCGTGGAGACTGCGCCAGAGACGGTTGATCTCCCAATCCCATTTCAGAGGCGACCCGGCAAGGAGCATATGGTCAAGGTCCCCGTTGCGGGACATGTTGAGGTCCATGTTGAGGACCATGTACACATGCCCGTCCAAGCTAAGGTACGTGATGAATTTATTGCAAATGAGGTGTGCTGGTCCAAGCGAACCAAGAAGGCACCCGAGAGGCTTGGAGCTTGGGATTACACGGCGTTCTCCTTTGACGACATGGCGTTGTATGCCTTAAACATTGAGCACGATGAGCCCATGACCTACGGTGGAGCCATAAGCTCGAGTGATGTAGCGAATTGGCATGGAGCTATGGTGGAAGGGATGAAGTCTCTCCACCAGAATGACACGTCGGAGTTAGTGCCTATAGGTGAATACAAGCATATAGGTGATTGTATAAATTAGATAAGTTAGATATTCATATATGCAGAAAAGATGCATATAGGTGATTGCGTCATCATGTCTAGATTCCGGGTGATTTCCATGTCCAACATATGCATATAGGTGACGACATTGTGATTTCCTGTTACAGCACCACGCGCATGTCCACGTTTATGAGTTATAAGTTATTTGTGCATAGGATTAATTAAGATACGGATAAATTCTGATTGTGAAATATCATAAAAGATAATGATGTTTCAATGCTTCCTTATAATGTGAAGAATATATTCTTGTCATATATTCCCAGGCATTTAAGGAAAAAATTAAAATATCCCAAAAATTACATTGCTTTGTAAGAAGGGGTATTCACAAAAAAAATACCCAAACGTTTGGGCTATCTTTCAAGTTAATACCCTGAACTTTTAAGTTGTACATATTTAAACCCTAACGTTATACGTCGGGTTTAACTTGATACCTTTTTTCTATTTTCCGTCGAAAAGACTGAAATCTGGACGATTTTGCCCCTCACCTCATTCCTCATAAGGGAAATCACAAAAAGTACCCTAACGTTTACATTATATTTCAATTTAATACCCAAAACGGTAGAAAAATTTCCTCTTATGACCATCAACATAGCGGTTAATCCTACTCTTCTTTGCTTTATGGAAAAGAATTCCGATGAATCCTGATGAAAACAAGAGGATTTGTATGCCATTGAAACAAAATTAATACACCGACATCCACATATCCCTCGGAGAAAGGCTATTCAAAATCGATAGCACCCACCAGATGTCACCATGATGTGAACATCTTACTGGATGAGGTCCTCAAGCGAAAGGCTGTCTAATTCTATCTCCAGGATCGGGTCAAATGACCAATCTTGATCAAAATCTAGCCACTGTTAGACATGATCAGCTTCAGTCATTAAAGGAACCGAAGAAGATGGCCACGCCTCGACATCTGATGGTGGTGGTAGTACTAGCGGCAGCAAGCTAGGCAAGTCATTAATGCTAGGTAGTAGTTCTTCTAGAGCAAATACATCATCAGATGACGACAGCAATGGATTGCTACTGTCGCCGCTGCCTGACTAATCCGTGGCATTATCAAACACCACATCACAGCTCCAAGTTACATAACCATCAGCCACAATCACCCTGGAGCCATGTTGTTGTTGCTGCTGCTGCTGTGCTGTGGTTGCTCGACTCTCCTTCTCTTTCTCCTTTCCCAGAGATGATGATGCTCATGGTGATGTGCTCACTGTTAAAGCTCTGGCCAGGGGTCACGAAATCAATGCCAGCCTGGACATGCCCATGAAGACCAATGACGCAGAGCTCCATACGATAGAAGAATATGCCGTTTATGTGGATCCTGGGGATGAACGGTGGGGGATGGTCGAGGGCATCGTCTCTCTCAAATGAAGAAGTTCTACTCCCCCAACAAAGGGGCCAAGAGGGTCCACCCCTCTTCCCACCCCTCCCCCACCTCCCTCATCCCATCTCTCGACCCGCCCGACCACTCTCATGGCCTTGGCCTCGGCCATCTTTGCCGAGGAGCAGGAAGTGCTTGCATATCTCGTAGGCTGCTGCTGCTTCGACAAGAAAGACATGGAAAAATAGAAGAACAAGAAGAACAAGAACAACCACCCCCTAAATTGGGATGCTCCTGCTTCGGCTGCTATAAGAGCTTCTGTGCTTGCTGGGATTCTTTCCCTAACCGACATGTCATTCACGCCATCATAGATGCGTTTAAGGAGACCTCGGCAGTGCCTGCCGAGATGACAAAGACCAAGAACATCAGACTGTTCACGTGCAACTGCCACTTTTTTGTAGCAAACAACCTAAATAGAATGGGATATGGTGGGCATGCCAGATGGAATGTGGTGAATTTAGTAGTCTTCATGTTCTTCAAATGTACTTCTGTGAGCAATACTGCAACGGCGAGGTCTTTGTTGTCTTTTGGGGTCGTCTGCTCCATAGGGCTTCTTTTTGGCGGTTCAAACTTCTTGATCTTTATGGTTGCCTTCGTGTCCATTTTCGTTGGTTAGTTTATCGTCGGTACTTATTGCCTCAAGAATCTCATCCAGTTGTAGCGTTCATGTTTTGACATATATTTTACCCTTGTAATGTAATTCATGAGATCTCTGATTCTCAAATTGAAATAGCTTAATGTTTTTCTAGATGGTGTGGTCTGTGATGCTACTCGGCATCTGATGCTAATGAAACATTCAAGAAGTTGATATATGCAGTAAGTTGTTATTTGTTTTCCATTTCAATGTTCATTTCTGCTTGCTTTCATTGTCTTGCTGGCTTAATTTTGTGTGTTCCTTTATTGTTTCTTGTATGCAGCGAAAATGTTTTGCTTGCTATTATTCTTCTTTGTTTTTCTGTGTGAGAGCAGAAATGAATATTGAACTAGTTACACAAGCCAAAGCCAACCCTAATGGATCATCATGGTAATCAAACTGTAGTGCAGAAGAAGCCCTCTTGATGCACAAATGTTCGTTGTAGAACGGAATGGTCGACGGTGGCAGTGTTGGAGGAAGAGGATGAAACGGCAGAAGAGAAGAAGGCATGAAATAGCGATCGCTAGGGTCACAAATGAGTTAGTTATTTGATTGAAATTGAGGGGAAAGAATTGGTCATGCGAGAATTGGTGATAGGGATGATCTTCTATTTCTTGGTGGAAGCCTTCGAACGAGAAGCTGAATCCAGTGAACAAGCTTACGAAGGCAGCAATACAGCATCGGTGCCGTGAGCAAACGGCGCGCTGCTTACCGGCTGAGGTCATAATATATAGCATCCTCCCTTGGATTTCCTTCAAATCATTATGCCGTCTCAAGTCAAGAATTGGAGTCGAGCCATCTACGATGATCATCTATTCAAGATGCTGCAACATGGGCTCGCAGCTAAACATGGGCCCGAGCAGGTATTAACTTGAAAGATACCCCAAACGTTAGGGTATTAACTTGAAAGATACCCCAAAAGTTAGGGTATTAATTTGAAAGATACTCCAAACGTTAGGGTATTTTTTAGTGAGCTTCGATCAGGGGCAAAACGGGTATAATTTAACGACGTTGTTGTCCGTTAGCTAAAACACGCAAATAGGTATTGTTGTGGACGACTTAAAAGTTCAGGGTATTAATTTGAAAGATACCCCAAACGTTACGGTATTTTTTGTGAATACCCCTTGTAAGAATGTTCGTTTGTTCTTCTGCCAGTAAGGAATAAAATTTATCATGAATCTCATGTTCTAGACTGCCTTATTCTATGAAGAACATGTTTCACACAAGTTTGAGTATTTTCAATATGATCAACACAGTGCGGGGGCTGACCTACAATCAAATTTGGATCATGTTTATCGGCGAATTGGATATATTATTAATATGAACAAATCAATACAATTTTGGCAGACATTATAGTATCAAACATTTAACTGTACAATCCATTCACCATGTACTGATTTGGATATTCAGCTTCCATACAAACACTAGTTAGGATCTCCTTTTCCTACAGTGGCCCATAATCATCTGGTTGAAGAGAACAGGAGGCATAAAACAAAAGATCCATGGCAACACAAACACACCAAGCAATATGATATCTACGCTAGAGACTACTAGGTTAGTGGAACATATTCGTAAGAAACTTAGGAAACTGAGGATAGCTTGAAAGATAGTTGAATGGCAGAGTAGATTGAAGATCAAGAACATGACATGTATACCCAGTGCCCGAGAGGTTGAAAATGGTATAGAAGTTTTCACCGCCGAATCTGGAATTAGGAAGTTTATACGTGAAGCCTCAACAAAATTCCTCCTATCAAACACCGAGAACAGAAAGAAGAATACAAGCATCCATCCCAGACCAAATGACAAAGAAGTAGCCATTAACAAAGAGAGAACAGAGAAGTAAATAAGAAGAAAGGCAGAGTCTTACACTCCAAATAGCAGCAAGGATTAAGAGATTCTTGATTAACGTATGCTCATACACTAAAGAGTATATGCATCAAAACGCATTTTATTTCAAGATGATGGAAAGCCACTCAAATTGTAGGCAAATTTTATCAATGGAAATTGACAGTGAAGTTTAAAACAACGTAACACACCACTGTTTCTCCTTCAAAACATAGCTCATATTTGGAGTTACAGTTATGCTCCATGGTGGATCTAAACTTCACAGGAAAACATGTAACACAGCTCATGACATAAATTTTACTACATATTCAGATCTTCATATATCGGGGATTTATCAACGCTCCATGCGTTGAGGTTTGAAATCTTTAATGCGCTTGTCCCATTGTTGAATGCATAGAGATGGGCATCTCCTTCAAAGGGCAACATAGGATATACTCTAGCCGTGATGCATGTTCTGCCCCCACCGCCGTAGCTCTCTATAGCCGAATGATCAATCTGTATCAAAAGTAAGCAACGGATGAGTTTCAATATGCTTTCAGTCAGATCACAAACAGATTAGAATCAGAATCTGCTGCACCTACCAGAGTCCTTAAAGGTATCTTCCCATCTTTCGTTATGTCTATGTCCACAAAGGCTCCATATACTTGCTTGTTTACTTCTGTTCTCAATGAAGACCTGTTTTCATTGTGCAAATATTTAAATCAAATGGTAATCTTTATTGGTTTTGGCCGGCAGATGAGGACATTAACGGCAACAACCATACCTTCTCTGATCGGAGCACATGAGAACTTTATAGCCTTCCCCAGACTTGAAAACCCTGAAGAAGATGGCAGTGTGTTCCTCCAAGTTACGTGAAGCCAACACCAACAACCCGAACGGGCCAACCAAGCCATTAACAGAAGCACCCTTTTCGGTGCAAACCATTCGAGGGTCTAAAACCCAACTGGCATTGAAAGGCTCGGCTGTACTCAAGCCTGGTACTTCGAATTCTACTTCAACATCTGCCTGTTAAATTTGGAATATTATCAGAAAACGTATAACCAAAAACTAATTGAAAGGGATATTCACAAAAGTCACTTGCCTGAGAAACTGTGATCCCTGTGACCTCAACTCTGCTGCCTGTGTCGAGTCCAATGTCATGCAAATATGTTTGGTTTCTTCTAAGCGATTCAAACTCCTCGACGGGCCACTGCAGCAGCTGTCGTCCGTTGGTATCTAGGCTAAGAACCCTTGGGGCGGTCTGGATCACGACACAATGAAACATTGTAAACGAGTTTTAAAAAAAAATGAGAATGAAATTAGACCCTCACCAAAGAGCGTGCGTTCGTCATCACATACCTGGATACCAGCCCAGCCTTTTACGACGTCATCAGCTAGGCTATCGCATTCTTTCACCCATCCCCACATGATCCTTCGATTCTTCCCCTCATCCCAGAACGATTTCGCCGCATAGAACTGCCCGTAATCAAGCTGTTGCCACAACCGGTAATCGTCGGTTGTGTCGTCGGGCACAAACACATCGGTTTGCTCATCATACCTTCCCAACAAGTAGCTGTCAAGCTGAGGATCCTGCAAGCTGATTTTCAGCACGTATTTCGTCTCCTTCCCCTGGAAAGAAAAGAAGTCCAGGCATTCCCACATACCCGTCACATTTGTAGCGTGCAGCGGGTTCTTGGACTGAACCCAGTGTATGAAATCCGTGCTCTTGTATACCAGTGCCCACCCCGTTCCTCCAATCTTGGCCCCAACTGTGAACTTCCAAACCCCGTTCAGTCCAGTCCAAGCTGTGGTAGGATCACGGAATTCGCCTGCAGGGATCTCACCAACCGGCACTACAACGGGGTTATCATCGTGCTTGTACCATTCGCGAAGGAACGGATCGGATACATTTCTTGGATATGCGATGTTTTGGACCTGCCTCCAGTTCTCATCAACACCCGTGTAGACGATGACAGGCCCCTTGCCCGGCACAATCGTGGCCGAGCCAGAAAAGCATCCATTGGCGTCATACGCGTTGTTGGGGGAGAGTGCAACTCCAAGACAAGTCCAGTGGATGAGGTCCTTTGAGACTGAATGGCCCCATGAAAGGTTGCCCCATGTTGAATTATACGGATTGTACTGGTAGAAATTGTGGTAGATGCCATTATAGTACATTAGCCCATTTGGATCTTTCGACGCGTAGGTTGCAGTTTCGCGTAAATGCCAAATGAAACAGAGAGGTTAGAAACTCGATAATGCTGTAAAATTTTAATGTCGCTTGCTACACTAGACTATCTAATCTACAGGGTATGTACTCTTCTTTACAGTATTTTTCAAAGTATTCGACAAATGGTACCAATGGATGACCCAAATAAACAAAGCCTCGTGTTCATTCGCTATACTCATATATCATAAGCATCAAAGCTTAACTGTACTAATCGATAACTTGATTCACATGTCCAGGGCTCAACTATAGTAATTTACAATTTTACATACCAGAAGTTATAGAAAGAAAAGTTGCTGGCAAGAGAAATAATAGGAGCACACAAAACATACCATTTATCCAGTTATGAGGGGGTTGGAAGTGGTAAGCAGTTCTGTACGTCGCATTCGCTATAGAAATCGGCTCTGCCAAATCTGATTTCAGTATGCTCCGACGAGAAGCTTCCGCATAGTTCTTCCAGCCAAACACGGAGAGCAAAAGGAAGAAGCATACAAGGAGCCTCTCCAGACCTTGCATCAATGAAGCAGCCATTAAAACGAATGGCATATAACAAACGCATGCTCCAAGCTCAAATTTATAGTTGAATAAAGTGTAGGTTTTGGACAAAGGATCCCTTCACTTTTTCCTAGTGGTTGTGGGTCAATTGAGAATGCTAATTTGTCCAATTCTATGTATGTCCCAAACAAAACCTCGTCACACTTCATTACTGTACAGTGATCTCAAGGATTACATTTGAAATTAATATCCCTGAGACGCAAACTAATGATTGGGACATCTTACACTAAGAATGTGAACATGTTTACGTGTCTCAATTAACTAGAGGATAAGCGGCTGCCTGCCCACTACTTGATGCCCAGAGTGCGACAATATGAGATGGGATTCTCTCATCGGCTGCAAGTCGTGTACGCAACCCAATGCAAATAATATAACCATTGCTTGCTTGCTTGCATGGCAATATGCCCGCTATCGCCATCCAGGCTATTAGGCCTGTCAATGAACAGTGCATGGTGCAGGCCTAGAACTGTAGCATTCACGAAGTGCATCTCTTCTGGCAGAAAGAAAAAAGGTGCACATCTCAAGAAAAGGCGCATATATTCTTCCAATTATTTTGTTCAAACGATATGATTCCCCCCAGATCTGATCATGGAGCTTACTGTGCTTTCTTCGGCTGTGGTCCAAACAATCACGGGTCTGATACTACATTAGCACAACGGCTCAAGATTAGAGCAAGCATGTCCAGTTTTAAGAAAATAATTCTGCAATTAAGCATGAGAACAGATTATTTCTGAAGCCACCTGAATTGGTTACACTTTGTCAATGTGTTGCTTATTTTAGAGGTAACAAAACAAAGATGAAGAAGATTATGCTCATATGTGTGTTTGTGGCTATGTATTCATCGGACTTGGGGGCTGGGTAGTCGCTAGATTGAGCCGATGCGGGTCATCGTTTAGATCAAGCCAAATATAATACTAACCTCTTGTCTCAGTACCCACCAGTCATCCTTCTCGGTTGCTTTCAAGTTTTCCCCCCAGAATTCGTTTAACATCCACTGAATTTGTCAAGACATAACCCTAAAAACCTTGGTGACAGTCTCCACAGTATCTCTACTTCAACATTGCATTCCAAAAGATGTGTGAGAGAGTGAGAGAGAAGAGTGTGTGTGAGCGTGAGTGAAAAAGATTGTTTCTATCAGTTCAATGGAAAACATGTCCTTATATGTGCTTTTGTTCAAGGGCTTAGTAACCTCGACACGCAAACTAATACTGGTAAAATCTTACATCAAGACTGTGAATATGTATGTATACGTGCTTTAATTAACTAAATGAGAAGTGGCTGTTAGCATACTACTTCATGACCACTGCGTGACAAGATGAGGAGGGGTTCTCTCATGATTCTCTCATGGACAGGGAGTCGTGCACGCATAGGCTGAGAAGAATATAGCCATTGCTGCCGGCATGGCGATATGCCTGACAGTGACCTCCAAGCTTTTTGGACGTGTAGTATTCACAAAGCGCCCCGCTTTCGGCAAAAGGAAAAAGAGTACATTTCTCTTTCATCAACAGAAGAAAAGAAAAGGTGCATTCTTCCAATTATTCTTCCAATTATTGATTCGGGGGATGTGATACCCCCCCCCCCCCCCCCCCCCCCCCCCCCCCCCCGATCTTCTGGGTTGTGCCCAGACACTGCTAGCATATTTGGGCAAGGGCTCAAGGTCCTGCAATTAATGAACTCAATTGAATTAGTTACTCTTTGTCGATTAAGAATATGATTCGATGGTGTTAAACTTAATTAAGAGGTAACAGTACAAAGATGGAGATGATTATGGATGTTTGTGCACACACACGAGCGTTCACGGGACTCATAAGCTGGGCAATGGTTGGTTCGGGCGTGCGAGCCTAGAGCCATGGCAGAACCAGCCGCATGAGTGCATGATTGCGTGCAGAGTCAATTTTGGAGTTGGATTCGAGTGCGAATTCCTTCTTGTGATGGATTTTGAGCAGTATAATTCTGAAGTCGATGTAGGCTAATTAACACTCTAATTAGCCTAAGGTTAATTGTATTTTTTTTTCTTGTAGCCAAATAATGTGTCCATGTAAGGTGAAAAGTTTGTGATGTCCGATGGAAAACTGGGAGGATGCCACAAAGTGTTTTTTGGGTTCCCCATAGATTTTCTTCCACAGATCAAATTTAGGGTTTAGATTTTCCTTGTATCCAAGTTCCTACACGTCATAATACAAGTTTATTGAAGTGATCGAGATCTCTCTAACTGAATGTATACTAATTTGGATGGAGAACCAGTATAAATATTAGTGTCAGGCACATGGTTTCTGCTTTGATTTGTGTTATATTATTATTATTGCTATTGCGTCATGATCTTTACATATGGAGATTAACGTTTGCTTTGACTGTTGATTCATGATCTTGATTTTATGAGAGGTACTTGTTGATTTGACAAGATGCATCCCTAAGAAGTGGTATCGGAATGTTAATATTTGAATTGAGATCAAAGTGATTGTGAAAAGTTCTCCTAGAAGCAATTCAACTGGAGATGTAACGGATTCGGATTACTATATGAGTGGATCATATACCACAATTGGTAGTTCATAATACAATATAGAGAAGTTTGATGGAAAAGAAAACTTCAAAAAGGTATGACAGTGCAGTATAAAGACTATCTTACAGAAGGATTGGAATGTAGAGTTATGTATGATACAAGATACATTGTTAGCAGATATCTTAGAGAGTGAGAAGTGAAGACAGAGGATTCAGCGATGTTAAATATACAGTTGAGTTATTTAGATGAAGTTATATATTAGGTCTCCGAAGAGATAGTGAATGGCATATATGAGAAGCTTGAGAAATTCTATTTAAAGAAGTCACTCACTAATGAGTATTTTGTTGAAGACGTTCACCTTCAAGATAATGGATGGTAATTTATGGAAGGATTACTTGGATATATTCAATGGTCATGTGATGAAGATGATAGTTATCGGATTGACTATACAGACGTAGCATAAGGCGATGATCTTGCTTCTATCGTTACCAGAGTGATACACAATGTCTCTGTTAACATGCTGATATACAGTCGAGATACTTGAGTCTTAAAGATGTAAGGGCAAGCCTTTATAGTAAAAAGATGTGAGACCTTATGATAGGAGTTGGTAAATAGTGGCAATTCAGATGGTCAGAGTTTATTTGAAAAGATACTAAACACAGAAGTGATGGAAAAGATGAAAACATAAAGATATCAAAGTCAAAGACTAGGGACACGACTTGCTTTACGTCTATGTTTGAAAAAAGTCTTCAAAAGAATGAAAAAAAGACAAATCGGCAATGCTAATTCCTTTGTTAGTAGCGATTGTGAAGTCATGAGAAGGTGTGTGTGATGTGTTAACAACTTGTTCATTTGGCTATGAGATTCATGTGTGGATTATGAATTCCGAGACATCGCTTCACACAATGCTGAATAAGGAGTTTTTTTCTCAACCTATGAAAAGGAGGATGGTTCAATTATTATGGTAATAATGAAACGTGCATGGTTATTGATATTAGTTTCATGTGAATCATAATGTAGATATTGTAGTGCACATATCCACTAATGTGTGGCGTGTTCTAGAGTTCACGAAGTTGTGGATTTCTGATGGCATTAGATTCTTTGAGTTGCAAGGTGGTAATTAAGGTTCAATAGTGGTTGAGATGTGAGAAGGTCAAGAACCTTTATACGCTGAAAGGGGCTATCATTATAGAGATTCTAGTATTAGAGTGAAGAGTTCATAGAGCGTAGATTTGACCTGTTTATGGCATCTCAGGCTTGGGCATATCGAAAAGAAGAGCTTTGAAGTTTTGAAGAAGCAGAATCTAATCAAAGAAATGAACTTCAAAAAGCATGAATTTTATAAGGATTGTGTTCTTAGGTTGAGATGTGAGAAGGTCAAGAACCTTTATATGCTGAAAGGGACTATCAGTATAGAGATTCTAGTATTAGTGTGAAGAGTTCATAGAGCGTAGATTTGACCTGTTTATGGCATCTCCGGCTTGGGCATATCGAAAAGAAGAGCTTTGAAGTTTTGAAGAAGCGGAATCTAATCAAAGAAATGAACTTCAAAAAGCAAGAATTTTATAAGGATCGTGTTCTTAGGAAGCAAACGACGGTCGATTTTAGTGAAGGAAATCATGACATGAAAAGTATTCTTGAGTATGTGTATACCAATGTTTGGGATCTTGTATCACATTTTATTTTTTCTTGAAAAATTGTTTATCTCTAGTGGACCGTACATTCTCTTGGCGGAGCTAGAGAATTCATATTTGTTCATTGATGATTTCTCTAGAAAGATTATGTGTATGTAATGAAAGAGAAGTCGGAGGCATTTGTAAAGTTCACACAAGTGGAATGTTCTTGTGAAAAATGAAACTTGTAAGAAATTGAAAGTGCTTAAATCTAATAATGTTAGTGAGCTTACTTCTGATGACTTCAAGCAATACTGTGACAGTGACGGAGCAAAGAGGTATTTCATTATACCTTAATGTTGCGGGGTAGAACTTGCGCACAATGAATTTATATTATGGAAAACCAAGGGCATGATGGTTATGCTAATGACAGGATTAGGGTAGGCTATTCAACAGGTGATTAGTGGAGTGATGAGGCTAAACTTGATGCGGAGGCTGACCACGGTACCGAATCCGGTAGGATATGATGGAGGGGCCGAACTGCTTAGGTTGAGGTCGAGCACGACCGGGGATGACGAGCTAACCTGCGCAAGGAGCAACTCGTCAGAAAGACCGGGTTGGGGTCCAACCCTTAGCCTCTCTGATGCCTAAGTCAGTAATAGGACTTAAAGCGGGGGCTAGGCACACAGGTCGGACTGAGGGTGAGTCGACCGTGCGTGACGAGCTATGAGTGGAAGGACAAAGATGTGGACGACATTTGCTCTTGTGTGTGAATAATAAGATTGAGAGTCAATTTGTCAACCCCTTCACCGTAAGAAGTGAAGGGGTATTTAAAACTGACGGAAGGCAGTTAGGTGGGGCTGATCTGGCATGCTGACTCGACGTGCTGAGCTGGCCCTATTGTCAGCGGAAGCTTCGGACGAGGATGTCAGGAACAGGAGTGTCAGCCACGCTTTTGACAGACGGCGCAACGGCCAGGGGCGCTTTTGTCCGGGTGTCAGGGCCGAAAGCATTAAGTGTCAGGGGGCGCAGCAGCCAGGGGGTACTTTGTCAGATGGTCGGGCGGTATTAGTGTCAGTAGCGTCCTTTGTACTAGGTTGTTTGTCGTGTCCGATGTGCCAAAGAGCCATCGGTGCGCGTCCGAGGTACGGCGCTACCGATGGGGTCGCCAGGTCGTCCCGGATGGAGGGCACGTTGTCCGGCCACGCGCCTTGCGCGTTGTTCCCGGCGAGCTGGCGGGGGCGAGTCGAGTGACGACCGGGACCCTGGAGGAGTGCGGCTCCGCCACCGCCCATAGTAGAGTGCGCCCTTCCTTTGGCCCTGTCGGGCTTCGGGATAGCCTGACGCTCTGTCGTGTGTGAGTTAAGCGCACGGTCTCTGAAGTCGCTGGATGGGCGCCTTGGAGCTGGGTCCGCAGGCCTCCGGGATGGAAGAATGACGTAGGTAGGATGTTTGGTGACCCGGGGATAGAAAGTCGGGCTATCACGATCTTTAGGTCGTAACAATTGCCCCCGGCATTCGAGTTCGAGGCGGATGCTCGGCTCGGCTCGGATGACGTATCGCCTTCCCTTCCCGAAGAAAGCAGCTCGGACCTTGCTCTGTGTTAGGAAGCGGCGGCTACGGTCTCGGGGTTCCCGTCCCGATAGCTATTATTGCGATTTGAAAGAGTGGCGGAAGCCTATGCGTCTCCGCCACTGGACAGGTGACGCGTGGTTGAAATGACTGTCGCGGCAGACGAGGCGTCAGAGGTTCGTCGATGGATGCCGCGTGGCGGCGCTGTGACGGTCGGGATGGCCCGAGGTTTGCTATAAGTATGGGGGAGAGGATTGGTGGAGAGTTTCTCGCGATTTCTGTACCCGCTCGCGCTTTTCAGCTTCTGGTCATCGTTTGTCGACGCTGCCGCCGGTGCCTTTGTCGGGGATCTGCTTCCGGCCATCTCCTCAGTTCGACGGTTCGGCCAGGTAATTTCCCAGTTCATCTATCGATGGCTTCTCGCTTTGAGTGCGGTAGTAGTAGTGGGATGGGGAAGGGAAGTCGATGGAATAGGGTGGCGGACGGCGTAGAGGCCGAACAGACACGCCGAGGTCGGTCGCGGCGGCTATCCCGTGTAAGCTGGACCGGGTTAACATCCGGGAGATCCGCACGAGGTTCGTTCGTCCGCCCTGTGAAGTGCGGCTGCCCGGGCCCGACGAGAGGGTGTGTTGGGCCCGCGACGACGAAGTTGGAGTTTATGTCCGGTCCCTCGAGTTAGGGCTCCGCTTCCCCATTCATCATCATCTTCTCCATCTTCTGAATTTCCTGGAGCTACCGATCTGCGCGCTGGTGCCCAGCTCCTTTAGTCTTTTGGTCGGGTTCGTCGTCTTGTGTCTCGCCAGTTCTTTGAGTCCGTCCTTAGCGTTGTTTCAGTATTTCTTTGGGGTGAGGAAGTGTGGGCCGTATTATTGCGTCCATGCGAGGAGGGGACGAGAACTCATTGTCGGGGTGCCGGATGATGATGGTTGGACGGAGAGCTTCGTTTTCGTCGTGATGCCGGCAGACGCAGTGTTGATGTTGAACTGGGGGGCTCTGAATCCTCTGGTGAGCGAGGAGGTGGTAATGACGGACGAACTCCTGGCGAACGCCTAGATTTTGGCAGAGTTACCTGAGGCGGACCGCCGACTGACGGGCTTGACGCAGGATGATCGGCTCGCCCAGTAGCTTTGGCCCACATGTATTCTCCTTCTGGCAGGCCTTTAGGTAGACTTACCCTGATTTCTCTTTTTTCTGCAGGTGAGGACCCGATGCTTTCGCGAGAGGAAGTGCTGAGGGCGGCCGGAGTGAGGGTAACGAAGAAGACCGTCCCCGTGGACAAGGGCAAGGGCGTGATGCGCGACACATCCGGTGCATGTGTCGTACGCACATGGACAAGGGCAAGGGCGTGCATGTGTCGTACGCAAAACGTGCATGTGTCGTACGCAGGACAATAAATACGTTTTGCTAAATAGGGTCGTACGCGTATTTATTGTGACCTCCTCTTGTATCCAAACAAGCGAAGTTATATATATCGTTGTGACCCTCAGAAAGAGTAGTTATTTGTGGAATTTTTTATGAACGTCATTTCACGGGTCATTCTTCCACAAATCAGCTTTGATTGAAGGGGTGTCTTAACTTTTAGACTTTGACGTTGGGCTATTTATTTTTAGTATCGTTTTCCGTGAACCTAGCACGTGGTCGATCAGCGTATTCTTGATCCTCTCGTCGCCAAGGTCGTCCCGATATTTTTCTTATATTTTTCGGACACCGTTAGACTGACCCTTCGCCCTAATCACTCTTAATCTATAATTAGCCCTAGACTAATTCAAATTCAAATCCATAATCTAATCAAATCTAATCTTAGGGGATCCTACGTATCATCAAATATCTTCCTAGTCTATATGTCACACTAGTTGTACCCTCTCCCTCTCACACACTCTCTCTCCAATCTACCCTTAAGTTCACCCCTTTCCTGCCCTATTTAGCAAAACCCTTCACTTTATAACGTATGCACTCATAACCCTAGGTTTTTTTAAAGCCAGCCGCCATTTCATCTTCCCCAATAGAAACTCACGCACCCCCAGGCCGTCGGCCTCTTCCAAGTTCCATTGCCGCCGGCCACCTCCGGTCTTCCCCAGTCGCCAGCCATCCTCCTAGCTCCGGTCCCCTCTCATCCCTTCCTCCATCTACCCACGCACAACCCTCTCTTCCCCCGAGCCTCCTTGTCGCAGCCTCCACCAATAGCAGGCCAAACCCCTAACCGCCGGCTCCCTTCCTCTATCAACCCACGCCGGCCACCACCACAGGCCGAACACCCCCGCTGCCGGCCCTCCTCCACCTGCACTGCCGAACCCCTTGTCACCAAGCAGCCCGCCGGCCTCCCCTAAGCCGACTGCACATCCGACCATCTCCACAAAATTGCCGCAAGCTCCCCTTTCCCCTTGAAACTACCGTGACCTCCCCTTCACCCCACAAAACCGCCGGGCACCCATTCATTGCTCCATCCTCACGCGCACCCTCCTCCACAAACCGCGCAGCAGTCACAGCCTCCCTTGCCCCTATCACCCCGCGGCCACCCAGCCAGGCCGAGACCCCTCTCCCTTGAAGCTCCAGCCGCAAGCCCCTAGACCGCAGCACTTGCCGACCTCTCTTGCCCGTCGGCTGCCGTTGCCGCACCACCCCTCAGGCCGGCGAGCGATCCCGTGCACGCCGTACCTTGCTCGCTGCCGGAATCTAACCACTGACGTCGCTACCCGACGTCAGTGTAACTTTCGCGTCGTGTTAAGCTAAACCACGATCTGTAGGAACCCGCACACCCGCATGTTTAACAAGATTAAAAACCGTAAATTTCCTTGCTTTGATTAAATAACTAATTAAAGTTAATTAATATGGGACTGTATGTTGGATATTGGTTTGAGCACATAGGAAGTTTCTGGACCCGTTGATCTGAGAATTGCGGACGTTATTTCAGGCAAGTGAAACTTGCACAGTTGATGTTAAGCTATGTTTAGGCTATTTTGTGATTGTGTAAAAGAGTATAGGCGATGAAATGATAGTCGCCTAGACACCATGCTTGACCTATCTTGACAACGAAGCTAGATCCGACACCCTTACCATGCCATGTTCATGCATATCACATGTCACATTTACTTTCTGATATACTGTACACATTCAATAGCTGCTTTTTATACTATCAATGTTGCATATCACATGTCATTTCATACATTTGATTGTCTTGCCATGAATGCGTAGCACACGCTACAATGAATCATAAGTTGCAGCGAGTAGGATTCTGACTCCTATAGCGTGTAAAGGCTAGGTCAACCCTATGCCATAATGAACACTTCCTGGCTCATGATCCAGAAGCTGAGCGTCAGTTCAGACACACGTGGAGGGGTAGGGTTAAGCGATCACTCAGCGTAGAAGTGTGCCCATACAGCAACTTCAGCTGAAAGGCGTAAACCCTATGCACGACGTGACATGCATGTTTTTCGTGAAATCGTGAAATATTGTTTAGTAGCTTTTTGCTACGACGTGACATGAATTGAATACTATCATGTTCATTTTAAATTGTTGCATTCATTAAATATTATGTCATGTCATCATGTTTAAACTGCTAGTTGCATTCATTAACTTTATGTTTCCTTGCAAAAAAGTCTCTCTTTTTCCTTTTGGAGATTTTTGCTGACATGCGCCCTATTCTCTTTGGGTGCCGCATGTTAGGCTTTGAGTTTGAGGTTGTTGCTGAGGACGACCAGTTCGCAGACGTCGAGCTTGAGGCTTCTGCTAACGTTCAATTCGAGAATACCGGAGACCTAACATAGTCTCAGCTGGAGGCTTTTTCCTTAGTTGATGTTTGTTTTCCTAGTTGCTGCTGTTAGGTTTTTTGGTGCGTGGCACCTTATCTATGTCTTAGTTTCGGCCATGCTTCGGGCCTTTCTTTTCAGACTCTTGTACTTCTTTTATGACTATAACTCTGGATGCTTTGAATAAGATTGGATGTTGTTTTTGAATGTTGGTTAATTTTAGCCTGCTTTCATTATTATTATTGTTGTTTCATTACAATGCAAAAATCTATGAATTGATGAACACACAGACGCTTATCAGACTGTAGCTTCACAGCTTTAAGTATGAGCAGACCTCTTCGCATCTCGCCTTCCATACTTGGGAAGCGGGGCATGACAGGTTTTTGTGGTGGCCCATGCAGGTCGTTGCACCTGCGAAATATCGAAACAACGATAATAATAAAACATCCATTAAAACGTTCGAAACATTCAAGTCATAAAATTTGAGTCTAATGTGAACGTTTTCCTTGTCTTAGATGGTAGGAACTAGGAAGACTTAGATAGACGTCCAAGTTTGATAGTCAGGCACCTTCGTTAAGATTTAGTCATACTCATCTTAGGATACCTTAGTAGTCTCTCACCCAGGCCCTGACCATATTAGAGTTCTAGAGTTTTTCATTTAGTCGTTCGCTTGAGTCCATCAATTTTCGGGCTCAGCAGAACGTAAAGATCGTCGCATCCAAGTAAGTTGAACCGGTGAAGCCTTAAATAGTTAGAGACCTCGAAGGCGTATTTCCGAAAGATGTTCCAGGTTTATGCTCTGGAAGAGATCGCAATCTTGATCCTCTAAGGACCCTTTTCTTGAGATCTTTATTACAGTCTAGTTCATTAGAAAGTCTTAATACTAAGTTTCTCCTAATCTTTAGTCAGCCCGGTAATTAAAACCCTTGATTTCTATCATTTTCCTAATCATTACACTTTTTGAGCTAATGACCATAGAATCCCATCGTAGCAGATTCACTAAATTATTTCCCAGTCGTATTTACGTTTTGAATATTTGATTCACTTCCTTGCTTTCGATTCACGTGATTCCTTCATGACGTTCATCGTCAATCGTTGAATCTTCCCCATTACCATCCTGATCCTTCGAAAAGTATTTTCAATATTATTTTTTGAATTCCTCTCCCAGTTTAAAGTCTTTGAAAACATTTAGCCTGAGCTTAGACTTCCTATCCTTCAGTTGACTTAATTCATTCTTTGAATTTCGAAACTTTTTTCGCCGAAGTCTTTAAATTACTACCTTATAATATTTTCTAACATATATCTTTCATACTCATGTGAATATCTTACTTCTTTCATATAATGACTTTTCGATAATCTAATATACCATTTCTTCTCTTACTATATATATACTACTCAAACTTATTTCAAACGACTTATTGTACCGACCTCTAAATATTTTTTATGCAGAAGAGAACTCCAACTTTTCAAGTTTGTCTGCTGGTTTTATATTCTTCGTTTTTTCTACTCCAAAGTTCTTAGTACAAATCTAGTTCCAATTACAGAACAGTCACTGCATCTCTATACTAATTATTTTTCGTCTAATCCATACTTCGTATTTTAACTTATATCATCTACACGCCATTCTCCTGTATTTTATAAGGATATTATTATATCTTTCTTTTCCTTACTTAAATATTCATAATTATATCTTTGTTTCACCTAACCAAGCTATCTCCTTATCCACACCTCATCTGAACCCGTTCATCCCGATCTTGTTTCGTTACGCTATTTGATTTCGGTTCCCTTACTATTGCTTAGTCATCATACTAGTGCTTGTTGTTGCCTATGTCAACCTTAGTATAGTATGGTGGGCCCATTAGTATAAATTGTGATGTCGTCGTGGTGCATGTATATAGGTAGAGTGTGTGGACCCGTGTGTGTGAACCCCTGCGTATCACTCATGTATGAGTGTGCTACCCTTAGTATATTAATGATTGTCTCTTGTGTTATATATGCATACTCAGTGTTATTCATGATATATATGAAGTTGTATGAATGATAGTATTTATAAATATATCTGTGGATAGCTATACCACTTTAGGGATGTCTGTGTATATTAGAATTAGTGTTAGAATATCTACCGGTGGTGTATGTAGTTTGAATGTACTTGTAAATGCTTGAAATAGTATGCTAGTAAAGTCATGTGCATGTTAGGTGTAATGATAATAGATGTACTTATAGTTAAGTGTGCAGGCCTATTATATGATCTATATGTTAGTACGTATGAGCGTGTGCTCGTACGTAGTTATGTATGTGCTTAGTCATGGGTATATATGTACATACTGTATGAATATGTGTGATATATGTATGGTAATAGGGTTATAATTTTGTATAGTATTGCTTACCTTTACGGGATGTTGTGTGTGTACGTGTATACCATGGGGTATACACGAATATTGTATGTCGTAACTATGTATGGATAGGTATATGTAGTAGTATACTAATTAAATGTAAATTGCTATGGTGTGAATATATTATATGTATGCCTATGTTTTGTATAGATATGTGGTAAGCATATAAGAATGTAGGTATGGTATGCATGCAATGAGTATGTGTTTAGTAATATGTATGTGACTATACGATGTATGAATGTATAGGATAGTATACTATGATTGTATACGTGTACTCATATTTGTAATATTATCATAGTATGTAAAGTGATTGCATTATGGGGTGTTACTTGACTAAATATAAAGTGTGATTGATATTATTGTGTGTATATGATAGCATGTGTTTTTACCTGTATAGTGTGACGAGTAATATGATTACGTTGGTCTGCATATATATAAGAGTGGTGTGTTGGTAGAGGTATAAATATCGTGTTATGAGTATAAGTATTCAGGTTCTTGTATGGGTCTTTGAGTCTCACTCATGCTTGAGTGGGTATACTCTAAGTATATTGTTATATTTGTCTGTGGTCTGTGTATAGTGCTATGAACATAATAATGGATGATGTGTGTATAGTGATAAGTTTGGTTGTGCCGGGTTACGTTACGCACATGGTTGTGAGTGGCTATACCATTATATAAATATAGGTGTTGGTTTTGTAGTATAGGTCTTTACGAAGGTTTTACATGTTTAAATGTATATATGCTAGCTAAACTAGGTGTGTAGAATGTACTAAGTATATAGTGGTATGAGTGGTATGTATGAATAGTATATTAGCGTGTGTGGGTGTGCACCATGCACGGGTAAGTATGTGCTTAACTATAGTGTTTGCGGCTATGGTATGTGTGTTGTGTCTTGAATATAGTTATAAGATTGTATGTGATGTGTATATATGATGAAGTATTTGAGTGTATTTGAATAACTATATATTTGTGTATTTATAGTAAGGGTGAATGTGTATTAGATATAGTAAACATGATTTCATATTGTATGGTGTGATTACATGTGTTGATATGTTTGGTGTTGAATGTACACTAGGAGACATAAGGGAGTAGTATATCCATGTTCGTTTTGTACATAGGTAGTTATCTATACGTGAAGTACTACGACTGTATTTGCTAGTGTGAATTTATTTTTATGTAGGTATCGGTACCATGGTTATGTGATAAGTTAGTGATAGTTATTTAAGGGATGTACGTGACTATATGAATGCTTGAAGTACGTGTATAAATTTGACTGTCTATGATAGGTATAAGTATAGAATGTGCATATATATACATGTTTGTAGTATTAATGTTTGACTACCTAGTGCATATATAAGCACGTGTAGTAACTATACATGGTTTGAATTATAGTGTGATATGATTGGGATAGTTACTAGAATGGTTAGATATATTGTTAGTTAAAAAGTCCGAGGACGAACTTTGCATTAAGGTGTGTAGGATGTAACGGTCGCTTTTTTAATCGTGTGTTTGTCAGCGCGTACTTTCTTTTTCGTACGCATACTTATTTTGACCTCCTCTTGTATCACAAACGTGCGAAGTTATATATCGTTGTGACCCTTAGAGAGAGTAGTTATTTGTGGAATTTTGTATGAACGTCATTTTACGTGTCATTCTTCCACAAATCAGCTTTGATTGAAGGGGTATCTTAACTTTTAGACTTCGACGTTGGGCTATTTATTTTTAGTATCTTTTTCGTAAACCTAGCACGTGGCCGATCATCATATTCTCGATCCTCTCGTCGCCACGGTCGTCCCAATATTTTTCTTATAATTTTCGGACACCGTTAGACTGACCCTTCGCACTAATCACTCTTAATCTATAATTAGCCCTAGACTAATTCAAATCCAAATCCAAATCCCTAATCTAATCAAATCTAATCCTAGGGGATCTTACGTATCATCAAATATCTTCCTAGTCTGCCACACTAGTTGTGCCCTCTCCCTCTCACACTCTCTCTCCAATCTACCCTTAAGTTCACCCCTTTCCTACCCTATTTAGCAAAACCCTTCACTTTATAAAGTATGCACTCACAACCCTAGGGTTTTCTAAAGCCAGCCACCATCTCATCTTCCCCAATAAAAACTCACGCACCCCCTAGGCCGCCGGCCTCTTCCATTGCCGCCGGCCACCTCCGGTCTTCCCCAGCCGCCGGCCATCCTCCTAGCTCCGACCCCCTCTCCTCCCTTCCTTCATCTACCCACGCCCAACCATCTCTCCCCCGAGCCTCCTTGTCGCGGCCTCCACCAACAACAGGCCGAACCCCAACCGCCGGCTCCCTTCCTCCATCAACCCACGCCGGCCACCACCCCAGGCCGAACACCCCCGCTGCCGGCTCTCCTCCACCTGCACTGCCGCACCCCCTGTCACCAAGCAGCCCGCCGGCCTCCCCTAGGCCGACTGCACATCCGTCCATCTCCACAAAACTGCCGCAAGCTCCCATTTTTCCCGTTGAAACTGCCGCGACCTCCCCTTCACCCCACAAAACCACCGGCCACCCCTTCATTGCTCCACCCTCGCACGTACCCTCCTCCACAAACCGCGCAACAGCCGCGGCCTCCCTTGCCCCTATCACCCTGCGGCCACCCAGCCAGGCCGAGACCCCCCTCCCTTGAAGCTCCAGCCGCAAGCCCCTAGGCCGCAGCACTTGCCGGCCTCTCTTGCCCGTCGGCTGTCGTTGTCGTGCCTCCCCTCAGGCCGCGAGCGATCCCGCACACGCCGTACCTTGCTCGCTACCGGAATCCAACCCCTGACGTCACTACCCGACGTCGGTGTAGCTTTCGCGTCATGTTAAGATAAACCCTGATCCGTAGGAACCCGCACACCCGCATGTTTAACAAGATTAAAAACCGTATATTTCCTTACTTTGATTAAATAACTAATTGAAGTTAATTAATATGGGACTGTAGGTTGGATATTGGTTTGAGCACATAGGAAGTTTCTGGACCCGTTGATCTGAGATTTGCGGACGTTATTACAGGCAAGTGAAACTTGCACAGTTGATGTTAAGCCATATTTAGGTTATTTTGAGATTTTGTGTAAAAGAGGCTAGGCGATGAAATGATAGTCGCCTAGACACCATGCTTGACCTAGCTTGACAACGAAGCTAGATCTGACACCTTTGTCATGCCATGTTCATGCATATCACATGTCACGTTTACTTTCTGATATACTGTACACATTCAATAACTGCTTTTTATACTATCAATGTTGCATATCACATGTCATTTCATACATTTGATTTTCTTGTCATGAATGCATAGCACACGCTACAATGAATCATAAGTTGCGACGAGTAGAATTCTGACTCATATATCATGTAAAGGCTAGGTCAACCATATGCCATAATGAACACTTCCTGGCTCGTGATCCAGAAGCTGAGCGCCAGTTCAGACACACGTGAGGGGTAGGGTTAAGCGATCACTCAGCGTAGAAGTGTGTCCGTACAGCAACTTCAGCTGAAAGGCATAAACCCTGTGCACGACGTGACATGCATGCTTTTCGTGAAATCGTGAAATATTGTTTAGTAGTTTTTTGCTACGACGTGACATGAATTGAATACTATCATGTTCAATTTAAATTGCTGCATTCATTAAAAATTATGTCATGTCATCATGTTTAAACTGCTAGTTGCATTCATTAATTTTATGTTTCCTTGCACAAAAGTCTCTCTTTTTCCTTTTGGAGATTTTTGCTGACATGCGCCCTATTCTCTTTGGGTGCCGCATGTTAGGCTTTGAGTCTGAGGTTATTGCTGAGGACGACCAGTTCGCTGATGTCGAGCTTGAGGCTTCTGCTGACGTTCAATTCAAGGATACCGGAGACCTATCCTAGTCTCAGCTGGAGGCTTTTTCCTTAGTTGCTTTTTGTTTTCCTAGTTGCTGCTGTTAGGTTTTTTGGTGCGTGGCACCTTATCTATGTCTTAGTTTCGATCATGCTTCGGACCTTTCTTTTCAGACTCGTGTACTTCTTTTATGACTATAACTCTAGCTGATTTGAATAAGATTGGATGTTGTTTTTGAATGTTGGTTAATTTTAGCCTGCTTTCATTATTATTGTTGTTTCATTGCAATGCAAGAATCTGTAAATGGATGAACACACAGACGCTTAACAGACTGTAGCTTCACAGCTTCAAGTCTGAGCGGGCCTCTTTGTGTCTCGCCTTCCATACTTGGGAAGCGAGGCGTGACAGCCTCCCTACAAGAGGGCATTTACAAACATCTTACCTCCAACAAGGATTTTCCCTCACAAACCCAAGTGGAAATACTTGCAATACTTTTGAAGTTGATTGCAAATTACCTATAGCATTGCTTGATAGTGTCGTTATATGAACCATCTTGATCTTCAATAGCTATAAGTGATGCTCTAGAAAGACCAAGATGAACGGCCAAGTAAAGATTAAAACTTTGGAATATTTTAGGAAAGAGGAGAGGGTTTGTCGTTAAAGACTTTTGAGCTTAAAAGCTTGTTTTTCTCTTTTCAATTGATCTATAAAACTTGATAATGAAAACCAAAAAACCTCCAATATATAGAGGTACATTTGGGTCCAAAAACTTGACAAAAATGTCCTTCCAACGGTCAGAAAAAATGTACAGAAATTCGACCATTGTAGGCTGCCAGCAAGGCAGTAGTCGTCTACTGTACATTTGGTAGTCCACTACTAGCTTCAGTAATCGACTTCCAGCAACACAATAGTCGGTTACTTTTGCATTCCGGTAAGTCTCCAGAGAAGCGTATTACTCAGTAGTCGACTCTTATACAACCAATAGTCGGCTACTATTCTGATATGCATATTTGTATCAGAAACTCTAAGATACACTATTATAACCTTTTAACATTGTAAAAATATTTTAAAAGTGTTCTTATGTGTGTATGAGCTTCAAACAAGGCTTTAACATTTTACGACAAGGGAAAAAGTAAATCAAATATAAAATATTACATAGAAGTCCATTAATGTATATTCACTGCTTCAAGCCCATTGCCTTGTTTCCACAGCTTCTTGACTTTGTTGAGCTCACTAATCCTTTAGGTGCTTCTTTGATTTGCTTTGAATTCATACACTCATGTGTTAGATGACATGTTTGATCATCATTAAAACTATATGGAGTGACTCAATATCCAACACTCCCTCTCATTTTTTGATGATGACAAACATGACTGCAAAGTAATATGAATATATGATAAAACTTACACTTCCTCTAATATAATTTATTAGTGCAAACCAAATGCTCTAAATACCACGTGTGAGTGTTGCAGATCATATATATATATATATATGAATATATGAAAGGTAACGGGAAATCTTTATAAATAAAATTCTGTACAGTAATACACGTGGTATTCATGGGTAGATCGGGATTCTATAGGAGGAGTAGAGGGCACAAGCGCCGTCACTCTTCACTACGGATTCCTAATCCACTCTATATCAAAACTGAAAACTAGCAAAAGAGTTACAAAATTGGATGCATCAGCCGTTGTCTAGGACCCCCCAATTTTGCAGGGCCTCCGCAACCTCCTCATCAGCAAGGTCTTTATCCATCATTGCTATACGGATATCAGCTCCTATATCTTCAAATACCTGCAGTTTGCTCCTTTTGGTGGCCAAAAACCCCCCGTTGTTTCTTTCTCTCCACAAATGCCAGACAACCGAACTTAGAGTGATTTTTGCCAATGTACTCAGCACCGTTTTGTTCCGGAATTGCCTTAGGATTATATCACAAATTGTTTCCAGCGATCCATCCCAATGCGTGGTGATACCCATTTTGAGTAGTGCTCTTTGCATAATGTATTTTGAGAAATGACAGTCAAAGAAAATATGGGTGTTATCTTCGGCTGCATCCTCACAGAATTCGCACAAACCATTTGAATGAAGCCCCCACTTAAAAAGGTAGTTTTTGGTGAGAAGCTTACCCTTCAGCGCCCTCAAGACAGTCAACGACATTTTGGGTATATGGCCAGTAAACCAGACTAGTTTATAATACGCAAAAGGAGAACCTTGACTTCGAATACCTTCACATGCATCTCTGAATCGGAAAGTTGGGCCTGGATCCCAATCCCAGGAATCAGCGCCTTGCTTGATTCTCGAATCTTTCAGGATGCCCCGTAAACCATGGATACGAGGATCATGGGTCCAATCATCCCCTTCCCAGTAATCCGCCACCCGTCTGTTGCTAGCACCGTCTGGAATATCTTGGATGTTTTTGAGTGGTCCACGAGGTAGCCAGTTATCATGCCAAAATAGGGTGTTACGGCCATTCCTCACCACTCGTTTAATCAATTTCTGTGAAATGCTTCTGCAGTTTAGTAAAAATTTCCAAGTACCCGATTGAGTTACATTCCCCTTTACTGCATAAAATTCATCCATCTTCCCATATTTCTTTTCCATGTGCTCAGCCCAAAGACCCCTTTTCAAAAGCATTCTCCAAGTTAGCCAGATCCCCGAAGCCAAGTTAATATCCGAAAGTAATCTGAGGCCCACCCCCCCTCCCCCCTCCTCCTTGGGAGTACACATATCCTTCCATGCCCAGAATTGGGAAGAACCCCAGATGAATCTCCTGCAAGCCGATGTAATAGTACGCAGCACAGAGAGGGGAATGCGGAACGCTTGCATCCAAAAAGAGATCATGCCGTAGATGACCGTCTTAACCAACTCAATTCTTCCCGATATAGAGAGAGAAGAGGATGTCCAGCCCATAAGTCTTTTTTTGCATTTATCAATAAGACGACTGTAAGATAGCGATTTTGGATACTTAGACGACAGAGGCAGGCCAAGATATGTAGTAATAGTCGTTGCAAGCTTAATGCCCAAAAGGTCAGCCAAATTTGACGGATCTTTTGTTCCCTTACTAAAAATGCCTGCACTCTTCCCAATTCACTTGAAGGCCAGTGTAATTAGCAAATTCATCCAGCAAAGATTTGAGCCCATTTAGAGAGTGACTGTTGGCACGGCAAAAAACAAGAAGATCATCAGCAAATAATAAATGAGAAATATAACCTGATCTCCTCATAGGATGAATATTGCGGGTGGTAATAGCCTTGTTCATAAGTAGAGAAAAAGCCTCCATGATAATCACAAATAAAAATGGGGAGAGTGGGTCCCCTTGCCTAATCCCTCGGTTGCCTTCAAAATAACCCACAGGAGAGCCATTGACCATAACTGAGAAGATGGGGGTTGCCACGCATTCTTTTATCCAGCTAATAAATTTGTGATTGAAACCCAGTTGATGCAAAAAGTAGTAAATAAACTCTCTGTTGACACTGTCGAATGCCTTCCTTAGGTCCAATTTGAGACAGGCCCGGCCACCCATTGGATTGCTGAAATCTCTAATTTCTTCATGTGCTAGTAAGGTACAATCTGATAATAGCCTATCTTTCAGGAAAGCAGCCTGATTAGGGGATATGAGGTCGTGGATAACAACTTTAAGCCGGTTGCAAAGCACTTTGCTAATGATCTTGTATACTACATTGCAGCAAGCTATCGGCCTATAGTCTCCCATAGATGTAGCATTTGCATTTTTAAGGACCAAAATGAGGAAAGTGTGGTTTACCTGAGGAAGCATAACACCGGTTTGGAAAAAAGAAAGCACCGCCCGTGTGACATCATCTCCTATCAAGTGCCAATTATTATGGTAGAAGTAACCATTGAACCCATCGGGACCGGGGGCTTTGTCAGCACCAATTTGGAACACCGCATCTTTAATCTCCTTTGTATTTACTCTCTATCAAACCAAGAAGCTGCCTCCACCGTTAATTTGCGCTTAGGCACCAGCTTAGGAAAGACCCTCCAGTAATGGGTTTGATTGTAAAGATCCTCATAAAAGGATTGAGCCGCAATTTTAAGCTCATCAGAAGAAGTATTCTTCCTACCATTAGCATCAATCAAGTGTCCCATGTTGTTATGAACTTGTCTAGCTCTCATACTGTTGTAGAAGAATTTTGTGTTCCTATCCCCCAAACAAAGCCAGTTTTGACGGCTTTTCTGCCTTGTCATTTCATCTTCCATATCTAACAACATCCTCAGCTCGAACAAGATTTTCTGTTCCTTGATTTGCAGGTCCCGGTCACAATGAATATGTGAATCTGCACGGATGAAGCAAGCAGCTCACGGCATTTAGGGACAGACCGGATCGCTGCCTGCTCCCTCGCCCATTCTCTCAGTTCCAGCTTAAGTCTCTTGAGTTTATGCACCAAGGTAAACATTGGCATCCCAAGGATATATTGACCCCAACTCTTCTCAACTAGCTCTGAGAAACCTGGCCAACAACTCCAGTGATTAAAGAACGTGAACGGTTTGGGATTTGATGGCACCTTGGTATGCAGATTGATCACCATATGTGCATGGTCACTAGTCCCAGAGTCAATGTATGCCACAAACAAATCAGTTAGCAATGAAATCCATTTGTCGTTGCAAAATATCCTGTCAAGTTGTGCCGCGATACGACCAGCTCCTACTCTTTTATTACAACAGCTCATGCGAGACCCTACACTTTTAAGCTCTTGAAGGCCGCATATATTGATACACCTGTTCAAGTCCTCCACCATGCTTTCCTCAAGCTTGCAGCCACCAATCTTATCTCTAGTAAAAAGAACGCAGTTGTAGTCACCACCAACCAACCAAGCTTCATTATTCAAATTCCTGGCGTCATTACAGATCTGATTCCATAACTCCTTACGCTCATTGCTGGTGTTCCTAGCATAAACAGCCGTTAGCACAAAGCCGAACCCTCCACTATTGATACACCAAACTGTGATGCGCTGATCTGAACAAGCTATTATAGAAGCTTTCCAAGTGAACGGGTCTAGACCGATCATAATTCTTCCTCCTCTACAGATTGGAAAGTTGCTAATACTGTCCCAGTGTTTTGGAATACATCTCCTTATACCATATTCAGATTTAATTTTTGTTTCCAGCAAGATGACCAATGAAGGTTTGATAATTGTAAACTTTTCACGAAGATCCCTTCGCCGCACGGGGTTGTTGAGGCCCCGGGTATTCCAAAATAGGATGGTCATTATTGGGGGGGTTGGATGATGTTTTGCATGACTCCCTAATTTGAGTCTTACACTCTTCCTCGTGTTTATCCCAACATCAGCATGTCCAGTATGTTTTTTTACTTTCTTCCCTTCCATTGTACTTGCTATTTCTGCCTCTTCTAGCTCCCATTCCGGGTTCTCTAGTATCATTGAATCAGGCAACACACCAACCTCAGATTCAATTGCATCTTCGAGCAGTGATGGGACCGAGGTATGTGGGCCTGGCGCCAGCTCCAACTTATCAGAGTCGCTGACCAAGTGCGGAGAGAACCTATGGTTATATCCAGTATTGATGTGGTGAGCACTTGCGCCTGAGGATGTATCTGTTGTATGCAAACTTGCTGCTCCTGAAATATTCGATATATTAATAACTACCGATGTTGGCAACTCCTCATTATTCTCATTGGACCCTTTAGCTGCACCTGACATTGCACCTGCCACCTTCTCTTTCCCTCCATTTCCCAGCGAATCTGAGATCACCTCTACTGCCTTATCGGAAACACCTGCATCCTTGCAAGCATCATACTGGGCCAACTTTAAGTCTTCCAGCAGAGACTCACTTACAAAGCTGATGTCATCTTGGTTTGCTAGACCCGTGACCTCCAATACATTTACAGTCTTCGCCTTTCCGCCTTTTTCTTCTCCCAACCCATATTCCAAATTTTCCCCACCTTCCTCTACTTTTTGGATTGAAGTGAGCTTTGTTAGTCCTGGACACTGGGAGTCAGTATGCCCGAAACATACACAGTGGCTGCATCTAGGAGGTTCACCCTCATATTTCGTCTCAAGGGTTATGATATCTCCATCATCCAATTCACATCCCACCGTTTTAGGTAATGGATTCTTAGCATTTACCTCAACTAGGCATCTTGCATAAGTTAGTCTCTCCATTCTTGTCGTAGCTCCATCCATACATATAGGCCCACCAACCACTGATACCGCAATATTCAGTATGTCCCTCGTCCACATGTGAAGTGGCAAACCATGCAGCTGTACCCAAACAGTTACACTGATTAACATATCACGCTCATGCCTGATAGATGAGTTCCACCTCTGAAGTACCATCAGTCTTCCATCAAAGAGCCAGGGTCCGCCATATAGAATCTTCTCACACTCCTCGCCACATTCAAATTGGAAGTAAAAGAATCCGTTTTCGCGACTGTAGATCCGGATTCCTTTCTTTAGTTTCCAAAGACGCTCCACCCATGCTCGAATTTGCCCGTAGTAAGGCACATCTCTCAATACATACCCCACCAACGTATGCTTCCATTGCTCCGACCCCTTATCCACCAAAGATCCAACAACCCTGCCAATTGGTAATCCACTCTCCTTGACTAGCGGTGGCACATACGTCATAGTCAAAGAATCATCATACGATCTCCTGCCTACACATACTTCTGAAAAAAGTAGTTTGTTACCTGATGTGCTGACTTTAATAGGGACAGTTGGTCTTATTGTAATTCTATCAAACATCTGGCGGCCAGCAACGACCTTTCTGCCTTGAGAAACCCCAGCATTGTCGTGCCCTCCTACCAAACGTGAACTGCCTGCCTTGAACGGCCCACCACCAATGTGACTTCTGCCATTGTTCGGCGCCCGAAATGAATTAAAAGGCCGCTCACCTCCGTACCGTTGATGGCCAGCACCACGTTGATGGCCATTGTTCGGCGCCTTCACCTGGGCCTTCCTCCACACTGTTTTCCAGCCTCCGTCTCCCTCCAGTGAATGATTCTTCCCCAAGTTCTTTAAAATAGCATCTCCTTCAGGATTAGTTCCCTTGCCACCACACCCACCAGCTGCCCGAGAACCATCCCCTTCTAGCAGATCTCCAGAAGTCGCCTTAGAGCTGCTTGCATCTACTGTAGCACTGGAGGCGCCGCCCCCTCCAGAGTCGCCCAAAACCCTCTCTCCGAGAATTTCGCCCATATATATATATATATATATATATATATATATATATATATATATATATATATATATATATGAGGAGGGATCAAATGACCCCCAAAAATGACCCCCTATCAAAAATCCTATGCCCCCCATTTTTTCGGAAGATCCGAACCGTTCATCTTGATCTCCACTCTCTAAATACCTGACCAACCAATTTTCAACCCGATCCCATGTGTTTTGCCTGTTCATCCATCCGACCCAAATTTAACGGTTTCGCATGAACAGAACTTTTGCGAATGGTTGATGAACGGGTAAAACACATGGGATCGGGTTGAAAATTGGTGGGTCATGTATTTAGAGGATGGAGATCAAGATGAACGGTTCGGATCTTTCAAAAAAATGGGGGGCATAGGATTTTTGATAGGGGTCATTTTTGGGGGTCATTTTTGGGGGTCATTTGATCCCACCTCTATATATATATATATATATATATATATAGGGATATGAGCATTCCTTGTAGGAAATTTCCTACACCGTCCTCATAAAACTTCAATTTCCAATCTTTTTTCCAATAATCACCACCGTTCATTTTGATGTACTTATCATGGATGATGAACATACCAAAAATCAAGTGAATCCAACGCTATTTTACCCTCGATCCGATTGTTACAAATTCAACGTTTTTAGAACAATAGAACTTTTTGTCACGAGCCGATCGCGGGTCAAATCCCCCTAGGGTTCACCCATATTTGGGGTTTTGGGGTTTTAGAATGTGTACAATAATTCTAAGCAAAAAAAAATTCAAAAACATAAATGGAATGTGGTGTTTTTGAAGGACGGTGTAGGAAATTTCCTACACCGAATGCTCACCTCCCTCAAGCCCATATATATATATACATACATATATATATATACATACATATATATATATACATACATATATATATATATACATATATATATATATATATATATATATGCATAGTCATCTAATATTTCTCTCCCTTTTGTTATCATTAAAAAGGATATTTAATAAAAGTTATCTCTTCCTTCTAAAAAAGGTGCAAGCTTTTAAAAATATTCTCCCCTTCCTGCTAATATCTTTATGTTAAGTAAGTCTGAAGTGTATTATGACTCCATATGCTAACAATGGGATTAAATGATACTAAGTGTACACACATATGAATGCCATGTAATTAAAAATGTATACCATGAGTAGAAAAATATGCTTGCACAAATGTGTGGGCTTCCCTTGCAAAGTTGCTCTTATTTTTAAATCTCCTCCTGAAATTATGTATATTCTTTTAAATTTTTTGGTGGGCAACCATCTAATCCCATCAAATTTGAGTACGTAAAAAATAAAGATGTTGATACACTTTTCTTTTGAGTCTATATGATTAGTCATACAAGATAAAATCAATCAATGGAGAACCAAACCCATTTGGGTTTATATTTCCCATCATGAACAAATCTATAATTAACAATATAATGAACATTGTTCATGAAACAATCTAACATATTTATCTTTTATTTGGATGGTCTCATTCTTATGTATCCAAACTTTGATAAACTCATTTTCAGATTTATGAACCATAGCATGATAGTAAGTGACCTTAGCTTTTTAATTGGTCACATTACTAATGGAAGATCTTTGTGAACTAATCAAATTGTCTAGCTTTTCCTTATCTTTATTAAACATATCCACATTTCTACATAAATCATCGTCCTTTGTCTTAAAGGCGGTCATGGTCGTCTCTTGGTAACTTAACCTATCACATAGGTCTTAATGTACAATACTAAGTAATCTATTCTTTTCAATTAACTCATTATTCTTGCTAATCAATTTTAAATTTTCTTCTTTAATCTTTTTTAACTCGAGATTGGAAGAGTTAGCCCCACAAATTTTATACCTCATTTTAAAAGTCAAAAGTTCTCTTAAGGTGTCATCATATTTAGCATACAACTTTTAAAACTCATCATTTCAATCATACTCATCATCATCACTATCATTATCACTAGAGTTAGAGTCAGCGTTTACCTTGGTGTTCTCTCTGGCCTTAAAGCATGTGTAGGTTTTCTCTCTTCCTTCTTATTCTTCAAATGAGGAGTCATCACTTGAATTATTTGACTCTCATTCCCACGTGGGAAAGGCCACTTTTTTGGATTCTTAAAAACTTTCATTTTGCCCTTTCATTGTTCTTTCTCAACTGATATTCTTTCTTTATATGACATGGCTTATTGCACTTATCACAAATGGTAGTTTTGTCAGATAATCTTTGTTTATCAAGTTTGAGTTTACCTGACTTAAGTATTCTTCTGAAGCCGATTGTTATAAGGAAAAGTTGGTCAGCAACTTCATCTTCAGATGCCTCGGATTCTGGAGTAGCTTTGAGAGCAATAGTCTTCTTCTTGTTTTGCTCTGTCCCTCCTTTCTTGCATCTGGAGTTCATATGCTATGAGGTTGCCGATAAGATATTCCAAGGTGAGCTTGGTGAGATCATTTTTATTCTTCTACTGCAGATACTTTTGATTGCCATTTGGGTGTGAGGGAATGAATGATCTTTTGCACATAATCTTCTTGTGTGTATTTCTATCTGAGCCCCGCAAGTTTGTCGACGACCTCAATGAACCGTGTATACATATCTGCTATTGATTCACATGTCTCTATCATTCATACATGTGGGCATAAGGAGAATATTTTGAAGATCTAGCTTTCGTATTACCTTCATGTGTTACCTCTAGAATCTTTCATATTTTATGTACGAAGATATCTAGGGAGATCCGATTGTATTCCGTTATATCGAGTGCACAATAAAGTGTTGATAAAGCTTTGGCATTGAGTGCAATCATATCATTCTCCTTCTAGGTCCATTTCGTTTCTTCTAGTGTTGACTCTACGTATGGGTTCTTCATCATCTTCCAAACATCATATGATATTGACAAGAAGTAGATCGTCATCTGATTCTTTCAACTCACATAGTTGAATCCGGTGAAGAATGGTGGACGAGCGATGGATTGGCCTTCGGGGAACTTGTTGTCAGTTGATGACATCATATACCTGGTCTGATACCACGTGTTGGGATCCTGTACTGGCAAGGAGTACACTAGAATGGGATGAATAGTGTTTATGAAATAGTAACGTTCATCTAGAAAATTCTCCCTAAAATCAAAATTAGTGTTACCTAATTTTATCTTAATCAACTAACTTGTAATAATGAGATCAGCAGCGGAATGTAAAGAGCAAGTAACAAGTAAGACAGATTAATCACAGACACAATTATTTTATCTTGATTCATACATTCTAATTCAGTCCCCAAAACTCTGTTAGGCTTAAATCCACTATTTTGAAAAATAGTATAACCAACTCACCTCCAATGAGGATTTACCATTGCCTCCCTACAAGAGGCCTTTTACAAACAACTTGCCTCTAACAAGAATTTTCCCTCACAAGCCCAAGTGAGAATGCATATGATGCTTTTGAAGTTGATTGCAAATTACATATAACCTTACTTGAAGCTTTGTATAGATGTGTTGCCATATGAACCATCTTCATCTTCATCTTCAATAGATATAAGTGATGCTCTAGGAAGACCAAGATGAATGGCAAAGTAAAGATTAAAACTTTAGAATATTTTGGAAAAGAGGAGAGGGTTTTTCTTTAAATACTTTTGAGCTTAAAAGCTTTTGTTTTTCTCTTTTCAAATGATCTTTAAAACTTGATAATGAAAACTGAAAACCTCTAATATATAAAGGAACATTCGGGTCCAAAAACTTGACCAAAATGCCCTTCCAACTGTCAGAAAAAACGTACAGAAATCCGACCGTTGTAGGCGACCAGTAAGGCAGTAGTCGACTACTGTACATTTGGTAGTCGACTACTAGCTTCAGTAGTCGACTCCCTGCAACACAGTAATCGGCTACTTTTGCATTCCAAGTAGTCTCCAGAGCAACCTATTTCTTAGTAGTCGACTACTATACAACCAGTAGTCGACTACTATTCTGATGCGTAGATTTCTACCAAAAACTCTAGAATACACAATTCTAACCTTTTAAAATATTTCAAAAGCATTTTAAAGTGTTCATATGTGTGTGAGCTTCAAACAAGGCTTTAACATTCTAAGACAATGAAAAGAAAATTACATCGAATATAGAATATTACATAAAAGTCGATTGATGTATATTCCATGCTTCAAGTTCATTGCCTTACTTCCATATCTTCTTGAGTTTGTTGAGCTCGCTAATCCTTTATGTGCTTCTTTGATTTGCTTTGAATTTCTACACTCATGTGTTAGATGGCATGTTTGCTCATCATCAAAACTATATGGGGTGACTCGATATCCAACAAAATACCCCTAGTGTTCACCCATATTTGGGGTTTTAAAGGTTTAGAATGTGTACAACCCTGAAAATTTTCAATTTTTTTATAAATCCGTGAACTGTCAGCGTACGAAACTTTTCCACATTCATGTTCTAACAGCACATATCCATATTACTCATATATATGCATTTATATTATTTTAAAAAAAATTTTAAATATTATTAGAATCGTTATAATATATAATTTTTGGAAATTCCAGGATTTTAATATATATATAAGTGAAGGTTATTTTGAGAGCATTTGCCCGTGAGAACTTTTTATCTTTGATTTTTTTCATAGATCCAAACCGTTGAATGTGTTCTAAACATGTTAATACATGTCAAAAATCAAGAAAATCCACCACTATTTGCCTCTTGATCGGATCGATACAAAATGTTTTATTGTTTTAAAACCGTTAAATTTGAAACGGCTTAATCGAGGGTCAAATCCCCTTAGGGTTCACCTATTATTTTTTCTGGAATAATATATGTATGGAGTAAATGGTGGGAAAAAATCTTGAAAAAATTTTATAAAAAATTAAAAAAGTGTGCGCACGGGAAAACCCATGCGCACAGTGCACAGCCGAACACGCATACACACACAAACACATATAATGGAGATTGAGAAAGGCGAGATCTTGGAGGCGATTCGGGGAGATCCTACCTCTTGAGCACTTCCCTCAAGTCAAGAGCACAGCGGCGGGCATGACTGTGGGCAGCTCCACCTCCAGCAAAGCCGATGGAATCACATGGACTCTCAATGATGAAGGCTGGAGGGTTGTCACCCGAAAGATAATGGGGGCTCGACTGCAACTTCTTCCATGAACGAGGCAGGGAAGGTTGGGATGGCCGTCGGCAAGGGGGTTCGGTGTCAACCAAGTCTGAGGGACAGACATGCTCCTCCCCTGCAAGGCGTGGGCCGGCACTCTAGTAACCCTAGAACGATGGCAGCAAATGCAAATAAAGTGTTCGACAAAAAGAATGTGAGACCGCCTAACTCCCACAGGATAAATCCAAGTGCGGGAAACTCTCGTGGATTGATGCCTGCTCCAGTAGGTGCACATACGCTAATTCTCTGCAAACGAGGTATGTCACACCAACCACAAACCGTGATGGCGCCCCCATTGCTCGTGTGCCGAACAATCTTCTTGCCGCGACAGCCGTGAATTGGAGCAAGACCCTGGTCCGCTATGTTCTAGGTGATCTACCATACTACAGCCAACTCAAAGCTTGGACAGCGAGGCTCTGGAAATTGAAGCACAGAATGCAATTTTCTCGCGCAAGATGGATACTTCTTTTTTCGTTTTGACAGTGAGGAAGAATGTGATGCGGTGCTCCATGAGGCCATTGGCTCTTTGATGGGAGGCTCGTCGTCCTGTAACGATGGAGTGACAGGCTTGGGTATGACCGCGACATCTTGTCGGCGGTCCCGATATCAGTTCAATTTGGAAAAAAAATTTTGTAACCCTTAATGCTCAAAATCGACGCCGGCCTAAGTCGGTCGGACGACGAAAACATAAAAGCAGCGGAAAGTTAACTTAAAACCATTTTTATTACGCCCTAAGAAATATTAAACCCTATCCAGAATCTCTACTATCCCGGGGTGGGTCTGATCAACCCCTAAGGATAGATCTATAATATTAACTGCAATAAAAACGCATGAATATTAAACTACTAATATTTGCCTCGCACGTTAGCAAGGTGCAGAATCCCACGAACCAATGCCACGCATTGGGACTGAGCCGCTTCTCCCGAGCCGAACCCGTCCGGAGGCGAGCAATCCCCTTGTCGGCGAGTCGACCAAGCGCTCCAGAAAGTTTCACCTTGAGTGGGTTCTCCGTCAAGACTTCGGATCCGATCCGAACTCCTTTGTAGCGTTGCTAGAGCCCGATCAAAAATAAGGAAGAAAAAGGAAGAAAGAGTGAATATTAGTTTTAGCTTGGATCCGGGCTTGCTCACATTTAATGAAGCTATGCGGATCTGAAGCTTGGTGCGAGTTTCAAAAAGGGGAGCTAACCCATATTTATATAGTGAGCTCACCCCTCCTCATCTTTCAATTTCCGACGTGGGACTAAAAGTTCAGAGGGAAAAATCAATTATTAGTTTGCCTTCCACGAAGGCCAAACTTTAACGAATTTTCCTCCTTACCGTTAAGTTTCAGAAGCAATATCATATATCAAATCAAAGAGCACTGAACGATGAACGCATAGAAACAAACGATGCTTAATTATGACTTCATTCGACACCTCAAACGTCGTCTCAAAGTTCGCCAAAAAACAATGTGTTTCATAAAACGCAGCCGTCAAAGGAGCCTAGGGTTTCATAAAACCTGTGGGCCCTACCGTGGGGCACACCTGCCACTTTTCTCATCGGGTCGGGCACGCCCACCCGAAAGGGCCGATCGCCCGCTTTGTTAAGCAGGTAGAGCCTGCTTGGCCCAGGCTCGCCTTGTTGGGCTTGCCTAACGTGCAGTGTTGGGCTTTGTCTAGTTGTTTTGCACCCTTTTTTCTTTTGTTTTAGTATTCCTCCAACTCTACTGGGCCTGAACCAAAACAAATGAGATCCAGGACTTTCCCGAAACCCCGACGTGAGCTTGTTCTATGTCTTTATTATTTAAAATACGCTCACAAACACTTTACGACATATTTAAATACTTTTGCATCATATGTAATAATCCATCATAATTTAATATTCTTTAAGCTATATCGCAAACCTTTTGCGACGTAATTAATTCACATGCATTCGATCTATTATCTATCTAATTCTACATGTTACTTGACAAAGTTCACACTCTGTGTGAGACCCTACAGTCTGACCTTACTATAGTTGTGGCTCAAAATCACATACGGTCGTGACCACGAGCAGCAAGTGTCGTCCATGTTTCGGTATCATCATTAAGTTATTAACCATTGACATGAGTATTGTCGGGACCACCCTGACTGTGTCCATACTGAATGCCGCAATTTTAGTCACTTCGTCATAATTATGTCGCTTAGCCAAGTCTATGGTATGGTCAACTGTAAACCCCAATAGCTTGAACTTGGTTAGTTTCCATCAGTCTTTAGTCCAATAATGTTGGACTTCTTCCAACATACTCTGGTCAGAGTTTTTACTAAAGACTGTACTAACACATGTGACACTAACTCCCTATAAACACGAGATGCGAATTTTTTCTTGGACATTACTCTCCTCGCATGGTTCAAGTGTCACCCAACCAAAGACCTTTCGACAGGCCTTACCTCGAATATAGGTCAGAGATCTAAGTGACAACGTTCATGTACAGATTTGTACAATGATCTCAAATTTAAGGACCAACTTGCGTATTATCACTTAGAGTTATCATTGACAGATTAGTTAATGTAAACCATATGATAACGCTCGTAGGGTCCTTCAGTGAACTCATTCTCTAATGAGCACATATGTCTCGTCTCCGACTTAGCCAAGTCGAACAACCATGAGATCATCGTCACCACTTCATGGTGAAGACAGACACAATGGTCTATCCGATGCGTCGATATCCTTTTCTTGAAACATCTACGACCACGAATTATTTAGACTTATGCTGCAAAAGGTCAAGCAATTCTCCATGATCGAGATTTTCATCTCGATAATTGTTTGACCTCGCATTAAGTCTCAGGACTTTACCTAAGTTCTAATTAAGACTACATTATTATTAACTAAAGTTAATTCTTACCAAACAGTTTATTGTTATTTCGAACAAGATGTTTGTACATATACACAGAGATAAATTCCCTCGAGGGCATACACATCTCCTAACATAATTCCCTAATCTCCACATTAATGTGTGGACGATTGATATTCTTAATATTGTAGCCAGTGTAATTGGGAACCCCATGTGCTTGGATGGCGCTACGGCAAATATGGAGAGGCTCTCCTATGACAGGTGTTTTATTGATGTCAAAGCGACACCCCCTCCCCCGTAGTATTGCGGTGGAGCTCGATGATGGTTCGTCCTTGTCAATCGATGCTAATATGAGAGCGAGCTGCCAAGATGCGGACACTGTGTATGTTTTGGGCACTCGGATGTGCAATGTCCATCTAACACTGTTTAGGACAATGCTCTGTCATCGCCTCACAAGGAGCTAGCTGACATCCTTACTATCGGCTCTGTTGGTGAGGTGAAGCATGGCAATGACAGGGGCAAGACAGCTCCATGTCGAAGCAAGACAGCTCCATGACTTTGGATAGGACTGCAGTGCACTATACTGAAGATGATGCATGGACCTCCATGCATGAAGCTAGACACCTCCATGACTTAGGGGGCATGCGAACAGAGCAGAACAAGGTGTCGGATGCAAAGTGGAGTTTGGCTGGGGGCCCACGACCTGGGAGGAATGTGGTATTCTTGCGCTACTTTGGGCATCCCTCTAGCACAGGGGCAGACTCGCCCCCACCACATCTGAAAACATCTCCATCGCAGCACAGGGGCAGCACAGGGTGTCGGTACGAAGGGGACGGTACGGAGGGGAGTTTGGCTGGGGGCACAAGAACATGGGAGTGGGGATTCTTGCGCTGCTATGGACAGCCATCCAGCACAAGGGTGGAATCACCTCCACCACATCTGGAAATATCTCCACCGCAGCATCCTCTGATGCCGTGGGAGGGCGCTCGGCCATTGAAGACCATCGCCCTGGAGGACACTCAGCTGCAGAATACTGCAGCTGCTAACTCAGACTACCCTGCCGATTCTGTGAGCTGCCAGAACAATTCTGTTATTGGCCCTGTCGATCCTGTGTGCCTCCGGGAATGCCCTGATTGGACTGTGCCAGATCATGGTGAAAAACACACGCTAGATGGGGTGTGAATAGGGTGTAGGCACAAATTAGAAATCAAAGCACAAGATCAACCAATCCAATCACAGAAATAAGCAAGCAATGATTTTTCAACGGAGTGGCTCCCCGCCTCTACTCCGACCCCAAACCCTTGAGGCTTTCACCCTCTTTTATAACCAAAAAGATAAAAACAAACCGATCACACTTCCGGGTAGTGATCTTACCGTACAAGCTATTGTTTTCAAAGTTAAAGCACAAAGATAGCTTTTGAGTAAAGGTATTCACAAATATGATCGAACACCGTGGTATAGATCGTCCCTCAACAAATTCACAGGCGCAAACCGTGCTTGATTCTGACGATTGTAGAGAAAGATATCACATTTTTAGATCCACGTCTACAAATCTCCTTATTCTTCGCGCACTTGAATTCTTCTTTCAAATCTTCAATCCAATCTTCTTTGATTTGATAGATCTCATTTATTTGGAAACTCCTCTTCAAATTGGTCTTCAAATAGATTAGAAACTCCTCCAAATTGATTGAAGTCAAACATAGACGTTTGACTGGTCAAACTGATCAAATTAAGGCTGAATATGGACTCTGCAGGTTGACACGGACGTGTTGAAAATCAGCACGGCCGTGTTGGCATTATTCACAGAATTTCCAGAAAACATTTTTCAACACTGCCGGCCGCACGGCCGTATTGGCACTATTCACAGAATTTCCAGAAACCTTTTTTTGACATTGACGGTCGACGGCCGTGTTAGCACTATTCACAGAATTTCCACAAACTGTTTCTTTGACACGGACGTATTGCACACCCGTGTTAACCATGTACTGAGATTCCCGAGAGCATTTTTCCCACACGACCATGTGGCACTGCCGTGTTGACTTTGGCCCTTCTGCAGACTTCAGGTTCTAATACGCACGGCCGTGTTGCTGACACGCACGGCCGTGTCAACCCTGTTTTGGCATGTTTCACCACCGATTAACCTCGAATTGACCTGAAACCCACTAGATAGACACATTAGACCCATATGACTTGTTTGACATCATCAAAATTAAGTTTTGGCTTCAGTTAAAGGACTAACTTAGGCCAACAATCTCCCCCTTTTGATGATGGCAAACAAGCATAGAAAAATTGAGATTTAAAAATATAAAGCAAATTATATGGTGCACATATTCATGAATCATCAAGCAAAAGCCCACAGCTATGTGCTATCATGAATGATATGACAAGCTCCCCCTCAAACTATGCATCTCAATGTCTATCTCTCCCCCTTAATCAATGCATCGGTATTTTGATTCATCGATATTTTTGATGTCTAAATTTTTTCGTACTCTCCCCTTTTGTCATCGAAAGGTCACCAATATCATTGCAGTAGTAGAGAATAAGACATGAATTATTGCTAGCATATCAAAGACACAAAATTGACAATGAGAATCATATGAGTGCGTTCTCCCCACAAGCTAAAGTTATGAACTATGACATGATCAATGAAAGCATACATCCATTACACGAAAATATTAAGAAGAAATCATCATATAAAGTACAGAAATCATAGGTTGATGCTAGAATCTTAGATTTAAAACACATAGAGTTGTCCTAAACATATTGTGAACATTCATCTCCTTTGGAATTATATTAATCAAAGTATATAAAGACACCCAACATAGGATACCATGTTGTTAAATTTCGGGTCCTTTGGAGTTGAGATGCGCTAAGTGATTACTTTATCTATCATATGTCACCCGCATTGCTCAACAAACCCCCGAAATCCGATTACTAGCCGCCGGTATTAAAAGAATTTGGCATATATTGTATATTATCTTGCTTGCTTTTTTTCTTTTGCCAATTTTTATTTTTATTTTTTGTTATGTTGGTGTCTTGGAATAGTGATGCATGAAGGCATCGACATATTCTGCTCCGATTACACAATTTGTCTAAGGAGATTTATGTTTTCAATAAGTATAGAGACAATCAATATTTTGATTTTATAAGAATTTAAACATCCTCCATGTATTTCCATAAATTATATAACTCAATCAACTAGATAAAATCAAGTAATATGGCATACTAACAAGTTTCACTAAATTATTAATAATTCAAGCATGGGGAATGTGCACATCTATGAGACACCATTATCAAAATCATTTTTAATGATTTTAGGATGTCTAACAAAGTTCATAGAAACTGCTCAACAATATTCGACGGTGAAGCATGCACATACAATATGTGAACTAGCCTATAATGGCATGAGATATAATCAATGTTGACGAATATCAATATGCTTAGTCCTAGAGTGTAGTACGGGATTTTTAGATAGGTCTATGGTGCTATTATTATCACACCAAATGGTTGTTGGTTGGAAAGTAAGACCGTAATCTCTGAGGGTTTGTCTCATCCATAGAATTTGAGCACAACCCGCCAAAACATATTCGGCTTCGGTTGTACTCAATGTTATGGAGTTTTGCTTCTTGGAAAACTAAGAAACTAGAGACATACCTAGTAGTTGGCAAGTGTCCAAAGTACTCTTACGATCGGTTTTACTTCCCGCAAAATCCGCATCACAATATCCAACTAGCTCAAAAGATAAGGAATAAGGGTACCATAGTCCAAAATCTAAAGTTCCTTTAACATACCGAATAATTTGTTTTACTAAAGAAAGATGTGATTCTCTAGAACATGATTGAAACCGAGCACATAAACACACACTAAACATTATATCAGGCCTACTATACGTCAAATATAATAGGCTACATATCATACCTGGATACATGCGCTCGTCCACCTTCTTTCCCTTTCGTCTTTATCTACATTCGCCGTTATTGACATGGGAGTAGAGCATTCCTTTGCATTGTCAAAGCCGAATTTCTTGACCAATTCTCTTGCATATTTCTCTTGGTTGATGAAAATCACATCCCCACATTGATTGATTTGCAATCCAAGCATAAATGTGAGTTCACCCATCAAGCTCATCTCAAATTCGTCAGACATACACTTGACAAATTCCTCACAAAGAGAGTTGTTAGTAGCACCAAAAACAATATCATCTGCATAAATTTGCACAATTAGTATATCTTTATTTTGATGTTTAATAAATAAGGTTTTATCCGCCTTTCCCATGGAAAAATTGTTATCAAGCAAAAATTTATGTAGTCGCTCATACTAAGCTCTAGGAGTTAGTTTGAGCCCATATAAAGCATGTTTAAGCTTGAAAACATAATCCAGGTGGTTGGAGTCTTCAAACCCATGAGATTGTTTGACATATACTTTCTCTGATAAAACCCCATTCAAGAAAGCACTCTTGACATCCATTTGGTAGAATTTCATGAAAATAATGAATGCTAAAATCATCTGAATTGCTTCCAATCTTGCGACGGGAGCAAAGGTTTCATCAAAGTCAATCCCTTTCTCTTGGTTGTATCCTTGGGCAACCAATCTAGCTTTATGTCGAATAACATTGTCCAATTCGTCAAGTTTTTTTCTAAATACCCATTTAGTACCTATGATTGTTTGGTGTTTGGGTTTGGGAACAAGTTTCCAAGCTTGATTCCTATCAAATTGTGATAATTCCTCCTGCATTGCCATAATCCAATAAGAATTTTCCAAAGCATTATCCGCATTCTTAGGTTATAAAATAGATATAAAAGCAAAGTTAACCATCTAAAGCTACTTCTAGTGTGTATACCTCCCGTCGTGTCTCCAAGAATTTAGTCCTTAGGATGATCCTTCTTAAAGCGCAAATCCTTAGGGAGACCTTGTGATGATGTAGTAGCTTCATCTTCCTCTCTTGGTGCATTATCATTGTTGTCCCTTTGCTCATAGGAATTGCTAGTGTTCAGCTCCAAGCCTTCAAGTTCACCTACAATGTCAGGAGATTCTGCAGCACTAAAAGATTCGTTAATAGCACTTTTCTCGTCAAATTTAACATGCACGGTTTCTTGGATAGTGAGGGTCTTTTTGTTGAATACTCTATAAAATTTGTTGCGTGGAGAGTACCCAACAAAAATACCTTCATCAGATTTATCATCAAATTTATCCAAGTTATCGCCTAGTTTCAAAATATAGCATTTGCATCCAAATGGTTTAAGATGTGATAAGTTGGGAGTCAGCTCTCTATAAAGCTCATATGGTGTTTTCTCCAAAATGTGTCTTATTGACACACGATTCAAAATGTAGCAAGATGTAGGTATGGCTTCGGCCCGAAAATACAATGGCAATTTATAATCATAAATCAAGGTCCTAGCCATTTCTTGCAATGTACGGTTTTTCCTCTCAACCACCCCATTTTGTTGTGGTGTTCTCAGGGCGAAAAAATTATGTGAATATCCTTTTGAAACACAAAAATCATCAAAGCTAACATTTACAAACTCACCACCATGATCATTCCTAACTATGACTATAGAAAAATCTTTTTCATTTTCAACCTTTTAACAAAACATTTTACAAAAAATTGAAAGTTTCATGTTTGTGTCAAGAAATAAACCCAAGTAAATCGTGAAAAAACATCGACAATGACGAAGCAATAATGCATACCACCCAAACTAGCAACATATGTAGGTCCAAATAAATTCAAATGTATTAGTTGCAAAGAGTTAGTAATAGAGACAACATTTTTAGGATTGAAACTTGTTGCGGGTTAAATCCGCTTACAATGAATTTATATTGAAGCGTGGAATCAAGGACACAATGATTACAAGTGTAGGGTTGATGACGAGGCTAATCGTGATTTGAGGATGATTTGTAGATGAGAATCTCAAGGTCGTCCGTCAACCGGAGTAGGTCACCCTTCGATTGAGGTTGGTCACATTAGGTCGCTTCAACCGTCGGCAGCAGAGGCGAGCTACCTGCAAGCTCGTCAGAAAGGCGAGGCTGGCTGCCAGCCTGTAGCCTCTCAGATGCTTAAGTCAGCGGGTGACTATTGGGAGAATGTCGGTCACGCTCGGCGATCCCAAAGGCAGATCGACACTCGTGTGGCGGACTAGTGTGGGAGGCGCAAATATATGGAATACCGAACCTTGCATCTTGATGGTAGTAGTTTAGCCGTAACTTATCAACTTACCAACCCCCTCTCTGATGGTGGATGGGTGGTATTTATAGGCTGTTGGAGTCGGTTGCTTTTGCTGAGCTGGCGGTGTCAGGGTGTCAGAAGTTCGACCAATGACGTCAGGGCCGAAACCGTCAGGCTTTGTCAGGCGCGCTTTTGTCAGGCTATCAGGCGTGAGGCTGTCGGGTGTTGAAACTGCCAGGCGCGCTTTTGTCAGGCGCGCTTTTGTCAGGTGTGAGACTGTCGAACAGCGAAACAGTCAGTGATATTTATGGCAGTTTGCCTCCCTCTTGAAGTCTCAAATCCTTCTTTAGGCAGACTTCCTTGGGTGGAGAGTTAGACGGACTGTCTCTGAGGCGAGCTTCACCTCGCCGTGCTGGCATGGTTGGTGTGCGGTCAGTCGGAGGGCTCTTCACTTAGGTTCGGTTGACGAGCTTGGCGGTCCGCAGTGGCGCATTGCTTTGAGCCTCGGTGAGCTCTTCTTAGCCTTGGCGAACTGGTCCTCATTGATGAGAATTGTTGATGGGTTATTTGAGTGGGTTTTATTCAAGTGTGCATTTATCAACTAGGTCGGCCTTTAGGGCGTAACAATTGCCCCCGTCGTTCGAGCTTGGGGCGGGAAGCCCGGCCCAGTTCGGATGACGTATTATTTCTTCGTACCTTTTGTCTGGCAGCGAGCTTCGTAAGACTGGGCGACCTATCGGGGGCTCAGCTCGTAAGCCTGCCCCAGACTCTCTTAGGATACAGGGCGCTTTGGAGGCAATCTCCAGATCCTGGCGACCTATCGAGGACGCAGCTCGTAAGCTTGTCCCAGAGTTTGAGCGTGGTGAGGTAGCCCACCCTTAGTGATCATGCCGAGCTTGATCTAGAGTTTCTCATATCACACAAACACAAAAAGTACGTAAGTCGAAACATATTGACATATGTCAGAGATAGAGTGAAAACCTGTTTGGGTGGGGGCGCAGTCCGAAAACCTGCCTCGGACCCATGGGCGACCTGTCGGGGGGGCGCGGTCCGTAGACCGGCCCCTGATCTCTGTTCATCCCTGCTTCGGGTAGCCTATCGAGGATGCAACTCGTAAGCTTGCTCGGAGTTTGAGGAAGGGAAGGACGCGCGAACGACCTATCGGAGGAGGATGACATTCGCCGAGGACAACCTTCTCCTGAGAACGTCCTTTCGGGGACGCAGCTCCGAAGCCCGCCATGGGTCTCTGACAGGGAAGGGTCGAGTTATGCAGCATGTCCCACGCCCTTGGCGATTTTCGGGGGCGCAGCTCGGAAGCCTGCCTCGGATCTTTGCCGCGAGGTAGCTCGCTCTCTTCTCTGGTTTGGGTATCGAGGGCCCAACCTGTTATAGGTAGTCAGGCCGCGACCTGCCCCGGAGGGCTTCGAGAGGCTGTGTCGGGGCTGTAGCCCTTCTAGAACCCCTGGGGGGTCCTATGCCGCTGGCGCCTTTCGAGGGCGCAGCACATGGCCTGCCCCGGATCTTTGGTAGGGAATGGTCGAGGTGTATAGCCAGTCCGAAGCCCTTGGAGACCTTTCGGGCGTGCAGCTTGGAAACCTGCCCCGGATCATTGCTTGCAACAAGGCATCTCGCTCTTTGCGATTAGGTCAACCCTGATCTGGGGCTTCTCAAAAGAAAAGTTTGAAGAGGCCGTGAGTCGAAACATATTGACATACGTCGGAGATAGAGTGAAGACTTGTTTGGGTGGGGGCGCAGTTTGGAAACCTGCCCTGGACCCATGGGCGACCTGTCGGGGGGCGCGGTCCGTAGACCGGCCCCTGATCTCTGTTCGTCTCTGCTTCGGATAGCCTATCGAGGGCGCAGCTCGTAAGATTGCCCCGAAGTTTGAGGGAGGAGGGGGCGCGCGAACGACCTACTAGGGGAGGATGACCTTCGCCGAGGACAACCTTCACCTGAGGACGCTCTTTCGGAGGCGCAGCTCTAAAGCCTGCCCTGGGTCTCTGACAGGAAAGGGTCGAGTTATGCAGCGGGTCCCAAGCCCTTGGCGACCTTTCGGGGGCGCAGGTCGGAAGCCTGCCCCGGATCTTTACTGCGAGGTAGCTCACTTTCTTCTCCGATTTGGGTAGCGAGGCCCGACATGCTATGGGTATTCAGGCCACGACCTGCCTCGAAGGGCTTCAAGAGGGTGTGTCGGGGCCGTAGCCCTTCCAGCACCCCTGGGGGGTCCTATGCCCATGGCGCCTTTCGAGGGCACAGCACGTGGCCTGCCCCGGATCTTTGGTAGGGAATGGTCGAGGTGCGTAGCCCGTCCCAAGCCCTTGGAGACCTTTCGGGCGCGCAGCTCGGAAAACTGCCCCGGATCATTGCTTGCAGCAAGGCAGCTCGCTCTTTGCGATTAGGCCGACCCTGATCTGGAACTTCTTCTCACAAGAAAAGTTTGAAGAGTACGTGAGTTGAAACTTAACAGTAGGTGTGAGAGAAGGAAGACCTGTATTTTCGCGTCTCAGGTCGTCCTGAGAGAGCTCGAGCCCTAGGGCGCGTAGTCGGCCTACTCGAAGGAGCTTCGACTTTGGGTGGGAGCTTTATGGAGGTGCTGGATAAACAGCAGCTTCTTCATCTAGCCGCATATGTTGAGCGGCCTCGATGTCTGCATCGAGACATCTTTGTTGGGCTGCTATCTCTTCATTGAGCTCCTTTTGTCGGTCGGCTACCTCTTCTTCAATCTGGGGGTGAAGGCTGCACCCCACGTTCTGGGGATTAGGGGATACGATTGATGTCCCGGCCCCACCTGCACCCCAGTCGTTCATCATCTTCGTGAAGGCTTCAATGCCTTGGTGGATAGCACGGGCCGAAGCATGAATAGCCTCAGCCGTCCACTCAAGGGGCACATCCGTCGGGGGAGTTCCTCCGAGAGGTACTGACTCATAGTCAGGACTGGGATTAAAGTGTATGGGATTAGACAAGGGTGTGACCCTAAGTTCCAACAGACTGCGCCAATTGTCACGGGGTGAATCCGCTTACAATGAATTTATATTGAAGTGGGGAATCAAGGGTACGATGATTACAAGTGTAGGGTTGATGACGAGGCTAATCGCGATTTGAGGACAATTTGTAGATGAGAATCTCAAGGCTGTCCGTCAATCGGAGTAGGTCGCCCTTCGGTTGAGGTTGGTCACCCTAGGTCGCTTCAACCGTCGTCAGCAGAGGCGAGCTACCTGCAAGAAGAACAACTCGTCAGAAAGGCGGGACTGGCTGCCAGCCCGTAGCCTCTCCGATGTTTAAGTCAGCAGGTGACTATTGGGAGAATGACTGTCACGTTTGGCGATCCTAAAGGCAGATCGGCGCTCGCGTGGCAGACTAGTGTGGGAGACACGAATATATGGAAGATATTCAAACCTTGCGTCTTGATGGTATTAATTTAGTCGTAACTTATCAACAACTTATCAACCCCCTCTCTGATCGTGGATGGGTGGTATTTATAGGATATTGGAGTCGGTTGCTTTTGCTGAGCTGGCAGTGTCAGGGTGTCCGAAGTTCGACCGAGGACGTCAGGGCCAAAACCGTCAGGCGCGCTTTTGTCTGGCTGTCTGGCGTGAGGCTGTCGGATGGCGAAAGTGCCAGGCGCGCTTTTGTCAGGCGCGCTTTTGTCAGGCGTGAGACTGTCGGTCGACGAAACTGTCAGTCATATTTATGGCAGTTTGCCTCCCTCTTGAAGTCTCAAGTCCTTTGGGCGGACTTCCTTGGGTGGAGAGTTAGGCGGGCTGTCTCTTAGGCGAGCTTCACTTTGCTTTGCTGGCATGGTTGGCGTGCGATCAGTCGGAGGGCTCTTCACTTAGGTTCAGTTGACGAGCTTGGCGGTCTGCAAGGGCGCACTGCTTTGAGCCTCGGCAAGCTCTTCTTAGCCTTAGTGAACTGGTCATCATTGATGAGGATTGTTGATGGGTTATTTGAGGGGTTTTATTCAAGTGTGCCTTTATCAACTAGGCCGGCCTTTAGGGCGTAACAAAACTACGTTTATGTTGCTTACATAGTTGACATGCATCGCAAAGCTTGTCTATATTAATACTAATTTGAGGTAATCATCTCACAATTTTCTTACGAGCAAGCTTTGAGATTAAGTCCATATCGGCATGGCCAAACCTTCGATGTCATAACCAACTAGTCTCATGTGATGCAACTAAGCATTTTAGATTATTTAAATAACAAAGTTTAAAAGTATAGATGTTATTATATAATGTGCCTTTGAAAAGAATATCATTCTCTTTCAAAATATGTAATTCGTCATTTTCGAAATGAACCATTAAGCCTATAGAGCATAGTTGACCCACACTTAACAAATTATGGGCTAAACCATCTATAAGATGAACATTTTCAATGACTACAAGTGGATGCTTACCAATGTTACTTTTGCCCAAGATTTTGCATTTCTTCCCATCACCAAGAGTTACCGTCCCTCCATCTTTTCTTGATAGCATAGTGAAGAGGGATTCATTGTCTGTCATGTGGTTAGAGAAACCGCTATCAAGGTACCACAAGCTATCATCCAGAGCTTGAAGATGCACCTTCGATCCGCCCGCCATGAAGCAAGTGCCATTGTCGTCAGAAGCATCGTCATCTGAAAGTTCTTTGGCATCGCTATCACCCCATGCCGCCATCATTCCTCGCTTAGTTGGCTTCTTCCCTCCATCGTCAATCTTCTCCTTTCATTTGCCCTTTAGAAGAGGGCAATCCACCTACAAGTGTCCATAATTACTGCACCTAAAGCACCTCGGAGCAGAGCTTTCCTCGTCATCTTCATCCTTCTTCTTACTTCTCCACATATTTCTAGTTCTTCTCTTGTTACGTAAGAAGTTGGAGAATCCTTTGACTACAAGGGCAATCTCATCATCTTCAATTTCATCTATGTCGTCGAGCCATTTGATTGCCTTGAAAGCAAGGTTCTTTTCACTCTTTTCCGCCTTAGGAGGCTTCTCCTCCTTTGGTGCTTCATTGCTCAACATCTTCATTTGCACTTCATGGATCACTTCTAACCTAGTCCAAATCGCTTTTGATGTGGCGCAGAGCAAATACGATTGTATTCAACTTTATTAAGACCACAAAACAAGATGCTCATGGCCTTAGCATTTAAGCTCTCTAATCGTTCATTTTCCTTGTATTGCTCTGGCGTAGGTTTTTCAACTCGGGTGAAGCCTTCATTAATGATTTTCCACAAGGCCATGTCAATGCCCTTAATGTGGATGGACATCCTTTGTTTCCAATAACGGTAATCGGTGCCATCAAACAAAGGTGATCGTAAATAGGAATGACCTACTTTTAGGTTATTAGGGTCTGTGGAATAGGTATAAGGAATCTGTGCCATGAGGATCGAAATTTCACTAGACTGAGTCCAAAAAAAATCCACTCTGATACAAATTGAAAAACGCAACCTAGAGGAGTGTGAATAGGGTGTATGCACAAATTAAAAATCAAAGCACAAGATCAACCAATCCAAATCACAGAAATAAGCCAGCAATGATTTTTCAACGGAGTAGCTCCCCGCCTAGGCTCCACGCCTTTATTCCGACTCCAAACCCTTGAGGCTTTCACCCTCTTTTATAAACAAAAAGAGAAACAAATTGATCACACTTCCGGGTAGTGATCTCACCGTACAAACTATTGTTTTCAAAGTTAAAGCACAAAGATAGATTTTGAGTAAAGATATTCACAAATATGATCTAACACCAAAATAAAAACTGAAAGATGTCATCGTGGTGTAGATCGTCCCTCAACAAATTCGTAGGCACAAACCGTGCTTGATTCTGACGCTTGTAGAGAAAGATATCGCCTTTTTAGATCTATGTCTACATATCTCGTTCTTCTTCTTCGCGCACTCGAAGCTTTGACGAATAGAGGATTTTGGCCGGCTAGCAAGGATGAAAAATCGCTAGAGCTTTTACTAGTTGCGTCGATAAAAAAATTTCTCCAAAGGATGGCTCTCCATTTATAGGGGATGAGGAGTTTTCTTCAATTTGAAACTCTTGATTTTCAAATCTTCTTTCAAATCTTCAATCCAATTTTCATTGATTTGATATATTCATTTATTTGGAAACTCCTCTTCAAATTGGTCTTCAAATAGATTAGAAACTCCTCCAAATTGATTGAAGTCAAACATGGATGTTTGACTGGTCAGACTGGTCAAACTGGTCAAATTAGGGCTGAATATGGACTCTGCAGGTTGACACGGCTGTGTTGAAAGTCGGCATGGCCGTGTTGGCACTATTCACAGAATTTCCAGAAGCCATTTTCAACACTGACGACCGCACGACCGTGTTGGCTCTATTCACAGAATTTCCAGAAACCATTTTTCGACACTGACAGCCGCATGGCCGTGTTGGCAATATTCACAGAATTTCCAGAAACTGTTTCTTTGACACGGCCGTGTTGCACGGCCGTATTAACCTTGTACTGAGATTCCCGAGAACATTTTTCGAACACGGCCATGTGGCACTGCCGTGTTGGCTTTGGCCCTTTTGCAGACTTCAGGTTCTAATACGCACGGCCGTGTTGCCGACACGCACGGCCATGTCAATCTTGTTTTGGCATGTTTTTCCACAGTTTGACATCCGATTGACCTGAAACTCACTAGATAGACACATTAGACCCGTATGACTTGTTTGACATCATCAAAATTAAGTTTTGGCTTTCAGTTAGAGGACTAACTTAGGCCAACACATGGCTCATGTGCAAGGGATGCATCCAACTTGTGTGAGGGTGAGCTCCACCCCACCTGCCCCTTGCCTCAAGACACAAAAGCTTTCCCCCTCTCACCCCCTCTAAAGCCAACGATACCCAAAAAAACATTTACTAGACCCGAGCCATCGCTACTCTCAAAATCTATTGATCATAGCCCCAAACCACCTGAGGTTCTAACGTACGATAGCCCTGCTTAGATGGAGCAACAATTGGCTCTTATGAAGGAGGCTGAGACTAAGAAGGCTCGCAACCATCAAAGTACGAAACCCCCAATATCACCCACATGGGTACGAGGGAACACTAGACACAAGGGAGGGAGTGAGGGCTCCTAACCCCAATCCACTTAATGTCAGTCCTTATATGGAACACCATTGGCCTTAACAATGCGGCTAGGCGTGGGGACCTCAAAGGTAGATTTCGCAAGCACAAACCTTCCATGGCGTCTCCTTGAAACCAAGGTTGTTTTGAACAATAAGTGAAGAATCTTGAAATGTTTCCCCAAGGAATGGGTCAGCTTCGACAGCTATGATCATCATCACAATGGCCGCATTGAGGTTCTCTATGATCCGAAAGTCTTGAAATGCTCGATACACTCTTCCTCCTCTCCGCACATCACTCTCTTATGTTCCAATACGGCAATGTTCTATATGGCTTTCTTTGTTGTCTATGCTCTCAACATTCCCTCTAACCGGCATGCTCTATGGAAGTCCATCAGAGACGATCATGCTCAGCTTACTTCTTGCCCTGGGCCATTTGTGGTGACTTTAATTGCGTCTGATTCACCAAAGATAAACTTGGGGGTAGGGCTCTTGATCCACATATGGTTGAGGACTTCAATGGGTGCATTGAAAGCTACTCTATAGATCTCAAAAGCATTGGTAACCGCTTCAGCTGGACAAATCTGGACAAATCGAAGTCTTGGGCGTCGTAAGATTGCGGCTTAGCTTGACCGTGCCCTCTGTAATTTGCAATGATTCGACACACTCACCGGTTGTTACTATGAGCAATCACTCCACTGGCATTAGCGACCGTGCACCCATACTCCTACATCTCCTCCCCCAGGTAAACTCTGGTCCCAAGCCTTTTAAGTTCTTCAATTACTGTGTGCAATCCCCTGGCTTCTTTGACTTGCTCTGCCACTTGGTCTATGCATGTGGCCGACTCTCCAATGAAACGCCTTACTGACAAGCTCAAGCTCCTCAAGAATGAGCTTAAGAGATGGGGAGGAGATCTTAGCCCTCACTCCAACATTATCAATTTTCATACCCAGCTCGATGATGTGCAAAAAGACCCTGAGCTGCACTCCAACTATGATCTCCAACTGCCTGAGTAGTCCCTCATCTTCAAGCTGGCTGATGCGCTAGATGTGGAGGAGAATATGTTAAGGCAGAAAAGCCGACAGAATTGGCTCCAACTTGATGACCGCAACCCCAAATTCTTCTATACATCCATGAAAGCTAGACAAGGTCACAACAACCTTCTTCATCTTATTAATAGTGATGGATCCAGAAACAACCCAGCCGACATACTCAAGGTTGATGCCCCGAACTTCTATGAAGGTCTATACAATCAAGTGCACCACTGGAATGTCTTCCCCAACCTTATCCCCAAAAAGAAGCCTCTCTGGAGACGACTGCTTGGCTGGACTATCCTATCACTGAAGAGGAAATCAAGGGCGCAGCGTTCCAGATTGGGGATGGCAAAGCCCCCAAGCCAGATGGATACAACAGATCTTCTATCATCAGACTTGGAATGTCATTGGCCATGATGTAACTACTGCGGTCATGTCCTTTCGCTCTGGGAAGCTCATTCGTCAGATCAATCACACCTTCTTGACCCTCATCCCCATAGGCCCCAACGCCACCCGGCTGAATAACTACATTCCCATCATTTGCTGCAATGTCCTCTACAAAGCCATCAGCAAGGTCATTGTAAAGGACTAAAAGTTGTCATTGTTGAATTGATATCCCCACACCATGCTGCCTTCCTCAATGGCTGATTGCTGTCGAATTGTGCGCTCCTTGCCCATGACCATATCTGTGACTTCAGCAACGTATGGGAGCTCATGCCTGCCTTAAATTGGATTTACGCAAAGCTTTCGATAGCGTCAATAGAAAGTTCATTCTGTTCCTATTGCACCAAATGGGATTTCAGCGCAACTTCATATCTTGGGTCCATGACTGCATATCCACATCATCCTTCTCGGGCTTCGTCAATGGATCATCTATTGGCATGTTTCAATCAAGTAGAGGGCTGAGGCATGGAGACCATCTATCCTCGTACCTCTTCGTCGTCGTCATGGAGGCTTTCTATGGGCATGATAACTGGCTTCCTCCACTTTGTTTTGGCATGATAACTGGCTTCCTATGGGCCGCTTCGGAATTTTTTTTACACCCCCCTGAAGGTACCCAGAAGCAAGTCAGTGACTACTGGACGACCTCTGGGTGGGTGGATGACCCAGCCATCTCCAGCATTCTAATAGATCCAAGAAGATGAATCTATTAAATTGATAAATCAAAGTAGCGACAAGTAGAAAAGCTAGATAATTGAATACAAAAAGGTGTATTCTCCTCCCAAGACGCCAATAGAGGACGTCCGCACTCGTCTAATCTATGAAGTCTCTCAATATCAAAATAATAGCATAAACATAAAGTGACAGCTAGCCCTCCATATAAATAATAGAATTTAGGGTTTTTAGGCCAAAGGGGATGCGCGCTACTAAAGCGGCAGGCGGGTCTGGGCTTGGGCGTGGGTCCTTCGGGGGGAGTAGACCCGTGTCCCATCAATACTCCTCCCCCAAAGAGCCACCTTGTCCTCAAAGTGGAAGTCTGGTAATCGCGTCTCCATCTCGTCCATAGCCTCTCACGTGCTCTCATGCTCTGGCAAGCCCCTCCACTGCAGCAACACCTGGCGCTCTCCTGTATCTCCACGCCGCACTCCTTTTAATGCCTCGGGCTCCAGCCTCACCTCCATATCAGCAGTAAGGGTCTCTGGTAAGGAAGGGGAAGGTGTGTGGTCGCCAATAGCCCGGTGCAACTGTGAAACATGGAACACTGGGTGAATAACTGTGAAACATCCGAAACTGGCGTCGTTTCGTGCCCATAATGTAGTAAGTGAAGGGGGTCCCTGCCATAAAGAATCCTGAAGGGTGTCGTCTGTGCTGCTGTGTGATATGATGTGTTATACCAGTATTCCGCCCACACCAGCCAACGAGCCCACTCCTTGGGATTATCCAAATGAAGCACCGCGGGTAGGTCTCCACACTTCTGTTTACCACCTCCGTCTGTCCATCGGTCTGAGGATGATAAGCCGTGCTTTGTTTCAACACCGTTTCCTGCAGCCTGAAAAGCTCCTGCCAGAATCTGCTCTGGAATAACTTGTCTCGATCCGATACTATGGACTTTGGAGGTCCATGCAGACGAATGATCTCCCTCAAAAATACCTCTGCCACCGATACTGCGCTCTAAGAATGCCGAAGCGGAACAAAGTGTGCATACTTACTGAGGCGGTCGACCACAACAAATATGACGATATATCCACCCGACTTCGGCAACCCATCTATGAAGTCCATGGAGAGGGCCTCCCATACTCGATCTGGCAAGGACAGCGGCTGTAGTAGTCCTCCTGGGGACATCGCCTAGTACTTGTAACGCTGGCACACGTCACACTCTGCCACCATCCTTGCCACCTCCTTCTTCATCCCCTTCCAGTAGACCTCCCTCGCCAGTCTCTGGTAGGTCTTGAGGACCCAGAATGTCCTCCGACGGCACTACTGTGAAACTCCTGGAGTATGGCCGGTAGATATGCAGATGTCCTAGGTAGCACCAGTCTCTTTCAATACAGTAGCCATCCATCCTGAAGAGAATATCCCGGAAACTCAGTTGACCCCTGCAGAAGAGGCTCTTGTATGCCTGCTAACTCAGGGTCCTGCTCCACCTCTTGCTGTAGCGGCCCCCAGTCCTGAAGTACGGACACTGCTAGTGCAGCCAGCTCCGCCTCCTCCTCTCGTCGTGATAAGGCATCAGCCGCCTTGTTCTCCAGCACCGGTCGATACTCGATCTCAAACCTATACCACATCAGCTTCCGCAGCCACTTTTGATGCTCCTCTGCTACCATCCGCTGCTCTAATAAGTACTTCAGGCTCCGTTGATCGGTGCGTATAAGAAAACTCCGCCCCAACAAATACAGCCTCCACTTCTGAATTGCCAAGACTATTGTCATCAACTCTCTCTCGTAAACCAACCTCAGTCGGGATCTAGCTGTCAACACCTGGCTGAAGTATGCAATGGGCCGCTGCTCCTACATCAACACTGCCCCTAGCCCGTGCCCTGACGCATCCGCCTCCACCACAAAAAGCCTGGAAAAGTCTGGTAGTGCCAAGACCGGCACTGTAGTCATGACTTTCTTCAGAGACTCAAAAGCTGCCGTCGCCTCCTCTCCCCAGTGGAACTGGTCCTTCAGTAGCTCGGTCAACGGCCAGGCGATCGTCCCATACCCCTCCACAAACCTGCGGTAGTATCCTGTCAAACCTAGAAACCCCCGCAGCCCCTGAGAGTGGTGGGGCGCGGCCAGTCCAACATCGTCGCGATCTTCCCCCTGTCCGCTGCAACCCCATCTGCTGACACCACATGTCCTAGATACTCCACTTGTGGCTGCCCAAATAGGCACTTCTTCCTGTTTGCCACCAGCTGGTGGTACTGCAACTCCGTAAACACCACCTGCAGATGGTCCAGGTGATCCTCCAAGGTGCGACTGTACACTAGTATACCTTGTTCATGAGTGCCTGGAAGGTCGCTGGTGCGTTCATCAAGCCAAAGGGCATGACGATGAACTCGTAGTGGCCCTCATGCGTCCTAAACGATGTCTTGGCCACATCCTCCCGCCGCATCCTGATCTGGTGGTAGCCTGATTTGAGTCTATCTTGCTGAACCAAGCTGCAACATGTAACTCGTCGAGGAGCTCGTCTATCACCGATATGGAGAACTTATCTGGCACTGTCTCTTTATTCAATGCACGGTAGTCCACACAGAAATGCCAGCTCCCATCCTTCTTCTTCACCAGGAGCACGGGACTGGAGAACGGGCTCACACTAGGTTGAATCACTCCCGCCTCCACCATCTCGGCTACCATCCTCTCAATCTCGTCATTCTGGTGCTGGGGGTATCGGTAGGGTCTAACACTGATGGGGGAAGCAACCTCCCGTAGTACTATGGCGTGCTCATGGTCCCCCGGCGGTGGCAGACCCCGAGGCTCCTGAAAGATCTCCTCAAACTGCGCCAACATCTGCTGCACCTCTCCCGGTACGGTATGCTCCCCACGGATCTATGCGCCTCCTTCCTCTGTCAAGGTGTACAACTCAACCAAGTACCCTCCTCCCTCGGTCTGTAAGGTTCGCAGCATGGTCTTCAGTGATGCTACCACTCTGCAAATGCTGGGATCCCGTGTAGGATGACCGCTCTCCCCTCATCCTGGAACTCCATCCGCAGAAGTTTCCAGTTCACCGTCATCTCCCCCAGCGTCTGCAACCATGTCATGCCCAGGATGACATCTGTGCTCTCCAAGTCTAAAGGTAGAAAGTCCGCCCTCACCTGTATCCTTTGTAGGGTCAGTGATACGATCTGGTAGATCGTATAAGCAAATCGATAGATTTAAAAGTGGAAAATGGAAAAGGTGAACTTTTTAAAGGATAGAAATGTGAAGAACTACAAATAAAGTGGGTTTCTTTCGAGACGAAACCATATCTCCTAGCTTTGAATGTCGGATCAAAGCCTAAGAACCTTCTTTAAGATGCCTAACAAGTTTCTTCACAAATCAAGCATAAGAAAATAACAAAGGCGGCTATCCCTAATAAATAGAAAAGAGGAGATTTACTAATCTAGCCTGAAAAGACTAGAATACCCCTAGAGCCACTAAACCCACTACGCGATGACCCTGCGCCTCCTACGCCTCACGTAAGTCACGATAGGTGGTCCCGCATCCTCGGTTGTCGGCAGGGTGGGTGCGTCCGGATCAATACCCCCCTAAAAGAGCCACCTTGTCCTCAAGGTGGAAATCTGGAAACTGCTCCCGGACCACATCATATGCCTCCCACGTGGCGTCACAGTCGGGTAGGCCCACCCAGTAGATCAGCACCTCCCTTCTCCAGCCCGGTCCCTGACGAACTGCCCGCACATCCAGAGGCTCCAACAGTACCTCCATGTCCTCAGTAAGTATAGGTGGCAGAGTAGACGAGGCTGACTAGTCCCCAATCGCCCTCCGAAGCTGCGACACATGGAACACCGGATGTATCGTAGAAGACGGTGGCAGGAGCAACCTGTATGCCACCTTCCCAATCTTGGCCGCAATCTGATAGGGGCCGTAGTAGCGAGCTGCCAGCTTCTCATTCTGCCTCCGAGCTAACGTCTTCTGCATGTAGGGTCGCAGCTTGAGATATACCATATCTCCCTCCTGAAAGTGAACGTCCCGCCGATGGCCATCTGCCCGGGTCTTCATCATCTGCTGAGCCCTCAAAAGATGTCTCCGCAACTCCTCCAACATAGCATCACTCTCTCCCATATAAGCCTCCACCTGCGACACCGGCGTCTGTCTTTCGCCGAAGCGAAGCAAGGAAGGTGGATCTCGCCCGTAAAGGATCCTGAATGGGGTCGTCCCCGCTGCAGAGTGGTACAATGTGTTGTACCAATACTCCGCCCACGCCAACCACATGTGCCACTTCGAAGCGTCTCCGAAGCGAAGCACCGCAGATACGTCTCTATAAAGCGGTTCACCACCTCCGTCTGGTCGTCCGTCTGCGGGTGATAGGCCGTACTCCTCTTAAGGACCGTACCATGTACCCTGAAGAGTTTCCGCCAGAACCCGCTTATGAAGACCTGGTCCCTGTCGGACACTATGGACGCCGGTACCACGTGCAAGCGTATCACCTCCAGAATGAACGCTGTGGCCACCGAGACCACGGTATAAGGATGCCTCATTGGTGTGAAATGGGCATACTTACTCAATCGGTCTACTACAACGAAGATCACCGTATATCCCTCTGAACGCGGCAACCCGTCAATGAAGTCCATTGTGACCTCCTCCTAGACCCTCTCTGGCAACTCTAACGGTTGCAACAGCCATGCTGGTGCCATGGCCATATACTTGTGACGCTGGCAGGCGTCACAAGCTGCTACTAACTGGGCAACACTCCTCCGCATCCCGGGCCAGTACACCTCTCTAGCCATCCTCTGGTACGTCTGTTGTACCCCCGAATGACCTCCAGTCGCTGAGCCATGGAACTCCTGAAACAGGACCGGTATAAATACTGAGGCCCGCGGTAGCACCAACCTCCCCTGGTAAAGCAATCTGCGCCCCTGCAAGGAATACCCTGTCGGCCCCTCCTTTCCCTGCCGCAGCAACTCGCGGATCCGTCCCAGCTCATCGTCACTCTCTGCCTCCTGTAAAATGGGCTCCCAGTCCAGCCACATCGGTCGCGACAGAGCCCTCAAGTCCACGCTTTCCTCCCGGCGAGACAAGGCATCAGCAGCCTTGTTCTCTAACCCCGGCCTGTACTCGATGTCGAATCAGTACCCCACTAGCTTGGACAACCAACGTTGGTGCTCCTCAGTAACCAACCGCTGCTCTAACAGGTACTTGAGGCTCCGCTGATCTGTCCTAACCACGAACTCCCTCCCCAACAAATAGGGCCGCCACTTCATCACCGCGAAGACAATGGCCATCAGCTCACTCTCATATACCGACTTCAGCCGTGCTCTAGCAGACAGCACCTGACTGAAATAGGCTATGAGCCGTCCCTCCTGCATAAGCACCGCCCCCAATCCATATCCCGACGCGTCAATCTCCACCACAAAGGATATGCTGAAGTCTAGTAAGGCCTCAAAAGCCTTGGTGGCCTCCTCCTCCAATGGAATCTATCCTTCTTGAGCTGTTCGGTAAGGGGCCAGGCTATGGTGTTGTACCCCTTAACGAACTTTCGGTAATAGCCCGTCAGACCCAAAAATCCACGAAGAGCTCGCAGTGTAGTAGGCACCGGCCAATCCAACATAGCCGCTATCTTTGACCTGTCGGCCGCCACCCCCTCCGCCGACACAACATGCCACAGGTACTCGATCTGTGCCTGGCCGAAGCTGCACTTCTTCCGGTTGGTGAACAATTGTTGCGCTATCAACTCCCGGAAGACCACCTCCAAGTGGTCCAAATGCTCCACCATGCTCCTGTTGTAGACGAGAATATCGTCAAAGAAAACGAGAATGAACCTCCGCAGGAAGGGCTGGAAGACCTTGTTCATCAAGGCCTGGAACGTCGAAGGAGCATTCGTCAAGCCGAACGGCATGACTTGGAACTCGTAGTGCCCCTCCTGGGTGCGGACGGCAGTCTTCGGCACATCCTCTGGCCGCATCAAGATCTGGTGGTACCCTGCCCTCAAGTCGATCTTCGAAAAGATCGCCGCCCCATGTAGCTCGTCCAGCAGCTCGTCGATTACCGGAATGAGAAACTTGTCAGCGACAGTTTCCTTATTCAGCGCCCAATAATCGACGCAGAATCTCCAACTCTCGTCCTTCTTAACCAGCAAAACTGGGCTCGAAAAAGGACTCACACTTGGCTGGATTACCCCAGCCTGCAGCATCTCCCGCACCATCCTCTCAATCTCGTCCTTCTGTGCATGCGGGTACCGGTACGGGCGCACACTTACCGGTGTTGCTCCATCACGCAATACAATTGCGTGCTCGTGTCCTCTGGACGGTGGTAGCCCCTGCGGGTCCTGAAAGACCTCCTGTTACTGCTCTAGCACCTGCTCAACCTCCACTGCGGTCTCATCCTGCTGCTTCTCCCCCTCAGCTGTCATCCCCTGATACTCCACCAGGAACCCCTCTCCCTCGTCCCGCAACGCCCGAGTGATGGCCTTGAAGGCCACTAATGAAAAACAAAGGGTCGGGTCCCCTGTCAACATGACAGTCCGCTCCCCATCCTGGAACTCCATCCTCAGAAGCTTCCAGTTTACCTTCATCTCCCCCAACTTCGTCAGCCATTGCACCCCTAGTATGATATCTACGTTGCCCAACTCCAATGGCAAGAAGTCCTCCACTACCTGTATGCCCTGCAATGTCAGGCACACCCCCTTACACAGCCCCTTGCTTTCCTCCATCTTTCCTGTCCCCAGCAACACCGTAAACCTCTCCATCATACTCAGCTCTAACCCATGGCGCTCTACATTCTTCCCAGAGATGAAGTTGTGAGTCGCCCCGCTGTCAATGAGTACGGTCATTGCCTGCTCTGCCAACAGCCCTGACAACTTCATGGTATGATTCGGTGTGAATCCTACCACGGAGTTCAAGAACACCTCTGCCACGTCCATGTGGGCGTGCACCTCGCTCTCCTCAGCCAACTCTGGCTCCACCTCCTCAGCGTACTCCTCATCGGGCACAATCACGATCTGCAGCAACTTGCTCGCACATCGGTGACTGGGGCTGAACTTCTCGTCGCACCTGAAACATAGGCATGCAGCTCGCCTCGCTCTCATGTCAGCCTCAGTAAATCGCCGACCAGGCACCACTGGTCGGGCCTCCCCTCTCTTCTCCCCCGCGGCCTCTGGTGCTACGGTGGTCCCCCTGGGTGGTGCTGGTGTCGGCTGACTGCGCTGGCCCTGGCCTCCCCAAGTCCCTCGGATGCGCCTCTCCTCAGCATGCTTCTCCTCCGCCTTGTAGGAGATGCGAAGGATGTCCTCCAAGGTCAACGGGCTCTGCATCCGTAACTCAGCTCGTATAGAGGGCTTCAGTCCCCTCATGAAGTTCCCGATCATAACCTCATCTGTCACCCCCTTCACCCCGCTGTTAAGCATCTCAAATCTCTCCACGTAGTCTCTCACTGTCCCATCCTGTCTCAGGGCCGACAGCTGCTCGTAGAAATCTCCTCCTGCTGTCTCCTGGAACCGATCTACGATCAGTGCTGACAGCTCCTTCCAAGTGCGAAAAGGGGTCTGTGATATCTTCCACAGGTACCATGCTAGTGCCTTCCTATCAAAAGAAATCCTGATGGCTTTCAGGACCTCCTGCTCCGTCAATCTCATCACCTGAAAATATCGCTCTGCCCGATATATCCATCCGTCTGGATCTGTGCCGTCAAAAGTCGGCATCTTCAGCTTCATCAACCGCCGATCCACGTTGATGTCACCATGCTGCCCTCTCTCTCCGCCACGGTCACCTCCCCAGCCTAAACCACCACCACGGGTCTCCGTCGGGCCTCCCTCGTCAACCTCGTACAACTCCTCAGGCCAACCAGGCCTCTCCCATGCCTCCGGCTGGTAGTGGTGTCCTGTAAACTCCGATGCATGTGCATAAACGGGTCCTCCTGTTCCTCCGAGCCGCGGTGCAGGTGCTGTCCGGCCTCCTCCATAGCCCCACGGACCTTGCCCCCGTCCCGGGAAGCCCTCAAACGTCTGTCTGGGGTCGACCATGGGTCTCGATCCCTATGAAGTGGTCTCTGGCCCCCAAAATTGGCCTGCCGGTGCCCCAATGGCTACTCCCGAGGCCCATAAGCTTCCACCGCCCCTCGAAACCCCACCGAAACCGGACGTGAACCCCGCCACGCCCCCAAAGGGGGCTGGCGGTACCGCCGGGCCTGCGGGAGGGGCGGCCCAGCTAGCCGAGCCCTCCGGCAGGCTCCCCGGCCTCCCTGCACCCCCGGCCGGGGGTTCCGCCCCATCCGCACCCCGGAAGGGGGTGCCGCATCATTCGCGCCCCCGAAGGGGGCGCGGTAGCCTCCAGAGGAGGAGCTGGGCTTCGCCTAGGCCTCGGCAGGCCTGTGCGGGCCCGGCGCCCCCTGACAGGCCCGTGGGGCCTGTCGCCTGCCGCCCGAGCCCGGATGAGTCCCCCGAGCCGTCGACTTGCCCTAGGGATCCCGCCGTTGTCGCCGCTTGATCTAGGAGGGCTGATTCGTTGATGGACTCGCCTTGGATCTCCTCATAGTGGTTCCCCTTGCCCTGATCTCATCCTTTCTCCGCCGTTAGGGCTTGCAACATCGTCAATATTGTCAGGATCGATGACGTGGCCTCCTTCAACCCTTGGAGTTCGCGGCTTGTTTGTGAGGCTTCCCTCCTCATGGCCCGAAGTTCGATTTGGTGTCTTCCTGCGAGTGGGCGTGATCCTTGATCGAATCCTCCACCGTCTTCTTCAACCCTCGAACTTTTCTTCAAGCTCCTGATTTAGATCTTTCTGTAGCGCTTGAATCTTCTCATCCATGATATCCGCCTTCGATCGCGTGCCCGTTGCCATGAGATCTCACCACTCTGATACCAATTTGATACGATCTGGTAGATCATATAAGCAAATCGATAAATTTAAAAGTGGAAAATGGAAAAGGTGGACTTTTTAAAGGATAGAAATGCGAAGAACTACAAATAAAGTGGGTGGGTTAATTTCGAGACGAAATCCTATCTCCTAGCTTTGAATGTCGGATCAAAGCCTAAGAACCTTCTCTAAGCTGCCTAACAAGTTTCTTCACAAATCAAGCATAAGAAAATAACAGAGGCGGCTAGCCCTAATAAATAGAAAAGGGTGAATTTACTAATCTAGCCTGAAAAGACTAGAATACCCCTAGAGCCACTAAACCCACTACGCGATGACCCCGCGCCTCCTACGCCTTACTTAAGTCACGATAGGTGGTCCCGCATCCTCGGTTGTCGGCGGGGTGGGTGCGTCCGCATCAGTCAGCACCAACCCCCTTAGACCCCTCGACTACTCTCCTTCCTCATCCCCATCATCACATTGAAGCTCCTGCAGTCGGTCAGCTACAGTCTCTGCCGGTCCACCACTCTCCTGGAGATGAAATTGTGGGTCGCCACACTGTCAATCAGCACGGTCACCTCCTGCTCACCGATCTCCCCCCTCAACTTCATGGTGTGGTTCGGTGTGAACCCTACCACGGAGTTAAGGGACACCTCTGCCACGTCTAGCTGATGGCCCTCGGGCTCCTCCTCCTGCTCAGCGCTCTCGTCCTCGACGTCCTCGTCTACGTCGTCATCCTCCAACAGCAGAACCTATAACTTGCGCCCCACGCACCTGTGGCCTGGCGTGAACCTCTTGTCACACCGAAAGCATAAGCCCTTCTGACGGTTCTCCATCATCTTAGCATCCGACATCCTCCTAAACTGTCCTCCTGCTGGGATAGCGCTACTCTCTCTCGTCTTCTCCCTGCTCGTCTGGCCCGCCCCTGTGGTGGTCCCGGCTCCTCCAACTCCAGACGAAGTGACCCGCTCTATCTGGCCACTGTAGCTGCTCCTGACTCTCCTATCCTCGGTCTGAGAGTCCTCTACCAGCTGCGCCATCTCTATGACCTCGGAATGCCCCTTGGGCTTGTAGGGTCTCACTGCAGCTCGAAGGCTGGGTCTCAGCCCCTTCAGGAAGGTGCCCTCGAGTGACTCGTCTGACACGTCGTGTACTCTCCCTGCCAAAGTCTCGAACCTCTCAATGTACTCACGTACTGGTCCATCCTGCCTGAGGGCGTATAACTGCTCGTGAAGGTTTTCCAAGCGGGGATCCCTGAACTTCTCCAGAATTAGGTCCTTCAGCTCCTCCCAGTCACGAATTTGATGTCTCCTCTCCTTCCACTGGTACCAACCCAGAGCTCTCCCCTCCATGCAAATAGCGACGGCCTCCAACTTCTAAGCATCTGACATGCGGTGTGCTGCAAAGTACCTCCCCACCGTAAACAGCCAGGCATGTGGATCCTCTCCCCTGAACAGAGGCATCTCCAACTTCCACACCCTGCAGTCCCCACCAAAGTGTCCCTGATCGGGCCTCCCCTCTGGACGGCGAGGCTGGAGATAATGATGTCGCCTCTCATCCTGGGTTTCATAATGCCGCGGTGGCTCTCCTCTGCCTCCCCCATAGTCTCCTTGGGGAACCCCACGCCTGCCCTCGAAGTCATCTCATCCCGCGTCATCTCCGAAGTCCGCCACATAGCCTCCTCCATCATCATAGTACACATGTCCCTCCCTGGGATCAAATCCACCACCAAAATCACACGCCGGGTCCTCCAAATAAGGCTGAAAACCCCTCTCAAACTGTTGTTATCGCCCACGCTGCTCGCCGAATGCGTCGGAGGCCCGCCGTGGCCCGGAAAAAGCCCCTCGGGGGGCTGAGGGCCCACGGGACCTGGGTGATGCTGCCCAGGGGCCCTGCGGCCCTGTACCAGGGCCGCAAGGCCCTGGCGATGGTCGCCCAGGCCCGCGGGGGCCTGGTGATAGATCTCCATGCCCCGCGGCCTGGGGGAGGCCCCGCGGGGGCCGTCAGGGGCCAGCGGGGGTTCGCCGGCCCCTGGCGGTGCGAGGGGCCGATGCCCCCCTGCCGCCGTCCAGGGGCTCCGTGGGGAGACCCTCCGCATTTCGTCGCTCGTGGGAGCGGCGGTTAGGTTCGCCGTCCCCCCTCCTCGCTTCTTCCGCCTTTCGTCTGATGCTTTTGCGGTAATCTTCCTTCCACGGGTCCTGCTCGTCCCCTTCGTATGATCCATCCTCCTCGTAGGGTCAATCCGTCTACCAATACTCTTCTTTCTCCTTCCCCTTCGTCAAAGGTGCCACCTTTGATGATGAATTAGGGTTTCCCCCACTTTGGATGCTCGTCGTCCATAGATCGATGAATTTGTCAAATTTGTCTCCTTGCTTTGATTGACTCGCCTTCAATTCGTTGATGGATTCCGTCAGAGACTTTATTAATTCCTCGTTTCCCTTCAACGATCTTTTTACCCCCCTCAAGTTCGCCGTTAAATTTCTTCTCTAAGGTGTCAAATTTGTCCTTCGATCTCGTCGTTGGCGCCGCCACGGATCGTCGCGTGCTCTGATACCAAATTGATAGATCCGAGAAGATGAATCTATTAAATTGATAAATCAAAGTAGCGACAAGTAGAAAAGCTAGATAATTGAATATAAAAGGTGTATTCTCCTCCCAAGACGCCAATAGAGGACGTCCGCACTCGTCTAATCTATGAAGTCTCTCAATATCAAAATAATAGCATAAACATAAAGTGACGGCTAGCCCTCCATATAAATAATAGAATTTGGGGTTTTTAGGCCAAAGGGGGGGTGCGCGACTAAAGCGGCTGGCGGGTCTGGGCTTAGGCACGGGTCCTCCGGCGGGAGTAGACCCGTGTCCCATCACATTCACCCCCTCCTACAGCAGGTCTTTGTTCGTCCTGGTGTTGACCACTGATCTTAGAGTCCAAGCCTTACTTGTTCTTATCGTGATGCATGTGAGGGCACCCGATCCCATGGTGATGGCTTTCCTTATCATAGAATTGTTTGGTTCCGTGGGCACATTCCCAATATGGCCATCACTCTGCTTCGAGCCTTCCGTGGCAAGCTGCTCACTAGAGATACTCTTGTTAGCTGGGGGATCCGGTCCTCCCCACATTGCATTCTTTGTGATAAGGGGGGATGAGTGCATCAATCACATATTCTTCGCTTGCAGCTATTCCATATATATTATACATAGGTGCTTCCTAAAGCTAGGAATTGTGAGCACCCCACAAACTATTCATGAAGTTGGGGATTTTTTTCTTTACAACCTTTGGGAAGAGAGACTCCGGTGGTTCTCTTGCCAAGACAGCTTTAGCAGCCGTGGTTTGGCACGTCTGGAAGGAACGCAATAGATAAATCTTTGAGGGGGTTTGCTCCCTCATAACCAAGATTTTTGAGGGCATAGCTGCAGATGTCATGTTACGCTCCACAACGCCGACAGAGACCCTCCCCTCGATAGCATGCCATACTCTAACTGGGTCTTCATGATGACACGTGATTATGCTCCTGTTGGGCTCCTATTTTGTCATGAGTCCCTTTTTGTCTGTGGCTCAGGCACATACTTTCAGTTTGCTATACTTGTACATCATTTTTGTTTTTCCATTGTTATGGGGTAGGATTTCCATGGTTAGTGATTGGTGACAGCGCATGTGCCCTATCCCCTCACTATCCTTTTGTCTCTCCATTCCTTCCCACTAGTGTCACTTGTATAGCTTTTAATTCGATAATTAATATAGATACACACTTCCTTTTCTCTCTCACACATACACACATATGGTTCAAATGGGTTGGTATACTTAAACTCAACCCCATAATCTATTGTAAGGAGTAAGGTTCCGGCCAAACCCACTTGGTATTGGCCAAACCGATCGAAACTGAGTGAACCGAGTGTCAGCAACAATTTTGTATCATACCCCTTCGAAACCAAAACAAAACTGCCAAAACCAAAACCTCATTCCCAGACTATAAGAGTCTTAGTAGAGTCAAATTTTTTCCCTTAAAGAAATTCATTTAAAGAATTGTGAGAGATTATAATACTGTCATACACAATAGCCCAACCCCAGCATCCCAGTTTTACATTACAACCCTACAGAACACACACTTCCCTCGGTTTACATAACACATCTGTATGCTGCAAGTTTTATGTTTACCAGGTATGGCTCAAATCTTGGCATCATTTACCCGACAATAAAATTCCACTCCCAGTCCAAGAAAAGAGAATGGAAAAGGCTGGTGTATGCCAGTAAAGTTTAACTAGAGAGTTACAGAGGATAAATGGTTAATTAATGAGATATTCTATTCTTGGCAAGTTAATAACGTCCACCTCCTTCACTGCCACAACAATTTAGACACCATCGCTCCAAACTAATCAATTTTCCAATTAACATGATATTTTCCAGTTACCTACTATATGCTTATGTTACCTGAAACAAGCATAAATAACAATGCCTGTCTTCTTGACTTATGTTTGTCCCCATGAACTTAACTCTTTAAAAGTTATTTTTCATTTGTAAAAGTTGAAAGAGACAAACGATTCTTTCAGCAGCATGATCTGGGGCACGAGTAAATCCTCCTGGGTAGCAGCTAATGCACTTCCAACCTCTTGGGGCCAATAAGGTGGGAGATAGATTTCTAACATGAGCACAGTGGAGTAATCTCACGTATAGACAGAGATCAAATGGGACTGGTAGAAATAGTGGGCAAGCCCTTGATTCATGCGAAAATGGGAAGAATGGAAGGTATTTTCTTTGATTAGGTTGTTCATTAACTATTTAACAGCTAACAAGAGTATAGCATATGGAACAGAAGTTTCCCATGTCACATCAAGAAAATTCCGACGACTCAACATTATACAAAGGAGGGAGCATAAGTAGATCAGCAATGCCTAACCATTGATCCATGTGTTTGTATGTACTCTATGGCAGTCAAGTTACCACAAGCAAGTTCTATATGCACAACTATATTTATACGTGACAGGAAGTTTTAGGACACCGATTTAGGACGATTCCATTCTAAAGATGCAGAGAGACACGGTTCAAAATTGAAATCAAGAAAATACCATATGAATTGCAGCCAAGTACACTGTCTCATCCAGAAAAATTAATCAGGCAAATCATCCTTCAATGATAGCTAGCATCATGACTTCAACTTTTGATATCCTTATATATCAAGTGACTTACATACACTACGTAAACAGATAGATATCAGATATGTTTGTCTAGTATTTTTTTTTTATTTTTTTTATTTTTTTTTTGGGGGGGGGGGGGAAGGCACGTAGGCTATTTGCCTAGTAATTTAACCTCTCCTTTATGTGCCATCCATTTGCCCAATTCATCATATTAGACATTTTCATAGCATTGTCTTCAGCTGTCCAGTTCGAAATGACTAGTGAATGAATTCACCTATCTCTCCTAAACCGTGGAAGGGCCAAAGGGAAAAAGACCTTAATTGTCACTTAATATACAATTAAGAATCTAAATACTCAATGTTCATCTGGTCACCCACTATGTTTATCATTTACTTATTATGTGGGAAACCTCATGAGTAACAATTCCGAGTAATAGACCCAATAACCATTCATATCTGTCCCTCTTGAACCTTCTAAAGAAGCATGTTAGATGTAAGTCCTAGTGAAATGCAAATGGAATGAACTCCACATGCCTCATCAGCATCAACATCATATTAGCCTTCTTAAAAATCAAGATTGGCTTTATGGACTCAATAGAAAGAATGTCAGATCGTGATATCGGACATGATCATAAGAGTGTGACAAAGTATTGTGCTAGCTCTCACAGGCCTACCACACAATATCAGGCTATAATATCAAAAATAGACGATCAGTCATAGTCATACTCTATCTGAATTCTTTAGTTCTTTGTACAAATTGAACCACATAAAAAACTTACATGTAACACTTTAGTCAGATATTAACATCATTAACATTGTTGGAACACGTTTATCCCATTCGTCGCTACCTGGATGCAGAATTATATCGATGAAATTAAATACTGTAAAGAAAAAAATAAAACTAGCTTCTTCCACATTAGGAACAAAGATACATGGTATAGGACAAAGATACATAAAGGTACACCAGATAAATTAAGAACAAAGATACATGGTTTAGGACAAGGATACCTAAATAAAACTAGTTTCTTCCACATTAAGAACAAAGATACATGGTATAGGACAAAGATACCTAAAGGTACACCACAAATCTTTTGATATCTTGGCCTGGAGAGGATTCCCAGATAACTTTAACACTTACCCTTGAAATAGGTTGTGCATGTTCCCAGCTTAAACCGACTAACATCAGAAACTCAAGCACTGGATAATTATGATGAGGTTACCATGACTTGCCTCCGTATCGGTTAATAGGTCACAAAATAAACCCACTTGAGTATAAGCATCCTAACGACATGTATTTTGGTTGGGGAGAAAAGCACGTCATGTATTGATTTATCTCCGGGATAACCAGCTGCAAAACTCGAGTTACAGCATATTAAGTGCCTACCCATGCAAAGCTATATCCAGTGACACACTGTAAATGCAATCAGGTTAAGACGATGATCCTTATGCATTCTTTATATTTTAAATAAATATATAAATAAAAATGCACTCAGAAACGATCAATCTAGTATTATTTTCTGTTATCAATGGAGCACTTTCTTCAGAAAAAGAAAATCTTTGTATTTTCAAATTAAGAAAGAGGTACTAAACGTATTTTAGCTCTTGAAATTATTACATACTAAACCTACTCCGATTTTCAAGTGATTCTGTGGTAGTCTATCAAAATCAACTAAACCCACCCTAGGTTTGACACATTGCGGTTGGGAGTTCTGATTTTTGTATAAACAAAAGTAAGAGACTTTTGACCCATCTACCCATCTGGTAGCCGAATTTTGAAGTTCTAGCTCATTTATTAAAAAAATTCAAAGACTCAAAGCATTTGAACATGAGACCTCTCTCGTCCGTGCATACCCATCGAACCATATCAACAATTGAACCAAATCAATCAAGAATGCGCTACAGTTTACGCATGCATCCATGCATGCATTTACGAGGTTAAAATAGATGAGCAGCCGGTGTAGGAAATTGCATATACCGTCCTTCAAAAACTCTATTTATCACTTCTTTCTTCGAAATCAGTACCATGATATACATATCCTAAAAACCAAATATAGCATATTTAAGTAAACCATGGTCCATTTTCTTGCATATTTAAGCATAATAATAAGTTCCATTATCATAAAACCGTTAAATTTTTAATGATTGATGCATGTGCAAATATTATGAAACCATAAGATTTTTTATTTAGATATGTTTTAAGATGCATAGATCAAAATTAATGGTGTTGATCATCGAAGGAAAAAGTAAAAAGGTTGAGTTTTTATTGCCGATGTAAGAAATTTCTTACTCTGGCTACTCGTCTACTTTATTCTCTATGTATATGTATGTATGCACAACCCCATACAAATACACATATGTATGCATGTGTATCTATGTATGTATGTGTATGCATATATTATATGTATACATATACATATGTATGCGTATCTATCCATATACATATACATATATATGTACATGTATATATGTCTGTGTACACACGTAAATATGATGTTAATAGGCCTCATATGACATGAGAGATTTCTATCATGTATGATGACGTGATGCATTCACATTCACCGAGTAAAAGGGATTACATAAAAGGGATTACATGATGTGTACTTTTTGTCACCACATATCCTTGTGGAGAAGATTATACAACATCATCGTATACAAGAAAGACCACTCATCTCAAGTGTCACATGAGACCCATATGTATATAATCAGACTACGGTATATTCCAGTTGATCAAACATGCCGCAATCAAATTTAAAATTTAGCAGTACAAATGGAAAATTTATTCCTTTAGATGTGATCTAACATACCTACAAACAGAAATTCAAAAAAGTTGGATATGGTTTATGCATGATAAAGATGGTGATAAAATCAACGTTTCAAAATTGTCATAAAATCTATTAATTTGTAGTCACTTAATGAATGAGTAAGAGACATCCAAATCATTTAAACTTTTATATATATCTAATTTAGATATGTTAGATCACATCCAACAGAATGGATTTTTCACTTGGATTGCCAAATTTTAAATTTGATTGAGATGGATACACGTGTTTGTATGTATAAATATAGACTACAACAGGGTTTAAAAAATACTGCAGAAATATTGCATTACAACTCTACAGCAGTCAGTAGAAAACTCCATATCAAGCATCCAGCACGAAGATTAATAACTGAAATTGCTTGACACTTCAGTTAGGCACATTTCCCTAGTTTACGAGCACCAACAAATTAAAGAGAGTTTAGGAGTAAAAATGTACCCGATTGATCATCCAATGCCTCAAATGTCCAGATAAGAACTCAGTCTATATAAAACTATCTCCGACCTGAAATTTATAAAGAACCAACGGAAGGAAAAATCTAATTAAAATAAATGCAGTACTAATATCCCAAATCAGAATTACCACATGAGTAACCAAAATAGAACTTTTTACCTAATTTGGTTACAATATTGAAATTATCAAAACAAAAAAAGATAATATTTTGCATGATTGCTGAGTGAAGAAGGAAGAAAAACATAGAACGGTGTCTTTGCCAGATTAATACCATTGGATTTGGAACGACCGAGAAGAACACCGCATGGGATTGAACTTTCATTCGACCCCGAAGAAGAGTGAAACCCTAATGGGTTCCCGCCAGATTAATTTGTGGATCGATTCATTGTTGTGAAATGGGGCGGTTTCTGTTCCAATTACGCGGCTCGTTAATATTAACGCACCCGAACAAAATCGAAATTATGTCATTCGCAAAATGTAAATTAAATTGAGGGCAACTCTTCAAAATAAGCCAATAAGAAATAATTTTAAAAGACCAAATTCAAATTTAATTATAAAAACTAACCCGCTTCTATCTACATCAGTTAAGTAAATGATTTTCACCAAAATTGATCGGTACAATTGTCAAGCTAAAGAAGACTCAGAGCGCTGAGCTGGAGCCTAGTCAGCCTTCGGAGTGGGACCCTCGGTTGGAAGAACCGGGGTCGGTAGCTGTTGGTTGATTGTGGTACCACCGTTGATCGACCGAAGAACGACTGATGTGTCGATCGTTCGAGGCCGATGGGCTCGTCGTCGATCTTGGACGCTGGAAGACGGTCGTCGATCTACACCACAGGGTAAGAACTTAAGGAAGAGAATGAGTTTGATGTAGCTGAGATCGGCCCACGGAGGCTCGTCTCTAGACTGGCGACACAAGCTCGTATATGGAATAGAGAAGTTAGAAGATGGAGTTCTATGTATTAGCACTCGAACCTTGAAGATGGAACCTCCACTACAAAAAAGTGAGTTTCTTGTGACCAAACTTAGTGTCAACTTAAATTTGCAGATACTAAAAGTATACTTTTAGTGTCGGTAGAAGAAAGTCGACATTAGAAAAACCATTTTTTGGATTCCTACATATATGCCGACACTAGAGCTCATATCTTGTGGCGATCTTAAGTTGTCGACACAAGATGATAAATTGTCGACACTAGTAGGTGATTTTCGTGTGTCGGCTGCAGATGTCGACACTAAAATGTATACTTTCTAGGGTCGACCTTGGTGGTCGACACTAGAACGTATACTTTCTAGGGTCAGCCTTGTTGGTCGACACTAAAACGTATACTTTTTGGGGTCAACCTTGGTGGTCGACACCACTACAAAAAAGCAGACTATATGCAACGACTTTTAGCAACGCCTATCTTTTGGTTGTTGCTAAAAATAACAATGGTAACAATGTAAAAATTAGTTGTTGCCAATACTCAGCGTCTATGGCAACAGTTAAATGTCGTTGCCATTGCCTTTTAAATCAATAGCAACTAAATTTTGTCGTTGCCAATGACCTTTATAACAATAGCAACAAATTATTGTCGTTGCCATAACCCTTGGAAACAATGGCTACGAAAAATGTCGTTGCCACAAGGTGGTGGAAAAGTTTGAGAGGCAATCTTTCAAATTTATTATGGAAAACTTGTAAATAAATGGTAACTCGGTGAAAGAGAAAAGTTTTAGGGGAAATCTGGTAAATTTCCAATGGCCAACTTGTAAATTAATTGTCTAGGTAATCAACGATTAGGTCTATGCGAATGAAAAATTCCCTTGTTCCATTTTTTGCCGCTCATCCAAATTTTCCCCCCAATATTTTTCACCCGCCGCCCATCCCAAATTTTCACCCATTACATTCATCCCCCGCGCTCTATCCTCTTCCCAATCATCCGACGAGATCAATTATATACAATCGGTTTCTGCCCTCAATCACCCGCCTCCACTTCCATTCTCCAGATTCGATGGCAAAAATCTAAGAGAGAGAATCAAAATCAAAATCCTCCTTTTCTCTCCATCAGCCACAATCTTAGGTGCTTTGTAACGGCGGATTCGAAGTCGAGGACCCAGTCTGGAGTCTGGACCACTGTCAAACGCTTTCGTCAATGGCGGAGCCTCCGATATGCTCGCCACTTGCGTCATCCAGCCCATCGACATGGTTAAGGTCCGCTCTCATCTCTTCTCAAGGTCATCTCCTTTCGTTGTTTTTTCTGGGGTTTTGAAAGCTTTTTAGCCAGAGATTTGAGATCACTGCTGATGAGCTTGGATTTTTGGATTTATAGGTCAGGATTCCGTTAGGCCTGGGCTCAGCGATTCAGGTCACCAAGAACATGCTTAAGCAAAAGGGATTCGGCTCCTTCTACAAGGTTTGATGCTCGATCTCAGTTCGTAGATCTGCACTTGTTTTGTGTTGTTCGTTTAAAAGTGCACAGCTTTGTGTTGGTTTTAGCTTGGTAATTTAACTATTGTTTTTCACTGTTTTAAAAAAAATGGAGATTGTTGCATTAATTGACTACCTCAAAGCCATCGTCTTTCCACTTATGATCTGCTCTTTGGACCTTGTTTTCCTAATTATTTCTATATGTATCGTGTTTCCAATAATTGATGTTATCATGATTTCATGGTTTAGGAATGATTTTTATTTTTTACTTCGGGCCTGTTCTTTTGCAAGAAAGTAGAAATGGGAAAGTTGGGGATTTGTGGAATCTGAGGAGAGAGAAATTTGAGTTTTGTGTTCTTTTGCTTGGAAAGTTGTATGGAAAGTGGGGTTGAGAAAGTAAAGTGGGGTCCACTCTCCTTTCTTGTGTTCTTTTGGGTTTGGAAAGTTGGAATGAGATAGTGGAAAGTTGGTGAGGTGGATGAGAGAGATAGAGAGAGATAACAAAGTGGGCCCCACAAATCCAAGCTTTCCCAAGCTTTCCCAACAAAATTAGAGGATTACAAAAGTGCCTCGGGAATCCCAATTGGAACTCCACGTAGGCAAACTTTCCAGGATTTCGAAAGAGCCAAAAGAACACGAAATGAGAAAGTTGGGTAGGAAAGCTGGTGAATAGTGGATGAATAGTAAAAATTTGTGGAATCCTGACTACTTTCTTTGCAAAAGAACAGGCCCTTCATGTGAATGATGCGCTAAGAAAATGGGAAAGCCAGCATTTGGTTGTAACGACCGGTAATTTTCAACACTTCAATTTACCTATTTTTACGTATTTTAAAAATTAATTTTACTTTATAAATGGTCGTAAAGAGTTTTATAACAAAACTGATTTCAAAAATTCTTATAAAAATATTTTAGAGCACTAGACTTATCATATTGTATTTCAGCAATTTCAGATTTCCGCAAATGCCCAAAACATTTCTGTTAAAATTCATCTCCCAAAATTACCGTTTTGGCTCGACGAATTTATTTTCTATTCAAACGCCTTCAAAACGTTTTCAAACTTCTACGGTAGCATCATGTGATCATTTAGGGCTCCCCACATTTATTTCGTAATTTTCGGATATCGTTTCAGCCTAGAACCCGCAAACCCGCTTTCTAAATGTTTTGGCCTAAAACTTTTATTTCCGTAGCTCAAATCCCAAAACAGATCTTGTATTTGCGATCCTCGCGACGATACGATCCCGTGGGTATGTTTTCGTAATTTTTCGGAGTCGTTTGTGAAAACGAGTTGTATTCATCCGCTTTGCTAATTACATTCACTAATGATCTTTTTACTTTTACTAATTACTGTTATCTAGTTACTGTTACCCCTAATCATTTCCCTCATTAACCCTAACACCAACCGATGCTGCGGCCATTTAAATCCCAGCTGCTTTCCACGGCCCTTAACTCTCCTACCAGATCCTAAAATCATGCTGCAGATTTCCAAACCACTTTTATTTACTCCTAAATCAAGTATGCTCTCACAGTTCCCCTCCTTATTTAAAGCCCCACCCCCTGGTTGGAAAAACAAATCAGCAAAGAAATCACTCATTATCTCTACCTTATTATATGTTCATTCCTCTCTCTCTCCTTCTCTACATCTAGTTCAACCCATTTCCAGCTCCGCAGCTCCCCTCGTCAAGAGGACGATGACCCCCGACCTCAGAGACACCACCACAGCAAGCCCCCAACAACCAAGCTGAGGCGCACCGTTGTGAAGCATTGACCCATGCATCAGGCCCCATCGACGTCGAACGGCCCTCTTCTCTGATCCATGCCTACGCCGAGGCAGCACCACGACGAGCGAGCGAACGATCTCCGGAGCTCCTCAGAGAGCCCAGCTCACTGCCCACCCCGCCGATTTTAGCGCGCCCTTCCGCCTGAACCGCCTGCGCACCGTCTCCGCCACCACCCGCTGCCCGTGCCCCCCCGCCGAACTGTCTGTCACTACTAAGCCACATGCCGCTCTTTTTCTACCGTAAGCATCCCCATGCACTCCCAGACTTTTTGCAAAAATCAAAACAGGGGAATGAAACAAAGAACATGAGAAACTGACAGAGAAAAGATTTATAATAATATTATATGTGTGAATTTGAATTGATTGGACTGTACCTTTTGATACATGTATCGGACGAAGCAACGGATACCGCTAGAAGATCCGCGCCTTCGTCACGAACGTGTAGGCGTCAGTTTCGTCTCAATCCGATACTTAGTTTTCGAGTTATGATTTTCAAAGTTTATTATAATATTTTTAATACGTATATACTCGTATAAATACGCGTATTTTCATATTTTTGAATTTAAATAATAGGGTTTTATGGTTTTAAATTCATAACTAAAGATATAGGCCTCACAAAAATATGGGGATAGCTCCAGAAAATCAGAAACATTATTTGGGATCCAATGGCGCTAGTCTCACCGCGATCAGACGCCTAATTTTTCTATAATAAATTTTTAAACCTAAAAGTTAAATACGTATAATTCATTCTAAAAATCGTAACTCACTGTTTTCACTCACAATAATATGTGATAAAATTATATGTGATGATAAAATTTGAGACGGTCGTTTTGACTACTCACTCACGTAATTCCGACTTGTATTGCTCCTGTAAGAAATTACGGAAAATACACATCATTTAGGTATTTTAGGGGTTTTAAGCTATTTCTAAGTTTCTAAAAATTATAAAAAAATACAGAAGCTTCTGAAAATTCTCCCCTCTTGCAGTAAAATCAAAATAATTATTCTAGGGTTATATATACATTTTTAATGTTTTCCGACACCGTTTAACCGAGTTTAAAAATCAAACTGACCTAATTATTAAATAGGGAAAAATTGTGTTTTCTAACTAAGTAATTTGTGTTGCAGGAACGGACTCTGGTGTACCAACTTCAGAGGAAGCTCTAGATCCTTTTCCGGCTTACTGCGACGGTGTTGATTTTGGTAAGTCACGACAGGTTCTAAACTCAGAAATCCAGTCCACTGTGCTTGTACGAACTTATAGCACCGCACTACTACGTGCTCGAAGCACGGAAGCATACGACACCTCCTTGTGTTGGACTTGTCTTTGTCCTTTGTACTTGGCACGGTTTACTTAGAAACGTCCCGTGGAACAATCATGTAAAGAACTTGTACTCGACACGTCACCGGGGTTTCGGGGTAACTCATAGTTTGCGAGAGTACGGGAGTGACTAGAGTTCGATCTTCCTGTCCTGTCGCCTGTGTTTCGGCGCCCTGTCCTGCTGCCTGCGTTTCGGCAAACCATCCTGCTGCCTGGGTTCCGGCATTCGTCTGGGTAGCACCCAGGCAAGAGACGAACTGAACGGTCACATATTGTACTCTCCGACTTGAGTCACGTAGTTCTAGTGGAGCTTGCACGGTTACTTCTTTACAGTCATGCACTTTTACTTTCTACACTTGTACAGACACTACACCGTACTTTACTTTACTTCCGCTTGTCATACTTGTACAGTACTTCTTTTCTTTGTTTAGAATCGTTGTGACTTACCTTCGGTTCCATTTATGGCACCGGCAGACGACGACCTGATCGAGGAGATTGCCCCAGAGTACGAGGAGCCCGCATACGACCCAGAAGCCGCGGAGTTCTAGCTGTTGTGTTTGTGTTTGTGTTGTGAGATGTATTTCCTTTTCGCATTTCCTTTCCGTACTTCCTTTATGTATTCATGTGAGAGAGTGTGTGCTGGTTGTTGTTGTACTTTAATTTGTGGACTGTAATAACGTTTGTACGCTGGTTTGAGTGTTGTTGGTACATCTCTGCGTTGTGGATATGCTGATTTCACCGGTAAACTGCGAAACCTGTGAGTAAATCAAATAAGTAACGGGCCCCCGAGAGCGGGTCGTTACATTGGTTCTGATCTGATAGACTTGGGAACTCTTTGGAAGGTAGTCTATATCCTTGGGGAAATGTGTTAAAATTAGTACATGACAGACACCAAGTCAGCAAAGCATATGAATTTTATTTTTGTCAAGTGTTGATGGGGCATCAGTTCATTAGCTTGGTAAGACGATGACACTCGGGCAAAAGAATTTTTTACCCATCATGTGGTTGCTCGCACCGGTGTCGAGGTACCACACGCCGTTCCCGGTGTCGACTGGAAAGACCTTCTCTTTGTTCATGTGCACCTTCTTGCCGGCGTCGCGTGCCGTCTCCACCAGTTCACAGGTTTGCGCTATCAGCAATGCTGGTTCGTCGTCTTGCACAACGCGCGTGAGGTTAGCTACCTCCTGCTGTTCGCGATGCTCATGATCCCGCTTGGCCTTGCGGCACTCCTTCGCCCAATGGCCTGGAATACCACAATAACGACATTCGCCCTTCTTCTTCTTGTCACAGGAACCGACATAGGCCTTGTCATCGGTACGGTAGGCTCTTTGCTTGGCCTTGCCCTTTCCCCTTTTGTCGCCGGTGTTGCCACCTCTTGATGCGCCCACACTGCGCTCCCGCTGCTCCTGCCGTTCGAGCCACTCTTCCTCCATGAGAAGTAAACGGCCGTCAGTAGGTACAGGATCGTCGAGATCGCCGCGCTCCTCTAAGACGAGTAGCCGGCCCATGAGGTCTTCGATTGACAGGGTCTTCAGATCCACAAGCGATTCGATCGCCATGGCCATCTGCTTGTATGCGCGCGGCACGCTCTGAAGGAATTTGAGCACCGCCTGGTGTTCCGTGACTGGATCATCGAGCTCGTTGAGGTCATTGACGAGCGCTGTGAGCCGAAGGCCAAACGACTCCACCCCCTCACCGTCCTTGAAAGCGAGTTGCTTGTACTCCGAGCGGCGCGTCTGCGCCTTGGCCTCCCGGACGCGCTCAATGCCGATGCGCATGACCTTGAGCGTGTCCCAAGCCTCCTTGGCTGTAGCCTTCACGCCGAGAGTGCGAATCAACTCCGGGGGCACCGCCCTGAGTAGAGCTGACATGGCTCGTCGATCATCTCGGACTTTGTCGGGCCCATCCTGGACAACGTCCCACAGGCCCTTCGCCTGTAAGTGGACCTTCATGATGATCGCCCAGTCCGCGTAATTGGTACGCGTGAGGGGCGGGAAGTGCGCTGCACTCTCCCCCTCAATGACGACACGTTCGACGATCCTCATCTCGCCGCCGCCGTGTGACGTTGTCGGCGTTTCTGGATACTCGTCAGGTACTTCAACTCCATGTTTTGCCATTTGTCGAAGCGGATCGAACACCAAATGGCTCTGATACCACTTGATGACAAACAGAGAGCAAGAAGGAGGATTGATGCGCCTTCTTGACAGAACAAACAGAGAGAGAGAGATGACAAGTAGAATTTCGTTGGAGCTGAAGGACACGCTATATTTATTTCTCTGTTTTGCCCACTTATTTATAGCAAGTTACAGAGTGAAACGTGGCAAACTAACTGCCCCACTATTCAGCCATGAGTTCATCAAGGAAGACCGATTCTCAAGGCAGCTAAAAGAAACAAACTAACTGATCCATGACCTATTCTCATGGCATCTAAAAAGAACTGATAACAGACTTAAAAACAACATTGCATGTGTACCCTGGGGAAGAGGGAAATGTTAAGAATTATATAATAAGTTATATTATTAGGGTAATTAATGAGGTACTAATGAGGGGTTGGTGGGTGTTTGACTAATGGAGGGAATGAACCTGGTTTTAAGGGGATTTAAATGTGAGTCGGGTTGAGTACTAACGAGTGAGGGGAGAAAAGAAGCTGAGGGGGTTTTAAAATATTAAACGATAATAAATGTTTAGTTACTAGAATTAATTGTGTTAGGTTTGCTTTTGGCTAAGCTTGGAAAAGCTTAACCCATGTTTATCGGATTGGAGGGGGCTGCCAACAGATGATGGTAATTAGGGTAATTAGTTAAGTTAAAACGATTAATTAGTAAACGTAATTAAAATAAACAATAAAATATTATTATTCTAATACCAAAATACCCACTTTTATAAATGACTCCGAACAATTACAAAAAAATAGCCACGGGTTCGTATCATCGCGAGGATCACGAATACGAAGTCTATTTTTAGATTTGAGTTACGAAAAATACAGAAAAATCATTTATTCATTTTGAATTCGATTGAAATCGTCTTCGTTACGAAAAAACGTGTACGACGAAATCAGGCAGTTACAGCTTCGATTGGTCGAATTTTTGTAAGATAGATGAAGGTTTTTGGCTGACCCCAGAGCTCAGATCTGTGCATGCCCTAATCGGACGGAACACAGATGCAGGAAAGAGCAGCGGAAAGATAAGCAAGCTAGCTAAACATTTTAGCTAGGTTTTGAGAAAGCCATAATCTAGCCCGATCTATGCCAACTTGGGGTGGTCTGACCACCCCAAGAGGGATCTATACTACTGCGACGAAATTAAATTTACGCTAAAGTTACTTAGAGAAAATACCCAGAATCTCAATCCTGGGACGTGCAAGATGTACCGCACCAGCTTCTTGTACTCCTCGTAGCTGAGCCGCCTTGCCCATTGACTCGATCCACCTGAGCTGCCTCGCGCCTTCGAACTGATCCACCCGCACCGATACCCGCCTCCGAGCCGATCACTTGCGGTAGAAGGTTTCACTTGAGTAGACCCGCGCCTTAGACGTCTGGATCCGAATCCAAACCTCCTTTGTAGCCTTGCTAGGACCCGATGGGAGAATAGGAAGATGAGAGGAGAAAAGTATAAGTCGTAGATCGATCTTGCTCAATTATTTGGAGCTACTCGATCGAGGACTTGGTGCACTTTACAATAGAGGGGGGCACCCCTATTTATATAGGGAGTCGGCCTTCCCTCGTTTTGCATGAGCAATGTGGGACTAAATATAATAAGAGTATTTTTAACTTAATTAATAAAGTTTAGAAAGCCTTTCACAAAGGACCAACTTTAACTAATTAGATGTCTCTCATCCTTGAACACCAGACACCAAACTGTTGAGTATTGGACTCCCCGGATTTGGTTTTGGATGATGAGCGAACATAAATATATCATGAACTAACAATTTGTGAGCGCAGTTTTGGAGATCGTCGCCAAATTCACGAGAACATTCAAAGCAACATCTCAACTCTTCACAAAGCTCGTATTCATGCCTAAAGCTTCGTTGAAGCTCTTGCGCCGTTTTGGAAGTCATGAAGAATTAATTGAAGCTTTGAAGACGGATCGTTAAGGTTTATTTCATAGTCTTTTAGCCTTGATTTATAGAATGTTAAGTCTTGAGTAATTCTTACATTTCTATCTTCATAACGCTCATGTCGTAGCTCTAGGATCTTAGTTGAAGTCCATTCTAACTTCCCCGAAGCATCGCGCTTCGATTCGGACTTCTAGTGCATGTTAGTTGGTACAAGAACAAGTACTGACCGACTAGATGGTGATCTAGTCGGTCGGCAACTGTTCTTGGACCGACTAGTTTGATTCTCTAATTTCTTGGACTTTACTGTTTACAGTTAGTCGGTCTACGTTGACTCACCGACCGACTAGTTTGTGAACTAGTCGGTCAGTGATGCTTCTTTGACCGACTAGTTGTAACTTACTGTTCATACTAAATTTCTCCTAAGCTACTGTTTATCGCTTAGTCGGTCTAAGAACGTTTGGCGACCGACTAGTTGTTGATCTAGTCGGTCAACATTTGTTCTTGGACCGACTAAATCATTTGTATTCAGACTACTTGTTTTTGACTCTTAGTTGGTCTAAGTTTACTGACCGACCGACTAGTTGTGAAACTAGTCGGTCAGAAAGTCTTCTTGGACCGACTAGTTATCTAGGTCTGAAATCTTCATCTGTTCACTGTTCACCTCTTAGTCGGTTCATGTTGTTTCACCGACCGACTAGTTGATGAACTAGTCGGTCAGTGGTTGTTCTTTGACCGACTAGTCTGCTTCAGATTTAGATCCGTTGGAGTTTTGAAAGCGACGTTTCTCTCTCCCTTTTCCCTTGATCCTTTAAATACCTGAAGGGGTTATTTCATAGGATCCAAGGCTGCTATTTCAGAGTTCTATTGATTCAAAGAGAAGTTTTTCAACTCTCATCTTCAAGCTCTCCCATTCTCAAGAATCTCTCCCTCACTCTTATTCCTCAAGAGAGATTCATTGATTGTGAGCCTTCCAAGCCAAGGGCTTGATTCTAGGTCATCCATCTCATCCCTAGTCTTCCATTGCTGGTCATCTTCTTGAAGCTAGGGTTTGGTGACTCTTCCTCCATCAAAATCCTCTTTGCCCTAATTTGGTAAGAAATCTCAAGGCATATGTATTTTGTTGGTAAGCATTTCATTTCAGTTATATTTGAATTGTATACTCTCGGTTGTGAGAGGTTTTGCGTGATCCCGGGTTGTGGGAGTCACGGTCATCGATTGTAGGTCGATTGCACTTGTGAGGTTTTCGCAAGTGTTCATATTGGAAATCTTGAGTTAGGGTTTCTAACTCAAGTATCCGGAAGGGATCCGGGTGGTTGGGACGTAGGATCACCGGGAACAAGTCGGGGAGACTTGGGTGGATCCGAACCCATTAATCCATTGTGTTTGCGTTTGCATTATTTCTTGATTGTTGTTATTCCGCATTGTTGTTTGTTAATTGCACGATAATTAGGAATAACACTCCTTATTATTTAAAAGTACTATTCACCCCCCCTCTAGTACATGTGCAGTAGCTTCCCAGGGCACTACACAAACAAGCTATCATTTCGAAGAGCTTCGAATGGTGAACGTGTAGAAACAAACAGCGACGAATTCCAACTTCATTTGACCCCTCAAACAATTGCCCAAAGATGGGCAAGAAGTTGGATTTCGTAGCCGTCATATAGAGTTTCAAAAAACCCTAACTTAAGCCAGATTCACGGGCGCGCCCGCTCCCCTTGCGTGCACCCGCAAAGGGCGCTGCAATTACCCCCGGCCCACCGAAGCGGGCAGGGTCTGTGAGGCAGGGCGGGGCGGGGCCGCTCGCCCGCTCAACAAGTGGGCGCCCCGCCCCTTAACGGGTGCGGCCCGCATAGCGTGCCGCCCCGATTTGTGGAGCGCGGCCCGCACAGCGGGCTGCCCGCTGCTAATGCAGGCGCAGCCCGCAGAGCGAGCCGGCCTGATTAGAAAAGCGGGCGCGCCCGGCCCCTTTTTCTGCTTGCCTTGGCCCCTTAGTGGGTCTAATCCACTTGGCATGTTTCTGACTTTTTGGGCTCGTTTGAGCTCCGATTTAGACGCGATTTGAACCTGTGTTTAGACCTGGACGATCCCATCAACCAGGTAACCGTTCCAATTCTTTTGTTCCTATAAATTTTGTCGTAAACAATTTACGACACGTTCAATCTTGTTTGCATCAAATGCAACATTGTCCATATCTACGACTTAGTCTCACAACTGGCTTGTGGACTTGGTTCATCATATGAATTCCTCTTAACAATCTTCCTATTACTAAGACACGAATGCTACTCGGTGTAAGACCCTACAGCCTGACCTTACTACAGGCTGGGGCTCGAAAACCCTTGACAACGATCACCACGAGCAGCAGTTGTCGTCCTTGTTTCAGAATCATCATAACGTGATCGACCCATTGACAAAAGTATCGTTGGGTTCACTTTGACTGTGTCAGTGATGAATACCGTTAGCTATAGTCCATTCGTCAAGACTGTGTCTCTGTTGGCCTAGGGTACGATTTACTGTCAACCGCATTAGACAACATTGGTCAGTATACGACGGTCTTTGTTGTATTCATGTTGTACATCGTACAACGTACCCCGGCCAAGGATTAACACAAAGACTGTAATGAGCCTGTGACACTAACTTCCCTTTAACGGAAGAGACGATTCCCATCTTAGTCATCTACTCGCCTCGAGAGCTTCAGGTGTAACCCAACCTAATATCTTTCAGAAGGCCTAGCCTCGAAGCTAGATCATAGGTCTAAGCGACACTGTTCACTCACAGGTTCGTACATATGACTTCAGGTCTAAAGGACCAGCTTACCTATCATCACCCTCGAGTTATTATAGACAGTATAGTTAAAGTTAATCATTTCAATAACTCTAAGTTGGTCGTTCATCATTCTCCAACGAGCACCTGTGTCTCGTCTCCGACTTCACCAAGTCGAATGACTATGAGATCGTCATTCCCCTAAGGTAAGACAAAGACACAGTGGTCTACCCGATGTGTCGATATGCAGTTATCGACACATCTATGATCACGAACCGTTTTAAGACTATTCGATCACTTACTACTCATAATCGAGATCTTATTTGGATACGTAAGGACCTAACTATAAGTCTATGCACATTATCTAAGTATATTATTCATTTGAATTTATACTTAGGATAATGGATACCATATTATATCTTAACAAGACTTATACTTAGGATAAATCGCCTTATGGGCATATATCCTCCTACATCTCCCACTTGACTTAGGCTATTTATCACGGTATCTCATACCATTGTAGCATATCAGTCACATTGGACTGCACATGCCAATCGTAAGAGTGGATTTACTAACGAGTATCTATAATTCATTTTAATGGATTTTTTATTCATACATATTTTGATCACACAAGGTTGATCCTCGAAAACTGATTTGGATCAATTTTCCTTTCTTTGTATAGCTAACTATTAGCTCATACAATCTTGATGTAGGTTCTAACTTTTCTATAAGTCAGTCTTGCCACATTCCAATTATTTTGTATCAATATGTCAAGTACATAAGTGACACCTTAATTCTCTATATATTCGATTAAATCAGAACTAGTTTGATTTAATGTCACATATAGATGATTCAAATTTGTTGGAAACCTTTTTACTTAGTCCGAGAAACCCGGAGCTAAGTATATGAGTTATCTCCCACTGACTTTAAGAATTAACTGATTAAATACTTCTACTATATATCTAAATCATATTTAGAATATATATGAAAATCATAACCAATTGAGAAGTGCTTAGATGAAATGTACCAATGTCAGGTTGGGTTTGACGAATGAGTCATATCAAGATCGGTTTAAAGAATCTTGATATTGACTTATCAGTCAAACGTCCTACTTAGTACTTTTCCCTTAACTACATTTAATAATAACGCTTAAGAATCAAATGTAGTTTGAATTAAGAATAAATCTTAATATGCGTATAATTGTGATCATATACAATTATACGCTCCTGGACCTTATATTTAACTATTGACTGGATATAAAATTAAGTCAGCTTCAAACAATCAAATTATTCAGATGCTCTGCTTGTCAGCTCGAGAATTAATGCAATTAGCTCAGACAGCCACATTCACAGAAATTTAAGCCATTTGCAACAAATCACAATTTCAAAAAGAAGCACATTTCCCGAGACATTTTATTAAAGCAATGGATTCATAAAAATGAATCATAATGTGTTTATCATAATAAACCTTGAGCGTTAAATACTCAATCATTGTTTTAACTTAAGCAACGATACATTTTATTCATAAAAAGAAATAAGCATCAGTTCCTTCTTCTTCACGTCTTTTGAAGTCCTTGCACGGCCCCAGCAGCAACGATTGCTCAGATGCTGACCGTCCTCGGAACTTCTTCCATCCTCTGCTTCATATCAGCCACATGTATACATTACACAGATGTCTTAGTATCTCACACTATGTGATAAAGCATTTTGGAAATAATTATGCTTTATTAAATTGAATTTGTTGTACCTGAGGTAGAGGCATCAATATGCCCCTTCTTCTTTTCTGCAAGGTAAACCTTGCAGTTCCTCTTCCAATGGCCTATCTTATGGCAGTGAAAGCATTCGAATTTGGACGGAGCCCCCTTTGCCTTCTTCTTCCCCTTCTTCACCTTGGCTGGTTGTGGGACCTGCCTCTTCTTACCCTTGTCTTTCGTCTGGTCTGAAGAAGCAGAGCCAACAACTAACACAGTCGGTTTCTTCTCGATATCCTCAAACTGCCTAAGCTTGTTGAGGAGATCGGGAAGATCCGTTTCAATACTGTTCATAATGAAACTAGTAATGAAAAGTTTGAATTCTGGGGTCAAAGCTTAAAGATGATGTCCACAGACATCTCATTATCCAGGACAAAACCCAACTGGGCGTCGTCTTCCACGTACCCGATCATCTTAATCACATGATCTTGCATGGGGCCCGTTTCCATCCTAGCTCTCCAGAGGTTGCTCGTGGCTTCAAATTTGGCAGCTCTTGACCGCTTGCCAAACAATTCCGCTGCATTGAGAAGCATGCTTTGAACATCCAGATGTTCATGCTTTCTCTGCAGATTGTTGTTCATTGAAGCCAGAGTAAGGCACCTGGCCTTCTCAGCATCTCTCTGGTACTCCTTGCAGGCTTTCTTCTTCTCAGTCGTTGCATCTTCGTCCGGCTTTTCTAGAGGGTCCTCGAACAGCACGTATCCAATCCCGGCTAGAGAAAGGACTAACTTAATGTTTCTAAGCCAATCCTTATAGTTTGTTCCATCGAGCACAGTCCTCTCTATCATATACTTTAGACGTGAATCCATTCTGCAATTTAATAGATACTTAGTCAGGGGTAGAAGCAGTGCCAGCAGGGCATAAGGTATGAGTGGTAAGTAGGAGGTCTCTGTTCTGCTCAGCCATAAGAATGCAAGAAAGTAAGTCAGAATACTTCGTGAACTTTCGTTCACGATATTTTTGCATGAGGATAGAATCCTTCGCATGGAAGGATGTGAATGTGTTTTCCAGCATACGTGTATCCGTGAATTCTTCACCACACAGCTTCAGGCGTGATGTGATGTTATGCAGAGCTGAGTTATACTCAGTTACGGACATGAAGTCTTGAAGTTATAGATTCTCCCAAGCATAAGGGCTCGAGGGAGGATTACGTCTATTTGATGTATGTACATATCCTCTAGAGCAGTCCATAATTCATACGGATCTACTACTGTTATGTACTCGGCCTTTAGGGTCCGTGTAACGGCCTGTATTTTTAGCCGTGTTTTCGATCGTGTGTGCCGGTATTTTATTTCAGTCGTCTGGTTCACTTTCCGTCCGTACGTTTCTTGCTACGTATGTGCGACTCTGTTTTTCCGTTTTTACCGTATCGTCACTAATTAACCACCAAGTTTAATTTAAAAACTTAAAATTAATTATTTTCCTAATCACTTATGTTAGTTTAATAATTACCTTAAACACTTAATTAAGCTTAATCATTCACCTTTAGATCTTGTGATAGGGAGTAAGCCCAATTCATAGGCAGATTCATTTTCCCTTGCTTAGAGTCAACAAACATCATTAAATTGCCCTAATCCCAAACGACACTCTTTATTTGAATGATAAGTGAAACGTGGTTAGCCAAATGCATCCTCCCCATTAAGTCAACAAACATTAATAAATAGTGTCTTAATCCAACACCAAAACACATTAAAATTGTTCCCTGATAATTCTTCTTAAGGCAAGCTAAGTTACGTCTCTTCTCCGTTAAAACTCTCTGCAAACCCATTTTCATCCCTGCAAACAAATCCTCTGTAAATCCTCCATCAGACAAACCAAGAACCCATCACACAACCATCTACAAATCCTCAAACCCGTCATCTTCTCTAAACCAAGTTAGCCTCCAAATCCATCATCTTCCCAACACAAATCCCTCCAACAAATTCAATCAAATCCCCAAACTCAAAACAAAGAGGGGAAACCAAGAAAACCAAATCTGAAAATATTTCAGATTCATTGAGATTCAAGAACCAGAGGAAATCTGAAAATAATTTCAGAATCAAAACCCCAAATCTGAAAACACAAAAATCTGAAACCAAAACCCCAAACTCCATCTTCTTCCACTTCCTTCCCTCAGCCTCTCACCCTCACTGTGCGCGCGCGCACCCACACAATCAGCCGCCGTCGCCTGGGATAACCCGCCGCCGCCGCCCAGCCTGTGCGCCGCCGCCGGAGTTCTGCCCCTGTCGTGCGAAGGTGAGTTCCCTTCTCTTTGGCCCTTGTGAGATCTGCTGCTAGTAATTTTAAAAAAAATAAAGAAGGGAAGAACCAACAGAAGGCTGAGAGAGAAGAGAGAGTGACTGAGAGAGAAAAGGTGTGTTAGGGGGACGCAGACTTAGAAAGGAAAGGGTTATTTATCTCTATGTTCATAGCAATAAATAACTAGTGTAATTATTTTTAACAGATGGCATAGGCCCCTACATGTGACCCAAGACAGTTAGGAGTAATAAAATTATTAACAACGTATAACTCGAATCAATAGTTGTCCTAACTGTATTTATAAGCATGTAGCTATAAATGTATGTTAACTTGTTAGGTACAGGTGATATTGGTGACATGGTAGGTAGACTTATTAATGTGATGTTTAGCCATGTAATTAGATTAATGAATTAATGAGCTTAGTTAATTAATTAGTTGTTAATAATAAATAGTGTTATTTAATTGTTAAATTGATTTCACCATGTTAGTATGATTAAATAAATCGGGTAATAATAAGTCGTGCCATGTTAGTGTAACACAATATAAACATCACCCTAGCCAGAGAACCCAATAAAATTCGACAACACCAATTTAGGGATTAACTTAATTGTTTGTGTAACTCGTAATAGATTTAATTTATTAATATGTGGAACCAAAACAGAGAACCAGTATCACCATTACGTAGTACCTATCAAAACGAACCCAACGACACCAAAATCACTAAAATCGGGCTAGTGTACGATTTATAGTGAATATTTGAAGTTAGGTGATCATTTGGTCATTTTCACGTAAAGTTGTATAACTAAAAATCCACACGTGAAATGACGCGTGAAATTACAACCACGACATTCTTAACTAAAAATTTGACCTACCGACATATAATTTGATATACCTTAGTTTAGAACAATAACAATAAAATTAGCTTCCGTGACCTGTTAGTTAAATTCTTACTTTCAGCACTTTATGTTAATTATAATAAATACCGTTATCTAATGACACAGATAACCACGCCCCTTGCTACATCTGCTCGGACACCCGAAATCATCTATAACAGGCAAGTGCATTTTTTATAACAGTTGCATTTAATTGTTTAAATTGAGATAGTCTGCTTCACAAGTGCACGTTTTTACCGCTGCTTTTGATTGTTTTTGAGATATTCTGATATGCAAGTGCACATTTTTACATGTCTTATAACTGCCGTAGTTGATTGTTTAAATTGAGATATTCTGTTGCAAGTGCACATTTTTACATGTCTTATAATCGCTGCAGTTGATTGTTTAAATTGAGATATTCTGTTTCACAAGCGTACATCTTTACCTATCTTATAACGGTTGCATTTAATTGGTTAAACTGAGATGTTCTGATATGCAAGTTGTGCTTTTTCTCCACGTTTAATTATCGTTCCATTTGAAACTGCATATGTTACTTTTGTGCATTGCAAGATATAGGCATGTGCGTGTGCGTGTGTGGACATGTTAATTGATTGCAAAAGACACAACATAGACTTGCTGGCCGGTTGGCTACACACAGACTTGCGGCCTGTTTGGCAAATCATAGAAATTGCGGCCTGCTTGGCAAATCATAGAACAAAGTGGCCTGTTTGACTACTCTGGCTTGTGCCAGCACTATAACTCCTGATAGTTTGGTTGGCTGTATCCGGCTCGTGGTTCAGACAATAAAGTACACTTGGGTGGGGTTGGGTTCCTGGGCACTAGCCGGTAGTAAACGGGTCGCCTTCAGGGGCACTTGAAGGTGGATTAACTTACTATTCGTCTAACGACGGAGGCCTTAGTCACGAACTTGCACACATTATCGAATTGATTGAAATGGATATATAGACGTGTTTAACATTTAAACTGCTGTTATTTCCCTTTTAGTAGAAATGCCATGTTGTCATCTTTAATAGAATTGCCATGCCATTTACTGTACACACTACATATGCCATGTTGTTACTTTACACACTACACTTGCCATGTCATTTACTTTGCACACTACACGTGCCTTGTTGTTACTTTACGTACTACACTTTCCATGACTATTACTTTGCACACTACGCTGACATGCTTTAATTATTGAAATCATATTGTGTCATGTTAAAGATTTTGAAAACCTTGCCGAGGGTCTTTTCTACTAACATTTTAAATCTTGCCGAGTGACCCTCGCTGACGTATATTTCCTTGTCTTGTGAAATATACGTCAGGTATTAGACAGATTTGCAGAGGAGTCAGCCTAGAGACTGAACAGGTTGACCAGAGTGCCCAGATGCTGTGATCCGCTGCTGGAGAACAACGAGCCTTCGCATCGCCGCTAAAGTTTAATATTTGTGTTAATTATATTCAGGTGTAAACTTGGTTGTGTTTCTGTTTCTAATGGCCATGCTAGGCCTTATTTGTGTACTTGTAAATTTGGACATAGATGTAATAATGATGAAACTCTATATTGTTCTGAGTTTGTATGTAAGGACTTGCTTATGGTTTAATCACAGACGCTTATTGGGCTGGAGCTTCACCGGTCCAGTCCAAGCGGACCCGCTCGCGTCCTCGCTCCCAAGTATAATGGAAAGCGGGGCGTGACAGTCCGATCCATGTGTCGTCTGATATAGATTATGGCTTTCACGTTATCTATATCAGAGACAAAGGGCATAGAAGTAGAAGCAGCAGTAGTCGTCGTAGCAGGTGTGGTAGCAGTTGCTGTGATTGTGAGACTAAGGCCCTAAGAGCATAAGTGGAACTTCAGGTCCAATTGCTAACTTAAGTAGTTCTTTCCAGCTGCATCCAGAACATCAAAATCGACACTCGCTATCTTGGCGATTATATCTAAGCATATACATGAGCATGTATTAATTACTGATATACAATTAAAATTCATGCAGAAACAAGCATATTAACATATTAAAAGTCCAAAGTCTAGAAAACAGTCCGAAGTACAAAAGCTCAAAATGAAAAAGTACAATTTGGAAACCTAAGGGGTGTAGGATCCTGTCCAAAACAAAGTTAGGATCGATAATTAAAGTGGAGACTTACGCTTGCGTATGCGGAACGATAGTCTCGGAACTTTGCCTTCGGATTCGCCACGACGGATCGAGTCTTCTCACGAACGGAGTAAGGCTACTAATCCACAATCTAAATCTCTATTTTAGATTAAGAACTTGGAAGGAGGGAGAGGAAATATTTCTGCAGAGCTTCGCTATGAAGAAGATGCATGCATGAATTTCATGCAAATAGTGTCAGGAAAATGGCTACCCTTGGGTCTTATTTATAGCCCCCAAGGTAGTTATTTTAGGGTAAGTTGTTCCTTTGGAACAACTTAATTAAGGTGTACCATGATACATGGCACATTATAAGCTTAAGTTGTACCATATGCATGGTACAACATAAGCTTAAGATATTCTCCCTTTATTAGCCATATGTCGCATGCACTTATGCATATATAATGCGACTTTCCCGCTCATACAGAGATCCTCTCCGCAAGGGAACAGATTCCCTTTGCACATGACTTCGTGTGCGCGACGTTCGAGGTCCGTAATCCCTCGTACATCCCCCACAAGGGTGTACAAACGTCTTCCATATCCAACATCTCCCACTCACACTTGAGGGGATTGTAAGAGAACGTCTTTCCCTTAGTTCTTTCATCTATCATACCGAGAAATAGACCGTGCGGCCGTCATGCGCGTAGAGTCTGTTGTTGTGCACTTGTTAGAGATACACAACGACCTCGAAGGTGCAAAGTTGAGTAGTTCAACGCATGCTTTACCCTAGATTATTTCTTCACATTTCTTATACTTTATATTCAACAATTGAATCCCATCTGGATTACAATTGGCTGGCCAGCTTTGAATCATTAAAGTCCAAATATGAATATGAAATCAATCTTCCTCTTCTTGTGAACCTTCTGATCTTGACTTGATTCGCTTTTCTAACGTGCCCCGCCGAGCCGAATTACCATAGCCCATTAGTAACACGCTAAGATAGCGATCATCTCGTCAAATCTAAAGGAACCAATTGGAGTCCTTGAGGGTAAGAGTTAAGACCCGTATGGCCTTTGAGTCTCACATAATAGCAAACACTATTGCTACTAACTCAGTGGTCGAAATGCATACGTGGTATGAACACGTATTACAACATCACTCCTTTCCCAGGGAGAGTATGTCTTAATGATGTTGTACGGATGAAAAGATCAGACACCACAGTGCCTATCTTTTTGAGTCCCCTTACTACTCGTGAAATATTCACGGACTCTCATCCTGCATAAGACAGATAGGATTTAAAAAATCCAATGAGATCTTTATATCCTTGTGATACAGATCTCAGATCTTTTGTAAGCATCCGTATGATGCAGATCTTTTATTCGACTATCTTGTTTAAGTCATGACTCTAAATCATTTGTCTAATGATTTTGACTTTAAACTAGTCTCATCTCTATCTTATCCATCTGATAAGATAAGGCGGTTGCTCATGTGAGAGAGCCAACCTTAATCTGTCCGACATACACACAAAAATAGCTGAGACTTAAACACAAATGTATATAAAATCATTTGTAAGAAACTTGTATGCAAATTAAATTTTGATCTTCTATAGACATGGGAAATATTACATGATACAGCTCAGCACCTACGCATTCCCATAGATGATAAGTGTTTGAAAAACACATCTCTGGGGATCGCCTTAGTAAGGGGATCCGCTATCATCTCATGCGTGGATATGTATCCTATGTCTACTTCCTTCCGTTTATCATAATCCTTCGCAAACTTGAATCGAATGTCAATGTGTTTGGTCTTACAATGAAATTTAGGATCTTTGACATAGGCAATCGAAGCTTGACTATCACTGTATATAGGAATAGTGCTCGAGTCAGAGGCATTCGTCAGCCTGTCTAAGAATTTCCTAAGCCAAACAGCTTCTTGGACCGCCATGCTGAATGCTACGAACTCGGCTTCCATGGTTGATAGAGCGATGCAGGTTTGTTTCTTGCTGCTCCAGGATATTGCACCATTCCCGAGTAAGAAAACAAAGCCTGAGGTAGATCTTCGCTCGTCGAGATCACCCGCCCAATCAGCATCGGTATAGCCTTCGAGTCTCAAGGTATTGCCTTGATAGCATAACACATAGTCCGCAGTCCCTTTGAGGTATCTTAATATCCTCTTCACCGCTTTCCAGTGTGCCTGCCCTGGGTTGGATTGGTAACGGCTTACCATACCAACAGCATAGCAAATGTCGGGTCTAGTACACATCATGGCGTACATCAGACTCCCGACAGCACTGGAGTATGGAACTTTTTCCATAGCTTTCTTTTCTTTTGGATCTTTGGGACACATCTCCAAACATAGACCCTCGCCTTTGCTTATTGGAGTATCAATTGGCTTGCAGTCCTGCATATTAAACCGTTCTAAAACTTTCTTTATATACGTCTCTTGAGAGAGAGAAAGAAGTTTCTTGGAACGATTCCTTGAGATCTTAACCCCAAGGATATATGCAGCTTCACCCATGTCTTTCATCTCAAAGACGGATGAAAGCCAAGCTTTGATATCCAATATAAGACGCTTATCATTTCCGGCTATAAGTATGTCATCCACATAAAGAGACATAATTATATACTTGTTTTTAATCCTCTTAATATATACGCAATTGTCTTCGTCGAGCATGGAGAATCCATACGACAAAACAACTTCTTGAAAGCGCATATACCACTGCCTTGAGGATTGTTTAAGACCATATATGGATTTACGAAGTTTACAAACCTTATGTTTGTTTTCTTCTTGTACGAACCCGTTTGGTTGTTCCATGTAGATCTCCTCATCTAGTTCTCCGTTAAGAAAGGCAGTCTTTACATCCATCTGATGTAATTCGAGGTCCAAACAAGCCACCATTGCCAGAATTAAGCGAATCGAGGTAAAACGCACGACAGGAGAGAAAGTCTCTTCGTAGTCTATTCCTTCCTGTTGCGTGAAACCTTTCGCAACAAGGCGAGCTTTATATTTCTCGATGGAGCCATCAGCCTTATGCTTGATTTTGAGAACCCACTTGTTCCCAATGGCTCTACGTCCCTTAGGTAAATCAACCAAGTCCAAGACTTGGTTTGTTTTCATGGATTGAAGTTCTTCTTCCATTGCCGCTATCCATTTATCTTTAGCAGGGCATGTGACGGCCTGTTTGAAGTTTGCAGGTTCGTCATCATCTTGTAGTAATGTCATGAATGTTTGAGGAAATTCATCCTCAAATCTCAGAGGTGTTAGCCTCGTTCGATTACTACGTCTTGTTTGAGTTTGATCACTCCCACTTGGAATGACATCACTCCCACTTGGAATAACATCACTCCCACTCGGATTAGGATTGGTATCGTTCGTATTATCCATTGGTGAAGTTTGAAACGTATTTTCTTCTTCACCAAGGATTCTCCCACTCGAACGTTCCGATCCTTCTTGATCCCAAGTCTCAAACAAGGATAAGTCTTGACTTATCTCACCCTGTCTTGGAAACTCTTTTTCCAAGAAGACAACATCCCTCGATTCGAATTCTATTAGACCCCCATTGTCCTCTTGACCGACGAAAACATATCCTTTGGAGTTTTCAGCGTATCGGATGAAGATACACTTCCTCCCACGTGGCCCAAGTTTGCCATATTTGTGAGAGGATAAATGTGCGTAAGAGGCACAACCCCAAGGTTTTAGAATGTTTAAGTCTGGAGTTCTATTGTTCCACAACTCATAAGGAGTAGAACTTACCGACTTCGAGGGTACACGGTTTAAGATGAATGCTGCCGTCAATAATGCGTCACCCCAAAAGGTGATAGGCAAATTTGCCTGAGACATCATTGATCGGACCATTTCCATCAATGTCCTATTTCTTCTTTCCGTAACACAGTTTTGTTACGGAGTGTAAGGCATAGTTACCTGATGTACTATGCCTTTTTCATCACAAAGTTCCTTAAAACTTATTGATTGATATTCACCGCCCCTATCGGTTCGCAAAACCTTAATCTTGCGATCTAATTGATTCTCCACTAAACTCATATAGTTTTTAAAGCAAGCCAAAGCTTCACTTTTGTGGGATATCAAATAGATATGTCCGAAACGGGTGAAGTCATCAATGAATGTGATGAAATAGGACTTCCCGTGTCTTGTCTTAACATTCATTGGACCGCAAATGTCCGAATGGATAAGCTGTAATGGAACTTCGGCCCTTGTGCCAGTTCCAAACGGCTTGCGACAAGTTTTCCCTACAAGACAATGTTCGCAAGTTGACATTTCAACTTTTGAAACATTAGATAGCAAGCCACTTTTGGCAAGTCTATCCATTCTAGTTGGTCCAATATGACCAAGTCTTGCATGCCAACAAATGATTTCAGACTCAGAGTTAGAAGCATTTGTCAAATGAAAACTTTCATTAATGGAAGAAGCAACATCATACATTGTATTTAAAACAATTAATCCATTACAAACATTACCAGAACCAATCAAAGAATTATTACAAACAAGGTCAACACATTGTTTATAGAACCTCCACTCATAATCTAAAGACATTAACATGACCACGGAAACGATATTCCTTCTAATATCTGGAGCAAAGAGGACGTCGTGCAATAATAAAGTCCGGCCGTTGTCGAGAACTAGCTTGCATGTTCCGACGCCTTTGACTTCAACACGTGTGTTGTTGCCGACGTATATCCACTTTGTTCCTTGAGTTATCTTTCGATACTCTACGAAGAACCTTCTGTCCTTCGCAACGTGGTCTGTGGCCCCTGAATCAATCAACCAAAAATAGTTAGATTCAGCAAGAAACACGGAACTAGAAACACATATGTAACTAGCCCTACAAGTTACCTTGTCACTTCCATCCGTACACTTACGGGCGAAGTGACCGTACTTGTTGCACTTAAAGCACTTGATCTTCTTCAAGTTTTTCTTCTTTGAGTGCACATTCTTTTGCCACTTTTTGTTCTTTGTCTTCTTTGAGGTCTCCGGTTCTTGCTTACGTTCGTTCACAAACCTTAAGCGTTTCCGCTTATTTCCTCCATGTGAGGAACTAGCGGCCACGTGCACTTCTGCACTTGGTTTTGCGGCTTGAATCCGCTCTTCCTCGAGTTCGAGGTGTTTCGAAACATCGCTTAAAGTTTTAATGCATTCATTATGAGTGAGATGCATTTTCATGTTATCCCAGCTATCTGGGAGTGAACGAATGACCGCTTGGATCTGCTGTTCATCAGACAGCGTAACACCCGCATCCTTTAATTCAGATATAAGATTCGCCATGTGGCGGAGATGCTTTTTCATAGAATGATCTCGCCGCATCTTGTACGAATCAAATTGAATATTCAAGGAGCGGAGTTTGGTAACCGAAGTTCCACCAAACTTTATCTCTAGCTCAGACCATATGTCTTTAGCTAGGTCGAATTCCCGAAATAGGCGCATTATGTCATTGTCCATCGCGGACAGTAACGTAATACGCGCTATTTTGTTCTTTCGAGTCCAAGTGTCATAAGCTTCCCGGTCCCTTTTGTGTTGGGCCGTATTGCCCAACTCAGGTTCTACCATTATGTTTTGGAGTGTTTCGAGCACATCTTGCTCCTCCAAAACATATTGGATCTTTATTGACCAAAGTTTATAATTGTCGCCGTTGAGCTTTTCACCTTTGTTAAGCTCTGCGACAATATTCTTAGAAGCGGTAGACATTTTCGATTCAAAAAAACTGCAAAGAGAATGAAAAACATGATCAAAATTCTATGCATAAAGTTTCGATTCTTTAAACACTTGATAAGTTCCTTGGATGCGTTGAAATGTTACTCTAGAATCGAGAAGTTCACTACGTTCCCAACTACCATCTAGTAGTAACTTTCAAAGTATCCCTCTTACTTATCTCAAGTAAAAAGAAATCAGAAATAATGCCCGTATGGTATTAGCAGCGGAAAATCACTTTGAAAAACTTATCTTTCAAAATAGAATAGGTGAGAATTAGCGCAAAGAATTTTAACGCAACAATTGCCAAGCCACGAGACCTGTTCTACACACCCATAGGTTAGATAACCATGGCCGGATCGTGGTAGGACTTGGAATTCTAAATTGCGCTATCCCGATTTAAGGACGGGACATAACCTATTTGAAAAACATATTTTTCCAAAAATTTTGAAAGCACGTTGGCTAATCTCCGTAGAGTAGAGCACAACGTTACAAGTACATTGGCTAATCTCCGTAGAGTAGAGCACAATGACATGGCTAATCTCGCATGAAGTAGAGCACTATGGCTAATCTTCAAGGAGTAGAGCCCAAATGAAAAACTTCATTAAAACGTTAGTCCCGTATGAACTATTCGGCACTGTGGTTAGCCCCGTATGGACTAATCTACACATTCGAGTTTGACCAAGGCCATTTGTTACCCCGTATGGGTCATCTGGCAAGTTTGCAATCGACCCAGACCATTTGTCGGACTGGTCGACCAAAAACACAAAATTGGTCGACCAATTTTCGAATTCAACTTCTTCCCGGTCAGGGCCTCTGCCCTGACCCGGGCTTGGCCAAAGGCCGGCCAGGGGGCCTGGCCCCCTCGGCCAGGGCCGGCCAGGCCCTGTCCACTGCCAGGGCCTGCCGGCCAGGCCACTGGCCGGGGCCAGGGCTCCTGCCCTGGCCTCGGCCAGGCCCTGGCCTGAGGCCAGGGCGCCGGCCCTGGCCTCTGCCAGGGCCGGCAGGCCGCTGGCCGGGGCCAGGGCTCCTGCCCTGGCCTCGGCCAGGCCCTGGCCTGAGGCCAGGGCACCGGCCCTGGCCTCTGCCAGGGCCGGCAGGCCGGCCAAGGGCCGGCCTGTTGGAAGCGACGATTTAGGATCTTGGTTTGATGATGACAAACGTGTTGGTATATCTGATGTGTGTGCTTAGTGTGTTTCAGGCTTGGCAATCACTATTTGGAGGAATTGCTATTCGTATAGCATATTGGGAGAAAGAGTCTGTGTGTGCACAAAGAAGTTTGACTTGGTCAAAGGAGAGAAAAGTGGACCAAGTCAAATTGACTTAGGGAGATTGGATTGATTCAAATCAAGTGAATATTTGATCAAATCAATTAGATGGATTTGTGTCTACCCATTCCATATTCTTCTTCCATTCATACCCAACTTAAATTGCTATCAAATCCCAACTTATTCAAATCAAATCTTCTATTTGTGGTGCAAAGTGATAGAATCAAATCTCCACCTCCTATTCAAAATAGGATTCCCCACAACCGCATCACCCTAGCATCTCCCTATATAAACCCATCTCCTAGGGTTGAAGAAGCCCCCCCGGCCAAAATAATTGCTGCCACACTTCCCAGAAATTCGTCACCTTCAAAAATTGATTCCCAGCCGAATTTTTTCTTGATAAAAAAAAATTCCCAAGACGTCATCAACGCATGCGAAAGGCACAAAGGGAACAATTTGTTTTGTGAAAGAGGCTAACAAAAGGAAACCAACAGATACAATTTCATCAAGTTCCAAGGAGCCATCATGCAACAAATATCTGGAAGCAAAGGGGACTCTACAAAAACCGCACCAACCAATTAGAGGAGTGCCGAAATATTTCAAAGCCACGTGAAAGGAGCAAAGCTAAGATTTTTTATCTAATATTACTCTCTCTCTCTCCGTTCTGTGCTCTTACCTTGATAGTATTTACCCCCAGGCCGAATCACCTTTTTCCCTGACACTACTTCATTGTCAGATTGTTTTTAAACAATATTTTTTTAAAGAAAACCAATGTTCAATGCTCTGAGTGCTATGTTTTCAAAGGCCATCTTTAATATCTTCATGTGATCAAAGTTTTTCTTGCAACAACCTCTTTGTGTCAGGCCGATTTTTTTTGTTGACAGGGAAAGCACAAATTTAGATCCCTTAGCTACCGAAATTTGTTGAAGGCACAAGTACCCTAGACACAGGCTAGAACGCAGGGACCAAAGCAAATCCCTGCTAGCCACGCAACCAGAGAACCGGCTATATCAAATCCTCAAGGAGCCGGCCATCAAAAAGTGTTTTGTTTTTTAACTAATTTTTGTGCAGGCCGAAAGCAGTGGGGGCAAGGAACCGCACTTTCACAGGGAAGTAGTAATTCTGGGCCTTTGTATTTGGTTTTGCATGCACCAAGAACCAATGATTAACTCCCATTATAAAATTGATTCACAACATTTCTGTTGAGGTCTCTGTTGTGTACAGGCCACCATCACACAACCACGTGTGCACAAAATTGTTTATTCCAGGCCCTCTGTTTTTCTTAAAAGAATTGAAGGTGACCTCTTGTTTTTGAGCAGGACCGAAATCAATTTGAAAGGAAGAGGAGCACAACTTTGAGAAAGGCTGCAACAAATTATCTGACGTTTTACAGAGGAAACAAAAGGGAGCCACAGACAGGAGCCGAACTATCGAGGGGAGTTGTGCATGTACACATTGCTAGCTGTATCTTCAAAGCATCTTGAGTTGCTGACGAGACGAGGGGACATCGACATTTAGTCAGACTCAGATCTGACCTGTGCTTATTGACGAAGACATCGCTGCTGCACAATCTGAGCTCTCTAAACTCAATACTTGATTATTTTGTGTAGCAATTGTGATAGATCTTCGTAGGGGAAACTTTACCTATTTTTGTGGACTATTTTGGGACTTGTCTAGTTGGGACTAGACAAGTGGGACCCAGCTAGTTTGGGACTAGCTGGTAGAAAGCTTTGCTAGGATTGATAGTGAGAGGAAACACTGTGTGTGGGGTACTGAGAGTCTGGCGAGTGTAGAGGCGTAGAGAGTGCTCTGAGCGTGCTCTAACTTGTGACTTTGTACCTATTGCACTATTCAATCTAGTATCTGCTTTGGGGGCTGGAGTAGGTCGTTGGGACGACCGAACCAGGGTAAATCTGCTGTGTACTCTGTGTCTGCTCTGGTTGTGCTTTTAACTGCGTGTGATTTCTCGTGGGTTGCACGAGAATTTTTTTATTAGCCTATTCACCCCCCCCCCCTCTAGGCTAGGATCCAGATCCAACAAGTGGTATCAGAGCAGGTTTTAGGATCTAGCCTAGATTGACCATGAATAACCATATGGATAGTGCTTTTGCTGAGGGTCAGTCTGTTTCCCGTCCCCCTAGGTTTAATGGAGGTGATTATGCTTATTGGAAAAATCGTATGAAAATCTACCTTATTTCTGTTGATTACAAGGCTTGGCAAATAATTGAAAATGGATATAAACTGCCTGTAATTAAAGTAGAAAATGCTGAGATTGAAAAACCAAATGACAAATGGGATGATAATGATTGGAAATCCTATTCCTTAAATGCTAAAGCTATGAATGCTCTCATTTGTGCACTTGATAAATCTGAATATAATAGAATCTCACATTGTCTAACTGCGCAGGAAATATGGCATACTTTGGAGGTGACGCATGAGGGAACGTCACAGGTGAAGGAGTCTAGACTTGCACTTCTGAGCACGGAATACGAGGGATTTCGCATGCTACCGTCAGAGACCATATCTGAAATGTTTGCGAGGTTCACCAACATTGTCTACAAGTCTAGTTCGCTCGGTAAGCCATATTCTAGCCTTGAGCAGGTGAGAAAGATATTAAGAGCACTGCCAAGCTCTTTCAGACCAAAGGTCACCGCCATCCAGGAAGCAAAGGTATTGTCTAAATTGAAGGTGGAGGACCTTATTGGTAATTTGATGTCCCATGAGTTGGAACTGCAAAGTGTTGAAGCAAGAGAGAAACCTGAGGAGAAAGAGAAAGCCATAAAGCCCCTTGCTTTGCAAGCTAGCGAAGAAGAGGATGATGATGAAGACATAGCGCTAATGGTGAGAAACTTCAGAAAGTTCATCAAGACAAAGCATGGGAGAAACGAAATGGCACCCAGGTTTAATCGTTCTAATTTTAATAATTCTTCCAAGCAATTTAATGATCAGAAATCTACTGATAGAATGCAATGTTTTAAATGCAAGGGAAGAGGACATCTAATGAAGGATTGCCCAAATGAAACTGCTCAGCTCGCTAAAGGAAAAGGAAAAGCGAAGGTATTAACATGGGATATGGATAGCGAAGCTGAAAGCGAGGAGGAAAATGAAGCCCATTCTTGCATGGCTTTGATGGGGATCCAAGATGAGACACCGTCAGGTAGCAAAGCTGAACTTCTTAAAATTTGTGAGGAAATGCAAAATCAAATAGTAGATCATGAGTTCACTATTGAATGTCTCCAAAATCAGAACTTTGACATGCAAGTTAGAGATGATAAGGTGTTTAAAGAGAATGAAAAGCTTAAAATTGAACTTAATGCATGTATGTCTACTATTGAAATCATGAAGAAGGAAAAAGCTAGCTTTGATGAAATTGCTCCTTGTATTTCTTGCTCCTCATTATTAAATCAAAATAGCATGCTTAAACAAGATTTAATGAAGCTCGAAGCTGAGAAAGAATATGAAATAAGGGAGCTTATGGATAAATTTTGCATGCTAGATAACGATCTGAAAAAGAAAACGATTGAATTTGAAAAGAAAGAAGAGGAAAACAAGAGAGCTTTTATTAGTAAATGCACGTTGCTTGTGGAAGAAAATAAATTGTTGAAAACCAAAGTCTCTAACCTTGAATTGGCCATTAAGAAATTCTCTACGGGAAAACAATCGTTGGACACTATTTTAGAGAATCAATTATATGGCAATAATAGAAGGGGACTTGGTTTTGGTCTGAAAACCGTTGAAAAGCAAAAATTCAAGAAATTCCACAATGCACCTTCTATTGCAAAGAACTTACATGCAAAGTGCTTTACTTGTGATAGTGTAGGCCACACTTCATATTATTGCAAATTTAGGAACACTAATATCAAGTTTAAACAAGTGTGGGTTCCTAAAACAATATTGGCTAACACTAGTGGACCTTGTTGGATTCCAAGGTCACACTTAACACCTTTCATGTAGGTGTGATGGAGTTTTGGCGAGGAGCGTTAAATTCAATGTCTCATTCTTGTAGCTCCTTCGTCAAAAAGCGACAAGAAGGTATAATTTTTTTATCCCTCTTTGCATTTCATTGCATACCTTCATAGATTTGTTTGCGTGCTTGTTTTTTTATTTTATTTTGTGTGCTTGCATGCATGAATTTTTAAATGTTTTTATTTCAAAAAAAAAAACAAAACAAAAAAATGAAAAACCAAAAATCAAAAAAAAAATTGTGCTTATTGATTATCCTCTTTTGAATCTCTTAAGTGGCATTGTATGAATAATCAATTATATCCCTTGTAGAAGTCAATTCATTATTGTTGTAGCTACATGAACATGATGTTATTCTTTTTAGTAGCCATGACATGTCTCATAAGTTTCAACCTTGACTTCTACACCTACATTTGCACTTTCACGATATTTGACTTTTTAGTGCTTTTGGAGATTCTTTTGAAGAATAATGGAAAGTGAATGTAGGAATGATTAATTTCTGAATTTTCTAAGGGATATGGAGTGTTTAGCCATGAATTAAAATTGAGCACAAAAGAATTGCAAATGAAAACAAAAAAAATATGAAAATTGCTCCGTATGAAAAATGGATACACTTCCTGGCTAAAACACAACCCACGAGTATCCAACTTGTGCTACATGGGTAATCATTAGCGTTGGTGTATATAACTCGTCAAGCAATGCCATCCCACATTTAAAAGTCCTTTTAGGCCATGTTTTGGGATTCGGTAACTTGAACTCATCCTTGATGAGGTGGGAAAAACCAATCCTAGTGATATTCATGAAAATTGGAAAATGTGGATTGAATGGGTTGATTTTCTGAAATTGAATCTCCTCTAGTACTTTATTGTCTATATCATTCCACTTAAACAAAGGTGGAGAAGTCTTGTTTTGAAATTCTATGAACTTGAACTGTCTATTATTTGGAAAACTCATGCAAATTGCACGCTACATTTAATAATGGTTTATTTTTGCATGGAATATCTTTGTGACTTCATTAATCCACTTTTGGTGATTACAAAGGGGGAGAAAGAAAAGAAAGATTTGTCGGCATTATTTGTATTATTTGTTGAAGGGGGAGCTTGGAATTATTTGTATCGGTAAATATACTTGAATACTTGGTGAAGGGGGAGCTTGAGAGAAGGGGGAGCATGCTATTGTATTTGTCACTTGTTTGTGCATGCCATGTTGTAGTGCTTGAGTTTTCATCTCATGATTCATATTGCATTACACCCTACAACACACTTCACACACTCATCTCTATTGATCAAATCTTTTGCGGGTTTGTCATCACCAAAAGGGGGAGATTGTTGGAAGCGACGATTTAGGATCTTGGTTTGATGATGACAAACGTGTTGGTATATCTGATGTGTGTGCTTAGTGTGTTTCAGGCTTGGCAATCACTATTTGGAGGAATTGCTATTCGTATAGCATATTGGGAGAAAGAGTCTGTGTGTGCACAAAGAAGTTTGACTTGGTCAAAGGAGAGAAAAGTGGACCAAGTCAAATTGACTTAGGGAGATTGGATTGATTCAAATCAAGTGAATATTTGATCAAATCAATTAGATGGATTTGTGTCTACCCATTCCATATTCTTCTTCCATTCATACCCAACTTAAATTGCTATCAAATCCCAACTTATTCAAATCAAATCTTCTATTTGTGGTGCAAAGTGATAGAATCAAATCTCCACCTCCTATTCAAAATAGGATTCCCCACAACCGCATCACCCTAGCATCTCCCTATATAAACCCATCTCCTAGGGTTGAAGAAGCCCCCCCGGCCAAAATAATTGCTGCCACACTTCCCAGAAATTCGTCACCTTCAAAAATTGATTCCCAGCCGAATTTTTTCTTGATAAAAAAAAATTCCCAAGACGTCATCAACGCATGCGAAAGGCACAAAGGGAACAATTTGTTTTGTGAAAGAGGCTAACAAAAGGAAACCAACAGATACAATTTCATCAAGTTCCAAGGAGCCATCATGCAACAAATATCTGGAAGCAAAGGGGACTCTACAAAAACCGCACCAACCAATTAGAGGAGTGCCGAAATATTTCAAAGCCACGTGAAAGGAGCAAAGCTAAGATTTTTTATCTAATATTACTCTCTCTCTCTCCGTTCTGTGCTCTTACCTTGATAGTATTTACCCCCAGGCCGAATCACCTTTTTCCCTGACACTACTTCATTGTCAGATTGTTTTTAAACAATATTTTTTTAAAGAAAACCAATGTTCAATGCTCTGAGTGCTATGTTTTCAAAGGCCATCTTTAATATCTTCATGTGATCAAAGTTTTTCTTGCAACAACCTCTTTGTGTCAGGCCGATTTTTTTTGTTGACAGGGAAAGCACAAATTTAGATCCCTTAGCTACCGAAATTTGTTGAAGGCACAAGTACCCTAGACACAGGCTAGAACGCAGGGACCAAAGCAAATCCCTGCTAGCCACGCAACCAGAGAACCGGCTATATCAAATCCTCAAGGAGCCGGCCATCAAAAAGTGTTTTGTTTTTTAACTAATTTTTGTGCAGGCCGAAAGCAGTGGGGGCAAGGAACCGCACTTTCACAGGGAAGTAGTAATTCTGGGCCTTTGTATTTGGTTTTGCATGCACCAAGAACCAATGATTAACTCCCATTATAAAATTGATTCACAACATTTCTGTTGAGGTCTCTGTTGTGTACATGCCACCATCACACAACCACGTGTGCACAAAATTGTTTATTCCAGGCCCTCTGTTTTTCTTAAAAGAATTGAAGGTGACCTCTTGTTTTTGAGCAGGACCGAAATCAATTTGAAAGGAAGAGGAGCACAACTTTGAGAAAGGCTGCAACAAATTATCTGACGTTTTACAGAGGAAACAAAAGGGAGCCACAGACAGGAGCCGAACTATCGAGGGGAGTTGTGCATGTACACATTGCTAGCTGTATCTTCAAAGCATCTTGAGTTGCTGACGAGACGAGGGGACATCGACATTTAGTCAGACTCAGATCTGACCTGTGCTTATTGACGAAGACATCGCTGCTGCACAATCTGAGCTCTCTAAACTCAATACTTGATTATTTTGTGTAGCAATTGTGATAGATCTTCGTAGGGGAAACTTTACCTATTTTTGTGGACTATTTTGGGACTTGTCTAGTTGGGACTAGACAAGTGGGACCCAGCTAGTTTGGGACTAGCTGGTAGAAAGCTTTGCTAGGATTGATAGTGAGAGGAAACACTGTGTGTGGGGTACTGAGAGTCTGGCGAGTGTAGAGGCGTAGAGAGTGCTCTGAGCGTGCTCTAACTTGTGACTTTGTACCTATTGCACTATTCAATCTAGTATTAGCTTTGGGGGCTGGAGTAGGTCGTTGGGACGACCGAACCAGGGTAAATCTGCTGTGTACTCTGTGTCTGCTCTGGTTGTGCTTTTAACTGCGTGTGATTTCTCGTGGGTTGCACGAGAATTTTTTTATTAGCCTATTCACCCCCCCCCCCTCTAGGCTAGGATCCAGATCCAACACGGCCCTGGCCACTGCCAGGGCCGGCCTGGCCGGCAAGGCTCTGCCAGGGCCGGCCACTGCCGGCCTGGCCCTTGGCCGGCCACTGCCGGCCTGGCCATGGCCGGTCATGGCCAAGGCCATTCGGCGTTGGCCGGCCATGGCCCCTTTGGCCATGGCCGGCCACCCCCTTTAAACGGGGTTGCCGCACTCATTCCTCCCCCTTGATGGGGTGGTCGCCGGTGGTTATTGGCCGTAGCCAAACCCCTCCGCATGGGGAGAGGGGATGCATGGCCTTCATAGCCCATTTGGCCATGGTACACATGCACCAAATTTTCCTCTTACCCGATGGAAATAACTTCCATCATCTTCCTCGATGAAGCACCCGTTCGTCGATGAAGTTAGTTATTGCCTAATGGCCGTGTGCCAAAAATGACTAACGTACTACGTGAACGGTCGGTTCTTCCCGTCACGGAGAGTTCCTACCATATCCGTAATGATAGGAGACCCTAACGTGAAAAGAACAACCGCTGCGTTCTCTCCGTCACGAAGCGTTCCTACTATATCCGTAATAGTAGGAGACCCATTCGTGAAAAAGACAACGACTCGTTTGTAGTTTCGACGGGGCGGTGGATTGACCGGGGCGAACCCATATGGCTCTGATACCAATGTAGGATCCTGTCCAAAACAAAGTTAGGATCGATAATTAAAGTGGAGACTTACGCTTGCGTATGCGGAACGATAGTCTCGGAACTTTGCCTTCGGATTCGCCACGACGGATCGAGTCTTCTCACGAACGGAGTAAGGCTACTAATCCACAATCTAAATCTCTATTTTAGATTAAGAACTTGGAAGGAGGGAGATGAAATATTTCTGCAGAGCTTCGCTATGAAGAAGATGCATGCATGAATTTCATGCAAATAGTGTCAGGAAAATGGCTACCCTTGGGTCTTATTTATAGCCCCCAATGTAGTTATTTTAGGGTAAGTTGTTCCTTTGGAACAACTTAATTAAGGTGTACCATGATACATGGCACATTATAAGCTTAAGTTGTACCATATGCATGGTACAACATAAGCTTAAGATATTCCCCCTTTATTAGCCATATGTCGCATGCACTTATGCATATATAATGCGACTTTCCCGCTCATACAGAGATCCTCTCCGCAAGGGAACAGATTCCCTTTGCACATGACTTCGTGTGCGCGACGTTCGAGGTCCGTAATCCCTCGTACATCCCCCACAAGGGTGTACAAACGTCTTCCATATCCAACAAGGGGTCCCATCTTCAACTAATTGACCTCTGTCTTCATGGAAAGTGAACCAGGTCTTTGGTTTTTACAATTTAAATCTCACTATGTTTTCTCTCAAAATAGAAGAAAAAAGCGGAAAATTAAAAGTAGTGATAAACTGTCATGCCCTATTTTGCACTATACTGGTATTCGACTGAACCCGCGTGGTATTTCTACCTACGATGCATACGTAGGCATGAAATAAAAGTGGATATCGATGTATATAACGTAGTGCAAGGGGATTGGGCTGTAATGCGTGGCTAAGATATGAGAAAGCGAGATTGAATGCAGGAGAAGTGCAAATGACGTTGTGGGTGTAAAACAACAGGAATGAGTTAGATGTTTGTGTGTGAAGCATGTATGCATGCATGGATGTGCACGGATGTGCATAGGAAGAGCCATGCTAGAGTGAAAGGGGTTAGGGGTCAATGTCAACCCCCGTAAATTTCTAGGAAGGCGAGGGGCAAAACGGTCTTTTTGACTAAACTGTTGTGCGTACATCCTGAAGTTGTGTGTGCATAAAGTAATGGCATCCTTGTAATCACCAAGAAGGTAGATGGGTATTTTAGTCATTTCCCTCATGGAATATTCCCTAGGAATATTCCATTCTTGCAAGAGAAGGAACTTCAATTGTAAATATCTTCTTTCTACACCTTTCTTTACATTTCTAATTCTTTCTTCTCCTTTCTTCTTTTCCATCTTCTCCCTCTCCCTCCTACCATGGCCGGCCACCCCTCTCCTATTTTCCCCCCTCCTCCATCAAATGAAAACCCTAATTTTCATTCCCTAATGGAAATAATACAAGCTTGCTTCAAGGAGAAGGTGGAAGGAAAAGAAAGAGAAGGAGAAGAGGGAAAATCAAATTTTGAGGTAGGAATTTACTTGGATTTGGGATTCCAATAAATTGTTACTGCAATCAAGTTTTTATAACATGATTTACTTAATATGTAACATGGATATTCAAAATTTTATGTATCATGTTTCAATTTTACAAATTTCCCTTGAAATTCCTAGAGAAAACATCCCCTTTAGAATCTTGAATTTCTGTTTTGTGTTATTGCTGTAATTACTGTTACCGTAGCTCGAATTAGGGTTCGAAAAAATATGAGCTTGTAGATATTGAAGTTCTACCCCAAAATCATATAAATTCTGATATATGTTCAATTCAAGAATCAGGAGAAATAAATCCATCTTGACAACATGTCCGTTTGATTTTCAGTGTTGACACAGTTTAGCAAAATTGGCCTAAACACCTACACACACAATGAAATTTGCTGTTCTTGGTCTCGTTGGGAAGTTAACAAGATTATCTAAAATTTTCTCAGTTGTGCTCATATGTCGAATTTCTGGCTAAAATATGCCCAAAATTGGCTTTCAATACAGACCCTGAAATCTGTCTGAAAAACAGATTTGACACACTTCACCAAATAATTCACCATAAATTACCTACTTAATATGTTTGCCTGAAATTTTATCTGTATATCCAAAACACCCATATCTACAACTTTGTAAGTTTTTCCAAGTTCCAATTGCAATTGCATCAAAACCCACCCTCAATCTGACTGTTCTGCAAATTTCAGCAAGCTGAATTCATTAAGTGATGTTCTTACTCTTTAATTGTTGTTAATTGGCCATCATTATTCTTGCTTAATATGGTTATGTGGTGAAATGAATTTTAATGTACTTGGCACATGTAAATGTTACTGTGTTGCTTTGATATGAATGACGCCCGTCATGTGTTCGATGAAATGCCTCAATGAAGGCAATATCCAATAATTTGAGTAAAGTGCATGTGTTAGTGTTGGTCTTGAGCCATATTGATAATTACTAAAGTTAGAGGCTTGAATGGCATGGATATATTGTAATTGTGAATGGGTGATGTGTTGTGATAGAGGGCATGTCACGTGAGTGCATGACCCTATGTTTAATGATGGACAGCTAAGGTGATATGTGCATACCAATACCATCAAGACCCCTAACGTGTCACTTATGATGTTAACTTATAAAATTGAATGAATCTCAATCCTCTCTAATGAGGGTGAGTTAGCGAGACCCGGGTTTTAGGTGGGATTTGAGTAAATTGAGGATATGAGACCTGGACTGTGAAGTTGGGAGATGATTATGTGATGTGTGGAGTTTATACCCACTTGCCTTTACCGGGAGTGGATGGGATTTTTATACCCACTCGCCTTTACCGGGAGTGGAGGGGTACGGAGGTGGAGAGCCTCACTCCTGCCAGGGACGGGGGAGCTGAGAGGCCAGGCGTACAGTGCCCGTGTCCACTGCGTCGTGTGATATATTCACCCCAAATTTGGGATGAAGTCCAGGTCCTGATATCACACAGTTTACCCAAGTTCTAATTGAAGGATCCTGTCCAAAACAAAGTTAGGATCGATAATTAAAGTGGAGACTTACGCTTGCGTATGCGGAACGATAGTCTCGGAACTTTGCCTTCGGATTCGCCACGACGGATCGAGTCTTCTCACGAACGGAGTAAGGCTACTAATCCACAATCTAAATCTCTATTTTAGATTAAGAACTTGGAAGGAGGGAGAGGAAATATTTCTGCAGAGCTTCGCTATGAAGAAGATGCATGCATGAATTTCATGCAAAATGTGTAAGGAAAATGGCTACCCTTGGGTCTTATTTATAGCCCCCAAGGTAGTTATTTTAGGGTAAGTTGTTCCTTTGGAACAACTTAATTAAGGTGTACCATGATGCATGGCACATTATAAGCTTAAGTTGTACCATATGCATGGTACAACATAAGCTTAAGATATTCCCCCTTTATTAGCCATATGTCGCATGCACTTATGCATATATAATGCGACTTTCCCGCTCATACAGAGATCCTCTCCGCAAGGGAACAGATTCCCTTTGCACATGACTTCGTGTGCGCGACGTTCGAGGTCCGTATTCCCTCGTACATCCCCCACAAGGGTGTACAAACGTCTTCCATATCCAACATCTCCCACTCACACTTGAGGGGATTGTAAGAGAACGTCTTTCCCTTAGTTCTTTCATCTATCATACCGAGAAATAGACCGTGCGACCGTCATGCGCGTAGAGTCTGTTGTTGTGCACTTGTTAGAGATACACAACGACCTCGAAGGTGCAAAGTTGAGTAGTTCAACGCATGCTTTACCCTAGATTATTTCTTTACATTTCTTATACTTTATATTCAACAATTGAATCCCATCTGGATTACAATTGGCTGGCCAGCTTTGAATCATTAAAGTCCAAATGTGAATATGAAATCAATCTTCCTCTTCTTGTGAACCTTCTGATCTTGACTTGATTCGCTTTTCTAACGTGCCCCGCCGAGCCGAATTACCATAGCCCATTAGTAACACGCTAAGATAGTGATCATCTCGTCAAATCTAAAGGAACCAATTGGAGTCCTTGAGGGTAAGAGTTAAGACCCGTATGGCCTTTGAGTCTCACATAATAGCAAACACTATTGCTACTAACTCAGTGGTCGAAATGCATACGTGGTATGAACACGTATTACAACATCACTCCTTTCCCAGGGAGAGTATGTCTTAATGATGTTGTACGGATGAAAAGATCAGACACCACAGTGCCTATCTTTTTGAGTCCCCATACTACTCGTGAAATACTCACGGACTCTCATCCTGCATAAGACAGATAGGATTCAAAAAATCCAATGAGATCTTTATATCCTTGTGATACAGATCTCAGATCTTTTGTAAGCATCCGTATGATGCAGATCTTTTATTCGACTATCTTGTTTAAGTCATGACTCTAAATCATTTGTCTAATGATTTTGACTTTAAACTAGTCTCATCTCTATCTTATCCATCTGATAAGATAAGGCGGTTGCTCATGTGAGAGAGCCAACCTTAATCTGTCCGACATACACACAAAAATAGCTGAGACTTAAACACAAATGTATATAAAATCATTTGTAAGAAACTTGTATGCAAATTAAATTTTGATCTTCTATAGACATGGGAAATATTACATGATACAGCTCAGCACCTACGCATTCCCATAGATGATAAGTGTTTGAAAAACACATCTCTGGGGATCGCCTTAGTAAGGGGATCCGCTATCATCTCATGCGTGGATATGTATCCTATGTCTACTTCCTTCCGTTTATCATAATCCTTCGCAAACTTGAATCGAATGTCAATGTGTTTGGTCTTACAATGAAATTTAGGATCTTTGACATAGGCAATCGAAGCTTGACTATCACTGTATATAGGAACAGTGCTCGAATCAGAGGCATTCGTCAGCCTGTCTAAGAATTTCCTAAGCCAAACAGCTTCTTGGACCGCCATGCTGAATGCTACGAACTCGGCTTCCATGGTTGATAGAGCGATGCAGGTTTGTTTCTTGCTGCTCCAGGATATTGCACCATTCCTGAGTAAGAAAACAAAGCCTGAGGTAGATCTTCGCTCGTCGAGATCACCCGCCCAATCAGCATCGGTATAGCCTTCGAGTCTCAAGGTATTGCCTTGATAGCATAACGCATAGTCCGCAGTCCCTTTGAGGTATCTTAATATCCTCTTCACCGCTTTCCAGTGTGCCTGCCCTGGGTTGGATTGGTAACGGCTTACCATACCAACAGCATAGCAAATGTCGGGTCTAGTACACATCATGGCGTACATCAGACTCCCGACAGCACTGGAGTATGGAACTTTTTCCATAGCTTTCTTTTCTTTTGGATCTTTGGGACACATCTCCAAACATAGACCCTCGCCTTTGCTTATTGGAGTATCAATTGGCTTGTAGTCTTGCATATTAAACCGTTCTAAAACTTTCTTTATATACGTCTCTTGAGAGAGAGAAAGAAGTTTCTTGGAACGATTCCTTGAGATCTTAACCCCAAGGATATATGCAGCTTCACCCATGTCTTTCATCTCAAAGACGGATGAAAGCCAAGCTTTGATATCCAATATAAGACGCTTATCATTTCCGGCTATAAGTATGTCATCTACATAAAGAGACATAATTATATACTTGTTTTTAATCCTCTTAATATATACGCAATTGTCTTCGTCGAGCATGGAGAATCCATACGACAAAACAACTTCTTGAAAGCGCATATACCACTGCCTTGAGGATAGACCATATATGGATTTACGAAGTTTACAAACCTTATGTTTGTTTTCTTCTTGTACGAACCCGTTTGGTTGTTCCATGTAGATCTCCTCATCTAGTTCTCCGTTAAGAAAGGCAGTCTTTACATCCATCTGATGTAATTCGAGGTCCAAACAAGCCACCATTGCCAGAATTAAGCGAATCGAGGTAAAACGCACGACAGGAGAGAAAGTCTCTTCGTAGTCTATTCCTTCCTGTTGCGTGAAACCTTTCGCAACAAGGCGAGCTTTATATTTCTCGATGGAGCCATCAGCCTTATGCTTGATTTTGAGAACCCACTTGTTCCCAATGGCTCTACGTCCCTTAGGTAAATCAACCAAGTCCAAGACTTGGTTTGTTTTCATGGATTGAAGTTCTTCTTCCATTGCCGATATCCATTTATCTTTAGCAGGGCATGTGACGGCCTGTTTGAAGTTTGCAGGTTCGTCATCATCTTGTAGTAATGTCATGAATGTTTGAGGAAATTCATCCTCAAATCTCAGAGGTGTTAGCCTCGTTCGATTACTACGTCTTGTTTGAGTTTGATCACTCCCACTTGGAATGACATCACTCCCACTTGGAATAACATCACTCCCACTCGGATTAGGATTGGTATCGTTCGTATCATCCATTGGTGAAGTTTGAAACGTATTTTCTTCTTCACCAAGGATTCTCCCACTCGAACGTTCCGATCCTTTTTGATCCCAAGTCTCAAACAAGGATAAGTCTTGACTTATCTCACCCTGTCTTGGAAACTCTTTTTCCAAGAAGACAACATCCCTCGATTCGAATTCTATTAGACCCCCATTGTCCTCTTGACCGACGAAAACATATCCTTTGGAGTTTTCAGCGTATCGGATGAAGATACACTTCCTCCCACGTGGCCCAAGTTTGCCATATTTGTGAGAGGATAAATGTGCGTAAGAGGCACAACCCCAAGGTTTTAGAATGTTTAAGTCTGGAGTTCTATTGTTCCACAACTCATAAGGAGTAGAACTTACCGACTTCGAGGGTACACGGTTTAAGATGAATGCTGCCGTCAATAATGCGTCACCCCAAAAGGTGATAGGCAAATTTGCCTGAGACATCATTGATCGGACCATTTCCATCAATGTCCTATTTCTTCTTTCCGCAACACCGTTTTGTTGCGGAGTGTAAGGCATAGTTACCTGATGTACTATGCCTTTTTCATCACAAAGTTCCTTAAAATTTATTGATTGATATTCACCGCCCCTATCGGTTCGCAAAACCTTAATCTTGCGATCTAATTGATTCTCCACTAAACTCATATAGTTTTTAAAGCAAGCCAAAGCTTCACTTTTGTGGGATATCAAATAGATATGTCCGAAACGGGTGAAGTCATCAATGAATGTGATGAAATAGGACTTCCCGTGTCTTGTCTTAACATTCATTGGACCGCAAATGTCCGAATGGATAAGCTGTAATGGAACTTCGGCCCTTGTGCCAGTTCCAAACGGCTTGCGACAAGTTTTCCCTACAAGACAATGTTCGCAAGTTGACATTTCAACTTTTGAAACATTAGATAGCAAGCCACTTTTGGCAAGTCTATCCATTCTAGTTGGTCCAATATGACCAAGTCTTGCATGCCAACAAATGATTTCAGACTCAGAGTTAGAAGCATTTGTCAAATGAAAACTTTCATTAATGGAAGAAGCAACATCATACATTGTATTTAAAACAATTAATCCATTACAAACATTACCAGAACCAATCAAAGAATTATTACAAACAAGGTCAACACATTGTTTATAGAACCTCCACTCATAATCTAAAGACATTAACATGACCACGGAAACGATATTCCTTCTAATATCTGGCTCGATATTCCTTCTAATATATGATTACTGTATTATTATTTTTCTTCCTATACCAATACAGTACGTGGCTCGATCTCTATTAACCCTCAATTTTAGGACTGCATTAGTCTGTATTTTTAAATGGCCTGCCCTTTCTTTATTTTAAATTGGCCAGCCCTTTCCTTATTTTTACATGGACTGCTCACATTATTTCGGCCTCTAACTTCTATTTGGCCTACAAATCCTTTTCAAACACTGGCCAAATTATGTTCATTTTTTAACGACTATATACTCCTTCTTTTGGCTGCCATTTATATTTCCCCACTATTTTCTCGCTTATTTTTCACTAATCTTTTATTTGCCTCTTTTTGAGGATTCCAAAGGGGGAGAATATATTCATCTACTCAGGGGGAGTATTCACACATTCCACATATTCAGGTGGAGTATACCATATATGCTCAAATTTAAAGATATATATTTACATGTTTGTCATCATCAAAAAGGGGGAGAATGTTGGAATTTCATAATTCCATATTTCTATTCCCATATGGTTTTGATATGACAAACACATTCATTGCTACTAACTCTATCAATGCAGATACAAATACTTACGGAGTTCCACACATTCAGATATCTTCATGCATATTCAAACGGATATATCATAGTTCATGAAGCTGGAAAGGCAAAGGCAACTACATCCACGACTTGGATATATAATCACTTGATAAGGATCCCCTGCAAAGAAGCTTCTCAGATTCAGTTGCAGATGCAGTCTTATCTACGGCTTTTATGTAATCAATGTAAAATTTACTTTATTAGAGTTACAAAGCCTTGTGATAATATGTCTTAGTCACCTAGGTTCTATTACTCAGAGATCTACACTTCCCAATTTCGAAAATTCGTACTTCAGAAAATTGGCAACCAATTCCCACATTTTGGTCGACCAATTTTAAACCTTCGAATTTGACTACGTGATTTCATGAGCAAACTCCCCTAACCATGTAGATTCTGGATCTGTCTTCCAACGGTCAAAATTCCCTCTCTAAATTTTGGTCGACCAATTTCAAAACTAGCCGTTTGAAGCCCAAATTTTCAGGGACGGTTCATGACTGTTTTCCAACGTTACTTACACTCTCCAACCGTCCCTAAACACTATAAATAGAGGGGTAGACCCTCCCTTTCTTTTCACACACTTTCCTCTTCTTCTCTTTCATTTTGTTGAAATCAAGCCTATGATTTTCTTAAGTATTCGGCCATTAGTTGTTCTTTTCTTATTTGTAAAAAGAAATCATTAGATTTCTTTCTTCGTTTAAGAACGGAAGAACTTGGATTTCAACACTTTTTGGGAAAGTTGTTCTTTTCTTATTTGTAAGAAGAAATCAATAGATTTCTCTCTTCGTTTAAGAACGGAAGAACTTCAATTATGTTTCACCATTATATATCTTGAAACATTGAAGTTCCTATTTTAAACACCGTCCTTTTGAATTCATATTTCATATTCATTACAAGGCTATAAGGTGTTTATTTTCTTTTTCATTACAATGGTGAATCTCTGTTTAGAGATTGTACAAAGTTTGGGACACGTGGAGTGTTGCCATTTTTGTATGTTTGTACTTACGGGGCAAGTGATTATAGTGGATTGAAAATCTCTACTGGGAATAGAGGACTGGTCTAGGATCAAGAGGATCCGAACCAGGATAAATCTCTGTGTTTGCGATTGATTTATTTTCAGTACTTGTCATTTCATTTCTGTGCCATCTTTGCAAATATCAGTAACGTTTTATTTGCAACATTTTTATTATATACACTATTCACCCCCTCAAGTGTATTGTCACCATACAGGCTAAAATCACACATTACATACGGGTCGCCAATGGGCTATTTCTCTTACATAAGGGACGGCCCGCCTGCCACTCATCGACTTCCCTCGGACAACTTGAGACAGGGATCTTCAAAGATCCGCGGCGGGCCGATTCTCCCTTCTGGCGTACAAGGCGCGCTGACGCTGTAAATCGCTGGTTACGGGGGACGGGACAACCCTGCCAAATTACCCCACAGGGCATACCAGCCTCCACCGGCCCGCCCTCCAATGGCCCGCCTTCCACTCCTCTATCTTCCCATGGAGGCTACGCCGCCGGGACTCCTCCCAGGGAGACGACGCTACCTTCGCCGCCTCGTTCTCCTCCTCTCCCAGGGTTTCCCTTCGAGTCGGGGATTCCCCGAAGAGACATTGCAACCCTTCGCCACCGAGTGAGTGAACAAGGACGCAGCGAGCAATGGTAGAAAAGAAGGGCCACGCCGGAATCAGGAGTTCGCTCATCCTGATGCAGTTTATAGTAAAGTGGAACAACGTCCCAGCTTGTTCGCTGATCGGAACACACTTGCTCAACCATTGTAATCTTGATCAAACATCTTGTAAAAGTTAAAGAAAAGGCTCTATCAAGCAAATTGCTAAACTCCTTTTAAGCGCAAGCCAACTTACGAACGATTACCGTCACACTCCGGGGCGAGCTCGCGAATCGCCGCCGCCCAAACCGGAGAAGGGCACTGGTCGAGCTACGCGCTCGCCCTCCCCTACCAGTGCGACTTGATATGTCTATCATTTGATTTTACTTGAATTGTGCAAAGGCAATCAAAATTTACACACGGCATATCAAGAGTTTGCATTCTATTCAAAAAAACAACAGGGTTGGTTACAAATTTAGAGGGGCGAACGGACAAAAAGGATCCCCTTAGTTCGACCCCCAATCCATTACAAAAAGAGAGGAGCAAAAAGCCCCGAAAGTCCTAATAGAGCTCCTACGAGCCCTCCTGGTCACCATCTTCGGGACCGCCCTGCGAAGCGCTGCCCGTCGCTTGACTTCCGACTAACGACCCCTCTGCACCGACCTCGGGGGCTCCTTCTTCTTCTTCTTCGTCTTCCTCGTCCTCGTCCTTGTCCTCCGAGGCCGTCAGCGCCTCAAAATCGACCTCGAGCGGAGGGTGGAGAGCTCGCGCCCTTTCCGTAATCCTCTGGAGGCACGCCTTCCACCCTTCTTCTTGGCCCCTCTCCAGTCCCTCCCCCGGCCTATCTCATGCGCCTTCATCTTGGCCTGGGCGAGATGGGGAACGAAGGTCTGCACCTGATACACCCGGAACTCCTCCGTCCTCTTCGACAACGCCTCCTCGGCGGCCTTCACCTGCGATTCCAAGTCGCCCATCCTGACCCTGCCCCGCTCGGCCTCGTTCTCCAGCTCGGTCTGGCGGGAGAGTCTGGCAGCGACCTCTTCCTCCAGTTCAGTCTGGCGGGAGCGTCCGGCAACGATATGTTTCTCCAGCTCCGCTACGTGCAGCTCGTACTCTTCGAGCGACGTCCGCTGCGCGGCGTACGATTTCTTCAGCGCGACGCGCTTAGACTTCCTCTCTGTCGAGCTCCCCCTTCATCCTCGCTACCGCGAGCTCAGCCTTGATGAGGGCTGAGGTACGGCGCTGCAAGGTAACCATCGCAGTAGTGGCTTGTGGACACGAACAAAGGATAGTTAAGCACGACGATGGTAAAACCTGAAGTACTCCATGCATAGCCCGTTAACATACCTGTGCGAGATGCCATGCCACGGTGGCTCCCAGCCGCTCCAAGCCAACGTGCGCCAGGGATTCCCTGTCCCTGGGCAGCTGGCAGTTCTCGGCGATCCTCGCCGCCACGTCGGCCTCATCGAAGATCGACTCGCCCTTTCCAACCGGGTAGATCGCCCTTAAGAGGTCGTCCTCCGGAAACTTCTCGACATCGGCCTTCTTCGACCGAAACATCACCAGCTTCTCCTCGCAGCTGGGGGGGCGGGCCTCTCCAGAGCGTACCGAGGGCAGCCGTAAGGCCACGATTTCTCAACAGCTGACCCTATGCCCGAGCTCGACCATACGGGGTCCTCTTGAGGGACCGGGGTTGGATTAGGAGCCAACGACGACGCGTCCCACCTCTGGGGCTCCCCTTCACCGAGAGACGCCTGACTATCCAAACGACTGCCCTCCATCTCCTCCGCCTCGAGGTCGATGGTTTGGGGGACGTCGACGTGTCGGACACCCTCGACAGACCCCCCGGCGCCTGCCCCGACGACGGTCGACTTTTCCATCGTCTTCTTCTTCTTCTTCTTCTGCCCGCTGATCCCCTCGGCCTTCGTGGTCCTTTCCCCCTCCCTCGACCTCGACCTCTTCTTCCCGCTCCCGGCGGGCGGTGGGGCGACTCGTTCGCACGCCCCTTGCTCTTCGGCCATCATCTCGTCGGCCATTCTTTCAAGGTCCTCGAATGAAAGGCTCATCGTTGGATCTGCAAAAAAGGAGTTCAGGGTGAGCGAATTCGAAATGAAAGCCACTCTGCTAAGGTTACCTTCGGGTCAAATGAGTCGAGCTATCATCTCTGGCCTGGCGAGGCGGACATACTGCCTGCCCTCTGGGGGTACCGCCTCTAACCGCGATGCCTGCTCCGCCTCAGCCTCGCTCAGGCGGACTCTCTCCCTCGCCTTGGGGTTGAGCACGCCCCAGTCCGACCTTAGCGCTAGGTCGGCGGGCATGGAGATAAACACATACGATCTCCGCCATCCTTTGATCTTCCCCGGCAGGCCCCAGATGAGGGGGTGACTCTTCCTCGCCGACAAATAATAGTGCGACCTCAACCTCTTAACCGCGAAGAAATGGCGGAACAAAGGGAGAGTCGGACTAACATTGGTCCTCACGCAGAGAATGAAACACCCGACTATCGCGCTAACAAAGTTCGGCATCAGCTGGAAGAACGGCAGCCCGAGGAACTCCAAGATCTCGTGGTACAACGGGTGGAGGGGGAACCGCAAGCCCTGGTCGAAGCACACCACATAGATCCCGACCTCGCCATCCTTCGCAAAGCAGACACGCTCCGATGCGGTCGGCAGGCGAACCTCATAAGGCGGCCTGATGTACTTCGAGCGCACCTTGGGAACGACGTCTGTCCGTGCCTCTGACATCTGACTCGTTATCTCGGCAGGCACTCCACCGGCTTCGGCAATGGTCGCGTGGGCCCGCGCAGATGATCTCGCTTTCAACCCTAGGGGCACCTTCCCCTTCCTCGGGCCCCGGCTTCCTACTGCGGACCCAGTCCCAATACGGCCCTGACCCCCTGGAGACACCCCACCTAACACCTCCACTGACTCTGCCGTAGAGCTGTCTGTCGACCCCGACGATGGGGTTGAGGATGACGAAACCATCTCAAAGAAAAGATAAGAAATATACCTATCGACTCCCGGCTATGGCAGCAACGGCGGCAGCCTCGACGACTCGAACTCCGGCAACGACTTCGATGACGACGAAGGCAACGGATTCAGTTAAAGACGACAGCTCTGGAATATTTGGAAGCAAGAAACTCTCCCGCAGCGACCCCTACCCCTATTTATAGGAATCCGTTCTCTGATCTCCTTCGCTTAAACCCGGCCATGTGTCGCACATCCAGACCGCCTGACGCTTCGCCTGACATCTGTGGTCACGTCCACCCACGCGTCGCTCGATGAACGGTCGGGACGCATCGATACTCGCCCCTCCTTTAATTCGAAATGACGGCTCTGATTCGGCGGCGATTCGGAGGCGGGTCTTTCGAAATAACTTCCTGCCTTTCACCGACGATTGGACTATTCCGCCGCTCCTACGGCGCCCGAGCAAACGAGTTGAGCTGAGTTGTTTGGATCGGCGGGTCGACAAGAGGAAACGGGACGAGCTCCAACATAGCAAATCTGGCCTGGAGGGTGCAGCTCGCCACTCTAAGCTCGCCTGAGGTCACGCTCAGAAACAGTCGTACTAACATCATCACAACTTTCCCCTACTCCTCGCCCGGATGCTTGTCTTAGGGGGAACGTTGGGGGCATTCATCACTCAGTCTTGTGCGAAACAAAGAGACCAACAAATAATGGAAACAACAATGTATACTTCATTCAGTCAACTTCTTTACAGCACATAGCTCATCTACATTACAATGCGAGATCAGGCGTGGCCAATGGCCGGCCGTACAAAACTTCCCTCCATTTCTTCCCCACGTTATGAGCGCTTTGGCTTTATCATCTCATCCTCTATCTCCCCCGCCAAGGGCACGTCCAGCTTGGGGAGATCAGCCGTGAGCTCGGGATGCAGCTTCGCCAGTCGGGCTTTCATCTTCTCCATCCATTGGAGGACGCCCGCCTCCCTCGCCTCCGTCATCATAGGGATGAACTCCTCATCCTGATAGCGACTGATTGCGATGTTAATCGCGTCCTGATCGGCCACCACCCTCCCTTCTAGCTACTTCTTCAGGACAGCTTTCTCCTTCTTCTCCAACTTGATCGCCTGCTTCAGTTCGGTTATCTGGCTCTGCTGACCTTCGTTCACGTGCTTCTTGCTGATCGCCACCTCGGCATGCCTCTTCAGGATATCGTTCCGCATACCCTCTTCCTCCTGAAGACGACGGGCGAGCCCTGCCCTTTTCCTCCTCAAGCTGACGGGCGAGCCAGGCACCCCGCTCCTTTTCTTCCTCAAGCTGATGGGCGAGCAAGGCCCCCCCCGTCCGTTTTCTTCCTCAAGCTGACGGGCGAGCAAGGCCCCCCTGCCCTCTTCTTTCTCCAGCTGGCGGGCGAGCCTAGCCCCCTGCGCTTCTAAAAACTCGACCCGTGCCACCCCAAGGTTGCGGAGCCTAATGACCGAATCCAGATCCGCTTCCCTCTCTCGCAATTGGCTCCGTGCCTCTCGGAGTTCGTCCTTCATCTTATCTCGGGAAGCCTGGATCGCTTCCACCGGGGTGCGGTGCTGCAGGGCCACCGAGGCCGCCATCGCCTACCAAGAGATCCGACGCAGTCAGAACATAAGTTAGGAGACTCCGAGAGCAGAGTAGAGAGTTCGACCTACCTGCATAGTATGCCATACCGCGGTATCGCACAACCGCTCCGAGCCCAAGTTGGTCAAAGACTCACGATCCCACGGTAGCACGAAGTATTCCGCCAGACGGGTCGCAACCCTGGCATCCTCGAATACGGACTCTTACCGGCTTACCCGATAGACCGACTGGTGAAGATCCTCGCTCGGCAGGGCCTCAGCCTTGGCCCTCGTCAACTTGAAGTGGGCGAGCGCCCTCTCGCAACTCGGGTGAGCCTCTCTCCCCACCTCCCACGGGGGAACTTCGTAGGGCCACTTCTCGATGGGAGGGGGGGCTTACGAGGCTTGTCCGAGGTCGGGACCCACAGAGAGACCGTGCTGACCGCCTCCGAATTGGACGAACCACCTGGTGCAACCCCGCTAGTTCGAGGGGAAGGAGCACTTGGTTCGGACCTCCGTTGCCTCTTGTTCGCCTCTTCCACAACCGGAACCTCGGCGCTCCGCTTTTGGGCCGCCCCTTTTGCCGGCCCTTCCTCGTCCATCACTCCCTTGCCCTTATCCAGAGGATCGGCCTTTTTCGCAACCCTCACTCCGGCCGCCCTCAACATTTCCTCCCGCGAAAGCATCGCGTCCTCACCTGCAAAGGAAAGAGAGATCAGGGTAAGCCTACACCAAGGCTGATTCGGGTTCAATATTACATATTTAACCCCCCATTTAGCCCTATTTTGTGCTCATGTGATGCTACATTGTTCTCTAATTCATACATATTTTCTACACATTTATTTATTAGAGAAAACACATTATTTGAGCACAAAACAGCATTTAACGACACATTTCTGTACTTCTTATATTTTTCCCAGCTTGGTCTCGATCTCACGATTTCAACGACTATTTATTTGTATTTTTCTGAGATCTGTGCTAATTACTGTGTATTTTTGAATGCAGAATACTTTTTAATTGAAGAAATACGGAAGAAAATACGTTTAAATACGTATATACGGTCGGCGCACGATTTTTGGCACGCCACGTGGCACGCATCCAGCATTCCCCGCCCTAATCGAACGGCGCCCACAGAAACGACGACGTGACGCATTTTCCGCCGTTGATCTTCGATCCAACCGTTGCAGTCGACGCTAAATTCGCGAGGCGGAGCACAATCAACGGCGCCACGTGGCAGCAATCGGGCAGCTCCCGCTCGAATCCAACGGGCGAACGAAGAGCGACGCAGCGTTATCATCCACCGTTCGATTTCGATCGAACGGACAAACTTTCGCCCGCTCGAACGCAAGCAACGCGAAACTCCGGGACGCGTGGCGTGATCTGCTGTGACGACCGACCGATCGGACGGTGCACATCATTTCAAATTCAAAATTGCGGAGCGAACACGTGGCAGTATCCTGAGCGTCGATGCGTGATCCAACGGCTCGCAGCAAACCCAAGTTCGAATCAGCGGAGCAAATCATTCGTTAGCGGGGGCGACGTGGCAAGCCGTGAACCGAGCGATCCTCGATCGGACGGTCGAAAACATCTCTGAGAGCGAACCGGATTCGAGCGGATGCGGGCATACAGTGGGGACACGTGTCACGCGTAGGTTCGATCCCGCCTCCGATCGAACGGCCAGGAGTTGATGCGGGTTTTGGGCGGAATTTTGATGCGGGTTTGAACCCGATAATACAACCCAAACCCGCAATGCCTCTATATAAGGTATTCTTAGGGTTTTTGGGCATATACAGCCAGATTGGGGCGTATTTTGGGCGTATTGGAGGCTCTAGGAGCCGTATTTCCCCTCTGAAAAATCCTGTAAAATTCCAGAGGCTTGTATTATTATTTCCAGAGAGTTTGAAGTCGAAACTTGGATATATTGGATATTTTCTTCAACTTCTATCCCGTATTTTGGTGTTTTCTATTGTATTTTGCTATGAACTTGAAGTATTTGGCTATGAAACTTGTTTATTTCTGCATTATGAGCAGCTAAAACTTATTTGTGCATGGTATGACGTAGTTAGGGGCTATGATTTGTGTTAGTTTGGTTGTATTCCATGTGCTAAATCGTTAAACATCGTTAAAGTTGTGATCTTTGTTCTTAAATCGCCTTTTTCATCTTCCAAAAGAAGTTGTTACGACCTAAAGATCGTAAGAGTCCAACACCCATCCGGATCCGCTGATATACCCCATTGACTCTCCCCGTGGTGAAAGGGCCTCCACCCCGGGAGACCGAGGCTATGCAGGAACGGGCGTGCCTCACAGCACTCCCCCCACCCAGCCGAGGCGCGCAACCGCAGTTGCTCGCCCCGCCGGGAGCAAAGCGCTTGGGGAGCCCCCGGACAGTACCGCCGGACCGGCTGACATGGTCACATGCGTGTCCTACCATCCCAGCGGCCCATAACCCACGACCGACAAGGAGGCGCGGCCGGGCCGAACAGCCCTCGAGCCGGTCGACCCGGCCGGCCCCCACGAACCTTGGCGCCTAGGATGACATAGCCAGACCTGTAGGTCGCCACCAACGACAAACGACCTAGGATAAGGGCACGACTGACACATACGTCACCCGACCGTCTGACAAAGAACCCCCTGACGGTTGAGCCGACTGACAGTTAATGCTTTCGGCCCTGACATCCCGACAAAAGCACCCCCTGGCCGTCGCGCCGCCTGACAAAGGCAGGTCAGACACTCCTGTTCCCAACGTCCTTGTCTGAAGCTTCCACTGACAACCGAGCCAGCTCAGTACGTCTAGTCAGCATGCCAGCTCAGCACGCCTAGTCATCTCCCGTCAGGTATAAATACCCCCTCTCCTCTCACGGGGAGGGGGGTTGCCAAATTCTCTCTCAATCTATCATTCCCACACGAGAGCAAAGGTCGTCCATATCTTTGTTCTCCCACCTATAGCTCGCCGGGTACGGTCGACGCACCGTTAGTCCGACCGGCGTGCCTAGCCCCCATTTTAAGTCCTATAACTGACTTAGGCATCGGAGGGGCTAAGGGTTGAACCCCAACCCCGCCCTTCTGACGAGTTGTTCGTGCTGCAGGAAAGCTCGCCCCTTGGCCGACGTCAACTTCGGTCTCCTGCCATCCTACCTTCCTCTGCCGCATCCGGTGAGATTCGACCCCGTGATCACCACCGGCGACAAGTTCAACTTCTTCACCCCACTGGTCACTTGTAAAATAGCCTACCAAAACCCTCTTTTCCATATAACCACCGTGCCCTTGGTTTCCCACTATACAAATTCATTGTACGCGAGTTCCGCCTCGTAACAATTGGCGCCGTCTGTGGGAACGAATGGTCACACCCATGTTAGACTCCATGCCGATCTCTCGGAACCCTGACCACGGCAAGGATCCCGTGGGTCAGGAGCCGCTTTCTCTACTAATCACCCCGGCGCCCGACCCCCTTCTGGGGATGGGCACCGAGACTGAACATACTTCAGCCCACGCCGTCCTGAAGAGCTTCGAGGCCGTCACTCAGGCCAGGGGAGGCTATCCGGCGGTGGTGGCGGAGCCTCAGCCCGGCCCCCCGGAGCCCCAGAACGTGAGGCGGAATCTCCACCCTCAGTTTGAGGAGGAGGGGGAGAACAGGGGGCTCGCCGAGGAGGTCGCGGCCCAGCAGAAGCTCCTGGAGGAGGAGATGGAAGTTGCGCGGCGGTGGAGGCGTCTGGGGGAGGCGGCCGCCGTGCAAAGGTGTTTGGACGAAGCGGCTGAGACCGCCCGAAGGGCCCACCAGGACGAGGAGGCCGCCCACCACCAGCTCCGCCTCATCCTCACGGAGCGCGAGAGGCTGAGGAGGGAGAACGAGAGCAACCGAGAAATCCTGGAAGTAACGGCGACGGGTCGGCGTCTCGGGGACGGGCGGGGCCCGTTGTTGGCCAGGTCCCCACCCGGAGGAGGTAGCCCGCATCGCCTACGTCACCCCTCTGATTCCCTGCACGAGGAAGCCGTTTGTCGACAACTGCGCTTCCTCACCGTCGAGCGCAAAAGGCTTCTTCGGGAGAATCAAGAACGGATGGAGGCCCGAGGGGAGCTGGCCGGGAGGCGCTGGCGCTGGGAGAACCGTAGCCCGCAACCCGTCGAGTCCTCGACCCGGGGAAGGAGCCCCGCCAGGCGACAGTCGGGCTATTCCCCGGGGACGGAGGACCGTCGGCGGCCGAGGCGCGACCGAAGCCAAACCCCCGAGTGGCGGAGAGGGGACGCGCCAGATCGCCCTACCTATCCGGAGGAGGCCACGCCGCTTGCACGGTGGATCACGTCCGCCCCAAGGCCCCTAAGGTTCAAACCCCCTCACCTGGCCACGTACAATGGGAGAGGCGACCCCCTCACGCACGTGCAGCAATACCGGGGGGCGATGGAGGCACAGGATGTGGATGAGGCGTTCCTATGCCGACATTTCTCCCAAAGCCTGAGGGACACCGCGTTGGACTGGTACTTTGGCTTGCTCGCGAGATCCGTTGGGAGCTTTGGCGAGCTATCCCACAAGTTCTGCCAAGAATTCCGGGCCAGGCGGACGAAAAAGAAGCCCTTAGACTATCTCAGCACGATAGTCCAAGGAGAGGGAGAGACAACGGGCAGGTACCTCCGCCACTTTCAGGATGAGAGACGGGCGGTGGTGACATGCGGCGATGAGGTGCTTATGCTGGCCTTCAAAACGGGGTTGCGGACTCGGAGCCTCCACAAATCCTTGCTCCGGGATCCGCCGACCGACTATGAGGCGTTGGTTGCTATGGCAGAGAGGCATGCGCTGGCCGAAGAGACTCTCGGCACGAAGGCCCTATTCACCCCGTCGAAGCCGCTCCAAGGCGAGCCCCGGTCTCCCCCTCGGCCGAGGCGAGAAGAGGGGCGCCGAGGTCGCGACCGGTTGACCCAACCAAGGCGCGAACCGGTGTTACAACGCCCTCAAGACCGTCCTGGCCCAGCGCGCGAGATCGCCCCGGCCAGAGGCGAAGCCCGAGCCCTCCCAAGACAGGAAGGCCCCCAGCAGGCGCACTACACACGGCTCAACGCCCCCATGATGGAAGTTCTGACCGCGGCGACGAGGGCCGGATTACTGCCGGAGCCTCCCCAGGAGATGAGGACAGATCCGTCGAAGCGGGATCTCCGGAGGTATTGCCGATATCACCGTGACCACGGTCACGACACCGACCGTTGTTACACTCTTAAGAGAGAGATCGAGCGGCTGATCCAGGCGGGCCACTTGGGAAACTTCGTGGCGGACAGGCGGGCGGTAGAAGGAGAGAGAGCCCCCCCGGAGGGGCGGGGGCCAGAACCGCCGGCGGACCGTGATCGGGGGGAGCCACGTCCCCCCGTGGCGATAATGCGCATCGAGATGATAAGCGGGGGGCCGTCCCCAGTGGGGACGTCGCCCACGGTCTCAGAGGGCGGTGCCCGACAGGTGATGGTGGCGGGCGCCGGCCGCCGGACGAAGCGGAGAAGGACACATCGACCCCCAATCACCTTTACCGAGGGAGACCAGCAGGAGGTGGGGAGCCAGAGCGAGGACGCCCTCGCCGTCGAAGCTTGGATCAGGGCAGTGGTCGTCGCCCGGCTCCTGATTGACACCGGTAGCTCCTGCGACATCCTGTTCCTGTCGACGGTCGAGAGAATGGGGTGGGGGCGTGCGGACTTGGAGCCCTGCGCGGGCCCCATTGTCGGCTTCACCGGCCATATGATCCCCATAGTGGGGACGATCACCCTGCCGATGACTCTGGGGAAGGAACCAAGGGTCGTCACCAGGGGGACACGTTTCGTCATCGTCGACGTCGCATCGGCGTATAACGGAATCGTAGGGCGCCCATACATGACGGCCATCGTGGCGCTCCCCAGCCTGCGGCACCAGGTGATGAAGTTCCGTACCCCGCAGGGGGTGGGACTGGTGCGGGGAGACCAGGAGGTGCCTGGGGTCCGCGACGGAAGGCCAGCCCGGCCTCGGAGCCCGAGGCGGGCCCTGACGGTTCTCATCCCCGACGAAAGGGAGGACTTCTGCGATCAGCGGCCGACCCCGGCCGAGGAGGTCAAGGAGATTCCCGTAGCCGCGGATGAAGAGAGAACCATCTCCATCGGGACAAAACTCCCGGCCGCCCTGAGGGCGACCCTCATCGCCTTGCTCCGGGAAAATGCGGACATATTCGCATGGTCGCCCGCCGACATGCCAAGGGTCGACCGGACGGTGATCTCCCACAGGTTAAATGCGGACCCAGAAGCCCGACCTGTCCGACAGAAGAAGAGAAGTGCGGGGGGCGAAAAGAAGAGGGCGGCCGAGGAAGAAGTAGAGCGGCTCCTCGAAGCCAAATTTGTTCGGCCAGTGGACTACCCGGACTGGCTCGCCAACGTCGTTCTGGTGAAGAAGCCCAGTGGAAAGTGGCGCATGTGCGTTGACTTCACCAACCTCAACAAGGTATGCCCAAAGGACAGCTCCCCCCTACCCAGAATCGACCACTTGGTGGACCAGGCGTCCGGCTACGAGTTGTTAAGCTTCATGGATGCCTTCTCGGGATACAACCAGATACCGATGGCGGAGGAAGACGAGGAAAAGACGTCTTTTGTCACCGATAAGGGCACCTTCTGTTACACCAAGATGCCCTTTGGACTGAAGAACGCCGGGGCGACCTATCAGCGGATGGTAGACCGAATATTCGGCCCTCAGGTGGGACGAAACTTGGAGGTCTACATCGACGACATGCTGGTGAAGAGTAGAAGGGCCCCCGACCACCTCGCCGACCTGCAGGAAACTTTCCAAAGGGTCCGCCGGTACAACCTAAGGCTAAACCACGCGAAGTGTATCTTTGGCGTGCAGTCGGGAAAATTCCTGGGCTTCATGATAACGAAGCGGGGAATCGAGGTGAACCTCGACAAGGTGACGGCCCTCGTCGGTATGGCGGAACCCCAGACGATCCGGGACTTGCAGCGACTGAACGGCTGGATCGCTGCTCTGGGGCGATTCCTGTCGAAATCTGCGGAGAAGTCGCTCCCCTTCTTCAGGGTCTTGCGCACAGCTTTTGAAGAAGCTAAGGACAAAAGGAAGGTGATCCCGTGGGACGACGACTGTGCGCGGGCGTTCGCGGAGCTGAGGGCGTACCTACAGAGTCCACCGCTCCTCGCACGGCCGGAGGAAGGCGAGCCCCTAGGGTTGTACTTGGCGACCAACGAGGAGGCCGTTAGCTCCATCCTAATCAAGGAGGAAGGGGGGGGGGTGCAGCGCCCTGTTTACTATGCCAGCCGGATCCTCAGGGAGGCGGAGACTCGTTACAGCCCTATCGAGAGAGCAGCCTACTGCCTAATCACCACAGCCCGAAAGCTCTGACCATACTTCCAGGCCCATCCCATAACCGTCAACACCGACATGCCCCTCGAAAAGAACCTGAAAAGACTGGAGCGGTCGGGGAGGATGCTCAACTGGAGTGTCGAGCTTAGCGAGTTCGACATAACGTACAAAGCCCGGACGGCGATCAAAGGCCAGGCGCTGGCCGACTTCATGGTGGAATGCACCGCGGGAGACCTGCCGGGGGACCGGACAGAGCTCCCATCGGCGACCGCGTCCCCGCGGGGGACCGAGGTGGGCGAACCCCCGGCGCCCTCCCAGATGAACGTGGGCGAATTGTGGACCATCCACGTCGATGGCTCCGTGACGGGATCAGGGACAGGGGCGGGTATCGTCATTCAGACCCCTGACGGATGCTCGTTGGAATACGCCCTACGCTTCAACTTTCTGGTAACCAACAATGTCGCGGAGTACGAGGCCGCGGTTAACGGGTTGAAACTCGCTAGGGCGGTGGGGGCGACGAACGTGTTGCTCCTAAGTGACTCCCGGCTCGTCATCCAACAGATCCTAGGGAGCTTCGAGGCCCGAGAAGAAACAATGAAGCGATACCTTAGGCGCATCCAGATTGAACTCCGCAAGTTCAAGAAAGCGGACGTCCGGCACCTGCCCCGCTCCAACAACCTCCGGGCGGATGCCCTATCTAAGCTGGCTTCCTCCTCGGCGGCCGAAATCGGGAAGGCCATCTACGTCGAAAGCCTATTGACGCCAACCATTGACGAAGGAGAACTGATGTGCGCAAGCGCGGTGACGTCGTGGATGGCTCCCATCATGAAGTACTTGGAGACGGGGGAACTGCCCGAGGAGCGGTTGCTGGCTAAACAGGTGGAGAGGCGGGCCCTGTCGTTCGTGCTCCTCGACAGAGTGATGTACCGCCGCCGCCGAGCCAATTTCGATGTCCTGCCCTACCTGAAGTGCTTGGGCCCGGAGCAGGCTGAGCAAGTCATCCGCGAGGTACACAAAGGCTTCTGCGGAAACCACCATGGCGGGCGCACCATCGCCCACAAAATAATGTGCCAGGGGTACTACTGGCCGACAATGATCCGGGACGCAGTACAGTACGTTAAGAAGTGCGAGGCGTGCCAGAAGTTCGGCCGACGGACGACTGCACCTCCGGCCAACCTGATGCCCATCGTGAGCCCGGTCCCCTTCGCCAAATGGGGACTCGACATCCTTGGGCCTTTCCCAAAGGCCTCCGGAGGAAGGAAATATCTAGTCGTCGCCGTGGACTACTTCACAAAGTGGGTAGAAGCGGAGCCGCTGGCACGAATCGCGTGGACAGACATGAAGGGCTTCATCTGGCAATCCGTTATATGCCGCTTCGGGATTCCCCGCTCAATAGTCACGGATAACGGAAGGCAGTTCGATTGCGAAGGCTTCCCCGACTTCTGCTCGGGCTGGGGGATCAAACTCCAGTTCACGTCAGTCGCCCACCCACATTGCAACGGAATGGCGGAGGCCGCGAATAAATGTATCTTGAACCCAATGAAGAAAAAGGTGGACGCCGCCCTGGGGGCATGGGTCGACGAGCTGCCGGGAATCCTATGGTCCTATCGTACCACCCACAAGGCCTCGACCGGAGAGAGTCCCTTCATGCTAGCATACGGTTCGGAGGCGGTTATTCCCATGGAGATCGGCGAAGAGACGCTCCGGCTAAAGCTCTTCGACGAAGAGATCAATGGGGAGGGACTCGGCCTCAGTCTTGAATTGATAGACGAGGTGAGAGACCGGGCCCTGACCAGCCTCGTCAAACACAGCCAGAGGATGGCGCGGTACTACGACTCCCGGGTGAAGCCGCGAACTTTCAGGATCGACGACTTGATCCTCAAAGACACCACCTTCCGCCCCGAGACTGCCCAGCGGGGAAAGCTGGCCGCCAAATGGGAAGGGCCCTACACGGTTGTCGATATCGTCGGACCAGCCACGTACATCTTGGCAACCCCCGAAGGGAGCGAACTGGCCCACCCTTGGAACGCAAAGCATCTGCTAAAATTCTACCAATAGTTGTGAGTTTTTCTTTTTATACGGGCTATATACACATCTACCCGCTTTCCCCCTACCTTGTTGTTCCTACCTAAGTTTTGCAGCGCAAAACCTCAGAACCTCTGGGGCAGGGCCAACCCTAGCCACCCAAACCAGAGAAGGGCACGGGCCGGGCTACGCGCCCGCTCCCCCCTCAAGACCTCTGGGGCAGGGCCAACCCTAGCCACCCAAACCAGAGAAGGGCACGGCCGGGCTACGCGCCCGCTCCCCCCCTCAAGACCTCTGGGACAGGGCCAACCCTAGCCACCCAAACCAGAGAAGGGCACGGGCCGGGCTACGCGCCCGCTCCCCCCCTCAAGACCTCTGGGGCAGGGCCAACCCTCGCCACCCAAACCAGAGAAGGGCACGGGCCGGGCTACGCGCCCGCTCCCCCCCTCAAGACCTCTGGGGCAGGGCCAACCCTAGCCACCCAAACCAGAGAAGGGCACGGGCCGGGCTACGCGCCCGCTCCCCCCCTCAAGACCTCTGGGGCAGGGCCAACCCTAGCCACCCAAACCAGAGAAGGGCACGGGCCTTGCTACGCGCCCGCTCCCCCCCCTCAAGACCTCTGGGGCAGGGCCAACCCTAGCCACCCAAACCAGAGAAGGGCACGAGCCGGGCTACGCGCCCGCTCCCCCCCTCAAGACCTCTGGGGCAGGGCCAACCCTAGCCACCCAAACCAGAGAAGGGCACGGGCCGGGCTACACGCCCGCTCCCCCCCTCAAGACCTCTGGGGCAGGGCCAACCCTAGCCACCCAAACCAGAGAAGGGCACGGGCCGGGCTACGCGCCCGCTCCCCCCCTCAAGACCTCTGGGGCAGGGCCAACCCTCGCCACCCAAACCAGAGAAGGGCACGGGCCGGGCTACGCGCCCGCTCCCCCCCTCAAGACCTCTGGGGCAGGGCCAACCCTAGCCACCCAAACCAGAGAAGGGCACGGGCCGGGCTACGCGCCCGCTCCCCCCTCAAGACCTCTGGGGCAGGGCCAACCCTCGCCACCCAAACCAGAGAAGGGCACGGGCCGGGCTACGCGCCCGCTCCCCCCTCAAGACCTCTGGGGCAGGGCCAACCCTCGCCACCCAAACCAGAGAAGGGCACGGGCCGGGCTACGCGCCCGCTCCCCCCCTCACGACCTCTGGGGCAGGGCCAACCCTAGCCACCCAAACCAGAGAAGGGCACGGGCCGGGCTACGCGCCCGCTCCCCCCCTCAAGACCTCTGGGGCAGGGCCAACCCTCGCCACCCAAACCAGAGAAGGGCACGGGCCAGGCTACGCGCCTGCTCCCCCCCTCAAGACCTCTGGGGCAGGGCCAACCCTAGCCACCCAAACCAGAGAAGGGCACGGGCCGGGCTACTCGCACGCTCCCCCCCCTCAAGACCTCCGGGGCAGGGCCAACCCTTGCCACCCAAACCAGAGAAGGGCACGGGCCGGGCTACGCGCCCGCTCCCCCCCTCAAGACCTCTGGGGCAGGGCCAACCCTCGCCACCCAAACCAGAGAAGGGCACGGGCCGGGCTACACACCCGCTCCCCCCCCCTCAAGACCTCTGGGGCAGGGCCAACCCTAGCCACCCAAACCAGAGAAGGGCACGGGCCGGGCTACGCGCCCGCTCCCCCCCCTCAAGACCTCTGGGGCAGGGCCAACCCTCACCACCCAAACCAGAGAAGGGCAGGGGCCGGGCTATGCGCCCGCTCCCCCCTCAAGACCTCTGGGGCAGGGCCAACCCTCGCCACCCAAACCAGAGAAGGGCACAGGCCGGGCTACGCGCCCGCTCCCCCCCTCAAGACCTCTGGGGCAGGGCCAACCCTAGCCACCCAAACCAGAGAAGGGCACGGGCCGGGCTACGCGCCCGCTCCCCCCCTCAAGACCTCTGGGGCAGGGCCAACCCTCGCCACCCAAACCAGAGAAGGGCACGGGCCGGGCTACGCGCCCGCTCCCCCCTCAAGACCTCTGGGGCAGGGCCAACCCTAGCCACCCAAACCAGAGAAGGGCACGGGCTGGGCTACGCGCACGCTCCCCCCTCAAGACCTCCGGGGCAGGGCCAACCCTCGCCACCCAAACCAGAGAAGGGCACGGGCCGGGCTACGCGCACGCTCCCCCCCTCAAGACCTCCGGGGCAGGGCCAACCCTCGCCACCCAAACTTGAGAAGGGCACGGGCCGGGCTACGCGCACGCTCCCCCCTATCAAGACCTCGGGGGCGGGGCCAAACCTAGCCACCCCCAAACCAGGGAGGGCCACGCGCCCACGTTCCTCGAAAAATCGAAAGAAGACAGGGGCACGCTAACCGGGACGAAATGGCGTCAGTTCCCGAGTAGTCGGCCCCGATGTGACTCAACGAAACGAAAAGACGCTCGAGAAATACGCCACCATTAATGATACACTCCAAAAGAGGTTCCGAGAGAGCCACCTGGCAAAAGCGGTTTCCCACGGGAGTGAATCCGAGGAGCCCATTAATAGCGCCAACTCATCGCAATAAACACGGGGGAAACCATCAGCGAGATCTCCCTATAAAGACGTCACTCACCCTTCCAAAAGAAATAGAACAAAGGGTCAGAAGACATGAGAAATCGGCACTTATCCCCCCCGCCCGCTGGGAAACGGGCTAAGATACAACGCCCTAACAAAAGAGAGGTCACCGGCCATCAATGGTTCCCACCGCCCGGGGCGGCGGTCCACGCCTCTCCACCACCTCCAACAGGATATTCCTCTTACAAACGGATCGCCAAAAGGATATTCCACTTACACAAGGGAAATCCACCTTTCACGCCTCCATCCGCCCTAAACAAGGACAAGTCGGAGAAAGGTAGGCATCCGACCCCCGCCGGCAGGAAAAGCGGGAGCCCCCCGGGCTGGCAAGCCAACACCTGCTCGACGTCGACCACCGGACGGGGACCTCGGCAAGGCTGCATCCCCGGCGAGCCCAAACGGCGAGTCATGACGTGTCAGTCCGCCCCGGCACGATCGGGCCCCGAACCCCACCCTCAAACCGAAGCAGCGAGGCGTGGGGGGAGGGCGGCCCGACCGTCAGGAATCCCCCCACCCTCAAACCGAAGCAGCGAGGCGTGGGGGGAGGGCAACCCGACCGTCAGGACTCCCCCCACCCTCAAACCAAAGCAGCGAGGCATGGGGGGGCCCGATCCTCAAGACCCCCCCAAGACACAAGCCCCAGAAAGACGGCTTCCCTGGTGATTCCCCTCCCCAGTGCTTCTACCGGACCGCGGAAACCTTACCCACACCGCGATGCGTGGAGGGAGATGACAAAGCAATGGAGGGGAGGCGGCCCGATCGGCAAGGTTCCCCCCCGGGCCAAGGAGACCTTGCAACACTTCAGCACAGAAGGCGGTCACTCACCTCTGCGCCAAGAACGACTCGAGTTAAAAAGGCCCACCCGGCCCAGAGTGACCCCTAGATCAAGAGGTCATTAAACCGCGGGCAAGGACAGCTCTATAGCCCCTCCTCGGGCCGGATCTAACCCCACAACGGGTGATAAACTAAGAACTCATGTACAAGCTATAGATCAGTTCTTATAAATTTAAATGAAAACGTTCTTCCTTATACGCTCAGATTTTCGGAGAATACCATAGCGTGAAGCTATCCCCCCGCCAAGTGCCGGGCGAGCTCGCCACCCCTCACGGCGTGGAAAGTAGGAAGGGCGCAACGCGCCCCCCCCCCCGAACTAGCTTAGGACGCCTAGGAAGTCTACGCCCGCAGCTCGAACCCCGCGATACTACGCTTCGAACCCAGACCCCTCGCTCACTGAAAGTTACCGACAACTTTCGCTCAAAGGGGAAAGAGGTGAACTGAGGCCCGCCCTGCGTAACCGGTTCGGCCCGAGATCAAATCATGATAGGACAGCATGTCTCATCCCGAACCTCTTCGCCGACTCCCCGCCCCGCCCAAAGACAACACAAACCGTCAACATCCCCTTCCCCCAGACCTCGCGATCTCGGACACGGGAATGTTGGGGGCATAATTGGTGATTGTGTAACTCACGCAAGAAGCCAGGACACGTGACCCGGAACGGACCGGTCGCAAGGCAGAAGCCGCGAAATAGGCGCCCAGTCCAGACAAGGCAGCGGCCCAGTCTCGTCAAAGCAGCGCCACGATGCGACTTGACATAACGAAAGGACGCTTGGACAACACGCCATCAGCAGCAACACGCCCCCCGAGAGGCCAGAACAGACAACCCGTGCCGGATACCGCCAGGGAAAAGCGATTCCCAAAGCACGTGATTCCGCGGAGCCCATTAATGGCACTAATCCCTCACATTACCCAGGAAAAACCCTTCCGTAGAATCTCGCTATAAATACCCCCCCCCCCTTCGGAGGTCAGGGGAGAGGGGGAGAGAGACACAGGGGATTCGCATCCCCTCACACCAGGTATGAAACGGCCCCGAGCGCCCCACCGAGCTACGAAGAAGGCCGACAACCACCGACGGGCCTCACTTCCCCCGACGATGACCGCCATAGCCCCACCACCTCCAACAGGATATTCCCCTTACACATGGGAGGCCCCGCCCGCCAGCTTTCCTCCTGCCCGTTACTGGATCAAAAGGCAGGTCCAGAAGGCTAGCCGCGGGTCGCAACACCCCAATTAACACCCAGCCGACGGCGGTCCCTACGGGGTGTCGGGGGGAAACCCCCGACGGCTCTCCCAGCGGCGCCACCACCGTCGGCGATCCCTACGGGGTGTCAGGGGGGAAACCCCCAACGGCTCTCCCAGCGGCGCCACCACCGTCGGCGATCCCTACGGGGTGTCAGGGGGGAAACCCCCAACGCTCTCCCCGCGGCGCCACCACCGTCACCTCATCCTCCGCCTCCCCCGGGGTTCCCCCTCGGTGAGCGGGATCCCTGGCGAGGCTGGGCAACCCTCCAGCACGACGACAGCAAGGCAGAACGCGAGGAAGCGAGGAAAGGGAAAGGAAGAGGGTCCCCCCGACGAACGAGGGTCAATCCCCCCAAAGGGCAGACCGCCTCAGGGTGGCACCCCTGATTAAAAAACCAAACATTGGTTCCCGACGCATCAGCACGCCCCCGGACAATGAGGCAGTAGTAATTCGGCGGTCAATATAAAGGAAGACCGCCCGACGCAGGGATCTGCTCACCCCGATGGAGCGAACGACAAGTGTGGACAACCCTCCGTCCCAACCGCCGGTTGGGCCACCTCTTCTCTATTGTTGTAAATATCATCTAGATCCCCGAATAAGGGTTGATGAATAACACTCCCCCTTACGAACCCCTCCCCTTGAGCCCGGGCGCGCGACTGCGGGGCGGTCCGCCGGGCGCAGAACGGCCAAAGCCCCGCAGAAATTACAAACACGTCTAGTAAACACATCTCAGCAAGAACCATTACATTCTCAAAGGTCGGGCTCCCCCTAAAACCCGACCAAATAACCACATACAACGGCACATCGTTATAGGGCGACGCCCCGCTTGACACCGCTCGGGATGAGACCTCGTGACCCCGCTATAGCGGGACACACCCCACGGGAGCGGCGTCGCCCCTCCCCCCCTCTGAGCGGGGATCCCCATCCAAGTCAGGATAGAGGGCAGCGTTATGCCATCCGAGCCGAGCCGGGCTTCCGCCTCACACTCGGATGCCGGGGGCAATTGTTACGACCTAAAGATCGTAAGAGTCCAACACCCATCCGGATCCGCTGATATACCCCATTGACTCTCCCCGTGGTGAAAGGGCCTCCACCCCGGGAGACCGAGGCTATGCAGGAACGGGCGTGCCTCGCAGCACTCCCCCCACCCAGCCGAGGCGCGCAACCGCAGTTGCTCGCCCCGCCGGGAGCAAAGCGCTTGGGGAGCCCCCGGACAGTACCGCCGGACCGGCTGACATGGTCACATGCGTGTCCTACCATCCCAGCGGCCCATAACCCACGACCGACAAGGAGGCGCGGCCGGGCCGAACAGCCCTCGAGCCGGTCGACCCGGCCGGCCCCCACGAACCGCGGCGCCTAGGATGACATAGCCAGACCTGTAGGTCGCCGCCAACGACAAATGACCTAGGATAAGGGCACGACTGACACATACGTCACCCGACCGTCTGACAAAGCACCCCCTGACGGTTGAGCCGACTGACAGTTAATGCTTCGGCCCTGACATCCCGACAAAAGCACCCCCTGGCCGTCGCGCCGCCTGACAAAGGCAGGTCAGACACTCCTGTTCCCAACGTCCTTGTCTGAAGCTTCCGCTGACAACCGAGCTAGCTCAGCACGTCTAGTCAGCATGCCAGCTCAACACGCCTAGTCATCTCCCGTCAGGTATAAATACCCCCTCTCCTCTCACGGGGAGGGGGGTTGCCAAATTCTCTCTCAATCTATCATTCCCACACGAGAGCAAAGGTCGTCCATATCTTTGTTCTCCCACCTATAGCTCGCCGGGTACGGTCGACGCATCGTTAGTCCGACCGGCGTGCCTAGCCCCCATTTTAAGTCCTATAACTGACTTAGGCATCGGAGGGGCTAAGGGTTGAACCCCAACCCCGCCCTTCTGACGAGTTGTTCGTGCTGCAGGAAAGCTCGTCCCTTGGCCGACGTCAACTTCGGTCTCCTGCCATCCTACCTTCCTCTGCCGCATCCGGTGAGATTCGACCCCGTGATCACCACCGGCGACAAGTTCAACTTCTTCACCCCACTGATCACTTGTAAAATAGCCTACCAAAACCCTCTTTTCCATATAACCACCGTGCCCTTGGTTCCCCACTATACAAATTCATTGTACGCGAGTTCCGCCTCGTAACAGAAGTGATTAAGTTGATGATCGCCCCAAAAGGGTGAGCTTTGATCTCCCCAAAAGGGAGTTTCATACCGTAGTTTTGATCTCTCCAAAAGAGAGTTTCATATCGTATTATAACTTTAGCGACGATCTTATTGAATATTGTGATTTAACCCCCAAAAGGGCATCTTCCGATGAATTGCTCCCAAAAGGAGAATTCATTGAGTTATATTGGATATTTTCCCGGTGAATTGCTCTCAAAAAGAGAATTCATTGTGATATATTCATCAACCAAATTAACACGAATCATTGATCCTAACGAACCTATACCATGTGCATACTTTTTATAGGTATTTTCATACACGAATTTCATTGTTCGCACATCACCATCACACACTTTCACACCATCGCCATCATTGTTGAAGTGGTTAGTTTCTTTTCGTAGGATTTCTATTTGATTTGAATTGTGGTTGCAACAGATTTCTTCCCGTAGATTCGACATCTAGACTCCCAGATTTTACTACTTGTACGGACTCTTGCACTTGAGAGAGAGCACCTTTTCGGAGCCCACCAAGTTTTTGGCGCCGTTGCCTGGGAGGAATGGTTTGTGACTACGGTTTATTTCATTTAGAGGACCTTCGGTGAGATCTTTCCACTTTACTGTACATAAACTTTTTATTATTATTTTATTTTAATTTTTAAAAATGGAGTATATGAATTTTTATTGCACGAACAATCTGTATGATGCAAGGTACTCTAATGCACACAAACATAGGATGGAAAAGCTCAAAATTGTTAATTTTAATCAAACTGACTGTGAAACTTTCTTTCAGGCCTGGAGGAGGTTCACAGACCTAATATCGAGCTATCCGCAGCATGGGTACACAACGAACGAGCTTATGGAGTTCTTCCTAGATGGACTACAACCCCAGCTGCAGGAATTCTTGGGTGTCATGACGCCGATAGAGGCGTGGGAATATATGGAGTCTCTGCAAGAAAACGAAGAAACCATGGAAGAGACTTCAGCGAGCGATTCAACGGAGCCTTCGAGCCTTGATCAAGAAGAGCAAAGCGTAGACGTACCTTTGCAATCCTTGAAAGAGGAAGCTTACATGATTATTCAGACACAGGAGGCCACATCCCTTCAATTCCAGGAGAATTTCCTTGCACGGAGTCGACAGATTCAAAATACCATTGAAAATCTTAATTTGATTGCCGCTTGCTTAGAAGAAAATAATTATTTTAAAATTCAACTTCAAGAATCTAATACGATTTTATCTTCTATTGCAGGAAAATCGAGCAAGCCATGTCACGTCGAGGACACGAATATAAATATATACATGGCAGAAAGTGTGTGCAACAGAGAGGACGAGCTAGCAATTTTGGATGAACAAGAGGAGGAGACAGCTAGGGACAAGGGTTTTGAGATTATCGCCATGGATTCAGAACCATGACCTCCTCCAGTTTTGTCCCAAAATCATTTACCCCTCTTTCCAGTGATCGAGCATCGTACGGAGAGTAGTGCATATCTTTCAGGGAGTAGTCGTCAACTTGCTTTAATTTCTTTCACTTATTTTGATGACTACGTTTGGAATAATTTTATTGAAAAGAATCTTAAATTAATTTGGACTGACATAACTCATCTCTCGCAGGACATTGGCAAACAGCTTATAGAGATGCTTGGAGTTGTGTTGCTGGGGTCCAAATTAGTTTTTGGAGGAAGAATAGTCGCCGAGGAGCGCAAGGAGCAAATTGAACAACTTCCTCCACAATTAAAGATTCGGGATCCTCCATTTGATCACGGTGTGTTCTTTCTAGTAGTGTAGATTTTTATATGCTTTCTAGGTTGCTGGCTAGAATAAACTCGTGCACCTTTCGACATTGAGGACAATGTCCATCTTTAGTTGGGGGGTGTGTATGAGACCTTAGGATTTTTTTTGTAGAAGAATAAATCACCAAATCTCATCATTTTAAAAACTCCTTCATATGCCTCAAATACGGATGATTACGCATTAATTGAGTTATGAAATTTTTTTTATGGCTTGAGTTGATTATTCTTCTTTCATGGAATTACCGTTAATATGTTATTCATGAAAACTTTCAATTTCCATGATTAATATCTCGAAATAGTTTGAATTTATTTCATGCATGCTAATGTGATGAAAAAGCTTAAGTATACACGATTTATAAGAATAGTCTTCTAGTTGAAGGGGAATTTGGCCTTGGTTACTAATGTTTATATTCATGTTGATGGGTTTTGAGTTGCTTAAAAAAAGAAAGAAAAGAAAGAAAGAAAAGAAAATAAAAATGAATGAAAAATGAATGATGAAAAATGAATGAATAAGTATGTCACTAATAAATAACTTGGTTGGCTCGAGTAGTACATTCCGAGGGGTCCTTTTTGGCCTAATGCCCTATTATCGTCTGATTTGGGAGCCATTGACAGGAAACTCACTCATTTGATGGAGCGATACAAGTTATACATTTTTCTGCGAATGTTGCTTGATGCGCGTTACGCGGAACGAATAAAAGAAAAGAAATGGTGAATATACTAAGCAACTTCAATACCCATGTCTTGAATGATTATTTTGATAGGCCAATTCCTTGGAAACAAGAAAACTAGAGAAAAACGACGTGTTATACTTTCGCTTGCGCAAAACGATGCTTGCATGTTGTTTATTCATACTAAATTAGAGAAAATATCATGTGATTGATTTTGTTCATGGATGTTGTATATTGATAGTCTAGATCATGTTGGAATGCGTATTATTGAGCCATGCCATGAGCAATTTGAAAGAACTTATTGTTTTATTACTCATCCGTATTAATCGCTCTTTTTGCTAGAGACTAGCAAATCGCTAGTTGGGGGGTGTGATTTGGGTTCAATATTACATATTTAACTCCCCATTTAGCCCTATTTTGTGCTCATGTGATGCTACATTGTTCTCTAATTCATACGTATTTTCTACACATTTATTTATTAGAGAAAACACATTATTTGAGCACAAAACAGCATTTAACGACACATTTCTGTACTTCTTATATTTTTCCTAGCTTGGTCTCGATCTCACGATTCCAACGACTATTTATTTGTATTTTTCTGAGATCTGTGCTAATTACTGTGTATTTTTGAATGCAGAATACTTTTTAATTGAAGAAATACGGAAGAAAATACGTTTAAATACGTATATACGGTCGGCGCACAATTTTTGGCGCGCCACGTGGCACGCATCCAGCATTCCCCGCCCTAATCGAACGGCGCCCACAGAAACGACGACACGGCGCATTTTCCGCCGTTGATCTTCGATCCAACCGCTGCAGTCGACGCTAAATTCGCGAGGCGGAGCGCAATCAACGGCGCCATGTGGCGGCAATCGGGCAGCTCCCGCTCGAATCCAACGGGCGAACGAAGAGCGACGCAGCGTTATCATCCACCGTTCGATTTCGATCGAACGGACCAACTTTCACCCGCTCGAACGCAAGCAACGCGAAACTCCGGGTCGCGTGGCGTGATCTGCTCGACGACCGACCGATCGGACGGTGCACATCATTTCAAATTCGAAATCGCGGAGCGAACAGGTGGCAGTATCCTGAGCGTCGATGCGCGATCCAACGACTCGCAGCAAACCCAAGTTCGAATCAGCATAGCAAATCATTCGTTAGCTGGGGCGACGTGGCAAGCCGTGAACCGAGCGATCCTCGATCGGACGGTCGAAAACATCTCTGAGAGCGAACCGGATTCGAGCGGATGCGGGCATACAATGGGGACACGTGTCACGCGTAGGTTCGATCCCGCCTCCGATCGAACGGCCAGGAGTTGATGCGGGTTTTGGGCAGAATTTTGATGCGGGGTTGAACCCGATAATACAACCCAAACCCGCAATGCCTCTATATTAGGTATTCTTAGGGGTTTTGGGCGTATACAGCCAGATTGGGGCGTATTTTGGGCGTATTGGAGGTTCTAGGAGCCGTATTTTTCCTCTGAAAAATCCTGTAAAATTCCAGAGGCTTGTATTATTATTTCTAGAGAGTTTGAAGTAGAAACTTGGATATATTGGATATTTTCTTCAACTTCTATCCCGTATTTTGGTGTTTTCTATTGTATTTTGCTATGAACTTGAAGTATTTGGCTATGAAACTTGTTTATTTCTGCATTATGAGTAGCTAAAACTTATTTGTGCATGGTATGACGTAGTTAGGGGCTATGATTTGTGTTAGTTTGGTTGTATTCCATGTGCTAAATCGTTAAACGTCGTTAAAGTTGTGATCTTTGTTCTTAAATCGCCTTTTTCATCTTCCAAAAGAAGTGATTAAGTTGATGATCGCCCCAAAAGGGTGAGCTTTGATCTCCCCAAAAGGGAGTTTCATACCGTAGTTTTGATCTCTCCAAAAGAGAGTTTCATATCGTATTATAACTTTAGCGACGATCTTATTGAATATTGTGATTTAACCCCCAAAAGGGCATCTTCCGATGAATTGCTCCCAAAAGGAGAATTCATTGAGTTATATTGGATATTTTCCTGGTGAATTGCTCTCAAAAAGAGAATTCATTGTGATATATTCATCAACCAAATTAACACGAATCATTGATCCTAACGAACCTATACCATGTGCATACTTTTTATAGGTATTTTCATACACGAATTTCATTGTTCGCACATCACCATCACGCACTTTCACACCATCGCCATCATTGTTGAAGTGGTTAGTTTCTTTTCGTAGGATTTCTATTTGATTTGAATTGTGGTTGCAACAGATTTCTTCCCGTGGATTCGACATCTGGACTCCCAGATTTTACTACTTGTACGGACTCTTGCACTTGAGAGAGAGCACCTTTTCGGAGCCCACCAAAGGCTCGCCAGATTCAAAGTACCTACGGGGCGGAACGAGGGGAGGGCAGCGATCCGCCTTCGGGGCGGTCGGATGGTGGCCCACGACAGCTGGCGGCAAAGCCGCCGGCGATGCGCGATGCCGTGGGCGGGGATAGCATACTATTATATTTTTTTTGCTTTCTTTTGGTTTGATATCTCAAATTATGTGATATTAAAAACATGAATTCTGACGATTAAAAATCATCGATTATTGACTATGAACCCAAATTCCACTGCGATCTTTCGATATCGATGGGTAAAAGAATCATTATCATGATTAAAAATAGAATTTTTAAAGATAGTATTTTTAGATCCGTCCTCTAGATCTAGCGACGGTTGACGAAGGCTATGCGTGGAAAATGACGCCCGTTTGTAGTAGACGAAGCTGCGCGCGTGGATCTACCGCCTTTCCTTCGCTTTCACAACGATCGAGTTTTGTGGGAAAATTTTAGAGGCTCATACTGATAACGTGTTGTGAAGCATCAAATCTGGGAGAGAGACCACAATCCTTTATTTATAATTGGGGGAAAGAGCGTACATGCATAGGGTTACAATAGATATGATCTTATCCTGGATAAGATGTACTGTTAATACAAACTCTCGTCAACATATGTTTACAATATTTATGTTGTTATAATAACAATAATAATAATAATAATAGGAGGCCAGCCCGCAGAATGGGTGGTCTGCGGTCAAACCGAGCGGGTAAGTTTCTAGAAACCCGGAAGGCACGCCGCTTTTTGTGTGGCCTTTTCCCGGGAGAATTTCATTTGTGAATAAATAAAAACAGAAACTCGTTTGTCGTGTTTCGTTTCTTCTCTTCTCTGTTTCAACGTGCTCTTCGACTTTTCTAATCTTCCGTTTTTCCATGCTAACTTTGTTTTCTAAATTAAAAAACATGGCCAACGTACTAAAAAGCGGTATCCTCTAATAAATAATAAAGGATGATGTGTATGATATGATATATGAAAGATCTCTTTAATATGTACATTCTTTTTTACGTTGGTTGATTTACTTTTTATTTCGCTTGCTGCTTATGACGAAGAATATATCCCGTCCAAAGTCTCCCATAATACTCATTATTCTCCAAATAATGAAATCATGCATAGTAAAAATTGCCAAATCCATGGAAGCTTCTTCTTTCTCCCAGCAATCAATTGACCCTCTGACTGTTTCAGTTTGAGTTTCAAACCCTTGTGTTGTTGACTCGTCAATTAACCCTCACTAATTTCTCAACATCAACAACCAACATAAAACAGAGGGAGTGCCGTATTGATTAGTCCATATCTACTGCTGCAACTTGGTCCAACTTGGCTGAGTTAAATCAAGCTCCCACTCTTTGCAATTCTTCGAGATGTCATCTTCAAGGTGGTGGTCAGAGACGTCGATTGTATGCTTGTAACCAAAACCATGGTCGCATAAGTCCTCCATCCAGTTTGTTGCACGTGCATCTACCATCTGCATCAGTATTCTTTATTTATTCATCTCTTCTTGATCATCAAATCATTCTCTCTGTGATTGAATCTCTCAAATGCCCCAAGTCGACCCCGAGTCCCTCGTCTGCGTCAGCAGCGGCGATCCCAAAGTCGGACGCGACCCACAACCCGACCCGCACCCGCACCACCACACCGACCCGTACCCGGATCCGGACTTGCCGGCCGAGTCGTACACCATCCCGATCTCAGGCAACCTCGATTGGCTCGACATCAACCCCGTCTACGACCGCGACGACTCCACCAAGGGCACCACCAACCCCAAGTCCCACCACCACCAGCCGCCGCCCCCGTCGAACTCCCAGCGCTTCGGCGGGAATCTCAAGGCCGCCGCCAAGGCCCCCACCATCGGACTCCCCAATAAGTTCCAGCACTCGGGATATCTGGGGCAGAGCGCAAGAAGGCCCAGCGTTCGGATCATTCCCCAGAAGGGCGTCAGGCTCTCGGACCCGGGGTCGCCCAAGGTTTCCTGTTTCGGAAAGGTCTTGTCGGGTAGAGAGAGGAATCGACGTCGAGGATCGCCGGCGACGGCGGTGGGTGGAGGGTGCTGCGGCAGACTGTTCATGTGCTTCGAGCGCCAAGAGGAGGCGGTGGTGGAGGGAGTTGGGGATCTGAGACCGGAGAGCAATGTTCCGGCCAGGCAGAATAAGGCTTCAGCGGCGGAGGCGGAGCCGCTGGGGCTGGGACTGGGAGGTATGAAGAGGTTTGTTTCCGGGCGGAGGGCGTCGTCGTGGGGCGGGGACGTGGAGGTAGACTTGGACGGCAAGGAGCATGGACGCGTAGTGTGGTCCGGGCCGTTGGATCGGCAGTGATGGCAAAGATTTTCAGTTTTGTTTTGTGTGTTTTCTGGGGCTAAACTCCGGTTGGTGGTAAGGCTGAGAAGAATACATGGGTCGTTTCATCTTTGTTATAGAATACGTTAGATACAATAAGAAACGGTGAAATATGTGGCAACATTTTGTAATTTAATGCGCTGATGGTAACATGATGGGAAAACAATGAAAGATATTGACGGTTGACTTTCGGCAACCGTAAACCGGGGCTTACATGACCACTTCTGATGACGTGACACTCAGTCAGCTGATGAATGTGACCCGCGTTGATTGGGATGCGAGTCGGGATGATCTAAGTTCGAGCTACTGAGATGAAGCTTGACCTAACTCTGGGTCGTCCAGAGCGATCCTTCGAGCTACCCGCTAGGTGACCCGCGTAGATTGGTGTGCGAGTCGGGATGATCTAAGTTCGAGCTACTGAGATGAAGCTCGACCTAACTCTGGGTTGTCGAGAGCGATCCTTCGAGCTATCTGCTAGGTCGTTTACCGAGCTATCAGCACCACAGATAGTCATTTGTTGGGGAAGGTTCGTGTTACGACCTAAAGATCGTGATAGTCCGACCTTCCATCCCAGACCGCCTAAATACCCCGCCGGCTCGTCCCTCCCTCTGGAAGGACGGCCGACCCAGCGACAAGGCGCTCCGCACCCGAACGATAGAGGGCCACAGGGCGCTTGTCGATTCTAGAGTCTGACGCGACTATGGGAAGGGCGCACTTCGCCTCGGCCGCTGATAAGCCAGTGATGACCTCTGACGAGCTAAGGAGGCCGAGCTACTCGGCCGAGCTAACGGGGCCGAGCTAACGGGGCCGAGCTACGGGGCCGAGCTACGGGGCCGAGCTACGGGGCCGAGCTAAGGGGGCCGAGCTATGGGGACGAGCTACGGGACGGTTCTTTGGCACATTGGACACGACAAACAACCTAGTACAAGGATGCTAGTGACACTATCGCCGCCCGATCATCTGACAAAGCACCCACTGGCCGCTGCGCCCCCTGACACTTAATGCTTTCGGCCCTGACACACTGACACCCTGACAAAAGCACCCACTGGCCGCTGCGCCCCTGACACTTAATGCTTTCGGCCCTGACACCTTGACACCCTGACAAAAGCACCCCGAACCGCCTCCCATCAGGTATAAATATCCCCTCACTTCTTGCGGAGGGGGGGAGAGAAAATTCACTCTCAATCTCCTTATTCACACACGAGAGGCAAGAGCAAAGGTCCTCCATATCTTTGTTCTCCCACCTATAGCTCGTCACGCGAGGCGGACACACAGTTAGTCCGGCCGGCGTGTCCAGCCCCCCATTTAAGCCCTTTTACTGACTTAGGCATCGGAGGGGCTAAGGGTTGAACCCCAACCCCGCCCTTCTGACGAGTTGTTCGTGCTGCAGGAGAGCTCGCCCCTTGGCCAAAGTCAGCGTCAGCCTCCCACCGTCCAACCTTCCCCAGCTGCGTCCGACGAGGTACGATCCCGTGAGCTCCACCGGCAACGGATCCAACCTCTTCATCCCACTAATCACTTGTAAAACAGCCTACCTAACCCCTCATTTCCATATAACCACCGTGCCCGTGGTTCCCCATAATACAAATTCATTGTACGCGAGTTCCACATCGTAACAATTGGCGCCGTCTGTGGGAACGAAGGGTCACACCCATGTCAAATCCCATACCAATCACTGATACCCTAACTAAGGGTTGGACCCCAACCCGCTATCTTGAAGACCTCCAGGGCAGCTCGTCAGCTCGCCACCCAATCTGGAGGGGGTAAATGCGGGGGAGGCTTTGGCCACTCTGTACCCGCTATCTTAAAGACCTCCAGGGCAGCTCGTTAGCTCGCCACCCAAACTGGAGGGGCAAAATGCGGGGGAGGCTTTGGCCACTCTGTACCAGCTACCTTAAAGACCTCCAGGGCAGCTCGTCAGCTCGCCACCCAAACTGGAGGGGCAAAATGCAGGGGAGGCTTTGGCCACTCTGTACCCGCTATCTTGAAGACCTCCAGGGCAGCTCGTTAGCTCGCCACCCAAACTGGAGGGGAAAATGCGGGTGAGGCTTTGGCCACTCTGTACCCGCTATCTTAAAGACCTCCAGGGCAGCTCGTTAGCTCGCCACCCAAACTGGAGGGGCAAAATGCGGGGGAGGCTTTGGCCACTCTGTACCCGCTATCTTAAAGACCTCCAGGGCAGCTCGTTAGCTCGCCACCCAAACTGGAGGGGGAAAATGCGGGGGAGGCTTTGGCCACTCTGTACCCGCTATCTTAAAGACCTCCAGGGCAGCTCGTTAGCTCGCCACCCAAACTGGAGGGGCAAAATGCGGGGGAGGCTTTGGCCACTCTGTACCCGCTATCTTGAAGACCTCCAGGGCAGCTCGTTAGCTCGCCACCCAAACTGGAGGGGCAAAATACGGGGGAGGCTTTGGCCACTCTGTACCCGCTATCTTGAAGACCTCCAGGGCAGCTCGTTAGCTCGCCACCCAAACTGGAGGGGAAAATGCGGGGGAGGCTTTGGCCACTCTGTACCCGCTATCTTAAAGACATCCAGGGCAGCTCGTTAGCTCGCCACCCAAACTGGAGGGGCAAAATGCCGGGGAGGCTTTGGCCACTCTGTACCCACTATCTTAAAGACCTCCAGGGCAGCTCGTTAGCTCGCCACCCAAACTGGAGGGGAAAATGCGGGGGAGGCTTTGGCCACTCTGTACCCGCTATCTTAAAGACCTCCAGGGCAGCTCGTTAGCTCGTCACCCAAACTGGAGGGGCAAAATGCGGGGGAGGCTTTGGCCACTCTGTACCCGCTATCTTGAAGACCTCCAGGGCAGCTCGTTAGCTCGCCACCCAAACTGGAGGGGCAAAATGCGGGGGATGCTTTGGCCACTCTGTACCCGCTATCTTAAAGACCTCCAGGGCAGCTCGTTAGCTCGCCACCTGATCGCACCCCGGATACACGTCCCGAGGCGACGGTTGTAGTTTTACCGCAAGCGCACGGTATAGCGGCGAGCGGGTATCGAACACAGGGAGGACGAATGACCGTGCTTGCTCCTGATCCACCTGGCTATTTATGAACAGAGAGAGATAATTGCCTTGGGCGATCCTGTCACAATCGTCAGACAAATTTGCGAAATATCAAATCAAATAAAGAACGTCTAGGGAAAGGGGAATCCCCACTACTCACCGTATTTCATAAGTGTGGTTCGCCGGTATCGAAATCGCTAGTATGAGAATTTGGATGAACTAGTTGCAACTAAATGTGGAACCAAGCTCACGCTCTCGCGCTGTTGCCGGTCTGTAGCTATCCTAGGCTTGGGTCCAATCTCTTGCAAACCCTAGCCTAGGGAAGCTAGCATTAGGATCAACATCATCGTTCAATTGCGCACCGAGCCCAATCTCTTGCAAACCCGGTCCACAATCTAAATTGGGATAGTTCCTACCCGTCCAATCTCTTGCAAACGGGTATCGGCACGGAATCGCAACCGGAGGTCCTAGTATCGGTCCAATCTCTTGCAAACCGATACTTCGGAAATCCGACTCCAACCCAATTCGGATTTCTAGGGCTTCCTATCAGATTGGGATCCAATCTCTTGCAAATCCCAATTGATATAAATACCTAGCTATCCGTAGTAATTCGATCCCAATCTAATCCCTAATAACAATCCTAGCTCAATTTCTACCAATTCAACACAAATAGGAAATAGGGTTTGTAGGGTTCATCCCCACGCCCCGAGACGTGGAGACTACTCACAAATCATAGCAATAGCACAAAAATAATCAATGAAATAGGCAATGGAATTCATCACAACAATGATATAAACAATAAAAATAGAGTTTTTGGGGAAGAACAATGCAAACCAATGTAGATCTTCAATTAATCCAACAAAAATCCAAGTTTTTCTCCTCTCCAATCACAATTAACAAAGCTAAAAAGTAAACTCCAAAAAGCTGCAAAAAATCTGAGAGATGGCTCCCTAAACTAGGGTAAAAACAGAGCTTAAATAGCCCCAAAAATCGTCTAAAAATCCTGACCAAAATGCCCCTGCACAGCCTGTTTTCCGCAAATTTCGCTACAGGCAGCGCATCGCACTCGGCCGAGTGACAAAAGTCGCTCGGCCGAGTGAAAACCCTGTCATTTTTCCAGTAAGTCGGGGGCTTCAGGGGTCTTCAGTTCGGGGGCGGCTCGGCCGAGTGAGTTGTCGTCACTCGGCCGATGGCTTCAAGGCACTCGGGCGGACGTAATAATCCACTCGGCCGAGTGGGTCTTCTGAAGCTCAGATGGCCGAAAAACAGTAACTTCGATATTCTGGAGGGGCTTCGTCTGGGCGCCACTCGGGCGGACGTGGTATCGTCACTCGGCCGATGTGGTCTCCGTCGCTCGGCCGAGTACACATGGAAATCGTGTCTGAACGGGTTGGCCGAGCAGTGTCTCGCTGGTCGGCCGAGTGGCTCCTCCACTCGGCTGAGTGGGACACAAAAAATGCCCAAACTGATTGTTTTGGCCTCCTCATTGCTCCTGCGACGTCCATTCTTCTTCCGCTCCTCTCCAACAGCAAAATACCCCTCGGGGAGGTCGTCGGTGGCCGTCTATCGTGAGCGCATCTCATGATCACTCCAAATCGCGCCAAATCACCTGAAATGCGACAAAAACAACAAAGCGTGAAAAGCATCGCAATATCGTCGATATATCGTGAAAAACATGATTTGGGCGATCTAAATGGCATGCAAACATGCGGAAAAAAGGTGTAAAATAAGGAGTGATCAAAATCCCCCAAGCTTGCCTCTTACTCGTCCTCGAGGAAGATAAGTAAAAGGCGAACCCGGTGGATTCGGAATACGAAAACGACGAAAAAAAACGAAAAAAAAAATGAAAAACGAAGAAGAATGAAAACCAAACGAAAATAAAGAAAGAAAGAAAGAAAGATAGGATGCTAGATCATTTTCTCAGGACGCGGGTTTCACTTACTCTTATAGCATGCATCGAGCGAGAAATACATGTCAAAGAACCTCATTTTTGCATCATAGTATAATAGTGCAAGTAGAAAATAGAAAACCCACGAACGATGGTATAATCATGAAAAACGGAATAATTTTAAAATTAACATCGCCTGAATCATCTAAAGCGGTATACAAATCTCAGATCACACACTTTTCAATTAAACGCTTTCTATCTGGAGTGTAAGAGTATCACATCATAGAATAGAGAGAATAGAAAAGTATGGATTTCATGAAATGAATGCTAGGCTTAGATTTCTGGATTTCGTAAAGCTAGAAACAATCTCACCGAGTATAAAATATTACTTAGCCTAGGTTGTCGTGCAATGTCAAGTAGTCACTCTCTCACACATCAATGGATCTCCTCCCCCAAGCTTATCTAAAAGCGTGGTGGCACAAAAATATTTACATCCCCGTTTTTATATAGCTCCAAAGGCAAAGAAGAGAAAGAAGAAAGAAAGTAAGCGAGATGGGATCTTTTATTGAGGATTTTTCCTCTTTTCTCTCTTTTTTTTAATATAAGATATATACAATGATCCCAACTCAAAGAGAGATAATGATATACAAGAATGTTCTCCTCTCTTTTTATTATTGTTTTTTTTATAATGAGAGGTTTGGAGCTAGGAATTAATAGCGGGGGAAATGCCATAAAATAGAGTCATTAAGGGGAGATTCACCAATGATCTTTAAAAGTAGAGAAATGATGTTCAAGATTTGTGGAGAAAGAAATAAATATAACTCTCGGCTCACTCTATAAGACATGCACGACAACTTCAGCGGGGTAATCTAATCTACTCAGTTTCGACCACAAAAAAGCTAACTAATCCAGATATATCTTAGCTAATCATCATTCAATCATCCGGAAGTGAAGTGTACAATTCATGCATATAGAAGTGATAAAGGAAAAGAAGTCAGTACTCCAGACATAGGCATTCAATGCGTGAATCTTGGTGTGTTTTCTGTGATAGCATACATATGAATATTCAGGCTCAGCTAATAATAAAATTTCATCCATTTTCATGAGGGAAAAAAATGTGGGTTACTACTCCTAAATGCAAAGCAAGTCATAGCATATGATATCAGAAATGAAGTCTAAGACACGACAAATATAGCATGCATATAGAATAAGCTAACTCCACGTGGACATCATCACAGAAAATTCATCTCTAGCATGAGATGAAAAAGAAGGAAGTAAAGATAAAAGGAAAATAGAACTATGCAATGCGGCACACAGGAAAGTAAGGAAAACGTGATGCATGGCAAAATAAAAGAAAAATAATGAAAAATGAGTGCAAAAGTGAAAAGCGGTGTGAAAAACTGAAAATAAAGGTGGCAAATCGAAAAAAGAAAGTGAGAACTCACTCCCCCAAGCTAAACGGCACAGTGTCCTCAGTGTGCAAAGTGTGGCACACAGAGAGAGAAGTAATGTGAGGGGCAAGTGAGGATGCATGCATGATGGGAAGAAGAAAAAAAAAGGTAATGAAAGGAAAAAAAGGAAATGAAAATATGATGCGGAAATGATGCATGCACAGATAGGAGTGATATGAAAATAAATGAGGCACCAAAAAAAACTCTCCCTCTCTCCCAAAAAGATATATATAGATGTGATCAAAATGAGAATCCCAAGTAAATATGATACGATAAGCACAAATAGATATGATCGAAAATATAATCCCAAAATAAGTGAGGGGAGGGGGGGGGGGGGGGTGTACAAAAGTGCATCAGGACCCAGCAGAGACGGGCAGCACAACGGCAGGAATGGATCAAGGCATCAAGAGTGCCTAAGAAAGCGGTGCCGCGCCGTCTCCGTCCTGAGGCGGAGGAGGTGGTGGTGGTGTAGGCTGGACAGGCTGCTGAGCTGGGGTGGGCGTGAAAGTGGAAGTGGAAGCAGGTCTAGTGTGTGTGGGAGGGTGTGTGGGAACCTGCTGGGTGGGCGGGGGTACGCGCGGAAGACGCTCTAAGATCTGTGTCAGGCAGTAGTGGATGTGAGGGATCAGGTCAAAGCGTCCAGCCATCGCGGAGACGGTGGCGGACAGGGTCCTAAGGTCTCCTCTAAGACCACTCACCGCCAACTCAAGATCACGTATGCTCTGCAGTACAGTGTCGGGCGGGGGTGATGCAGAGGGACGCACCTGTCGGGGCTGCGCAGGGCGAGGCTGGCGTACGCGAGTGGAGTATGTAACGGGCTCAGCAGGGAAGGGGACGAAAGGTGCCGTGCCTGGAAATGTGGGCCGGGCCTCAGTGTGAGGTCGGGACGGGCGGTGGGAAGTGGAGGCAGCGGCAGCGAAAGAAGAGTACAAAAGCGGCTGCGAGGCGGCAAGAGAGGTCAGTGGCCCAGAAGTGTGGACAGACGCCACGACGCTCTCGGAGAATACGGCAGCTGTGGAGGGAGAGGAATCTCCCGCTGGGGCGGAAGTGTGTGGACCAAAAGGCGCAATCCCAGCGGAGATCATGCTAGCCATGGTCTCCACGACCGCGGCGAACGAGGGCTCTCCACTCTCAACAAAGGTCTGCGGGCGCTGGGGGAGAGCGGAGCAAAGAGGCTCCACGGACAGAGGGCCGGAGGTGGTAGCGGGAGTGGTGGGGACAGCCTCGGAAGTGGTGACAGTGGTGGAAGTGGGCTCAGCAAAAGTACTCTCGACACAGGCAGAGGTGGGGACAGAAGTGTCAAGAGCAGTGGAAACGTCAGGAACAGGCTGAGAGGCCGCAGGGTCGACGGGGTGGGCAGCAGGCTCGGCAGGGTGTGCATCAGGGTCTGCGGGAGCAGCCTGGGCAGCGTGGGCAGCGTGGGCCTGCTCGGCCTCCTCGGCCTCGAGCACGTACGCAGCGGGGATGAGGACATCCGCCGCCAGAATCCAGTCAACGTGGGCTGGTGCAATCAGAGTCCGAGCAGGGCTCGGGAGAACCATGTAATCGGCCCCATAGGGGCCGTGCAACCAGACCCAGTGACGCTCACCATGCGGACGAAGCATCTTCATCCGGGCCATAACGTCTATCGACAAAGAGGTGGGGCCCGATACTCGCCGCAGGTCGTCGGGGAAGTCCTCGCCGGTCTTAAGAGCCAGCAGGGTAATCAGGCCGCCGCAGCATATCGGTGAGCGGGCGCCCACCGATACAATGATGCGGTCTAAGTACCATGCCGCGATATCGATCACGACGGCGGGGACAAGCTCATCTCCATCCCTAGATAGAGCTCTGGGACGGGTCATCGCGTAGAGCATGTAAAGCTCTGGCGTAGACATCGTGCCCGGCTCATATCTGGCCAAAAATGTCGTCGCCATAAGGCGCTGAGCAATGCGAAGGCAGGGATGTACGATGGCTGAGGCCTTGGCCCTACTAGGGTCAAAGGCGGCGTGGAGACCCGTGATACGTGCCCAGAAGGCACCGGCGTCGAAAGAGGGTGGAGGGATATGTGTGGGGCCGTAACCGCGATCGGCACCGGGGACGGCGGGCCAAGAGAAAAATGCTCTCATCATATCGAGAGTGACCTGGCACTCTCGATCCATGAACCGGAATGAGCATCCCTAATCGGTCCGGGCGATCGAACTCAAAACCTCAAGTGTCGGGCGGGTAAAAGTATCCGCCGACACCTGAAGGAAGTCGCGCCAACCGACATTGTCGTACAACGTGAGTATCCCCTCAAGTACCCCCAGGCGTCCTAGGTCAGCGAGGTGTGCGAACCTGGAGGGTACGATCGAGCGCTGGGAGATACGCTCGAAGACGGCGCGGTGTGCGTCGTCTCGGAACGTAATCCCGAGCGGCCCGACCAGTGGGGCCGGTGGTGGTGGCTGTGGATCGGCAGGGAGAGGCTGTGCGGGCTGTGGGTGCGCTGCAGGCTGTGCGGGGTGTGCGGGGCCTGCAGGCTGTGCGGGGTGTGCGGGGGAAGGAGGAGGAGACTCTTCCGCCTCGTGGGCGGGGCCGGCGTCATCCGACCTCTTCCGCTTAGCGGAAGGTCTCCTCGTCCGAGGCCGTGTCCGGGGCGGCATATCGGCCCCGAGCGCGCCGAAAAGTGAAAAAGTGCAGCGTGTACAAAAAGAGTGGAAAGAGTGTACCAAAACACGCCGCGAGTGCTAAGCGGTGGAAGCGTGCGAAGTCCGCGCCTCCACGAAATCCAAAACAGCCCGTAGAAGCTCCCCTGAGCTCCCCTAAGCTCCAAAAAACAACCTGCGCATGGAAAGGCGATATCAGCGAGTAATAATCAAAATGTATGGAGCAATAGGGGTATAACAGATAGATATGGGAATTGATTCGGGTTAGGGGTTCGATTAATACACGGATCCTCGAAAACTACGCAAAAAGAGAAGAAAATGGGCAAATCGAGCTATACCGGAGGCGATCGAAGACGAGATCGCCGGCGGCGACTCGGGCGGGGCGCGGCGTCGGTCGGCCGGCGGTGGCTGGCCGAGCGGCGGCGCGCGCGGGCGTGGTCGGGCGAGTGAGGGTTGGGCGAAGGGGAATCGGGCGAGGGTAGGCGAAGGGGCGCGGGCGGATTTGGGAATTTAGATTTCGAAATCCGCGCCCCTTCGTCACTTATATAATAGAAAGTTACGACTCGGCCGAGTGACGTGGTCACTCGGCCGAGCGAGGCAATAGAAATTTTCTCCCCGATATCGCTTCGGCCGAGTGGCTTTGCCAGCCTCGGCCGAGTGGAGTAAGTCCATTCGGCCGAGTGACTCAAGCTACTCGGCAAGACTCGCCCTAGGAGGGTATCCGTTTTACTCGGCCGAGTGAATATATGTACTCGGCCGAGTAGCAGTTATATCGAAATCGAGAAAATAAACAGAGAGTTGGGTACAGCAGACTTCCCTCGTTCGTGAGCGGCTCGGCCGGACGAACTTCTGGACTCGGCCGAGTGACTAGTATACTCGGCCGAGTGAGCCTTGTATTCTGCTGTTTGTCTTCGTTTGGGCTCCAAACTCCGTCTTTCCCTCTCCAGTCGATTTCATGCTCCTCCTAAGCGTCGAACGCCTTCTTGGGGCGCTCCTCATCGTCTCGTTCATCCTCCTCATGATGATCTACCTATCTTCTCTCCTGTCAAGAAAAATAGGACCCGTTATCACAAAATTTTTGGTCGGGTGACTCAAAATACTAAAAATTTCTAAACGAAAATAAAGAAAAAGATAAAAAAATAAAGCAAAAACCGTCGGGTTGCCTCCCGACAAGCGCTCTTTTTAGGTCGTGAGCTCGACCCCCTATAGTTTTCAATCAATGCGGGATGTTTGGTGCATAAGAGATGCACCCGTCAAACTTCCTGGGGAGCGCGCTTGGATTTGGACGTGGCGGCGTAGCGGTCTCCCTCGGAGGTCTCTTGTCCCGAATGGTGTTGGGGGGAGGCTCCCCCAAGCTAGCATTTGCCCCGGTCAACGGCTTAACCGGCGATGCCGATTTCCGTGCCGGCGGGGCTTTCTTTGGAGACTTTAATTTCGAGAGCTTGCAGAGCTCTCGAATCCTCGCGACATCAGCGTCGCCTTCATCTTCATCAGCGGAGAAGTCGGGGGAATCGTCTTCAATCTTTTCATCTTGGCCTAAATCCGGGCCTTCATCAAGTTCTTCATCAAAGAGGGCACCAATTGAATGAGGAATCGCCTCCTCTATCACCTCATCAAGGAGGTCCGAGAGATCATCCGGCCGCTCTTTAAGCAAATATACTCTATTGATTTCGCCCGTCGGGATCCCCTCGGAATAGTGCTTGAGCCTTTGCCCATTTACTTTGAATGTGGTACCTTCCTTGCTTTCCAACTCGAAAGCTCCTCCCGGTTGTATGTGCTTGATGGTGAAAGGTCCCGACCAACGTGACCTCAACTTACCGGGAAATAGTCGGAGTCGGGAATTGTAGAGCAAGACCTTGTCTCCCACCTTGAAGTCCGTGACAGTTATGCGGGCATCGTGGAAAATCTTGGTCCTTTCCTTGTAAATTCTCGAGCTCTCATAAGCGTCTCTCCTTATTTCATCAAGTTCGTTGATGTCCAAGAGTCGCCTCACCGCCGCACTCTTATAATCGTAGTTAAAGGTCTTGATGGCCCAATATGCGCGGTGTTCCAACTCTACCGGCAAGTGGCAAGCCTTCCCATAAACTAGGCGGAACGGTGTGGTACCGATGGGGGTGCGAAAGGCCGTGCGATAGGCCCATAGAGCATCGTTTAACTTCATTGACCAATCCTTTCTAGACCGATCTACTGTTTTCTCGAGAATTTGCTTGATTTCTCTATTTGAGACTTCTACTTGGCCGCTTGTCTGGGGGTGATAAGCCATTCCAACTCTATGATTTACCCCGTACTTCTTTAGCATGGCTTCAAACTTGTTCTCTATGAAGTGGCTTCCCCCGTCACTTATCAAGGTACGCGGCACTCCAAAGCGCGGAAAGATATTTTGCTTGAAGAATTTGGAGACGACCCTCGCATCATTAGTAGGGGTGGCAATAGCTTCCACCCATTTGGAGACATAGTCAACGGCCAATAGGATGTACTTGTTGCCATTGCTCGACGGAAAAGGCCCCATGAAGTCTACTCCCCAACAATCAAAAAGCTCAATCTCCTGGATGGGTCTCATCGGCATCTCATTGCGCTTGGAGATATTCCCGGTCCGTTGACATCTATCGCAACCCTTCACAAAAGCGTGGGTGTCTTTAAACATTGTGGGCCAGAAGAATCCGCTCTGCAAGATCTTAGCGGTTGTTTTAGAGGCGGCATGATGTCCCCCGCATGGTAGACCGTGGCAATGCAAAATGATAGACGTTGCCTCCTCTTTAGAAACACACCTACGAATGACACTATCTTTGCATATCTTGAAAAGGTAAGGATCTTCCCAAAAATAGCTACGGACCTCATGCATAAATCTCCTCTTTTGTTGCGTGGACATCCCATGCGGTTTGATTCCGCACGCCAAGTAGTTGACGAAGTCCGCGTACCAAGGTACTTCCTCGGTCCTTACCGCATATAGCCTCTCATCAACAAATGTGTCGTCAATAGGTAAGCTCTCATCCTCCTTGTCGCGAATGAGCCTAGATAAATGATCCGCCACGACATTGTCTGTACCCTTCTTATCTCTGATCTCTAGGTCGAATTCTTGCAACAAGAGTATCCACCTAATCAACTGGGGTTTGGCCTCCTTCTTGTTTAAAAGATACTTCAATGCCGCATGGTCGGTGTGGACAATCACCTTGGAACCGAGGAGGTAGGAGCGAAACTTCTCTATGGAATAGACGACCGCTAGAAGCTCCTTTTCGGTAGTTGTGTAGTTTTTCTGCGCGTCATCCAATGTCTTGCTTGCGTAGTATATCGCATGAAGCTTCCTATCTTTCCTTTGTCCCAATACCGCTCCAATGGCTTGGTCGCTAGCATCGCACATTAGCTCAAAAGGGAGGCTCCAATCCGGCGGTTGAATGATGGGCGCTGAGACTAGCGCTTCCTTCAAGGTGTTGAAAGCTTGTAAGCATTCTCCTGAAAAGTCAAAAGGAACATCCTTAGCGAGTAAGGAAGTAAGTGGTCGGGCAATCGAGGCGAAATCCTTAATGAAGCGGCGGTAAAACCCCGCGTGACCAAGGAAGCCTCTAATGCCCTTGACATTAATAGGAGGAGGAAGTTTTTCGATTACCTCAATTTTAGCTTTATCTACCTCGATTCCTCTTGAGGAAACAAGATGCCCGAGGACTATACCTTCCGTGACCATGAAGTGACACTTCTCCCAATTGAGAGTGAGATTGTTTTGTTGGCACCTTTTTAGGACTTTAGTGAGATTTTCCAAGCAAGAGTCAAACTCACTTCCGTAAACCGAGAAATCATCCATAAAAACTTCCATAATATTTTCAATATAATCGGAAAATATGGATGTCATACATCTTTGAAAAGTGGCGGGAGCATTACAAAGGCCGAACGGCATCCTACGGTATGCGTAGGTGCCATAGGGACAAGTGAAAGTTGTCTTTTCTTGGTCATCTTCGTGCAAAGGGATTTGGAAGAAACCCGAATACCCGTCTAGATAGCAAAAGTATTTATGGTTCGCGAGGCGTTCAAGCATTTGATCGATGAATGGCAATGGGTAATGGTCCTTTCGGGTGGCTTTATTGAGTCTCCTATAGTCAATGCACATTCGCCATCCCGTGACAGTGCGCGTGGATATTGGCTCACCTTTGTCATTTTTTATGACAGTCATCCCTCCTTTCTTGGGGACGACGTGGACGGGGCTAACCCATCTACTGTCAGAGATAGGATAAATTATACCGGCTTCAAGCAATTTTAGGATTTCCTTTTTAACCACCTCCTTCATGTTCGGGTTCAACCGCCTTTGAGGCTCTATGGAGGTGGCTTCGGTATCCTCCAAATGGATCTGATGCGTGCAAAGCCTAGGGCTTATCCATTTTAGATCGGAGATAGTGTATCCCAAGACATCTTTGTGGCTCCTAAGGACGTCTAGGAGTTTTTCAAGTTGATCTTGTGTGAGGTGGGAATTGACTATCACCGGAAAAGTCAATTTATTACCCAAAAAGGCATACCTTAGATTCGGCGGTAATTGTTTAAGCTCTACCTGAGGTGGCGCTGCTTCTTCCACTTTTTCAGCTCGCATGAATTCGGCTTCTTCCTTGTCATCCTGGTTTAGCTCATCTTCAGGTGGCATGCTTTCTTGTGACGAGTCGGACTCGCTACTTAGTGAGGATGAGGCATCGAAGTAGGCGCCCTCTGATTCAGTGCTAGCATCGCCAAAACCTTCACTCTGCTCCAGTTCGTACCTGGAATCAAGAAACACATCAGACGATTCATAAAAACAAGAGTGAGCGTCATAAAGTGTAACACCCGGAATGTCGGTTTGCTCGAAGGGTTCTTCGGGAGCATAGTGCTCTTTGACATTTGCTCTATTGTCTTCGAAATACAATTTGTCGTCGACCACGTCAACTCTGACATTGCCCCCGATAGTCCCTTCCGGGGAGATTTGGTCCATCACAAAGCTAGCAAATAGTTGTTCGTCGGGGTCCTTGATATTGATAGCAAATGCTCCGGTAGTGTGGACCTCGTCGACAAGCTCCTTAAGAAGGTCTGTGAAGGAGTCATAGTCTTCTCGACTGAGTTCTATTGTTGGCGTTGCATCCTCCATTCTCCCCGTTAAGATCTTACGGAAAATACGGGGAGAACATGCAAATAGTGCGTCAAAATGCCGTCCCCGGCAACGGCGCCAAAAACTTGATCGCACCCCGGATACACGTCCCGAGGCGACGGTTGTAGTTTTACCGCAAGCGCACGGTATAGCGGCGAGCGGGTATCAAACACAGGGAGGACGAATGACCGTGCTTGCTCCTGATCCACCTGGCTATTTATGAACAGAGAGAGATAATTGCCTTGGGCGATCCTGTCACAATCGTCAGACAAATTTGCGAAATATCAAATCAAATAAAGAACGTCTAGGGAAAGGGGAATCCCCACTACTCACCGTATTTCATAAGTGTGGTTCGCCGGTATCGAAATCGCTAGTATGAGAATTTGGATGAACTAGTTGCAACTAAATGTGGAACCAAGCTCACGCTCTCGCGCTGTTGCCGGTCTGTAGCTATCCTAGGCTTGGGTCCAATCTCTTGCAAACCCTAGCCTAGGGAAGCTAGCATTAGGATCAACATCATCGTTCAATTGCGCACCGAGCCCAATCTCTTGCAAACCCGGTCCACAATCTAAATTGGGATAGTTCCTACCCGTCCAATCTCTTGCAAACGGGTATCGGCACGGAATCGCAACCGGAGGTCCTAGTATCGGTCCAATCTCTTGCAAACCGATACTTCGGAAATCCGACTCCAACCCAATTCGGATTTCTAGGGCTTCCTATCAGATTGGGATCCAATCTCTTGCAAATCCCAATTGATATAAATACCTAGCTATCCGTAGTAATTCGATCCCAATCTAATCCCTAATAACAATCCTAGCTCAATTTCTACCAATTCAACACAAATAGGAAATAGGGTTTGTAGGGTTCATCCCCACGCCCCGAGACGTGGAGACTACTCACAAATCATAGCAATAGCACAAAAATAATCAATGAAATAGGCAATGGAATTCATCACAACAATGATATAAACAATAAAAATAGAGTTTTTGGGGAAGAACAATGCAAACCAATGTAGATCTTCAATTAATCCAACAAAAATCCAAGTTTTTCTCCTCTCCAATCACAATTAACAAAGCTAAAAAGTAAACTCCAAAAAGCTGCAAAAAATCTGAGAGATGGCTCCCTAAACTAGGGTAAAAACAGAGCTTAAATAGCCCCAAAAATCGTCTAAAAATCCTGACCAAAATGCCCCTGCACAGCCTGTTTTCCACAAATTTCGCTACAGGCAGCGCATCGCACTCGGCCGAGTGACAAAAGTCGCTCGGCCGAGTGAAAACCCTGTCATTTTTCCAGTAAGTCGGGGGCTTCAGGGGTCTTCAGTTCGGGGGCGGCTCGGCCGAGTGAGTTGTCGTCACTCGGCCGATGGCTTCAAGGCACTCGGGCGGACGTAATAATCCACTCGGCCGAGTGGGTCTTCTGAAGCTCAGATGGCCGAAAAACAGTAACTTCGATATTCTGGAGGGGCTTCGTCTGGGCGCCACTCGGGCGGACGTGGTATCGTCACTCGGCCGATGTGGTCTCCGTCGCTCGGCCGAGTACACATGGAAATCGTGTCTGAACGGGTCGGCCGAGCAGTGTCTCGCTGGTCGGCCGAGTGGCTCCTCCACTCGGCCGAGTGGGACACAAAAAATGCCCAAACTGATTGTTTTGGCCTCCTCGTCGCTCCTGCGACGTCCATTTTTCTTCCGCTCCTCTCCAACAGCAAAATACCCCTCGGGGAGGTCGTCGGTGGCCGTCTATCGTGAGCGCATCTCATGATCACTCCAAATAGCGCCAAATCACCTGAAATGCGACAAAAACAACAAAGCGTGAAAAGCATCGCAATATCGTAGATATATCGTGAAAAACATGATTTGGGCGATCTAAATGGCATGCAAACATGCGGAAAAAAGGTGTAAAATAAGGAGTGATCACCACCCAAACTGGAGGGGCAAAATGCGGGGGAGGCTTTGGCCACTCTGTACCCGCTATCTTGAAGACCTCCAGGGTAGCTCGTTAGCTCGCCACCCAAACTGGAGGGGCAAAATGCGGGGGAGGCTTTGGCCACTCTGTACCCGCTATCTTAAAGACCTCCAGGGCAGCTCGTTAGCTCGCCACCCAAACTGGAGGGGAAAATGCGGGGGAGGCTTTGGCCACTCTGTACCCGCTATCTTAAAGACCTCCAGGGCAGCTCGTTAGCTCGCCACCCAAACTGGAGGGGCAAAATGCGGGGGAGGCTTAGGCCACTCTGTACCCGCTATCTTAAAGACCTCCAGGGCAGCTCGTTAGCTCGCCACCCAAACTGGAGGGGGAAAATGCGGGGGAGGCTTTGGCCACTCTGTACCCGCTATCTTAAAGACCTCCAGGGCAGCTCGTTAGCTCGCCACCCAAACTGGAGGGGCAAAATGCGGGGGAGGCTTTGGCCACTCTGTACCCGCTATCTTGAAGACCTCCAGGGCAGCTCGTTAGCTCGCCACCCAAACTGGAGGGGCAAAATGCGGGGGAGGCTTTGGCCACTCTGTACCCGCTATCTTGAAGACCTCCAGGGCAGCTCGTTAGCTCGCCACCCAAACTGGAGGGGCAAAATGCGGGGGAGGCTTTGGCCACTCTGTACCCGCTATCTTAAAGACCTCCAGGGCAGCTCGTTAGCTCGCCATCCAAACTGGAGGGGGAAAATGCGGGGGAGGCTTTGGCCACTCTGTACCCGCTATCTTAAAGACCTCCAGGGCAGCTCGATAGCTCGCCACCCAAACTGGAGGGGCAAAATGCGGGGGAGGCTTTGGCCACTCTGTACCCGCTATCTTAAAGACCTCCAGGGCAGCTCGTTAGCTCGCCACCCAAACTGGAGGGGCAAAATGCGGGGGAGGCTTTGGCCACTCTGTACCCGCTATCTTAAAGACCTCCAGGGCAGCTCGTTAGCTCGCCACCCAAACTGGAGGGGCAAAATGCGGGGGAGGCTTTGGCCACTCTGTACCCGCTATCTTAAAGACCTCCAGGGCAGCTCGTCAGCTCGCCACCCAAACTGGAGGGGCAAAATGCGGGGGAGGCTTTGGCCACTCTGTACCCGCTATCTTAAAGACCTCCAGGGCAGCTCGTTAGCTCGCCACCCAAATTGGAGGGGCAAAATGCGGGGGAGGCTTTGGCCACTCTGTACCCGCTATCTTGAAGACCTCCAGGGCAGCTCGTTAGCTCGCCACCCAAACTGGAGGGGCAAAATGCGGGGGAGGCTTTGGCCACTCTGTACCCGCTATCTTAAAGACCTCCAGGGCAGCTCGTTAGCTCGCCACCTAAACTGGAGGGGGAAAATGCGGGGGAGGCTTTGGCCACTCTGTACCCGCTATCTTAAAGACCTCCAGGGCAGCTCGTTAGCTCGCCACCCAAACTGGAGGGGCAAAATGCGGGGGAGGCTTTGGCCACTCTGTACCCGCTATCTTGAAGACCTCCAGGGCAGCTCGTTAGCTCGCCACCCAAACTGGAGGGGCAAAATGCGGGGGAGGCTTTGGCCACTCTGTACCCGCTATCTTGAAGACCTCCAGGGCAGCTCGTTAGCTCGCCACCCAAACTGGAGGGGCAAAATGCGGGGGAGGCTTTGGCCACTCTGTACCCGCTATCTTAAAGACCTCCAGGGCAGCTCGTTAGCTCGCCATCCAAACTGGAGGGGGAAAATGCGGGGGAGGCTTTGTCCACTCTGTACCCGCTATCTTAAAGACCTCCAGGGCAGCTCGTTAGCTCGCCACCCAAACTGGAGGGGCAAAATGCGGGGGAGGCTTTGGCCACTCTGTACCCGCTATCTTAAAGACCTCCAGGGCAGCTCGTCAGCTCGCCACCCAAACTGGAGGGGCAAAATGCGGGGGAGGCTTTGGCCACTCTGTACCCGCTATCTTAAAGACCTCCAGGGCAGCTCGTTAGCTCGCCACCCAAACTGGAGGGGCAAAATGCGGGGGAGGCTTTGGCCACTCTGTACCCGCTATCTTAAAGACCTCCAGGGCAGCTCGTTAGCTCGCCATCCAAACTGGAGGGGGAAAATGCGGGGGAGGCTTTGGCCACTCTGTACCCGCTATCTTAAAGACCTCCAGGGCAGCTCGTTAGCTCGCCACCCAAACTGGAGGGGCAAAATGCGGGGGAGGCTTTGGCCACTCTGTACCCGCTATCTTGAAGACCTCCAGGGCAGCTCGTTAGCTCGCCACCCAAACTGGAGGGGCAAAATGCGGGGGAGGCTTTGGCCACTCTGTACCCGCTATCTTAAAGACCTCCAGGGCAGCTCGTTAGCTCGCCACCCAAACTGGAGGGGAAAATGCGGGGGAGTCTTTGGCCACTCTGTACCCGCTATCTTAAAGACCTCCAGGGCAGCTCGTTAGCTCGCCACCCAAACTGGAGGGGCAAAATGCGGGGGAGGCTTTGGCCACTCTGTACCCGCTATCTTAAAGACCTCCAGGGCAGCTCGTCAGCTCGCCACCCAAACTGGAGGGGCAAAATGCAGGGGAGGCTTTGGCCACTCTGTACCCGCGATCTTGAAGACCTCCGAGACAAGCCTAAAACGCTTCGCCACCCAAACTGGAGGGGCAAAATGCGGGGGAGGCTTTGGCCACTCTGTACCCGCTATCTTAAAGACCTCCAGGGCAGCTCGTTAGCTCGCCACCCAAACTGGAGGGGAAAATGCGGGGGAGGCTTTGGCCACTCTGTACCTGCTATCTTAAAGACCTCCGGGGCAGCTCGTTAGCTCGCCACCCAAACTGGAGGGGCAAAATGCGGGGGAGGCTTTGGCCACTCTGTACCCGCTATCTTAAAGACCTCCAGGGCAGCTCGTCAGCTCGCCATCCAAACTGGAGGGGCAAAATGCAGGGGAGGCTTTGGCCACTCTGTACCCGCGATCTTGAAGACCTCCGAGACAAGCCTAAAACGCTTCACCTCCCAAACTAAAGAAAAAGGGCACGGTTGAGCTACGACTCCCTCCCCCCTACGAAGACACCGGGGCAGGATCTGTCCCCGCCACCCAAACCAGAGAAGGGCACGGGCCGAGCTGCGCGCTCGTTCCCCCCTCAAGTAAATACTCCAAGGTAGGTAGACCCAACGTGCTATTCCTAGGAGGGAAGGTGATACGTCATCCACGTCGAGCCGGGCTTCCAACTCGAGCCCGGATGACGAGGGCAATTGTTACGACCTAAAGATCGTGATAGTCCGACCTTCCATCCCAGACCGCCTAAATACCCCGCCGGCTCGTCCCTCCCTCTGGAAGGACGGCCGACCCAGCGACAAGGCGCTCCGCACCCGAACGATAGAGGGCCACATGGCGCTTGTCGATTCTAGAGTCTGACGCGACTATGGGAAGGGCGCACTCCGCCTCGGCCGCTGATAAGCCAGTGATGACCTCTGACGAGCTAAGGAGGCCGAGCTACTCGGCCGAGCTGACGGGGCCGAGCTACGGGGCCGAGCTACGGGGCCGAGCTAAGGGGGCCGAGCTATGGGGACGAGCTACGGGACGGTTCTTTGGCACATTGGACACGACAAACAACCTAGTACAAGGATGCTAGTGACACTATCGCCGCCCGATCATCTGACAAAGCACCCACTGGCCGCTGCGCCCCCTGACACTTAATGCTTTCGGCCCTGACACCCTGACACCCTGACAAAAGCACCCACTGGCCGCTGCGCCCCTGACACTTAATGCTTTCGGCCCTGACACCCTGACACCCTGACAAAAGCACCCCGAACCGCCCCCCATCAGGTATAAATATCCCCTCACTTCTTGCGGGGGGGGGGGAGAGAAAATTCACTCTCAATCTCCTTATTCACACACGAGAGGCAAGAGCAAAGGTCCTCTATATCTTTGTTCTCCCACCTATAGCTCGTCACGCGAGGCGGACACACAGTTAGTCCGGCCGGCGTGTCCAGCCCCCCATTTAAGCCCTTTTACTGACTTAGGCATCGGAGGGGCTAAGGGTTGAACCCCAACCCCGCCCTTCTGACGAGTTGTTCGTGCTGCAGGAGAGCTCGCCCCTTGGCCAAAGTCAGCGTCAGCCTCCCACCGTCCAACCTTCCCCAGCTGCGTCCGACGAGGTACGATCCCGTGAGCTCCACCGGCAACGGATCCAACCTCTTCATCCCACTAATCACTTGTAAAACAGCCTACCTAACCCCTCATTTCCATATAACCACCGTGCCCGTGGTTCCCCATAATACAAATTCATTGTACGCGAGTTCCACCTCGTAACAGTTCGGATCTGCGTTCGGACCCAAATCCTATCTGATGCTTAAGTCAGTAAGGACTTAAGATGGCTTGTGCCAGTTAAGATCGACCTAAAGGGAGATCGACTTGATGCTGTCTTGCTGAGATTTTTAGAGGAAGAAATATAAATGGAAAAGTAGAGAGAAGAGTTGTTAGAGTACCTAGTATTCAGTAGCTCTAGGGTGTGAACTCTTTTTCTGTCCTTCTACCGCTTATTTATAGATGATGATTTCTCTTCCTCCCCTGTTTGTATTAACGGCCTTCCCTTTATTGCGGCATGATCTTCCTTGAAATGGGGGTAACGGCTGCCCTCTTAATTTGCCATTATTAACCAAATCCGTGTGGTTAGCGGGCCCCAACGGATAGGTGAGCTGGCTCATTGACTGGGTAAAAGCTTCCCTTTCTTGGGTGACCTATGGCTATCGGGTCGATGCCTAACAATCTAAGTGGGCCCCTCTTACTGAACATGAAACATTTCCCCACTTCGTGGGCCGGACCCAGGTATTAACAATGACCCCCATCACTTAGGCTCATGCGGGATATCGATTGAGTCTGAGTGATATGAAACCTCATCAAATGGGCATGACAGTCGAAGCAAGAACATTTGATTTCGACCGCCAAAATCCCCACTTCCTCACTTCGGTTGCTGCACCGGTTCGAGGCTTGGAGCCATGGAGGCACCAGATGCAGACACGTGCTCCCCTTCGAATGGTCAAGTCAGGTTTGGAGGTTAGATTTTTGATTTAAATGGAGAGGAGGCAAAGCGGCAAACTTTTTTGATTTCCTCGCTGAAAAACTTTACTTTTGCTTCAGCCTTCCTTGCCTTCATCAACCCTCGCTAAGGTAGTCTTTCTCTCTCGCTTGCTTTTCTCTTCACATCTCCCTACTTGGATTTCAATGTTGATAAGCAAGGAATTGTCCCAACCCGAAGCTCTGGGTAATCGCTGCTCCTCCCAATATGAAGCGGTCCCTGGAAAGGGTAAAGATTTGTTCATGGAGCATAGTGTTCCTATTTTACGGGCTGGTGAGTCACCTGAAGTGCCTCGGGAAATCTTGGATCTGGTTCCCCAACTATCCTTTCCCTTGACCGACAAGATCCGAACGAGCTATCTCTCATATCACTACGGATTTCGGATACCTGAGTTGAATGAGAGGATTTGCTTCATTAAAAGGTGAGAAGTTGGGGTCTATGTGAAAGCCTTCCAGTTCGACCTCCGCTTTCATCTTCATCCTTGAAGTTCTGAGTTATCTAGAGCTTTCTCTTTGTCAGCTTGCACCCTTGGCTATCTATCCAGTGGTCGGCTTTACCATGCTATGTTTGATGAACAAGATAAAACCGACCATTCTGCTTTTTAGATTCTTTTTCCGAATTGAGGCCGACTCCCGAAGTGTATGGCATCATATCGTTGCTCGAAGAGATATAAACCTTCTCTGGGATCTCCCTAGTTCTGCTCATAATTGGGAAGACACCTTCATTTTTGTCACCTTCCCAAAGGTAGCCACATTTCTCACTCATTGGGTAGGCCCAATCCTGATCTCTCTAAGGAGTTGAGGTTATCCTCCATCGAGGTCAAGGCAGCCAAACTTCTGCTGGGTCGCCCACAAGTGGAGATGTCGACCAAGCATTTTATGGGCAATAGCTTGATATAGATCATTTTTATAGAGTCCTGGCAATGCTTTTCATCTTGATGCCTCTTCCATGATTGCTTACCTCAGTCTTATTTTTTTCTTACAGAGATGGTCGGACAAGAATTCGAGGGCGTGCCCCCTGCGTTTGTAAGGGCCCTGATATTAATATACGTGTATGGTGTACGTATTTTCTTGGACATATGTGTGCGTATAAATTTTTGAGCATTACCATACTTTTTCCCAATTTTTGTAGTGAAAAAATTATTTTTAAATAATCTCTAATCATCATTTGGATTTAATTATATGGAGAAATTGGAAGAAATACTAGTACAACAGGGAGTATTAGGTATTAAGAGGAGTATTTTTATTTATTAAAAATACAAAATCCAAAAATTCCTAATGGCAACCACTCCTACTTAAGAGGTGTCAACGTCCTCTCTTAATCCCTACCTAATTTTCTCCACATGGCATGCTTAGAGGATTTTAGGAGATGATGAGGCTAATTAAAGGATTAAAAGGGAAACATTTAGAGGAAAATCAGAAGAAAAGAAACAAAAATAGAAAGACTCTCTCCCTCTCCCTCCGCCACAGTCCCAGTTCATGCACACATCATCCCTCTTCCTGCCGTTGTTTCCATAAACCCATACTAAACCCTAGTTCTCCCAGTTGGACTAGCAATTGGAGGAGAAGAACTAGCAACCAGTGGGTTATCAATGAGAAGAAGAGCCCCAGACCATTTGAAGGACAAGTTGAGGTAGGAATCTAACTAAATTAGATAGGATTAGTTTATAATCGCGTGAGTTTTTAATTATATCGCCGTAGAAATTGACAGCAAGAAGACATCACACGGCCGAGTCAAGACCGTGTGAGGGTTGTGACCTCATCCACATTGTCGTGTCTCGACCGTGTGGTGGTCGTTCGACTATCAGGAGAGTCACACTATCGTAGAACAACCGTGTCATTGTCTTTTGGCCCCACATGGCCGTGTTGAACTAGAACACAGCCGTGTCGACCCTCGAACCTTATGGCTACGTCGACTTAGACACTAAGCGAGCGAATTGAGCTCTCCTCGTACCACACAGTCGAGTCGTTTATGAAACAAACGTGTCGAAAGAACTTCTAGTTGCCACCACACGACTGTGCGGCCTAACAACACGGTCGTGTGGGTTCGCCTTGATCAGAACTTAGAGTTTGACTAAACTTAGTACCACATGGTCGGGTGGACTTCACACATGACCGTGTGGATTTGGTTATATGGACTTTAGCTTTGCTGCCTCACACGATCGTGTGAGTTTACTACACGGTCGTGTATCCGTGTCATTTGCATTCTGAACCCTTTAGCACCACACGACCATTTGGATGAAGCCACACGACCGTGTGGAAAGTTGCAGCCTTATCAGCTTAGCTCCACACGACTGTGTGTAAGGCCCAAACAGCCATGTGGCCCTGTTTTTCACCGTTTTGACAATTTGTTAATTTATTCTTTTTGATAGTGTTATATCATATAAAAACCATGCTATAGATGTACTTCATGTGATGATCTAATTCAGTTTATATGCTAGAAATCCATGTGGAAGTTATGAAATCCCACGAAATCATTCATGTTGTAATGCAAGAAAGAATGCATGCTATTTTCTAAGTAATTTTCATATGAAAGAAAAAGAAAGTGAATAGAAATGATGAAGGGATATAATGAGATATCTATTTGATATGATATGTAATGTGAAAAGCGGTAATGAAACCGCCAAAATGAGAAGTATCATGAAATGATGAAATTAACAGTGAGATGCGTGTAACTAGTCTGGAGTCTTCAGCCTATTCTAAAATTAATGAAGCTATAGATATGGGTTGGGGGGAATACATATAAAAAATATGTATTAAGGAGTGGACACAGATTTGATTCTCACTCACACTCCCGAAAGGAAGAGTTGGCTAGAGTTAGAGAGGCCGGCGATGTACTCGTGATGCACCATTAGGTAACTGATGGTTTTCTCCATTTGCCAGAAAAACCGAGAATTGTTTCACTCTTGAAAGGTGGAGTTACGAGATGCCCTTATAGTGCTCGTGTCGTTGTTTGAGGTACCACTTTTTCACACATCCTGGATGAAGTCCAGCTCCTTAAGTGTCTTACGAAGGGTTTCCGAACATTTAAATTGATAATTTTAATATAATTGTGATTAATACATGAATCATGTTATTTCATGTTGGCATGCTTTCCAGTTCTACATTCAGCTTTTGCTTATTGTGATATGTTTCTTTATGTATATTCTGTGCACTCATTTACTCCTGTAGACCACCCTTTAGATTGGTGTTAAGGCCAAAAATGACCAAAACAAGTGAGAGGCTGACGTGGATCCTTTCTTGCTGAGTTGGAGCCTCGTCAGTTGGTTGGGTGGGACCCTAAGTTGGAAGAACCTGTGTCGTTGGTGGATTGTGGTTGACTTGCAGGGCTTGTTCGACCCTTGAACGGATCGAGCATCGGTCGATCGATATTGAGAAGCTTAGGTACGGTCCTCTCGTATGATCAAGACTCGATGATCTGCACCACAAGAAAGCGTCAGGGGGTCGGATCTGGGTCCCGACCCAAATCCCCTCTGATGCTTAAGTTAGTATGTAACTTAAGAGAGGGAGGGAACTTGGAGCAGCTGAGATCGACCCATGGAGGCTCATTCCAGGTTTGGCGTCGCATGCCCTTTTGTGGAAGTAATATAAGATAAAGTATGTATTCTCTGAGTATCTGATCTCATATCTACTCTATTCTGTCCGTCCCTCTGTATTTGTAGACCTCTGGGGTCTCTTCAGTGACGTTGGGAGGATAACGATCACCAATTATGGTGCCATGATCTTCCCCCTTTTAATAGGGGTAACTGTTAGTGCATGGGTACGAATCCAAATTAGGTATCAGTATACCCGACCCGTTTAGCATCCGCGACCTGTCACGCCCCGCTTCCCAAAACAGCGGAGGTGAAGCGTGACTAGGCCCGCATAGGCCAGGGCTAAGGATCTCTGACCCAATAAGCGTCTGTGTGGTACCAAGACGAAGGTACATGTCCCTGCATGTTAGTACAGAACAATAAGAGTACAAGAAAGGGAAAGACAATTCATTTTATTCCAACATATCAAAAGTACCAAGTCACAACGCCCGAAGGGCTACAACAACAGAAAAGTAAATCTAACGGTGCAAGCACCCGACCTAGACAGGGAAACCAAAAGGTGCTACACACCCAACTAAAAGTAATAGATGTCTCTGGAAACTGCAACGAGGAGTCTCTAGCTCTGGTCCTCCTCGGGATCGTAATCGGGATCAACACTCTCTGGCTCCGCGTCGGCTGGAAAGTCAGTCTCCTCAACGTACTCTGGCTCGATCCCTGACGTACAGCACCAAAAGAAGGAACTGTACATCAGGTAAGGTCTACAAGAAAAGGTTAGACCAAACTGCAAGTGCACCAATTACATAACACCGTTTTACTGGTTGATTAACATGCTGAGGTTTTAACAACGAAAGTACACGCGACAGAAAAGTAAACACGACAAGTAGTAGTCGTAGCGAGTGCTACCAACTACGGGACTAGCCTACAGGTGTCAAGACAAGACAGAACACGAAAAGCCAGACATGATAAGACAAGCACGAAAAGGGTTCATGCCTTTACGGTTTGAAGGGGATCAGACCCTCTTGTCGTGTGCACGCTCAACCCTACCCCAAACCCCAAGAATCGTGACAAGACAAGGGATCACTTGCTCTAGCTTGACAAGTGCCCTATTGCTCTCTGAGCTGTGTATCAGTACAAGAGATCACCTGCTCTAGCTTGACAGGTGCACTATTGCCCATCGGGCTGTGAATCGGTACAAGGGATCACTCGCTCTGGCTTGGCGAGTGCCCTATTGCCCAGCGGGTTGTGCAGACAGAACGAGACATGGCAATGACGGGAGGGACATGACACGACAAAACAGGAGGGTTGTACTAGGGTGTCCACAACTCACGCACACGCATGTCAATCCTATGATGTCAAAATTGTTGTTTTTGGACTCAGACTTCGTTGTCAAATCTGAGCCATCAAGGCGTCCCGGACGCTATCATTTCACGTCCGGTTCTCATTTTCCAAAATGTCAAATCTAGCAAGACTAAGGCCTAAGCAAGGCCAAGAACGCAAGTGGTACACTTGCCTGTGATGACGTGAGCGTCGTCTTCTCGGAGCGTCTCGTCCAAACGTCTAATTGGCGGAAGTACGTCTGAAATCGTGACACGGCGACAGTGTCAGATCGCGATTCAATAATTCCTATTAGGGTTGTGTCTAGGTTATCGGGACTATCCTAATTGTCAAAAATCACATTTTTACGTATTTAACCTAATCGACGATCTATCCTATGTGCACATGTATAAAGTCCATTCGTCGATTTCTACGGTTTGCATAACGTTTTAAAGATCAACGGAAAATAAATTTAATTGATTACAGTTTCTGATTTTAATTAGGTTTTGATTCATTTACGGTAGGGGTTTCTATGAATTTAGGGAACCAACCTGATTTGATGATTGCACGAAGATCCGGCGTCAGATCTGGAAAGGTGGAAGCTTTGTGTAACGCCCCGCTCCCCGGGATACCCGATAAGTACGAATCCGTATCAGGTATTCCCAAAGAGACGGTGCTACGAAGAAAATACGAAATTACAAATACAAGCAGGTCCACTGCGCACTGCTGGGATAGTACATATAGCATTCCAGTCAACCCAAAACTCAAGAGAACCAACAACTCAAGCACTGATGTATATAAATAAAACTTTTCATATACAACTTCCTTATACAAATCCATATACAATATTACCCACATCTCAATAAAGTACAAAAACTCACATCTCACCCAAATACAACAACACTCCCAAGTTATCCACACTTCTCACTACCCGCAAATCCAACCAACTGAGTCAAGTGCCTCCAACTCAAAGAACCAACCTGAAAAGTCAACGGGGACACGTCAACGCGTGACCCAGTAGGAATTCCATATCTCAACTAGTCCTTACATGAAGTATGGAAAGGGTGCACGTGAACAGGCAGAGTGTATGTCATGGCATAAACATCTACTGTAGTAATGGAAGTAACAACTATACTTATGAACATGTGAAAGCGTGCATGTGCAACAGGTAAGGTGTACAACAATGTCATACAACATAAAAGAACCATAGTAAAGAAACACAAGTAAACAACGCATACATTTGTCATTGCTACAAGAATAATAAGGGTTAACAATTAATTCATTGGTTAGCATTTTGGAACCCGGATAAATCTTAGGACCTTAAGGAGGCGGACTTCACCCAGGGTGGGTGAAAAAGTGGTACCCCAACCAGCAACACGGGCACCGGAGGGGGCCTCTCGCAACTCTATGCCCGAATGGGGCAAGGCACTAGAGCGAGACCTGCTCGGTTTTTCTGTCGGACAAACGGAGTAAACCATCAATTACCGTCATGGTGCATCACGGGTACACCAACGGCCTCTCCAACCCTTTCAACTCAGCCTTCCGGGAGTGATACAGCGGGTGAGAATTCATATCATCTGTCCGCTCCTTAACTCCTTTAATTTAACCGTGTTTCCCCCAAACCACATGTCACCCTCCTTTAAGAGGACTTAGTCATTTTCATGAAACATAACATCTTCCATTCTTTTCTTTCCACAGTTCATCACATATTTGGGACATGCATCGCTTGTGCATTCCCTTTCTCATTTCTCATAATATACATGAAACATATAACCATATTCGCATCATCATTTTGCATGTGCCGAGAACATAAACCACATATCACCATGTAACAGAAATAATTAAGAACATTGATGGCAAGTTTAACCTCAAAAAGAGAGCTAAAAACAACATTCAAATCTTTCAGCTTGCTGGAAAAACAGAACAGTCAGATTAAGAAGCATATTTCTCCATACTTTTGTATTAAACATGCACATACAATACAAATGAAAGTTGTAGATATAGTCGTACTGGATTCACCTATAAATTTTCATGCAGAAATATGAACTGAGTGATTTATGGCGAATTATTTGGTAAGACCTGACGAATCTGTTTTTCAGACAGATTCTAAGAGCTGTAAAGATTACTGGTTTAAGACATGTTAGAGTTAGAATCTCGAAAATGTGCACTCACAGAAAGTTGTAGAAAAAGTTGTTATCTTTCTAACGAGACCAAGTTCATCAATTTCTATGGAGTGTGCAGAGACTGATCTACGTTTTGCCAAACTGTGTCCAGACTAGATGAAATTCCGACATGTTGTAAAGATGGAATTATTATTCCTAATTACAGTCCGAATTAGTAAAAGTTCACAACATGAAAGTTATAGATAACAGTCCAATATTTAAGCCATAAAAATTTCAGAGAGAATGCAATTCTAGATTGGAAGGACTAAGCGGAACAATCAGCATGTAAATCTGTCCAGAATTGCTCACCGCACAAAACCACCCAAACCTCAAGATTGCTCACCGCGCACAACCATACAAAATTCAGGATTACTCACCGCGCACAACCATACAAAACTCAGGATTACTTACCGCGCACAACCATACAAAACTGAGGATTACTCACCGCGCACAACCATACAAAACTCAGGATTAGCACAATTAAAGGTGAGACCACAACAACAACCATGAAACTAAGCATGCAACTCTAATACTAGTTGGAGATGGAATCCTACCTTAGAGGTGATGAGAGACAAGGGGGTAGCCCAAATCCCTATGGCTCCTCCTTCTTCAAACCCTTCTCCTTCTCTAATTCCTTCTTCTCCTACATAGGTTCCCAGAATGAGCAACAACGCCCAAACAACGACAGGGATGCTACAGGAGTGTGCAGAGTGAGGGTGGCGTAGCCCTTTGGGTGCTCAGACCCCCTAATGTCTAAGAGTGAGTAAGGGGAAGGGATGAATTCGGTCTGATCTTTGGGAAGAGAGTGAGTGAATAAAACATTCTTTCTAATTCCTAGAGTAGCCACCTCATCTCCCTAAAATTGTCACGCCCCGCTTCTCTAAAATGGAGGCGAGACGTGAAAAGGTCCGCATGAGAGTGGAGCTGTGAAGCCCCAAACCCGATAAGCGTCAATAAAACATAAGCAGGTCCCTGTAACCACAAGCAGAACAACAATAATAACACAAGGAGAGACAGAAATAAAATCTCATATCTCAGAATTGTCCAACATGAAAATCAAGTTCAACATCCAGAAAAGCCACCAGGCTAAAATAAAGAGTCTAAAGGCCCAGAACAAGGCCAACAAAAGGAACGACATAACAAAGTATAGGTGCCGCGCACCGACAATAAAACAGCAGTCTAAAACAAAAGGAAAGCTCAACGAAGACACTAGGACTGGTCCCCAGTGTCCACGTACTCCCCGCCAAACTCAGGCTCGGGCACGGCGTCCGCAAACACCTCGTCCTCAACAACGGACTCAGGCTCGAGATCTAACATGTGTCACCCAAAAGAGTAAAGGGGCACATGTCAGCAAGTCTAAAAGACTTGGGCAAGGAAACTGAAGGTAAGGTAAACTAGCAACCTGACAGTTACAGTATGATGCACAGCATGGCAAGTATCGCATGGGAATAACAAGTGAAGTACAAGTGGCAAGTAACAAGTGGTAGTTGTGACACGTAATGTCAAGTAACAAGTACAAGGGATCACTCAACGAGTGCCCTATTGCCCGCAGGCTGTGTTCAAGTACAAGTCAAGTAAATCACGTCAAGTAAACACGTCGTGCACAGAGATTCCGCCTGTTGGCTAGAGTGGCTGATCGGGCCAACTCCTAAGCTCAAGTGACCGTTTATCTCTACCCCTCCCACGTGTGTCGAGCCAGGGCATTACCCCTGAACATGGAATGCTCGCTTCTGGGACATAAGAAAGGATGTGATTAACACGTATGGCGTAGGGTTATGCCCACGTATAGTGGGTGCCTAGCTGGAAACTAGTAGGTCGGGCATTGGCTATCAACCAACACATGGCCCGCTTCTGAAACACGAGCCAGGAAACACAAGTATTGTAGCGTGTGCTACGAATGCGACATACAACATGGTTAGCATGGATGACAATGTATTCGCGTACCGATAATCAAATTAAACATGACATGGTAGTGTGCAACATGGTAAAAGATGGTCCTAGCTTCGTCGTCAAGCTAGTTCCGGAATTTGCGCCTAAGCGAGTATCATTTCGTCGCCTAGTATCTTTTACGCCTACACCAAGCAAATGGCCTAAAACATGGCCTAAACCCTAAGTGGCAAGTTTCACTTGCCTAGCACCGGGGATGACGATCACGAAGGTTCGTCTCACGGATGCTAATCTACGGGGTAGTCGCTGTTATGGAGAAACAATCATCAAAACAACAAGTAATTTCATTAGGGTTCCACAAAACACAACGGGTTATGAAAACATCAAGAGATCGATTTATTACCGTGAGGAAGCGGAAGAAACACTCCGGAGAACCTAGGGTTCAGATCTGGAGGTGGATGGAGAAGATTGGAGAAATAGGGGGTTTGGGGGATTTTGGGGGTTTGATGAGATGTTGAGGCAGATGAGAGGTAGAATGTGTTGAGGGAGGGTTTGGATGATGGATTTTGGGCTTGGGATGAAGGAATAAGGGTTTAAGGTAGAAGGGGGCTCAATGGGGGAGAAACTAGGGTTTTTGGTCGAGAGGAGGAAGAAGAAAACGTTTGGGAGGGGTTTAAATAGGATGGGCTGGCGGCTGCCCAGAAATTAGGGTTTTAACACAGATTAGTCGGTCAAAGAGCAACCACTGACCGACTAGTTTGGGAACTAGTCGGTCGGTTGACCAACGCAGACCGACTAAGTGTAAACAGTAACTCCTGTACAGAATTAGGATTTAGATTTAGTCGGTCAATGAACAACTGCTGACCGACTAGTTTGACAACTAGTCGGTCGAGAGATGAACTTAGACCGACTAAGAAGGAACAGTAACTGATACCAAAAATAGTTGAAGAGTTAGTCGGTCACAGAAGTATTGCTGACCGACTAGTTTGCAACCTAGTCGGTCAACCAACGTTCTTAGACCGACTAACGAGAAACAGTAACTCCTGAGAAATTTAGAAAGCCCACTAGTCGGTCCATGAAGGCTTGCCGACCGACTAAATCGTCATCTAGTCGGTCGGTTCCCCTTCTTAACGTGCACCAAAAGTTTCGATATGGAGCGCGGAGCTCCGGGATCGATTCCTAAGACTCCTAGGCTTGATCTAATAATAAGATATGACCGATACGAAGCCCGTCACGAATGACTTACTCCGAAATCGACGATTCTAAGGAAGAAGCTAAGAAAACACGACGAAACGATCGAAAATGAAAGCTACGGTGACGAAAACCACACATGAGGAGAAAATCCACCAAAACATATAATATAATATAATAAATCCAGATACATGAAAACCAGTCGTTACATCCTCCCCAACTTAAGAAAAATTCCGTCCTCGGAATTTCCAAACACTCACGTGTCCGGGAACAAAAGTGGGAAACGCTCTCGCATCTCATCCTCATTCTCCCAAGTAGACTCTACGGGCGAGCCGTGCCGCCACATCACCCTCACAAGATTGACAACCTTGTTTCGAAGTGACTTCTGACGCCTGTCCAGAATCTGCACTGGATGCTGGTCATACGTCATATCGGGGCGAACGGTAATCTCTGAGAAATCCACCGCATGAGATGGATCGCTAATGTATCGACGAAGCTGCGACACATGGAAAACATTGTGAACTCCTTCCAAAGATGGTGGCAAGGCTAAGCGATAGGCCACCTCGCCAACTCTCTCCAAAATGTCAAACGGTCCAATGTATCGCGGGCTCAACTTCCCTCGCTTCCCAAAACGAATCACACCATGATTCGGGGAAATCTTCAAGAACACATGGTCTCCAGGCTGAAATTCCAAAGGACGACGTTTAGCATCCGCCCAATGCTTAAAACGGTCCTGAGCAATCCTCAACCTCTCCCGAATATTCCAGACGACCTCCACAGCCTCCACAATCATCTCAGGCCCCAATAGCTCCCGATCACCAACGTCATCCCAACTCAATGGCGATCGACATTTCCTCCCATAAAGAGCGACGAAGGGCGCCATGCCAATACTCGCCTGGAAGCTGTTGTTGTAGGAAAACTCTACCAGATGTAGATGGTCCTCCCACGAACCCTTGAAATCCAACATGCACGCCCTCAGCATGTCCTCCAAGATCTGAATCGTCCTCTCGGACTGGCCATCCGTCTGCGGATGGTACGCCATGATGAAACTCAGACGCGTACCCAAACTCTTCTGCAAACTCTGCCAGAACTGAGATGTGAACCTCGTGTCTCTGTCCGACACGATACTCACGGGGACTCCGTGAAGTCGCACGATCTCCTGCACGATTCACGTTACATCACTATCCAAACTAGGAAAAAGGAAACAGAAACGGAGAGTAAAAGAATTTACCTCCATATATCTCCTCGCTAGCGTCTCAGTGGACTGTCCCACTCGGAACGGAATAAAGTGCGCAGATTTGGTCAATCGATCTACGATCACCCAAATCGCGTCATTCTGCTTCGGACTGCGAGGCAGTCCAGTCACGAAATCCATAGTGATGTGTTGCCATTTCCACTCCGGAATCGGAAGTGGTTGTAGCAACCCGGCCGTACGCTGATGCTCCGCCTTCACTTGCTGGCAAACCAAACACTTGGCTACACTCCGAGCCACACTCCTCTTCATGCCATGCCACTAATAGTTCAGACGAAGATCCTGGTACATCTTGGTGCCACCAGGATGCACAGAATACGGTGAACTGTGTGCCTCCACCATCAACTCCTCTCTGACATCCCCAGCTGGCACACACAACCTAGCCCCAAACCTCAGCGAGCCATCCTTATGAATCAAAAAGTCAGTCCGCAGACCGGCTTCCACCTGCTCCCGAATCTTCACCAGCTTCGGATCCTCAGCCTGGCCAGCCTTAATCCGATCCACGATCGTTGACTGTACCTGCATGTACATCAACGAAGAAGCCTCCCTGGGAAGAACAATCTCCACACCAGACTCGCAAAAATCCTGCTGTAATCTCCACTGCGAGGTCAAAATCATCACCGCTGGAAGCCTACTCAGCGCGTCAGGAACCACATTCACCTTGCCAGGGTGATACTTCAAATCAATCTCATAATCTGCCATGAGCTCCAACTATCGACGCTGTCGCATGTTGAGCTCCTTCTGAGTAAAAATATACTTCAAGCTTTTGTGATCGGTGAAAATCTTCACTTTCTCACTCAGCAGGAAGTGCCTCCAAATCTTAAGAGCAAACACAACGGCAGCCAACTCCAAATCATGCGTCGGGTAATTCTTCTCATGAGTCTTGAGCTGACGAGACACATAAGCCACAACATGCCCGTGCTGATGCAACACACAACCGAGACCCTTGCCAGAAGCATCGCAAAAGATCTCAAATCCACCGCTGCGATCAGGCACAACAAGAATAGGGGCAGTCGTCAACCTCTCCCTTAGAACACCAAAAGCATTCTCACAATCACCCGACCAAACAAAAGGTACATCCTTCCGCGTCAACCTGGTCATCGGCTCGGCAATACGGGAAAATTCCTTAATGAAACGCCGATAATAACCAGCAAGTCCAAGGAAACTCCGAATCTCAGATGCTGACGACGGAACATGCCACTCTCTGATGTCCCTAATCTTCTCGGGATCCACTGAAATACCATCTCCAGTCACCACATGCCCCAGAAAAGCAACCCTGTCCAGCCAAAACTCGCACTTCGAAAACTTAGCATACAAACAATGCTTCCTCAACATCTCCAACACCGTCCTCAAGTGCGATGCATGCTCTTCCTCCGACCTCGAATAGATCAGAATGTCGTCAATAAAGATAACGACAAACTTATCCAAAAAGTCGTAGAAAATCAGGTTCATCAGATTCATGAAAACTGCGGGTGCGTTAGTTACGCCGAAGGGCATAACCACAAACTCATAGTGTCCATACTTCGTCCTGAACGCTGTCTTCGGAACATCATCCTTCTTCACCTTCAACTGATGGTAACCACTCCTCAAATCCAATTTCGAAAACACCCTCGAACCTCCAAGCTGATCAAAGATATCATCGATGCGAGGCAACGAGTATTTATTCTTAATGGTCACCGCATTCAACTCCCGATAGTCCACGCACATGCGACGCGAACCATCCTTCTTCTTCACTAGCAGCACCGGTGCTCCCCACGGAGACACACTAGGATTGATATAACTCTTCCGCAAAAGCTCATCCAACTGTTTCCGCAACTCTTCCAATTCTGCAGGTGCCATACGATACGACGCCTTCGAAGTCGGCTGCGCTCCCGGAACAAGATCAATAGAAAATTCCAAAGCTCGATCCGGTGGCAAACCAGACATCTCCTCGGAGAAGATGTCATCAAAATCACGCACCACAGCTGGCCTCTCCAGCTCCATCTACATAGCCATGACCTCCACCGGTCTGGCCCGAAATCTGACAGGACCAAGCGAACTGCTACCTCGACTGTACTCAAATACTGGATGTCCGGGAATCTCGAACACCACCTTCTTCCTCCTACAGTCAATCGTAGCATAGAAACTCACAAGCCAATCCATCCCTAGGACCGCATCGTAGTTAATGATGTCGTGGACAATGAAATCAGCACAAAGCTCACGTCCACAAACCACCAACGGGCAAGAATTGCACCCACGATGCACCGAGACCACACCATTCCCTGTGACGACATTCCAACTCTTAGGAAGAGGGGACGTCGACAAGGAATGCTTCTCCACGAAGCTCCAGGCCAAAATGCACATCGACGCACCTGAGTCAAAGAGGACTCGTGCCGGAAATGTGCAAACCAAAACCACACCTAGCAAGCATTCTAACAATCAAATCCTATTCTAGCAACAAACATGAGCGTGCAATAAATACGATCAACAATCAAACTAACTAAGGAAGAAAATAGCTAGAACGAGCGTTACCTGTAATAACCTCGTCCACGGCCATGCTCTCCTCCTCAGTCATCAGAAAAGCCTGCCTTCTTGGCGGAACAGCCTGCCGAAAGGCCTTACTCTGTGGAACAAGAGCTGCTCCACGTCCAGCAGGAACAGACGCTTGCTGCTGCAACGGCTGTGCTGCAACAGGTGCCCTCCAAGGCTGCTTCAACCTCGGACAATCCTTCATGGCATGAGTAGGATCCCCACAGACGACACACTGGCCCAGGAATCTCCTACACTGATCCTTGACGTGTCCGGTCCTACCGCAGAAATGGCAAGTCTTTAGAATAGGCCCTCCTGGCCTCTTAAACTGAGCTGGCTGATTAGGCTTGAAACCAGGCCTAACCATCGCTCTGGCCTGCTCCATAGGCCTCTTCCCAGCACCAGAAACATGTCCTCTCCTCTGACTTAGGTTCAGCTCCTGCCTCCTGGCAGTGACCAGAACCTTCTGATAAGAGTCCAGATCGGAGGAAGACACAAAACTCTGGAGCTCCAAAGCAAGTCCCTGCAGGAACCTCTGAGCCCTCTCATCAGCATCCTGCACCATCTTCGGTGCGAACCGACTCAGCCTAGTGAACTCTTGGTGGTACATGTCCACCGTCAAGCTCTCTTGCTTCAGATCAATGAAGCGCTGTAGCATCTCCTTCTTAGCAGCCTTCGGAAAGAACTCCTCATCAAACCTGGACTTAAAGGTAGTCCAAGCTATCGGCTCCACCAGCATCTTCTCTTCCGCATCCCACCAGTTCCGAGCATTATCCTTAAGTTTCCTCTTCGCCAAATCAACCCATCCAGCCTGGGTGATCTTGGCCATCTTCAAGTTATCCTCAATGTTCCGAATCCACTCATCGGCAGCCAGAGGACCCTCAGACCCATCGAAATTATACGGGACCCAGCTCTCGAAATTGCTTCGCTCCCGGCTCGGAGCGAGGGGCCTCCGAAAGGGCTCGGGCAGCTCGAGCAAGTGGAGCATTCTGGACTGGCAGGAGCACGCCCTGCTGCACTTGCATCATCTGAAGCATCATCCGCATCATCTCTCCATTGGTAGGTTCCCGCTCAGGATCCTCATCATGAGGGAGCGCACCACTACCTCCACCACGGGTGAATCGCCTTCCTGCCATCTAATGACACAGGAAACGAATCAGATTAGACTCATAGCTTATGACTCGGACGTCGAACTTAGTTTATTAGACGTTCAAATATTATTAACGTTATTCCGATAATCGCAGTTACAGAAGGACCTGCATGGGCCACCAACAAAACCTGTCAAGCCCCGCTTCTCTAAAATGGAGGCGAGACGTGAAAAGGTCCGCACGAGAGTGGAGCTGTGAAGCCCCAAACCCGATAAGCGTCAATAAAACATAAGCAGGTCCCTGTAACCACAAGCAGAACAACAATAATAACACAAGGAGAGACAGAAATAAAATCTCATATCTCAGAATTGTCCAACATGAAAATCAAGTTCAACATCCAGAAAAGCCACCAGGCTAAAATAAAGAGTCTAAAGGCCCAGAACAAGGCCAACAAAAGGAACGACATAACAAAGTATAGGTGCCGCGCACCGACAACAAAACAGCAGTCTAAAACAAAAGGAAAGCTCAACGAAGACACTAGGACTGGTCCCCAGTGTCCACGTACTCCCCGCCAAACTCAGGCTCGGGCACGGCGTCCGCAAACACATCGTTCTCAACAACGGACTTAGGCTCGAGATCTAACATGTGTCACCCAAAAGAGTAAAGGGACACATGTCAGCAAGTCTAAAAGACTTGGGCAAGGAAACTGAAGGTAAGATAAACTAGCAACCTGACAGTTATAGTATGATGCACAGCATGGCAAGTATCGCATGGGAATAACAAGTGAAGTACAAGTGGCAAGTAACAAGTGGTAGTTGTGACACGTAATGTCAAGTAACAAGTACAAGGGATCACTCAACAAGTGCCCTATTGCCCGCAGGCTGTGTTCAAGTACAAGTCAAGTAAATCACGTCAAGTAAACACGTCGTGCACAGAGATTCCGCCTGTTGGCTAGAGTGGCTGATCGGGCCAACTCCTAAGCTCAAGTGACCGTTTATCTCTACCCCTCCCACGTGTGTCAAGCCAGGGCATTACCCCCGAACACGGAATGCTCGCTTCTGGGACACGAGCCAGAAAGTGTGATTAACACGTATGGCATAGGGTTATGCCCACGTATAGTGGGTGCCTAGCCGGAAACTAGTAGGTCGGGCATTGGCTATCAACCAACACATGGCCCGCTTCTGGAACACGAGCCAGGAAACACAAGTATTGTAGCGTGTGCTACGAATGTGACATACAACATGGTTAGCATGGATGACAATGTATTCGCGTATCGATAATCAAAATTAAACATGACATGTTAGTGTGCAACATGGTAAAAGATGGTCCTAGCTTCGTCGTCAAGCTAGTTCCGGAATTTGCGCCTAGGCGAGTATCATTTCGTTGCCTAGTCTCTTTTACGCCTACACCAAGCAAATGGCCTAAAACATGGCCTAAACCCTAAGTGGCAAGTTTCACTTGCCTAGCACCGGGGATGACGATCACGAAGGTTCGTCTCACGGATGCTAATCTACGGGGTAGTCGCTGTTATGGAGAAACAATCATCAAAACAACGAGTAATTTCATTAGGGTTCCACAAAACACAACGGGTTATGAAAACATCAAGAGATCGATTTATTACCGTGAGAAAGCGGAAGAAACACTCCGGAGAACCTAGGGTTCAGATCTGGAGGTGGATGGAGAAGATTGGAGAAATAGGGGTTTTGGGGGATTTTGGGGGTTTGATGAGATGTTGAGGTAGATGAGAGGTAGAATGTGTTGAGGGAGGGTTTGGATGATGGATTTTGGGCTTGTGATGAAGGAATAAGGGTTTAAGGTAGAAGGGGGCTCAATGGGGGAGAAACTAGGGTTTTTGGTCGAGAGGAGGAAGAAGAAAACGTTTGGGAGGGGTTTAAATAGGACGGGCTGGCGGCTGCCCAGAAATTAGGGTTTTAACACAGATTAGTCGGTCAAAGAGCAACCACTGACCGACTAGTTTGGGAACTAGTTGGTCGGTTGACCAACGCAGACCGACTAAGTGTAAACAGTAACTCCTGTACAAAATTAGGATTTAGATTTAGTCGGTCAATGAACAACTGCTGACCGACTAGTTTGACAACTAGTCGGTCGAGAGATGAACTTAGACCGACTAAGAAGGAACAGTAACTGATACCAAAAATAGTTGAAGAGTTAGTCGGTCACAGAAGTATTGCCGACCGACTAGTTTGCAACCTAGTCGGTCAACCAACGTTCTTAGACCGACTAACGAGAAACAGTAACTCCTGAGAAATTTAGAAAGCCCACTAGTCGGTCCATGAAGGCTTGCCGACCGACTAAATCGTCATCTAGTCGGTCGGTTCCCCTTCTTACACCGGCTAACGTGCACCAAAAGTTCCGATATGGAGCGCGGAGCTCCGGGATCGATTCCTAAGACTCCTAGGCTTGATCTAATAATAAGATATGACCGATACGAAGCCCGTCACGAATGACTTACTCCGAAATCGACGATTCTAAGGAAGAAGCTAAGAAAACACAACGAAACGATCGAAAATGAAAGCTACGGTGACGAAAACCACACATGAGGAGAAAATCCACCAAAACATATAATATAATATAATAAATCCAGATACATGAAAACCAGTCGTTACAAAAATCCTCTAAGCATGCCACCAAGCCTTGGGTTAGGTAAGGATCAAGGAGCTATTGACACATCAAAGGGTGAGGTGTCACTTATGTAAAATATTAGGATTTTATTTTTTTAAAAAATAATTATACACACTTAATACACATGCAATACTTACTCATCAAGACATTAGTATTCCACCCATATATTTCATTTAATAAAATCATGTCATACAAATTATTTAAAAATAATTTTTAGCTTGACAAAATTAAATAAAATACATAAGGACTCCCAAAAATTTATACGCATCTATATACGTTCAAGAATACGTATTAATACACGTATGTGAATTTTGGGGTCATTACATCCTACCCACCTTAAAATAAAGTCCGTCCTCGGACTTTCCGACTTAGGACATAGCTAAGGGTGAATATAGTTATATATGGTCAATCTACCCCAAACTTATATATACACACATTCATATATCAACACTTGTACCATTTCACAATATACACATTCATGGTTTTGTACATACATACACATGCATCTCTATATATAGATATAGACATACGACCATGTATGTATCCTAGGATATATCCAAGCACACATATATATATGTCATCACATAAAGTCTCATACAACAATATCAATACACACAGATACTCACCTAATGATATATCTATCCAAACACTGGTGTAAGCGTAACCGCTTACAACCAGACATGCAACCATATACATCTTCCATATATATATATATATATATATATATATATATATATAGGAAAATTTTCAAATGAGAACATTTCGCACGGTGCGAAAATGTTTTTATCTTTTTTTTGAAATTTTTTTTTCCACCCTCATTATATGTTGTTATACCCCCCTCAAAAAATAATGGTTGAGAAATAATGTCATTTGGTCTTCGATCAAGCCATTTCATCAAATTCGCACGTTTTGAGACCGTTAAATTTGTAACGGGTGGATGGGTGCTCTAATGCCCAACGGGTTCACCCATTATTTTCCCTGGGGTATATAATTGTATGGATTAAACATCAAAAAAAGAATTTTTGAAAAAAAAAATTTCAAAAAAATAAAAAAAAAGTTTTCGCACGGCTTTCGCACGGGATTTTTCGCACCCGAAGATTGCCCTATATATATATATATATCAAACACACAATACTCATAAGTCAACCATATATTAACACATATACTTAGCCATAGAATCATTCATACATATACCATAGTTATATGTACATGAGTATATCATCTCAATATACGCAACAAGCCATATTCAACACTTATAGAGCTACAGAAGCATATGTACACATACATACACACATAGATATATACACACATTCTTATTCAATCAACACTCTAATGTCTACCCTTAGGGCTCTATACCTCAGACTTTTGATATCAGGGCTCTATCTTAAGGAAGAACCACTACCCACCTCAAGACTAAACTATCTCTGGAACACTACACACACTACCCTTACACAGCCGCAGTGCGGAGACCTGCATGGGCCGCCACCTGTAACGTCCAAACAACGACAGGGATGCTACAGGAGTATGCAGAGTGAGGGTGGCGTAGCCCTATGGGTGCTCAGACCCCCTAATGTCTAAGAGTGAGTAAGGGGAAGGGATGAATTCGGTCTGATCTTTGGGAAGAGAGTGAGTGAATAAAACATTCTTTCTAATTCCTAGAGTAGCCACCGCATCTCCCTAAAATCCTCTAAGCATGCCACCAAGCCTTGGGTTAGGTAAGGATCAATGAGCTATTGACACATCAAAGGGTGAGGTGTCACTTATGTAAAATATTAGGATTTTGTTTTTTTAAAAAATAATTATACACACTTAATACACATGCAATACTTACTCATCAAGACATTAGTATTCCACCCATATATTTCATTTAATAAAATCATGTCATACAAATTATTTAAAAATAATTTTTAGCTTGACAAAATTAAATAAAATACATAAGGACTCCCAAAAATTTATACGCATCTATATACGTTCAAGAATACGTATTAATACACGTATGTGAATTTTGGGGTCATTACATCTGTAATGAGTGTAGTGTTCCAGGGGTAGTTTAGTCTTGAGAGAGCAATGTGAAGGGATGAATTCGGTCTGATCTTTGGGAAGAGAGTTAGAATAATGTTTTATTCACTCACTCTCTTCCCAAAGATCAGACCGAATTCATCCCTTCCCATTGCTCTCTCTTAGACATTAGGGGGACTGAGCACCCGTAGGGCTACGCCACCCTCACTCTGCATACTCCTGTAGCATCCCTGTCGTCATTTGGGTTCTGTTACTCATTCTGGGAGCTTGTGAAGGAGAAGGAGAAGGATTTGAAGAAGGAGGAGCCATAGGGATTTGGGCTACCCCCTTGTCTCTCATCACCCCTATGGTAGGATTCCATCTCCAACTAGTATTAGAGTTGCATGCTTAGTTTGGCACCGGAGGGGGCCTCTCGCAACTCTATGCCTGAACGGGGCAAGGCACTAGAGCGAGACCTGCTTGGTTTTTCTGTTGGACAAACGGAGTAAACCATCAATTACCGCCTTGGTGCATCACGGGTACACCAGCGGCCTCTCCAACCCTTTCAACTCGCCCTTCCGGGAGTGATACAGCGGGTGAGAATTCATATCATCTGTCCGCTCCTTAACTCCTTTAATTTACCCGTGTTTCCCCCAAACCCCATGTCACCCTCCTTTAAGAGGACTTAGTCATTTTCATGAAACATAACATCTTCCATTTCTTTTCTTTCCACAGTTCATCACATATTTGAGACATGCATCGCCTTGTGCATTCCCTTTCTCATTTCTCATAATATACATGAAACGTATAACCATATTCACATCATCATCATCATCATCATCATCTCAATTAAAGAATTGCATGGAATATCATCACTAACTCATCGTTATGAACATACTAATGTGAGCACAAAAGCATAAACAAATTGAACTTAAACATTATTGACATAACGAATATTTCATGAACCATCTGCATAATTACATGTATCAAGAGCATGTCATTGAGAACATGATTAGCACAAACAAACTTAACTTCAAACAAAACTACACCATGATAAGTACTAAGCAAAATTAGCATATGAATCTGTCAAAACTGTTACAGCAGAAAGAATATCACTTTTAGCCTATCTACAGTCAGAATTAGTGTCTGGTCCCTTCACGAAAGTTGTAGATATGTGTGTTTTCCTTTAACTGACCAATTTTCATAAGCTCAGTTGACATATGTGATTTATGGTGGATTTTCTCCTAACAGATATAATTTCAGCATTCTGAACCAGAAACTGAGTTCAGTTCAAGTCCATTTTTCTACAAGTTACAGACAGAATTAAAATCTAAAAAAATTTTGGATTGAAGATATTCAAGTCAGCTTTCCAACGGCATCAAGATCATAATATTTTATAAAGTGTGCATGGAGTTCTACTCATTTTACTGAAAGGTGTCAAAACTGTCTAAAAACAGACCAGTTTTAGAAACTGAATTTTTACTCTATTTTTCAGTTCGAATTTGCAAAACTTGTAAAAATAAAAGTTGTTAAGGACTACAATATGAGCAACATATATTTTTTTCATGTATTTCTATTTAGCCAATTAAGTGCATCAATCTATCAAAGTATCAGCCAATTCTGTGTAAATTTCAGCATGAAGTTCAAAACTTAATTTCTACTCAAAATCTAAGGAACTTACTAATTAATTAAATCCTTAGTTCTAAAACTAAACCCTACTAAGGTGATAAGAATTTCTACCTCCAAAGTCCTCCAAACTTTCTTTGGCCCTTCTTAGTCCTTGAAGAATTCTTGGGCCTCCTTCAATCTCCTATCTTCAAGCTCCAAATAGGCTTCTAAAACGGGGCGTTACTCCCACCTGTAACGCCCCGCTCCCCGGGATACCCGATAAGTACGAATCCGTATCAGGTATTCCCAAAGAGACGGTGCTACGAAGAAAATACGAAATTACAAATACAAGCAGGTCCACTGCGCACTGCTGGGATAGTACATATAGCATTCCAGTCAACCCAAAACTCAAGAGAACCAACAACTCAAGCACTGATGTATATAAATAAAACTTTTCATATACAACTTCCTTATACAAATCCATATACAATATTACCCACATCTCAATAATGTACAAAAACTCACATCTCACCCAAATACAACAACACTCCCAAGTTATCCACACTTCTCACTACCCGCAAATCCAACCAACTGAGTCAAGTGCCTCCAACTCAAAGAACCAACCTGAAAAGTCAACGGGGACACGTCAACGCGTGACCCAGTAGGAATTCCATATCTCAACTAGTCCTTACATGAAGTGTGGAAAGGGTGCATGTGAATAGGCAGAGTGTATGTCATGGCATAAACATCTACTGTAGTAAAGGAAGTAACAACTATACTTATGAACATGTGAAAGCGTGCATGTGCAACAGGTAAGGTGTACAACAATGTCATACAACATAAAAGAACCATAGTAAAGAAACACAAGTAAACAACGCATACATTTGTCATTGCTACAAGAATAATAAGGGTTAACAATTAATTCATTGGTTAGCATTTTGGAACCCGGATAAATCTTAGGACCTTAAGGAGGCGGACTTCACCCAGGGTGGGTGAAAAAGTGGTACCCCAACCAGCAACACGGGCACCGGAGGGGGCCTCTCGCAACTCTATGCCCGAATGGGGCAAGGCACTAGAGCGAGACCTGCTCGATTTTTCTGTCAGACAAACGGAGTAAACCGTCAATTACCGTCATGGTGCATCACGGGTACACCAGCGGCCTCTCCAACCCTTTCAACTCGCCCTTCCGGGAGTGATACAGCGGGTGAGAATTCATATCATCTGTCCGCTCCTTAACTCCTTTAATTTAACCGTGTTTCCCCCAAACCCCATGTCACCATCCTTTAAGAGGACTTAGTCAGTTTCATGAAACATAACATCTTCCATTCTTTTCTTTCCACAGTTCATCACATATTTGGGACATGCATCGCCTTGTGCATTCCCTTTCTCATTTCTCATAATATACATGAAACATATAACCATATTTGCATCATCATTTTGCATGTGCCGAGAACATAAACCACATATCACCATGTAACAGAAATAATTAAAAACATTGATGGCAAGTTTAACCTAAAAAAGAGAGCTTAAAACAACATTCAAATCTTTCAGCTTGCTGGAAAAACAGAACAGTCAGATTAAGAAGCATATTTCTCCATACTTTTGTATTAAACATGCACATACAATACAAATGAAAGTTGTAGATATAGTCGTACTGGATTCACCTATAAATTTTCATGCAGAAATATGAACTGAGTGATTTATGGCGAATTATTTGGTAAGACCTGACGAATCTGTTTTTCAGACAGATTCTAAGAGCTGTAAAGATTACTGGTTTAAGACATGTTAGAGTTAGAATCTCGAAAATATGCACTCACAGAAAGTTGTAGAAAAAGTTGTTATCTTTCTAACGAGACCAAGTTCATCAATTTCTATGGAGTGTGCAGAGACTGATCTACGTTTTGCCAAACTGTGTCCAGATTAGATGAAATTCCGACATGTTGTAAAGATGGAATTATTATTCCTAATTACAGTCCGAATTAGTAAAAGTTCACAACATGAAAGTTATAGATAACAGTCCAATATTTAAGCCATAAAAATTTCAGAGAGAATGCAATTCTAGATTGGAAGGACTAAGCGGAACAATTAGCATGTAAATCTGTCCAGAATTGCTCACCGCACAAAACTACCTAAACCCCAGGATTGCTCACCGCGCACAACCATACAAAATTCAGGATTACTCACCGCGCACAACCATACAAAACTCAGGATTACTTACCGCGCACAACCATACAAAACTGAGGATTACTCACCGCGCACAACCATACAAAACTCAGGATTAGCACAATAAAAGGTGAGACCACAACAACAACAACCATGAAACTAAGCATGCAACTCTGATACTAGTTGGAGATGGAATCCTACCTTAGAGGTGATGAGAGACAAGGGGGTAGCCCAAATGCCTATGGCTCCTCCTTCTTCAAACCCTTCTCCTTCTCTAATTCCTTCTTCTCCTCCATAGGTTCCCAGAATGAGCAACAACGCCCAAACAACGACAGGGATGCTACAGGAGTGTACAGAGTGAGGGTGGCGTAGCCTATAGGTGCTCAGATCCCCTAATGTCTAAGAGTGAGTAAGGGGAAGGGATGAATTCGGTCTGATCTTTGGGAAGAGAGTGAGTGAATAAAACATTCTTTCTAATTCCTAGAGTAGCCACCTCATCTCCCTAAAATCCTCTAAGCATTCCACCAAGCCTTGGGTTAGGTAAGGATCAAGGAGCTATTGACACATCACGGGTGAGGTGTCACTTATGTAAAATATTAGGATTTTGTTTTTTAAAAAAATAATTATACACACTTAATACACATGCAATACTTACTCATCAAGACATTAGTATTCCACCCATATATTTCATTTAATAAAATCATGTCATACAAATTATTTAAAAATAATTTTTAGCTTGACAAAATTAAATAAAATACATAAGGACTCCCAAAAATTTATACGCATCTATATACGTTCAAGAATACGTATTAATACACGTATGTGAATTTTGGGGTCATTACACTTTGCGTCGTTCGAAAGTTCCTAGGCCGCGGGTAGCGCAGCGAGGAACGTTGATCGTTGGTGGTGTCGTCGGCTTCCGTAGGTGGTAGCGAAGATCTCGGCGTCTCCCGGGGTCGTCGTCACTAGAACTGAGGTTGGATCGCCAAGATGGATCTCGGGAAGGAAAATGAGATGATGGCCGGAGCTTGGCCGTGGGTCTCAGATCTGAGGGTGACCGGCTGTTTTGTGGGGAAAATAGGATGAGGAGAAGAAACGGGAGAAAGAGAGAAGGAGAAAGGAGGAAGAAGATGAAGAGGAAGAGGGAGATCTTGGAGAAGATAGGGGCTCGGCCTCAAGGGAAGGGAAGGAGGAAGGTTGGGGAAGAAGACGGCTAGAAATAATGAGAAGAAAAGAAAACACAGCCGCGCGTTTAAATAAGAAAACGAACCGGCGGCTAGGTCAAAAATTAGGGTTTCGGGGTCATTTAGTCGGTCTGAGAAGGGTGGTCGATCGACTAGTTTGAGAACTAGTCGGTCGGTCGTCTAACTGAGACCGACTAAAAACAAACAGAGAACAGTGTCTGTACAGGCTTGACAGATTTAGTCGGTCTGTGAAGGCTCGTCGACCGACTAGTTTGCAACCTAGTCGGTCGGCCAGTGTTCATTGACCGACTAAAGGATAAAAGTGGTCAACAGGAAGTTTTGGAATTAGTCGGTTTGAGAAGGAAGCCTAACCGGCTAGTTCGTCAACTAGTCGGTCGGTATTCGTTCTTTGACCGACTAACGGGAAACAGTAACTCGGCTGTAGAAAACTGACAGGTTTTAGTCGGTCTGCGAAGAAGTGTTGACCGACTAGTTTGGCAACTAGTCGGTCGGGGAAAGAACTTATACCGACTAAGCATAAACAGTAACTCAAGGAAAAGACTTGACGGAAACTAGTCGGTCAATGGGGAGTTATTGACCGACTAGATTGGCATCTAGTCGGTCGGTCCTTGTTCTTGTACCGACTAACATGCACACCAAGTCTCCAAATGAAGCGTGAATCCTCGGGATGGGTTCTAGGAGTTTCTAAGATGAGTCTGACTCTAAGATAAGTGCGTCACGAAGTACGCTCAGCTCCAGATATGGGAAAAAGATACGGAAAAGAAAAAGAAATATATATATATATATATATTATAAATAAATATCGTCATACAAAAACCAGCCGTTACATCCTACCTACCTTAAGAAAATTCCGCCCTCGGAATTTCTATCAGAATAGGTGAGGGTAACACTCTCTCATCTCATCCTCTCTCTCCTAAGTGGACTCTCCAGGTGATCCGTGACGCCACATCACTCTCACCAGGTCGACTACCTTGTTCCTCAACTGCTTCTGTCGACGGTCCAAAATTTGCACGGGCTGCTGGTCATAGGTCAGGTTCGGACGGACCGTGATCTCTGAGAAATCCACCGTGTGCGACGGATCACTGATGTACTGACGCAACTGAGATATATGGAATACGTCGTGAACCCCCACCAAAGATGGTGGCAGAGCAAGGCGGTAGGCCACTGCTCCCACACGTTCCAGCACATCGAAAGGTCCAATGTACCTTGGGCTCAGCTTCCCCTTCTTCCCGAAACGAATAACTCCGCGGTTCGAAGAAATCATCAAGAAAACGTGGTCTCCAGGCTGAAACTCCAACGGTCTCCTCTTGGCATCCGCCTAATGCTTGAAGCGATCTTGAGCAACTCTGAGCTTCTCCCTGATGTCTCTTACGACATCCACAACTTTTACTATCATCTCTGGACCCAACAACTCCCGATCTTCAACGTCATCCCAGCTCAGTGGCGATCGACATTTCCTTCCATATAAGGCAGTAAACGGCGCCATGCCAATGCTCGCCTGGTAGCTGTTGTTATAAGAAAACTCCACCAAATGGAGATGGTCCTCCCAAGATCCCTTCAAATCGAGCGTACAAGCTCGCAGCATATCCTCTAGTATCTGAATGGTCCTCTCGGACTGGTCGTCGGTCTGCGGGTGGTACGCCGTGCTGAAACTCAGACTCGTACCCAAATGCTCCTGCAGACTTCTCCAGAACTGAGATGTGAACCTAGAGTCTCTGTCAGACACGATGCCAACGGGGACCCCGTGTAAGCGTACAATCTCCTACACATACACGGTCTACGTCACAACTAACTCAGGAGGAAAAATTAAAGAGAAGTAAAAGAAGAATTTTACCTCTAGATACTTCCTCGCTAAGGCTTCTGTAGACTGGCCCACTCGGAAGGGAATGAAATGCGCAGACTTAGTCAATCGATCTACGATCACCCAGACTGCGTCGTTCTATTTCAGGGTCCGAGGTAAACCAGTCACAAAATCCATCGTAATATGTTGCCACTTCCACTCCGGAATAGGAAGTGGTTGCAGTAACCCAGCAGTACGATGGTGCTCGGCCTTCACTAGTTGGCATATCAAACACTTGGCAATGCTCCGTGCCACACTCCTCTTCATGCCAATCCACCAGTAATTCAGTCGAAGGTCCTTATACATATTAGTGCCACCGGGATGTATAGAATATGGCGAGCTATGAGCCTCGCTCAAAAGCTCCTCCCGAACATCACCTGCAGGTACGTAGAGTCTGCTGCCGTACCGCAGCGAACCATCCTTGTGAATCACAAACTCCGCTCGCAATCCAGCTTCAACCTGCCTCCTGATCCTCTGCAACTTCGGATCTCCTACCTGTGATGCCTTGATCCGATCCACGATCGTGGACTGAATCTACAAATTCATGAAGGAATGAACCACACCAGGTAGGACAACCTCCAAATCCATCTCCTTCAGCTCCTGCTGAATCCTCCAATCAGCAGTAAGTATCATCGCAGTAGGAAGTCGACTCAAAGCAACCGGCACTACATTCACCTTCCCCGGATGATACTGCAAATCTATCTCGTAGTCAGTCATAAGCTCCAACCATCGTCTCTGACGCATGTTGAGCTCCTTCTGTGTGAATATGTACTTCAAACTTTTGTGATCGGTGAAAATCTTCACGCTCTCACTCAGTAAGAAGTGCCTCCAAATCTTCAGTGCAAAGATCACCACTGTCAACTCCAGATCGTGCGTCGGGTAATTCTTTTCGTGCGTCCTCAATTGACAAGAAGCATACGCGACCACGTGGCCATGCTGATGCAGAACGTATCCTAGGCCCTTCCCTGATGCATCACAATACACTTCGAAGTCTCCGCTCCGATCCGGTACTGCCAAAACTGGTGCCGTGGTCAACCTCGCCTTCAAGATGATGAAAGCCTCCTCGCAAGCATCAGACCACTGAAACTCCACGTCCTTCCTCGTCAGCTTCGTCATCGGCTCAGCAATCTTCGAGAAATCCTTGATGAACCGCTGATAATAGCCTGCTAAACCAAGGAAGCTCCTGATGTCGGATGCTGACTGTGGAGTCGACCAATCTCAAACTGCTCTGACCTTCTTCGGATCCACAGATATGCCATCATCAGACACCACGTGTCCCAGGAATGCGACTCTGTCCAGCCAGAACTCGCACTTACTATACTTGGCATACAGCTTGTGTCGCCTCAGCGTCTCCAGCACTGTCCTCAGATGACAGCTGTGCTCCTCCTCAGACTTCGAATAAATAAGAATGTCGTCGATGAAAATCACAACAAACTTATCCAAGAAGTCATAGAAAATCACGTTCATAAGATTCATGAACACAGCTGGAGCATTGATTACGCCGAAAGGCATAACCACGAACTCATAGTGCCCGTACTTCGTCCGGAAAGCTGTCTTCGGAATGTCATCCTTCTTCACTTTCAACTGATGATATCCGCTCCTCAAGTCCAACTTCGAGAAAACTCTCGAACCTCCAAGCTGATCAAAGATATCATCGATGCGTGGCAGCGGATACTTGTTCTTCACGGTGACAGCATTCAGTCCTCGATAGTCCACGCACATCCTGCGGGACCCATCCTTCTTCTTCACAAGAAACACTGGTGCACCCCATGGTGACACACTAGGGTGGATGAAACCCTTCTGCAACAACTCATTCAACTGCTTTCGCAGCTCCTCAAGCTCCGTGGGAGCCATCAGATACGGCGCCTTTGATATCGGCTGCGCACCTGGCATCAGATCGATACCAAACTCCAAAGCCCTGTCGGGTGGCAGACCTGAGATATCCTCCGAAAAAACGTCGTCGAAGTCTCTGACGACCGCTGGTCAGTCAAACTCCATCTCCATCTGCAACGCTGCAACAATCGGCACCTCCGGCTTGGCCCGAAATCTGATGGGCCCAAGCGACTCATCTCTGCTGCGGAATTCGAACTCCGGATGGCCTGGAATCCAGAATACCACTCTCTTGCTGTGACAGTCGATGGAAGCATGGAAATCTCCCAGCCAATCGATGCCAAGGACGACATCGAAATGTGGTAGATCGTGGACGATGAAATCTGCATATAACTCATGTCCACTAACCACTAAAGGAATCGACCGACATCCCAGGTTCACAGTCACCACTCCGTTCCCAGTAGTGATGTCCCAACACTTATGAAGTGTATGGGTAGGAATGGAGTGCTTTGTTATAAACCTCCGAGATAAGATGCACATAGATGCACCGGAGTCAAACAAAGCCAGAGCAGGGTGAGAGGACACAAGAATGGTGCCTAGGAGACAAAGGGTCTAAGGTCAAGACACTACTCTAGAAATCAAACAAACAAGCAACACTAACAAAACTAGCAATAAGGTCTAACTATGAAATGAAAAGACTAGGTCAAAGAGTTACCTGCAATAACTCCATCCAGCTCCTCAGTCTCAACAGCAGTCATGGTATAGGCCGGCCTCGGAGGCTGCACTGCTCTCTGGTACATCTGCCTCTACAGAACCAAGGGTGGTCCACGCACAGCAGGTCCTCTCTGGACTGGGGCAGGCGCCCTCATCTGCAACGGGGCTGGTGCTCCAACAACAGCATTACGAGCTCTCGGATAATCCTTCGCAGCATGCGAAGCATCTCCACAAAGTAGGCACAGACCCAGCTTCCTCCTACAGTTGGTCTGAACATGTCTGGGCTTGCCGCAGAAATGGCACGGACCCTTGCTCTGCTGATGCACTGGTGCTCCAGGTCTCTTGAATGGCACCGTCTCGACTGGCCTCATCGCCGGCCTGGCAGGTGGCCGGTACTGCTCCATAGGGCGCTTCCCTCTGTCCGCGGGAGTGTCAGGTAGGTGCGAAATCATCTCGTGATTCTTCGCATCATCTAACACCTCCCTCATAGTCGAGAAACTAGCAGAGGACATGGAAGCCTGGACTTTCGGACGAAGTCCCTGATGGAACCGCTCAGCCCGGTTCTCCTCCTTCTTCACCATGTGCGGGGCAAAACGGCTCAGCATCTCAAACTCAGCCTCATACTCATCGATAGTCATGTCCCCCTGCTTCAGATCCATGAATCTGCCCATCAGCTCTCTCCTAGCTGCCTTGGTGAAGTACTTCTCCTTAAACATGTGGCGAAAGTCTTCCACTCCACCGGCTTCTACAGACGCCTCTCCTTAATACGCCACTAGTTTTGGACAATCTCAGTCAGCTGCATCTTCGCAATCTCCACCCGAGTATCATCTGGAATCTTGGCGGCAACCAACTTTTCCTCAGTGCTCTGGATCCAGTCATCGGCACCTAGAGGTCCTTCCTTCCCAGAGAAGGTCTTCGGCTGAAGCTCGTTGAACTGCTTCACTCCTGGAGCAGCTCGTGGAGCAGGCGGAGGTGGAGGTGGTGCAACAGGTGGGGCCTGGGCAGCACGGTTGGACTGCTGCACCAGCTGATGCTGCACCTCAAGCATCTCTCGCATCACGCCAAGGAACTGGCGAAACTCAGCACCCTTGTCCTTCGGACCGTCATCACTCGAATTCGAGGATCGCGTAATGCATCACCCAGCCATCCTGTATTCAGGAACGAAAACACAAGTTAGACTCGTACAATGTTTGAATATAAAAAAATGAATGTCCTTACTCCTACTGTTCTGTACTTGCAGAAAGATTGGGACATGGACCTGCATGGGCCACCACTAAAACCTGTCATGCTCCGCTTCTCAAAACAACGGAGGCGAAGCGTGACTAGGCCCGCTGAGGCCAGGGCTAAGGAGCTCTGACCCAATAAGCGTCTGTGTGGTACCAAGACGAAGGTACAGGTCCCTGCATGTTAGTACAGAACAATAAGAGTACAAGAATGGTAAAGACAATTCATTTTATTCCAACATATCAAAAGTACCGAGTCACAACGCCCGAATGGCTACAACAGCAAAAAAGTAAATCTAACGGTGCAAGCACCCGACCTAGACAGGGAAACCAAAAGGTGCTACGCACCCAACTAAAAGTAATAGATGTCTCTGGAAACTGCAACGAGGAGTCTCTAGCTCTGGTCCTCCTCAGGATCGTACTCGGGATCAACACTCACTGGCTCCGCGTCGGCTGGCAAGTCAGTCTCCTCAACGTACTCTGGCTCGATCCCTGACGTACAGCACCAAAAGAAGGAACTGTACGTCAGGTAAGGTCTACAAGAAAAGGTTAGACCAAACTGCAAGTGCACCAATTACTTAACAACGTGTTACTGGTTGATTAACATGCTGAGGTTTTAACAACAGAAGTACACGCAACAGGAAAGTAAACACGACAAGTAGTAGTCGTAGCAAGTACTACCAACTACGGGACTAGCCTACAGGTGTTAAGACAAGACAGAACATAGAAAGCCAGACAGGACAAGACAAGACACGAAAAGGGTTCACGCCTTTATGGTTCGAGGGGGATCAGACCCTCTTGCCGTGTGCACGCTCAACTCTACCCCAAACCCCAAGAATCGTGACAAGACAAGGGATCACTTGCTCTAGCTTGACAAGTGCCCTATTTCTCTCTGAGCTGTGTATCAGTACAAGGGATCACCTGCTCTAGCTTGACAGGTGCCCTATTGCCCATCGGGTTGTGAATCGGTACAAGGGATCACTCGCTCTGGCTTGGCGAGTGCCCTATTGCCCAGCGGGCTGTGCAGACGGAACGGGACATGGCAATGACGAGAGGGACATGACACGACAAAACAGGAGGGTTGTACTAGGGTGTCCACAACTCACGCACACGCATGTCAATCCTATGATGTCAAAATTGTTGTTTTTGGACTCAGACTTCGTTGTCAAATCTGAGCCATCAAGGCGTCCCAGACGCTATCATTTCACGTCCGGTTCTCATTTTCCAAAATGTCAAATCTAGCAAGACTAAGGCCTAAGCATGGCCAAGAAGTGGTACACTTGCCTGTGATGACGTGAGCGTCGTCTTCTCGGAGCGTCTCGTCCAAACGTCTAATTGGCGGAAGTACGTCTGAAATCATGACACGGCGACGGTGTCAGATCGTGATTCAATAATTCCTATTAGGGTTGTGTCTAGGTTATCGGGACTATCCTAATTGTCAAAAATCACATTTTTACGTATTTAACATAATCGACGATATATCCTATGTGCATATGTATAAAGTCCATTCGTCGATTTCTACGGTTTGCACAACGTTTTAAAGATCAACGGAAAATAAATTTAATTGATTAAAGTTGCTGATTTTACTTAGGTTTTGATTCATTTACGGTGGGGGTTTCTACGAATTTAGGGAACCAACCTGATTTGACGATTGCACGAAGATCAGGCGTCAGATCTGGAAAGGTGGAAGCTTTGCGTCGTCCGGAAGTTCCTAGGCCACGGGTAGCGCAGCGAGGAACGTTGATCATTGGTGGTGTCGTCGGCCTCCGTAGGTGGTAGCGAAGATCTCGGCGTCTCCCGGGGTCGTCGTCGCTAGAACTGAGGTTGGTCGCCAAAATGGATCTCGGGAAGGAAAATGAGATGGCGGCCAGAGCTTGTCCGTGGGTCTCAGATCTGAGGGTGACCAGCTGTTTTGTGGGGAAAATAGGAGGAGGAGAAGAAATGGGAGAAAGAGAGAAGGAGAAAGGAGGAAGAAGATGAAGAGGAAGAGGGAGATCTTGGAGAAGATAGGGGCTCGGCCTCAAGGGAAGGGAAGGAGGAAGGTTGGGGAAGAAGACGGCTAGAAATAATGAGAAGAAAAGAAAACACAGCCGCGCGTTTAAATAAGAAAACGAACCGGCGGCTAGGTCAAAAATTAGGGTTTCGGGGTCATTTAGTCGGTCTGAGAAGGATGGTTGACCGACTAGTTTGAGAACTAGTCGGTCGGTCGTCTAACTGAGACCGACTAAAAGCAAACAGAGAACAGTGTCTGTACAGGCTTGACAGATTTAGTTGGTCTGTGAAGGCTCGTCGACCGACTAGTTTGCAACCTAGTCGGTCGGCCAGTGTTCATTGACCGACTAAAGGATAAAAGTGGTCAACAAGAAGTTTTGGAAATTAGTCGGTTTGAGAAGGAAGCCTAACCGACTAGTTCGTCAACTAGTCGGTTGGTATTCGTTCTTTGACCGACTAACGGGAAACAGTAACTCGGCTGTAGAAAACTGACAGGTTTTAGTCGGTCTGCGAAGAAGTGTTGACCGACTAGTTTGGCAACTAGTCGGTCGGGGAAAGAACTTAGACCGACTAAGCATAAACAGTAACTCAAGGAAAAGACCTGACAGAAACTAGTCGGTCCATGGGGAGTTATTGACCGACTAGATTGGCATCTAGTCGGTCGGTCCTTGTTCTTGTACCGACTAACATGCACACCAAGTCTCCAAATGAAGCGTGAAGCCTCGGGATGGGTTCTAGGAGTTCCTAAGATGAGTCCGACTCTAAGATAAGTGCGTCACGATGTACGCTCAGCTCCAGATAGGGGAAAAAGATACGGAAAAGAAAAAGAAATATTTTTTTTTCCGCACTCCAAGCAGGATACAGCTAGGTCAGACGAACAGGTCGTTCGACCATTGGGCTAGCGTCGACATTCAAGGAAGGGTTAATGGGGCCGAGTGAATGGGCAGCCGTTAACTCGAATCCCGGAGAAGATCGTGCCCAAATCAATGAGGGACGGTTACACATCATCAAGAAGGAGCTACATATAAATAGGCCGATAAACGAAGGTAAATGGGTTCCATCTTCAAGGTACAAGGTCTAAGAATAGAACTCTATCTTCTCACTTTTACCATTCTTATATTCGAGCTTGCATCGTCAGTCTAGAGACGAACCTCTGTGGGTCGATCTCAGCTACACCAAGCTCCCTCTTTACCTTAAGTTCCATTCTAACTTAAGCATGAGAGGGGATTTGGGTCGAAACCCAGATCTGACCCCCTAACCAGTCCCTATGGTGCAGATCGATGATCACAGTCCAGCATCGAAGGCCGACGTCTAGCTCTCCAACCTCAAATGATCGACGCAACGGTCGTCTGAAGGTCGGTCGAAGGTCACCACACCTCCAATTACCACCATTCGACCCCGGTTCCTCCTATCGGGGGTCTCACTCCAGCCGCTGATGAGGCTCCAACTCAGCGCTTTGAGTCTACGTCAGCCTGACAACTGTATCGGTCAATTTAGGCCTTAACAGTTTGGTGCCGTCTATGGGAAACCACGAGTTGACATCCTGATCGACGAACTACTCGACCATGTCGACTCGCCCAACCACGTCCTTCGAGGTTACTGTTGGACCCCCCACCGCCGGGATCATCAACATGATAACCGGAGGTCCCTCGCACCCGGAGCTATCAACCTCTGTCCAAAGCTTCTATGCTGGGAGGTTGATGACAGTATCCGTGGGGTGAAAGCGTCCCAAAGATTCAACACATCCTATCTCCTTCTGGGATGAAGATCTAGAAGGTGTAGAACTACTGCACGATGATACCGTTGTCATCATGGCCACCATCAAAGAGATCGCCATGAAAAGGTTGCTTGTCGACACCGGAAGCTCGTGCGACATACTCTTCTTCACTACGCTGGAGAGGATAAGAATGTCATCCGTGGAATTGACGCCTTGCACGGGACCCCTGGTGGGGTTCACCGGACACTCCGCTCCGATAGCAGGCATCATCACCTTACCGGTGACCCTCGGTACGTTTCATCAACAAGTCACTCGCCTAACCAGTTTTATGGTGGTGAAGATCAACTCGGCATATAACAGGATCATCGAAAGACCGCTGTTGAACGCTATAGAAGCTGTGGTCTCAACCTTCCATCAGATGATCAAGTTCCAGACCCCCGGGGGGGTTGGAAGAGCGAAAGGGAATCAGAAACTGGTGCGGTCGTGCTACACGCTATCCACCGCCTTGAGGAGGATCGAGCAGGCTGACCTAGTCGACCCACGGATCGAAGATCGGCTGCTCGTCACGGTTGAAGAAATGGAGAACATCAAGGTCTCCAGCGAGGAAGGAAAAACCGTCTCAATCAGGTCGCTGCTCCCTTGCAACCTAAAAGAGCGGTTAATTGCCCTCCTAAGAGAGCACGCCGACATCTTTGCCTGGACCCCAAATGACATGCCTGGCATCGACCCTGAGGTAGCGTCCCACAAGTTGGAGGTCGACCCAATCTCCATGCCATGAAGCAAAAGAAGAGAAATATGGGAGGCGAAAAGATGAAAGCTGCTAACGAGGAAGTGGATTGACTTCTGGAGGCCCGCTTCATTCGAAAAGTCAAGTACCCCGAATGGCTCTCGAATGTCGTGATGATCAAGAAGGCAAACGGCAAGTGGCGAATGTGAGTTGACTTCACCGACCTTAACATGGCGTGCCCAAAGGATAACTACCGCCTCTCACGAATCGACCATCTGGCCGACATTGCTTCGAGCAACGAACTTCTCAGCTTCATGGATGCCTTCTCAGGATATAACCAGATTCAAATGGCACCGGAAGATGAGGAGAAAACCACTTTCATCACTGGTCGAGGTATATTCTGTTACACCAGAATGCCATTCAGTTTGAAAAATGCAGGGGCCACGTACCAACACATAATGAACGACATCTTCAAGGCTCAAATAGGGTGAAACCTAGAAGTCTACGTCGACGACATGTTGGTTAAGTCGTAGAAGCCAACGGATCACCTTGTAGACCTCCGGGAGATATTTGTATAGATCCGACGATACAAACTTTGGCTAAACCCCGCCAAATGTACATTCGGGGTTCGTTCGGGGAAGTTCCTCGGTTTCATACTGACGAATCGAGGGATCGAGGCCAACCCTGACAAGATCACTGCCATCATCACGATGAAGGAGCCCTCGACTCTCAGAGAGCTCCAGAGGCTGAACAGAAGGATAGCAGCTTTAAGACGATTCCTGTCTAAGTCGGCCGAGAGGTCAATACCTTTCTTCAAGGTGTTGAGAAAGGCGATAGCCTCTGCCTCGAGTGGCAAGAGAATCTTCGAATGGGATGCAGACTGCAAAAAAGCCTTCTTGAAGGAGTACATTTGCATCCCACCACTCTTGACCAAGCCAGACAAGGATGACCAGCTCATCATCTACTTGGCTGCCGCCGAAGAGGCCGTGAGTTTGACGCTCGTCAAAGAGGATGCTGGGGTACAACAGCCCATCTACTACGTCGTCAGGTCTTCCGAGGCTCGGAGGTCAACTACTCGAGGATCGAAAAGATGGCTCTCGTGCTGGTCCAATCTGCCAGGAGATTACGGTCGTATTTCCAAGCACATACCATCTTGGTCCTCACCTACACTCCCTTAGAGCGGACCCTGAAGAGGCTCGACCGATAAGGGAGAATGACGAAATGGGGGGTCGAACTAAGCGAGTTCGACATCTAGTATAAGTCGAGGACCGCCATCAATGGGTAGGCTCTTGTTGACTTTATTGTCGAACTCACCTATAATGACTGCCCCCAGGAAGAGGTATGTGCAACTAGCGCACAGGCTGAGGTTATCCCCTCGTCCTCAACAAGCAGGGCAAAAGACCCAATCGAGGACGAGGAAAACTGGATCGTACAAGTCGACGGTTTGTCCATACAAGTTGGAAGCGGGGCCGGTATAATCGTTCAAACCTCCGGGGGCGATATATTCGAATACGCCCTTCGTTTCGATTTCCAAACCACCAATAATGGGGCGGAATATGAAGCGGCCATCAACGGACTTCGACTGGCTCGAGCCCTAGGGGCGAGGGTGGTCCAATTACTCAGCGACTCCAGTCTCGTTGTTCACCAACTGAATGGGACCTTCGAAGCTCGCAATGACTCGATGTAGAGCTACATGCAAATTGCTAAAGCGGAGCTCGCCAAATTTGCACGCGTAGAGGTTCACCATGTGCAGAGGTCGAAGAATCATCGAGTTGACGCCTTGTCAAAGCTTGTATCCTCCTCCCCTGCGGGACTTGGTCGGAACTGTATGTAGAACATCTACCCCAGCCCAGTGGACTGCACAAGAACTGCTGAATCTCGATCAAGAGGTCACATGGATGGATCCAATAATCCGTAACCTAAACGTCGGGGAAAAGCTGACCGAACCAGTGGAGGTACGAAAGCTGGAGTGAAAAGCCTACCAATTCATCTTGCTAAATGGTTCATTGTACAAAAGGCAATGGACCAGGTATGACATCTTCCCCTATCTTAAATACTTAGCCCGGCAGGAAGCGCACTACGTGATCCAGGAGATCCACGAGGGCGACTACAGAAACCATTACAGAGGGAAATCCATAGCCTTGAAGGCCGTGAGACAAGGGTATTTTTGGCCAATAATGTTCAAGGATGCCGTCGAATACGTTCGACGGTGCTCGACCTGCCAAAAGTTCTCGAAGATCAGCTCGGCCCCACCAACTGATCTGATCCCCATCGTCAGTCCAGTTCCTTTCACCAAATAGGGATTGGACCTCCTTGGACCATTTAAGCTAGCGAGTGGGCAACGGAGATACCTAATAGTGGCGATCGACTATTTCACTACGTGGATCAAAGCGGAGCCTCTATCCCAAATCACCTGGAAGGAAGCTCGAAGCTTCGTCTGGAAGTCCGTCGTCTGTCGTTTGGCATCCTATAATCCATAGTAATGGACAATGGGACACAATTTGACAGCACTGGCTTTAGAGACTTCTGCGCAGAGCTGAAGATCAAGGTGCACTTCGCCTCCGTCACCCATCCCAGTTGAGCAGCTTGGCAGAGTCAGCCAACCAAAGCATCCTCGGGCCCCTGTGATTCGGGTTGAATATTGCATATTTAATACCTCATTTAGCCTTATTTTATGTATACATGATACTTATTTGATCTCTAATACGATCGTATTTAGAATATAATCGATTATTAGAGAAAACTCTCATTCTTTGCACAAAATAGCAATAAACTGAGTATTTCTGCCCTTATATATTTTTCGTGTGAAGATCTCGATCTCACGATTCCAACGACTATTTATTTGTATTTTCTGAGATCTGTGCTAATTTCTATGAATTTTTGAATGCAGAATACCAATTTAATGAAGAAATACGGCCGAAATACACGTGAAATACGGCGTATATATGCTGCAGTACACCGCGCCTGGCCACGTGGCGACCATCTGTGCCTTCCCGATCGAATCCAACGGGCGAAGATTGAGGGCGACGCGGCTATCTTGTGACCGTTGGATGATGATCCAACGGCTAGTATGCAACCAGATTCAAACGCCAGGCGAAGCTTCGAGATCCACGTGTCATGACGACATCAAATCCCGCTGCTGATCCAACGGCCAACAACCAAGGCGACGTCGATGCGAATTCCGGTTGAAGCAGACGAGAGCAGCTCCCAACGGGGCTACGTGGCATGATCATAGCCACAGACCGCCCAATCGGACGATCCAGACCGAGCGAAGCAGAACGAATGTGGATCGGAATCGGAGCGAGGATCCGCCTGCCATGTGTCAGCGTGCGGTTTAATCCCGTAAATATCGAACGGCAGAGATAAGTTGCGGCGGATGAAGCGGGTTTGGGTGCTATCGGGTGCGGGTGTTTGAACCCGTTAACGACTTAAAACCCGGAATGCTATTATATAAGCGTATTCTATGGGTTTGGCCGTATTCTTGCGTATTGGGAGCTCTAGGAGCCGTATTTTGACGTGAAATTTGGAGGCCCTGTAGACAGAGGCCAGAGCTATCATCTGAAGGATATTTTGGGCTAATTGGAGAGAATTGGTGATAATTTTTCTATCTTTAGCCTTGTATTTCGCGTATTTGGCTTGTATTTGAAGTATTATTCACGTATTTTGAGCGTTTGGTGATGTATTTGTCTATGAATACTGAGTCTTTTCTCTTTATGCGTGGTTAATCTTCATATGTGTTGGTTGTAATGTAGTTAGGGTGTCGTATTCATTGATTTTGATATCTGTTCACCCTATTTGCATGTTTTAATCACGTATTTTGTCGATTTCTACATATATCTTGTTCAGGTATGTTATACGGAGACGTGGGCATGCTTGAATCGAATATGATCTTTGCGGACTTATTCGTGATGCGATCCAAGAGGATGTATCGTGACCCGAGAGGGCACTTGTGCGTATTTTCTTCATGAAATCGATGATATACGTGATTAATTTTTGGCTCGTTTTTATGCGCTTTATCGCCATACCGTCCGACGTTCTTGTGACCTAGCCGGACGAAACGTTGAGTTATAGAAAATATATTAATAATCATTGATTGCATATACCCTAACGAAATCACTACCAACACATACTCTCCATATTTGTACCCCAATATCGAATTCACCGTAACTATCGTAGGATTTTCTTGTATTATTCTAAACCATCGACACCATTGCTTATATCTTTGATAGGTGGTTGTTTATCATCGTTTTAGTACTCTTTATAAACTGAAGTTCGTGGTTTTGCAGGTCAATTGTCCCGTGGATACGATACCTGGACTCACCAGGATTATTACTTGTCCGATCTCCTACACTTGGGAGTAGCGCTCACACATTTTGAGATGAGTCAAGTTTTTGGCGTAGTTGCCAGGGATAACGATACTTGTAAGCTACAATTTCATTTTATTCAGAGGAATATTCGGTGAGATCCTTCCACCTTATAGTTTAGAATTTTTTTATCTTTGTTTTCTTTGAAAAAAAATCAAATATATATATATATATATATATATGGATGGTGATGTATACTTTTTAAACTTTATTTCTGAGTTGACCCGAATCCTACCAGTCTTCCATGGTACGGAAGAGGAGAATCCATATTTACACGTGCAAGAGTTTGAAAAAGTATGCCACCAATTGTTTCATGGGAAAAAGCTTGAGCACATTGAAAGACTATGTATTAAATATTTCCCGTATTCTGTTAGAGACAACTCTATATCTTGGTTTAATACTTTGCCTCATGACTCATTATTAACTTGGTTATCATTTCAGGCTGACTTCCTTAAGAGATTCTTGCCTCCTTTCGTGTGGCAAGCACAGAGGCAACAAGCTACGAAACAAAAGATTGTGAACTTTATCCAAGCTGATGGGGAGGCCTACCAGCAGGCTTTGAAGAGGTTCAACGAGTTAATGCTTGCGTGCCCACACCATAGCCTCCACGATGATCACCTCCTGCAGATCTTCTACACAGGATTACTGCCTCCTACACGGGATTTCGTTCAGAAGAGCTGCAATGGATAATTCCTTTCATATACGACAGAGGATGCATGGTAGTACTTGCAGGACCTTGCAGTGCATGAGAGAGCTACGTCATCTGAAGACCAATCACTTAGATATGAAGATGATGGCCAGAGCATTCCTTTCGAGGACACATTTCAGCAGGTCCAGGGACAGCCTGAAGAGTTACCTTGGAGTTATTACCGATGCGATCCTATGAAGCACCAAGAGAAAACATATGAGATGGAGCATCAGAACTATTTAGACGAGCATGAGGAGATGGGTGGTGGGGTGCATGTGGACTATGAGGGTAACCCGATGCATTTCCATTAGGACGATGGTGAAGATGGAGTGGAGACAAGTGATGGCGAGAGTAAAAGCATTGAACCTGAACCATGTCTTCCTTCAGATTCATCTCTCCCACCTGAGGAGTACGAGTACATCGGATGGACTGCTATAGGTTATCGCTATGAATAGGAAGATATGAGCGAGGGAGAGAGTTTATAGACTACATTGGAGCCCAAGATATACATCCTTACAAATGCGTTCAACAGCCACTATTTCACCCACCTCAGGATGTGCACCAAACCATTATCCATGAAGACCTTCAGGAAGTACCACCAAGTTTCGAGAGGCCTGCAGAACCTACGATTACTGATGAAGAGGGTGGAGCGAACGAAGGTGACTACGAGATGACCTACACTAAGCCTGAGTTGTCTTGCCCCCCAGACCTAATTCTGTAGCCACTTCCACGTCCTCTTGAGACAGAGTACCAAATCAAGAATATCGATCCTTTTCAGGGAAGTTCTCATGAACCTATACACTTTAGTTCTGAATCTCAAATTTTAATTCCAAATCTTTTAGATTCAGATGGTCGTCAATTAGCTTTAAAATCTTTTATCGTTCATGACGACCCATTATGGCAAGTTTTCATGGATAATCGATTTCGTCCATCTTTATTTGACGCAACGTATCTCATGCACGAAAAACATACACACATGGAGGAGATATGCTGGGTTGTGTCGATGCTTGACCATAAGAAAGTGAGTGGAGGAAGAATACTCGCCGAGGAGCATAAGGAGCAGATAGAACAACTTCCACAACCATTAAAGATCCATGATCCGCCATTTGACCACGGTGTGTTCGTTCCATTAGAGTAGATTTTATATGCTTTTTAGGATGCTTGCTTTTGAATAAACTCATACTCCTTTTGACATTGAGGACAATGTCCATCTTTAGTTGGGGGGTGTATGAGACCTTAGGATTTTTTTTAAAATAAAGCAAGAGAAAAGAATAAATCAACAATTCGCATTATTTAAAACTCCTTCACACACCACAAATGTGGATGATTATGCATTGATTGAGCTCTAAAAATCGTTTATGGCTTGAAATCATTATTTTTCTCTTCATGGAATTACTGTTAATATGATATTCATGAAAACTTTCAATTGCCATTATTAATATCTCGAAATAGTTTGAATTTATTTCATGCATGCTACTGTGATGAAAAATCTTAAGTATACACGATTTATTAGAACAGTCTTCAGGTTGAAGAGGAATTTGGCCTTTGTTACTAATGTTTATGTTCATATTTATGGGTGTTGAGTTGCTTACGAAAAAAAGAAAAAAAAGTGAAAAAAAAATGCATCGTTCCCTTGAGTTCATTGATTATTCGGGTCTTCGTGCCTCAGGAAGCATTGGATATTCGCGTCGAAAGATGTATGAATGGGGAGTGCATTCAAAAAAAGAGAAAATAAAACTTAGATGCTTCGAGTATTAAGTTCGAGGGGCTCTTCTAAGCCTAATGTCCGAAGTTCTTCTGGCCTGGGAATAATTAACTGAAAGCTCGCTACATAGATCATTCTAAGTCGTCAAAAGAAAAGAAAAAAGAAGAAGAAATGGTGAATAAACTAAGCAACTTCAGTACCTATGATTTGAACGATCTTTTTGAGATGCCAATTCCTTGGAAATGAGAAAACTAGAATATAACGACGTGTTATACTTTCGCTTGTGCAAAACGATGCTTGCATGTTATTTATTCAAATTAAATTAGAGAAAATGTCATGTGATTGATCTTATTCATGGATTGTGTATATTGATGGTCAAAATCATGTTGGAAAGCGTATTATTGAGCCATGCAATAAGCGATTGATAGAATTTATTGTTTTACTAATCATCCGACTAAATCGCTCTTTTTGCTAGGGACTAGCGGTAGAGAGATGTATGCCCTCAAGGCAATTTATCTCTGTGTAAACAATACAAACGTCTTGTTCGTAATAACAGTAAGCTGTTTGGCAATAATTTATCTAAGTTATATTATAATGTAGTAAACATTAGATATTAACTTAGGTAAAGTCCTGAGACTTTATGCAAGGTCAGACATGTATCGAAATGAGTATCTCGATCATGGAGAAATGTTTGACCGTCTGTAGCATAAATCTAAAAGGGTTCGTGGTCGTAGATGTTTTGAGACAAGGATATCGAAACATCAGATAGATCATAGTGTCTTAGTCTTCACCGTATAGCCGTGACGATGATCTCATGGTCGTTTTGACTTGGCGAAGTCGAAGACAAGACACATCTGCTCATTAGAGAATGAGTTCACTGAACGATCCACAAGAGTTATCATATGGTTATATTAACCAATCTGTCAATTATAACTCTTAGTGATGATAGGCTAGTTGGTCTTTTGACTTGAGGTCATTTTACGAACCTGTGCGTGAGCGGTGCTAGATCACTGACCTAGCTTCGAGGCTAGGCCTATCGAAAGGTCTTTGTTTGGGTGTCACTTGAAGCGTACGTGGATAGTAATGACCAAGAGAGGATTCGTCTCTCCCGGTCAATATGAGTTAGTGTCGTAGAGTTAGTTCGGTCTTTAGTAAAATCTCTTATCAGAGTATGTTGGAAGAAGTCCAACATTAGTTGACTAAAGATCGATGAAAACTAACCGGAGTCAAGTTATTGGAGGTGACAGTTTGACCGTACCCTAGACTTGATCTACACGACATAGTTTAGATGAAGAGACTAAAACTACAGAATTCATCACGGACATAGTTAGGGTGGTCCCGACAATACTCATGTCGACGAGTCAACCACATAATTATGATTCTGAAACAGGGACGACAACTACTGCTAGTGGTCACTGCCGTATAGGGCTTCGAGCCCAACCTGTAGTAGGGTCAGGATGTAGGGTCACACACAGAGTGCGACCTTCGTCTAGTAATATGTAGAAACAATAGTGAGAATAATTTGCATTTGATGCAAGGGATAGAAAATTGCATTTGATGCAAATGATAATTTTAAGCCTAGATAGGGACTAATTTGCATATGATGCAAAAGGGGTTAAATGTGTCTTAAATTGTTTAAGACCATATTTAATATAATAAACACATGGAAAAGGTTACCTGTAAGACGAGAATGTCCTGTGCTAAACACAGATTCGAATGGCGTCCAAATCAGACGCCAAGTGCCTAAGTTACGCCCAAAACAGCTCAAAGGGGTCCGATCCATGCCCAAACTGGACATGGGTCAGACCAGTTTGACCCAGGCCAGACTGGATCTGGCCTGAGCACCTAGATAGCCAGGGCCAGGGGCCCTGGGCGCCAGGCGCCTGGGCACCTGCCCAGGCGTCCTAGGCGCCTGCGCGCCCAGGCACCTGGGCGCACTGGGCGTCGGGCCCAGGTGCCAGGCGCCTGGGCGCCTGGCCCAGGCTGGGCGCGCCCTGGCCAGGCATCCAGCTTGGTCTGGGCTCGCCTAGCTGGCACTGTGGGCCCCACAGTTTGGGTGCAGAACCCTAGGGGCTGTGCAGTTTTTGTGATGATTGATTTTGGACAAAAATCAAGCCTTGAGCTAATCTTTGGGCGATCAATTGAAGGGTCAAACGGACTCCGATTGACTCGCCGTTTTTTTCCTATGTGTTCACTGTTGAACACCCTTCGATTTGATAGGTTGTATCAATTATGAAGCTCAACGGTGACTGAGTTAAAATTCACGGAAGTTTGCCCTTTGTGAAAGACAAACTAACTTGATTTAATTAACTCAAAATTTAATAGTCCCACATTGGTTGTGGAGAAAAGGGGAGAGTCAGCCGCCTTTATAAATAGGGGCCTCCCCTTCCTCCAAAGTCGTCCCAAGCTCAAGATCTGAGCGGCTCCCGTAAATGTTGGAGCACGCTCGGATCGAAGCTTAAATTAATTCTTCTTCTCCCTATATTTCTGCCTTACTCCTGAAGGGCTCTAGCAAAGCCATGAAGGAGTTCGGATTCGGATCTGAAATCTTGGCGAAGGCTTTCACTCGCGTGAAACTTTCTTCGGCGCGTGGTTGGCTCGGCCACACGAGGATTGCTCGCCTCGGGATGCGGAGCTGTTCGAGAAGCGGTTCGAGGAGCGGTTCGAGGAGCGGTTCGAGGAGCGGCTCGGCGTGGGACGTGGAGCGGCTCAGAAGACGGTGCGGTACATCTTGCCTGTCCCAGGGCAAGATTCCGGGTATGTGTTTTATAAGCATTAGTTTAATTTAATCGTAGCAGGTTAGATCCTTCTTGGGATGGTCAGATCCATTCCGAGTCGGCAAAGATCTTGGCTAAGGGTCTTGTACCTTAGGGCTAAGTTCAAATGTTTAACTGCATGTTAATTAGATTAACTTGTTTATTTTTCCGCTGCATATTTTTGCTTCCGTGTTCCGTCCGACTTAGGACGAGCATGGATTTTAGCCTTGAGGGACCGCGAAAACCCTACACTAGCAAATCGCTAGTTGGGGGGTGTGATTCGGGTTGAATATTGCATATTTAATACCTCATTTAGCCCTATTTTTTTGCATACATGATACTTATTTGATCTCAAATACGAGCGTATTTAGAATATAATCGATTATTAGAGAAAACTCTTATTCTATGCACAAAACAGCAATAAACTGAGTATTTCTGTCCTCTTTATATTTTTCATGCGAAGATCTCGATCTCACGATTCCAAATTTGTATTTTTCTGAGATCTGTGCTAATTTCTATGAATTTTTGAATGCATAATACAAATTTAATGAAGAAATACGGCCGAAATACTCGTGAAATACGGCATATATACACCACAGTACATCGCGCCTGGCCACGTGGTGACCATCTGTGCCTTCCTGCTCGAATCCAACGGGCGAAGATGTTGGAATTTCATAATTCCATATTTCTATTCCCATATGATTTTGATGTGACAAACACATTTAGTGCTACTAACTCTATGTATGCAGATACATATCAATGCTGAGTTCCACACAAATGAGATATATCTTCATGCATACTCAATCAGAAATATCAATCATGAAGCTGGAAAGACAAAGGCACCTAATCCACGACTTGGATATATAATCACTTGATAAGGATCTCCTGCAAAGAAGCTTCTCAGACTCAGTTGCAGATGCAGTCCTATCTACGGCTTTATGTAATCAATGTAAAATTTACTTTTTTAGAGTCACAAAGCCTTGTGATAATATATCTTAGTCATCTAGGTTCCATTCCTTAGAGATCTACACTTCCCAATTTCGAAAATTCGCAACTTTGAAAATTGGCAGCCAATAACCCCATTTTGGTCGACCAATTTTAAACCTTCGAATTTGGTTATGGGATTGCATATGCAAACTCCCCTAACCGTGTAGATTCTAGAAATGTCCTCCAACCGTCCCTAAACACTATAAATAAAGGGGTAGACCCTCTCTTTTCATTCACACACTTTCCTCTTTTCTTAATCTCTTATTTGTTGGAATCAAGTCTTCTTTCTAAAGCTTTAGGCCATTAGTTGTTCTTTTCTTATTTGCAAGAAGAAATCATTAGATTTCCTTCTTCATTTAAGAACGGAAGAACTTGGTTTTTCAACATCATTTTGGAAAGTTGTTTGTGTTCATAATTGAAGAAGAAATCGATTGATCTCTCTCTCTTCTTTTATGAACCAGAGAACTTCAAGTGTTGCGCTTCATTACAAATCTTTTACATCTTGAAGTTCTTCTTCTAAAACACCATCCTTGAATTCATTCTCTGAAATTTATAACAAGGCTATAGGTGTTTTTCTATTTCATTATTTTACAGGTTTGAATCTCTGTTAGAGATTGTACAAAGTTTGGGACACGGGGAGTGTCGCCATTTTTGTAAGTTGGTGCTTGCGGGGCAAATGATTATAGTGGATTGAAAATCTCTACGGGGTAGAGGACTGGAGTAGGATCACAAGGATCCGAACCAGGATAAATCTCTGTGTTTGCGATTGATTTAATTTCAGTACTTGTCTTTTTACTTCTGTGCCATCTTTGCAAATATTACTAACATTTTATTTGCGACATTTTTTAATATACACTATTCACCCCCCCTCTAGTGTATTGATCCTTACAGGCTAAAATTACATTTGGTATCAGAGCAAGGTTAAGATGGCAGCAAGTTCCTCAAACATGAACGCAGTTCCACACAACTACAATCAGCATCCTGAAGGGCACTCTCAAACTCGTCCTCCTCTATTTGATGGTTCAAATTATTCATATTGGAAAATACGAATGGAGATTCATCTCCAAAGTATGAATTATGAAATTTGGGACATCATAGAGTCAGGATACGAAAAGTCAACAACTCCTGTTGCTGATTGGACCACCAACGACAAAACTGCAAAAACCAACAACTCAAAGGCCATGAATGCTTTATTTTGTGCTATGGATAAACATGAGTTTAATCGAGTATCTTAGGCCAAAAGTGCTAAGGAGATTTGGCATATACTTGAGGTAACTCATGAAGGAACCAGTAAAGTGAAGGAAACTAAGATTTCCGTTTTGGTTCACAAATTCGAGTTGTTCAAGATGAAGGACCAAGAGACAATTGGAGAAATGAACACCAGGTTTACTAATATTATAAATTCTTTAAGTGCTCTTGGAAAAACTTACACTTCTCTTGAACAGGTTCGCAAAATTCTTAAAGCTTTAACTCCAGTATGGCGTCCAAATATCACTGCTATTGAGGAAGCCAATGATCTTTCCACATTATCTATGGAAGATCTTATTGGTAACTTAATAGCCCATGAAGTTACACTTCAAGATGAGAAAGAAGAATCAGATCAAAAGAAGAAAGTACTTGCCTTCAACGCAACATCAGATAATGAAGATTCAGATGATGATATGGCATTTTTTGCCAAAAACTTCAGAAAATTCTTTCAGAAAGGTAAGTATAATAATTTTAAATCTAAGAATACTGATTCTTCTCTTTGTTTTAATTGCAATAAGCCAGGACATATGAAGAAAGATTGTCCTCTTCTCAAAGCAAAGTTCAAAACTTCCAATAATGATCAATCCAGAAGAGAAAGGAGATTTGACAAAATGAAAAAGGCATTTGCAGCAACATGGGATGATTCTTCAGATGATGAAGATGATGATCTAAATGAAAGTGCTAACATGTGCTTTATGGCACAAGAAGATGAAGATGAGGTAAGTTCTTTTAATAATGAAGAATTACTTGATGCATTAAAAGATCTCTATTCTCGTTTCAAAAAATTGAATAATCAACATAAATCTTTGAAACAAAATAATGATGATCTTCTTATTAAATATCAAGAATTGTCTTCTTCTAAGAACACTACACCTATTGAGAATACATCTTCTCAAAATTTAAATCTTAGTAAAGAGAATGATATTCTCAAAACTAAGAATCTAGAACTACATACTCAAATATCCGAAATGGATAAAAATATTTCATCACTAAAGATGAAATACGACGAGATGTCTTCCAATATTAATAAATTTAATAAAGGAAAGACTAATCTTGATGATTTACTAAAAATACAATATCCTGCAAATCATAGACAAGGTCTGGGATATTCTCATAAGGATGCACCCAAATCTTGTAACACTTCTTCTTCTTGTGGAATAACTACTTTTGTTAAACCTCAAAAGAAGAATCACGTATTTATTTACACAAAGAAAGTAAACATTTCTACTACTTCTTCTTCACAAAGAAATGTTTCTAACATTTCAAAACCATCTTCTAAGAAACCTACTACAGTAAGTATATGGGTTCCTAAGAATTCATGCTTAGAAGATAGAAATGATTATATTTCTCATTATATACATGCTATAGTTCATTCTAATGATTATATTAAAAAGCCAAATTCCACTTGGGTTTGGCTTCCAAAAATCTAATCCCAAGGACCCTCAAGAAGGGGTACCGATGCTTAATGTTTTATCTTTCAGGTACCTAGGAAAGAAAGATGGATTTTGGATAGTGGATGTTCAAAACATATGACAGGAAATGTCAAACTACTTTCAAACGTCAAGTACAAACAAGGAGGCACAGTTACCTTTGGTGACAACAAGAAAGGAAAAATCATAGGCACTGGAACAGTTGGCAATACTAATCAGCCTATCATTGAGAATGTTCACCTGGTTGACGGTTTGAAACATAATTTACTTTCCATTAGTCAATTATGCGATAAAAATTACAAAATAGTTTTTGAACAAAATGATTGCATTATTTATGATTCAGATATGTCATCTGTTTTGTTTCGTGGTAAGCGTAAAAATAACATTTATATTTTATGCATGTCTGTTACCACAAATAATCATTGTTTAATAATTACATCTGATGATACACTTTTATGGCATAAACGTTTTGGACACACTAATTTCAAAAATCTTGCACACATTTCAAAACACAAATTAGTAAATGGAATGCCAAATATTTCTTTCAAACATAAACATTTTTGTGATGCTTGTCAACAAGGAAAAATGCACAAATCTTCTTTTAAATCAAAGGATGTTATCTCAACAAAGAGACCATTAGAACTCTTACATTTAGATTTGTTTGGTCCTTCTAGAGTAGCCTCTTTAAATAGAAGTAGATATGCATTTGTCATTGTTGATGATTATTCAAGATATACTTGGGTTATATTCTTACAAAACAAGAATGACGCTTTTGAAGAATTTTCAATATTTTGTAAAAAGATACAAAAAAATCAAATCCTCTAACATTGTCACTATTCGTAGTGATCATGGAGGAGAATTTGAAAATGAATCGTTTACCAAATTTTGTAATGAAAATGTCATTACTCACAATTTTTCTTTTTCTCGTGCTCCTCCTCAAAATGGAGTAGTTGAAAGGAAAAATAGAACCTTACAAGAATGTGCAAGAACAATGCTTTGTGATAGTAATTTACCGAAATATTTTTGGGCTGAAGCTGTCGCAACTGCATGTTACATTATGAATAAAATTCTCATAAGGCCATTTCTTAATAAAACTTGTTTTGAATTATTCTTTGATCGCATTCCACGTGTATCATATTTTAAAGTGTTTGGATGTAAATGTTTCATTCTAAATACTAAAGATGCACTTGATAAATTTGATTCTAAATCTGATGAAGGTATTTTTGTTGGATACTCAACACGTAGCAAAGCCTACAGAGTATATAACAAAAGAACTTCAACAGTTGAAGAGTCACTACATGTCACATTTGATGAGAATCCCTCATCTAAATCTCCCATTATTGATGATGAAGAAATATTACCTTTATCTAATTCCTTAGATAATATCAAACTTGATGAAATTGATGCTACTAATCATTCTGTTGAGTCTATTTCAGATAATACAGATCTTCCCAAGGCTTTTGCACAAGTTCCAAATCATCCATCAGAATTAATTATTGGAGATATAACAGATGGAGTTAGAACTCGTCGTCAAATTGAACAAATGACACATTGTGCTTTCCTTTCATCCATTGAACCAAAGAACATCAAAGATGCATGTGAAGACAGTTCATGGATTATCGCTATGTAGGAAGAACTCAATCAATTTCAACGAAATGATGTTTGGGAATTAGTTCCCAGACCATCAGATCATTCAATTATTGGTACCAAGTGGGTATTCAAAAATAAATTGGATGAATCTGGTCAGGTAATTAGAAACAAGGCACGATTGGTTGCACAAGGTTATAATCAAGAAGAAGGTATTGATTACGATGAAACCTATGCACTAGTTGCCCGTCTTGAGTCTATTCGCATGTTGTAATCATTTGCATGTTTTAAAGATTTTAAATTATTTCAAATGGATGTCAAAAGTGCTTTTTTAAATGGATTTCTTAAGGAGGAAGTTTATGTTGAACAACCTCCTGGTTTTCATCATGAAAATTTTGAAAATCATGTTTTCAAATTAAAGAAAGCTCTTTATGGTCTCAAACAAGCACCTCGTGCTTGGTATGAAAGACTCAAAAGCTATCTTTTAAATTCTGGTTATAATATTGGTAAAATAGATTCCACTCTTTTTATTAAAAATATTAAATCTGACATAATCATTATTCAAATATACGTTGATGATATTATTTTTGGTTCTACTAATGAATCTCTTTGTCAAGATTTTTCTAAGATTATGCAGAAAGAATTTGAGATGAGTCACATGGGTGAACTCAATTACTTCCTCGGTCTTCAAATTAAACAATTGAAGGAAGGAATCTTCATTCACCAAAGCAAGTACTCTAAAGAACTCATCAAGCGTTTTGGTTTAGAAAGTTCTGCAGAAAAACGTACTCCAATGAGTACATCTACATCTCTCGACAAAGACTTAAATGGTAAGAGTGTTGATCAACGTCTTTACAGAGGTATGATTGGCTCTCTACTCTATTTAACTGCTAGTAGACCAGACATTATGTTTTCAGTATGTTTATGTGCACGTTTTCAGGCAGATCCTAAAGTTTCACACTTAACTGCCGTAAAAAGGATTATTAGATATGTTAAGCACACTTCTGATTTTGGTTTATTTTATCCCAAGTCTAGCACATTTGATTTATTATCCTATAGTGATGCAGACTTTACTGGTTGCAAATCAGATCGTAAAAGTACCAGTGGTACTTGCCACTTTTTGGGTCATGCTTTAGTATCTTGGTTTAGCAAAAAGCAAAACTCCGTTTCATTATCTACAACCGAGGCAGAATATATTGCCGCCGGTTTAGCATGTGCTCAAATCTTATGGATGAAACAAACTATATCTGACTATGGTATTGATTGCTCTACTTGCCCTATTATGTGTGATAATACTAGCGCTATTAATCTTTCTAAAAATCCTGTGCATCATTCTCGTACAAAACATATTGATGTACGTCATCATTTTCTAGATGATCATGTTCAGAAAGGAGATATAGTTCTTAAATTTATAGCTACTGAACATCAGACAGCTGATATTTTAACCAAACCATTGAAAGAAGATACTTTTATTAAGCTTTGTAGGAATTTAGGGATTATTAGTGAATCGGACTTATGACACATTCTTATTTTTATTTTTTAGAATTTTTCCACATTTTTTCAAATTTTTCTGGGTATTTTTGAAATTGGTCGACCAATTAACCAATATTGGTCGCCAATATTCGAATTTTTTATTATTTTTTAATTTTTCAGTAACCACTTCGTCTTCCCACTTATTCTCGTTATACGTTCCCTCCATTTTCAGTTTCCAAAACTGAACCCATCCATTCGTTTTTGAATTTTGGGTGGGATTCGTTACTCAAACTTCTCTGTCGATTGGAATTTGACAGTTCCAACAACTTCCTATAACTATTTTCTCTTATTTAAATTTGTGCCTAGGGACTATCATTTTTCACAAAATATCTCTGACATTTTTTTTCTTCTCCCAACGCCCCCTTTCCATTTCCCCAAATCAATAACCAAGAAACCCCCGCCGGTCGCCTCCCTCCTTTCCTCGCCCGTGGTCGATCCTCCACCGAATCGTTCCCTCATCACCCTCCTCGCCCGCCTGCTCCACGGTTTCGCCCAGTTTTCGCCGGATCCGCCCACGATTCGCCGGCGACCGCCTTCAAACGACGGTTCCTCGCTTTTGTTCGGCTCGACTTCCTTCCTCGCTACCCTCGGATCCCGATGGCTCAGCCCCCTGCGGATTTCGTTGCGACCCCGGCGCCGGCCTACTTCCGTTCTCCGGCGGCTTCTCAGCAATTCCGCCTCCTGGAGCGCCTCCCATTCCACCCTGAGCGTCACATCGACTTCAATGACCATGGATTCTCTCGGATCTTGGCCCCTCTGCATTCCGCCGGCCTTGTTGGTCTTTGGTCCACGGCAAGCCGTACCCCCTATTTTCCGGCCCTCGTTCGTGAGTTCTACGCGAACTTGGATTCTTCCAAACAGGCGGGTATGCTCTCTATTTCCACTATCGTCAATGGTTTCTTCTTCAGTCTTAATGGCCCTATGTTATCTTCCTTACTCCACCTGCCTGCTAACAATGTTCAGCCCCTTCCAACCAACCTCACCGACCCCTCCATTAAACAGCTTCTGGCGACTGATTTTCGTCCCAAGCGGTCTGCAGCCACCCTACACCCACCTTTTAGGATGATGGTCAAAATCATTCTTACAAACCTAGCACCTAAGCTAGGATCTCTGAACTATGTTAGTAGCAATACTGCCCGTTGTCTCTATGCATTAATGGGTGAACTACCCGTATGCTGGGGCTCAGTCTTGCTTGACACTTTGGCCAAGCCTGTTAGGACTCATATCTTTTTGCCTTCCCTGATCACCCAAATTTTAGAGGCCTTTCAGATTCCATTCGCCAACTCTGCCCCTATCTTCAATCCGGTTGATTTCACATCTGCAACCCTGACTCACATGCAATTGGTCGTATCTGACACTTCTGGCTCTGATGATGATGCCGATGCCGATGCCACTGACCCACTTCCTCACGATGCCGATGACGCCGACCTTGACACCTCTCCCGCTTCCTCCCGTCCAGTCACTAGGTCCATGTCCCGCTCTCCACGCACACGTACTCATTCTCCGCGATCCCGACCCACTTCCACATCCCACACTCCGGGTCCTTCTCGCACTCGTGGCCGTGTTCCGGTTCGGAAACGGTATTCTCAGTCTGCGGCTTCCCCTTCCACTCCCATTACCCCGACCTCTGGTCATGATGTTATTCTTGGAGAGATTCGTGCACTCCGTCATTCTGTCACTCGAGGATTTCAGGACATTCAGGGAGAGATGCACGATGGTTTTTATGGGATTCAGACCCACTTGAGTACTGGTGATGCTACATTACAGGAGCATAATAGGCGGATGGACGACCTTACTACTGCTGTTGCCTCTTTGGCAAACTACTTCGAGTCGCTACACTTTCATGTGTCTAGACGTTCGTCCGATGTTGCTCCTTCCGGCCCAGGCTCCTCCTCTCGGCAGTAGTCACTAGTTGGTTCATACTCCTCTCTCGCGGTTCGTCGTCGTTCGTTTGATGTTTCATACTCCCGTTGATGATGTCTGATGATGTGTAGTTGCTAGGCTTTTTAGACACATTCTGTTGGTTGGCTTTTTGGAAACATTCTGTTGGTTGGCTGATGATGGGTAGTTGCTAAGGCTCTTTGCTTTGTTTCGCCTGTTGTTTTAGGTTGGTTGTTGTATGGTTTATATGATATGTGGGCTCTCTGTAGTGTTGTAGTTCCAGTTCCATGTACTTTCGCATTAATATGTCTATGTTTCTATGCATGTTTTGTCACTGGTAGTTGTGTTGTCAATAGATAATCTGTTGCTAAATGGTTCTTTCCAATTGTCACTACTTGTTTACTCTGTTATTTCTGATATTATGTGGATGTTTGTTGTTCTCCTCTCTTTTAGCATGGCTACATTTTTTTTTTGCTCCTCTGTAACTTTGGCATTCACAATATTCTGGTCCTTTGTATTGATCATTAGCATCTGCTTTGTTACTTTGGCAATTGAAGGCTCCTTTGTACCTTCTGTTCCTATTTTGTGCTTTCATGCTCTATCCTAGTTTTATGCTATAGCCATTTTTATGCCCATGTCCTGTCGAATACCTTACAGGCGCATCCTATTTTGTTTCTGTAGCTTGATTTTGTTTCTGTAGCTTGCACATATAAATGTTGATTTTGTTTCTGTAGCTTGAACATATAAATCATTGCTCCATTCAGACCTATTTCATACATCTATATTTTTTTTACAATGGCCTGCCACCTATTTTGGCTATGTTGATTTTGTTTCTTTTGTTCCTATTTTTTTACTATATCTTTTTCCACTATACTCTGCAAGTACTTGGCTTACTCTTTTCAGGCAACATTCGGCCTTACCTCCTTCTGTCATTTCGGCCTGCCCTACTTTATATATATTTTTTAATGGCCCACTACACACTGGCCTTCCCTTTTTAGGCCTACACACATATTTTTTTATGATCTGCAAACTTTGTTTTATCATCCCTCACTGTGGCCTTCTCACTAATATTTTTTAATGCTTTGCCCTTTATTTTTTTTACTTAGCCTTCACCCTATTCAACTATATTATATTCGGCCTACATACTATTTTTGGCCTACAACTCATTTTCACGCACTGGCGACATTCTGTTCAAATTTTTCAATGGGATATACCCTCCTTCTTTTACAGCCATTTTTTCTTTACTAATGTTCTCTAACTTATTTTTTACTAACTATTATTTCCCTCTTTTTGAGATTTCCAAAGGGGGAGAATATCCTTCATCTACTCAGGGGGAGTTTTCACTAACTCCACATATTCAGGGGGAGTATATCTGATTTTAACTTTATATATTTTTCATGTTTGTCATCATCAAAAAGGGGGAGAATGTTGGAATTTCATAATTCCATATTTCTATTCCTATATGATTTTGATGTGACAAACACATTTAGTGCTACTAACTCTATGTATGCAGATACATATCAATGCTGAGTTCCACACAAATGAGATATATCTTCATGCATACTCAATCAGAAATATCAATCATGAAGCTGGAAAGACAAAGGCACCTAATCCACGACTTGGATATATAATCACTTGATAAGGATCTCCTGCAAAGAAGCTTCTCAGACTCAGTTACAGATGCAGTCCTTTCTACGGCTTTATGTAATCAATGTAAAATTTACTTTTTTAGAGTCACAAAGCCTTGTGATAATATATCTTAGTCATCTAGGTTCCATTCCTTAGAGATCTACACTTCCCAATTTCGAAAATTCGCAACTTTGAAAATTGGCAGCCAATAACCCCATTTTGGTCGACCAATTTTAAACCTTCGAATTTGGTTATGGGATTGCATATGCAAACTCCCCTAACCGTGTAGATTCTAGAAATGTCCTCCAACCGTCCCTAAACACTATAAATAAAGGGGTAGACCCTCTCTTTTCATTCACACACTTTCCTCTTTTCTTAATCTCTTATTTGTTGGAATCAAGTCTTCTTTCTAAAGCTTTAGGCCATTAGTTGTTCTTTTCTTATTTGCAAGAAGAAATCATTAGATTTCCTTCTTCATTTAAGAACGGAAGAACTTGGTTTTTCAACATCATTTTGGAAAGTTGTTTGTGTTCATAATTGAATAAGAAATCGATTGATCTCTCTCTCTTCTTTTATGAACCAGAGAACTTCAAGTGTTGCGCTTCATTGCACATCTTTTACATCTTGAAGTTCTTCTTCTAAAACACCATCCTTGAATTCATTCTCTGAAATTTATAACAAGGCTATAGGTGTTTTTCTATTTCATTATTTTACAGGTTTGAATCTCTGTTAGAGATTGTACAAAGTTTGGGACACGGGGAGTGTCGTCATTTTTGTAAGTTGGTGCTTGCGGGGCAAGTGATTATAGTGGATTGAAAATCTCTACGGGGTAGAGGACTGGAGTAGGATCACAAGGATCCGAACCAGGATAAATCTCTGTGTTTGCGATTGATTTAATTTCAGTACTTGTCTTTTTATTTCTGTGCCATCTTTGCAAATATTACTAACATTTTATTTGCGACATTTTTTAATATACACTATTCACCCCCCTCTAGTGTATTGATCCTTACAGGCTAAAATTACAGAAGATTGAGGGCGACACGACTATCTTGTGACCGTTGGATGATGATCCAACGGCTAGTATGCAACCGGATTCAAACACCAGGCGTAGCTTCGAGATCCATGTGTCATGACGACATCAAATCCCACTGCTGATCCGACGGCCAACAACCAAGGCGACGTCGATGCAAATTCGGGCTGAAGCGGACGAGAGCAGCTCCCAATGGGGCTACGTGTCGTGATCATAGCCATAGACTGCCCAATCAGACATCCAGATCGTGCGAAGCGAATGCGGATCTTAATAGCGATCAGACGATCCAGATCGTGCGAAGCAGATCGAATGCGGATCTTAATCGGAGCGATCAGACGATCCAGATCGAGCGAAGCAGATCGAATGCAGATCTTAATCGGAGCGAGGATCTGCCTGCCACGTGTCAGCATGCGGTTTAATCCCGCAAATATCGAACGGCGGAGATAAGTTACGGCGGATGAAGCAAGTTTGGATGCTATCGGGTGCGGGTTTTCGAACCCGTTAACGGCTTAAAACTCGCAATGCTATTATATAAGCATATTCTAGGGGTTTTGGCCGTATTCTTGCGTATTGGGGGCTCTAGGAGCCGTATTTTGTCGTGAAATTTGGAGGCCTTGGAGACAGAGGCCAGAGCTATCATCTGAAGGAGATTTAGAGCTAATTAGAGATAATTGGTGATATTTTTCCTATCTTTAGCATTGTATTTCGCGTATTTGGCTTGTATTTGAAGTATTATTCACGTATTTTGAGCGTTTGCTGATGTAGTTGTCTATGAATACTGAATCTTTTCTCTTCATGCGTGGTTAATCTTCATATGTATTGGTTTTGATGTAGTTAGGGTGTTATATTCATTAATCTTGATGTCTTTTCGCCCTATTTGCATGTTATAATAACGTATTTTGTCGATTTCTACATATATCTTGTTCGGGTATGTTATACGGAGACGTGTGCATGCTTGAATCGAATATGATCTTTGCGGACTTATTCGTGATGCGATTCGAGAGGATGTATCGTGACCCGAGAGGGCACTTGTGCGTATTTTCTTCATGAAATCGATGATATACGTGATTACTTTTTGGCACGTTTTTATGCGCTTTATCGCCATACCTTCCGACGTTCTCGTGCCCTAGCCGGACGAAACATTGAGTTATAGAAAATATATTAATAATCATTGATTGCATATACCCTAATGAAATCACTACTAACACATACTCTCCATATTTGTACCCCAATATCGAATTCACCGTAACTATCGTAGGATTTTCTTGTATTATTCTAAACCATCGACACAATTGCTTATATCTCTGATAGGTGGTTGTTTATCATCGTTTTAGTACTCTTTATAAACTGAAGTTCGTGGTTTTGCAGGTCAGTTGTCCCGTGGATACGATACATGGACTCACCAGGATTATTACTTGTTCGATCTCCTACACATGGAAGTAGCGCTCACACATTTTGAGACGAGTCACCCTGTAGAAGAGAATAACCAGGCTCGCAGGAACTTGGCTGCACGAGATCCCCGGCATACTATGGCCGTACAGAATGACACACAAAAACTCGACGGGGGAAACACTTTTCATGTTGGCCTACGGATGCGAGGCCGTTGTCCCCGTTGAGGTCAATGTGCGACCGCTTTGTCTCCAATACTATGATGAAGAAAGAAACTCAGAGGGCTCGAGGTCAACCTACAATTGGTTGACGAGGTCTGCGAATGAGCGCTGGCGACCCTCATCAAACAAAAGGTGTGCATGGCCCGTTACTTCAACTCAAAAGTCCGTGAACGCAGCTTCCGTATGGGCGACTTGGTGCTACGTAAGGCCACTTTCACTCCCGAGATCCTCAAGCAGTGGAAGCTCGTTGCAAAATGGGAAGGACCCTACACAGTGATTGATGTACTCGGTCCTACCACCTATCGACTCGCTACTTTGGATGATAGGAAACTTCCTCAGCCTTGGAACACGTAACATCTACGAAAGTATTATCAATGATTGTACTAAAAAGGTAAAATGACCGCTCATTTTTTTATCCTAAGCATGTTCATTATGAATGCAAAATGGGCCATTCTTTGACATCAGTCGAAATACTCTCATCTCTTCGGCCGTAAGTCTAAGGGGCCTTGCCCTTCGCCACCGAACGATCCTCGTCGGCCATAAGTCGAAGGGGCCTTGCCCCTCACCATCGAACTACCTTCGTCAGCCGTAAGTTGAAGGGGCCTTGCCCCTCGCCATCAAACGACCCTCATCGGCCGTAAGTCGAAGGGGCCTCGTCCCTCGTCACCGAACGACCCTCGTCGGTCGTAAGTCGAAAGGGCCTCGCCCCTTGCCACCGAATGACACTCGTCGGCCGTAAGTCGAAGGGACCTCGTCCCTCGCCATCGAACAAACCTCGTTGGCCGTAAGTCTAAGGGGCCTCGCCTCTTGCCATCGTACGACCCTCATAGGTGCATACGCCGAAAAGAGGTCCGCCCCTCTCTACCTAAAGGAGAGTGATTCATGGTTTAAAAGGTTATATTCATTAACTGAATACGTCTAACCTATCCACGACATAACTTGCCTACGGGTTTCTATGAAATTACAAGTTAGGTCATTGAGGGGCCATACACACGCATACATTCAGATAAAGAGGCAAGGTTTGCCATGTGAATAAAGAAGCAAGGTTTGCCAAAAAGTTTTTCTCATTCATTCAAATAAAGAAATTACAAAATTTGGCACCTACAGAAGGACTGCCTAAGAGGGAGGTGGATCTCTCACTGACACCAAGACGCTGGTGAAAGCATCCATCGCCTTCGTGAGCTTAGTAGTGAGCTCGGTCTTCTCTTCGCGGCAGCCTCCTCGAGCTCTATGACTTTGACTTGAAGCTCGGCTTTCTCCACATGGCTAGCTTTTGCCCACCTCTCAAATTCATAGACTTTGGCCCGAAGCTCGATCGTCTCCTTCTTGAAGGCGTCGAGCTCCTTTTCGAGTTGGGACCTCTCCGTCTGCCATTGGAGCTCGGCAGACTTGTGGAGGGCTGATAGCGACGAAAGGATGTCCTTAGCCTCCATCGCCTCCCACTCGACCGCCGCCTTGTCAGCGAGGGTCTTCCCCAAGGCCTCCTCCACCTCCTTCGCCCGTGCCTCGAAGCAGAGTGCTCTGTGCTCCGCGTCCACCACCTGCCGACCTCCGTCGATCAAGTCAGCAGCCTGACGGTGCAACACGTCCCCAAGGACGAACATCTGCAAGAAAAACAAAGGTCAGTCAAGAACATCAACCAACTTGGATACCAAAAAGCAAAGGATCGGATGTCATACCTGGTATCCTCTCCCGACAAAGAAGTTGGCCATCCGCTCGAGGTCCAACTTCTACAGGAACTCCAAATCCCTGGAAGGATCGAGTTCTCCACCACCTTGGCAGTTGTCCTGAGTCCGTCAGGGCCGACTCCTCCTTGCCAATGGCGAAGGGGGGCAGGTGAAACTTACCTCGGACCGGCCCCGAGGATCAGGACGAAAGCCGATTGAGTAGCAACACCCGATCGAACTCCCCAGGGATCGAGCCGACCAACGGGACGGGGGACACGATGTCACCCCACGGCCACTGATCCATAATGGGCATTGTGGGGCCCTGGGGCATTGAAAGGGTCTCTGCCGTCTCTGGAGTCTCGAGAGGGGCAACCCTCTTGCCTTTCCCCATGGGGTCTTCTTCATCCACCCGCCTCCTATTTGGAGACCCCTCTTCATCATGGAAGGGCATCTCCCTCTTCTGACCGACTCATCCAGTCGGCTCGATGACGTCGACAAAATCGACGTCAACTACCTCCGACGTCGCTGCAACCACGGCTAAGCCAGGGGACAGGGGGCCGCGCGGGAGCTTGGCTGGAGACCTCCCTCGAAGAAGCTCGGGAAGAAGGCATGGATGCCTGCCTGGTCTCTCCCTCTTTGGAGGATGAACTCTGGTGGATGTGGAGGGGGGACCGGGAGCCCGATCCCTCGACATGAGCGCTTGATCGATCAGTTCGAGCACCTGACCTTTCAGCTGTTCTCTTCTTCTTCCTCTGCTCCTTCCAGACTCGGTCGGACTCGCCACTGCGTCGGCTACAGTTAGTCATATCTGCAGACAACAAAAATAATTATCGTGAGTAGCAGAGATAAAGATACAGATTCGAGATACCTTAGCCATGCTCCATAGAAGGATCTTTATCGTATTATCGCTCAACAAATACTGAATCGACCTATCTTGTCCCGGTCGACTCAAAAAGGACTTCATCGCCTCAACCTCGCTCGGTGACAACCTGGCTCGAACATGCTCCAGAGTCATCCGAGACTCCACCGCAAGCTCAGGATTCAGAGAACTCCAACCATTGAGTCCGATGCACGCCAAACCTCCGCGACGTTGGAAGCAAGCAGGAGAAACAAGGAAGGAGATGAAGTTGAAAAATCTCAAACTTTTCTTCGATTTTTCTCTTATATGTTAAGAAAGCCAACCAGCAAGCATCCAATGCATGTCACGTGTCCAAAGCCAGCCACCAGAAACGATGGAGATCGCTTCAAAGACGAAAGGGTTTTGGCGGCACATATCAAATCAAATGTTTCGAAATCTGTGTGCATTTAAGGAGATTACACATCATTCGGTCCCAATCAGCACGATTCCTGGGGCACAAATGATGGGGGCCATTGTTAGTGCATGGGTATGAACCCAACTTGGGTATCCACATACCCGGCCCGTTTAGCATCCGCGACCCAATACATACCCCCACGCTCCAAGCGGGATACAGCTGGGTCGGACGAACGGGTCGTTCGATCGTTGGGCTAGCACCGACATTCAAGGAAGGGTTAATGAGGTCGAGTAAATAGGTAGCCTTTAACTCGAATCCCTGAGAAGATCGTGCCTCAATCAATGAGGGACGTTTACACATCATCAAGAAGGAGCTACCTATAAATAGGCTGACAAACGAAGGTAAAGGGGTTCCATCTTCAAGGTACGGGGTCTAAGACATAGAACTATATCTTCTCAATTTTACCATTCTTATATTCGAGCTTGAGTCGTCAGTCTATAGACGAACCTCTGTGGGTCGATCTCAGCTACACCAAGCTCCCTCTCTACCTTAAGTTCCATTCTAACTTAAGCATCGGAGGGGATTTGGGTCGGAACCCAAATCTGACCCCCTATAACGAGTCCCTGTGGTGCAGATCGACGATCACAGTCCAGCATCGAAGGCCGACATCTAGCTCTCCAACCTCGAACGATCGACGTAACAGTCGCCAGAAGGTCGGTCGAAGGTCCCCATACCTCCAATTACCACCATTCAACCCCGGTTCCTCCAACCAAGGGTCCCACTCCAGCTGCTGACGAGGCTCCAACTCAGCGCTTTGAGTCTACATCAGCCTGACAATTGTATCAGTCAATTTTGGCCTTAACAGTAACTGTCGCCCATGTCCCCGCTATTTATGAGTTCACATTCAATCCCACGTTTAATTGGCAGAAGTGCAACGTGCGATTGGGAAGTGGGCTTTGACTGGGTTATCTTCAGGCCTCTTTAGTGGGCTCCACGGGCCTCAGTCACACGTTGAATGAGCCCCCTCGAGTGTCGGCCCAATGACTCAACAATAGGTAATCCGATTCTAAAACTATGGCGTACCTAGTATTGTTAGGTTTTCTACTGGTTCTCGCATTGACGTGTCCCTTCTACGTTTTTCAGGTTCAGCGGTAGAGACTCCAGAGCAGACTCATGTTCAACAGATCACTCCTGTAACGGCCTGTATTTCTAGTCGTATTTGGATTGCTATGTGCCTGTATTTCTTTTACATCGATCGTCCGGATATTTCTGTCCGAGTGATTTTCGTCCACACGTCGATACGAGCGCGTCTTTATTTTAGTTTTTATCGTAGCGTAACTATTGGCTTATTAACATTAACCAACTATTATTGGCTAAAAAATTAAATTACAGATTTACCAAGTTACATTTCCCTAACCCTGCCCTCATCAAATTTTCCTACACAGATCCTCCCGAAGCGCCGAACGCCGCCCCCGATCCGACGCGCCCCGAACCACCGTGATCCTCCCGAAGCGCCGAACGTCGCCCCTGATCCGACGCGCCCCAAACCACAGTGATCCTCCCGAAGCGTTGTCGTGCCCCCCAATCCGCCACCTATACCCCCGAATCGCCGCCGCGCGCTGCCTTCGGAACCCCCCGCACAGCCCCGCGCGGCCCCATGCACCGAATCGCTGCCCCATGCTCCACCGTGCCGTCGTCCAGTGCTGCACCACCCAGCGCCGTCTGCCCTTGCCGCCTGATCCCTGCCGTCCCCCCTCTTAAGTCCCCTGCAAACAAAAAAGAAGAAGAAAGAAAACAGAGAGGAACGAAAGAAGAAGAAAGGAAGAAGTTGAGGAGACATGGGGAGAGTTAGGGGAGGATTTCATTAAATAGGCCCTATAGGATTTAGTTATTATTAAGTGATTTATTAAATAAGTTAAAGTTAAGCTTAAGTTATTAATTAGATAATTTAAGAAAAAGTTAATGTTAGTTTTTTATGTAAAGTTAAAGTATCAATTAAGTTAATAGTAAAGTTAAGTTAGTATAAAGTTATTAATAATTAAGTTATTATATTCATCATTATTAGTTTAAGTTGTAAATTAATTCCTGTTATAGTGTTAGTTTAGGTGATTAAGTTAATAGTTAACGTTAGTCCTTAAGTTAATGTTACTTTTTAGTAAGTTAGTTTCAAATATTTTAACTGGTTGATAACCATTAACCTGATGTCACAAATCTATTGACGCAAATAAAAACGCCTTACGCTACGACCACCTGGGCACCCAACCCCACATCGAGGCAAGTATTTTTGGTAAATGAATTGCAAATCGGGCCGTTCAAACTTAGCGCTAAATCTTATTTCAATATGCTTGTCGACTTTTAGTAGCCGAATAGTGTGTTTTCATTTTTGTCTTCTAATTTAAATGCACGTGTCATATTCATGTTGATCGTTTGGAATAATTCACTATATGCCTGTTATTGAAATACCTTTACTACCTGCATGCTAGCAAGTTGAACTAATTTGGAAAAAGAGTATGTTATAAACTCAAAACACATATGTGATATCCATCGAATACAGATGGAGTGAAACCATCGATTACAGATGGGGTGAAACCTAGTCGATGACTAGACAGACACTTTGTGTGAGGTTGGTTCATGTAGTAGAGTCTGTAAATGTTGCTTGAGCACTATACGGCTACCTCCATAACCACACGAATGGAGGCAAGCATTTTGGCCATCTTCCAGGTTAGGAATGGCAAGAAGCGTCACGGTAAACCCCCAATGATAGGGTGTATCGAGAACATTTACCTACTCAGACATGGACTTATGACGAGCACAACTGTAATGGATGCTTTCCGACCGTTCGTATTTTTGCCCGTACGACTCTTTTCGTGTGCGTATTTTTTTGGCCTCTTCTTGGATCCGGACTATACGATGTGATACGTCGTTGTGGCCGTATGGAAGAGTAGTTATTTGTGAGATTTTTATGAACGTCATTCCACGGGTCGTTCTCCCATAAATCAGGTTTGATAGCAGGATCGTCGTAGCTTTAGACTTAGTCGCCGGATCTTTTTATTTTTTAGTTCGTTTTCTGTGAACCCAACGTGCGATCGACCCCCGTATCCTCGATCCTCTCGTCGTCACGGTCGTCCCGATATTTTTTTCGTAATTTTCAGACACCCCTAGCCCAACCAAATCGCTAATCAAATCAAGCCTAATTAGCCTAATCAAACTTCGAAATTCAAACTTAATCCCAAATCCTAATCAAATCTTTGGAGAATCCTACGTTTCATGTCAAATATTTCCTGTGCTATTCTCACCCTATTTCTACTCTACCTCTCTCACACACCCTCTCTCCCACTTTGCTAAAGTACACCCCTTTTAATCCTTATATAGCAAAGTTAGCATCTTAAAACCCAAACCTATGAAATAACCCTAGCTTTCACGTGGAAGGCCAGCCGCCTCCTTCATCTCACGGCCTCCTTCTTCCCACCGCCGCGCGACCTCCCTCCAGCGATCTCCAACCTTCCCACCTCCTTCCTCTCCCTTCTCTCTCTCTCTCCTCCCTTCTCTCACTCTCTTAAAACTCCATTAAACACCGCAAGAAAACCCTCCCATGGCCGAATTTGGCAGCCGGCCCCCTTGCTCACGCCCGGCCACCGGCGGCCGCCGCCGGCGACTCCCCATAACCTCCCCTAGTCGCTTCACCCCTCCTCCCTTCTTCCTCCCTCCTCACTCCCCCTCAAAACTCCATGAAAACACACAAAATCTGCCCACGCCCAGATCTGTGCACTCTGTCGAAAAACGGCCGCTGTCGCCGCTCCGGTCACCCCCTCCGGCGAAATCCACCTCCCTCGGACTCCTCTCAAGTCCTCCTATCACCCGTAACTCTCCTTCCCCCTTTCCTCTACTCTCTATCTCCCTCAAAACACTCTCAAACACAATCCTAACGGCAGTTTGGACAGATATGTCCATCGCCAAAAAACGCCGCGACCGGCCACCTCTGGCCACCGCCGGTGACCATCCTACCACCGTTGGACTCCTATCAAACCTCTCTATCATCTGCAACTTCCCTTTCCCTCTTCCCTCATCTCTAGCTCCTCAAAAACCCGTTGAAACCAAGCCCTAACGGCAGTTTTGGCAGATTTGCGCCCTGCTGTTCAACGCCGCCGCACGGCCATCTCCGACCACTTTCAGAGACCACTCCACCACTGTTGGATCTCTATTGAACCCCTTTAACTACTGCAATTTCCCTTTTACTCCTCAGATTGATGTTTTTCCGCTGAGACGCGCAACAACGACCGTTGCACGAATCTGTCCTCTTCGGTTTCTCACGGCCGTCCCCCGCCGTGCGATGATGCAGTCGGCCATCCACCGGGCCGAGCAACCCCACTGATCCCCTTCAACCCCCGACAGCCCCCTTGGATCCTAGGAGTTCCCGCATGTCGCCAAACTCATGTGTTTTTACCCGACGTTGTCGCCGTCGTGAAGATCCGTTGCGCTACTCGCAACAGGAGGGAGATCACCGCTTGCTCACTGTCCATGCCTCCACCTCACTATCCAAAAGGGTCTTGCTGCACTACCCATGGCCGAGACGTTGCAGACGATGCCGATCCATCACCGTTCAAACCCGACATCTGCTTTTCGATCAACGTCAAAAGGTTAGTCCTCTAACGCGTAGTAAGAACCCCACTATAGCAAAGCGAAAACCTAATCTAAAAATCGTCAACAATAACTAAATTTCATTTCCGTTCCTTTAAAACATTGCAAAATATTAGACATCGACAAAGGACTGAATATCTGTGCACATAGGATAGATCGTCGATTAGACTGAACCAAAACAAAAACGTGATTGTGACTGCTAGGATAGCCATGTTGAACATAGAAATGAACTCTAATAGGAATGATGAAAAACATGTCCTGACATTGCCATTGACCCGTTTCAGACGGACCCTCGCTGACGCACCACTTCGACGGGACACTCCGAACAGACGACGCTCTCGCCACCGTAGGCAAGTATTTACACTTGTGTTCTTATGGCCATGTTTAGGCCTTCCCCTTCTTAGGAAGTTAAAGAACATTTAAAGAGAACCGGACATGAAATGATAGCGCCCGGGACCCCCTTGACAGCTTAGACTTGACGATGAAGTCTAAGCACAACAACAACAACAACTGACACCTTAGGGTTTTCCTGTGTGTGTGCGTGTGGACACCCTAGAATCTACAATAACAACAACTGCTACCATAGGTTTCCTCTGTGTGTGCGTGCTTGTGGACCCCCTAGAATGAACAACTCTCATCCGTTCTCGTCATGTCATTTAAATCTCATTCATTCTCGTCTTGCCATGTCATGTCATGTATTGCATAAGCCTGCGGGCGAATAGGACACTCTCCAAGCTAGAGAGTGAACCCTTTGTCACGATTGGAAATGGATAAGCCTGCAGGCGAATAGGTCACTCTCCAAGCTAGAGAGAGTGAACCCTTGTCACGATTGGTAATGGATAAGCCTGCGGGCGAATAGGGCACTCACCGAGTGAGTGGGTGATCCCTTGTCATGTCTTGTCTTGTGCACTTGGGTTTGGGGGTAGGGTTGAGCGATCACACGGGGAGAGGATCTGGATGCCCTCAAACCGTAAGGCGTGAACCCTTTGAGTCACACATGTCTTGTCTTGTCTTGTCCTGTCTTGTCTAGCTTAGTCCCGTAGCCGGTAGCACACGCTACGGCTACTGTCTATCGTGTTTACTTTCTTGCACTATTTTACTTTCTGTATAGTACAACTGTCATGTTATAACTCCAGCATGTTAATCAACCAGTAAAATGTTGCTCTAAATTACATTACATTTGCAGTAGAGTCTAACCCTTTCTTGTAGACTTTACCTGACGTACAGTTCCTTTTCTCTTAGGTGTTGTACGTCAGGTGTTGAGCCAGAGTACGTGGACAAGCCGGATGTACCTGAGTACTTGGAGCCAGAGGGCGTCGACCCGGACTACGTACCCGACGAGGACCAGACCTAGAGGTCCCTCACCGTTGCAGACTTTCAGAGGTTACTACTTGTTAGTTGGGTGTCTAGCACCACTTTACCTTTTTACCTAGGTTGGGTGCTTCGCACCAGTAGTTTCATTTTTCTGCAGTTTGTTGCCATGCTCAGGCTTCTCTTCTTTTAGACTTGTCATAACTAGATATTGTCTCTTTTATAAAATTAATGCATCCTTTCTTTCTGTACTTTTGTTGTTCTGAATTATACATATGCAAGAACCTGAAATTTTTAAATGGTAGACGCTTATTGGGTCTGGGCTTCTCAGCCCCGGCCCATGCATACCTTAGTCACGTCTCGCTTCCGTCGTTTTGGGAAGCGGGGCGTGACAACAAATAATTAGATACTCAACATGCAATCGTTTTACTTTTAAACTGTAAATCCATGCATGCCCGTACTTTACTCTTCTGCACTTATTATTCATAACCGTGTACTAACGCTCTCCTGTCCTTTTCTAGTTGTTCCTCGTTTCATTACTTTAAATATCTTGTCGAGCTTATCACTGATATATATTTCAATGTTTTATGAAATATATGTTAGGTTCAGAGACAGAGTACCTCAAGGACTCTACTTTTGAGGATCCCATCTTAGAAGTGGACCCCGTCGATCAGAGCTACGAGGACGTTGAGATCCTCCCTGTGGAAGGCTACAGGAGGCTAATTCTATTCAGTTGTATTATTTAAATTGTTGTTTTCAGGTGTGTTTGCTTTCAGCAGATTGTACGGCCATGCTAGGCCTTAATTGCTTGTGTACTTTACTTTAGACGCTGGTATTTGTAATGTAATGACTATTTAGCTGCTTCTAAGAAATTCGTGTGTCGGGACCTGCTTTTGCTAATTAATGCTTATTGTGCTTAAGTCAAAGAAGAGAGAAAAAAATAAGTACCTCTTCTTTGCTTTAAGCACATGCGTCCCCGCTTGCGTCCCTGCTTGCGTCCCCGCTTCCAAGTATAATAGGAAGCGGGGTGTGACAACTCCATCTTCTTAGTTACAGATAGAGACCACCGATGGAGACTTTGTCCACCTAGATTTTCCTGGGATAGACTATGGAGTGTGTTGTACCGGGTGTGGACCCTTTTTGGTTTTCTTTTGAGGGTTGGGGTTTTCTTTTTGACTTTTCCCCACTTTTGTGGTTTATACCCTTGTACAGTTTGAAGTATGATGTTGTATTTCTGAAATATGTAATGCAGTTTAGTATTTCCTTTCAGTACCTGTGGATTTTAATTTTGTTGGAGCATTGTACTTTACTTTTTTGTACTATTCCAGTATATCGTAGTGGCCTGTATATTCAGTTTTATTTAATCACAATTAATGCCTCGTAGTATTTGGACGTTAGGGCTCGAAGCTTAGTGTTTGAATACTACTACGGCCTTGTCAGTTATGCATCTTTCGTATTTAGGAGAGCGGGGCGTGACACAGTTTTTGTGGTGGCCCATGTAGGTCAGCTCACTTTGTGATATACGTAAAAGTAGTATGGATGAGCCTCCAACATTATAATCTGTTAATCTTGTACTGAACTTTATATTTGCTGTTCCTTCTTGGAGTATGGATAGCGGGAACGTGATGCCTGATCGCGCCCGGGCGTACACCCTAAAGAGCGACCGTGTAGTTTTACCGCAAGCGCACGGTGTAGCGGCGAGCGGGTATCGAACACAGGGAGGACGTATGATAGTGCCTTCTCCGAACAACCTGGCTATAGGGACAGAAAAGTAGGAAATTGCCTTTCGGTGATGTTGTCACAATCGTCAAATAATGTAAAGAGATATAAAATCAAATAAAGATGCCTAGGGAATAGGGAATCCTCGCTACTCACCGTATCTCGTCGTTGTGATTCATCGGTTTCACAATTGCTAGGGTAGAATGCCAGTGAACTAGTTGCAACTGAATGTAAAACCTAGTTCACGCTCTCGCGCTGTTACCGGTCTATAGCAAACCTAGGCTCGGGTCCAATCTCTTGCAAACCCTAGCCTAGGCAAGCTAGCATTAGGATCAACGTCATCATTCAATCGCATCCCGAGCCCACTCTCGTGCAAACTCGGGCTACGACCTAGGTTGGGATAGTTCCTACCCGTCAAATCTCTTGCAAACGGGTATCGGTATAGAATTGTAACCGAGAAACCTAGTATCGGCCCAATCTCTTGCAAATCGATACTACGGAAACTCAATTTCAACCCAATTCGGATTTCTAGGGTTTCCTATCGAATTGGGATTCAATCTCTTGCAAATCCCAATCGATATGAACACCTAGCTATCCGTATTATATCAATCCCAAACTAACCCTAATCAATTCTAGCAATAGTTCTACCAAATCGTCACAAATCGAAAATTGGGCTCGTAGGGTTCATCCCCACGCCCTAAGACGTTAAGACTACTCACAAATCATATTGCTAGTGGAAGAATAATCAATAGAAACAACAATGGAATTCATAGCAATATTCAAAATAGCAATAAAAATAGGATTTTTAATAGAGAGGGAGACAAACCAATGTAGCTTTCCAAGAATCCAACAAAATAACACTTTTCTCTCCTCTCCAATCACAAGAATTAAACTCTAAAAAATCTAATCTAAAAAGGCTGCCAAAAGAAATAGAAAAGCTTCCTAAACTAGGTTAGAATCTGGGGTTAAATACCCCCCAAAACTGCCCAAAAAACCGTGACCAAAATGCCCCTGCGCCTATTCAAAATCGTGTTTTCCGCTACAGACGCGCGGCTTACTCGGCCGAGTGACAAAAGTCGCTCGGCCGAGTGATATACCCTGATGATTTCCAGTAAGTCTGGGGTCTTGGGGGTCGTCACTTGGGGCGTCACTCGGCCGAGTGAGTTGTCGTCACTCGGCCGATGGGCTTATCTTCACTCGGGCGGACGGCAATTGCCACTCGGCCGAGTCAGGTTTCTGATGCTCAGACTGAGGAAAAACAGTAACTTCGGAGTTTTTGATGGCCGTCGTCTGAGTGCCACTCGGGCGGACAGGATACGTCACTCGGCCGAGTGGGCTTCTGATGCTCGGCTGAGTGCACGCTGATATTAGCTTTGTTGCGTGTCCGATCTGGCCGGCCGAGCGGGGTCTCGATGCTCGGCCAAGTGACTCCTTCACTCGACCGAGTGAGATGCTAAAAATGCTCAATCTGAATGTTCTTGCCTCCTCGTCGCTCCTACGACGTTCTTTCTTCTTCCGCTCCTCTCCAATCTCAAAATACCCCTCATGGAAGTCGTCGGTGACACTCTGGAGTGGGTGTATCTCGGAATCACTCCAAATCGCTCCAAATCTCTCCAAATCTCCTGAAATACGTCAAAAACAACAAATCGTGAAAAGTATCGCAATATTGTCGATAAATCGTGAAAAACATGATTTGAGCAATCTAAATGGTATGCAAACATGCGGGAAAAAGGTGTAAAATATGGAGTGATCAAAATCCCCCAAGCTTACCTCTTACTCGTCCTCAAGGAAGATAAGTAAAAGGCGAACCCGGTGGATTCAGAAAATGAAAACGATGGAAAAAACGGAAAATGAAAAACGAAGAAGAAAGAAGAAAGCGAAGAGGGAAGCTGCTAGATCATTTTTCTCAGGACGTGGGTTTTGCTTACTCATATAGCATGCATCGAATGTAAAACACATGTCAAAGATTTTTATTTCGATATCATAGTATAATGGTGCAAATAGAGATAGAAAACCCAAGAATATCGACATAGCATGAAAAATGGAATAATTCTAAGATTAACATCGTCTGAATCATTTAAAGCGGTATACAATATCGCAGATCACACACTTTTCAATTGAATGCTTTCTATGAGGAGTATAAGAATATCACGCAATAGAATAGAAAGAATAGAAAAGCGTGGATTTCATGAAATGAGTGCTAGGCGTAGATTTCTGGATTTCGTGAAGCTAAAACAATCTCACCGAGTATAGAATATTACTTAGCGTAGGTTGTCATGCACCGTCAGGTAGTCACTCTCTCACACATCATTGGATTCTCTCCCCCAAGCTTATCTATAAGCGTGGTGGCACATACAAAACTGTATTTACATTCCCCATTTCTTTTGAAGCTCCAAATGCAAAAGAAAAATAAAAATAAAAACAAAAAGAGGGAAGAAAGAGAGGGTATATGAGATGGGATCGTTTATTGAGATTCTTTTCTCTTTTCTTTTCTTTTTCTCAAATCTTTTTCTTTTCTTTTCTTTCTTTTCTCTTTTTTTATAGCATATATACACAAATGATCTCAAATCAAAAGAGAGAGAAGGATATACAAGAATTTTTCTTTTTCTTTTTGGTTTTGGGAAATTTGGAGCTAGGAATTTAATAACGGGGGAAATGCCAAATATTAGAATCGTTAAGGGGAGATTCACGAATGATTTTAAAATAGAGAATTAATGTTCAAGATATGTGGAGAAAGAAATAAATGTATCTCTCTGTTCACTCTATAGGACGTGCACGACAACTTCAGCAGGGTAATCTAATCTACTCGGTTTCGATCTCAAAAAAACAAACTACTCTAGATTTATCATAGCTAACATCATTCAATCATCCTGAAGTGAAGTGTACAAGTCATGCAAATAGAAGTGATATAGGAAAAGAAAACGGTACTCCAGATATAAGCATTCAATGCGTGAGTCTTGGTGTGTTTTCTACGATAGCATACATATGAATATTCAGACTCAGCTAATAATAGAATTTCATCCATTTTCATACGGAAAAAGTGTGTGTTACTATCTCTAAATGCCAGGCAGATCATAGCATATGATATCAGAAATAAATGCTAAGACATGACAAATATAGCATGCATATAGAGAAAGCTAACTCCACGTCATTATCATCACAAAAAATTCATCTCTAGCATGAGATGAAAGAAATAAAGATAAAAAAGGGAAAATAAAACTATTTACAATGCGGCACACGAAGAAAATGAGAAAAACGTGATGCATGGTAAAAGAAAAGAAAAGTGATGAAAAATGCGTGCAAATGCGGAAAATGGCGTGAAAAAAAACTAAAAATAAAGGTGGTAAATCGAAAAGCGTGAGAACTCACTCCCCCAAGCTAAAGTGCACAGTGTCCTCAATGTGCGAAGTGTGGCACACCGAGAGACGTGTAATGTGAGGGGTAGGTGAGGATGCATGCATGATGAAAAAGAAATAAAAATAACAAAATGAAAATATGATGCGGACATGATGCATGCAGATATAGGAGTGAATCAGAGATAAGAGTGTCACACCAAAAAGTCTCTCCCTCTCTCCCAAAAATGATAAAGATAGATATGATCAAAATGTGGACCCAAAACAGTGAGGGGAGGGGGGGGGCAAAAATCATCAGGACCAAGCAGAGACGGGCAGCATGATGGCAAAAAAGATCAATGGCATCAAGGGTGCCTAAGAGGGTGGTGATGCGCCGTCTCCGTCCTGAGGTGGAGGTGGGGGTGGTGGAGGTGGTGGACGTGGAACGGTCTGCTGGGCGGGTGGTGGTCGTGACAGTCGCTGGAGAATCTGGGTCAAGCAATAGTGAATGCTAGGAAGTAGCTCGAGGCGGTGCTGCATGGCGGTGACTGTGGAAGACAAAGCCCTAAAATCGCCCCGGAGTCCACTCAACCCCCCCTCAAGAGCGCGAACGCTCTGAACTAAGGCGTCATGGGGTGGTGGAGCGGAGGGACGGATAGGTCTAGGCTGAGCTGGTCGGGGCTGTCTAATACGGGCGGTGTAAGTGATCGGGACAGCAGGCATGGGTGGTACGGGTGCTGTGCTCACTAGTGGATGCCCAGCCTCAGGGCGAGGCTGGGACGCAGGCTGGTGTGAGGTGGAAGCAGCAGCAGTGGGAGTGGAAGACAAAATCGGTGACGAGGCGGCAAGAGAGGTCGGTGACACAGAAGTGGGGACAAACGTCACGACGCTCTCAGATAGAACGGCTACGGTGGAGACAGAAGTGTCAACCACTGGGGAGGCAGTGTGGGGTCCAAAAGGTGAAATCCCAGCGGAGATCATACTGGCCATGGTCTCAACGACAGCAGCGAAAGAAGGCTCTCCGCTCTCAACAAAAGTAGGTGGGCGCTCGGGTAGCAGAGAAGTGAGTGGCTCAACCGACAGGGGCACAGCAGTGGTGGTGGTAGTGGTAGACGTGGTGGGCGAGGGCTCAGCAAGTGTGCTCCCGACACTGGCAGAAGTGGGGATAGAAGTGTCAGGAGCGGCAGAAAGTGCAGGGTCAGGCTGAGGGAACACATGGTCAGCTGGCGGTGCAGGGTGTGCAGGTGGTGCAGGCTCAGCTCCCTCGGCCTCTAGCACGTAGGCGGCGGGGATCAGGAGATCCATCGCCGGAAGCCAGTCGTCGTGTGCTGGTCCTAAGTGTGTCCGAGCGGGGCTCGGAAGGATCATGTAGTCAGCACCGTATGGACCGTGCAACCAAACCCAGTGCCGCTGACCGTGCGAATGAAGCATCTTCATCCGGGCCATGACGTCTATCGATAATGCAGTGGGGCCCGAGGCTCGTCGCAGGTCAGCAGGAAGGTCCTCACCGGTCATCAGTGCTAGCAGAGTGATCAGACCGCCGCAACATATCGGGGAGCGAGCGCTCACCGATACGATGATGCGGTCCAAAAACCAGCTAGCGACGTCGATCTCAACGGCGGGGACCAAAGTGACTCCATCCCTATCAAGAACTCTGGGGCGAGTCATCGCGTAGAGCATATAGAGCTCAGGCGTCGACATCGTCCCAGGCTCGTACCTCGCCAGAAAGGTGGTCGCCATAAGGCACTGAGCTATGCAGAGGCATGGGTGGACTATGGCCGAGGCCTTGGCCCTACTAGGGTCAAAGGCCGGTGGTAAACCTGTGATCCAGGCCCAGAAGGCGTGTGAATCGAAGGATGGGGGAGGGATGTGTAGGGGATTGGGCGTTCCCGTAGGGCACAAAATTCTAGTCCCCGTCCTAAGTCGGACGGAACATCAGACAGGAAAATCAAAAGCAGCGGAAGAAAAACAGTTAATTCTAAATTAACATGCAAGTTAAAACAATTTTAACTTGGCCCCTAAGGTCCAAGACCATATGCCAAGATCTATGCCGACTTGGGATGGGTCTGACCATCCCAAAGAAGGATCTAGCCTACTGCGATTAAATTAAACTAATGCTAATAAACTACTTTAACCACATACCCGGAATCTCAGCCCTGGAGCAGGCGAGATGTTCCGCGCCGTCTTCCGAGCTGCTCCCGTCCCACGCCGAGCCGCTCCTTTGAAACCGCTCCCCCCAAACCGCTCCTCGAACCGCTCCGCATCCCGAGGCGATCAATCCCCGTGCCGCCGAGCCAACCAACCGCCGAAGAAAGTTTCACGCGAGTGAAACCTCCGCCAAGATTTCGGATCCAGAATCCGAACCTCCTTTGAGGCTTTGCTAGAGCCCGCAGGAGTAAGGCAGAAATTTTAGGGAGATAGAGAAATATTTAATTTAAGCTAAGATCCGAGCGTGCTCCAACATTTACGAGAGCCGCTCAGATCTAGAGCTTGGGACGAGTTTTGAGAAAGGGGGGAGACCCCTATTTATATAGGCGGCGGACTCTCCCCTTTTCTCAAAATCCGATGTGGGACTAAAAATAGAGTTAATAAAATCAAGTTAGTTTGCACTTCACAAAGTGCAAACTTCCGTGAATTTTAACTCACTCACCGTTGAGCTTCAGGATTGATACAACCTATCACTACGACAAGCGTTCAATGGTGAACGCATAGGAAAAACCGGTTCGTCAATCGGAGGTCGTTTGACCCTCCAATTGAGTGTCCAAAGATCAGCTCTAGGCTAGTTTTTCACAAAAACTGAGCCGTCATTTGATTCAGCACAATTAGGGTTCAAAACCCTAGAGGTGGGGCCCAGGGGTGGGCCCCACACATGCCAACAACTGCCCAAATCGCGCCTGGGCAGAGCCCAGGTCGCGCCTGGGCTCGCCCAGGCCGCCTGGGCGAGCCCAGGCCCGCGCCTGGGCTCTGCCCAGGCGCTGGGCAGAGCCCCAGGCGGGCCTGGGCTTGCCCAGGCCCGGGCCTGGGCTTGCCCAGGCCCGCGCCTGGGCAGAGCCCAGGCGCGCCTGGGCTTTGCCCAGGCGCCTGGGCTTAGCCCAGGCCGAGCCTGGGCTTAGCCCAGGCAGCGCCTGGGCTAGCCCAGGCAGCCTGTTCTGCCTGGGTTTGATACTTGGGGCTTTTTGGCTTTAACTTGATCATCCGGCGTCCGATTTGGACGACGTTCGAACCTGGGTCTAAGACCGGGACATTCCCGTCTTACCCGTGAACTTTTCCTTGCGTTTATTTTAGTAAATATTGTATTTAAACAATTTAATACACATTTAATCGCTTTTGCATCAAATGCCAAAATAGTCCCTATCTAAGCTTAAATGACCATATTGCACTAAATGCAATTATTTCATCCCTTGCATCAAAATGCAAAATTTTCTCCCTAACTATTTTCTACCTATTACTAGACGAAGCGTTGCACTCTGTGTGAGACCCCTACAGCCTGACCCTTACAACAGGTTGGGCTCGAAGCCCTATACGGCAGTGACCACGAGCAGTGGTTGCCGTCCCTGCTTCAGGAATCATCATTATGTGGTTGACTCATTGACATGAGTATTGTCGGGACCACCTGACTGTTTCCGTGATGAATTCCGTAGTTATAGTCTTTTCGTCTAAACTGTGTCGTGTAGATCAAGTCTGGGGTACGGTCAAAACTGTCAACCCCAATAACTTGACTCCGGGTAGTTTCTATCGATCTTTAGTCAACTAATGTTGGACTTCTTCCAACATACTCTGCGCAGAGTTTTTACTAAAGACCGAACTAACTCTACGACACTAACTCCCATTGACCGGGAGAGACGAATCCTCTCTTGGTCATTACTCGCCTCGTACGTTTCAAGTGACACCCAATCAAAAGACCTTTCGACAGGCCTTGCCTCGAAGCTAGGTCAGTTGATCTAAGTGGCACCGTTCACGCACAGGTCCGTCAAAATGACCTCAAGTCAAAAGACCAACTATCCTATCATCACTCAGAGTTATCACTGACAGATTGGTCAATATAACCATATGATAACTCTAGTGGATCGTTCAGTGAACTCATTCTAATGAGCACCTGTGTCTCGTCTTCGACTTCGCCAAGTCTAGCGATCATGAGATCACCGCCCACCGCTAAACGGTGAAGACTTAAGACACAATGGTCTATCCGATGTTTCGATATCCTTGTCTCGAAACATCTACGACCCACGAACCATTTCAGACTTATGCTACAGACGGTCAAACGTTTCTCCATGATCGAGATACTCATCTCGATACCCGTTTGACCTTGCATAAAGTCTCAGGACTTTACCTAAGTCGATATCTAATTATAAAATAACTTAGATAAATTATTACCAAACAGCTTACTGTTATTCTCGAACAAGATGTTTGTGCTATTCACACAGGAATAAATGGCCTCGAGGGCATAATATTCCTACATCTCCCACTTGCACTCAGGCCCATTTATCTCGATATCTAATATCGTTTTACACATAAGTTTTCCCGACTTCATGTGATAGAGCCTTCGTGAGTGGATCTGCTAAGACCGTCTACACTATAGACTTAAGGGGTTTCTATGTTTATGTTAGACCAACCATGTGAATCTCATTCAAATAATTCACTTGGTCTATCGGAATCTATAATACTTTATTTCACTGGATCTTATCCAGTTCATCGTATCTGTACGATAATAATTTTAAATTAGTTACTGGTCATTTCAAATGGTTCATATCCATTTCTGATAAAATAGCAAACTCTTTGATTACTTAATCAAAATATATGTTCCATCTCTTTGATGTCTCGCATGTAATTTACACCGCTCCCACTGACCTTGAAAATTCTCTGGCCAGTCATAGAAGTTGGTCCGTCTAAATCATATTTAGAAAAACGAACTTATAAGTGAATGCTGCAATTTTCAGGGTCAACTTAAGCGTTTTACATCGGCTTTGGTCCGAGTAGATCTGTACACATCTGTTGGCGAAACCGGTTTCATCATAATCCGTTTTAAAGAAATTAGGATGAAAACCGTTCCCGTCCAACAGGATTGGTACTTCACTATTTTCTTTTTCTGCACCAATCTTTCAACTTTAAAGATTTACTTGCAGTAAGTGAGGAAACATTTTCCTTGGGTACGTAAACTAAATTCTCAAATTTATTTACGCACACGGACCTATTCAGATTGCATCAAGTTTTAAATCGGAGTTACTACTCCGAATTTCATCCTAGAAGTTGATTAAGTCATCATCAGGTATGATGTCTTAACTTGACTTTTCGTCTCACGAAATTCGAGTAATAATACAACTTCCTTACGATTGATTTATTGAATATATTATTGACAATGTCCTCAAAGAACATTATCAAAACCTAGGCATTACTATTTGGGACTTAACCCAGAGGGAGGAGTTTAACTCAGAGTCACTTATTTATGGATCACACCAAGTCTAACTAAGTGTGATTCATACCTTTTAACACTCTGATGTGTTAACAGACTTGACCTGAGAGAAAATCACATTTTCTTTTAATTACACAAGATTTTATTTAGCTAAGTATTTGACCATTCGATCTAATCGCATCAGTTTAAATACTTTAGTTATTTCGTTCTTTATTTTATCAGACTTGTGTTTCATCAAGAACACGTGTCTTAATAAAATATACGAATAACTTCTTTTGTTAAAAGTAGACTCGGGTACATCAGTATGTACGAGACTGAGTTCGACAACTCATTCTCCCACTGTCTCACAGATGGGTTTCGGCCATTGTATCTAAGAGGCTAAGATTCACAAGTGTCCATAGACTTCATAATACGAGAGGTCAGACCCCTCTGTATGGTGACTTGTGAAGCTTAATCTCTAGATACGGCCTAGTCTAATTTTTACCATATAAGTTTGCTACTATCTTGTGTATTTTATATATTAACATTTAATATATATTTAGTTATTTACAAATTACTTAACGCAAAACATTACTTCAGAAGCAATGTGACGACATTCGTCAAAATGTGTTAAACGTCTTTTGTATAACCATTCATTCTGAAATCGTGACATCAAAATATGTCACATTTTCATTTCCTCCTACTTATGCCTGTACTAATGATAAATTAAACTAACTTTCTCAATTGACTTTCCGAAAGTGCCTTCTTCCTTTTCTAAATCATATTTAGATATCAACATAAATAAATAGCTTTGCAAGCAACTTATGTATCCAAACGCTTGAGCTTTGCAATTTTGAGTGTAGCTCAAGAAGTTGCTAGTCTCAAGATCCGGTTGGGATACATAGTCTTGCACCGCTCATGCACTCGTATTCGAGTCAAACGGTTTGATCGAATTTTCGAAACTTTGGCGGATCAAAATTGTTTGTCCATACAACCTTGAGGGTAGCTCAACAAGTTGTAGGGAGAAACATACTTTGAATGTCCTATATGTTCAAGCTGCCTCATATAGAGACGAGTGACATGTAGCTTTTAATTTATTTGTTGGACCCAAAACTTAATGAAATCATATTTCTTAAGTCTGTTCTTTAGAAGGTCATTTAATGTCAATGAGAATATAGTTTTAATTCTATCAATTAGAATTTAACTCGATATTCAATTAATCAACTTATTGACCAATTAACTTATTAAAATATTATATTTTAATTCCTACGATAAACATAGTCTTGCCCTAGTTTTAGCATATGTTCAATATTAAATATAGGTAGATTGGGCTTTTATCTATCTATATCCTCCCACTAATTTTACGAACGTTTTAAAGCTTAATAACGAACGATTTAATCGAATTAAAATTAATGGGTAAGAGTTCCAATCACCTTGAGTCTAAACAACCTTGAGTGTAGCTCAACAAGTTGATTGACTCTGCGATCGGAAGATGACTCTTCATCGATCATATCGGATATGACTCTCTTAATCGGTTTTTGCCCCTAGCCATTCGTGATCATGAGTGTGCTCATCCAAATCACATTGTCTAGTCTAGTCGGACCCTTGTTTTCATGTCTAGCCTGACTCGCCCCTCAGCTCGGTGTATGCACGACACGTCGGTTTGGGGTCAGGTCTTAGACTTACATCAAGTCAGACTACATCGTTGACTTAACTTACGCCGGCGCTCGGGGTACGAGACGACGGTTAGGGTTAGTCAAGATTTCATCTTATGTATTTAAGGAGTTGGTTTCTACAGGGTTGCCATGTCACAGCTTGAGTGTATCTCAACAACTATAACACGGGCCCTATAGTTGCTAACCCCTAAAACAAGGAGGGCTACGGCTAATCTTGAAAAAGATCATTAACGTATTTGACTTAGATATAGTCCAGGGTGTCATACAATCATGACTCGCGACATTGCGGTCCAGCGGAACTCAGCCAGGGAATTGACTAAGCCAGGATCACTACCCCTTGGACTAGCAAGGGTTGACCCAGAACTCTTAGCCAAGCACATTGACTGGATCATGGTCCATTGAATGAAGCTTGTCATTTTTGTATGTATGCCATAGACTAAACAGCTTTTATTAACAACTAATTAATCCTATCAACTAGTTGAATCCTTAAATTCAAAAGTTTTAGGATTTGTTTAATAACTTTGTATTAAGTCCTTATCAACTTATAAGGTTCACGTGCTACCCTAATCATTATTAGGATTTTAATAAAATTATTAACAACGCTAAAAGCGAAGTCCTTTAATGAAAATTATAACAATTAGAATTTAAAGTTCATTTAAAGGACTACCCTAATCAGGAATTAGGTCTTTATATTGTTGTTAATGTTTTATTAAAACATAGCATGTCATTAAAATTCAAGTAATAAATTTTAATCATTTTTAATGGCTAACCTAAAAGTTTTGTCTTGTGTTATCAAATAAGGGACAAGATGTCAAGCCATTAAAATAACTCTACACTAATTTATCGCATAAAGATAGTGCACAACTATTTAACATTTAAATAAACTAAGTTTATCGCATAAACAATTTTTAGCATGCATACATAAATTTAACACTTAAATTTAAAATATGATTTTAAAATTATTGTATTTTTTATCTCATAAAAAAAACTTAATTTTAAAATCACTAATTTACATGCTACGGTTTAAAAAATTTATCGCATAAACATTTAAAGCCTTAAAATCAATTTTACATAAACTTAAAATCATCATTTTAAAATTTCCATGCTTAAAAATTTATCATATAAAAATTTTTAGGCATCCAAAATAAATTTTAATTTTTTTTTTTTTAAAAAAAAATTAGTTTTAAAAGTTATCTCATAAATTTTAAAACGTCATTTTAAAAATTTCCATGTTCAAAAAATTTCAAAGGAAAATTTTAGAACATCTAAAACATTTTTAAAAATTTATCTCATAATTTTAAAAACATTTTAAATTAAAAAAGTATTTAAAAGCATTAAACACGTTTAATAAAATCGCAGTACCTAGATCGCCTACGCAAACCTAGGCTCTGATACCACTGTAGGGGATTGGGCGTTCCCTTAGGGCACAAAATTCTAGTCCCGTCCTAAGTCGGACGGAACATAGACAGGAAAATCAAAAGCAGCGGAAGAAAAACAGTTAATCTAAATTAACATGCAAGTTAAAACAATTTTAACTTGGCCCTAAGGTCCAAGACCATATGCCAAGATCTATGCCGACTTGGGATGGGTCTGACCATCCCAAGAAGGATCTAGCCTACTGCGATTAAATTAAACTAATGCTAATAAACTACTTTAACCACATACCCGGAATCTCAGCCCTGGAGCAGGCGAGATGTTCCGCGCCGTCTTCCGAGCTGCTCCCGTCCCACGCCGAGCCGCTCCTTTGAACCGCTCCCCCGAACCGCTCCTCGAACCGCTCCGCATCCCGAGGCGATCAATCCCCGTGCCGCCGAGCCAACCAACCGCCGAAGAAAGTTTCACGCGAGTGAAACCTCCGCCAAGATTTCGGATCCAGAATCCGAACTCCTTTGAGGCTTTGCTAGAGCCCGCAGGAGTAAGGCAGAAATTTTAGGGAGATAGAGAAATATTTAATTTAAGCTAAGATCCGAGCGTGCTCCAACATTTACGAGAGCCGCTCAGATCTAGAGCTTGGGACGAGTTTTGAGAAAGGGGGGAGACCCCTATTTATATAGGCGGCGGACTCTCCCCTTTTCTCAAAATCCGATGTGGGACTAAAAATAGAGTTAATAAAATCAAGTTAGTTTGCACTTCACAAAGTGCAAACTTCCGTGAATTTTAACTCACTCACCGTTGAGCTTCAGGATTGATACAACCTATCAATACGACAAGCGTTCAATGGTGAACGCATAGAAAAAAACGGTTCGTCAATCGGAGGTCGTTTGACCCTCCAATTGAGTGTCCAAAGATCAGCTCTAGGCTAGTTTTTCACAAAAACTGAGCCGTCATTTGATTCAGCACAATTAGGGTTCAAAACCCTAGAGGTGGGGCCCATGGGTGGGCCCCACACATGCCAAAACTGCCCAAATCGCGCCTGGGCAGAGCCCAGGTCGCGCCTGGGCTCGTCCAGCCCGCCTGGGCGAGCCCAGGTCCGCGCCTGGGCTCGCCCAGGCGGCCTGGGCGAGCCCAGGCCCGCGCCTGGGCTCTGCCCAGGCCCGCGCCTGGGCAGAGCCCAGGCGCGCCTGGGCTTAGCCCAGGCGGGCCTGTTCTGCCTGGGTTTGATACTTTGGGCCTTTTTGGCTTTAACTTGATCATCCGGCGTCCGATTTGGACGCCGTTCGAACCTGGGTCTAGACCGGGACATTCCCGTCTTACCCGTGAACTTTTCCTTGCGTTTATTTTATTAAATATTGTATTAAACAATTTAATACACATTTAATCGCTTTTGCATCAAATGCAAAATAGTCCCTATCTAAGCTTAAATTACCATATTGCACTAAATGCAATTATTTCATCCCTTGCATCAAAATGCAAAATTTTCTCCCTAACTATTTTCTACCTATTACTAGACGAAGCGTTGCACTCTGTGTGAGACCCTACAGCCTGACCCTTACAACAGGTTGGGCTCGAAGCCCTATACGGCAGGTGACCACGAGCAGTGGTTGCCGTCCCTGCTTCAGGAATCATCATTATGTGGTTGACTCATTGACATGAGTATTGTCGGGACCACCTGACTGTTTCCGTGATGAATTCCGTAGTTATAGTCTTTTCGTCTAAACTGTGTCGTGTAGATCAAGTCTGGGGTACGGTCCAAAACTGTCAACCCCAATAACTTGACTCCGGTTAGTTTCTATCGATCTTTAGTCAACTAATGTTGGACTTCTTCCAACATACTCTGCGCAGAGTTTTTACTAAAGACCGAACTAACTCTACGACACTAACTCCCATTGACCGGGAGAGACGAATCCTCTCTTGGTCATTACTCGCCTCGTACGTTTCAAGTGACACCCAATCAAAAGACCTTTCGACAGGCCTTGCCTCGAAGCTAGGTCAGTTGATCTAAGTGGCACCGTTCACGCACAGGTCCGTCAAAATGACCTCAAGTCAAAAGACCAACTATCCTATCATCACTCAGAGTTATCACTGACAGATTGGTCAATATAACCATATGATAACTCTAGTGGATCGTTCAGTGAACTCATTCTAATGAGCACCTGTGTCTCGTCTTCGACTTCGCCAAGTCTAGCGATCATGAGATCACCGCCACCGCTAAACGGTGAAGACTAAGACACAATGGTCTATCCGATGTTTCGATATCCTTGTCTCGAAACATCTACGACCACGAACCATTTCAGAATCGAAGGATGGGGGAGGGATGTGTGTGGGGGCGTAGGCTCGGTCGGGTGTGGGGACATCGGGCCACTGAAAGAATGTCCTAAGCATATCGAGAGTGATCTGACACTCTCGATCCATGAGTCGAAAGGAGCATCCCTCAGCGGTCCGGGCGATCGAGCTGAGGACCTCGAGTGTCGGACGGACGTAGGTGTCCGTCGACACAGAAAGAAAGTCTCGCCAACCCACGTTGTCATACAACGTGAGTAATCCCTCGAGTACCCCCAGGCGGTCTAGGTCAGCAAGGTGTGCGAACCTGGAGGGCACTATCGAGCGCTGGGTGATACGCTCAAAAGCAACGCGATGTGCGTCGTCTCGAAACGTAATACCCAGCGGTCCGACAAGTGGAGCCGGTGGTGGTGGTGGGTCGACTGGGAGTGGCTGTGCGGGGTGAACGGGGTCTGTAGGTTGTGGCTGTGCAGGGTGAGGTGGTGTAGGCGGAGGAGAGTCCTCTATCTCGTGGGAGGGGCCGGGCTCATTTGGCCGCTTCCGCTTGGCAGAAGCTCTCCTGGACCGTGGCCGTGTTCAGGGCGGCATAGGTGCCCCGAGTGCTCACCAAAAAGCGAAATAAATGCAGCGTGCGAAAATGAGTGGAACGAATATACCAGAACACGTCGCAAGAGTAAAATAGTGGATGCGTGCGAAGACGCCGCCTCCACGAAGCCAAAAACGCTCCCATGAAGCTCCCCTAGGCTCCCCTAAGCTCCCCAATATAGCATGCACATCAAACGAAGATATCAGCGAGTAATATTCAAAATGTATGGGGGGTTAGGGGTATAATAGATTAATTTTGAAGTTAATTTGGTTTAGGGGTTCGATTAGCACATGGATCGTCGAAAAATACAAGAAATAGGATAAAATAGGGCGAAAAGGGGCTACCGGAGCTCGGCCGGCGGTGAGATCGCCGGTGGCGACTCGGGCGGAGGGGCGGCGGCGACGGCCGGCGGTGGTCGCCCGAGCATGACGACGGGCAAGGCGATCCGGGCGAGTGGGGTTCAGCGGTCACAGCGCTCGGGAGAGAAAGGGGGCACGGCTCGGGTGATTAAAAATTGTCGCTTCATAATCCGTGCCGAGCCCGCAGCCCCTTTTATAGGAAAAGTTACGACTCGGCCGAGTGACTAAGTCGCTCGGCCGAGTGAACGTAACGGAAATATTTTCAAAATTCCTCCCCGCCTACGACTCGGCCGAGTGGCTTTGCCACCCTCGACCGAGTGGAGAAAGTCCACTCGGCCGAGTGGCACAAGCTACTCGGCAGTTCTCGCCCTAGGAGCGTATCAGTTTCACTCGGCTGAGTGAAGATATATACTCGACCGAGTGGCAATTATACTGAAATCAAGAAAAGAAACAGAGAGTTGGGTACAACAGACTTCCCTCGTTTGTGCGCTGCTCGGGCGGACGAACTTATGTACTCGGCCGAGTGGATATTCTACTCGGCCGAGTGACCCCTGTTTTCTGCTGTTTGGCTCCGTTTGGGCTCTAATCTCTGTTTTTTCTTTCTCCAGTTGATTTCTTCCTTCTCCTAAGCATCGAGCGCATCCCTGGAGCGCTCTTTGTCGCCTTGTTCATCCTCCTAATGATAGATATCCCTTTCTCCTCTCCTGTCAAAGAAAAATAGGACCCGTTATCACGAATTTTTCAGGCAAACGACTCAAAACACTAATAATTTCTAAAACAAAAATAAAGAACAAAGTAAAAATAAAGCGATAACCGTCGGGTTGCCTCCCGACAAGCGCTCGTTTAAGGTCTTGAGCTCGACCCCCTTGGATTTTCAATTCATTGCGGGATATTGGGTGCATATGAGATGCACCCGTCGAATTTATCGGGAAGAACGCTCGGATTTGGATGTTATGGCGGCGTGTTCTTCCTCAGTGCTCCTTCGTCTCGGGTAGTGTTGGGAGGTGGCTCCCCCAAGCTAGTGCTTGCTCCGGGCCTCGGCTTCACCGGTGACACAGATTTTCGTATCGGTGGAGCTTTCTTCGGAGTCCTCATCTTTGAGAGCTTGCAGAGCTCTCGTATTCTTGCGACATCAGCGTCGCCTTCATCAATTTCTATGGAGAGACCGGGGGAGTGCTTCGTATTTTCTTCTTGGCCCAAGTCCGGCCCTTCCTCAAAATCATCCTTGAATAGTGCGCCGATGGAATGGGGGATCGTCTCCTCAATGACCTCGTCAAGGAGGTATGAAAGATCATCTGGCCGTCCTTTAAGCAGATATATTCTAATTATTTCTCCCATAGGGACTCCCTCGGAATAATGCTTGAGTCTTTGTCCATTTACTTTGAATGTGGCTCCGTCTTTACTTTCCAACTCAAAAGCTCCTCCCGGCTGTATGTGCTTGATGGTGAAAGGTCCGGACCACCGTGACCTCAATTTACCAGGAAATAGTCGGAGCCGGGAGTTATATAGCAAGACCTTGTCTCTGAGTTTGAAGTCCGTAACAGTTATGTGTGCATCGTGGAGAATCTTGGTCCTTTCTTTGTAAATTCTCGAGCTCTCGTAGGCATCTCTTCTAATCTCATCAAGCTCATTGATGTCCAAGAGTCGCCTCACCGCCGCACTCTTATAATCGTAATTGAGGGTCTTGATGGCCCAATATGTGCGGTGTTCCAACTCTACCGGCAAGTGACACGCTTTCCCATAAACAAGTCAGAACGGCGTGGTGCCGATGGGAGTGCGAAAGGCTGTGCCATATGCCCATAGAGCATCGTTTAACTTCATTGACCAATCCTTTCTAGATCGATCTACGGTTTTCTCAAGAATTTGCTTGATCTCTCTATTCGAAACCTCCACTTGGCCGCTCGTTTGGGGGTGATATGCCATGCCAACTCTATGGTTTACCCCGTACTTCTTTAGCATGGCTTCGAACTTGTTTTCTATGAAATGGCTCCCCCCGTCGCTTATCAAGGTACGAGGCACCCCGAAGCGTGGGAAGATATCCTGCTTGAAAAATTTAGAAACAACCCTTGCATCATTGGTAGGGGTAGCGATTGCTTCCACCCATTTGGAGACGTAGTCAACGGCCAATAGGATATACTTGTTACCGTTGCTTGACGGAAATGGTCCCATGAAGTCCACTCCCCAACAATCAAAAAGCTCAATTTCTTGGATGGGCCTCATTGGCATCTCATTACGTTTGGAAATATTCCCGGTCCGTTGGCACCTATCACACCCCTTCACAAAGTCGTGGGTGTCTCTGAACATTGTTGGCCAGAAGAATCCGCTCTGCAAAATCTTAGCGGTTGTCTTAGAGGCGGCATGATGTCCCCCGCATGGCATACCATGGCAATGCAAAATGATAGACGTTGCCTCCTCCTTAGAAACACACCTCCGAATAACACTATCTTTGCATATCTTGAAGAGGTATGGATCTTCCCAAAAATAGCTACGGGCCTCATGCAAAAATCTCCTCTTTTGTTGCGTGGGCATCCTATGCGGTTTAATTCCACAAGCCAAGTAATTGACGAAGTCCGCGTACCAAGGCACTTCCCCGGGCCTTATGGCGTATAGCCTCTCATCCACGAATGTGTCGTCGATAAGTAAACTCTCATCTTCCTTGTCGCGAATAAGCCTAGACAAATGATCCTCCACAACATTGTCCGTACCTTTCTTGTCTCTGATCTCCAAATCGAATTCTTGCAACAAGAGTATCCACCTATTTAACCGAGGTTTGGCCTCCTTCTTGTTTAGAAGATATTTCAATGCCGCATGGTCGGTGTGTACAATCACCTTGGAACCAAGGAGGTAGGAGCGAAACTTCTCGATGGAATAGACGATCGCTAGAAGATCTTTTTCGGTAGTTGTATAGTTTTTTCTGCGTGTCATCCAATGTCTTGCTCGCATAGAATATTGCATGAAGCTTCCTATCTTTCCTTTGTCCCAATACCGCTCCAATGGCTTGGTCGCTAGCATCACACATTAGCTCAAAGGGAAGGCTCCAATCCGGTGGTTGTATGATGGGTGCAGAAACTAGTGCTTCCTTCAAGGTATTGAAGGCTTGCAAGCAACGGCGACCGTGACTTTTGCTATATATCAAGTTTTTCCTTCAAGAACATGACTTTTGCTTCAGATGCGGCCTCATCTGCGTCATCCTTGATGGCGAAGGTTTTGATGGGCATATTAGAGCACTTGAGTCAGTAGGATGAGAAGCTTGCTAAGCATCCCGGCACAGAAGTCAGGAGGTTTTAGGCAGTTTAGAGCCTTGCACCCGAAGTATTTCTTGGGTAAGGAGAGTCCTCTGGAGGTAAATGAGTGGATTAGACATGCAGAGGATGACCTGACTGCAGTTGGATATCTACGAGATGGTTGGGTGGATGCCACGAAGAAGTAGTTGACGCACCAGGATAGAGATTGGTGGGATGCACAAGAGTTACATTTGACTGGACCAGTCTCATGGGAGAAGTTTAAAGAATTATTCGAGGTACAGTTTCTCCTTGAGACAAAGAAGGATGAGTTGCGTCTGCGGTTTGAGCATATAACTCAGGGACGACAGAGTGTGTATGCATACGATGCAGAGTTCTTATTGCTGAGCAAGTTCACTTTGGAGTTGGTGAAGTCAGATGCCACCAGGGCTAGATGTTTCAGGATGGGACTTGACCTAGAGTACAAAGATGCCATGTCTACCTTGGATCTGCCTACACATGATGGTGTACTGAAGGCGACCAGGATGCATGAGATACACTTGAAGAGTGCGGGGAGTGCACCAGCAGCAACAGAGAGACACCCTATTGGACAGCAGAGGAGCTTCATGAGGCCTGTACAGACCACTTAGTTCAGGAGGCCTAGAGCTCCACCGACACCTCAGAGGCGAGTGTCTTGCCAACATTACGGTCAGCCAGGGCATGCGAATAAGGATTGCAGATTCCTTACCAGGTGGTGCTACACATGTGGTATGGCCGGACATATTAGTCAAAACTGTCCTCAGTAGGGTCCGACTTCAGGACCCGTGGCACCAGTGGCAGCCAGGTAGATGCCGTAGAGGATCCTTCCACCTGCTCCACAGAGGCTTCCATTACCAGAACCATCAGCTCCTAGTACCATTGCCTCTAGAGGACCACCTATGCCTATCCAGCAGCAGACCTCCAGGAAGGCAACGCCGAGGCATTAGGCCTTTACGATGACAGTTGTGGAGGCAGAGGATACCAGACGTGTTATTACTGGTATTCCTCTATCTTTCCCTTTAAGTGATGCTTGTCCTTTCATTTCTGTTTTAGTATGATATGATGTTTGTTATGATTAGGATGTTAGATTCTTATTTTAGTTTTGTGTTATCCCCTTAGATATTGTTAGAGTTGCCTCCTTTCCTACCCTATCACTTTTTGACTCAGGATCTTCCCATTGTTTCCTATCCCAACAATTTGTGGCGAGACATTCCATAGTGGTATATTCCTTTGCCACTAGTTGGAACATTTACACAGGGAATGGAGTGTTTCACAGTTCTTCTGGATGCCGTCAATGTCCTGTAGAAATCTGTGGGCCAGAACTGTATGCTGATTTTCTGATAATAGAGATGCCCAGTTTTGAAGATGTGTTGGGAATGGATTGGTTAAGAATCTTCTACACCACAATAGATTGTAGACTTAGGATGATAATCTTACAGATCCCTGATCACTCAGAGTTTGAATTTATTAGTGGTAGTAGTTCTCTTGGACCAGTGAAGTTCAAGGCCAATCCAGTAGAAGAGGTGATGATGGCGATGGAAGTTGAACCATTTCTACCAAGGGTTGTCAGAGATTTTCCTGATGTCTTTCCAGATGAGATCTATGGACTACCTTTAGGCAGATCCTTGGAGTTCACCATTGATCTTATTCCAGGCACCCAACTGATTGCGAAGGCTCTATATCGTATGGCTCTTCTAGAACTAGTTGAGCTTCATAATTAGTTGAAGGACTTGACGGAGCATGGACTGGATTGATCAACCTAGCGTGTCCCCTGGGGAGTGCTAGTGCTTTTGGCAAACAAGAAGGATGGATCTCGAAGTATGTGCATCGATTATCGGGAATTGAATAAGGTTACAGTAAAGAGTAAGTATTCTCTTCCTCGTATTGATGACATCTTTGATCAGCTTGGGGGATCGTGAGTATATTCAAAGCTGGACTTGAGAAGTGTGTATCATCAGGTGAAAGTCAGAGGGTCTAATGTTCTAAAGACAGCATTTCGAACTCGTTACGGCCATTATGAATTCTTGGTGATGCCTTTCAGCGTCACTAATGCTTGATCGCTCCTTATTTTACACCTTTTTTTCTGCATATTTGCATGTCATTTCGAACGCCCATATTGCATTTTTCACGATTATTCGACGATATCGCGTTGCTTTTCACTATTTCTTGTTTTTGTCGGATTTCAGGAGATATGAAGCGATCTGAAGAAAAAATGAGATCAAGGGACTTTAACGCGCACCAGAGCGTCACCTACGGCCTTATTGAGGAGTTAGTAGCGCTAGAGGATGAGCGAAAGAGGATGAAGTTCGATAGAAACGACAAGGAGGCGAGGAGGAGAAGAAAAGAGCCCAGCAGCAGCTCACTCGGCCGAACAGATGTTTCACTCGACCGAGTGAAGGACTATCTTCGGCCGAGTAAAACGGATACAGATTGTCGAATTCCAAAGTTCACTCGGCCGAGCAAGAAAGTTCACTCGGCCGAGTGGAGAAGCCCACTCGCCCGAGTACGACAGGGATTTTCTTCCGAGAAGCAGCCAACTTACTGGATATTTGAGAAGACCCACTCGGCCGAGCAAGAAAGCTCACTCGGCCGAGTGAAGAAGACCACTCGCCCAAGTGGAACAGGCTGACAGACCCCCAAAACCCCCAGATTCTCTGTTTTTTATTGGGTTTGTCACTCGGCCGAGTGACATGTTTCACTCGGTCGAGTGGTGCATTCCGACTGTGTCGCGAATTAGGGCTTTTGGCTGCGCCAGGGGCAAATCTGTCAGGAATTTCTGGATGATTTTGGCTTGTATTTAAGGCTAGTTTTATTCCTAGTTTTAGGAGAGACTTGAAGTTAATTTTGACGGCTATTCCTATTGTAATTCTCGGCTGGAGATCATAGACGCGCAATTTGGTTTGTTCTTTCGAATTAAATTTCTTGTTTTTAAGAATTGTATTCTCTCTACCATGACTTGTGCTATGATCTTATTCTTTATTTCTGAGATTTCTATGATGAATTGTGAGTATTTCCGCCGTTCTAGGGCATGTGGATGAACCCTATGGATTCGATCTTAGAATTGTGATAAATGAATTGAATTGTTGCTAGGATTGATAAACGGTAAGGTTGTGATCGATTTATTACGAATAGCTAGGAATTTCCATCGATTGGGGTTTGCAAGAGATTGGATTTTAATCGATGGGAAGACCTAGATATTCGATTTAGGTTTATAATCAAGATCCACTAGACATGGTTTGCACGATATTGGACAAAAGCTTGGATTTTTTTATTATAGATCTATACTCATATTCGTTTGCAAGAGATTGGGCAAATACGAACTATCATAACCTAGATCGTAGCTCGAGTTTGCATGAGAGTGGGCTCGAGGTGCAATTGGACGATGATGTCAATCTTCATTGTCACGCCCCGCTTCCCAAAAATGGAGACGAGACGTGAGAAGGTCCGCACGAGAGTGGAGCTGTGAAGCCCCAAACCCGATAAGCGTCAATAAAACATAAGCAGGTCCCTGTAACCACAAACGGAACAACAATAATAACACAAGGAGAGACAGAAATAAAATCTCATATCTCATAATTTGTCCAACATGAAAATTTAAGTTCAACATCCAGAAAAGCCACCAGGCTAAAAGAAAGAGTCTAAGGCCCAGAACAAGGCCAACAAAAGCAACAACGTAACAAAGTATAGGTGCTACGCACCGATAACAAAACAACCGTCTAAACAAAAGGGAAAACACAACGAAGACACTAGGACTGGTCCCCAGTGTCCACGTACTCCCCGTCAAACACAAGCTCGGGCTCGGCATCAGCAAACACCTCGTCCTCAACGAGGTACTCAGGCTCAGGATCTAACATGTGTCACCCAAAAGAGTAAAGGGGCACACGTCAACAAGTCTAAAAGACTTGGGCAAGGAAACTGAAAGTAAGGCAAACTAACAACCTAGCAGTTTTAGTATGCATGACATGGCAGTTATAACATGAGTGCACAAGCAAGACATGGTGAACAATAAGTACAAGAGAACAATTATCGGGACAAGACAAGAGTAGCCAAGCTACTAACAATCTCAATCAATTCACTAGTCACGTTCAAGTTGTTTGTAGATGTTTACGCCTTACAGCTGAATGGTTTAACATTCACGCTGATTGGCCGCTTAACACTACCCCAAAACCCAGAGTTTACGCCTTACAACTGCAGTTGCTGATCGGGCAGACTCCCAGTTGAATGACCGCTTAACTCTTACCACATCCCACACGTAAACAAGCCAGGGTCCCTGTACATGAGCCCAGTAAATGAGCCAGGGTTGCCCCACACGGGAGCTTGTTTTCTATATCACGAATCATGAAGAATTTGGCGTAGGGGACGCCTAGCCTCAATATCGAGCGTTGGGGTTAGCAACTCATTATGCTCGCTTCTGGTCACGAGCCAGAAAACACAAGTATTGTAGCGATGCTACGCAATCACGGGATCACTTAAAGAATGCAATGACATGACAATTAATTTGCGTACCTTTAATGGAATTTAAACATGACATGGTAATTGTGCAACATGATAAATGTCGGATCTAGTTTCGTTGTCAAGCTAGTTCCTAAATTTGCGCCTAGGCGAGTATCATTTCGTCGCCTAGCCTCTTTTACGCCTACAACAAGCAAATGGCCTGAAACATGGCCTAAACCCTAAGTGGCAAGTTTCACTTGCCTAGCACCGAGGATGACAATCACGAAGGGTTCGTCCCACGGACGCTAATCTACGGGGAAGTCGCTGTTATGGAGAAACAATCATCAAAACAACATTCATTTCATTAGGGTTTTACAAAAACATAACGGGTTATGAAAACATCAAGGGATCGATTATTACCGTATAGGAAACTGAAGAATGATGCCGAACAACCACGGCGACGGAAGAAACACTCCGGGGAACCTAGGGTTCAGATCTGGAAATGATTGGAGAAGTTTGGAGAAATAGGGTTTTGGGGGATTTTGGGGATTTGATGAGATTTTGGGGAAGATGAGAGGTAGAATGCGTTAAGGGAGAGTTTGGATGATGGAGGATGAGCTTGGGATGAAGGAATAAGGGTTTGGGGAAGAAGGGGGCTCAATGGGGGAGAAATTAGGGTTTTAGGTCGTGAGGAAGAAGAAGAAAACGTTTGGAGGGGTATTTATAGAGTTTGGTGGCGGCTAGGGCAAAACTAGGGTTTACAGCACTGGTTAGTCGGTCAAAGAACAACCACTGACCGACTAGTTTGGGAACTAGTCGGTCGGTTGACCAACGCAGACCGACTAAGAGTAAACAGTAACCCAGACGAAAATTAGGGTTTAGATTTAGTCGGTCAAAGAACAATTACTGACCGACTAGTTCAACATCTAGTCGGTCGATGAACATTCTTAGACCGACTAAGAGTAAACAGTAACTTGACTGTACAGAAGAACTAAGAATTAGTCGGTCTGAGTACAAAACTTAACCGACTAGTTTAACAACTAGTCGGTCGAAAGATGAACTTAGACCGACTAAGAATGAACAGTACTGATACCGAAAATTAGTAATTGAGTTAGTCGGTTAAAGAAGCATTGCTGACCGACTAGTTTGCAACCTAGTCGGTCAACCAACGTTCTTAGACCGACTAAAGAGAAACAGTAACTCCTGAACATTTAACAAAGCTCACTAGTCAGTTCAAGAAGGTTTTTCGACCGACTGGATCGTCATCTAGTCGGTCGGTGCCCCTTCTTACACCGGCTAATGAGCACCAAAAGTTCCGATATAGAGCGCGGAGCTCCGGGATCGATTCCTAAGACTCCTAGGCTTGATCTAACAGTAATATATGACCGATACGAAGCCCGTCACGAATGACTTACTCCAAAATCGACGATCAACGGAAGAAGCTAAGAAAATACGACGAAACGATCGAAAATGAAAGCTACGGGGATGAAAACCACACACAAGGAGAAAATCCACCAAAACATATAATATAATATAATAAATCCGGATACATGAAAACCAGTCGTTACATCCTCCCCAACTTAAGAAAAATTCCGTCCTCGGAATTTCCCAACACTCACGTGTCCGGGAACAAAAGTGGGAATCGCTCTCGCATCTCATCCTCATTCTCCCAAGTAGACTCTCCAGGTGAGCCGTGTCGCCACATCACCCTCACAAGATTGACAATCTTGTTACGAAGTGACTTCTGACGCCTGTCCAGAATCTGCACTGGATGCTGGTCATACGTCATGTCGGGGCGAACGGTAATCTCCGAGAAATCCACAGCATGAGACGGATCGATAATGTATCGATGAAGCTGCGACACATGGAAAACATTGTGAACTCCCTCCAAAGATGGCGGCAAGGCTAAGCGATAAGCTACCTCGCCAACTTTCTCCAGAATGTCAAACGGTCCAATGTATCGCGGGCTCAACTTCCCTCGCTTCCCAAAATGAATCACACCACGATTCGGAGAAATCCTCAGAAACACATGGTCGCCCGGCTGAAACTCCAGAGGACGACGTTTAGCATCCGCCCAATGCTTAAAACGGTCCTGAGCAATTCTCAACCTCTCCCGAATGTTCCTGACAATATCCACGGCCTCCACGATCATCTCAGGTCACTACAACTCCTGATCACCAACGTCATCCCAACTCAATGGCGATCGACATTTCCTCCCATAAAGAGCGACGAAAGGCGCCATGCCAATAGACGCCTGGAAGCTGTTGTTGTAAGAAAACTCCACCAGATGTAGATGGTCCTCCCACAAACCCTTGAAATCCAACATGCACGCCCTCAACATGTCTTCCAAAATCTGAATCGTCCTCTCGGACTGGCCATCCGTCTGCGGATGGTACGTCGTGCTGAAACTCAGACGCGTACCCAAACTTTTCTACAAACTCTGCCAGAACTGAGATGTGAACCTCGTGTCTCTGTCTGACACGATACTCATGGGGACTCCGTGAAGTCACACAACCTCCTGCACGATTCACGTTACATCACTATCCAAACTAGGAAAAGGAAATAAAAACGGAGAGTAAAAGAATTTACCTCCATATATCTCCTCGCTAGCGCCTCAGTGGACTGTCCCACTCGGAATGGAATAAAGCGCACGGATTTGGTCAATCGGTCCATGATCACCCAAATCACGTCATTCTGCTTCGGACTCCGAGGTAGTCCAGTCACGAAATCCATAGTGATGTGTTGCCATTTCCACTCCGGAATCGGAAGCGGTTGTAGCAACCCGGCCGTACGCTGATGCTCCGCCTTCACTTGCTGGCAAACCAAGCACTTGGCTACACTCCGAGCCACACTCCTCTTCATGCCATGCCACCAATAGTTCAGACGAAGATCCTGGTACATCTTGGTGCCACCAGGATGCACAGAATACGGCGAACTGTGTGCCTCCACCATCAACTCCTCTCTGATATCCCCAGCTGGCACACACAACCTGGCTCCAAACCTCAGCGAGCCATCATCATGAATCAAATAGTCAGTCCGCAGACCGGCTTCAACCTGCCCCCGAATCTTCACCAGCTTCGGATCCTCAGCCTGGCCAGCCTTAATCCGATCCACGATCGTTGACTGTACATGCATGTACATCAACAAAGAAGCTTCCCCAGGAAGAACAATCTCCACACCAGACTCGCAAAAATCCTGCTGCAATCTCCACTGCGAGGTCAAAATCATCACCGCTGGAAGCCTACTCAGCGCATCAGGGACCACATTCACCTTGCCAGGGTGATACTGCAAATCAATCTCATAATCCGCCATGAGCTCCAACCATCGACGCTGTAGCATGTTGAGCTCCTTCTGAGTAAAAATATACTTCAAGCTATTGTGATCGGTGAAAATCTTCACTTTCTCACTCAGCAAGAAGTGCCTCCAAATCTTAAGAGCAAACACAACGGCAGCCAACTCCAAATCTTGCGTCGGGTAATTCTTCTCATGAACCTTGAGCTGACGAGACGCATACATCACAACATGCCCGTCCTGATGCAACACACAACCGAGACCCTTACCAGAAGCATCGCAAAAGATCTCAAATCCACCGCTGCGATCAGGCACAACAAGAATAGGGGCAGTCGTCAACCTCTCCCTCAGAACACCAAAGGCACTCTCACAAACACCCGACCAAACAAAAGGTACGTTCTTCCGCGTCAACCTAGTCATCGGCTCAGCAATACGAGAAAAGTCCTTAATGAAACACCGATAGTAACCAGCAAGCCCAAGGAAACTCCGAATCTCAGACGCAGACGACGGAACCGGCCACTCTCTGATGGCCCTAATCTTCTCGGGATCCACTGAAATACCATCTCCAGTCACCACATGCCCGAGAAAAGCAACTCTATCCAGCCAAAACTCGCACTTCGAAAATTTAGCATACAATCGATGCTTCCTCAAAATCTCCAATAACGTCCTCAAGTGCGATGCATGCTCCTCCTCAGACTTTGAATAGACCAGAATGTCGTCAATAAAGATAACGACAAACTTATCCAAATATTCGTAGAAAATCAGGTTCATCAGATTCATGAAAACTGCGGGTGCGTTGGTTACGCTGAAAGGCATAACCACAAACTCATAGTGTCCATACTTCATCCTGAACGCTGTCTTCGGAACATCTCCCTTCTTCACCTTCAACTGATGGTAACCACTCCTCAAATCCAATTTAGAAAACACCCTCGAACCTCCAAGCTGATCAAAGATATCATCGATGCGAGGCAACGGGTATTTATTCTTAATGGTCACCGCATTCAACTCCCGATAGTCCACGCACATGCGACGCGAACCATCCTTCTTCTTCACCAGCAGCACCGGTGCTCCCCACGGAGACACACTAGGATTGATATAACCCTTCCGCAAAAGCTCATCCAGCTGCTTCCGCAATTCCTCCAACTCAGCGGGTGCCATACGGTACGTCGCCTTCGAAATCGGCTGCGCTCCCGGAACAAGATCAATAGAAAATTCTAGAGCTCGATCAGGTGGCAAACCAGACATCTCCTCGGGGAAGACATCATCGAAATCACGCACCACAGCTGGCCTCTCCAACTCCATCTGCAAAGCCACAACCTCCACTGGTCTGGCCCGAAATCTGACAGGACCAAGCGAACTGCTACCACGGCTGAACTCAAATACTGGATGTCCGGGAATCTCGAACACCACCTTCTTCCTCCTACAGTCGATCGTAGCATAGAAGCTCGTAAGCAAGTCCATCCCAAGAACCACATCATAGTTGATGATGTCGTGGACAATGAAATCAGCGTAAAGCTCATGTCCACAGACCACCAACGAGAAAGAAGTGCAACCACGATGCACCGAGACCACGCCATTCCCTGTAACGATATTCCAACTCTTGGAAAGAGGGGACGTCGACAAGGAATGCCTTTCCACGAAGCTCCGAGAAATAATGCACATCGATGCACCAGAGTCAAAGAGAACTCGTGCAGGAAATGTGCACACCAAAACCACACCTAACAAGCAATTAACAATCAAACCCTATTCTAGCAAACAATCATGTTCAAACAAACAACACAATCTAACAATCAAAACCAACTAGGAAAGTAACAGCTAGATTGAGGATTACCTGCGATAACCTCATCCACAGCCTCGCTCTCCACAAGGGTCATCAAAAAAGCCTGCCTCCTCGGCGGAACAGCCTGCTGAAAAGCCTGACTCTGCGGAACAAGAGCTGCTCCACGTCCAGCAGGGACAGACGCTCGCTGTTGCAACGGCTGTGCTGCAACAGGTGCCCTCCGCAGCTGACTCGCATGCCGACAATCCTTCACGACATGAGAAGCATCACTACAAACCAAACACTGGCCCAAAAACTTCCTACACTGATCCTTGATGTGGCCAGGCTTACCACAGAAATGGCAAGTCTTCAGAATAGGCCCTTCTGACCTCTTGAACTGAGCTGGCTGATTAGGCTTGAAACCAGGCCTAACCACCGCCCTTTCCTGCTCCATAGGCCTCTTCCCAGCACCAGAAACATGTCCTCTCCTCTGACTCAGGTTCAGCTCCTGCCTCCTCGCAGCGACCAGAACCTTCTGATAAGAGTCCAGATCAGAGGAAGACACAAAACTCTGGAGTTCCAAAGCAAGTCCCTGCAGGAACCTCTGAGCCCTCTATCAGCATCCTGCACCATCTTCGGTGCGAACCGACTCAGCCTAGTGAACTCTTGGTGGTACATGTCCACCGTCAAGCTTCCTTGCTTCAGATCAATAAAGCGCTGCAGCATCTCCTTCCTAGCAACCTTCGAAAAGAATTCCTCATCAAACCTGGACTTAAAGGTAGTCCAAGCTATCGGCTCCACCAGCATCTTCTCCTCCGCATCCCACCAATTCTAAGCATTATCCTTAAGTTGCCTCTTCACCAAATCAACCCATCCAGCCGGGGTGATCTTGGCCATCTTCAAGTTGTCCTCAATGTTCCGAATCCACTCATCGGCAGTCAGAGGACCCTCAGACCCATCAAAATATGCGGGACCCAGCTCCCGAAATTGCTTCGCTCCCGGCTCGGAGCGAGGGACATCCGGAAGTGCCCGGGCAGCTCGAGCAAGTGGAGCATTCTGGACCTGCAGGAGCACGCCCTGCTGCACTTGCATCATCTGAAGCATCATTCGCATCATCTCTCCGTTGGTGGCTTCTCGCTCAGGCTCCTCATCATGAGGGAGCACACCACTACCTCCACCACGGGTGAATCGCCTTCTTGCCATCTAATGACACAGAAAACGAAGCAAAGTAGACTCATAGCTTATGACTCGGACGTCGAACTTAGTTTATTGGACATTCTAATATTATTATCGTCACTCAGATAATCGCAATTACAGAAGGACCTGCATGGGCCACCAACAAAACCTGTCATGCCCCGCTTCCCAAAAATGGAGACGAGACGTGAGAAGGTCCGCACGAGAGTGGAGCTGTGAAGCCCCAAACCCGATAAGCGTCAATAAAACATAAGCAGGTCCTTGTAACCACAAACGGAACAACAATAATAACACAAGGAGTGACAAAAATAAAATCTCATATCTCATAATTTGTCCAACATGAAAATTTAAGTTCAACATCCAGAAAAGCCACCAGGCTAAAAGAAAGAGTCTAAGGCCCAGAACAATGCCAACAAAAGCAACAACGTAACAAAGTATAGGTGCTACGCACCGACAACAAAACAACCGTCTAAACAAAAGGGAAAACACAACGAAGACACTAGGACTGGTCCCCAGTGTCCATGTACTCCCCATCAAACACAAGCTCGGGCTCGGCGTCAGCAAACACCTCGTCCTCAACGAGGTACTCAGGCTCAGGATCTAACATGTGTCACCCAAAAGAGTAATGGGGCACACGTCAGCAAGTCTAAAAGACTTGGGCAAGGAAACTGAAAGTAAGGAAAACTAACAACCTAGCAGTTTTAGTATGCATGACATGGCAGTTATAACATGAGTGCACAAGCAAGACATGGTGAACAATAAGTACAAGAGAACAATTATCGGGACAAGACAAGAGTAGCCAAGCTACTAACAATCTCAATCAATTCACTAGTCACGTTCAAGTTGTTTGTAGATGTTTACGCCTTACAGCTGAATGGTTTAACATTCACGCTGATTGGCCGCTTAACACTACCCCAAAACCCAGAGTTTACGCCTTACAACTGCAGTTGCTGATCGGGCAGACTCCCAGTTGAATGACTGCTTAACTCTTACCCCATCCCACACGTAAACAAGCCAGGGTCCCTGTACATGAGCCCAGTAAATGAGCCAGGGTTGCCCCGCATGGGAGCTTGTTTTCTATATCACGAATCAGGAAGAATTTGGCGTAGGGGACACCTAGCCTCAATATCGAGCGTTGGGGTTAGCAACTCATTATGCTCGCTTCTGGTCACGAGCCAGGAAACACAAGTATTGTAGCGATGCTACGCAATCACGGGATCACTTAAAGAATGCAATGACATGACAATTAATTTGCGTACCGTTAATGGAATTTAAACATGACATGGTAATTGTGCAACATGATAAATGTCGGATCTAGCTTCGTTGTCAAACTAGTTCCTAAATTTGCGCCTAGGCGAGTATCATTTCGTCGCCTAGCCTCTTTTACGCCTACAACAAGCAAATGGCCTGAAACATGGCCTAAACCCTAAGTGGCAAGTTTCACTTGCCTAGCACCGAGGATGACGATCACGAAGGGTTCGTCCCACGGACGCTAATCTACGAGGAAGTCACTGTTATGGAGAAACAGTCATCAAAACAACATTCATTTCATTAGGGTTTTACAAAAACACAACGGGTTATGAAAACATCAAGGGATCGATTATTACCGTATAGGAAACTGAAGAATGATGCCGAGCAACCACGGCGACGGAAGAAACACTCCGGGGAACCTAGGGTTCAGATCTGGAAATGATTGGATAAGTTTGGAGAAATAGGGTTTTGGGGGATTTTGGGGATTTGATGAGATTTTGGGGAAGATGAGAGGTAGAATGCGTTAAGGGAGAGTTTGGATGATGGAGGATGAGCTTGGGATGAAGGAATAAGGGTTTGGGGAAGAAGGGGGCTCAATGGGGGAGAAATTAGGGTTTTAGGTCGTGAGGAAGAAGAAGAAAACGTTTGGAGGGGTATTTATAGAGTTTGGTGGCGGCTAGGGCAAAACTAGGGTTTACAGCACTGGTTAGTCGTTCAAAGAACAACCACTGACCGACTAGTTTGGGAACTAGTCGGTCGGTTGACCAACGCAGACCGACTAAGAGTAAACAGTAACCCAGACGAAAATTAAGATTTAGATTTAGTCGGTCAAAGAACAATTACTGACCGACTAGTTCAACATCTAGTCGGTCGATGAACATTCTTAGACCGACTAAGAGTAAACAGTAACTTGACTGTATAGAAGAACTAAGAATTAGTCGGTCTGAGTACAAAACTTAACCGACTAGTTTAACAACTAGTCGATCGAAAGATGAACTTAGACCGACTAAGAATGAACAGTACTGATACCGAAAATTAGTAATTGAGTTAGTCGGTTAAAGAAGCATTGCTGACCAACTAGTTTACAACCTAGTCGGTCAACCAACGTTCTTAGACCGACTAAAGAGAAACAGTAACTCCTGAACATTTAACAAAGCTCACTAGTCGGTTCAAGAAGGTTTTCCGACCGACTGGATCGTCATCTAGTCGGTCGGTGCCCCTTCTTACACCGGCTAATGAGCACCAAAAGTTCCGATATGGAGCGCGGAGCTCCGGGATCGATTCCTAAGACTCCTAGGCTTGATCTAACAGTAAGATATGACCGATACGAAGCTCGTCACAAATGACTTACTCCAAAATCGACGATCAACGGACGAAGCTAAGAAAATACGACGAAACGATCGAAAATGAAAGCTACAGGGACGAAAACCACACACGAGGAGAAAATCCACCAAAACATATAATATAATATAATAAATCCGGATACATGAAAACCAGTCGTTACCTTCATGCTAGTGGCTTAGGTTAGGGTTTGCACGAGAGTGGGCCCTAATCTAGGTTGGTATAGACCGGCAATATCGCGAGAGCGTGAGCTTGGTTCTATATTCAGTTATGACTAGTTCACTCTAATTCAAGCCTTGCAACATTGAGATTCATGATCCACAAGGATAAGTGACGGTCCGTAGTGGGGATTCCCTATCCCTAGACGCTTTTATTATATTGAATTCTATTTGTCGTTTGAACGATTGTGACACATTATTATCCATACCATTCTACCATAAATAGCTAGGTGATCAAGATAGAGTACTGTCATTTGTCCTCCCTATGTTTGATACCCGCTCGCCACTACACCGTGCGCTTGCGGTAAGACTGCAGTCGTTTTCTGGGTGTATATCCGGGCGCGATCAATGCTCCAGCCACTTTCATGAGGTTGATGAACCAAGAATTTTATGAATACCTGGATAAGTTTGTGGTAGTTTTTATTGATGATATTTTGCTGTATTTGAAGAATGAAGAAGACTATGCTGAGCATTTGAAGACAGACTTGGAGACGCTGATGCGACACCAGTTATATGCCAAATATAGCAAGTGCCAGTACTGGTTATCTAAGGTTGCCTTCCTTGGACATATATGTTGAGTATTGGACTTCTCCCTACTTGGTGTTAATGAAGAGCAAACATAAATACTTGTGACTAATCCCCTATTTTGCAGTTAATCCATTGTCTAAGCTATTTATGAAGATCTACTTGCAATGGATGACTCTCAAATGTCATTGAAGGCAAATGACATGAATTGGTTGATCGTAGATAATGATTGAAGCTCCGTGAAGACTTCAAGCTCATACGATGGAAAGAAGAGATTATTCGTCGATGTAATTTTTCTTTTATCTCTTCTAGTATGTAGCTTAGAAGTAGAACTTTGATGGAGCACTCACACACATCTACATTCAGTCATAGGACTCCATTAGATCAATTGTCCTTTGACTCCAATTCATTTCTCTATTGGTTGTGCAAGGATTGTTAATAATAGTCGACTGCTTAACAGTTTACAGTCGCCTGTCTCAAAAACAGTCGACTGTATTTTGTTCTACAGTCGCCTGTTATGCACAGACTTTTACAATATAGTTTTGGGTCTTCTCTGATTACTTCGCACAGGCTACTGATGAATGATTCACAGGCACCTGTCCAAGTGATAGTCGACTGTTTTTTGTAAATCAGTCGCCTGTATATTCTTTGCCCTAACTATGTTTGATTTGACTTTTACGGCCAGTCGACTAATGCTGTATATACAGTCGACTGTCTATTAGATCAGTCGACTGACTATGCTGCAACAGTCGCTTGTCTGTGAGTCATTTCTTTGAATCAGTTCTCTGGAAATTTATCATGCTTTTGACAGTCGTCTGTATAAGGATTTACAGTCGCCTGTTCTGATTAACAGTCGACTGTGTTCCTTGCATCAGTCGTCTGTCCTGTTACTTGTGAGATTTTCAATATTTGTCTAACTTACCCATCTCTCGGCCAGTCGCCTGTCGAAGGAATTACAGTGGCCTGTTGGTTTAACAGTCGACTGTCTTTGCTTCATCAATCGACTGTCCACGTGGTAAGTTACCGTTATGAATTCTCACCTACCCTTGCTGACTGTGCAACAGTCGACTGTGGATTGTTCAACAGTCGACTGTCGCGAGTTCAGATTCTATTCGTTGAGATTTTTCTCACGGATTCCAATTGGGTTTTTGCCTAAACTGTTTTTTGGATTTGAAAAGGCTATAAATAGAGCTTCTATTGTTCCATTGGAAGGTTACCCATTCATTGCAAAATCTCCCAAGCTTTCATTTCCAAAGATCAAAGCTCTCAAATCTAAAGCCCTATGTATTTCCAAATCTTGTTCTCTTGCTCTCCAACCTAGAACCAAAGAGTGATCATCTAGGCATTTGGTGCAGTCAAGAGAAAGGGCTTCTCCTCTCTTCCAATAGAGTTCTTCAACACACATCACACTCCTCCTTCAAGTTCTACTTCAAGGCATAGGTGATTGTAAGTGTTGTTTTCATTATTTCATAACATTCGTTATTTGAGTTGTGCTCTCGGTTGTGAGAGTGGTTTGCTTGCTCCCAAGTTGTGGGAGTCAAGGACATCGATTGTATTCGATTGCACTTGTAGGGTTGCTACAAGTGGGCTTTAAGGAAACCTCAAGTTATGGTTCTAACTTGAGTATCCGGTGGTATCCGGATGGTAGGGACGTAGGATTACCGGGAACAAGTCGGGAGTTGACTTGGGTAATCCGAACCCTTGAAACATCTCTGCGTTTGAGTGTGTTTCTTTTGGGTTGTTTTTCTATTCCGCACTATTTGTTGGATTGCATTTTATTTGGCGTAAATTGCTTTTAAATTTGCATAACCACTATTCAACCCCCTTCTAGTGTTTTCTCCATAGACAAGGTCCTTACAATTGGTATCAGAGCGCAAGGTTACATCTATGGCATCCAACAACAACAACGTTCCACCGTCGCCTTCATACAACAATCACGATCGTGATGGAGCATCCACACTTTTTGAAGGTCAATCTACGGTGCGCCCTCCGCGTTTCAATGGTACAAATTTTAGCTATTGGAAATGCGGGATGGAGACATTCCTTAGGAGTTCTTCGCTTTGGAGAACCCTCCACAAGGACTACATCGAGCCCACCGAAGTAGATTTCGACAAATGGACGACTTTCGAGAAGTCTGCATAAGTCAACAACGCTAAAGCAATGATCGCTCTTCATTGTGCATTGGACCCGAATGAGTTCAATAAGATATGCACATGTAAGAGTGCATATCAAATTTGGAACCATCTCATCGTTACCCACGAGGGAACAAATAAGGTAAAACTTTCAAAGTTATATGTTTCCGTGCAAAACTTCGATTTATTTCATATGCAGAACAATGAAAGCATTGCATCGATGTACGGACGTTTTACCGACATCATCAATGAATTGGAAGCCCTTGGCCAAATATATTCCGAACCAGATAAGGTAAGGAAGATCATCATGGGGATGACCTCCAAATGGAAAAGAAGAGCAATCGCCATCGAGGAGGTCAATGACTTGAAGAACTACACCGTGGTGAATCTCATCGGGACTCTTATGTCTTACGAAGTAAGAGGGGACAACCGATTGAAGATTCGAGCCATGATGAATCCTTCAGAGGCCAAGAAGAAAGCTTTGGCATTCAACGCCAATTCATCATCCTCCGATAGTGAGGAATCCGAGAACGAGATGGATTTGGGTGAAATAGCCCAAATGGCGAAGAAGTTCCAACGCTTCTTCCGCAATGGTAAATTTCCCTCCAACAAACGTTTTGAGTCTACTAATGCTACTTCCTCTCTTTGCTATAAATGTAATAAGCCAGTGCACATTAAGAGGGATTGCCTAATGCTAAAGAACAAAGAGAAATGGAAGGCACTGAAGTACCACAAGTCCGATAAGAACAAGAGAGACAAGGAGAAAGGACTCGTAGGTACCTTCGATGACTCAAGTGATGAATCATCGAGCGATTCCGATGGTGAGAAGGGTGAGAGCGCCCACATGTGTTTCATGGCTCTAGAAGACACACTCTCCGATGAGAGTGATTTCGACATGGACGACACCGAGGTAACAATGGATGAACTTCGTATTGCTAATGAAGAACTATTTTCTAAATACCAATCTTTAATGCTTAGATACACTAGCTTAAAGAAATCAAATGCTAGCAAGTCATCCATTCTATGCATTATCAATAATGACACCATTGTTGATGCTTTAACTCTTGAGAAAGCAAACTTAGCTTCTCAAAATGTCACTTTGAGGGATGAGGTGAATACCCTCAAATCTCAACTAGATCAAACACATCCTAAGGATAATAGTGATCTAGTTACAAGTCACATACAATTGGGTTTAGAGAATGCTTCTCTTAAAACTCAAGTGCACGAGCTCAAAGCACGGGTGTCCACCTTGGATACCAACATTTTCTTCTTTAAAGGAGAAATATGAGCTCATGTCCTCCCGTATTGTGAGATTCAATAAGGGAAAAGGACAATTGGATGATTTGCTTGCAAACCAATTTCCAGCCACACATCGTGTTGGTCTTGGGTTTGTGAAAGCGAATGCATCTAATGATCGCACCTCTTATAGTGGTGTCACTATAGATTTTGTGAGGCCTTCCTCCGGTGCATCCACAAGTGGTGTCAAAGACACTATAGGTAGCAATCCTACCAAGAATGTCACCACTTCACCTTCTCTTCCTTTTGGCAAGAAACCCACTAAGGGTGGAAACCAAAAGCAAGGCCATGCTTATATGTACACTAACACTCATCCACGTAGGAAACATCCTACTTCACAAGTGGATAATCATGACACATTCTATGCTCCGCACCCACGGACACGTACACAACCACACATGAGACATACTCATGTACGTGCTCCTATACATCCGTATGCTTATACGCATCATTCTTTCATGTATGCTCATCCTCCACATGTCATGCATGATCCATATGCTTCATATAATATGCATGTTCCCAAGCATACATATCATCCTAGAATGTACAATGCATATCCTCCACCACATCTCTATGCTAGAAATCATCTTCCTAAAAAGCATGCACCACGTAGAAATTCAACAAGTATGCATGCAACTAGGAATATGACTCCCAAGACTTACACAATTTGGGGTCCTAAGAACACTAGCCTTAATGATAGGAATGCTTATGTTGATTCCTATTTTCATGATGTGATTAGAAATAGTAATTATGTTGGGAAGCGGAAGTCCACTTGGACTTGGCTTCCAAAGGGCTAATCCCATGGACCCAACAAACATTGGGTACCATAAGCTTGTGGTATATTATATAGGTACCCAAGAGAAAGAAGAAGATCAATAAATGTCTTATTAGCTCTAAAGGGAAAGGGTGGATTCTTGATAGCGGTTGCTCCAAACACATGACGGGAGATCCCTCGTTGCTCTCCGAAGTGATTAGCATCAAGGATGGTGCAACGGTCACTTTTGGAGGTAATCATAAGGGAACCATCATTGGAGTAGGTATCGTTGGTAATCCTTCCAAACCCTTAATTACTAATGTTTATCTTGTTAGTGGTTTGTGTCACAATCTCATTTCCATTAGTCAACTTTGTGACAAAGGTTACAAGGTTAACTTTGGAGAAGGATTGTGTACTATTGTTGATTGCGATTCAAATGTTTTATTTTCCGGTATTAGGCGTAAAAATATTTATTATTTGAGCTTGCCTAAAACCGTAGAACATTGCTTAGTTTCTAACACAAGTGAACAACTATTATGTGTTGGATATGGAAGACGTTTGTACACCCTTGTGGGGGATGTACGAGGGAATACGGACCTCGAACGTCGCGTACATGAAGTCATGTACAAAGGGAATCTGTTCCCTTGCGGAGAGGATCTCTGGATGAGTGGGAAAGTCGCATTATATATGCATAAGTGCATGCGACATATGGCTAATAAAGGGGGAATATCTTAAGCTTATGTTGTACCATGCATATGGTACAACTTAAGCTTATAATGTGCCATGTATCATGGTACACCTTAATTAAGTTGTTCCAAAGGAACAACTTACCCTAAAATAACTACCTTGGGGGCTATAAATAAGACCCAAGGGTAAGCCATTTCTTACACCATTTGCATGAAATTCATGCATGCATCTTCATCCTAGCGAAGCTCTGCAGAAATCCTTTCTCTCCCTCTTATCCAAGTTCTTAATCTAAAGTAGAGATTTAGATTGTGGATTAGTAGCCTTACTCCGTTCGTGAGAAGACTCGATCCGTCGTGGCGAATCCGAAGGCGAAGTTCGTAGACTACCGTGCCGCATACGCAAGCGTAAGTCTAAACTTCATGTTATCGATCCTAACTCTGTTTTGGACAGGATCCTACATTGGTATCAGAGCCATATGGGTTCGCCCCGGTCAAACCGCCACCCCGTCGAAACTATGAACGAGTCGTTGTCTTTTTCACGAATGGGTCTCCTACTATTACGGATATAGTAGGAACGCTTCGTGACGGAGAGAACGCAGCGGTTGTTCTTTTCACGTTAGGGTCTCCTATCATTACGGATATGATAGGAACTCTCCGTGACGGGAAGAACCAACCGTTCACGTAGTGTGTTATTCAATTTTTGGCACACGGCCATTAGGAAATAACTAATTTCTCGACGAACGGGTGCTTCATCGACGAACGGGTGCTTCATCGAGGAAGATGATGGTAGTTATTTCCATCGGGTAAGAGGAAATTTGGTGCATGTGCACCAGGGCCAAATGGGCTATGAAAGCCATGCACCCCCCCTCCCCAAGCGGAAGGGGTTGGCTACGGCCAATAACCACCAGCAACCACCCCATCAAGGGGGAGGATTGAGTGCGGCAACCCCATTTAAAGGGGGTGGCCGGCCATGGCCAAAGGGGCCATGGCCGGCCAACGCCGAATGGCCTTGGCCATGACCGGCCATGGCCAAGCCATGGCCGGCCATGGCCAGGCCGGCAGTGGCCGGCCTTGGCCAAGCCCTGCCGGCCAGGCCGGCCCTGGCAGTGCCAGGGCCTGGCAGAGGCCAGGGCAGGAGCCCTGGCCCCGGCCAGCGGCCAGGCCGCCCTGGCAGAGGCCAGGGCAGCGCCCTGGCCTCAGGCCAGGGCCTGGCCGAGGCCAGGGCAGGAGCCCTGGCCCCGGCCAGTGGCCTGGCCGGCCGGCCCTGGCAGAGGCCAGGGCCTGGCCGGCCCTGGCCGAGGGGGCCAGGGCCCCTGGCCGGCCAGGGCAGAGGCCCTGGCCGGCCCTTGGCCAAGCCCCGGCCAGGGCAGAGGCCCTGGCCAGAAGAAGTTGCAGTCCGAAAAATTGGTCGACCAATTTTGTGTTTTTGGTCGACCAATCCGACAGAAGGTCTGGGTCGACTGCAAACTTGCCAAATGACCCATACGGGGTAACAAAAGGCATTGGTCAAACTCGAATGTGTCGATTAGCCCATACGGGGCTAACCACAGTGCCGACTAGTTCATACGGGACTAACGTTTTAATGAAGTTTTTTTTTAAACTTGGGCTCTACTCCTCGAAGACTAGCCATAGTGCTCTACTTCATGCGAGATTAGCCATGTCATTGTGCTCTACTCCACGGAGATTAGCCAATGAACTTATGACGTTGTGCTCTACTCTACGGAGATTAGCCAATGTATTTTAAATTCGTTTTGAAAAATATGTTTTCAAAAACGCTTTTCCGCTGCAAAGTACTATAAGAGTACTAACATTTGATAAAGTGAGGGAGAAATATTGAAAGTTACTCTAGATGGTGATTGGAAACATAGTGACCTTTCCGATTCTAGAGTAACATCTTCAATATTTTTCGAAAGTAACTTATCAAATACTCGTTTTCCGCTGCTAGTACTATAAGAGTACTATTGTTTGATAAGTGATGGGGGAATATTGAAGGTTGTTCTAGATGGTGATTGGAATCAAAGAGACCTTTTCGATTCTAGAACGACATCTTCAATATTTTTTGAAAGTAACTTATCAAATATAATATAATTTCAAGTGGGAGTTATATTTTAAGAATTTTTATGCAATGTTTTGATCGAACCTTCGGTTTTGTGTCTTTTGCAGCATTTTAAAAGTAAAATGTCTTCCGCTTCAAAGAATATCGTCACTGAGTTAAACAAAGGTGGAAAACTCAACGGCGATAATTACAAACTTTGGTCCATTAAGATACAATACGTTTTAGAGGAGCAAGAAGTGCTCGAAACTCTAAAGAACGTAATGATTGAACCCGAGTTGGGCACTACGGCCCAACACAGACGAGACAAGGAAGCTTTTGATGCTTGGTCTCGGAAGAATAAGATAGCGCGCATTACGTTATTAAGCAGTATGGCTGATGACATAATGCGCATCTTCCGAGAATATGACCTAGCCATGGACATATGGTCCAAGCTAGAGGAGAAGTTCGGTGGCACATCGGTGTCCAAACTTCGCGCCTTAACTATAAGGTTCGATACATATAAGAAACGTCCAGATCATTCCATGGGGAAACATCTGCGACATATGGCGAACCTTATCTCGGAGTTAAAGGACGCAGGTCATGTGCTCACTGATGAGCAACAAATCCAAGCAGTCATACGTTCCCTACCAAATGGGTGGGATCAAATGAAGATGCATCTCACTCACAATGAGAGCATCAAGACCTTCAGCGATGTTTCCAAGCACCTCGAATTAGAGGAAGAGCGGCTTGCGGCTGCCAAGCCAAGTGCAGAAGTGCACATGGTTGCTAGTTCCTCACACGGGGGAAAGAAACGTAAAGATCGTTCGAAGTCTTCTAATGAACGTAATAAGCAACCTGAGTCTACCAAGGAACCTAAACATAAGGGTGGGCACAAGAAATGGCACAAGAAGAAATACTTGAAAAAGATCAAGTGCTTCAAGTGCAACAAACTTGGTCATTATGCTCGTTCGTGTACGAGTGGAAGTGACGAGGTAACTTGTAATACTAGTTACATATGTGTTTCTAGTTCAATATTTCTTGTGGAATCTAATCCATTTTGGGATAATTGATTCAGGTGCCACCGACCACATAGCAAAGGACAGACGGTCCTTCGTGGAGTATCACCGGATACCCAAAGGAATGAAGTGGATCAATGTAGGAAACAACACACGTGTTGTAGAGAAAGGCGTTGGGAATTGCAAGCTAGACTTGGACAACGGCCACACTCTCCTACTTTATGATGTTCTCTTCATTCCATATATTCAAAGGAATATTAATATTGTGGTCAATTTAATGGGTCTTGGTTATAGTTGGTTCCTTCATGATTGTAATATGGACCTATTTTGTAATAATTCCTTTATTGGTACTGGGTTTGTATTTCAAAGGATTTATTGTAATAAGTACAATGTATTTCCTCATGTAATGAAAATTTCCTTGTGACAAATTCTTTGACTAATGAGTCTAATATAATTTGTTGGCACGCAAGGCTTGGTCATATTGGACCAATGCGTATAGATAGACTTGCCAAACGTGGCCTTCTATCCAATGTTTCAAAGGTTGAAATGTCGACCTGCAAACATTGCCTTGTGAGGAAATCTTGTCGCAAGCCGTTTGGAACCGGCACAAGGGCCGAGGTTCCATTACAGCTTATCCATTCGGACATATGTGGTCCGATGAATGTCAAGACAAGACGCGGGAAGTCCTATTTTTCATCACTTTTATTGATGATTTCACCCGATTCGGTCATATCTATTTGATATCCCACAAAAGTGAAAGCACTAAACCTGCTTTAAAAACTATATGAGTTTAGTGGAGAATCAATTAGATCGCAAGATTAAGGTCGTGCGAACCGATAGGGGCGGTGAATATCAATCAACAAGTTTAAAGGAACTTTTGTGATGAAAAAGGCATAGTACATCAGGTATCTATGTCTTATACTCCTCAACAAATTGGTGTTGCAGAAAGGAGGTATAGGACTTTAATGAAAAATGGTCCGTTCATTGATGGCGCAAGCTAACTTGCCAATCAATTTTTGGGGTGATGCATTATTGACGGCCGCTTTCATTTTGAACCGCGTACCTTCGAAATCAGTTAGCTCCACTCCTTATGAGTTGTGGAACCAAAGGTCTCCTGACTTAGACATTTTGAAACCTTGGGGTTGTGCATTCTACGCACATATTTCCTCCCATAAGTATGGCAAACTTGGGCCAAGGGGAAGGAAACGTATCTTTATACGATACGTAGAAAACTCCAAAGGTTATATGTTTGTTAGTCAGGAAGACAATGGTGGGCTAATTGAGTTTGAGTCGAGGGATGTCACTTTCTTGGAAAACGAGTTTCCAAGACAGGGCGAGATAAGTCATGACTTATCTTTATTTGAGATTTATGATCACGAAGGATTACCTCATTCGAGTGGGAGAATTCTTGGTGAAAACAAAAATACGTTTCAACCTTCACCAATGGATTATACGAATGACGATTATCCTATTCCATACGGGAATAATGATCCAAGTGGGAGCAATTCTAACGACATTCCAAGTGGGAGTGATATTAGAATTGATCTAACTTCAAGTCAACAAGGACTTGAAGAAATCTCAAATACAACGTAGTAGTCGTACAAGGTTGGCTCCTCTAAGATTTGAGGATGAATTTTCGTAAACCTTTATGACTTTACTACAAGATGATGACGAGCCTGCTACTTTCAAACAGGCCGTATCATGCCCTGCGAAAGACAAATGGATGGAAGCGATGAAGGAGGAATTGAAATCCATGAAAGTTAACCGAGTCTGGGACTTAGTTAACTTACCCAGAGGACATAGAGCAATTGGGAACAAATGGGTTCTCAAGATCAAGCATAAGGCTGATGGCTCTATTGACAGATATAAAGCTCGCCTTGTCGCGAAAGGTTTTACGCAACAGGAAGGGATAGACTACGAAGAGACCTTCTCACCTGTTGTGCGTTTTACCTTGATTCACATGATTCTGGCAATGGTAGCTTGCTTATACCTCGAATTACATCAGATGGATGTAAAGACTGCCTTTCTCAATGGAGAATTGGACGAGGAGATCTATATGGAACAACCAACAGGGTTTGTAAAAGAAGGAAACAAACATAAGGTTTGTAAACTTCGTAAGTCCATATATAGTCTTAAATAATCCTCGAGGCAATGGTATATACAATTTCAAGAAGTTGTCTTATCAAATGGATTTTCCATGCTTGATGAAGATAACTGAGTATATATCAAGAGGATTAAAAGCAAGTATATTATCATGTCTCTATATGTAGATGACATTTTAATAGCCAGAAATGACAAGGGCTTTGTGATGAGTATCAAGGCTTGGCTTTCATCAGTATTTGAGATGAAAGGCATAGGAAAAGCCGCATATATCCTTGGAGTTAAGATTTCAAGGAATCGTTCGAAGAAACTTCTTTCTCTTTCACAGGAGACTTATATAAAGAAGGTTCTAGAACGATTTAATATGCAGGACTGCAAGTCCATTGATATTCATATAAGCATATGCGATAATTTATATCTGAAATCGTGTCCAAAGAACCAAAAGGAAAAGGAAATTATTGAAAAAGTTCCATATTCCAGTGCAGTTGATAGTCTTATGTACGCTATGGTGTGTACGAGACCGGACATCTGTTTTGCCGTTAGAAATGGTAAGCTGTTACCAATCTAACCCAGGGCAAGAACACTGGAAAGCGGTTAAGAGGATAATGCAGTATCTTAAAGGAACTGCAGATTTGCAAAAACCAAGAAGGTAGACATAAGGTACATATCTACGCATGAGATGATAGAGGATCAGCTTACGAAAGCGATCCCCAGAAATGTGTTTTATAAACACTTATCATCCCAAGGATTGCGTATGAGCTGAGTTGTACCAATATATATTCCCATGTCTAAGAAAGATCAAATTTAATAAAAGAATAAGTTCTTTTTCAAACATTGCATATGAATTTCTTAAAGAAATGTTTGTGTACATTTTTGAAATCTCAGCTGAATTGTGTGTATGTCGGACAGATAAAGGTTGGCTCTCTCACATGAGCAACCGCCTTATCTTATCAGATGGATAAGATAGAGATGAGACTAGTTTAAAGTCAAAATCATTAGACGAATGATTTAGAGTCATGACTTAAACAAGATAGTCGAATGAAAGATCTGCATCATATGGATGCTTACAAAAGATCTGAGATCTGTTCACAAGGATATTTGAAAGAGATCTCGTAGGATTTTTTAAATCCTATCTGTCTTATGCAGGATGAGAGTCCGTGAATATTTCACGAGTAGTAAGGGGACTCAAAAAGATAGGCACTGTAGTGTCTGATCTTTTCATCCGTACAACATCATTAAGACATACTCTCCATGGGAAAGGAGTGATGTTGTAATACGTGTTCATACCACGTATGCATTTCGACCACTGAGTTAGTAGCAATAGTGTTTGCTATTATGTGAGACTCAAAGGCCATACGGGTCTTAACTCTTACCCTCAAGGACTCCAATTGGTTCCTTTAGATTTGACGAGATGATCGCTATCTTAGCGTGTTACTTATGGGCTATGATAATTCGGCTCGGCGGGGCACGTTAGAAAAGCGAATCAAGTCAAGATCAGAAGGTTCGCAAGAAGAGGAAGATTGATTTCATATTCACATTTGGACTTTAATGATTCAAAGCTGGCCAGCCAATTGTGATCCAGATGGGATTCAATTGTTGAATATAAAGTATAAGAAATGTGAAGAAATAATCTAGGGTAAAGCATGCGTTGAACTACTCAACTTTGCACCTTCGAGGTCGTTGTGTATCTCTAACAAGTGCACAACAACAGACTCTACGCGCATGACGGTCGCACGGTCTATTTCTCGGTATGATAGATGAAAGAACTAAGGGAAAGACGTTCTCTTACAATCCCCTCAAGTGTGAGTGGGAGATGTTGGATATGGAAGACGTTTGTACACCCTTGTGGGGGATGTACGAGGGAATACGGACCTCGAACGTCGCGTACACGAAGTCGTGTACAAAGGGAATCTGTTCCCTTGCGGAGAGGATCTCTGGATGAGTGGGAAAGTCGCATTATATATGCATAAGTGCATGCGACATATGGCTAATAAAGGGGGAATATCTTAAGCTTATGTTGTACCATGCATATGGTACAACTTAAGCTTATAATGTGCCATGTATCATGGTACACCTTAATTAAGTTGTTCCAAAGGAACAACTTACCCTAAAATAACTACCTTGGGGGCTATAAATAAGACCCAAGGGTAAGCCATTTCTTACACCATTTGCATGAAATTCATGCATGCATCTTCATCCTAGCGAAGCTCTGCAGAAATCCTTTCTCTCCCTCTTATCCAAGTTCTTAATCTAAAGTAGAGATTTAGATTGTGGATTAGTAGCCTTACTCCGTTCGTGAGAAGACTCGATCCGTCGTGGCGAATCCGAAGGCGAAGTTCGTAGACTACCGTGCCGCATACGCAAGCGTAAGTCTAAACTTCATGTTATCGATCCTAACTCTGTTTTGGACAGGATCCTACATTATGGCATCGCCGTTTTGGTCATGTTTACTTCAAGCACTTATATAAGTTAGCTAAGCATGATCTAGTCAAAGGTTTTCCTAAGATTGCTTTTAATAAGAAAAACTTTTGTGATTCATGTCAAAGAGGTAAACTAAGTAAATCTTCATTTAAGCTTAAAGAAGGGATTACTTCTAAGAGGCCCCTAGAACTTCTTCATCTAGATTTATTTGGGCCAACTAGAACCGCTTCTTTAGGTAATGCTCATTATGGATTAGTTGTCGTTGACGACTTTTCTAGATTTACTTGGGTTTCATTCTTAACTAATAAGAAGGAAGCTCCTGAAGAGTTTACCAAATTTGCAAAAAAGATTAAGAATCTTTTAGGATCCACCATTATCACTATTCGTATTGATCATGGAGGAGAATTTGAGAATGAGTCTTTTACTAAGTTTTGTGATGATTCCGGGATAACTCATAATTTTTACTTTCCTCGGGCACCACCACAAAATGGTGTTGTAGAGAGAAAGAATAGGACTCTTATTGAGTGTGCACGCACTATGCTCCATGATAGTCATTTAGGACTACAATTTTGGTCAGAGGCGGTGCACACGGCATGTTATGTGCTCAATATATCCTCGTGAGACCCCGAACGAACAAAACTTGTTTTGAGTTGTTTTATAATAAAAAGCCTCAAGTAAAATATTTTCGTGTTTTTGGTTCAAAATGTTTTATAAAGAACACTTTTGGTAATTTAGACAAGTTTGAGCCAAGATCCGATGAAGGAATTTTTGTTGGATATTCCACACGTAGCAAAGCCTACCGGATATACAACAAAACTTCTTCAACAATTAAGGATTCACTTCACGTATCTTTTTATGAAGATTTTGATTTTCCTCATGTTGATGATGATAATGTAGATATTCTTTGTGATTCTCTTAATAATGTTAAGATTAATGATTCTATTGTTGAGACTAACACTTCTAACGAAGTTGTTGAAGTTGTTCCTAGTGATCCAGGTATACCCAACGCTTACCCGACCGTTCGCAATCATCCCCATAACCAAATTATTGGAGATATTGGTGTGGGTGTTCGAACGAGATCGAGAATTGAAGAATTCTCTCATTGCGCATTTGTATCTACCATTGAGCCAAAGAACATCCAAGAAGCTTGCGAGGATAGCTCTTGGATAGTGGCAATGGAAGAAGAACTAATGCAATTCGAGAGAAACGAAGTTTGGAAACTCGTACCACTTCCAAGTGGTCACCAAGTCATTGGGACCAAATGGATCTTCAAGAACAAGACGGATGAAAATGAGGTAATCACACAGAACAAAGCAAGGTTAGTAGCTCAAGGCTACCGACAAGAGGAAGGTATTGATTTCGAAGAATCTTTTGCCCCCGTAGCTAGATTAGAAGCTATTAGGTTGCTTTTATCTTTTGCATACCATAAGAATTTTAAACTATTTCAAATGGATGTTAAAAGTGCATTTTTAAATGAGTTTGTCAATGAAGAAGTTTATGTTTCTCAACCTCCCGGTTTTATTCATGAAAAATTTCCAAACCATGTTTTCAAACTTAAGGAAGCGTTGTATGGATTGAGACAAGCTCCTAGAGCTTGGTATGATCGACTTAAGACCTTTCTTTTGAATTTAGGTTTTAAAATGGGAGAAGTTGATTCTACACTCTTCATTAAAGATTATGAAAATGACATTTTTTTGATTCAAGTTTATGTAGACGATATTATTTTCGGTTCTACTAACTTTAATCTTTGTCAAGAATTTTCCAAGTCTATGAAGGATGAGTTTGAGATGAGCCACATGGGAGAGCTCACCTACTTCCTTGGATTGCAAATTCGACAAATAGAGAATGGCACATTCATACATCAGACAAAGTACACCGGGGAGCTTATTAAGCGATTCGTGATGGAATCGTCTTCGAGCAAAAGGACTCCCTTGAGTACTACTACTCATCTACACAAGGATGAAAGCGGAAAAGATGTAGACGTTCGTCTATATCGAGGTATAATTGGTAGCTTACTTTACTTAACCGCTAGTAGGCCTGATATAATGTTTTTCGTATGCCTTTGTGCTAGATATCAAGCAAGACCTAAGGAGTCACACTTGATTGCAGTTAAACGAATATTTCGTTATCTCAATCAATCTCTAGATTATGGGTTACTTTACCCTAAGTCTAGCACATATGCGTTAATCTCATATAGTGATGCCGACTTTGCCGGATGCAAGTCCGACAGGAAAAGTACTAGTGGCACTTGCCATTTCTTAGGAAATTCCTTAGTTTCTTGGTTTTCTAAGAAACAGAATTCGGTGTCATTGTCCACGACTGAAGCGGAATATATTGCCGCGGGTCTTGCATGTGCACAAGTTCTTTGGATGAGACACACTCATAGTGACTATGGTGTCAATTGTGATACTTGCCCTATCATGGTTGATAATCAAAGTGCTATTTGTCTTTCCAAGAATCCGGTACATCACTCCCGTACCAAACACATAGACGTGAGACACCATTTTATCAATGATCATGTAGCTAAGAAGGACATCATCTTAGAGTACATTGAAACCCAAAAACAAATTGCTGATATCTTCACTAAACGTCTTAAAGAAGATTCATTTGTGAGGTTGCGTGGAGAATTGGGAATTATGGGTGAATCTGAAATCTAGAAGCTCAATCTTTCATGTTATAACTCCTTTTTGAGCTCATATCTTTTTGTTGCCTATCTTCATGTGCTTTATTATATTTATATGTTAAGAAAGGCAATTGTGATTTAACTGATTTCATGAGTTTTTGATATTGATGGTAGTGATCTGCGTTTCAATGGATTTATTTACACCTTTTTACGATGTTTTTGTAATTAGAGTATAGGTCCTAGGGTGAGTGTTCTTATTCTCTGGAATTCTATCTCACTGTGCATTTTTGGACCAGGACAGACGACTGCCCTACCTTCGACAGTCGACTGCCCTACTCTATCTCCTCAGTCTGAGATTTGGTATCTTTCGCACAGCCAACTGATGATTGTTTTACAGTTGACTGTTATTTTAACAGGCGACTGCATTTTAGTCATCAGGCGACTGTTATCTCTGTCAAATTTTTACAGTGTTCTCTGCTGTTTTGATGAACTGTATTAATTCTCAGCCAGCCGACTGTTGAGTATATGTCAGTCGACTGTCCAATGGACAGGCGACTGCATGTTACTTGCCAGTCGACTGCCCATCTTTCTGAGCTTTATTGTTATCACTTCATCCAGTCGACTGACTTTTGTTCATCAGCCGACTGTCTTCTATTGAGACGGTTCATATGATTTGATCTGAGCCGCCGATTCATTGATTCAACGGCCCAGATACATTCCCCAACTTTTATATTCGAGAAAGCCCGATCATTTCCCCACGTCGACTCTCTCTCATCTGATTCGACCGCTTCGTCTTCCTGCTCGATTTCTCTTCCAAAACCGTCGATCTACTCCTCCTCCAGGCTTCACGCCTAAACCTTTTGTGGTTCAGACCTCCGGTGCCCAGACTCCACTTCATGTTCATGCAGAATCTTCTGTTGTTCGTGCTTCGTCTTCTAAGAGAAAGACTCCAGCTTTTCCTACACGTCGCTCTGATCGGCTCTTGTTCCGATCTTCTGGTCGCCCGTCGGACCCCTCCGTCATACATATTGACTGAGGCTGTTGCTGCTATTTTTGTTCACTCACCTGAAGACCTAGACTGTGTTTTGTGTGGTCTGTTTTTGTTTGGGTTGAGTGATTCGTCTGCTGATTTTGTTATGACTGCTGGATGATGTTGTCAGTGACTTTATATATGTATGGTGTTGTACTTCGCTGTCGTCATGATGATATTTTTTTGTCTTAATCATGATGTATCTTTTTGTGATGGACATATAGATGTCCACCCGATGATGTACTCATCTTTTATATATCTATATATGATGTTGCTGTTTATCTTGTGTCACACTATGCTATACTGCTTATCTTATCTGTGTGATTTATGATATGTTGTCTCCATGTATGCTATACTCTCTCTGATGTGCTTTTGAGACAATATATGAATTTGGTATTCGTTTTATCATGCTATCTCTGGTATGATGCATTTGTGAAATCTCTTTTGAAACTATTTTTGTGTATATATCTAATGTTGATATTGGACTTCAATTCCATTACTCACATGTGTATATGATGTGATTTTATGAGTTTTTGATTTGATATATATTTATACTCCTTGATTGTTGTTAGTTCGTATTTAGCACTATTATTGTTGTTGTTATTTGCTCCCACCTTTTTGGATAATGCCATAGGGGGAGAGAAATAAACATACAAGATTCATAATGGATGTGCTAAATATGTTCTAACGCTTGAATATAAGATCTACGTTGCCTTAGATTCAGGGGGAGTAAGATTACAATGAATAGGGATTGTAATTCCTAGATCTTTTGAATTTATATTCATGCGTTCCTTACTCATTTGCTTCAATTAATATGAAGATGCCCTAATATTTGTTGACTAACTTGATTAGCATCTATGTAGGGGGAGTAAGTTTTCATTGTGCACAATTATTTATTTTTTTGTTTATGTTTGTTTGTCATCATCAAAAAGGGGGAGAATGTTGAGTATTGGACTTCTCCCGACTTGGTGTTAATGATGAGCAAACATAAATACTTGTGACTAATCCCCTATTTTGCAGTTAATCCATTGCCTAAGCTATTTATGAAGATCTACTTGCAATGGATGACTCTCAAATGTCATTGAAGGCAAATGACATGAATTGGTTGATCGTAGATAATGATTGAAGCTCTGTGAAGACTTCAAGCTCATACGATGAAAAGAAGAGATTATTCGTCAATGTAATTTTTCTTTTATCTCTTCTAGTATGTAGCTTAGAAGTAGAACTTTGATGGATCACTCACACACATCTACATTCAGTCATAGGACTCCATTAGATCAATTGTCCTTTGACTCCAATTCATTTCTCTATTGGTTGTGCAAGGATTGTTTATAACAGTCGACTGCTTAACAGTTTACAGTCGCCCGTCTCAAAAACAGTCAACTGTATTTTGTTCTACAGTCGCCTGTTATGCACAGACTTTTACAATATAGTTTTGGGCCTTCTCTGATTACTTCGCACATGCTACTGATGAACGATTCATAGGCGCATGTCCAAGTGACAGTCGACTGTGTTTTGTAAATCAGTCGCCTGTATATTCTTTGCCCTAACTATGTTTGATCTGACTTTTACGGCCAGTCGACTAATGCTGTATATACAATCGATTGTCTATTAGATCAGTCGACTGACTATGCTGCAACAGTCGCCTGTCTGTGAGTCATTTCTTTGACTCAGTTCTCTGAAAATTTCTCATGCTTTTGACAGTCGTCTGTATAAGGATTTATAGTCGCCTGTTCTGATTAACAGTCGACTGTGTTCCTTGCATCAGTCGTCTGTCCTGTTACTTGTGAGATTTCCAGTATTTGTCTAACTTACCCATCTCTCGGCCAGTCGCATGTCGAAGGAATTACAGTGGCCTGTTGGTTTAACAGTCGACTGTCTTTGCTTCATCAGTCGACTGTCCACGTGGTAAGTTACCGTTATGAATTCTCACCTACCCTTGCTGACTGTGCAACAGTCGACTGTGGATTGTTCAACAGTCGACTGTCGCGAGTTCAGATTCTATCCGTTGAGATTTTTCTCACGGATTTCAATTGGGGTTTTGCCTAAACTGTTTTTTTGGATTTGAAAAAGCTATAAATAGAGCTTCTATTGTTCCATTGGAAGGTTACCCATTCATTGCAAAATCTCTCAAGCTTTCATTTCCAAAGATCAAAGCTCTCAAATCTAAAGCCCTAAGTATTTCCAAATCTTGTTCTCTTGCTCTCCAACCTAGAACCAAAGAGTGATCATCTAGGCATTTGGTGCAGTCAAGAGAAAGGGCTTCTCCTCTCTTCCAAGAGAGTTCTTCAACACACATCACACTCCTTCTTCAAGTTCTACTTCAAGGCATAGGTGATTGTAAGTGTTGTTTTCATTATTTCATAACATTCGTTATTTGAGTTGTGCTCTCGGTTGTGAGAGTGGTTTGCTTGCTCCCAAGTTGTGGGAGTCAAGGACATCGATTGTATTCGATTGCACTTGTAGGGTTGCTAGAAGTGGGCTTTAAGGAAACCTCAAGTTATGGTTCTAACTTGAGTATCCGGTGGTATCCGGGTGGTAGGGACATAGGATTACCGAGAACAAGTCGGGAGTTGACTTGGGTAATCCGAACCCTTGAAACATCTCTGCGTTTGCGTGTGTTTCTTTTTGGGTTGTTTTTCTATTCTGCACTATTTGTTGGATTGCATTTTATTTGGCGTAAATTTGTTTTAAATTTGCATAAACACTATTCAACCCCCCTTTAGTGTTTTTCCCATAGACAGGGTCCTTACAATATAATATCAGGAGATGGGATAGCCGTGGATCCAAAGAAGGTTGTTGCAGTAGAGAAGTAGCCAGTTCCTAAGTCAGTCATGGAGATCAGAAGTTTCTTGGGATTGACTGGGTATTATAGGAAGTTCATCAAGGATTTTTCTAAGATCGTTGAACCGTTGAATTACCCACCAAAAAGAATATTGATTTCAATTGGTCAGAGGAATGTCAATGAGCATTTGTTGAGCTGAAGCAGAAACTGATCTCTGCACCTGTCTTGACAATTCCATATCGCTCGAGCAGATTCGAGATATTCTGTGATGCATCTGGTAGAGGATTGGGATGTGTTCTTAACCATCATGGTAAGGTAGTAGCTTATGCCTCCAGATTATTGAAGATGCATGAACAGAACTATCCTACACATGACTTAGAATTGGTGACAATAGTATTTGCATTGAAGTTGTGGAGACACTTTCTTCTGGGTGAGCGTGTTAAGATATATACGGATCATAAGAGCTTGAAGTATGTTTTTAATCAGAAGGAACGCAGTATGAGGCAGCGCAGATGGCTTGTATTGCTAACTGACTACGATACTGATCTTCAGTATCATCCTGTGAAGATTAATGTCATACATTGAGTGTGCTCAACAAATTGCTTGACTCTGCGATTGGTAGATGACTCTTCATCAATCATATCATATATGATTCCCTTATTGGTTTTTAACCCTAGCCACGTATGATCATAAGTGTGCTCATCCAAATCACAATGACTAGTCTAGTCAGACCCTTGTTTTCATGTCTAGCCTAACTTATGCCGGTGCTCGGTGTTTGGGCACGACGCGATGGTTTGGGTTAAGTGTAGTCTACATCTCATGTAATGAGAAGTTGGTTTTCATAAAGTAGCTATGACATAGCTTGAGTGTGCTCCACAACTATAACATAGAACCTATAGTTGCTAACCTTCAAACAAGGAGGGTTACGGCTAACCTTGAAGAAGAAGTTTAACGTAATTGACTAGATGTAATCGACGGTTTCACATAATCATAATTCACATCTTTGCGGTCCATCGAAACACGGCCAGGGATTTGGCTAGGCCAGGATCACTATCCCCGGTTGTAACGACTGCTTTTCATGTATCTGGATTTATTATAACATAATATATGTTTTGGTGGATTTTCTCCTCATGTGTGGTTTTCGTCTCCGTAGCTTTCATTTTCGATCGATTCGTCGTATTTTCTCGTTTCTTCCTTAGGATTGTCGATTTCGAAGTATGTCATTCGTGACGGGCTTCATAACGGTCGTATCTTACTATTAGATCAAGCCTAGGAGTCTTAGGAATCGATCCCGGGGCCCCGCGCTCCGTATCGGAACTTTTGGTGCTTATTAGCCGGTGTAAGCAAGGGCACTGACCAACTAGATGACGATCCAGTCGGTCGGCAATCTTTCTTGGACCGACTAGTTGGCTTTCTAAATTATTCAGGAGTTACTGTTTATCGTTAGCCGGTCTAAGAACGTTGGTTGACCGACTAGGTTGCAAACTAGTCGGTCAGCAATGCTTCTTTAACCGACTAACTCTTCAACTAAATTTTGGTATCAATACTGTTCACTCTTAGTCGGTCTAAGAACGTTCATCGACCGACTAGATGTTAAACTAGTCGGTCAGTATTTGTTCATGGACCGACTAAATCTAAATCCTATTTTCGTTCAGAAGTTACTGTTTACACTTAGTCGGTCTGCGTTGGTCGACCGACTGACTAGTTGCCAAACTAGTCGGTCACTGGTTGCTCTTTGACCGACTAATATGTGTTAAAACCCTAATTTCTGGGCAGCCGCCAGCCCAACCTATGTATACCCCTCCCAAACGTTTTCTTCTTCCTCCACTCGACCCAAAACCCTAAAATCTCCCCCATTGAGCCCCCATCTTCCTCCAACCCTTATTCCTTCATCCCAAGCCCTAGATTCATCATCTAAACCCTCCATCAACTCATTCTACCTCTCATCTTCCCCAAAATCTCACCAAATCCCCAAAATCCCCCAAAAACCCTAACTCTCCAAACTTCTCCATTTGTTTCCAGATCTGGTCCTAGGGTTCTCCGGAGTGTTTCTTCCGCCTCCTCTCGGTAAGAAATCGATCTCTCGATGTTTTCATAACCTATTTGTATTTTTATGAAACCCTAATGAAATTTCATGTTGTTTGATGATTGTTTCCCCATAACAGCGATTTCCCCCGTAGATTAGCATCCGCGAGACGAACCTTCGTGATCGTCATCCCCGGTGCTAGGCAAGTGAAACTTGCCACTTAGGGTTTAGGCCATGTTTTAGGCCATTTGCTTGTTGTAGGCGTAAAAGAGGCTAGGCGACGAAATGATACTCGCCTAGGCGCAAATTGGGGAACTAGCTTGACAACGAAGCTAGTTCCGACATTTAACATGTTGCACAATCACCATGTCATGTTTACTTTCCATTAACGGTACGCAAATTAATTGTCATGTCATTGCATTCTTCAAGTGATCCCGTGATTGCGTAGCATCGCTACAATACTTGTGTTTCCTGGCTCGTGACCAGAAGCGAGCATAATGAGTTGCTAACCCCAACGCTCGATATTGAATTGTGAACTAAGAAACAAGCTCCCGTGCGGGGCAACCCTGGCTCACTTGCTGGGCTCATGTACAGGGACCCTGGCTTGTTTACGTGTGGGATGGGGTAAGGGTTAAGCGGCCATTCAACTGGGAGTCTGCCCGATCAGCAACTGTAGTTGTAAGGCGTAAACTCTGGGGTGGGGTAGTGTTTAGTGCCGATCGGTGTGAATGATGTACCATTCAGCTGAAGGGCGTAAACATCTACAAACAACAGTGAAACGTGAATAGTGTTTAGTGCCGATCGGTGTGAATGATGTACCATTCAGCTGAAGGGCGTAAACATCTACAAAACAACGTGAAATGATTGAGATTGTTAGTAGCTTGGCTACTCTTGCCTTGTCCCGTTAATTGTTCTCTTGTACTTATCGTTCACCATGCCTTGGTTGTGCACTCATGTTATAACTTCCATGTCATGCATACTAAAACTGCTAGGTTGCTAGTTGCCTTACTTTCAGTTTCCTTGCCCAAGTCTTTTAGACTTGCTGACATGTGCCTCTTTACTCTTTTGGGTGACACATGTTAGATCCTGAGCCTGAGTACCTAGTTGAGGACGAGGTGTTTGCTGACGCCGAGCCCGAGCTTGTGTTTGAAGGGGAGTACGTGGACACTGGGGACCAGTCCTAGTGTTTTCGTTGTGTTTTCCTTTTGTTTTGGCAGTTGTTTTGTTATCGGTGCGTAGCACCTATACTTTGTTATGTCGTTGCTTTTGTTGGCCTTGTTCTGGGCCTTTAGACTCTTTCTTTTAGCCTGGTGGCTTTTCTGGATGTTGGACTTATTTTCATGTTGGACAATTTGTGAGATATGAGATTTTATTTCAGTCTCTCCTTGTGTTATTATTGTTGTTCCGTTGTGGTTACAGGGACCTGCTTATGTTTTATTGACGCTTATCGGGTTTGGGGCTTCACAGCTCCACTCTCGTGCGGACCTTTTCACGTCTCGCCTCCATTTTAGGAAAGCGGGGCGTGACAGGTTTTGTTGGTGGCCCATGCAGGTCCTTCTGTAACTGCGAATTTTGGAATGACGATAATGATATTAGAATGTCCAATAAACTGAGTTCGACGTCCGAGTCATAAGCTATGAGTCTAATCTGATTCGTTCTCTGTGTCACTAGATGGCAGGAAGACGATTCACCCGTGGTGGTGGTAGTGGTGCGCTCCCTCATGATGAGGAGCCTGAGCGGGAACCCACCAACGGGGAGATGATGCGGATGATGCTCCAGATGATGCAAGTGCAGCAGGGCGTGCTCCTGCAAGTCCAGAATGCTCCACTTGCTCGAGCTGCCCGGGCTCTTCCGGATGCCCCTCGCTCTGAGCCAGGAGCGAAGCAATTTCGGGAGCTGGGTCCCGTATATTTTGATGGGTCTGAGGGTCCTCTGGCTGCCGATGAGTGGATTCGGAACATCGAGGACAATCTGAAGATGGCCAAGATCACCCCGGCTGGATGGGTTGATTTGGCGAAGAGGCAACTCAAGGATAATGCTCGGAATTGGTGGGATGCGGAAGAAAAGATGTTGGTGGAGCCGATAGCTTGGGCTACCTTTAAGGCCAGATTTGAGGGTGAGTTCTTCCCGAAAGCTGCCAGGGAAGAGATGCTGCAGCGTTTTATCGATTTGAAGCAAGGAAGCTCGTCGGTGGACCTATATCACCAAGAGTTCATGAGGTTGAGTCGGTTCGCACCAAAGATGGTGCAGGACGCTGAGGAGAGAGCTCAGAGGTTCCTGCAGGGACTTGCTTTGGAGCTCCAGAGTTTTGTGACCTCTTTTGACCGGGAGTCTTATCAGAAGGTTCTAGTAACAGCCAAGAGGCAGGAGCTGCTCGTGAACCAGAGGAGGGGGTCTGTTGTTGGTGCTGGGAAGAGGCCTATGGAACAGGCCAGAGCGGTGGTTAGGCCTGGTTTCAAGCCTAATCAGCCAGCTCAGTTTAAGAGGCCAGGAGGGCCTATTCTGAAGACTTGCCATTTCTGCGGCAAGCCTGGCCACATCAAGGATCAGTGTCGGAAGTTTTTGGGCCAGTGTCTGGTTTGTGGTGATGCTTCTCATGTCGCGAAGGATTGTCGGCATGCGGGTCCGCTGCGGAGGGCACCTGTTGCAGCTCAGCCGTTGCAGCAGCGAGCGTCTGTTCCTGCTGGTCGTGGAGCAGCTCTTGTTCTGCGGAGGCAGGCTTTTCAGCAGGCTGTTTCGCCAAGGAAGCAGGCTTTTCTGATGACCGCTGTGGAGAGCGAGGCTGTGGATGAGGTTATCGCAGGTAATCCTCAATCTAGCTGTCACTCTCCTAGCTGGTTTTGATTGCTAGATTGTGTTGTTTGCTTGAACATGGTTGTTTGCTAGACTAGGGTTTGATTGTTAATTGATTGTTAGGTGTGGTTTTGGTTTGCACATTTCCTGCACGAGTCCTCTTTGACTCTGGTGCATCGATGTGCATTATTTCTCGGAGCTTCGTGGAGATGCATTCCTTGTCGACGTCCCCTCTTTCCAAGAGTTGGAATATCGTTACAGGGAATGGCGTGGTCTCGGTGCATCGTGGTTGCAATTCTTGCTCGTTGGTGGTCTGTGGACATGAGCTTTTCGCTGATTTCATTGTCCACGACATCATCAACTATGATGCAGTTCTTGGGATGGACTGGCTTACGAGCTTCTATGCTACGATCGACTGTCGAAGGAAGAAGGTGGTGTTCGAGATTCCCAGACATCCAGTATTTGAGTTCAGTCGTGGTAGCAGTTCGCTTGGTCCTGTCAGATTTTGGGCCAGGCCGGTGGAGGTTGTGGCTATGCAGATGGAGTTGGAGTGGCCAGCTGTGGTGCGAGATTTTGTCGACGTCTTCCCCGAGGAGATGTCTGGTTTGCCACCTAATCGAGCTCTAGAATTTTCTATCGATCTTATTCCAGGTGCGCAGCCGATTTCGAAGGCGTCGTATCGTATGGCACCTGCAGAATTGGAAGAGTTGCGAAAGCAGCTGGATGAGCTTTTGCAGAAGGGTTATATCAATCCTAGCGTGTCTCCGTGGGGAGCACCGGTGTTGTTGGTGAAGAAGAAGGATGGTTCGCGTCGCATGTGCGTGGACTATCGGGAGTTGAATGCGGTGACCATTAAGAATAAATACCCGTTGCCTCGCATCGATGATATTTTTGATCAGCTTGGAGGTTCGAGGGTGTTTTCTAAATTGGATTTGAGGAGTGGTTACCATCAGTTGAAGGTGAAGAAGGGAGATGTTCCGAAGACAGCGTTCAGGACGAAGTATGGACACTATGAGTTTGTGGTTATGCCTTTCGGCGTAACTAACGCGCCCGCAGTTTTCATGAATCTGATGAACCTGATTTTCTACGACTTTTTGGATAAGTTTGTCGTTATCTTCATTGACGACATTCTGATCTATTCGAAGTCGGAGGAAGAGCATGCCTCGCACTTGAGGACGGTGTTGGAGATCTTGAGGAAGCATCGTTTGTATGCTAAGTTTTCGAAGTGCGAGTTTTGGCTAGATCGAGTTGCTTTTCTCGGGCATGTGGGTACTGGAGATGGTATTTCAGTGGATCCCGAGAAGATTAGGGCCATCAGGGAGTGGCCTGTTTCGTCGTCTGCATCTGAGATTCGGAGTTTCCTTGGACTCGCTGGTTACTATCGGCGTTTCATTAAGGACTTTTCTCGTATTGCTGAGCCGATGACCAGGTTGACGCGGAAGGATGTTGCTTTTGTTTGGTCGGGTGATTGTGAGAGTGCTTTTGGTATTCTGAAGGAGAGGTTGACGACTGCCCCTATTCTTGGTGTGCCTGATCGCAGCGGTGGATTTGAGATCTTTTGCGATGCTTCTGGCAAGGGTCTCGGTTGTGTGTTGCATCAGCATGGGCATGTTGTGGCGTATGCATCTCGTCAGCTTAAGGTTCACGAGAAGAATTACCCGACGCATGATTTGGAGTTGGCTGCCGTTGTGTTTGCTCTTAAGATTTGGAGGCACTTCCTGCTGAGTGAGAAAGTGAAGATTTTCACCGATCACAAAAGCTTGAAGTACATTTTCACTCAGAAGGAGCTCAACATGTGACAGCGTCGATGGTTGGAGCTTATGGAGGATTATGAGATTGATTTGTAGTATCACCCTGGCAAGGTGAATGTGGTTCCGGATGCTTTGAGTAGACTTCCAGCGGTGATGATTTTGACCTCGCAGTGGAGATTGCAGCAGGATTTTTGCGAGTCTGGCTTGGAGATTGCTCTTCCTGGGGAGGCTTCTTCGATGATGTACATGCAGGTACAGTCGACGATCGTGGATCGGATTAAGGCTGGCCAGGCTGAGGATCCGAAGCTGGTGAAGATTCGGGAGCAGGTGGAAGCTGGTCTGCGGACTGACCTTTTGATTCATGAGGATGGCTCGCTGAGGTTTGGAGCCAGGCTGTGTGTGCCAGCTGGGGATATCAGAGAGGAATTGATGGTGGAGGCACACAGTTCGCCGTATTCTGTGCATCCTGGTGGCACCAAGATGTACCAGGATCTTCGTCTGAATTATTGGTGGCATGGTATGAAGAGGAGTGTGGCTCGGAGTGTAGCCAAGTGCTTGGTTTGCCAGTAAGTGAAGGCGGAGCATCAGCGTACGGCCGGGTTGCTACAACCGCTTCCGATTCCGGAGTGGAAATGGCAACACATCACTATGGATTTCGTGACCGGACTACCTCGGAGTCCGAAGCAGAATGACGCGATTTGGGTGATCGTGGATCGATTGACCAAATCCGCGCACTTTATTCCATTCTGAGTGGGACAGTCCACTGAGGCGCCAGCGAGGAGATATATGGAGGTAAAATTCTTTTACTCTCCGTTTTATTTCCTTTTCCTAGTTTGGATAGTGATGTAACGTGAAATCGTGCAGGAGGTCGTGCGACTTCATGGAGTCCCCGTGAGTATCGTGTCTGACAGAGACACGAGGTTCACATCTTAGTTCTGGCAGAGTTTGCAGAAGAGCTTGGGTACGCGTCTGAGTTTCAGCACGGCGTACCATCCGCAGACGGATGGCCAGTCCGAGAGGACGATTCAGATTTTGGAAGACATGCTGAGGGCGTGCATGTTGGATTTCAAGGGTTCGTGGGAGGACCATCTACATTTGGTGGAGTTCTCTTACAACAACAGCTTCCAGGCGAGTATTGGCATGGCGCCTTTCGCCGCTCTTTATGGGAGGAAATGTCGATCGCCATTGAGTTGGGATGACGTTGGTGATCGGGAGCTGTTGGGACCTGAGATGATCGTGGAGGCCGTGGATATCGTCAGGAATATTCGGGAGAGGTTGAGGATTGCTCAGGACCGTTTTAAGCATTGGGCGGATGCTAAACGTCGTCCTTTGGAGTTTCAGCCGTGCGACCATGTGTTTCTGAGGATTTCCCCGAATCGTGGTGTGATTCGTTTTGGGAAGCGAGGGAAGTTGAGCCCGCGATACATTGGACCATTTGATGTTTTGGAGAGGGTTGGCGAGGTAGCTTACCGCTTAGCCTTGCCGCCATCTTTTGAAGGAGTTCACAATGTTTTCCATGTGTCGCAGCTTCGTCGATACATTAGCGATCCATCTCATGTTGTGGATTTTTCGGAGATTACCGTTCGCACCGATATGACGTATGACCAGCATCCAGTGCAGATTCTGGACAGGCGTCAGAAATCGCTTCGGAACAAGATTGTCAATCTTGTGAGAGTGATGTGGCGACACGGCTCACCTGGAGAGTCTACTTGGGAGAATGAGGATGAGATGCGAGAGCGTTTCCCACTTTTGTTTCCGGACTCGTGAGTATTTGAAAATTCCGAGGACGGAATTTTTCTTAAGTTGGGGAGGATGTAACGACTGCTTTTCATGTATCTGGATTTATTATAACATAATATATGTTTTGGTGGATTTTCTCCTCATGTGTGGTTTTCGTCTCCGTAGCTTTCATTTTCGATCGATTCGTCGTATTTTCTCGTTTCTTCCTTAGGATTGTCGATTTCGAAGTATGTCATTCGTGACGGGCTTCATAACGGTCGTATCTTACTATTAGATCAAGCCTAGGAGTCTTAGGAATCGATCCCGGGGCCCCGCGCTCCGTATCGGAACTTTTGGTGCTTATTAGCCGGTGTAAGAAGGGGCACCGACCGACTAGATGACGATCCAGTCGGTCGGCAATCCTTCTTGGACCGACTAGTTGGCTTTCTAAATTATTCAGGAGTTACTGTTTATCGTTAGCCGGTCTAAGAACGTTGGTTGACCGACTAGGTTGCAAACTAGTCGGTCAGCAATGCTTCTTTAACCGACTAACTCTTCAACTAAATTTTGGTATCAATACTGTTCACTCTTAGTCAGTCTAAGAACGTTCATCGACCGACTAGATGTTAAACTAGTCGGTCAGTATTTGTTCATGGACCGACTAAATCTAAATCCTATTTTCTTTCAGAAGTTACTGTTTACACTTAGTCGGTCTGCGTTGGTCGACCGACCGACTAGTTGCCAAACTAGTCGGTCAGTGGTTGCTCTTTGACCGACAAATATGTGTTAAACCCCTAATTTCTGGGCAGCCGCCAGCCCAACCTATTTATACCCCTCCCAAACGTTTTCTTCTTCCTCCACTCGACCCAAAACCCTAAAATCTCCCCCATTGAGCCCCCATCTTCCTCCAACCCTTATTTCTTCATCCCAAGCCCTAGATTCATCATCTAAACCCTCCATCAACTCATTCTACCTCTCATCTTCCCCAAAATCTCACCAAATCCCCAAAATTCCCCAAAAACCCTAACTCTCCAAACTTCTCCATTTGTTTCTAGATCTGGTCCTAGGGTTCTCCGGAGTGTTTCTTCCGCCTCCTCTCGGTAAGAAATCGATCTCTCGATGTTTTCATAACCTATTTGTATTTTTATGAAACCCTAATGAAATTTCATGTTGTTTGATGATTGTTTCCCCATAACATCGATTTCCCCCATAGATTAGCATCCGCGAGACGAACCTTCGTGATCGTCATCCCCGGTGCTAGGCAAGTGAAACTTGCCACTTAGGGTTTAGGCCATGTTTTAGGCCATTTGCTTGTTGTAGGCGTAAAAGAGGCTAGGCGACGAAATGATACTCGCCTAGGCGCAAATTGGGGAACTAGCTTGACAACGAAGCTAGTTCCGACATTTAACATGTTGCACAATCACCATGTCATGTTTACTTTCCATTAACGGTACGCAAATTAATTGTCATGTCATTGCATTCTTCAAGTGATCCCGTGATTACGTAGCATCGCTACAATACTTGTGTTTCCTGGCTCGTGACCAGAAGCGAGCATAATGAGTTGCTAACCCCAACGCTCGATATTGAATTGTGAACTAAGAAACAAGCTCCCGTGCGGGGCAACCCTGGCTCACTTGCTGGGCTCATGTACAGGGACCCTGGCTTGTTTACGTGTGGGATGGGGTAAGGGTTAAGCGGCCATTCAACTGGGAGTCTGCCCGATCAGCAACTGCAGTTGTAAGGCGTAAACTCTGGGGTGGGGTAGTGTTTAGTGCCGATCGGTGTGAATGATGTACCATTCAGCTGAAGGGCGTAAACATCTACAAACAACAGTGAAACGTGAATAGTGTTTAGTGCTGATCGGTGTGAATGATGTACCATTCAGCTGAAGGGCGTAAACATCTACAAAACAACGTGAAATGATTGAGATTGTTAGTAGCTTGGCTACTCTTGCCTTGTCCCGTTAATTGTTCTCTTGTACTTATCGTTCACCATGCCTTGGTTGTGCACTCATGTTATAACTGCCATGTCATGCATACTAAAACTGCTAGGTTGCTAGTTGCCTTACTTTCAGTTTCCTTGCCCAAGTCTTTTAGACTTGCTGACATGTGCCCCTTTACTCTTTTGGGTGACACATGTTAGATCCTGAGCCTGAGTACCTAGTTGAGGACGAGGTGTTTGCTGACGCCGAGCCCAAGCTTGTGTTTGAAGGGGAGTACGTGGACACTGGGGACCAGTCCTAGTGTTTTCGTTGTGTTTTCCTTTTGTTTTGGCAGTTGTTTTGTTATCGGTGCGTAGCACCTATACTTTGTTATGTCGTTGCTTTTGTTGGCCTTGTTCTGGGCCTTTAGACTCTTTCTTTTAGCCTGGTGGCTTTTCTGGATGTTGGACTTATTTTCATGTTGGAAAATTTGTGAGATATGAGATTTTATTTCAGTCTCTCCTTGTGTTATTATTGTTGTTCCGTTGTGGTTACAGGGACCTGCTTATTTTTTATTGACGCTTATCAGGTTTGGGGCTTCACAGCTCCACTCTCGTGCGGACCTTTTCACGTCTCGCCTCCATTTTAGGGAAGCGGGGTGTGACACCGGTCGAGCTAGGGTGATCCACAACACTAGACCTGATCATGGTCTATTGAAGGAAACTAATTATTCATATGTGTACCATCGATTAGAAATGACTTCATTAAAACTAGTTAATCCTGTCAACTAGTTGAATCTGAAAATTCGAAATTATTAGGAATGGTTAATTACTTTTATTAATGTCCTTATCAACTATAAGAAATGAATTTGAGGGTGCTATCCTAATAATGTATTAGGCATTTAAGTAAGTTTAAATCGTAGCATATCCATCAAAATTATGTTATAATTTTCAGAAAGCTTTTAATGGCTATACTAAAAGTTATTCTTCTATTATCACGTAATCAACAAGGATAATATAACAATTAAAAATTATCAACTAAACATGATAACATAGCAATTAAAATTATCTCATAAATATTTTGCTAAACATGCAACTTAAAATTTATCGCATAAGTTTAAGTTACATTCATAATTAATTATCATCATATAATAATTAAGATCTAATTTTAAAATTATCAAATGATTTTAAAATTAAATCTAATTTTCAAAAAACATTTTGCGAAAATAAAAATATTACTAGGGAACGACTATTTTAATAGTTTAAATCACAACCTCCATCTCTTGGAGAAAACATGTTGTATCACATACATTTTATAATTGTAAAACATAGATCATGTAGAGTGGCTCCGATACCACTGAAAGATTTTCTAGGTCCTTAAGGCTATAAAATCGGCGTCCGGCCTAAGTCGGACGGACGACGAGATTGAATTATGCAACGGAAAAATAGTACTTAAAACAATTTTAAGTTTAAGCCTTAAAGAGACAACCCTAGCCAAGATCTCTACTATCCTAGAGTTGGGTCCGACCAACCCCTAAGGATAGATATATCTAACATTTGCAATTATAAACGCATGAATATTTAAACTACATACCTTTCACTTCGTTTCCGCAGAACACGAAGCGTCGTTTTCAGCAACATTTCTTTGGCCCCGTGTCGCTTCTCCCAAGCCAAAACGCATCCCGAGCCGCACCTCGTCCTGAGCCAAACCACTTCCCGAATCGCGCCGCGTCCCGAGGCAAGCGACACCCTTGTCGCCGAGCCAACCATGTGCCGAAGAAAGTTTTACCTTGAGTGCATTCTGCGTCAAGGTTTCGGATCCGTTCCGAGCTCCTTCTTAGATTTGCTAGAGCCTGATCAGGAGCAAGAAAGGATTTTAGGGAGAAAGAGGGAATATTTTCTTTAAGCTCAGATCCGGGCTTGCACACGTTTAATGGAGCTACTCAGATCTGGAGCTTAGGACAAGTTTCAAGGAAGGGGGTCAGCCCCTATTTATATATGCGGCTGACCCCTCCCCTTTCTTTATATCCGATGTGGAACTAAAAATTAGAGTGAAAAAATCAATTAAAGTTGGCCTTTCACAAAGGCCAATCTTTAGTGATTTTTTCCTCCCTCATCGTTGAGCTCCAAGAACGATGTCACACATAGTTGCGAAGAGCGTTGAATAGTGAACGCGTAGGAAAAAACGGGGACTCATTCCGACTTCGTTTGACCCCTTAAACGAGGTCTCAAAATTGCCCAAAACCATGCATTTTTGCAAAACTCAGCCGACATTCTCTACGCGCAGCCCTAGCACCAGGTGGACCTTACCCACAGGTCCCACCCACGTGCTAGCGGGCAGCATACACGCAGCACGCGTGCGCTGCTGTCTTGGCGCACGTCCCGTGCCCTTGCAGAACACGGGCGCACGCTGCCCGTAGAGGGCCTAGCGCCCCTCAATAAGGGGCGCCAGTGAAAATCTAGGCCCGGGATGTAAACTTTTCCTCGCATTTATTGTATTAAATATGATAGTAAACATTTAAAGACACATTTAATTCCATTTGCATCATATGCAAAATTCCCACATCCAATACTAAAATTCATTTGCATAAAATACAAATGAACTGAGTGCATATATCCCTCAGCATCGGACTCATCTGTATTAGCCCAAGGTTCGCTTCGGCTAAATGGAGAAAACGAAAAAAATGCAAAAATTTGCAAGGAAATTGGTGCTGGGCCGTTGGCCTAGTCCAGCGCCAGTGCCCAAGCAGGTCCGGCGCCCGACCGACCCAAGTGGGCGCCCGACCTAGCCCCCAGCTGGAGAGCACGCCCAATCCAAAATGGTGCGGCCCACTGTGGGCCCCACCAGCTGAACCGTACGGACTATTTCGGGGGCTGTATTTTACGATTTTTGAAGGCTCGTTTGAGGGGTCAAACGAACTCAGAACATATCATCGTTTGTTTCTATACGATCTCTGTTTAATGATGTTCGAAATGATATATCGTTTTGAATCTTAGGCTTAACGGAGAGTGAGAATTAATTGCTCAAATTTAGTCCTTGAAAGAGGAAAAATTTCAGTCAATTTGAATTTTGTTTTTAGTACCACGTCGGATGTAATACTCCTCTGAATGCTCTGCTCTCCCTATAAATAGTGAGTCACTTTTCCTCCTAAACTTATACCAAGGCTTAATCATAGGAACTTTACTTAAATTATTGGAGCAAACTGTAATTAAAATGAGACGAAATATTTTTCCTCTTTTCCTCATACTTCTTTTTCAGGTTCTAGCAAAAACCTGAAGGGAGTTCAGATTTGATCCAGAGCTTGATGCGGGGATTCTGCTAAAGCAAAACTTTCTGAAGCAAGTGATTGCCTCTTGACTAAGTGTTGGATCGCTTCGGGGCATTATCCCAAGAAAATTTTTTTACGACTACAAAAACTTAATGTATCTTACTAATTCTACAAGGGTCCAACTCGAACCCATTTCCTTTCTGGTTACACCATCTTTTGTAGAAGAACTCTCCGCCATCGCCTTAGACTTGTCCACGAATCTTGCTCTGATTCCAATTGTTGGTCTCTAGTAACATTTATTTGGGTGATACCAATCACCTAGTAGAAATTCAGGATCGTTGTGACAACGAATAAAGCAAACGATGATTTGCGACGAAACCCGTAACACAAGTAATAATATGAAAGTAACGCAAAACAAAAGAAATCACGCACCTGACACCAAAGATTTATACTGATTCTACCCAATGCTTGGTGTACGTCCAATTGGAGAGATCATTAATGCTTCAATATCTATGGATTATACATTATGTCGTTTGGTTGAAGGGAAACAACCAAACTTGCTAATTAATCGGAAAAGAAACTATGAAGAAAACCTCTGAACCAAGCCCACCAAAGCCCACAGTTTGTCCTCTGTGTATCTTGCAATAGCCGAAAACTTTACAGAAATTTTCGCACTAAGCTCTACCCAAAAACCTAGCCGAAACACCATTTGTATAGACGAACGGGTTTGAGACTATAATCGGGTTGGAATAAGATCCGAATTCGAACCGGAATCCGGCATCTGCTATGCCCGTAACTCGCATCACGTTTCCACCGACTGATGAAGGCGGGATTGAATTTGCAGGGACGCGTGTCCCCTGCTGTGCTCAGATCCGCATCCGCATCGGATCTCACTTTGATCGTCGGATGAAGTCGGTAGCGGCTGGGATCTCACCACATAGCCATCATGCGCACGCTCCGCTGCTGAAGCATTGTGAGCGTGACTCCTCAAGTGACAGTTGCACTGGGCCAACGAGCTGGGCTTCAACCGATGGGCCTTCCACCGGGCTTCGACCCTCCGTTGGGCCTTGCCTGCGTAAGCGGGAAACTAGCCCGCCCGCTTAGGTGGGCTTTTAAACTGTGCACAGTAAATTCCAAATATTTCTCACGGGCTGGGCTTGCGAATATCATTGTTTAGGGCTCCCAAAAATTTCTAAAAAAATCCTGATAAATATGAGATTCATCCCGAGATGCTTTTGGTGTTTTGTTTCACATTTTTCAACATCCTGAGCAAGCGATAGCCAGGTATAGCCTCTAGAGCTTTAAGTTCTTCGGTAATTTCTCTCTTTTCTCTTTTCCTTTTTCTCCTTTTCAATGTTATTCTCAATCTTTATTTCAAAAATAATGTCATCAGTGTAGCATGTTGATATGATTTCATCAATGGTTCAATTTCAAATTACATTACCATAGGTTTAGTAATCAGAGGGTAGAGTTCTTATCATTTGTTTGATTACTAGTCATGAACCGTGCCCGCGGGCACGGTTCATTTAAGATTTTCACCCGTGAAATCTTTGTTCTCAAACATTATTTACACAGTCAAATTTGTGCGAAACAACAAATTCGGCGTAGAATAATAAATTCGGTGAGGACGCCCTTGAGTTAGCGTTAAAAAAATTTACACAGTCAAATTTGTGCGAAACAACAAATTATCGTTAAAAAATTTAGCGGGCGCCTTCGGCGCGAAGGGTGGAAGGGCATAAGTGTGTGTGTGTGTATGGTGTGTGGGTAAAAAGTGAAATGAGAGGGGTTTTTAGCAAAAAATGAGAAATATGTGGTATTCTGCGCAAATGTAGTGATTGTGGGGGGTTTGAATACAAAAGGAAAAAAGTGGTGGGTTTTCCAAACACTCATCTCAACCCTTCTTTTATCAAGATTAAATCCTAGACATTCTTCTATCAACCTCTTTATACATCAGCATGACATCAGCTTGTCCCAGTCAGCCCTAGAATTCAAAAACATTTGTGTTTTAATATATAGATTTATTAGTTTATTATAATGTCTTTACGATTAACATCGCATATCGTGAGTACCCCGTCCCTTTGTTTGATTGAGATTCTTATTTTTAATTGCTCAGTCTTTGAAAAATAATCTTAATTTTTATTATTTTGGAATGCATTTTTCACAGTACTCTATTCTCAACTCACAATATTATCAGGCTCATAGTACATATGACAAGTTACAGGGAGAACCAAGCTCAAGCATTACGGCGATTTCGTCTTGTCCTTCTCGCCGTCCTTCAGATCGCCGTTGTTCTTCCCGGGCTTTTTGTAAAGCTGCACGGTCCGCCCCTTCAATGGCTGCAACGGCCTCGAGTTGTTACGGTACCCTCCAGACAATGGCGACAGTATAGCAGCAAGCTGGTCCTGCGTTATCTCTCTCACCTGCAACAAATTAAACAGCAGCTCGTGATCGTAAATGGTTGTTTATTTTACGAGCAGATATCGGTCGGATTACCTCGCCCAGGACCGTCCAGATGACCTCCTCCCTGCACGGCGGCGCGGTGAGCGAGCCGACGTACCTGTAGTACTTGCGGGTGGAGCGTCTCAGCATCCTGTTCCCCACGACACCTATCGAAACATTAGAGTACTCTTCCTTGTCGCCACATTTCCCCTCGGCCAATTCCTTAAATTTCCCTATAAACTGCAGCCCACAAATCAACATGTGTCACGTTACAAGTTGTTGGTTGAGAGTTTGAGTTTTCTCGTACGTCATATGACGCCTAATTTTCAGTGTTTTAAAAGGCGAAGGCGTTGGGCAGGGCGTTTCATGTCCGTCCAGTCTGGGCGAAAGCCCCGAGGCGTGGGGCGAAAGCCTCACAAATTTTTATTTTAAATATTTGAAATATAAATATAAATATATATGTATATATATATATATAACTAAATCTATAAAAACATAAAAACTAATAAATATTATAAACAGAGTACCAAAGTAACAACTACTTCATTTCCTTCAAAACATTTGAATCTAACTAAGAAAAATAACTTTAGTATTTCACTCACAAACCAAACCAAAAAGTTATCACAGATTCACAAATAAGAATTAGAAAAAACTAGAGGATTATCGTCAAATAAGAGTAGCCGTAGACTCGTAAATCACGATTCATAACAAATGCAAGGCCATTCGCAGCATCATAGTAACAATTCTCACAATTTGACACTGTGTGACAGTAACAATTCTCACAATTTTTAAAATTGAACTTCAACTATTATGGTAGTAACAAGATTAAAGTAACAAGATATTAATTAAATTTCAAAACAAGATTAGGTTTTTTCTCTTCCTTTTCCGGCTCTCTACTCTCTATCAGTCATCGGTTAGGAAAGAAACAGAAATTTAGAGTTAAATTTTTTCTCTTTTTTTTCTTAAAGTAGTCTGTTAGACACGTGAATGTGCCACATGGGTTTAAAAAATGAACTGAGCCCAATCAAATACAGGCTCCAAGTGTATCATTTGCTGGGCGGTCGCTTTTAAAGCCCGGACCAAAAAACGCGATCCAACATCCGGGCGTTCGCCCAATGTCCGGGCGTTTGCCCAATGCCTGGGCGTTCGCCCCACATCTCTGGGCGAACGCCCAAGAAAAGTTATGCTTAATTCGGCTGCCCCGGGGCGTTTTGGGTACGCCCTGCCCCGGGGCGAGCCCTGAGACGAGCCCCAATAACGCCTTTGCCTAATTTTCACCTGTTCGGCGAATCTATCCGATCTCCCCAACCGATACAATATCGCCACGACGGCGAGCTTGCCGTCGCCTGTTCTGTGAACCATGTGCATCTCCAACGGAAACCTTTCGCCGTCTACGGTATGCTCGGACGGCGCGTGCCAATGCACTTGCTGCAGCGAGTATTTCGTCCCGTCGACGAGCGCCGTGCCGACGCCTTCATCGTACCGTAGCTGCGAAAAGACTACTAATTCCGTCAATGTCGACCCCAGGAGGGGAAAGAAAGGCTAACTTTGAGGGGCTACAGACCTCGACGTTGAAGCCGTTGTTGACGAGGGTGGCCTTCGCGTCGGCGTAGTCTCTCGTCAATGGCTCCAACGACTCGTTGTGCGCGGCGTTGTCTTCCAGTATGTCGATCGGAGACTGCCTCGATCCGCTGCTGCATGTTTTCCATTCGGGTTTCAGGCTGCCCCAGCGATCCGGCCAGTTCGGTCCCTTGCCGTACCCGAACCCGATAATATCATGACACGCTCCTGTAAACAAACACACGCATTGGTAAACAAACACAGCGGTTGGACGTAAAAAAAAGATGCAGACGATGGCGAGGAGCGAGCCATCACCGGCAATGCAGGAGACGAGGAGCGACGTTAATCCCAATGCAATGACGACGGTTGGAGCGGGGGAGGTCGCCATCGAGCGAGACCGGCAATGGCGGCGAGAGGGGAAGATGAGGGACGAGGTTGCGTTAATTAAGTTGGCAACAGATGCAGCACAAATAGAAAGGGGAGAGCTTGTGGCAATGGTGTTTTTGTTTTCCTATGACAATTGAAATGGTCGGGGGCTTAAGGAATCTCATTCAACGTCTCTCTTGGCTATTTCAACGTCCTTGAAATCTTGGACGGCCGGCCATTCTACGTGTGCACGTGTCCTTGATTAGCACGTACAATGGTCTTGCACGCCGCCTAGAATCCGCCATCTTCCGACATTTCAAATGCAATCGGGCAAAAGGCCTGCAATCTTTATCATTTTGGGCTCGGCATCTTGTGGGAAGAATTCAACCTATCTTCTCAGAAAATTGATGTTCAGACATTGGCTTTTTTAAAATTTTGGTGGCACATGACACAGTCTTTAACATCCCCACAAAGTAATACTATTTTACTGACATGTATGTATGTGCTGAGAGCAAACGAAATTTCCTGTATTGTCAGCATGGAAACTATAAAAAAAATGATTTTTTTTGTTTTTTTGTACACCTTGGATAATCATCTTACCAAAAAAAATGCGAATATTCCAATATTATTTGACCATCGATTTAATGGTTTTGGAAGAATAAAACTTTTACAACCAGTGGATCTAAGGTTAAATTTTGGCATCCTGTAGATGGTAACCACACTAGAAGGAGGTTGCATAGGGTGATTAAGAATAATTGCACTTAATAAAATTTAAACCATTTTAGTTATGTTTAAGACTCCTAAGAAAGTTACTGCACTAGGTTCTTGTTGATACACGGGTACAGATCACGAAGCGAAGTTAAGATGGTGAGGACCAATTGAAGTCTTAAACCTTGTACCAATAATCCGAAACCCATCAGCGAGGATGAATACATATCCAGTCAAAGAAACGGCTCATTCGACCATTAGAATTCCGCTGATATCATGGGAGAAGTTAATGGAGACCGAGTAAATGGGCAGCTGTTATCATCAATCTCGGAGAAGATTCTGCCACAATCAATGAGGAACAGTTATTCGCTATCAGCAGAGATCATCAACTATAGCTAGATTAAAAGACAATGTACGAAGGGTTAAGACTCCCAAGGTACGAGAGGCCTAATACTTTGAATTCTGTCTTCCACTTTATAATTCTTCCTCCAAATAGCTTGCGACGACTGATTCGAGACGAACCTCTGTGGGTCGATCTCGACAGCCCCAAGTCTTTCCTTGAGTTTCCGTTTTTTAAGCATCGGAGGGGATTTGGGTCAGAAACCAGATCCAACCCCACTGACGCTCCTTAATTTGTGGTGCAGGACGACTTAACAGGAGGGTCGAACGATAGCTCCCAGAGACAGTCGTTCGAGGATTGACCCCACCAGAGGGTAAACGACTATCCCATCCAGCTATCGAGTCAAAAGAGCTTCTGTGTTGCATCGATGCCACAATTACCATCGACCCTGGTTCTACCAACCAAGGGTCCCATTCGACTGGCTGACAAGTCTCCACCTCGACAGAGAAGTCCATGTCAGCCCTAGTACTGTTGACACCAATTTTGGACTTAATAATCAACAATACTAAGCTACTAGCAATAATAGATGTTCACCAGAAATTAAATTACAAGAGCAAGTAAAAAATAGAGACAATGAATACAATGCAAACACAAATATTTATCCTGGTTCACTCACTGTGGGTTATGTCAAGTTTCCAATATCGTTGAGATTTTCTCCACTTACCAACACTCCAAAAAGAGAGTCAAGTACCTCAAATTACATATATGGCTTCTATAATCACGTAGATCCACTTGCTAGGAATTTCCAATACAACAAGCTCAACCTCACCAAGTGAGGACCTCAACACTTGAGGCTTTTCACATCCAATCAATACAACCAAATAATCACAGACAACCACTTACCACCACACCTAGTGTGGATTTACAAACATCTCTTTGAAGATGATTTTCTTATAACCTCCTAAAACCAATATGTTGAAGCTTTGTGTATTGTGAATGGCTATGGAAATTTTTTTTGATCTTAATAATAAAGAAGATTAAAGATATATAATTAGAGATCAAAAGAAAACTCAATTGGAATATCAGAATTATCAAGATGAAGATTGCAGAGATTCACAATTGATCAAGGCTAAGATGCTTAAAAGCTTTGAAATAATAAAAACAAAAGCCTTAAAAACTTTTGAGAGAGCTTGGGAGAGTTAGTAAAAGCTTGAAAACCTTGATAATATGCTCATTAATTGGGGGAAAAACTCCCAGCAAACTTAGCATAAATAGGATAGAAAAATCGTTGAAAACAGTTCCCTAAAATGGACTCTTAAAGGAAAATCAACAGCTTTCCGTAAAATACGGACTGTGTTTTTCCTATCCAGTCGGTAGTAGACTCCCCAAACTATCGTAGTCGACTATTTTTAGGGACAGAACATTGACCATGTTTTTCAAAGAAAAGTAGTCGACTCCTACTCATCAATAGTCGACTATTAATTCTGATAATGGAAAAACATTTAGAAATAATTTTAAAAATCATTCTAGTATTTTCAAAAAATATTTAAATAATTAATAAGTTTAAAACAGTATTAAGTGTGTGTGTGCGCGCGCAAGCTTCAAGTAATAGCTTTACTATTTTAAAACAAATTTACATAAATGACACACTACCAACACTTTCTTTGGAGTCTTGGTGTCTTCCTTTGGATTTGACCAAAGTGTCATGAAGTCTTGCACCTTCACAAAACCTTGGATGAGCTTTAAATATTCAATGTTGAGTTCCACTCCATAGGTTCACTAAAAATCAAGCTTTTGATTCCATATCATCATTTTCCTTAAACTTGAGTTGACCATTATTGACTTGGATTCCTACACTCACAAATCATCTCACAAAACATCATTAGCAACACTAATTATTTTCTTATCATCAAAACTAACTTACGGGTTATGCAATAACCAACATTCTTTCCCTTTTGACAATGACTAATTTAGGGGTGATGCAATAAACAACATTCTTTCCCTTTTGACAATGACTAATTTAGGGGTGATGCAATAAACAACATTCTTTCCCTTTTTGACCATAACAAACAATTTTGATAAAAATATGAAATTACAAAATTTGGATACTTACTCCCCCTGCATCAATGTAATATTTCTATGGAGAAGTTACTAGCCCTGCATCAATGTTCGTTAGAGATAAGCAACTATAAATCACATGTATCATGATTTTATTAAATGGGGGTGAATAGTGTTTATAAAAAATAATCACAAATTAAAACTTTAATTTCTCTAAGTTTACATAAATCTCCAATTAGTGTTACCTCTCTTGAGAGTACTTAATCAAAAAAATCTCTAACTCTTGCAAGATAGAGTATGAGCACTGATACGACCCTCCCAAAACGGGCTAAGACGGAGTGGGCCGAGCCCCCGATCCGAGCCCATGGGCCAGGACGGGATTAGGACCCGGCCTAAAGGCCTCGGCCTAAAAGCCCCGTGAAAGCCTCGGGCCATGGGGGCCCCAGACTGACGTGTAGGGAACCGCTGACCCTTGTAGGTTGAGGTAACCGTTCCTCCGAATTGTGCCTACCTTCATTACCATTCAAGAGCCCCATTACATCTACCTTGATGACCCATCAAGTGACAATCAAAGCAGCAGATGCTTGGGACTAGATTGGGGGGAGGATGAGAGGGAAGTGGGCGGTTCAATCCCTACAAAAGACCCAAAGATCAAATGATAAAAGGACGGAATTCTGAATACTCTACACTCAGGTATTCTTCCTCTAACGACCTTGCTTTCCACCTCATAATTCTCCTCCACAGCCCGGCCTGAGGGTTTGCGTGTCGGTCCCTCGTGAACCATACTCGATCCACCGGGAATCCTTCAGATCTCATCTCACTTAGGCATCGGTGGGAACTTGGTCGGAACCAAGGTCCGATCCCCCTGATGAGCTTTCTCATCTCTGTAGGTCAAGGAGACTTCAACTTGTCGGAGCTACCCTTCGGTGCTTCATTCACCGAAGCCGAGCGACCTCGACCCCGAGCCTATTTGTCTCTTCACCCGAGGAGGACGTCGTACTCCTGAATCTACCCTTCGGGATACTGACACATGGATTCACGCATTCCCAACTGAGCGAACGCGTTGCTACCTGATCTCGGAGGATGCACGTGTCTCACGCGACCATACCGACCTCCGACCCTCGAGACTACAAAACTGTGGTTTGAAAACACCCCGAAACATATGGCACCATCTGTGGGAATACGAAATATTCTACACACACGTCAAACAACCACACCAAAGATGACACGGTCGTGCACCAGGGGGCGTAGGAATACGACGGTGGCCACACCAGTGCCGGGGCCTGCCAGTGACCGCCTTGGGAAGGCTGCAACCGCCTAACACCTGCCTCGAATTGAGGAGCCAAGCACACTACGAGCCACGACAATGGACATAGACCATGAGGGAACAGCGGACAACCCTCAGCCCAACTCCTTCTCTAAGGAGGACCTGAAGGGGGTAGAGCTGCCGCATGATGACATGCTAGTCATCTCGGCCCTCATTGACACCATCCTAGTTTGACGGCTGCTCGTGGACACAAAAAGCTCGTGCGACATTCTGTTCATGTCGACCTTGGAGAAAATAGGGTTGCGAGCTGAAAACATTGAACCTTGTTCGGGCCCTGTAGTTGGTTTCACAGGACATTCCGCACCCATCGTGGGGATGATCCGCCTTCCCGTTACGCTTGGAGAGCCGCCCCACTCAACCACTCTAACCATTGAGTTTATGGCCTTGAGGGTCAGATCGGCGTATAACGGGATAATTGGCCGGCCGCTCCTCAATGCGGCCGAAGCCTTGGTCTTGATCCTCCATCAGATGGTCAAGTTCTGGACCCTGAGGGGGGTCAGGAAGATTAAAGGCGATCAGGCGAGGCCCAAGACCTGTTATCAATTGTCTAGAGAGGAGCGCGACATGGAGCGGTACAACCCGGTGGACCTTCTCGATCGAAGGGATGGCTCGGGAGCCTCGAGACCCGCCTATGTAGAGGAACCAGAGCTCATCCCTGTCACAGGCGTAGACAGCAGGTTCGTGTCCATTGAATCTGAACTTGATCCAGCCTTGAGGGATGAGCTGATCGGGTGCTTGAAGGCCAATCTGGACATCTTCGCCTGGTCACCAGACGACATGCCGGGCGTGGACCCCCAGGTGATCATCCACCGGTTGCATGTCGACCCCAACTTCAAGCCAATCAGGTAGAAAAAGTGAAACTTGGGTGACGAAAAGATGAGGGCTGCAGCTGAGGAGGTGGAATATCTCCTCGAAGCAGACTTCATCAGAGAAGTCTGGTACCCCGACTGGCTGGCTAATGTTGTAATGGTCTCCTTGGTCTCCTTGGTCAAGACCAGGCTCCTTGGTGGAAGCCCCTCCCTTTGACCCGGGAGTTGTAGTAGCGAGCCACTCGTTGTTTTTGTCAGACGACTAAGGCCAGAGCTTGGTCACGCTGCTCGTCTATGAGCTCTAGGTTGATCTCCAGGCCCTCCGAGTTCCTTTCTTCGTCAAAGTGCCGAAGGCAGAGTGATTCTTTGCCCACCTCGACGGGCATGATCGCCTCGGCCCCGTATGCGAGCACAAATGGTGTCTCCCCTGTGGCCTCTTTGTGCGTTCTTCAGTATGACCAGAGTATCCCGGGAAGCTCTTCTGGACAGTCTCCCTATGCTTCCCCTACTCTCTTGCGAAGCGGTTTAAGGATGCACTTGTTGGCAGCCTTGGCCATCCCATTGGTCTGAGGGTGGACCACGTAGGCGAACAAGAGCTTGATCTTCCATTCTGCACAGAACTCTATGAACCCCATGCAATCAAATTGTTTTCCGTTGTCTGATGATGGATCGAGGGATTCCAAACCAGGAAATGATGGCCTTCCACTCGAAGCTTTTCAGCTTTTTCTAGGTGATGGTGGCCAAGGGTTCGGACTCGATCCACTTGGTGAAGTAGTTCACCGCCACAATCGGGTACTTCCTCTGTCTCTTCGTGAAGGCAAAGGGATCAAGGATATCCAGCCCCCACTTGGCGAAGGGGACGAGGATGATTATTGGTACAAGCTCGGCCGGGGGGTTGAGCTGATCTTTGCAAACCTCTGGCACATCGGGCATTTCCGAACGTACTAGACCAAGTCGTTAACCAAGGTCGGCCAACAGTACCCTTACCTTAGGATCTTCATCGTGATCGTCTTGCCCCCATGGTGGTTTCCGCACAGCCCTTCGTGGACCTCTCATATGACGTAGTCAGCATCTAGTGTTCCGAGGCATTTAAGGTAGGGAGGACGTTGGTTTTGGTCCAACGCCTTCTATACAGCGCACCCTCATGAAGCACGTATCGGAGTGCCTTTTGCTCCAGCGTCCGACGCTCTTCTTGGTCTGTTGGGATCTCACCATCGGTGAGGTACCGGATTATTGGTCCATCCAGGAAGGTTCGACATCGATGATCATCAGCTCCTCCTCTTTCGTACTGGGGTTTCGGAGGCTCTCGACATAGATGGCACAACCCAACTCTTTAAGGGAGGAAGAGGCCAGCTTTGATAGGGCATTTGCGTGAGCATTTTCTGACCTTGGCAGATGGAGCGTTTCGACGTGCTTGAACTTTGACAGCTCAGATTTGGCAAGGCTAAGTAGCACTGCATTTCCTCTTCTCGAGCTATGTGGTCCACCTGTAGTTGGCTGATGATGAGTCTGGAAATGCTAAGGAGGCGTATGGTCTCCACTCCCAGCGCTCGGTCCAGCTTCAGGCCATTGATGGCGGCTTCGTATTCGGCCACGTTATTGGTGGTTAGAAACTCGAACCGAAGGGTATGTTCGACTGTGTTCCCGTCGGGGGACCAGATGATAATGCCGGCTTCGATTCCTGCTTTCGTCGCTGACCCGTCCACTTGGACTACCCATGCATCCCAGTTCTCTTCTTGATCATTGGGAAAGGTATCAACCAAAAGGAGGGATGGGGGTTGAGGCATTACCGTGCTTTGGTTCGGTACATCAGGACACACACCATCATCAACAGTACATTCGGTAATGAAGTCTGCTAGCGCCTGCCCCTTGATGGTCGTCCTTGGCTTATATCTGAGGTCGAACTCTCTTAACTCTACTGCCCAGTTTAGCATCCTCCCAATTCGGTCGAACCTCTTAAGGTTTTGCTCGAGCTGGGAGTCCATCAGGACTAGGATGGTGTGCGCTTGGAAGTAAGGACGGTGTTGCCACGCCGATAGGACGAGGGTGTAAGCCGGCTTCTCTACCGGGCTGTACCGCTCCTCTGCGTCTCTTAGGATCCGGTTGGTATAGTAAACCGGTCTTTGCACCCCGGCGTCCTCTTTGATCAACACCGAGCTTACTGCCTCTCTGGTGCTGGCCAGGTACAGGCTCAGGGGTTCCCCTTCTTTGGGCTTGGAGAGGAGCGGGGGACTGCGAAGGAACTCCTTTAACTCTGCGAGCGCTCGAGCGCAGGTTTCATCCCATTCTACGGCTTTCCTCTTTCCAACCGGCTCGGCGAGGGCCTTCAACAGGACCCTGAAGAATGGGAGTGACCGCTCCGCCAATTTGGATAGGAAGCGCCCCAAGGCAGCGATCCGCCCGTTCAGCCTTTACAGCTCTCAGATCGTCGCTAGCTCTTTCATGTTGATCAGCGCCTCAATCTTGTTCTGGTTGGCTTCAATGCCATGGTTGGTGATCATGAAGCCCAAGAACTTTCCGGACCTCACTCCGAACGTACACTTCGTGGGATTGAGTCTGATGTTGTTTCTTCGTAATTGTTCGAAGGTCTCCCAGAGGTCGGTGATGTGGTCAATAGAAGGGATGGCTCGGGCGACTCGAGACCCGCCCCTGTAGAGGAACCCGAGCTCATTCGCGTCACAGGCGTAGACGGCAGGTTCGTGTCCAATGAATCTGAACTTGATGCAGCCCTGAGGGATGAGTTGATCGGGTGCTTGAAGGCCAACCTGGACATCTTTGCCTGGTCACCAGACGACATGCCAGTCATGGACCCCCAGGTGATAACCCAATGGTTGCACGTCGACCCCAACTTCAAGCCAATCAGGCAGAAAAAGAGAAACTTGGGCGACGAAAAGATGAGGGCTGCAGCTGAGGAGGTGGAATGTCTCCTCGAAGTAGACTTCATCAGAGAAGTCTGGTACCCCGACTGACCGTAAGGCTGGGGCAGCTCCCACAGCAGGCCGATCGTCCAACCGACCATAAGGCTGGGGTAGCTCTCTAAGCAGGCCGATCGTCCGACCGATCGCAAGGCTGGGGAAACTCCCCCAGCAGGCCAATCATCCGATCGATCGCAAGGCTGGGGCAACTCCCCCAGTAGGCCAATCATCCGACCGACCGTAAGGCTGGGGCAACTCCCCAGTAGGCCGATCACTCGGCCAACCATAAGCCTGAGGGTAGCTCCCCCAGCTGGCCACATACCAGTCGACTGTAAGGCTGGGGGCAACTCCCTCAGTAGGCCAATAGCTCGATCGACCGTAAGGCTGGGGAAACTTCTCCAGCAGGCCGACACCATATCGATCACAAGGCTAGGGACAACTCCCCCAGCCGAGTGATCGTCAGATTGGCCATAAGCCTGGAGGCAACGCGCCGACTGTCAGACCGATCATAAGGCTGGAGGTAACTCCCCCAGCAGGCCGATCGTCCGATCAACCAGGAGGCTAGGAAGCCACCATGAAACCGATCATTCGACATACTGCAAGCGAGCCCATCAATAAACAAATCAGTAAAACTCCCCCAAACCTGGCTGCTTGGCAACTAAGACCCTACCAGGGTTGAGGGAGGGGCGCACAACATCACAAACATCAAAGGAATTTTTAGTCGACGAGCATAAATGAACCTTTATATCAAAAAACTTGGCCAAGTCCAAGGACCGTTTACAAAAAAAAGAGGAATACATATGATAGGCTAGGCCTCGGCTCCGGGCAGGACGACCGAAGCAGTTGTATGAGCATCCTCCGGCTGAATGACGTCCTCAGGCTGGGCAAAGGTGGGCGATCGAGGCGACTTCTAGATCATCCTCTGGCCAGTTAACGTAGACCCCCCATCGTTGCCAAATATCATCTCGAGCTCCTCGAACGTAATTCCAGAGCACAGAAATTTACGCTCCATCTCGTGCTGTCATCGGAGGAACCCTTCTCAAACGCCTTAAACATCCCCGGGGTGACGAAGGTCTCCGCAAACTCATCCACCGTTGCCCGAGCAATCCGATCAGGCTCTACCTCCTCCAGTTCCTTAATCCGGGCCTCGAGGGTGGCGACTTGGAGCTGGAGCTTCAATCTCTCCTTCTCGTTCTCACGAGAGACATTGTCGAGCTCGAACATAAGAGCATGCTCCCTCTCTTCCACCGCCCCCATTAGCTCTTCGAGCTCCTTGGCCTTGGTCCACTCCGTGGGGCCATAGAACTCCCTTATTTCGGTGGCCTTCTCTAGCGCGGCGACCCTCTCCTCGGCCTTGGCCCTCGCAGCTAGCACCAGTTCCCTCTTCATGTCCGACTTCTCCAGGTCGAATGAGAGCTCGAAAATCTAGGTCTCCATCGACTTCATGCGCGCCTCGGCCTCCTGAGCTGCCTCGTCGGTGCCATCCACTACCGCCGATTTCCCAGCGGGACCTGCCTCCACGTTTGAGAGCACGATGAATTGACGCCTCATTGAAAGTCTGACCGAGGACAACTACGCCAAAGGGAAGACGAGTTAGAAACTAGCACAAAGGCCGACGCACAAACACTTCAGATGACCATACCTGCTGGCCGACTTGCACCATGAAGGCGACAAGCCTGTCGCCCCTCACTCTGTCCAACATTGATCGGTCCTGGGGCAGGTAGGAGTTCTCGGCCAGCTGAGCCATGACCCCTCAGTCCAAGAAGACAGACTCCTTCAGCCCCACAGGAAAGCGGGAGCCGAGCAGCTCGTCCTCAGAATGCGACAAGTCATCCTCGGACAACCAGAAGGCACATATGGACCTCTCGTAATCTGCCGGGAGAGAGCCAGAGAAGGAAGGGGAAACTGCCCCAAGGCCCCTTTTCCTTGCCAGTAGCAGTGCCCCAAGCCTTCTTTCTCTCGGCCCTTCCCTGGTCATGTTCTGCATGCTCCCTCTCCTCCTCGCTTCGGCCCTATATGACCCACCGAGCTGCCTCAGCCAAACTTTCCAGACGTGATCCCTCCTCCTCGAAGCGGGTTCTGGGATGGGAGTCGACAAGGGGCGTGGGGGAGGACTTTGGTCAGGCCCACCTGACAGAGCAGAAGTGAGAGGATAGCATAAATAAAAAAATTGCAAAGAGAACCCAGCCAGAAGGGAGACTTACCAGCGGGCCACACAGTCTTCCTCAGGGTGTAATCCTCGAAGAGGACCCGGATGTTCTATTCATCAACAAGGATGGCAGCCAGCTTATCCCTCGCCACGAGTTCCCCGTCGGTGAGGCTCCCCATAGTGAGGGTTAACGAGGGTGGATTCCCCCAACGGACTGAAAAGTTCGCCTCCTTGGGAAGGGATACAAATACGTAATCCTCCTTCCAGTGCTTCTTGTTGGATCTGGATCGTAGCCTAGAGGGGGGTGAATAGGCTAACAAAAATATTCGTGCAACCTACAAACAATCCCACACAGTTATAGGCACAGACAGGGCAATAAAATAGCAATCACAGAATACACCCAGATATACCCTGGTTCGGTCGTCCCCACGACCTACTCCAGCCCTCGAAAGCAACTACTAGATATATATGTAATCAAGTATAGCTACAATGAGTCAAGATCGCAAATCTACTCTCACCTAGCTCGTACGCACACCACGTGCTCTACACTATCAATCTAGTCAGATGCTCTCCCTCCGTGACGACTCCTAAAGTCGTCAGGTCCCCAAAAGTAACACAAAAGGTAAAGTTTCCCCTACGAGGATCTAACACAACAACTACACAAAATAACAATAAATAGAGTTTAGGAATCTCAGTTTGTGTAGCGGCGATGTCCTCGTCAATCAACACGGGCCAGAAGTCGTCTGGCAAGTAGTAGTGGTTTCTCGATGTCTCCTCGATAGTTCGGCTCCCCTCTCGATGAGACTTACGCCATCCACCAAAGATTGAAACTTGTGGCGCCTCTGATCGGATCTCCACTCACGGCAAAGTGCAGCTTGGTGAGGCTCTCAAATAATATTTGGCCGGCCTTGTCTTCAATTATGCTCCCTGTTCTGTGCCATGTTGCATTTGTACATTGTATCCAATTAATTCAAGTGGCATCTTCAATTAATTTATATACCCAGCAAACTGTGAGTGCCTGCAAAACAAACCGAAATTAGTGGAGAATCAAAATTGGTGGAGAATCAAAAAATTTCGGGCTCTTTGTATGATTGGCTCTAGCATGCGGCCGCCTGGGACATAGAAGTTTTCAATGCACAAAAATAACTTCAGGCTTGGACAAAAGCTTTTGAATAATTAAAAAAAAAACCTCAAAACAATTTTGCAAAGGAGACACTAAAAAACTTGGCAGCAAGGAGATAGGGGTCAAAAATTGCGGCTGTGCCTTTTTTATGTTGAGCCCTAGGAGTTTGTAATCAAAGGGAAAAAGTGAAGAAAAACAAAAAGACCCCTTTGACAATTCGAATGAAGAGAGAAGACATGGCCGGCTCTCTTGCTCTCGTTTTTGATGCAAACATCAGCTCTTAAAAAAACTGAACCCTTGAAAATTTTGTTGCGGCTGCCACCGAAAGTGCAAGACAAAAAAATCACCAAGAAAAAATTATTGCGGCATCAATTTTTGATGCATGAAGCATAGGCCGGCTCCTCCAAAACAAAATCAACAAGGCACAAAAAAAAACGCAGAAGATGGCCTTTTTGCGGCTTGTAAAAACTTTTTATTGCGTGCGGCACTTGGGGAATTTAAATGCTAGGGGTTTTTTTTTGGCCGTGACTTTTCCCTTGGCTTTGGATGCAAACTTATATAGGAGAGGTATTGGATTGTTGCGCCAAGGGATGATTAATGACTAGGATTAATTAGACTATTGGTAATTCTGGTGATAGGGTGTTTTGCAATAGGAATGGAGTTTGGACTTGATACAGAATAGGATGTGGATTTGACTCAAATAGATATGAGACAACTCAAGCTAGGTTCTTCCCCTTTCTCCTTTGCACATTGACCAAGTCTATCCATGTATTAATCACAAGTTCGCCATTCCTGAAACACTTAAAACACACGTTAAAAACGTTCACACACGTTTGTTATCATCAAACACGAAATTCATAGATCGTTGCTACCAACAATCTCCCCCTTTTGATGATAACAAACTAAGTATAAGATTTGAACATTAGCTTTCCAAATAGTGTGTGTGAAAGTGTGACGATAGTGGGTGACATGCAATGAGATATAATGTTGTGCAAACATGATGTGCAAAGTTAACAATATGCATGCTCCCCCTATTTTTGTGCTCCCCCCATGAACCAATAATTATGTATGACACGAGCATTAAGCACAAATAATACCAAATCTTCCCAATTTTTCTCCCCCTTTGTTATCATCAAAAGTTATAACACGAAGTCAAAAACATATACCCTGTAAAAACAGAGCATTATAAGTCAATACCAACAATTGCATGAATACAATCATAGAATAATTAAGTCAAAATCCAATGAAATTAAACAACTAAGACTTCAACACCAACGTGTAAAGTGTGATGATCAAAATTGAAGTACACAGGTAGAATCATTTAAGAAAGTCATCCAAAACCAATCCACATTTTCCACATAACATTCTATCACCTAGGATTGATTTTTTCCACATTAAAAATGAGTTCAAGTTACCACACCCCAAAACATAGCCTATAAGGACTCTTAGATGTGGGGGTGACATTGCTTGATGAGTAAATACACCAACGCTAAAGTTTACCCATAAAGCTTATGTTGGATACTCGTGGGTAATACCGTTGCCAAGGATTGTATCCATTTTCCATACGGAGAAATTATCTTTTGTTTTCACATTTTTTTAAAATACTTATATCAACAATTTCTTTTGCTCAATTTTTATCCATGGCAAGGTATATCATATCCCTTAGATTTTCAGTTAAGTTTTTCTCCTACATTCACTTTCCATACTTCATAAACGATATCTCCAAATGTGCAACAATAATAATACATGTGGAAGTGAAGTAGGTGGTGTAGAAATCAAGTTATTTTCAGTTATTGAACATGCCATGAATATTTAGAAAGATGAACATGCGCATGTAGCAAAAGTAATAATACACCAATTTCTACATAGATATGAAAGTCATTCGTGCATACTTCAATAATGAATCAAAGAGAAAAGATACACATATAAGCACCAAATTTTTTTATTTATATATTTGCAGTTTTTCAGTTTTTTTTAAAAATATGCATGAAGTACTAAAGCAAACATGAGACGCAATCACACAAACAAAAAGAATCATGCACACATAGCAATGCAACTACTAGCACACAAACAAAGAAAAGTCACGCACACACAAAGCAAACTATGAAGATATTCATTAACACTACTACAAAATGGACCTTTAACAGCGCTTAAATAAGGTCTTTAATAGCGCTTTACAAGCGCTGTCTATCTCACCGCTGCTAAAGGGGTGCTGGTTTTAATAGCGCTTTACAAGCGCTGTTAAAGGGGGCCTTTAGCAGCGCTTGTTTGTGCAAGCGCTGTTAAAGGGGGGCCTTTAGCAGCGCTTGTTTGTGCAAGCGCTGTTAAAGGGGGGGCCTTTAGCAGCGCTTGTTTGTGCAAGCGCTGTTAAAGGCCCCCATTTAGCAGCGCTTGTTTGTGCAAGCGCTGTTAAAGGGGGCCTTTAACAGCGCTTGTACTAAAGAAGCGCTGTTAAAGGTGGACCTTTAACAGCGCTTGTACTAAACAAGCGCTGTCTATTGGGACCTTAGACAGCGCATCTTTAGTACAAGCGCTGTTAAAGGTCCACCATAGACAGCGCTTGTACTAAACAAGCGCTGTTAAAGGTCCCAGATAGACAGCGCTTATTTCAATTCATTTTATTGTTTCTCCCTACGTTTTATATTTAAATAGATCCATTTAATATTCAAAATGCTTAAATAAACCACCAATAACATTAGATTACAAGAAACAATCATTACAAGAAACAATCAAATTAAATTGCTTTTATTCAACAATCACAAAAATTAAGACAATATGCATTGATATTGGAAGATGATTCGTAATACAAATAAGAAACATTATCACATATAAAACTTATCAGTCATTATCCATTAAATCACTCCTTGAACAATACATTTCCCGACAACAGTATATACATTCCAGAGCGTTCAACCTACACATGACCAAAATTGTAGAAGATAAAAAAAAAGGAAAAAAAACACCACTGAGCCCCATCCCACAGGTTGTTGCATCCTGCCTCTTTGCTTGATTGCATTCTACAGATTCAGTAGAACACAAACATATTCTTGTCCGAGGACACCATCCTCTTTGCAGCAGCGGTTCCTACGATCCTCTCCAGCTGCAAGTATTTCCATATGTTAGCATGGTTTCTCCGAAACAACAAACATGGATCAGGTTCAAACATGAAGAAAACTCATCATTACAAGGCAAAAAAACAGACCAATGTTAACACAATTAGGTGCCCGATAGGATTGAAAGGACCCATTTATGGGATTAGCTTGCCCTTGAAAAACCATACACGCGCTTGAGATATATCACTTGGCTCTGCATAACTACAAGGAAGAAAAGGGGAATAATGCGATAAAGAAGGGGAGTAACACGGTGAGAAGATAGCTGACGCCCTTATCCAATGATTGGCCAACAATTTTAAAATATGCAAACTTTTAAGTTATTCAACTATTGATTTGTGACTTACTCTCCAAACAAGCAGAAGGAAGCATCTTGAGACGTTAAGAAATTTCGAAGTCAACAAAAATGCAGCATTATATCCTTGTAAACTCCTAATAGAGCATAATTAATTTATGTACAACAACAATTTATCCTTTTCCAAATGATAAATTAGAAAAGGATGAGAATATAAACATTTTGCAGTAATAACAAATAGCGCACGATCTGAGTCAGAGATATACTTGCTCCAAGTTCCAGTGGCTGAGATAACATGGAGACATGATGCTATTATCCACCAGAACGATAGCTCCTTGTGCATGAGCGAGCTCAGTGATTTTCTGAAAAGAACACAGAGAGTGAGGTATCCATTTTAATCTGTAAAAATATACTTGTCACTGCGATAGGAAATTTACAGCAACAAAGCAATCATACGAGATGTGCATGCACAATATCCCCAAGATATAGCATATATATCAAAAACAGATAAAAAACATAAATTTAGAAAATACCCATGCCAGAGAACATGTACCATACAAAGGTGTATGATCAAGCAAAACTGCAGCCTAATAATCTAAAATTATTGTCGGTTGTATAAGAAATCTTCACAGATGTGGTTCAGCTGCCCTTGCATATTGATATAACAATAACCAACAGCATGTGCACTGTTTCAGTTAGATAAACAGAAAATTTTAAACATGTGTGCTCTTATATTAATAACTTCACATAACTGACAAGCAAAACGGATGACATAAATAATACATGAAAAAAGCAAGAACAAAATAATTTTTGAAAGAAAATTTTTAGTTGTGCATACATAGGACCTTTAAAGGCATTTAAAGCCACTGAGATAATTCATGTTTCACCATGATGTCCCGCAACAAACTTGCAGACATAATGCATCCATGCAAGCAAAAATAGTTGGTTGTATATCCGACACCCTCAAGTTGAACAAATTCCATAAGGAGTAATGTAGATGGTCTCTAGCAATCCACAAATAAACGCTTTAACCAAAATGAATAGCAAACTCTTCAGTTTAAAGTCGTTCATTAAATTTGGAGCAGCTCAAGGTTCAACGTGGAGGGACCAGAAGAGGAGAAGAAATTAGCATGAAGGGTTACCACTTTTTACAGATCAGATTAGAGGAAACAATATTTTATGCTTAGATGAAGCACTTGAATTCCAATATAACAAAAGGCCATCACCGCAAGGCTGAACATTTAAAGTTGTATATTCGATGTGCTATTTGAAGACATGACTGCCCTGAGGATTTGTCTGATGTGCAAATCAATCATGATGTCTGTAGGGTCTGGAAGCTAGAAAGACAAAATTGTGGCTTCATCCCTACGAAAGATCAAAATACTTGACACATCAATTATTTGGAATGCATCTCTAACGCTCATTTTAGTTGCGTAATTTGATTCCTAAAATGGTTACAGCATAAACCCTCTATGAACTGCAGAGGTCCTTACTTACCCGTATGTCAGTAATTTGCAGCCGAGGATTGGTTGGGCTTTCCAGCCACACAAGCCTAGTTCTTGAGCCAATTGCAGATGCAACCTTACTCACTTCACAAGTATTGACTTGTCTGCCATTTCAATAATATCATCAATTATTATACTTAGATCCAATAATTTTTATAACAGATAATTATGTGCAACAAGAACAGGTGCTAGACTAACTTACTGTGATTCCTCTTTGTCTAACCAGTTGGAGCAATCTATCAGAACCACCATATATATCATCACCAGAGAGAATTTCCTGGCCTAAAAAGGTCACAACGAGCGGTCATTAATCAAGGCAGTCATTTGCAATTAAAGGCTATGCACAATGGCAAAACCACAACAGATAAAATTGAGACTTCACCAAACAGGGGTAGATTTATAGTATTGCGACTACAGTCACTTGAGATCATGTTCATGAGGAACCAAAACAATGAAGGCCAAATTATAAGGCAATGTATTCGAACATAAGCTTCATCTGACATACCTTGAAATGATTGCAACCAAACAAACATGCATTCCCTGAAAAGAAAGCATAACAAACAGTGATAATTAATGGTACAACATTGATTCAAAATGAATATGGACAAGAAAACAGCAGCAGCTAGCTTACCTTAGTACCCGATTTTGACTGAATGACATCCCAAATGAATTTCATAGATTTTTCACTTTCTTCCCAATTATTTGCACCCACAAAAGTGGTGATCACCAAGCAATCTAGTACCTACAATTGTATGTGATAATATTAAAGCAGAAGTATGAATATTCATGGTTTGGTAGGCAATACAAGTAATAAATTAATGTAAGTAATATATAAGCAAGGCATACAGATATCTTAAGGGCGTCAGTCCCAGATAAAAGAGCCCTCTCAAGATGTGGTAATGACTGTTCCAGTATTTTGTTTGCAGTTCTTCCGGTCCCAACAGTAATGGCCAGCAGTCCTGCAAACAAAAGAACAAAAATCGGAAAGTGTGTTAGACGTTGTAAACACAAAAATTATTAGAGATTAGGTTTGAAGATCCACCAATAGCTCTGGACGCTAAGCATGCCTCTGTTGGGGATCCCTTCCCTTTTTTCAGAGAAGTGATGTATTCATTTAATATGGTGATGCACCTGCAGCAAACAATATTAGCAATAAGAACAAAAATATAGGGAAATGCAAGAAATCAGACAAACCATATCTTGAGACAGCAGGAAAGAAAACAATCACATATAAGATAAAAGGACAATGTATTCTGTAGATGTGACAAGTTCCTAGTTTAGGGACAGCCAATGTCTACAAAAAACACAAAATCAGAACACTAACCAAAATGCATAATATCACATATAACAAAGCTACCCATTTTCTCATGTTCACTGTATGGCTATAGGAGTTAAATAACTTTAGACGATGTTATAATACAGACCAGAACTCAATACATTCAGCTCACTCAAAACCATAGAAAACATCAAGACATTAACTGGAGGGCATGAAACAAGATCAATATGACATGATACCAAACTTCCAGTCACGTAAAAACTGACCAATCCTTAAAAGAATATTCATACTGGAACTTGATAGTAAACATCAAAGAATATTCATACTGGAACTTGATAGTAGGCATCAAAGAATTCATTGTCATTGTTACTGCAGTGATGAAGAAAACTAACTAAATCTGATCCCATAGTATGATCGGTTGTAATGAATTGGAAATTGAGGGCCTCCCACTTTGATGAAGGGTAAATATACATCATACAAACTTAGAAGGGGTCCATCATTGCAGATAATTCCAAAATTACCTATAAAAGTCAAATTCTAAAGCTAAAATGAAAAATAATTTTTTATTTCTCACTGGCCATATTAGCCGAAGTATTATAATGGCCATGAAACTCATCTGCTCCAATTAAAACACCCCCTAGTTGGATATTGCATTATTTAAAGAATGGCTAACGCTCCTATTGCAATGCAAGGAGAAGGTGCTCTCATCGGTGGACTCTTAAAACCACCCTTAGATTAAAATATGCCTAACAGAATATACAAGTATGAGCGCAGTTCTGTACCAATCAAATGCTATCAATGCACAGATTGGTTTGATCATGAATCCAACTACTGTAATAGCCATGTACTAAAATCAAGATACTCACAGATTTTGTTGAATGCAACAATATCACAGCTCTGGATGTACTCATTCGCAGGCTCAACAGTGAGTTGTTCTTCAATAAGTGTGTCTACAGACACGAGATCATCCACAATAGTCATCATAATCTGCAAATTTTTGATGCCATAACCAACTGGAACAAGCTTGGCTACATGTTCAGAAAAAAGACCAATACGTTAACAATGGCACCGTGAACATACAACATTTTTTGGAATGTTAAATTTATATGAAGAAAATATAAAATTGACAGAGAGAACATACAAGCTCCCCAGAACAATCCCTCCATCTGAATGCTCCTAACCACTTCTTCAAGCTTTTTCATATCGGTTTCATCATCCCATGGCTTAATATCCAATAGAACCGAATATTTTCCAACTGTTTTAAGCCAAAAACGAAAAATGAGAAGATGGTCAGAAATAAAATCTACTTAGATTGTTATGACCCATCATCAAGAAAACGGATCAATTTTTTTACATGAATACACATTGCATTAGGTTCAATGTTGAAGAAATTATGCATGCTCAAAACTTACATTCTTTCTTCTTTCCTGAAGCTTTGATAGCCGCTGCACGCTCTTCGGCTGCCTTCTTTTCCTCTTCTGTCTCTTCACCAAAAAGATCAACATCATCGTCATCATCTTCCTCAGAAGGTGCATCATGATGTTCCATAATTAGAGCACAAATATATCAATGTCTGAAAAAAATTTGAGCACAAAGCAACTAAATAAAGGTTGCTCACCCACAATAAAATTTATAGACTGCAATTTTGTGAATATTCCTTTAACAACTAACCAGAACACATACCTAAACTTACTAAAGAGGAACAATTTATAGCACATTTCACAATCGCATCTTTTTTTCAGTGATAAGGCCATAGCCTTGATTCAGTTGTTGCATAGCCCAACAATAATTAAAAATCTAGAAAGATATGCTGGCATGGAGAATACCAATTTTAGGTTTTAAACCTATCTACTAGTAACTTCAACATAGAGCATCCTCTATTTCTCAATGCCAGCATGTCAAACACACAATCCTACAGAGCAGCGCTTTGCTTTATTGTGTACTTTGATGAATGGCCACACCACATATTTAATTAATTCTGGAACATATTTTTAAGTATAGATGTCTAGGGACCCAAATGAAATCCATAAATCTTAGCAAGGAACAGAAAATAAAGAGAAGTTTTGTGTATGTACTTTTGCAGGTTTTCGCTGTTGTAACCCTTGTGCCATGTATCAGTTCCCACAGACCGATAGTCATTATCCCATTTTACGGACAATATAGACAAATACAATACTAAAAATGGGATCATCAATGCAATTTCAGGTCCCACCACCATGTGTGCATCAGAAATGACTAACCCATATTTTTATTGAAAGATATGAGAAGAGAACATACCCTCATTATTAGATGTAACCAGGTTCATTCTCAATCAATGAAAGGAGATCCCCCTTGGAGGACCGGCCAGATTTCTTGGTAACACCCATTCATAGGTGCCGCCGAGCTGGAATAAGCCAGAGATCATGGCGTTGAACTTGGTGACGGACATGGTGTTCTCGAAAAGCAGGTAGGGGACAATGAACGGGAAGGATCTTGGGGAGCGGAGGATGTTGAGAAAGGACATTGTGGCCGGGATGTAACAGTCCACCCATGCAGGGAGCTCGGCTTCTGGGACAAACATCGTCATAGGAAGAATGATGCAGAAAAGGGTGAAGGAATAGAATGGCAAAATTAGCTTGCGGAGGAGGAAGAACAGGCATATCGAGTTCGCCTTCTTCCAAAATCCAATCTGCAGCAGAACAAAGTATGCTTTGGTTAACAAAGTCTGAATGATCGACCATTAAGAGGTATAGTTACAAGCAATGCAAACAAACAATGTCACATTTTCAGTGTTTGACGGAAAAAAACGACTATGTATACATCGACAATATTAGAGTAGACATAGCAAAAAATCCTAGTTGAATTGCCACACTATATTGAAAACTGGAGTCTATGCAGGAGCTCAAACAAGAAATAGCATAATGCGTTACACTTTAGAAGTTAATTAAAGGTTATATGCATGATTAATAGAAATATCGACAAAATGGATGAAAGCATAAGAAGCAAGTGTGCCACCTATGCTGGTTGGCTCAAATCATTAGTGTTTGCCAGGTACCAACCGTTCACAAATAATTGCATTACTAAAGAAAGTAGAAGGGGAATCCATCTATCATATTTTACATAAATAATTGCATTACTAAAGAAAGTAGAAGGGGAATCCATCTATCATATTTTACATAAATAATTGCATTACTAAAGAAAGTAGAAGGGGAATCCATCTATCATATTTTACATAAATAATATAAGTTACCACAATAAGCAGGGAGCCTCAGAAGGACCAAGCATAGAAATATCAGCTAACACATTAACATTATCAATTCCATTGCAATTCAAGCATCAAATTGAGCATTCAATATCAAAAAATTTGGAAAGTTATGGTAACTGGTATTTCACAGGAAGTTGCATATAACTAAAACACATACCAATTTGGAAGTTGGACAAACTAAATATAGAAGTGATCCATTCATACACACAAAAGGAGATTGAAGTTTTGTATAAATGTACCTTCGATTTGATGATATCAGTCAAGCAGAGGCGAAACAACTGCATGGGTCCTGAGTGCCAGCGATGTTGCTGCTTCCTATAAGCCTCGTATGATTCGGGCAACTCACATTGGCACTGAATTGTGCAAACAAATCGATTCAGACATACATTTTCGATGCAAACAAACGAATCAACATCCAAGATGAGATACTTTTAGTACCTCGACATCTTTGAGGAAGATGAACTTCCAGCCTTTGAGATGGGCTCGGACCGCAATGTCCATGTCTTCCACCATGGTCCTCTCCAGCCAGCCACCCGAATACTCCAACACCTTAATTCTCCAGACTCCGGTGATCCCATTGAATCCGAAGAAGTTGATGAACACACCATTAACCTGCTGCTCCACCTCAAAGTGGAAGCAAAGGTTGACTTTCTGAAGCAAAGGTTATTTGAGCGCCTATGAATGGGTGGTTATTTATGCATCAACTTAACCATCTAATTACATCTGCTTCTCAGAAGAGAAATAATTCAGCTGAGCTCTTCTCGGTTCCTGGCCCAAATTAAGATAGTTAAGTTTTGACAACCGAATTGGTGTGCTTCTTATTTTTAAAGTGATGCTCATTAGCAACAATTTATGCCAGCTGAGAATGAGGGACAGGAGCACCATCCAGTCGGCATCTTGAAGTACATGATCATTATTTGTTGCTTGTACAATGGAATGAAAAGTAATCATCCTGCTCTTGTTCATAAAGTTGTAAGTGGGAACATGAATTATACAATAACACAACATTTGTTAGAAAAAATGATAAATGTTAACATGGAATCATTTTAACATAAAGTAGAAGAATTCAGAGTTTACCTGACCATGAGATCCTTCACCAATGAATGTTGATGAATCAAAATTGTTTGTTGCAGCTTTGAGCTCCTCCAAAGAAAATGATCTGTAGGAAGGAACACCTAGTGCTCCCAATCTTTGATCTGGGTCTTCGCTCGGGTTGAAAGGCAGCAGCTTTCTCTTCTTCTTTGCTACCACGAGGCCCCCTCCTTGCCTCTTCTTCCTCTTCTTGCTCATCGGCTCGGAAGAGGAATGAGACCTCTGGATTCTGAAGAAATCAACGATTTTGGTTTGGATCAGCAGGAACTCTGCAAAAAAGGGGGGAATCAATTAGATAAGCAATAAAGAAATTGAGATGAAGAGAGTAAAAATGGGGTTTTTCTTTTTTGCTTACGTTTGGGGGATTGTTGTTGAGAGGGGGAGCAAGAGGGGCAGAACCACGATCCATCGGGGACCCGGGCGAGAATCGGGCGGAGACAGAAGAGGTGGTGGCCGCGGTCGCAGCCGTCGCAGAGCATGAGCTCTCCGGGGCGGTCGCCGGAGCCGCACTCATGGCACCAGATCGTACAGATCAATGGCGAGGGCAAAGGGGGAAAACAGAATGAGAAGACCTAGCTCGATCTGACCTTTGGATTTGCGAGAAAGCGACAGCAGAAAGAGTCCTCGGTGACGGGGGGGGGGGGGGACGACGGAAATTCTTAGCTGCAAATTTTGGGGGGGACGACGGAAATAATAGGATGCAAAAAATTTCAGACGAGCGCCCAAATTTTTTTGATGTTTATTACGACTTTGCCATTAAAAATTCAAATAAATGCTTACATAAGGATTAATACCATAGCGCTAACAAAAAGCGCTATGTAAGGTATTACTTGGATAGCGCTTTACCAAAAAACGCTATCTAAGTGATTTTTACCGTAATTTTGATTTATTTTTATTTTTTATAAGTGTAGAAGCGCTATATAAGAGCTCACTTAGATAGCGCTTTTTAAAAGCGCTATCTAAGTGGCGTTACCCAAGCCCAAATATGTAGTAGTGGGGCCAGAGGAGAATACGATGATGTCCCCTTTGGGGTCATCAAGGAGATCGGATTCAAAAATTTTGGGAGATGAATTTTTTGCAAAGATGTCGCTCTCGATGGTTGCGAAGATTTTTTGCAAATTTGCCACGAAGCAATGACAGCGCTGGGAGAAAATAAGCGCTACTATTAGCTGATCTTTATCGGCGCTTGTAGAAAGAAGCGCTGTCTATTATCCGACTTTTAACAGCGCTTGCAGAAAGAAGCGCTGTCTATTAGCTGTGCCTCTAATAAACAGCGCTTATAGAAAGAAGCGCTGTCTATTATCTGACCTTTAACAGCGCTTGTAGAAAGAAGCGCTGTCTATTATCCGCCTTTTAGCAGCGCTTGCAGAAAGAAGCGCTGTCTATTATGTGTGCCTCTAATTAACAGCGCTTATAATTGGCAAGCGCTGTTAAAGGTGTGCTATTAAAGGTCTTTTTTGTAGTAGTGTAAGTTCAAAGAATGAGATATACCTTCGCGTCACCGTTTGACTAAGGAGCTAAAAATTAATGAGACATTCAATTTATCGCTCCTCGACAAATTTCCATCCACCTACAAAAGAGGTATCGTGTGTGACCTTGGAATCCAACAAGGTCCACTCACGTTAGTCATCAAAGATTTAGGAACCCATATTTGTTTGAACTTAATGTTTTTGTTCCTATATTTGCAATGATATGAAGTATGACCAACGCATCCACATGTAAAGCACTTAGCATGAAAATTTCCAACCTTTGTTGATTCAATGTGAACTTTTCTATATTTTGATTTTTCAACATTTTTAAGACCATATCCTAGTCCTCGCCTATTATTGCCATAAATTTGATTTCCAAGAATAATGTCCAAATTTTGTTTTCCAATGGAAAATCTCTTTAATGACAATTCTAGGGTGGTGACTTTGGATTTCAAGATATCGTTTTCATTCACAAGCAAAGTGCATTTACTAATGAAAGCTCGCTTGTTTTCCTCTTCTTTCTTTTCAAAATCCCTCATTTTTTCTTTAAGTTCAAGATTTAGCATGTTAATCTTTTCAGAAAGCAATTCATTTTCAACTTCAAGCTTTGTCTTATCTAGATTATATATGCTAATATCCTTTAATAAAGAGGGACATGAAAGACACTCAATTTTTTCAGGCAAGCTAGCTTTCTCTTTTTCTAAAATGGTGATGGTAGATTTGCACGCAACAAGCTCTTGTTTAAGATTTTTCATTTCTATAGACATGTCATACTCAGTTTGTTGCATATCAAAATTATCATTCCTATAACATTCCACATCATCTTCTAGCTCATCAATTCTATGTTGCATTCCTTTACAGATTTCTAAAAATTCATCTTTAGAGGGAGATTCTACCTCATTGTGTTTGGCCATCAATGCCATGCAGGAGTGGGCTTCATGTTCCTCATCCTCCTCCTCAGCTTCGCTATCCATGTCCCACGTCAGCACTTTCATTTTTCCTTTTGCAACTTGAGCTATGTGTCGTTGTGGGCAATCTTTTATGTGGTGCCCTTTCTTCCTGCCTTTAAAACATTCACTTCTATTAATAGCTTTCTGATTATAGGAATTTCTACCAAAATTAGAATTATTAGAACGAATGAACCTTTTTCCCATCTCAGCTCTTCCTTGATCAGTCTGAATGTATCTCCTGAAGTTTCTGACCATTAGGGCTTGCTCTTCCACAAGATCGTCGTCGTTAGCTTAAAGAGCTAATGGTGTGGAAGCTTTGGTCTTCTCTTCAGGTTTCTCTCTGGCTTCTATACTCTGCAACTCAAGATCGTGTGACATTAGGTTGCCTATCAAGTCCACCACTTTCATTGTTGACAAGTCCTTAGCTTCTTGAATAGCGGTGACTTTAGGCCTGAACGAGCTTGGTAGCGCCCTTAAGATCTTTCGTACCTGTTCATGGCTAGAGTATGGCTTACAGAGGGAACTGGATTTGTAGACGATATCCGTGAACCTCGCAAACATCTCTTTCACAGATTCTGTTGGTAGCATGCGGAAGCTCTCATATTCTGTGCAAAGCAACGCAAGTCTGGATTCCTTCACTTGTGATGTTCCCTCGTGTGTCACCTCCAGTGTATGCCAGATTTCCTGTGCAGTTAGACAATGTGAGATACGATTAAACTCAGATTTATCAAGAGAGCATATAAGCGCATTCATAGCTTTACCATTGAGAGTATAAAGTTTTTTATCAGCTAAATCCCACCTGTCTTTAGGCTTAATCATAACAGCGTCTTCAATTTTAATAGTGGGTAGACTATAACCATTTTCAAAAATATCCCACACATCATAATCTATAGACACTAAATAGATTTTCATCCTAGCCTTCCAATATGCAAAGTCTACACCATTAAACTTAGGGGGACGGGCTATAGACTGACCTTCAGCAAAAGCACAATCAGATATATTCATGGTCATCTAAAAATCTAGACTAGATCCTATAAACTGGCTCTGATACCACTTGTTGGATCTGGATCGTAGCCTAGAGAGGGGGGGGGGGGGGGGTGAATAGGCTAATAAAAATATTCGTACAACCCACGAACAATCCCACGCAGTTATAGGCACAGACAGGGCAATAAAATAGCAATCACAGAATACACACATATATACCCTGGTTCGGTCGTCCCCACGACCTACTCCAGCCCCCGAAAGCAACTACTAGATATATATGTAATCAAGTATAGCTACAATGAGTCAAGATCCCAAATCTACTCTCACCTAGCTCGTACGCACACCACGTGCTCTACACTATCAATCTAGTCAGATGCTCTCCCTCCGTGACGACTCCCAAAGTCGTCAGGTCCCCAAAAGTAACACAAAAGGTAAAGTTTCTCCTACGAGGATCTAACACAACAACTACACAAAATAATAATAAATAGAGTTTAGGAATCTCAGTTTGTGTAGCGGCGATGTCCCCGTCAATCAGCATGGGCCAGAAGTCGTCTGGCAAGTAGTAGTGGTCTCTCGATGTCTCCTCGATAGTTCGGGTCCCCTCTCGATGAGACTTACGCCTTCCACCAAAGATTGAAACATGCGCCGCCTCTGATCGGATCTCCACTCACGGTAAAGTGCAGCTTGGTGAGGCTCTCAAATAATATTTGGCCGGCCTTGTCTTCAATTGTGCTCCCTATTCTGTGCCATGTTGCATTTGTACATTGTATCCAATTAATTCAAGTGGCATCTTCAATTAATTTATATACCCAGCAAACTGTGAGTGCCTGCAAAACAAACCGAAATTAGTGGAGAATCAAAATTGGTGGAGAATCAAAAAATTTCGGGCTCTTTGTATGATTGGCTCTAGCATGCGGCCGCCTGGGACATTGAAGTTTTCAATGCACAAAAATAACTTCAGGCTTGGACAAAAGCTTTTGAATAATTAAAAAAAAACCTCAAAACAATTTTGCAAAAGAGACACTAAAAAACTTGGCAGCAAGGAGATAGGGGTCAAAAATTGCGGCTGTGCCTTTTTTATGTTGAGCCCTAGGAGTTTGTAATCAAAGGGAAAAAGTGAAGCAAAACAAAAAGACCCCTTTGACAATTCGAATGAAGAGAGAAGACATGGCCGGCTCTCTTGCTCTCGTTTTTGATGCAAACATCAGCTCTTAAAAAAACTGAACCCTTGAAAATTTTGTTGCGGCTGCCACCGAAAGTGCAAGACAAAAAAATCACCAAGAAAAAATTATTGCGGCATCAATTTTTGATGCATGAAGCATAGGCCGGCTCCTCCAAAACAAAATAAACAAGGCACAAAAAAACGTAGAAGATGGCCTTTTTACGGCTTGTAAAAACTTTTTATTGCGTGCGGCACTTGGGGAATTTTAATGCTAGGGTTTTTTTGGCCGTGACTTTTCCCTTGGCTTTGGATGCAAACTTATATCGGAGAGGTATTGGATTGTTGCGCCAAGGGAGGATTAATGACTAGGATTAATTAGACTTTGGTAATTATGGTGATAGGGTGTTTTGCAATAGGAATGTAGTTTGGACTTGATACGGAATAGGATGTGGGTTTGACTCAAATAGATATGAGACAACTCAAGCTAGGTTCTTCCCCTTTCTCCTTTGCACATTAACCAAGTCTATCCATGTATTAATCACAAGTTCGCCATTCCTGAAACACTTAACACACACGTTAAAAACGTACACACAGGTTTGTTATCATCAAACACGAAATTCATAGATCGTTGCTACCAACACTTCAAAGAGGTCGGGAGTCCTAACACCAGACCTTTTCATCTGTAGAAGGTGATGTATAGCCAGGCACGCGACTTATGGTGGCTCAGACAGTAGAACTAGGCGAAAAGCCCAAGGGTTGGCTCGATTCCTTTGAGCAAGCATAGCACGATGAACCCCACCAAGCACCCGATGGCGTTGGGGCAAAACTGGCACATTGTGAGCCTATGGACCTTCAGGAATACCGCCACGAAGGGTTGGAGCGGGAACCGCATCATGAACTTGAAACTCTGCACGTACACCCCGACCTCACGATTGTCGGGGAAACAGACCCTCTCGTCCCCTTGGGGGGCCCTGGCACGGTAAGGGGGAGGAGGTACTTGGAGCGGAGAGGCCCTATGGAGGTGGCACAGGTCTCTAATGGCATCCCCATCACATCCCAAGGCACGCCAGAAGAATCGCCCCCAGCTTGCTGAATCTTGGCCCCTACCCTAGGAGGCGGGACGGGCACAACCGTGGGCGCCGGACGCCCCACCCCTGAGGCAGTAGAAGAAGATGACGAAGGACACATGCTGGAGCGTCGGAGAGGGTAAAGGTCAGGTGCGAAAGCAAGGGAGATAGCATTAAATGTGGAAAGCTTTTGCCCAAGAGGCAACTGCCCCATTTATACCAGTCCCCCAGAACCCTCCGTCTCAGTCGCCAGCCGTTCGCTCGTGCATACGTGTTGGAATCCTGTAATGGACGGCTCTCCGAATCCCACAACCCAAGGGCGAGAGGATTCTCGGCATCCATCACTATGATTCCCTTCATTTAATGCGTCGCCTCGACAGATGCGCCCATACAATCCACACAAATCACATCCCTTGTATCGAACCGTCAGAATCCGAACGGCCCGAGCAATTGGTCAATTGATACGACCCTCCCAAAACGGGCTAAGACGGAACGGGCCGAGTCCACGATCTAAGCCCGTAGGCCAGGACGGGATTAGGCCCCAGCTTATAGGCCCCGTGAAGGCCTTGGGCCATGCAGGCCCCAGACTGACGTGGATGGAACCACTGACCCTTGAAGGTTAAGGTAACCACTTTTCCGAATTGCACCCACCTTCATTACCATTCAAGATCCCCATTACGCCCACCTTGATGTCCCATCAAGGGACGATCAAAGCGACAGATGCTTGGGGCGATATGGAGGGAGGATGAGAGGGACGTGGGTGGTTCAATTCCTACAAAAGACCCGAAGATCAAATGACAAAAGGACAGAATTCTGAATACTCTACACTTAGGTATTCTTCCTCCAACGACCTTGCTTTCCACGTCATAATTCTCCTCCACAGCCCAGCCTGAGGATTCACGTGTTGGTCCCCTGTGAACCGTACTCGATCCCACCGGGCATCCTTCAGATCGCATCTGACTTAGGCATCGGAGGGGTCTTGGTCGGAACCAAGGTCCGATCCCCCTGACAAGCTTTATGTCTGTGTATGTCAAGGAGACTTCACCTCATTGGAGCTACCCTTCGGCGCTTCATTCATCGGAGCCGAGCGATATCGACCCCGAGCCCGTTCGTCTCTTCACTCGAGGAGGATGTCGTACTCCTGAAGCTACCCTTCGGGATTCTGACGCACGTATCTGCGCATTCACGACAGAGCGAATGTGCCGCTACCGATCTCGGAGGATGCACGTGTCTCACGCGATCATGTCGACCTCCGACCCTCGAGACTACTGAACTGTGGTGAGAAAACACACCGAAACAAGCACATCAAAATTAAACACGTAATGCAAGTAAGAGAGATAGAGATAGAGACACGTGATGAAATGCAAACACAAAGAAGTATACTGGTTCACCCAACCCTTGGGTTAGTCCAATCTCAAACAATCACTTGGAGTTCCACAATGTGCATCTCTTAATATAGAACATCCCTTGCCTCAACATTAATGGCTTTTACAATAACCAACCTCATCAAGTGAGGTTTTCGAACCCAATAAGCTCTTCAACAAAAGGACATCAACACTTGAGACTTTTCTCAAACCAATACAAATAACTTACCACCACACCCTTGTGTGGCTTTCTACTTTCACTTTTGTAGAGAGATTACAATGCATATCTACCAAATTGAAGCTTGTAGAGTGTATGTGTGGCTAAAGAAAACAAAAATTGAGATCTCAAGAATATCAAGATGAAGCTTGAAGAGATCATAATTGGAAAAGCCAAGAAAACAATTTTGCTTAAAAGCTTTTGCAAGAACATAAAACTTTGGCCTTAAGAAAACTTTTAGGAAGCTTAACAGAACTTCAAAAACACTTGAAAATACTTAAAAATTGCTCAATAAATTCATACTAAACATAGCAACAAAAAAACACACATATATATGGTAAAAATATGTCTAAAATAGATTACGTACCCAAAATACACTCCAACATCTCTCCTATGGCTAGTCAAAAAGCAAGTCAAATATAACCGTTAGCGTAGACTAGTTGACCAGGGTACATTCACTAGTCGACGAGTGGCTGACTGGTCGACCTGTTGGACACATTCATCCGCTACTGTAGGGATCCACTACTTCCCGAGTGTACTAGTTGACCACTATACATGTTCTGGTCGACTAGTTTTCTGAGACATAGATTTGGCTCAGGAAACTCAGGGAATTTCTATTGAAATGATTCTAAAATATATTTAAATTATTTAAAATATTTTTCTATGTGTGTGCAAGATGCAACTTAATTACTTTAACAATCGAAGACAAGTTACAAAAATATATACATCATTCGAACTGTTCTTGGAGTCTTGAATGTATTCTTTGGTTCTTCAACTTGTCTGTGATGTCTTGCACTTCCATGAGTCCTTGAATGAGCTACAATTCCTTATGTTGATTTTCAAATCCTTTGAACATCTATTCTTCAAGCTTTTACTCCATATCTTTTATTCTTGTGAGCTTGAATGGATTGTTGACCATGTTGACTTAATTACTTATACTAACAAATCTTATTATTAACATAAATTGTTCGCTCATCATCAAAATTAATAAACATAGTGGTGATGCAATATCAAATAGACCCCATGCAATTTTGTGCAATGGCTGCCCATTTGCCATTGCTGATGGCCAGCTTCTCACACATGAGCTCCACCATCCACTGCTCCACCATGGTTTTGATCATCGATGACTACAGACTTACTGAACCATCACCATCCAACCATATCGCTCGTTACCAACACCACCTCATTGCACCACTCCAACCACAAGCCTACCATGAAGCAGAATAATGATGTTGCACGAGCTACATTTTCTTTCTTTCTTTCTTCTTCTTTACCGCAACAGCATTGAACACCACAGTCGACTCCGCATGATTCACTTGTTTTGCAAGCTTAATACCTGAGCAAACACCATCAATTTTGATATTACTTGTTGAAGATCGTTACCCTTCTATGCATGCATGATCAAGGACAAAGACAAGAAGAACATCCAAATTTATGTGGCTTGTCAAGCTTGCCTAAATCAATGAGGCACAGTAAGAGAGAAATCCATTGATATGAGAATGGGTTTACAAGAGAATGGCATCTTCTCACCAATCTTTTAACTACTACTTACATATCACTCACTCACTTTTGGTCATCGCAAAACAAGGTCAAAGCCTAAGCTCCAATCCATAGCCCCTCACTTTCTCATTTGAGTTACCTTTAAGGACCCCTTATGAAAGATAAATAGTGCAATTAAGGCTCCCACTCTAGCACTATATAGCCCATGCAACTTAGGGCATGTTCTTTTGCAAGAACGTGGGCAAAATTTTGGAAAAAACACACTGTTTATATACTGTTCATCGGAATCCAGGGTAACATTTCGTTCGGCTGTTCGGTTGCTAAAAATGGAAAGCTTGGAATCCAAGCTGAGCTGGCGGCCGAAATGAGAATCCATCCGGGTTTTTTTTCGTCTGTGAATCAAGGGGATTACAGAGGATTCCTTTGCTTTGTGTGGGCCCACTTGCAAACACAAATTCGTTTGCAGGCAAAGGCTTTGATTAGATTTGATTAGAGTGGGCCCCTCCGATAATTAAAATGAGTGAGGTAGTGAAATCAGTCATTAGTTTAATAATTAATATTTAATTAGTTTATTAATTAATTAGTTTAGTTTAAAAATTAAAAATTTAAATTTTAGTGGGTCTTACATCACTTTTTTCATCCAACTTTCTTCAACCAAAAGAACACACTATACGGAGTGGGACCCACATTCAACTTTCCACCTCCAGAATCCAATCCCACTTTCCAACAAAAGAACACACTACACCAAATTTCTCTCTCATCAGATTCCACACTTCTCAACTTTTCCAATTTATACTTTCCTACAAAAGAACAGGCCCTAAATAATCCCAACCTAAAGAAAAAGAGTATAATAACATAATAACATAGGCTCTTATGTTTCCACTTTCCGCTGACAGCAGGACCACCCCCCACCCCCCACCCCCCCCCCCCCCCCCCCCCAAAAAAAAAAAAAAAAAAAAAAAAAAAAAAAAACTACAATAACAATATAGGCAGAGCATTTTAGTTTAGCTATATAAATATTTTGAGAGTCAATTATTTTCAGTGCGAAATGGTATAATTCCTATTTCAATCTCGTATCCACCTTTCCACCTTTGTTCAAATTATATGGATTCGCTTTCCCCACTAGAAGCTGACTTTTTAGAAAAGAAGATAAATTTTGGAAGTGGATGCTAATAAGATAAGGGGGAAAAATAATAATAGAAGAATCAAAAACTGAAGTGAAGGTGAAGATACATATTGAAGTTGGCCCTCTTCTTGAGCTGGTATATTTGTCGACTTCAATCTCCTACCTCATCTACAAGAAGAGCAGGGAGGTTTTGATTTCAAAAATCTAAACATGGGTCCCTATTGCGAGATTGAAATAGAGTTTGAATTCCCTCACGCAAGCATGTGTCCAGGATGCAAGCTTAGAGAAACATCAAGCATTACTGTAGGTTTTCTTTTCCTCCCCTTCAATTTTTCTTCTACATAAAATATACATGTCTTTTTTGTGTGCCAACTTTATCCTTTCCGAATCTTATTCATCACTGGTTCCATGTGTGATCCAATGGTGTCAGTGTTGCTATAAATCGACTCCTTACCCCTTGATCTCCCTCATGAGACCTTCTTCTTCAACCACTTCTTGCCACTTTTGTATCTGATTAATACTTTTGTTGTCTCTCTTCTCTGTGACTGTAATTTCAAGTACTAATCATATAGTGAAATGCAATGAATGGGGTTCTTGTGCTGTCTGCCTGTGACTGCCGCAATGGTGAGCTCTCACTCACTCACAGATGAAGATGCCATCAAACTGCATGGTTCTTGATTCATCTATTGTAATCTCAACTAGTATGTAGGCAACAAAAGATGGTGTGCATCAATCACTAAGCAAATGGGATGTATACTGAACAAATATTTTTCTAAAATTGATATTATATCGATTGATTTTATTGGTTTCAGCTTGATGAGGATCGCACCGGCCAAAGAGAAAGTGGGACTGTTGCAGGTGGCGAAAAAGGAGGAGGGCCAGGTAATGGAGTTGGTCCGCAGGCGTTAGGTGTTGTCGTTGGCAGCAGTGGTGCACCAGGAGGAGGATTGCCTAGCAGCAGGGGAGGAGGAGTCGGTAAGGCCGGTGGTGCTTCGCCGATGTCAGGTGGGACTAATGGTCCTGGAGCAGGAGGATGGGGTGGAGCCGGGAGTCCTCGAAAGTTGGGGAAAAAGAGTAGCTTTTGGTGGGGCGGCGGCGGCGGCGGCGGGGGCCGCATCGGCGGGGGCCGCATCGGCGGGGGCCGCAGCGGCGGGGGCCGCAGCGGCGGGGGCGGAGACGGAGGTGGTAACAATTGGCAAAGCAAGGGTGCTGGTGGTGGTGGTGGTCGTCTTCAGATTGGAACAGACAACTGGGCGGGCATAGACAACGACGTCCGCGTCAGTGAAACGGCGATCCGACACCTTAACCCAAGCGGCAACCTAAGGATTGGCGTCGGCAGCTACGCTGGGAGGTATAATATCGTCCGTGTTGCGGAACCTGACGCATCGAATGGCCGCTAGCTGGAGGAGACAGTGAAGACTTCGTATTGGTTGGAGATCATCAAGCTATGAATCAACATGAGCGCCTTCATCATTTCATATACGTTAGCGCCTGACACAAATAATGCTGTGTAAGTGGTAGTGATTAAGCGTGTCTTTTTTCTTTTCCTATGTTAAATTAAATAACCAACAACAAAAATCTTGGACTTAATTTGAGTGTGTTGTGAACGGATAAATTGATGAGTAGTTAGAATTGGGTCTTATCTCATAGATAAGACCATATTTGTTGTATCTTATATTTGTACTCTTCTCTCCTGCTATAAATAAACAGCTGGAGGTTCCTCACCCAGATGATAATTCATAACACGCTATCAGCACGAGACTCTAAATAAAATTTTCCCACAAAATCGATCGTTGCGAAAGCGTAGGAAGACGGGAGATCCACGCGCGCGGCTTCATCTACATCAAACGAGGGTCGTCATCCGCGTAGGCTTCGTTCAATCATCGCTATATCTGCATGGCAAATATAGAGATATTTCTCGCTAAAAATGTCATTTTAATCATACGTATGATCCATAGATTTCTCAAGATCGAAGTGGAAATATGTCTTATCGTCTAAATCGACAATTTTAATCATCTAAAAATCATGTTTTTAACATGTTTTTAATCTGAAATTAAATGAAAACCATCCTCGACCCCCCCTCCCACGCCTGTAGCGGAGGGGGGCTCCGCCGCCGCTGTAAACGAACCCCCCCGCATGTAGCAGAGGGGGGCGTCGTCGCTGCCGTATTTGAACCCCCCCCGCCTGTAGCGGAGGGGGGCATCGTGCACAGTCGTATTCAACCCCCCTCGCCTGTAGCGGAGGGGGGCACCGTGCACAGTCGTATTCACCCCCCCGCCTGCAACGGAGGGGGGCGCCGCGCGCGCCGCCGTATTCGAAACCCCCCACCTGTAGCGGAGGGGGAGCGCCGCGCTCGGTGTCACGCCCCGCTTCCCAAAAATATGGAGGCGAAGCGTGAGAAGGTCCGCTCAGGCTTGAAGCTACAAAGCTGCAAGTCCGATAAGCGTCGATCAAATTTAAACTGCAGGTCCTTGCAACGCGAACGAAACAAAGATAATAATATTTAAATGAGACAAAAGAGATATCTCAGAATATCCATAAAATAAGTTTCAACATCACAGAAAAAGCCACCAGGCTGAAAAGAAAAGAGTTTAAAGGCCCAAACATGGCCAACAAAGTAAAAAGTACAAAACAACGGTGCTACGCACCAACAACTAACAAAAGGCCTAAAGCTCAACAAAACTCAAAGCATGGTCACCAGTGTCCACCAAAATCCTCCTGGGCAATCATGGACTCAGACTCAGCGTCAGCAACTCATCACGTACACAGCAACGACCTCTGGCTCAGGTCTAACATGTGACACCCAAAAGAGCAAGGGGCACATGTCAGCAAGTCTGGGAGACTTGTGCAAGGAAACTACAAGTGGGTAAAAGTAAAGCAACCTAGCAGTTCTAGTATGAATGCGATGACACGGCAGTTTAAAGTATGAGTGCAACAGGTAAGTAAAGTAAAGTACAGTACGAGCATGGCATGGCATTCACAAGACAAGTACAAGGCAATGAAAGTAAGCACCTCGTGCACAGAGATTCCGCCTTTTGGCTAGAGTGGCTGCACGGCCAGCTCCTAGCTCAAGTAACCGTTTATCCCTACCCCTCCACGTGTATCGGGCATTGGTTTCTGGCCAACACATGAGGCCCGCTTCTGGACCACGAGCCAGGAAGTGTGTAAACAAGTATGGCGTAGGGGTGCACCTAGCCGGTCCAGGGAACCCGGGCATTGCCTTTTGACCAACACATGAGGCCCGTTTCCCCCGGAAGTAGTATTCAAGGAGTACAAGTAATGTAGCGTGTGCTACGGATGCAACAATCAACTGGGATGACATGTAAGATGCAATGCATGGTAGTTAAAAGTGCGTACAGGTAAGGAAAGTAAACGTGACAGTTTAGTATGCATGAACAACAAGTTTAAGGGTTGGATCTAGCTTCGTTGTCAAGCTAGATCAATTAGGTGACGGATCTAGTTTCGTTGTCAAACTAGATCAAGTAGGCGTCTAGCCAGCTATCATTTCACTGACTAGTCTCTTTTACGCTAAAAGCAAGGAAGTGGCCTAAAACATGGCCCTACACAAGAGTTGTCAAGTTTCACTTGCCTGCAAATTCGACGTCTGAGCACACCGTCCAATGAGTCCAAAAATCACAATTATCCTACGTGCACAAGTCCACCGGCCTAAAGTCCATATTATTAATCTTGATTAGTGAATTTAAAACATTTAAAATACTTTAAAAATACTGATTTTTAGTCTTGATTAGCATGCAATTGGGTTGGGGGTCCTAGGGGTGCAAGACGTTACCTCAACACGACGCGAAAGCTACACCGGCGTCGGGTAGCGACACCGGGGGTTGGAATAATAGAACGCGCTCCAAGTCCTGATTCCAAAATATATTCCTCGCTGGAAAATTCAGAGCTTCAACCGGAGCGACGGTTCCAGATTCCAAAGCTCGCACGTGCGACGACGGGCTACGACGTGCGACGACGTCGTACGCGACGGATCCTTGAAGAGAAAGCACCTTGGTGGGGCCCACAGTACTCCTAGGGGCCTTTGGGGGACCCACAATAACTCTGGAGAACTTGGGGGGCCCACGGTGGCAAGCGGTGCGACGGGTGCGGGGTTGCGACAAGTGACCCTCGGTCGTACCCCTCCAATGCGGGAGAAACCCTCGGTCGTGCGCTGAGAATGCGGGCTGCGACGATTTGGGGCGTGCAGCGGCTGCGGGGTGGCTGGGTGCGAGAGCTTCCGTCGGTCAGGTCGAGAGAACGGGTCGGTCAGGCGCTTGGATTGCGGGCGGGCGACGATGCAACGCTGCAGCGCTTGGGTGCTCGGTCACAGCGGGCGGGGCCTTCGGTCGGGCACGGAGCGGAGCGGGGGACGAAGCGGGCGACAGCTGCGGTGCGGGGCGGGCGCTTGAGCTCTCGGTCTGACCGAGAGCTCCCTTCGGTCGGTGCGGAGGAATTTAGCGGAGCGGCTGTGCAGCGATGCGGGCCAAGCTTGGTGCGGGGGCGGCCAGCGGTCGGAGCGGGGGGTTTTGGCCTCGTTTCTTCGGTCGTGCGGCCTCCGTTCGTCGCAATGTTGCGACGAATCGTCGCAACGTCCAAAATGAGTTTGGAAGAGGCTAGGGCTAATTTCTTTGGAAAATAGGACTTGCTAGGGGTTGCTTATATAGTATAGGTGGGTTGACTTGGTCTAGGGCTAAATCTAATAGGATTAGAATTCAAAAAGATTTAAAATTTGAATTTAAACTTCTCCAACCCATTCTAGGATTTGACCTGGTCCAAATGAGCTGGAAATTGGCTCAAAAATTCTTTAAAACGTTTAAAACTCAAATAAATTTTATTTGGCCGAAATTAATTTAAAAATAAATTATTAAAAATATTATAAAACTTTTAAAAATTATAAAAGTGGTCAAATGAACTCCAAAAATTATAAAATAAATATCGGGGTGATCGTGGCGACGAATGTGAGCTAACTAAGAAGACGGATCTCAGTTTCGACGTCGGACGACGGAACTAAAAATAGAAACTTCTCCCGTCAAGAGTGAGAATCGTCACGTCTCATCGAGTAAGTTTAAATTGTGGGAAAACGACTCGAGAAACGTCGTTCCAAATTAGTGCCACCATTTAATACCCTCAGAGACGTTCACAACGACATATCACACAAAAGTGTTCACGAGCAAACAAAGTCTAAAACAAACACGTGCACGGCCAAAAGCACGTGCACGAACAACGTACCACGAGAAGTGGTCGTTACATCCTCCCCACCTTAGAATAAAGTCCGTCCTCGGACTTTCTAATATAGCTAGTCGCTCTAATAACTACCCCAAATCAAGTCACATTATATTTCAAACCAAGTATAGTCATTACAAATGCTCATATATGCACTAGGTAGTCAAACATTATTACTACCAATACGTATATATATTTATATATATTCACGTACGTTATACATTTATACCTATTATAGTCAGTCAGACTCATACACGTATTTCAATCAGGTATATAAACATACATCCCTTATATAACCACTACCTACCTAATCACAAAACAATATTTCAGATACTCATATAAGGATAGTCTCACACTTAGCCAATACAATCCTTGCTATACCTATATGTAGCTACATATGCACAAACATCAAGGGTATACTACCCTTTAATATTCATCCAATACCAAACATCTCAACCATATAGTCACACCATACCATTATTAATCAGGTTCACTATATCTAATATACATTCACCACTACTATAATTTCACAATATATAGTCATTCAATTACATGCAATTAGTTCACCATATATTCACATCACGTACGGTCCTATAACTATATTTACGACACGCCACATATACCATAGTCATCCATACCTATATCTAAGCACATACTTACCCGTGCATGGTGCACTCCCATACACGCTAACATTTCATTTACGCATACCAATCATACCATTATATTACTAGCACACATACACACTTAGTTTTAGCTAGTACACATACGTTCACATAACAAGTCCTTAGTAATTAGCTATACCACAAGACCAACACTTATAACTATATACTGGTGTAGCGACCCACAATCATGTGCGTAACTCAACCAGGCACAAACACTTCTATCACTATAACTACATCAAGCATTGCTATATTCAAACTACAAACATACATTCAATATACTTAGAGTATACCCACTCAAGCTTGAGTGAGACTCATACACATATCAGATTATTCTATATACGTAACACGGCATTCATACTTACACCAGTACCATTCCAATATTTATATATGTCTACCAATACAACCATATACATTCCATAGATCAATCACACTTAATATTTAGTCCAGTAATACTCACATAGTTAAATCAATTTATATACCATAATAATAGTAATACAGGCATCAGCGCACGTATAATTATAATACACTCCTTAGTACATGCATACGTATTCATGGTATAGTCCCATACACATGCGACATATATATTTATATATTCACACCATAGCCTACTACCTATAATTAGTATACTAACACATCCACACATATATAATTAAGATGTGCAATAGTCATGTATACCTCACGGTATGCACGTATGCAACATCCCGTAAAAGCAAACAATACCAATCAAAATTATAACCCTACTACCTATATATATATCACCTATATACTCATGCAACGAAACATAACTACTTACATATAAGCACATATATACCTACCTACGAGCACATACTCATACGTAATAATATATGGGTCACTCAATAGGCCTACTTACTTAACTATACATACACTTATTATTATCACACCTAGCACACACATAGCTTTACCAATCATTTTATTTCAACCATTATATGTATCTCTAACTAATACACTCCATTAGATATTCCAACGCTAACTCTTATATACTCAAGCATCCCTAGTATAGTATAGCTATCCACACAAAATCCATAACTACTATCTCACAACAACTTCATACTATCACGAATAACTCCGAGTATATATATATATATATATATATATATAAATATATCACACAATAGGCAAGCACCAATATACTATGGGGGGTATACTCATTCAAGCCCACGTACACAACTTAGGTACGTGCACAACGACACCTCTCAAGGGTCCAAGGGTCTACTAACAACTAAGGGTTGACACAGACATTGACGGTCCCTAAGGCCTAAGCAATAAAGAGAGATCGAGGGCGAGACGAGGGAAGGATCGACAAGCACGAGTTCAGACAGGACGAATACGAGGAGACGGCTTGGTTGGACGAAACATTGACTCAAAGGTGAGGTTTAGGTTGAGGGAAAAAGGAGATGTAGTGATGCTTGAATAGAGTACAGAAAAGCAACTAGGATAAATAGCATAAGCTAAAATACGCAAAATTGAAAACGGTTGTACTTTAAAATCCTCATCTGAGAAGAAATGTTTGGGGATCGATAAAACGAGTTGTTCAAAATAAATCTGAGTCGAATATTCAAAATAATAGAAAATGGCCTATTGGTTTTTAAAAATCCTTTTAAAAGGAAGTAAAATCATTTACGCGAATATTAAAGACATGGTTTTGGAAAATTCTATCCGTCGGTAATTTAATATAATGTTGTCAAAAGTTTTGGAAAGTCGAAGAATGAATTCGAGTAACGGAAGAATTTAAACTCATGTTAAATGCTTTCAAAACTTTTAGGCTATGGAAAATTTAAAATAATCAATTTTGAAAATTCTTTTAGAGAACCCGTGTTTGCCAAAAATCAGAAATTGATTTACATAAGGTTCTTAATATACGAGCACACAAGTCTGGCACGGATAAAAATAGTTGAAAGTAGGTATGGTGCACGGAAAAATAATAATATTGACTTAGTATAAGAATTATCGAAGTCGAATAATAAGTCTTTAAAATCAAATCACGGAGGGTCTAAATCAGGAAGTGGTTATAAAAATAGTAATTTCAAAAATCTGAAACAGGGAAAACGATGAGCAAAAACCAACTTGCTGAAAGCTGAAATTCCATGTGTCTTGAAAAGTATATTAAAAGTAAACACGATGTGTTATTCGAATGGCATAAATAAGAAGGGAAATTATAAATCGAATTGAGCAAAATAAAAGTACGGTTCAGAATAAAATTAATATATGAAAGAACAACACACTTACACAAGTACGAAAAGCATAGACTGGGAAAATACTATAAACTAGCATTCAAAAATTCCTACAAACATTTTTAAAAATTTAAATCAATGAAGAAGTATGAAGTATAAGTATATTAAAATTTTGAACAAGTTTAAACCTAGGGAAAGAGGAAATCGAAAGATACTTTTGGAAGATTCAAGATTGTAACGGAAAGGTTTGAAAATTGACGACAATCGTCATGAGGCGATCTCGTGAATCGAGGCAAGGGAATTGGTCGGAGATCAGACATTCATAAGCCTAGGATATGAACCAGAGGAGGCTACGGAGAAACTCCTACGGTCGACCAACTAAAGATTAGGAACTAGGCGCTAAGACTTCTAAGGGTTAGACGGTAAAGAAATGCGTTCAGCTTGGTCCGAAATCGATGAACCCAAAAGCGAACGACTAAGGGGAAAATCTAGAAGTCTAATATGGTCAGAGTTAGGCAAGGACCACTAAGGTAACTCCTACGACGATTAAATCCATTGCTAAAAGGGAGTCTAACTACAATCAGGGGCCTCTAACTATCAAGCACAGACGTCTAACTAAGTCTTCTTATCACCTAGTGTCCTAAAAACGACTAGACTCAGGGCTTCTGACTCGGATGTTGCAATTTATTTAATGGACATTCTGTTATTATCGTTGTTCCGTTAATTTGCAATTGCAAGACTGGACCTGCATGGGCCACCAACAAAACCTGTCACGCCCCGCTTCCCAAAAATATGGAGGCGAAGCGTGAGAAGGTCCGCTCAGACTTGAAGCTACAAAGCTGCAAGTCCGATAAGCGTCGATCAAATTTAAACTGCAGGTCCTTGCAACGCGAACGAAACAAAGATAATAATATTTAAATGAGACAAAAGAGATATCTCAGAATATCCATAAAATAAGTTTCAACATCACAGAAAAAGCCACCAGGCTGAAAAGAAAAGAGTTTAAAGGCCCAAACATGGCCAACAAAGTAAAAAGTACAAAACAACGGTGCTACGCACCAACAACTAACAAAAGGCCTAAAGCTCAACAAAACTCAAAGCATGGTCACCAGTGTCCACCAAAATCCTCCTGGGCAATCATGGACTCAGACTCAGCGTCAGCAACTCATCACGTACACAGCAACGACCTCTGGCTCAGGTCTAACATGTGACACCCAAAAGAGCAAGGGGCACATGTCAGCAAGTCTGGGAGACTTGTGCAAGGAAACTACAAGTGGGTAAAAGTAAAGCAACCTAGCAGTTCTAGTATGAATGCGATGACACGGCAGTTTAAAGTATGAGTGCAACAGGTAAGTAAAGTAAAGTACAGTACGAGCATGGCATGGCATTCACAAGACAAGTACAAGGCAATGAAAGTAAGCACCTCGTGCACAGAGATTCCGCCTTTTGGCTAGAGTGGCTGCACGGCCAGCTCCTAGCTCAAGTAACCGTTTATCCCTACCCCTCCACGTGTATCGGGCATTGGTTTCTGGCCAACACATGAGGCCCGCTTCTGGTCCACGAGCCAGGAAGTGTGTAAACAAGTATGGCGTAGGGATGCACCTAGCCGGTCCAGGGAACCCGGGCATTGGCTTTTGACCAACACATGAGGCCCGTTTCCCCCGGAAGTAGTATTCAAGGAGTACAAGTAATGTAGCGTGTGCTACGGATGCAACAATCAACTGGGATGACATGTAAGATGCAATGCATGGTAGTTAAAAGTGCGTACAGGTAAGGAAAGTAAACGTGACAGTTTAGTATGCATGAACAACAAGTTTAAGGGTTGGATCTAGCTTCGTTGTCAAGCTAGATCAATTAGGTGACGGATCTAGTTTCGTTGTCAAACTAGATCAAGTAGGCGTCTAGCCAGCTATCATTTCACTGACTAGTCTCTTTTACGCTAAAAGCAAGGAAGTGGCCTAAAACATGGCCCTACACAAGAGTTGTCAAGTTTCACTTGCCTGCAAATTCGACGTCTGAGCACACCGTCCAATGAGTCCAAAAATCACAATTATCCTACGTGCACAAGTCCACCGGCCTAAAGTCCATATTATTAATCTTGATTAGTGAATTTAAAACATTTAAAATACTTTAAAAATACTGATTTTTAGTCTTGATTAGCATGCAATTGGGTTGGGGGTCCTAGGGGTGCAAGACGTTACCTCAACACGACGCGAAAGCTACACCGGCGTCGGGTAGCGACACCGGGGGTTGGAATAATAGAACGCGCTCCAAGTCCTGATTCCAAAATATATTCCTCGCTGGAAAATTCAGAGCTTCAACCGGAGCGACGGTTCCAGATTCCAAAGCTCGCACGTGCGACGACGGGCTACGACGTGCGACGACGTCGTACGCGACGGATCCTTGAAGAGAAAGCACCTTGGTGGGGCCCACAGTACTCCTAGGGGCCTTTGGGGGACCCACAATAACTCTGGAGAACTTGGGGGGCCCACGGTGGCAAGCGGTGCGACGGGTGCGGGGTTGCGACAAGTGACCCTCGGTCGTACCCCTCCAATGCGGGAGAAACCCTCGGTCGTGCGCTGAGAATGCGGGCTGCGACGATTTGGGGCGTGCAGCGGCTGCGGGGTGGCTGGGTGCGAGAGCTTCCGTCGGTCAGGTCGAGAGAACGGGTCGGTCAGGCGCTTGGATTGCGGGCGGGCGACGATGCAACGCTGCAGCGCTTGGGCGCTCGGTCACAGCGGGCGGGGCCTTCGGTCGGGCACGGAGCGGAGCGGGGGACGAAGCGGGCGACAGCTGCGGTGCGGGGCGGGCGCTTGAGCTCTCGGTCTGACCGAGAGCTCCCTTCGGTCGTTGCGGAGGAATTTAGCGGAGCGGCTGTGCAGCGATGCGGGCCAAGCTTGGTGCGGGGCGGCCAGCGGTCGGAGCGGGGGTTTTGGCCTCGTTTCTTCGGTCGTGCGGCCGCCGTTCGTCGCAATGTTGCGACGAATCGTCGCAACGTCCAAAATGAGTTTGGAAGAGGCTAGGGCTAATTTCTTTGGAAAATAGGACTTGCTAGGGGTTGCTTATATAGTATAGGTGGGTTGACTTGGTCTAGGGCTAAATCTAATAGGATTAGAATTCAAAAAGATTTAAAATTTGAATTTAAACTTCTCCAACCCATTCTAGGATTTGACCTGGTCCAAATGAGCTGGAAATTGGCTCAAAAATTCTTTAAAACGTTTAAAACTCAAATAAATTTTATTTGGCCGAAATTAATTTAAAATAAATTATTAAAAATATTATAAAACTTGTAAAAATTATAAAAGTGGTCAAATGAACTCCAAAAATTATAAAATAAATATCGGGGTGATCGTGGCGACGAATGTGAGCTAACTAAGAAGACGGATCTCAGTTTCGACGTCGGACGACGGAACTAAAAATAGAAACGTCTCCCGTCAAGAGTGAGAATCGTCACGTCTCATCGAGTAAGTTTAAATTGTGGGAAAACGACTCGAGAAACGTCGTTCCAAATTAGTGCCACCATTTAATACCCTCAGAGACGTTCACAACGACATATCACACAAAAGTGTTCACGAGCAAACAAAGTCTAAAACAAACACGTGCACGGCCAAAAGCACGTGCACGAACAACGTACCACGAGAAGTGGTCGTTACACTCGGCTCTGTATTCGATCCCCCCCACGCCTGTAGTAGAGGGGGAGCCTCCACGCCGCCGTATTTTACCCCCCCTTGAATGGGATGGGGGTGCCGTCGTTCTCGGAACCCCCCTGCCTGACGCCTAGGGGGCGCCGTCCCTCCCCTATCGGACCCCGTACCCATCCCTATCGGACTCCGTCCCTGCCCCTATCGAACCCCCCTCACGTTAGCGATGAAGGGGGGCGGCAGTGACAACCCTAGCTGCCGCCCCCTCCACTCTCTTGCTACAGATGGGCCGCAAGCCCATTTCAAAAAAAAAAAACTGAATGTGGGCCTGAAGCCCACATGACATGTGCGGGCTTCTGCCCGCACAAAAAAAATAGAGAATAGAAAATAGGGGTTTTGGGGGATAAAAAATAGATTAAAAAGGCTTATGGGGACCTAAAATATCATGAAAAGTCATGTTAAAATATGGGACATTAATGGGATTTTAAGGAGACATTTAGGGAATAATTGGGGATAATTTAAAAGGAAAACTTCTTCCTTTTTCTTGAAGAACATGTCATTTTTGGGCACTTTTCAAACCTTTTTGAATAAACCCAACTAGCACAACTTTTTGCATTGTATGATCTCTTTGTAGGATCATAATTATATGCTATGCATCATTTTTAATGGCTTATTCTGTGGATAAACGGATATTTGGTTGTGTAAATATTAAACTTAATAATTAGGAAGATCCTGCGACCGCTCTGCCGTTAGTCACCTAACCTAACGGTGTACGACGTTGCTAAGTGGTCTAATAATTATTAAGTAATTAAATTGTTTATCCTTCTGTGAATTTAAATGCATGTGATGCTTGTGATGAAAATGTCTGCTGAAAATGTTTGATGAGCACAAATTTTTGCATGGATGGCTAATTGCGGTTTTGGACCGGTTGTTTAAGTCCCACATTTTATTTATTGCTCTTTTCTTTTCCTTTTTGAGAGAAATTGTATTGAGAAAATTATGTAATGTCCAAGACCGACGAATACTTTCCATGGAGACGGAGGCTACACTTGAAGCTGAAGATTTTATATGGGAGCCATGTGGTTTCCAAAGTTGTAATTTCTTTTTTAAGCTTTCATTTGTGTAATATGTACTGTAATGGGACTTTGGACTTTTTATTTATATCGGACTGGCCAATCCACGCACTTAGCTCTTCATTTAAAAATTGTATCCGCATGAAATGTTTATTGTTTAAATTATTAATTCATGCAAATTTGTGCTCTGCTAGATAAAATGGCCAAAATCGCAAGTGTCGATTTCGAAGTGCTGGATGCATCAGGATGAAATTATCTGAGCTGGCAGCTCGATGTGAAATTTCACCTGCGGGCTAAGTCTCTCATTTCTGCCGTGACTAAAGATGAAAATGTAAGCTATATAGAAAAGGCGCAAGCCATTATCTATATTCGCCGCCATGTGGATACGACCCTAAAGGCTGAATACCTTACAGTCGAAGATCCACTTAAGCTGTGGACCGCCCTTGAGGATTAATATAAACATCAGAAAGATGTTATACTACAAATGGCATGATATGAGTGGGAGAACCTGAGACTGCATGACTTTAAGTACATAGCTGAGAACAACTTAGCTCTCTTTAGCATCACCTCACACATGAAGTTGTGTGGTGAAAAAGTCCTGCAAGATCGCATGCTGGATAAGACGTACCCGTCTTTCCATGAGAAAGATGCAATACTAATGCAGCAATACCGTGAACGCAAATTCACCAAGTATTCTGAGCTGCTGTCATGTTTACTTATGGTTGAACAAAACAGAGAGGTTCTCCTCACCACTCACAACATGCACCCCTCTGGCACTGCCTCCTACCAGAAGCTCATAATGCATCTTCTTTTTCCAAATAGAAGAGGGACAACAAAAGAAGAGAAAGACCACAGAAAGGGGGACAGAACAAAAAGGCCAGAGGCCAAGTCCATCAGTGAAGAAATGAAGGGAGGCAGAAGTTCGCTTGGCACAGAAATGAAAAAAATAGAAATGATGCACCCCCACCCAAGAGGGAATGGAAAGACCAGTGCCATAGCTGTGGCATGAAAAGCCACTGGTCTAGAGTGTGCCGAACTCCGCAGCATCTCTAAGAACTGTATAAAGAAAATAAGAAAAAGAAACCTGAAACAAACCTGGTGATTACAAATGCTCCAGTCAAGTTTACAGCTGACGACTTCGAAAATGATGACCTTCTTGATTAGCCTCTATTTTTATCTTAGCAATTTGTTTTGAGAACAATTTATGTTATGAGAGCATTTGAATTAATGGATTTGTTTTGAATGAAATTTGTTTTCTGAAATGTAAATGTGCTGATTCATCTTTCAATAGATGAACTACGCTCATAACTGCTTAGTAGACAATAGATAAACACATACGATCATTCAATACAAAGCCCAATATTAAATATAATATCAGGGCCATATTGAAGGTTCTGGGAACGCAACACTTTGCTCCCAAATGACACACACATAAAAATAATGGATGCACTATTCTCTCCGAATCGCAATTGAAACTTACTAAGTTTCAAGGATATCCATTTAAATGGATTCCATTTAGAAACAGCAAATGTAAATGAAAAAGAATTATTGTATGTAACGTCTCAAGAAAAGGAGTAAAATCCATACTTGAACGTGTTGAGAGCCTTTCAGGCCTCTACCGTACAAAGATTCGGAGAGAGGAAGCGAATTTAACGGAGCACCTGAAGTGCCTGACATCAGCCAAGTTTTTACTTTGGCATGATAGACTTGGCCACCCTGGATCAGTGATGATGCACCGCATCTTATCCTATGGATATGACTTGAAGAACTAGAAGATTCTTCAGAAGTGAGAATTCCCTCGCATCCCTTGCTATAAGTGAAAACAAATTACATGGCCATCTCTACTAAAAGTTGACGAATGAATCTCCACGCTTCATCACAAGAAAATAAGGAGATTGATGTGGACAAATCCACACTAGCGGGCTATTTCGGTACTTTATGGTACTGATAAATGCATCCTCAAAATATTCGTATGTGTGTCTACCATCGACCAGCAACCTAGCTTTTTCAAAGCTACTGGCATAAATAATAAAGTTGCGGGCGCATTTTCCAGACAACCAAATAAAGAAAATAAGTCTAAATAATGCTCGGGAATTTACCTCCCGGTCATTTCAAGAGTACTGCCAGGCAACGTGAATAGAAATTGAACATCCAGTGTCACATGTTCAAACCCAGAATGGGTTGGCAGAGTCACTGATAAAATGACTCCAAGGGATTGCACGTCCATTGTTAATGAAATCCTGATTGCCGGTGAATGCATGGGGACATGCAATTCTGCATGCTGCATCGTAAATGAAAAATAAGACCCTCTGGAGGTTAGAGTCTCCAATGCAACTAGCATATGGAATGCCACCGAACATTTATCACTTGAGAACCTTCTGTTGCATAGTTTAAATCCCCATTACACTACCACAGAGGACAAAAATATGTCCTCAACGTCGCCTAGGTATCTATGTTGGGGTTGACTCACCCTCAATTATAAGATACCTAGAATCCCAAACGGGGGACGCATTAAGGCACATCTTGAAGATTGTGATTTTGATGAGACGAGTTTCCCCAAAATGGACCCAGATACTGGAAAATCTGGTGCGAAGTAAATTATAACGTGGGATACAAAAAGTATGACCCACTATGATCCGGTAACAAACAATGTGAAGATGAGATCATGAAGATCCTCCACATACAAAACCATGTTCACCAATTACCGGACTCATTTACTGACAACCAGAAGATTGTCAGATCACACATCTCTGCTGCAAATACTCCAGCTAGGATCGACATCCCTGAGAATAGATGAAATCCACCAGCAACATAAGTGGTTGTTCCTCAACAGAAAAGAGCCAGACCACTAGGCTCCAAGGACAGAAATCCAAAGAAAGAAAAATACCTGGAGACCTTGAGACAATACTTCTACAGGACAATGAGCTCATGTCCACACCCACACCCTTCCCGGAATCCACTGCAGAGGAACTTCCGGAAAAAATTGAAATGAAAGTAAATGTTGTACGTACTGGGGAGGTGTTGGACAAAAAGAACATAATTGTCGACAATGTATTCACGTATCATTTTGCCATATACATTGCAAAAGCGATGATATTTATAAAAATATCGTTCCATACTCCGTTGCTAAAATGCAAACGTAGAGATTGGCCAAATGTGGAATGAGGCAATAAAAAATGAGCTGGACTCACTTATGAAATGTGAAATGTTCGGACCTGAAGTCTAGACACCAAAAGGTATCAAACATGTGTGTAAAATAAGTATTTCACACATAAGAAAAATAAATACATAATCGTATGCTATAAGGTACAACCTATAGTTCAAGGATATTTTCGCTGAAACTAGGGAATGAACAAATTAAAATGAGAATGACTCATAAATGATGCATCAGATTCCCTAAGTTATCAAATGCGAATACCTTACGATTTGGCAAAGGAAATTTTGGATATGCTGCTATTGGATGTTGTGACATCATACCTTCATAGATATCTTGGTAAAGATAAATTCCACATTTCCTTAAACGCCTGAATAAACATCGGGACGTCTACTCTATTGAAGAAGAAGAATAAGAATAATAAATAATGTACAACCAAGAGAATCACTTGACAAAGCAATGATTCCTACTAAGGGCTGTCTTTGCATCCGCGCAAAGGACATGATTTGAGATCATAGTTGTAAACAACTTAAATCTCATCGGATCTCCTGAAGAGAAAACCGAAATATCTGTTCAAGCCTGACTATTAAACATGAAATGAAAGACCTAGGGAAAAAGAAATTAAGTCATGGCTGACAGATTTATTATCCTAATAAAATCCTGTTACATACGTCCAGAAGTGCGTTGGAGAAATTACACGGACCATTGTCATCCAAAGTACACCTATGTTAGTACACTTTTTGGATGTACAAAAAGACCCCTTCTGATCGCTGGAAGAGGGAGATGATATAATTGGTCCTGAAGTCCCTTATCTAAGCGCAATCAGGCACTCCTGGCTAACTGCACGCGTCCCAATATTGCAGTTGCAATATACTCATTAGCCAGAGATAGTTAGGCACCTAAAAAGGGCCATTAGACCGGAGTTAAGCATCTTCTGCGCTTCCTCCAAGGGTCGAAAGATTTGGGCTTACATTATAAAGTATCATCCTCCATGTTTATGCAAATGTAGGTTATAGGTCTGATCCCTACATTGAGAAATCACAGACTGGGTACCCACAGTGGGATGGCCATCTATTGCAGATCTGCAAAGCAAATTATGAAGGCAACATTATCCTATCTGTAACGACTGGTTTTCTTGAATGGATTATATATATATATATATATATATATATATATATATATCGTTGCCTTCTCCTTAGTTGTGATTTCCTTTCTCCGTCTCCGTGGTTTTCATTTTCGTTCGTTTCGTCGTGTTTTCCTAGCTTCTTCCGTTGATCGTCGATTTCGGAGTAAGTCATTCGTGACGAGATTCATATCGGTCATATCTTATTGTTAGATCAAGCCTAGGAGTCTTAGGAATCGATCCCGGAGCCTCGCGCTCCATTTCGGAACTTTCGGTGCACGTTAGCCGGTACAAGAAGGGGAACCGACCGACTAGATGACGATTTAGTCGGTCGGCAAACTTTCATGGACCGACTAGTGGGCTTTGATAATTATTCAGGAGTTACTGTTTATCGTTAGTCGGTCTAAGAACATTTGTCGACTGACTAGGTTGCAAACTAGTCGGTCAGCAATCGTTCTTTAACCGACTAGCTCTATGATCATTTTTGATACCAAGTACTATTCATTCTTAGTCGGTCTAAGAACGTTCGTCGACTGACTAAATGAGAAACTAGTTGGTCAGTAGTTGTTCTTTGACCGACTAAATCTAAATCCTATTTTTCGTCAGGAGTTACTGTTTACACTTAGTCGGTCTGCGTTGGTCAACCGACCGACTAGTTCCCAAACTAGTCGGTCAGAGGTTGCTCTTTGACCGACTAACCAGTGTCTAACCCCTAATTTCTGGGCAGTCGCCGGATTCTTCCTATAAATAGACCCGATCACTTTCACTTTCTTTCTTTTCTCTTGAGCCATTGTCTTCCCCAAATCCTTCTCCATCTTCCACAAACCCTTCCTCCTTCATCTCAAGCCTATCTCCACCATCCCAAGCTCCATCTCACCTCCATTGGCCAAGCTTCAATCTCCTCTTCAAAACCCCCTTTAATCCATTTTTTTCCAGATTTTCCCCGTCATTTCAGATCTGAGCCGTGGTTCCCGGATCGTTTATCCGTTGCCGTGGTTGCTTGGCGTCAATCTTCCGCTTCTATACGGTAGTGTTCGATCCTTTAATGTTTTCACAACCCACATTGATATTGTGAAACCCTAATAAAAATGGTTATTAGACATCATAGGATTCAATTAAGAAACCGGTTCTAGATATCCTTTCTAATGTTGTTTCTCTATAGCAGTGGTCCATTCACCGTAGATAACATTTGTGTGACGTGCTTGTCGACCGTCCTCGTCGGTATCAGGCAAGTGAAACTTGCATCTCTTGATTTGGGCCATGTTTTAGGCCATTGCCTTGCTTTAGCGTAAAAGAGACTAGACGGTGAAAGGATAGCCGTCTGGACGCCATTGACCTAGCTTGACAACGAAGCTTGGTCCGTCACCTTCATCATGCTTGTATGTCACGTTTAATTTCACTTAACGGTACACGTATTAACAGTTCATGTCATCCATGCATCTTTAACTTCCATGTTTAATTTAAATTAACGGTACGCGAATATCTGTTCATGTCATTGCATTTTTCCTGTCATGTTTAAATTCAATTAACGGTACGCGAATATCTGCTCATGTCATTGCATGCTTGAACACTCATCGTGATTGCATAGCATCGCTACATACTAGTGCTACTTGTTCTGGCTAGGCACCCGTTTTGCGGGCACAACCCTAGGCCAATTATAAATCTGGCTCGTGGTCCAGAAAACGAGCTGAATACAGCATGCGGGCAATAGGGCACTCGCCTGTGTGTGAGTGATCCCTTGTACTTGAAAACAGCCTGCGGGCAATATGGCACTCACATGTGTGTGGGTGATCCCTTGTACTTGTTACTTGACAATACATTCACACCTACCACTTGTTACTTGCTAATTGTACTTTACTTGTTTCTTCCATACGATACTTGCCATGCCATGCACCATACTATAACTGCTAGGTTGTTAGTTTACCTTTCTTTCAGTTTCTTTGCACAAGTCTTTCGACTTGCTGACATGTGCCCCTTTTCTCTTTTGGGTGACACATGTTAGATCCCGAGCCTGAGTTTGTCGCTGAGGACGTGGTGTTTGCTGACGCTGAGTCAGAACCCACGTTGATCGAGGACTTCGTGGACACTGGAGATCAGTCTTAGTGTCCTCGTTGAGCTTTCCCTTTTGTTTTAGACTGCTTTTAGTTATCGGTGCGTAGCACCCTTTCTATGTTTCTGTTTGATTTGTTGGTCATGTGTTAGGCCTTTAGACTCTTTCCTTTTAGCCTGGTGGCTTTTCTGGATGTTGAACTTAATTTTAATGTTGGACAAATTCTGAGATTTGAGATTTTATTTCTGTCTCTCCTTGTGTTATTATTGTTGTTCTGTTTGTGGTTACAGGGAACTGCTTATGTTTTATTGACGATTATCGGGTTTGGGGCTTCACAGCTCCACTCTCATGCGGACCTTTTCACGTCTCGCCTCCATTTTAGGGAAGCGGGGCATGACAGGTTTTGTTGGTGGCCCATGCAGGTCTCTCTGTAACTACAAATTATCGGGATAACGATAATAATATAAGAATGTCCAACAAATAAAATTCGACATCCGAGCCCTACGCTATTGAGTCTAATTATTTCGTTTCTGTGTCATTAGATGGCAGGAAGGCGAAATACCCGTGCTGGCGGTGGTGCGCTCCCTCATGTTGAGGAGCCTGAGCGGGAGCCCACCTACGGGGAGATGATGCGGATGATGATGCAGATGATGCAGGTTCAGCAGGGCGTGCTCCTGCAGGTCCAGAATGCTCCGACCGCTAGGGCTGCTCGGGCAGTGGAAGCCCCTCGCCCCGAGCCTGGAGCGAAACAGTTCCGGGAGCTGGGTCCCGCATATTTTGATGGTTCTGAAGGTCCTTTGGCTGCGGATGAGTGGATGAGGAACATTGAGGATAACCTGGCGATGGCGAAGATTAACCCGACTGGATGGGTTGATTTGGCTAAGAGGCAGCTGAAGGATAATGTCAGAAACTAGTGGGATGCTGAGGAGAAGATGTTGGAGGTGCCGATAGTTTGGGCTATCTTCAAGACTAGATTTGATGGAAAGTTCTTCCCGAAGGCAGCTAGGCAGGTGATGCTGCAGCGCTTCATAGATCTGAAGCAAGGAAGCTCGTCGGTGGATCAGTACCACCAAGAGTTCACGAGGCTTAGTCGGTTTGCACCAAAGATGGTGCAAGATGCCGATGAGAGAGCTCAGCGATTCCTTCAGGGACTTGCTTTGGAGCTTCAGAGTTTTGTGACCTCTTCTGACCTGGAATCATATCAGAATGTACTGATTGCTGCGAGGTGGCAGGAGTTGAATTTGAACCAGAGGAGGGGACATGTTTCAGGAGCTGGGAAGAGGCCTGTGGAGCAAGTCAGAGCGACGGTTAGACCTGGATTCAGGCATATCCAGCCTGTTCAGTTCAAGAGGCCAGGAGGGCCTATTCTGAAGACTTGCCATTTCTGCGGCAAGACCGGGCACCTCAGGGATCAGTGTAGGAGGTTCCTGGGGCAGTGTATTGTCTACGGAGATCCTGCCCATACCATCAGGGAGTGCCCCAAGTCGAAGCAGCCTTGGCGGGCACCTATTACAGCACAGCCATTGCAGCAGCGAGCTCCTGTGCCCGCTGGATGTGGAGCACCCCTTGTTCCACAGAGACAGGCCTTTCAGCAGGCGGTTCCGCCGAGAGGGCAGGCTTTCTTGATGACTGAGGAGGAGAGCATGGTCGTGGATGAGGTTATCACAGGTAACTTCCCTCCTAGCTGTTTCTTCCTTAGTTATGTTTGATTGTTAGTTATGTTTGGTTGTTTGCTCATGTTTGTTGCTAGAATAGGATTTGATTGTTAGACTGTTTGTTAGGTGTGGTTTTGGTTTGCACATTTCCTGTACGAGTCCTCTTTGACTCAGGTGCGTCGATGTGCATTTTGGCCCGGAGCTTCGTGGAGAAGCATTCCTTGTCGACGTCCCCTCTTTCCAAGAGTTGGAATATCGTTACAGGGAATGGCGTGGTCTCGGTGCATCTTGGTTGCAATTCTTGCCCGTTGGTGGTTTGTGGACATGAGCTTTACGCTGATTTCATTATCCACGACATCATCAACTATGATGCAGTCCTTGGGATGGATTGGCTTGCGAGCCTCTATGCTACGATTGACTGTCGGAGGAAGAAGGTGGTGTTCGAGATTTCCGGACATCCAGTATTTGAGTTCAGTCGTGGAAGCAGTTCGCTTGGTCCGGTCAGATTTCGGGCCAGACCGGTAGAGGTTGTGGCTATGCAGATGGAGTTGGAGAGGCCAGTTGTGGTGCGAGATTTTGATGACGTCTTCCCCGAGGAGATGTCTGGACTGTCGCCCGATCGAGCTTTAGAATTTTCTATTGATCTTATTCCAGAAGCGCAGCCCATTTCGAAGGCACCATATCGTATGGCACCAGCAAAGTTGGAAGAGTTACGTAGGCAGTTGGATGAGCTTATGCAGAAGGGTTATATCAACCCTAGTGTGTCTCCGTGGGGGGCACCGGTCTTGCTGGTGAAGAAGAAGGATGGTTCACGTCGCATGTGCGTGGACTATCGGGAGCTGAATGCGGTAACCATCAAGAATAAATACCCGTTGCCTCGCATCGATGATATTTTTGATCAGCTTGGAGGATCGAGGGTGTTTTCTAAATTGGATTTGAGGAGTGGTTACCATCAGTTGAAGGTGAAGAAGGATGATGTTCCGAAGACAGCGTTCAGGATGAAGTATCACTATGAGTTTGTGGTTATGCCCTTCGGTGTAACTAACGCACCCGCAGTTTTCATGAATTTGATGAACCTGATTTTCTATGAATTTTTAGATAAGTTTGTCGTTATCTTTATTGACGACATTCTGATCTATTCAAAGTCGGAGGAAGAGCATGCCTCGCACTTAAGGACAGTGTTGGAGGTTTTGAGGAAGCATCGGTTGTATGCTAAGTTTTTGAAGTGCGAGTTTTGGCTGGACAGAGTTGCTTTTCTCGGGCATGTGGTTCCGGATGCGCTGAGTAGGCTTCCGGCGGTGATGATGTTGACCTCGCAGTGGAGATTGCAGCAGGATTTTTGCGAGTCTGGCGTGGAGATTGTTCTACCTGGGGAGGATTCTTCGTTGATGTGTATGCATGTACAGTTGACGATTGTGGATCGGATTAAGGCTGGCCAGGCTGGAGATCCGAAGCTGGTGAAGATTCGAGAACAGGTTGGAGCCGTGCTGAGGACTGACTTCTTGATTCATGATGATGGCTCGTTGAGGTATGGAGCCAGATTGTGTGTGCCAGCTGGGGATATTAGAGAGGAGTTGCTGGTGGAGGCACACAGTTCGCCGTATTCTATGCATCCTGGTGGGACCAAGATGTATAAGGATCTTCGTCTGAACTATTGGTGGCATGGCATGAAGAGGAGTGTGGCTCAGTGTGTAGCCAAGTGTTTGGTTTGCCAGCAAGTGAAGGCAGAGCATCAGCGTACGGCCGGGTTTCTACAACCGCTTCCGATTCCGGAGTGGAAGTGGCAACACATCACTATGGACTTTGTGACTGGACTGCCTCAGAGCCCGAAGCAGAATGACGCGATTTGGGTGATCGTGGACCGATTGACCAAATCCGCGCACTTTATTCCATTCCGAGTAGGACAGTCCACCGAGGCGCTAGCGAGGAGATACATGGAGGTAAAATTCTTTTACTCCCGTTCCTATTTCCTTTCCTAGTTTAGATAGTGATGTAACGTGAATCGTGCAGGAGATCGTACGAATTCACAGAGTCCCCGTGAGTATCGTGTCGGACAGAGACACGAGATTCACATCTCAGTTCTAGCAGAGTTTGCAGAAGAGTTTGGGTACGCGTCTGAGTTTCAGCACGGCGTACCATCCGCAGACGGATGGCCAGTCTGAGAGGACGATTCAGATCTTGGAGGATATGCTGAGGGCGTGCATGTTGGATTTCAAGGGTTCGTGGGAGGACCATTGATCGCTCCGGGATGTAACCCTAAAGAACGGTTGTAGTTTTACCGCAAGTGCACGGTGTAGGAGCGAGCGGGTTATCGAACACAGGGAGGACGAATGACCGTGCTTGTTCCAATCAACCTGGCTATTTAGGAAGAGAGAAATTTGCCTTTGGCGATCCTGTCACAATCGTCAGACAAAGTACGGAAATATCAAATCAAATAAAGAACGTCTAGGGAATGGGGAATTCCCGCTACTCACCATATTTCGTGAAAGTGGTTCATCGGCATCAAAATTGCTAGAATAAGATTTTGGATGAACTAGTTGCAACTGAATGTAGAACCAAACTCACGCTCTCGCGCTGTTGCCGGCCTATAGCTATCCTAGGTCCGGGCCCAATCCCTTGCAAACCCTAGCCTAGGGAAGCTAGCATTAGGATCAACATCATCGTTCAATCGCGCACCGAGCCCAATCTCTTGCAAACTCGGCCCACGACCTAGATTGGGATAGTTCCTGCCCGTCCAATCTCTTGCCAACGGGTATTGGCGCGGAATTGGAACCGGAAACCCTAGTATCGGTCCAATCTCTTGCAAACCGATACTACGGAAATTCGATTCCAACCCAATTCGGATTTCTAGGGTTTCCTATCGAATTGGGATCCAATCTCTTGCAAATCCCAATCGATGTGAATTCCTAGCCATCCGTAGTAAATTGATCCCAATCTAATCTCTAATAGCAATTCTAACGAAATTCCTACCAATTCATCACAATTATGAAATAGGGCTTGTAGGGTTCATCCCCACGCCCCAAGACGTGGCGACTACTCACAATTCATAGCAAGATCACAAAAATAATCAATGAAATAAGCAATAGAATTCATCACAATATTGAGATATGCAATAAAAATAGAATTTTTAAAGAAGAGAAAACACAAACCAATGGAGTTCTTCAATTAATCCAACAAAAATCCAATTTTGTCTCCTCTCCAATCACAAGAATAAAACTAAAAAGCTAATCTAAAAGCTGCAAAAAATCTAAGAGAAAGGCTCTCCAAACTAGGGTAAAAACAGGGGTTAAATAGCCCCCAAAATCGTCCAAAAACTGTGACCAAAATACCCCTGCGCAGCCTGTTTTCTGCAATTTTCGCTACAGGCAGCGCATCGCACTCGGCCGAGTGACAAAAGTCGCTCGGCCGAGTGAAAACCCTGTAATTTTCCAGTAAGTCTCGATCTTCAGGGGTCTTCACTTCGGGTGCGGCTCGGCCGAGTGAGTTGTCGTCGCTCGGCCGATGGCTTCATGGTACTTGGGCGATCGGGATTATCCACTCGGCCGAGTGGGTCTTCTGAAGCTCAGGCAGCCGAAAAACAGTAACATGGCGATTTTTGAAGGGCTTCGTCTGGGCGCCACTCGGGCGGACGGGGTCTCGTCACTCGGCCGATGTGGTCTCCGTCGCTCGGCCGAGTGCACATATGAATCGTGTCTGATCTGGTCGGTCGAGCGGTGTCTCGCTGGTCGGCCGAGTGACTCCTTCACTCGGCCGAGTGGGACACTAAAAATGCCCAGATTGCTTATTTTGGCCTCCTCGTCGCTCCTGCGACGTCCGTTCTTCTTCCACTCCTCTCCAACAGCAAAATACCCCTCGGGGAGGTCGTCGGCGACCCTCTGGAGTAAGCGCATCTCGAGATCACTCCAAATCGCGCCAAATCACCTGAAATGCGACAAAAACAACAAATCGTGAAAAGCATCGCAATATCGTCGATATATCATGAAAAACATGATTTGGGCGATCTAAATGGCATGCAAACATGCGGGAAAAAGGTGTAAAATAAGGAGTGATCAAAATCCGACAAGCTTGCCTCTTACTCGTCCTCGAGGAAGATAAGTAAAAGGCGAACCCGGTGGATTCGGAAAACGAAAACGGCGAAAAAATGAAAAATGAAAAACGGAGAAGAATGAAAATAAAGAAGAAAGAAAGAAGCGAAGAGGTAAGCTGCTAGATCATTTTCTCAGGACGTGGGTTCCGCTTACTCATATAGCATGCACTGAACGAAGAGCACATGTCAAAGAGTTTTATTTTGATATCATAGTATAATAGTGCAAATAGAAATAGAAAACCCACGAACAACAATATAATCATGAAAAACGGAATAATCTTATAATTAACATCGTCTGAATCATTTAAAGCGGTATACAAATCATAGATCACACACTTTTCAATTGAATGCTTTCTATCAGGAGTATAAGAGTATCACACAATAGAATAGAGAGAATAGAAAAGTATGGATTTCATGAAATGAGTGCTAGGCTTAGATTTCTGGATGTCGTAAAGCTAAAAATAATCTCACCGAGTATAGAATATTACTTAGCCTAGGTTGTCGTGCAACGTCAAGTAGTCACTCTCTCACACATCAATGGATCCCCTCCCCCAAGCTTATCTATAAGCATGGTGGCATAAAAAAAATATTTACATCCCCATTTTTATAAAGCTCCAAAAGTAATGAAAAGAGAAGAGAAAGAAAGAAAGTGAGATGGGATCTTTTATTGAGGATTTTTCCTATTTTCTTTTTCTCTTTTTTTTTCTATTTTTTTTTCTTTTTCTTTTTTTGAAGCAATAGCATATATACACAACGATCCCAACTCAAAGAGAGATAATGATATACAAGAATATTTTCTCTTTTCTCTTTTTTTTCTTTGAAAAAGAAATTTGGAGCTAGGAATTAACAGCGGGGGAAATACCATATAATAGAATCGCTAAGGGGAGATTCACCAATGATTATAAAAGTAGAGAAATGATGTTCAAGATTTGTGGAGAAAGAAATGAATATATCTCTCGGTTCACTCTATAAGACATGCACGACAACTTCAGCGGGGTAATCTAATCTACTCAGTTTCGATCACAAAAAAGCTAACTAATCCAGATTTATCATAGCTAACATCATTCAATCATCCTGAAGTGAAATGTACAATTCATGCATATAGAAGTGATATAGGAAAAGAAATCAGTACTCCAGATATAGGCATTCAATGCGTGAATCTTGGTGTGTTTTCTGTGATAGCATACATATGAATATTCAGACTCAGCTAATAATAAAATTTCATCCATTTTCATGTGGAAAAAGTGTGGGTTACTATCTCTAGGTGCAAGGCAAGTCATAGCATATGATATCAGAAATAAAATCTAAGACATGACAAATATAGCATGCATATAGAATAAGCTAACTCCACGTCATCATCATCACAGAAAAGTCATCTCTAGCATGAGATGAAAAAGAAAGAAATAAAGATAAAGGGAAAATAGAACTATTTACAATGCGGCACACAGAAAAATAAGAAAAACGTGATGCATGGCAAAATAAAAGAAAAATGATGAAAAATAAGTGCAAAAGCGAAAAAATGGTGTGAAAAACTAAAAATGAAGGTGGCAAACCGAAAAAGAACGTGAGAACTCACTCCCCCAAGCTAAATGGCACAGTGTCCTCAATGTGCAAAGTGTGGCACACCGAGAGACAAGTAGTGTGAGGGGTAAGTGAGGATGCATGCATGATGGGAAAAAAAGGGAAAATAAACGAAAAATAAAGAAACGAAAAATATGATGCGGACATGATGCATGCACAGATAGGAGTGATACAGATATAAAGATGGGGCACCAAAACTCTCCCTCTCTCCCAGAAAAGATATATAAGGATACGATCTAAGTGAGAAACCCAAAATAAGTGAGGGGAGGGGGGGTGGACAAAAATGCAACAGGACCCAGCAGAAACGGGCAGCACAACGGCAGGAAAAATCGATGGCATCAAGGGTGCCTAAGAAGGTGGTGCTGCGCCGTCTCCGTCCTGAGGCGGAAGTGGTGGTGGTGGCTAGACAGGCTGCTGAGCGGGTGTGGGTGTGGAAGTGGTAGCAGGCTGAGTGTGTGTGGAAGTGTGGGTGGGAACCTGCTGGGTGGGTGGTGGTACGCGGGGGAGACGCTCCAGGACCTGGGTAAGACAGTAGTGAATCTGGGGGATCAGGTCAAAGCGGCCAGCCATCGCAGAGACGGTGGAGGACAGGGTCCTAAGGTCACCTCTGAGGCCACTCACCGCCCCCTCTAGAGCACGAATGCTCTGAAGTACAGTGTCGGGGGGAGGTGGTGCAGAGGGACGCATCGGTCGGGGCTGTGCAGGGCAGGGCTGGCGTACTCGGGTCGCGTATGTGACGGGCTCAGCGGGGAAGGGAACGAAAGGCGCTGCGCTCGCAAATGTGGGCCTGGCCTCAGTGTGAGGCCGGGGCACCGGCTGGTGAGAAGTGGAGGCAGTAGCAGCGAAAGAAGAGTGCAAAAGTGGCAGCGAGGCGGCCAGAGAGGTCAGTGGCACAGAAGTGTGGACAGACGCCACAACACTCTCGGAAAATACAGCAGCAGTGGAAACAGAGGGCTCTCCGCACTCAACTACGGTCGGCGGGCGCTCGGGTGGTGCAGAAGAAACAGGCTCAGCAGACAGAGGGCCAGTGGTAGTGACAGCCTCGGAAGCAGTGGAGGTGGGCTCAGCTAAGGTACTCCCAACACCGACAGAGGTGGGGACAGAGGTGTCAGGAGCAGCGGAAACATCAGGTATAGGTTGAGGGGCCACGGGGTCGACAGGGGCAGCAGGCTCGGCAGGGGTGACAGGGTCTGCGGGGGCAGCGTGGGCAGCGTGGGCCTGCTCGGCCTCCTCGGCCTCGAGCACGTAAGCAGTGAGGATGAGGACATCCATCGCAGGGAGCCAGTCCACATGGGCTGGTGCAATCTGAGTCCGAGCTGGGCTCGGAAGAATCATGTAATCGGCACCGTAAGGGCCGTGCAACCAGACCCAGTGACGCTCACCGTGCGGACGAAGCATCTTCATCCGGGCCATAACATCAATCGACAAAGAAGTGGGGCCCGGTACTCGTCGCAGGTCGTCAGGGAAGTCCTCGTCGGTCATAAGGTCAAGCAAGGTGATCAGGCCGTCGCAGTATATCGGTGAGCGAGCGCCCACCGATACAATGATGCGGTCCAAAAACCAAGCCGCGACATCAATCACGACGGCGGGGACAAGCTCATCGCCATCCCTAGATAGAGCTCTGGGACGTGTCATCGCGTAGAGCATATAGAGCTCCGGCGTAGACATCGTGCCCGGCTCATATCTGGCCAAAAAGGTCGTCGCCATAAGGCGCTGAGCAATACGGAGGCAGGGATGGACAATGGCCGAGGCCTTGGCCCTACTAGGGTCAAAGGCAGCGTGAAGACCCGTAATCCGGGCCCAGAAGGCACCGGCGTCGAAGGAAGGTGGGGGGATATGGGTGGGGCCGTAACCGCGATCGGCTCCGGGGACAGCGGGCCACGAGAAAAATGCTCTCATCATATCGAGAGTGACCTGGCACTCCCGGTCCATGAACCGAAACGAGCATCCCTCATCGGTCCGGGCGATCGAACTCAGTACCTCAAGTGTCGGACGGGTAAATGTGTCCGCCGACACCTGAAAGAAATCTCGCCTGCCCACGTTGTCGTACAACGTGAGCATCCCCTCTAGTACCCCCAGGCGTCATAGGTCGGCAAGGTGTGCAAACCTGGAGGGTACGATCGAGCGCTGGGAGATACGCTCGAAGACGGTGCGGTGTGCGTCGTCTCGGAACGTAATCCCGAGCGGCCCGACCAGTGGAGCCGGAGGTGGTGGCTGTGGAGCGGCAGGGAGTGCCTGTGCGGGCTGTGCGGGCTGTGTGGGCTGTGTGGGCGCTGCAGGCTGTGCAGGGTGTGCGGGGCCTGCAGGCTGTGCGGGGTGGATGGGGTGTGTGGGAGAAGGCGGAGGAGAGTCCTCCAACTTATGGGAGGGGCCGGCGTCATCCGACCGCTTCCGTTTGGCGGAAGCTCTCTTCGACCGCGGCCGTGTCCGGGGCGGCATATCGGCCCCGAGCGCGCGTCGAAAAGTGTAAAAAGTGCGGCGTGTGCAAAATAAAGGAAGGAGTATACCCCGACACGCCGCGAGTTCTAAGTGATGGAAGCGTGCGAAGACAGCGCCTCCGCGAAGCCCGAATCAGTCCCTAGAAGCTCCCCGGGGCTCCCCTAAGCTCCCAAAAACAACCTGCGCATGAAATGGAGATATCAGCGAGTAATATTCAAAATGTATGGGGCATTAGGGGTATAATAGATAGATATAGAAATCAATTGGGGTTTGGGGGTCGTTTAACACATGGATCCTCGAAAAATACACAAAAAGAGGAGAAAAAGGCGAAATAGGTGATACCGGAGGTGGTCAGAGCGGTGGCCGCCGGCGGCGACTCGGGCGAGGCACGGCGGGTGCTCGGCCGGCGGTGGATGGCCGAGCGGCGGCGCGGAGACAGTCGGTCGGGCGAGTGGGGGCACGAGCGAGGGGAACGGGCGAGGGGAATGCGAAGTGTCGCGGGCGATTTGGGTTTTTGCGTTTCGAAAAACGTGCCCCCCCTCGGCCCCTTATATAATAAAAGTTACGACTCGGCCGAGTGACTATGTCACTCGGCCGAGTGGGATCAATGGAAATATCCTCCTCGCTTACGCTTCGGCCGAGTGGCTTTGCCAGCCTCGGCCGAGTGGAGTAAGTCCATTCGGCCGAGTGGCTCAAGCTACTCGGCAAGACTCGCCCTAGGAGCGTATCCGTTTTACTCGGCCGAGTGAAAATGTATACTCGACCGAGTAGCAGTTATACTGAAATCAGGAAAATAAACAGAGAGTTGGGTACAGCAGACTTCCCTCGTTCGTGAGCGGCTCGGCCGGACGAACTTGTGTACTCGGCCGAGTGACTGGTATACTCGGCCGAGTGAGCCTTGTGTTCTGCTGTTTGTCTTCGTTTGGGCTCTAAACTCTGTCTTTCTTCCTCCAGTCGATTTCATCTTACTCCTAAGCATCGAGCGTCTTCCTGGGGCGCTCCTCGTCGTCTCGTTCATCCTCCTCATGATGGATTTACCTATCTCCTCTACTGTCAAGAAAAATAGGACATGTTATCACAAAATTTTTGGGCGAACGACTCAAAACACTAAAAATTTCTAAAACAAAAATAAAGAAAAAGTAAAAATAAAGCAATAACCGTCGGGTTGCCTCCCGATAAGCGCTCGTTTAAGGTCATGAGCTCGACCCCCTATGATTTTTCAATTAATGCGGGATGTTTGGTGCATATGAGATGCACCCATCAAACTTTCCGGGGAGAACGCTTGGATTCGGAAGTTGCGGCGGCGTGTTCTCCCTCGGTGGTCTCCCGTCTCGAATAGTGTTGGGGGGAGGCTCCCCCAAGCTAGCGTTTGCTCCGGTCAACGGCTTCACCGGTGACGCCGATTTCCGTATCGGCGGAGCTTTCTTTGGAGACTTTTGTTTCGAGAGCTTGCAGAGTTCTCGAATCCTTGCGACATCATTGTCGCCTTCATCACTTTCAACGGAGAGGTCGGGGGAATCATCTATCTTCTCAACTTGGCCTAAATCCGGGCCTTCCTCGAAATCTTCATCGAATAGAGCGCCAATCGAGTGGGGAGTCGCCTCTTCAATTACCTCATCAAGGAGGTATGAAAGATCATCCGGCCGTCCCTTAAGTAGATATATTCTATTGATTTCTCCCGTTGGGACTCCCTCGGAATAATGCTTGAGTCTCTGACCATTTACCTTGAACGAGGCCCCGTCTTTGCTTTCCAACTCGAAGGCCCCTCCCGGTTGTATGTTCTTAATGGTGAAAGGTCCGGACCAACGTGACCTCAACTTTCCGGGAAATAGTCGGAGCCGGGAATTATAGAGTAAGACCGTGTCTCCCACCTTGAAGTCTGTGACGGTAATGCGGGCATCGTGGAGAATCTTGGTCCTTTCTTTGTAAATTCTCGAGCTCTCGTAGGCGTCTCTCCTTATTTCATCAAGTTCGTTGATGTCCAAGAGTCGCCTCACCGCCGCACTCTTGTAGTCGTAGTTAAAGGTCTTGATGGCCCAATATGCGCGGTGTTCCAACTCTACCGGCAAGTGGCAAGCCTTCCCATAAACTAGTCTGAACGGTGTGGTACCGATGGGGGTGCGAAAGGCCGTGCGATATGCCCATAGAGCATCGTTTAGCTTCATTGACCAATCCTTTCTAGACCGATCCACGGTCTTCCCAAGAATTTGCTTGATGTCTCTATTTGAGACTTCCACTTGGCCGCTTGTCTGGGGGTGATATGCCATGCCAACTCTATGGTTTACTTCGTACTTCTTTAGCATGGCTTCAAACTTGTTCTCTATGAAGTGGCTCCCCCGTCGCTTATCAAGGTACGAGGCACTCTGAAGCGCGGGAAGATATTTTGCTTGAAGAACTTGGAGACGACCCTTGCATCATTAGTAGGGGTGGCGATTGCTTCCACCCATTTGGAGACATAGTCGACGGCCAATAGGATGTATTTGTTGCCATTGCTTGACGGAAATGGTCCCATGAAGTCTACTCCCCAACAATCAAAAAGCTCAATTTCTTGGATGGGCCTCATTGGCATCTCATTGCGCTTGGAGATATTCCCGGTCCGTTGGCATCTATCGCACCCCTTTACAAAGTCGTGGGTGTGTTTAAACATTGTCGGCCAGAAGAACCCGCTCTACAAAATCTTAGCGGTAGTTTTAGAGGCGGCATGATGTCCTCCGCATGGTAGACCGTGGCAATGCAAAATGATGGATGTCGCCTCCTCTTTAGAAACACACCTCCGAATGACGCCATCCTTGCATATCTTGAAGAGGTATGGATCTTCCCAGAAATAGCTACGGACTTCATGAAGAAATCTCCTCTTTTGATGCGTGGGCATCCCATGCGGTTTAATTCCACAAGCCAAGTAGTTGACGAAGTCCGCGTACCAAGGGACCTCTCCGGTCCTTATGGCATATAGCCTCTCATCCACGAAAGTGTCGTCGATAAGCAAACTCACATCCTCCTTGTCGCGAATGAGCCTAGATAAATGATCCGCCACGACATTGTCAGTACCCTTCTTGTCTCTGATCTCTAAGTCGAATTCTTGCAACAAGAGTATCCACCTAATCAACCGAGGTTTGGCCTCCTTCTTGTTTAAAAGATACTTCAATGCCGCATGGTCGGTGTGGACAATCACCTTGGAACCGAGGAGGTAGGAGCGAAACTTCTCTATGGAATAGACGACCGCTAGAAGCTCTTTCTCGATAGTTGTGTAGTTTTTCTACGCATCATCCAATGTCTTGCTCGCATAGTATATCGCATGAAGCTTCCTATCTTTTCTTTGTCCCAACACCGCTCCAATGGCTTGGTCGCTAGCATCACACATTAGCTCAAAAGGAAGGCTCCAATCCGGTGGTTGTATGATGGGCGCGGAGACTAGTGCTTCCTTCAAGGTGTTGAAGGCTTGCAAGCATTCTCCTGAAAAAACAAAAGGAATATCTTTAGCGAGCAAGGAAGTAAGCGGTCGGGCAATCGAGGCGAAATCCTTGATGAAGCGACGGTAAAACCCCGCGTGACCAAGAAAGCTTCTAATGCCCTTGACATTAATAGGAGGAGGGAGTTTCTCGATTACCTCAATCTTTGCTTTATCTACCTCAATTCCTCTCGAAGAGACAAGATGTCCGAGAACTATACCTTCCGTGACCATGAAGTGACACTTCTCCCAATTGAGAGTGAGATTGTTTTGTTGGCACCTTTTTAGGACTTTAGTGAGATTTTCCAAGCAAGAGTCAAACTCACTTCCATAAACCGAGAAATCATCCATAAAAACTTCCATAATATTTTCAATGTAATCGGAAAATATGGATGTCATACACCTCTGAAAGGTGGCGGGAGCATTACAAAGGCCAAACGGCATCCTACGGTAGGCATAGGTGCCATAGGGACAAGTGAAAGTTGTCTTCTCTTGGTCATCTTCGTGCAAAGGGATTTGGAAGAATCCCGAATACCCATCTAGATAGCAAAAGTATTTATGTTTTGCAAGGCGTTCAAGCATTTGATCAATGAAGGGCAATGAGTAATGGTCCTTTCGGGTGGCTTTATTGAGTTTCCTATAGTCAATGCACATTCGCCATCCCGTGACGGTGCGCGTAGATATGGGCTCACCTTTTTCATTTTTTATGACAGTCATCCCCCCTTTCTTGGGGACGACATGAACGGGGCTAACCCATCTACTATCAGAGATAGGATAAATAATACCGGCTTCTAGCAATTTTAGGATTTCCTTTTTAACCACCTCCTTCATGTTCGGGTTTAACCGCCTTTGAGGCTCTATGGAGGTGGCGTCGGTATCCTCCAAATGGATCCTATGCGTGCAAAGCCTAGGGCTTATCCCTTTTAGATCGGAGATAGTGTATCCCAAGACATCTTTATGGCTCCTAAGAACGTCTAGGAGTTTTTCAAGTTGGTCTGGCGCGAGGTGGGAGTTTACTATCACTGGGAAAGTTAATTTTTTACGCAAAAAGGCGTACCTTAGATTCAGAGGTAATTGTTTAAGTTCTACCTGAAGAGGCGCCGCTCCTTCTACTTCATCAGCTCGCATGAGTTTGGCTTCTTCCTTGTCAGCCGGGTCTAGCTCGTGCTCAGGTGGCGCGCTCTCTTGTGAAGAGTCAGACTCACTGCTTAGTGAGGACAATGCATCGAAATAGGCGCGCTCCGATTCTGTGCTAGCGTCATCAGAGCTTTCACTCGGCTCCGGTTCGTTCCTGGAATCAAGAAACACATCAGACGACTCGTAGAAGCAAGGGTAAGTGTCATGGGGTGTAACTTCCTGAACGATGGCTTGCTCTGAAGATCCTCCCGGAGTATAGTGATCCTCGACACTTGTTCTACCGTCTTCGAAATATAGCTTGTCGTCCATCACATCAACCCTGACGTTGCCTCCGATAGTCCCCTCCGAGGAGACTTGGTCCATCACAAAACTAGCAAACAGTTGCTCGTCAGGGTCCTTGACATCGATAGCAAAAGCTCCGATAGCGTGGACCTCATCGACAAGCTCCTTAAGGAGGTCTGTGAAGGAGTCATAGTCTTCCTGACTGAGTTCTATTGTAGACATTGCATCCTCCATTCTTCCTGTAAAGACCTTATGCAAAATACAGGGAGAATATGCAAATAGAAGAAAGTAAAGAAAGAGAGAAAGAAGAAGAAGAAGTCACCGGGTGGTCGATGACGAACACCGTCAAAATGCACTCCCCGGTAACGGCGCCAAAAACTTGATCGCTCCGGGATGTAACCCTAAAGAACGGTTGTAGTTTTACCGCAAGTGCACGGTGTAGCAGCGAGCGGGTTATCGAACACAGGGAGGACGAATGACCGTGCTTGTTCCAATCAACCTGGCTATTTAGGAAGAGAGAAATTTGCCTTTGGCGATCCTGTCACAGTCGTCAGACAAAGTACGGAAATATCAAATCAAATAAAGAATGTCTAGGGAATGGGGAATTCCCGCTACTCACCATATTTCGTGAAAGTGGTTCATCGGCATCAAAATTGCTAGAATAAGATTTTGGATGAACTAGTTGCAACTGAATGTAGAACCAAGCTCACGCTCTCGCGCTGTTGTCGGCCTATAGCTATCCTAGGTTCGGGCCCAATCTCTTGCAAACCCTAGCCTAGGGAAGCTAGCATTAGGATCAACATCATCGTTCAATCGCGCACCGAGCCCAATCTCTTGCAAACTCGGCCCACGACCTAGATTGGGATAGTTCCTACCCGTCCAATCTCTTGCCAACGGGTATTGGCGCGGAATTGGAACCGGAAACCCTAGTATCGGTCCAATCTCTTGCAAACCGATACTACGGAAATTCGATTCCAACCCAATTCGGATTTCTAGGGTTTCCTATCGAATTGGGATCCAATCTCTTACAAATCCCAATCGATGTGAATTCCTAGCCATCCGTAATAAATTGATCCCAATCTAATCTCTAATAGCAATTCTAACGAAATTCCTACCAATTCATCACAATTATGAAATAGGGCTTGTAGGGTTCATCCCCACGCCCCAAGACGTGGCGACTACTCACAATTCATAGCAAGATCACAAAAATAATCAATGAAATAAGAAATAGAATTCATCACAATATTGAGATATGCAATAAAAATAGAATTTTTAGAGAAGAGAAAACACAAACCAATGGAGTTCTTCAATTAATCCAACAAAAATCCAATTTTGTCTCCTCTCCAATCACAAGAATAAAACTAAAAAGCTAATCTAAAAGCTGCAAAAATCTAAGAGAAAGGCTCTCCAAACTAGGTTAAAAACAGGGGTTAAATAGCCCCCAAAATCGTCCAAAAACTGTGACCAAAATACCCCTGCGCAGCCTGTTTTCCGCAATTTTCGCTACAGGCAGCGCGTCGCACTCGGCCGAGTGACAAAAGTCGCTCGGCCGAGTGAAAACCCTGTAATTTTCCAGTAAGTCTCGATCTTCAGGGGTCTTCACTTCGGGTGCGGCTCGGCCGAGTGAGTTGTCGTCGCTCGGCCGATGGCTTCATGGTACTCGGGCGATCGGGATTATCCACTCGGCCGCGTGGGTCTTCTGAAGCTCAGGCAGCCGAAAAACAGTAACATGGCGATTTTTGAAGGGCTTCGTCTGGGCGCCACTCGGGCGGACGGGGTCTCGTCATTCGGCCGATGTGGTCTCCGTCGCTCGGCCGAGTGCACATATGAATCGTGTCTGATCTGGTCGGCCGAGCGGTGTCTCGCTGGTCGGCCGAGTGACTCCTTCACTCGGCCGAGTGGGACACTAAAAATGCCCAGATTGCTTATTTTGGCCTCCTCGTCGCTCCTGCGACGTCCGTTCTTCTTCCGCTCCTCTCCAACAGCAAAATACCCCTCGGGGAGGTCGTCGGCGACCCTCTAGAGTAAGCGCATCTCGAGATCACTCCAAATCACGCCAAATCACCTGAAATGCGACAAAAACAACAAATCGTGAAAAGCATCGCAATATCGTCGATATATCGTGAAAAACATGATTTGGGCGATCTAAATGGCATGCAAACATGCGGGAAAAAGGTGTAAAATAAGGAGTGATCAACCATCTACACTTGGTAGAGTTCTCTTACAACAACAGCTAACAGGCGTCCATTGGAATGGTGCCTTTCACCGCATTGTATGGGAGGAAATGTCGATCGTCATTGAGTTGGGATGACGTTGGTGATCGGGAGTTGTTGGGACCTGAGATGATTATGGAGGCTGTGGAGGTTGTCAGGAACATTCGGGAGAGGTTGAGAATTGCTCAGGACTGTTTTAAGCATTGGGCGGATGCTAAACGTCGTCCTTTGGAGTTTCAGCCTGGGGATCATGTGTTTCTGAGGATTTCCCCGAATCGTGGAGTGATTTGCTTTGGGAAGCGAGGGAAGTTGAGCCCGCGATACATTGGACCTTTTGACATTCTGGAGAAAGTTGGCGAGGTAGCTTACCGCTTAGCCTTGCCGCCATCTTTGGAAGGAGTTCACAATGTTTTTCATGTGTCGCAGCTTCGTCGATACATTAGCGACCCATCTCATGCTGTGAAATTCTCGGAGATTACCGTTCGCCCTGATATGACGTATGACCAGCAGCCAGTGCAGATTCTGGACAGGCGTCAGAAGTCACTCCGGAACAAGGTTGTCAATCTTGTGAGGGTGATGTAGCGACACGGCTCGCCCGGAGAGTCTACTTGGGAGAATGAGGATGAGATGCGAGAGCGTTTCCCACTTTTGTTCCCGAACACGTGAGTGTTGGGAAATTCCGAGGACGGAATTTTTCTTAAGTTGGGGAGGATGTAACGACTGGTTTTCTTGTATGGAATATATATATATATATATATATATATATATATATATATATATATATATATATATATATATATATATATATATATGGTTGCCTTCTCCTTGGTTGTGATTTCCTTTCTCCGTCTCCGTGGTTTTCATTTTCGTTCGTTTCATCGTGTTTTCCTAGCTTCTTCCGTTGATCGTCGATTTCGGAGTAAGTCATTCATGACGGGCTTCATATCGGTCATATCTTATTGTTAGATCAAGCCTGGGAGTCTTAGGAATCGATCCCGGAGCCTCGCGCTCCATTTCGGAACTTTCGGTGCACGTTAACCGGTACAAGAAGGGGAACCGATCGACTAGATGACGATTTAGTCGGTCGGCAAACCTTCATGGACCGACTAGTGGGCTTTGATAATTATTCAGGAGTTACTGTTTATCGTTAGTCGGTCTAAGAACATTTGTCGATCGACTAGGTTGCAAACTAGTCGGTCAGCAATCGTTCTTTAACCGACTAGCTCTATGATCATTTTTGATACCAAGTACTATTCATTCTTAGTCGGTCTAAGAACGTTCGTCGACCGACTAGATGAGAAACTAGTCGGTCAGTAGTTGTTCTTTGACCGACTAAATCTAAATCCTATTTTTCGTCAGGACTTACTGTTTACACTTAGTCGGTCTGCGTTGGTCAACCGACCGACTAGTTCCCAAACTAGTCGGTCAGAGGTTGCTCTTTGACCGACTAATCAGTGTCGAAACCCTAATTTCTGGGCAGCCGCTGGATTCTTCCTATACCCGATCACTTTCACTTTCTTTCTTTTCTCCTGAGCCATTGTCTTCCCCAAATCCTTCTCCATCTTCCCCAAACCCTTCCTCCTTCATCTCAAGCCTATCTCCACCATCCCAAGCTCCACCTCATCTCCATTGGCCAAGCTTCAATCTCCTCATCAAAACCCCCTTTAATCCATTTTCTCCAGATTTTCTCAGTCATTTCAGATTTGAGCCGTGGTTCCCGGATCGTTTATCCGTTGCCGTGGTTGCTCGGCGTCAATCTTCCGCTTCTATACGGTAGTGTTCGATCCCTTAATGTTTTCACAACCCACATTGATATTGTGAAACCCTAATAAAAATGGTTATTAGACATCATCGGATTCAATTAAGAAACCGGTTCTAGATATCCTTTCTAATGTTATTTCTCTATAGCAGTGGTCCATTCACCGTAGATAACATTTGTGTGACGTGCTTGTCGACCGTCCTCGTCTGTATCAGGCAAGTGAAACTTGCATCTCTTGATTTGGGTCATGTCTTAGGCCATTGCCTTGCTTTAGCGTAAAAGAGACTAGACGGTGAAAGGATAGCCGTCTGGACGCCATTGACTTAGCTTGACAACGAAGCTTGGTCCGTCACCTTCATCATGCTTGTATGTCACGTTTAATTTCACTTAACGGTACACGTATTAACAGTTCATGTCATCCATGCATCTTTAACTGCCATGTTTAATTTAAATTAACGGTACGCGAATATCTGTTCATGTCATTGCATTTTTCCTGTCATGTTTAAATTCAATTAACGGTACGCGAATATCTGCTCATGTCATTGCATGCTTGAACACTCATCGTGATTGCGTAGCTTCGCTACATACTAGTGCTACTTGTTCCGGCTAGGCACCCGTTTTGCGGGCACAACCCTAGGCCAATTACAAATCTGGCTCGTGGTCCAGAAAACGAGCTGAATACAGCCTGCGGGCAATAGGGCACTCGCCTGTGTGTGAGTGATCCCTTGTACTTGAAAACAGCCTGCGGGTAATAGGGCGCTCACATGTGTGTGGGTGATCCCTTGTACTTGTTACTTGACAATACATGTCACACCTACCACTTGTTACTTGCTACTTGTACTTCACTTGTTACTTCCATATGATACTTGCCATGCACCATACCTTAACTGCTAGGTTGTTAGTTTACCTTTCTTTCAGTTTCCTTGCACAAGTCTTTCGACTTGCTGACATGTGCCCCTTTTCTATTTTGGGTGACACATGTTAGATCCCGAGCCTGAGTTTGTCGCTGAGGACGTGGTGTTTGCTGACGCTGAGTCAGAACCCGCGTTGATCGAGGACTTCGTGGACACTTGAGATCAGTCTTAGTGTCCTCGTTGAGCTTTCCCTTTTGTTTTAGACTGCTTTTAGTTATCGGTGCGTAGCACCCTTTCTATGTTTCTGTTTGATTTGTTGGTCGTGTGTTCGGCCTTTAGACTCTTACCTTTTAGCCTGGTGGCTTTTTTGGATGTTGAACTTAATTTTAATGTTGGACAAATTCTGAGATTTGAGATTTTATTTCTGTCTCTCCTTGTGTTATTATTGTTGTTCCGTTTGTGGTTACAGGGACCTGCTTATGTTTTATTGACGCTTATCGGGTTTGGGGCTTCACAGCTCCACTCTCGTGCAGACCTTTTCACATCTCGCCTCCTTTTTAGGGAAGCGGGGCGTGACACTATCATTCTGAGATCCTCACTATTCCAGAAACACACCAATGGTGTATTTGAGGGCACCTGGTGGTACATCACATCCCAGTGATGACTGGGACAAAGGCTAGTATTGTGGAGCCGACCGCATAGTCTGAAGACTACCTTACCTCACTTTGAGGAGACCACATCAGAGGCGACGAAACTTAGCACACCTCTCCAAAGTTTTTGAACTCAACAGCTGCTTAATGGTGAATATATTTGTAATCTGTGTATATTTTCGGAATGTTGTAAATAGGAGTGATGAGATACGCCTAAGAGATCTAAAAGCCTACGAGTTTTTATAGATCAGGGGGGTTGATGGAATTTTTACTCTTTTCCCTTAGCTATGGCTTTTCCCACAAGGTTTTCCACAGCCAAAGGTTATAACGAGGCAAATCAAATCAACTCAGGATCCTGAAGTATCCACCCCTTGTGACGCTCAGAATCCCGAAGTGTTCATGAGCAGAGTTGCTTGTACAGATCAGGGGGAGTTAGAGAGCATTCGTACTCTTTTTCCTTAACTATGGGTTTTCCCACAGGGTTTTCCAAAGCTAAAGGTTTTAACGAGGTAAACCTCATCAACTCAAGATCCTGAAGTATCCACCCCATGTGAGACTCCTACTACACTCAGAATCCTGAAGTATTCATGACCAGAGTCCATACCTATGGCTGGATAAGAGGGAGTGTTGTGAACAGATAAAGTGATGAGTAGTAAGGATTGGGTCTTATCTTATAGATAAGACTGTATCTATTGTATCTTATCTCTGTACTCTCCTCTCCTGCTATAAATAAAGAGCTTGGGGTTCCTCTCCCAAATGATAATTTATAACAAATTGTACATTATATATCTTAGATTAAGTTTTTCTTGAAGCAAGACGGTCAGATAAATTTTCTGGCATTGTATTCAAAAAAAGTTTTTTTTAAAGAAAATATTGGTGTCTTAATTTATGTTTAACTTGGAAAGAGTCCCTCAATCATTGGAATTTCAATCTAACATTAGGTTTTGAATAATTTGATTGAAATTAGTCCCATCTCATGTTTTCTATCAAGAATTTGATTCGGGCTATTTTTTTGTGTATTAAGGACCATCATGTTAATAATCAAATATATAAATCACACGAGTTGCAATAAATAAAAAATAACCACACCATTGTAAAAGAGCATCAATAAATATAAATTCGAAAAATAATAAGTTAAACTATTGAATCATCTTATTCATAAGTCAAAGTCAATTAAGTTCAAACCTTCAAATTTAATATGTAAGTTTAGAGATGCGGGCCATTCAAAAGAAATAATGGACAAATATACAAAGAAAGCTTCCGAAAAGTAATTTACTCAAGAGTAATCCCCAAAATAACAGAGATGCTGAAGTTTTATAGCTTAATTAAGATATATGTAAGTATGATTCCAATCTAATTGACAATAATATCTATAAATAATATATGTTATATAATATATCTTAATTAAGTATATCATAATTAAACTGGTTAGGGCGTAGAGCATGTTTATGGCCAGTTAAACACATATTTGAACCATTCAATAAATAATATAAATAAGTTCGGTTTCTACTCAGGTTGGCGGGTATAAAATTCTAACGGGAACCGGGTAAATAGGATTAGTACATAGTAGGTATGGATTTTACCCAAACCCATTTGTAGGTGTAGTTCATGAAGCTTGAGCTAGCTTGTTATATTTAGTACACAAGGATATATACTGATATAGCACAATTGATAGCGCACTTGGCCGGCCCATTGATTCTTCAGTTGCTTATTTGAGCGGACATGACCACAGCTTCGACCCAGCAGCCCAGAAGCCCTTACGAGAGGCCGACCGTTACTTCATTCAAGGCGACAACCGAGCTGACCGTTGGGCCACTTTATTTAAATTGTGAGGAATTCAATGATTCACAGTTAGCTCATCACCAATGGCGACATCTCAAAAGTAATAAATCGGCATAAAGGCTCGAACGTTACACTCTAATGTTCTGCCTATATATAGTCTCTCGGACAATGAGAGAAAGGCTGAACTTTTGGACGATTCCACATAGCCTGTGATGATACTTTCTAGCAACCAGATTCTTCTGCACAAGTATCTGCTCCACTTGAACACTACATTTCCTCCATAGCTTGGTGCGATGACTATCAGCTAATCTCCTTAACAGTGTTGGGAAATAAATCCAATGGCAATGCCAACATTGTGATCCATGCGGAATAACCAATCCTACAAGCTGACCGGTAATCTAGGACTAGCAAAAATAGATCCTCAAACACCCAACAAAATCCCTACGACCTTGCAAAGTAAAGTAGCAAACAAAGAACACCAACAACAATAACAAACAATCATAGACACACAAGAGTTTACCCTGGTTCGGTTGCGCATAACCTACGTCCAGCAATTCCGAGATGATTCCACTATCAGAGAGAACCACAAAGGGTTTACAATCTATCTTTCGCTCACATGAGTAATAACTTGGCGGATAGCACAATCCATCACAATCTCACTCAAGGAAGAAGAAATCGAAGGAGTAATGTAACGACCAGTATTTTGATAATGCGTTTTATTCGTCTCCTATCTTTATCGTACCTTTCCGTATCCGCTATTAAATACGTATATGAGTTACGTATTAAAATGTAGGCATATTATACCCGTACCCGTATTAACTACGAATCCAAATACGTATTAGCCATAATTATATATTTTTTAAATCTAATTTTTAATAATTTCATTCAAAATACTTAATTCAAATTTGAATTTATTTCCAAAATCTCTGTGGGAGACTTTATTCATCCTTATTAACAACAAATCCTACAACTTAAATATCATTACTCAAATTGTTCCTTCCATATTTTCCTCAATTTCAAAACCTTTCCTATTTTGATAAGAAACCCTAATCACCTATCACCCAACTACCACCCCCTTGGTTCATCTTATTTCCCTTATGTGCTCTCTTCCCTACTTTTGGAATCCTAACTGCCCCCAGTTCTCACGTAATCTCCCCCACATCCGCAGGGCCAAGTCACCCTCTCTCCCACGTACTCTCTCTCCCTCTAACCCAAACTAACCCCTAGGCTTCACGTGGTTTTAAAAACCCAACTCCACAAAGAAACCTAAGACAAAGAAAAACCCCAGGAGATTTCTTTTCAGCACCCATCCTATTTCAAACAAAAGAAAACCCTAGAGCCTACCCCTATCTTTCCAGCGCATAGAACCCAGGCCTTCACGTGTTTCTCTCCTTCCAAAACTCAAACAAACCCACAGTTTCTCTCAGCCGCACAAAAACCCGAGCTTTACAACCCCAAACCCCACGAGCCCGCAACCCTCACTTCCTCCCGGCGGCTGCCATGCCTCATCCCTCAGTCCCAGGTCGTCAACGAGCCTCCCCATGAAGCCCTCCGAACGCAGCCCTTCGACCCCGGGCCATGTTCTTCCTCAGCCACCAAACCACCCCGCAAGACCCGCGCCCAAGCCCCCTTCAACCTACGGACCGGCGACCACCCAGGCCGTGCGTCTCCCTCTAGAGGCCACCAGGTCCGACAGTGCTCCTCCCTCCTTCTTCACGCTCACAACCCAGATCCGGCCATCATCTTCCCCTTGCGCCACCTGCAGTCCACGCCCAGGCCGCGAAACCCCTCAGACTATCGGCTAACTGCCCCAGGCCTCCAACTACTATTGGTCTACCTCCCCTCTGGCCAACTGCAGACCCCGACGACCTATAGACACCGCTGTCCATTTCTCCCCTTCCTACCGCAACGTGTTCCCACGCCATAGCCAACGTTGTAAAAAACGCTAGGCGCTAGGCGTTCGGATTGCTAGCGCCTAGCGCCCAGAGCATTAATCGGGGATTAATCGGGGATTAATCGGCCTAGGCGGATATGTATTTTTTAATTATTTTATTTATTTTTATATAATATATTTATGTTTATATATAAATAAATATATATATTATTTAAAATACATCAAATATTTAATACATACTAAATCAAATCCAGCTTACCTACTTTAGAGTATTTGTGTGCAACAAAATAAAATTTAAAAGATACTCTTGTGCAATTAAGCCATTTATCAAAAAACGCCCAGGAACCGCCCAGGAACCGCCTAGGAACCGCCCAGAGCGCCCAGACACCGCACAGAGCACCTAGACACCGCTTAGGCGGACGATTAATCCCAAAAACGCCTAGATTGACCGCCCAGGCCATACTCGGAGCGTTTACTGGCCGCCTAGCGCCTAGGCGCCGCCTAGGCGGCCGCCCAGGCCGATTTTTAGAACACTGGCCATAGCCACCGTTTGACGTCGTACGCGTCGTCGATGCCCCTCGCTACATTCCGTTAAACCGCAGCGACAACTGTTAGTAGACATATCCCTTAACATGCTATAACCCACACCCTAGGTTAGAGAACTTAATAAAATCATATTATTAGACGTCATATGGATTATTTTAATGTTTGTTATGTTGGAAAGAACCTGATCTGAATGTATGTTTACTCAAACCAGAGAACCGATCTCACATAGCGTAGTGCTCGTCGAGACGAACCCAATGACACCAAGTTCATCAAAAAAAGGCAAGTGTACAAATTGTAATGAATTTTTGAAGTTTAGAGTTAAATTTGTATTTTTCGCTTAAAGTTGAATAACGTGAAATTTACCTGTGAAATGCTGCGCATGAAAAATACCATGATGTTCTAGGATGAAAATGTGTCACATTGATATATAATTCCGCATGTTTAAGTTTTAAGGATTGCTATTTAAAAATTAATTATTTACAGCATGTTCACTAATCAAACCGAAAATCTCATTTGTGAAAATTGCTCTAAATGGTGTAAGAAAAGAATTAATGTTGATTAATATGTTGCACATCTTGCTTATAAACACTTTACCAGAACGACATTAACATCTTGAAATGCTTAATTCGTGAATTCGTTCACCTTAAATGTGAATCTTGATTTCGTGATGTCGTGTGAGTCGACTAGACTGGCTCGGGTTCCAGCATAAATCTGTGATGGGGTTAGGGTTGAGTGGCCACTAAGCGTATGAAGGGATCCTCTCTTCAAGAGCACCACCCACATATGGTGAGTAGCGTCAATCACGGTAGTACCCCCGTGAGAAGAATGATCCACTCAGCACGTCTTAACGGCATGAACCTTATGAGAGATAGAAAACCGTGACACCGAACATGAACTCATCTGTGTTATCTCAGTTGCAACACTAGAATTTCCATGTTAACAACATCTGTAAAATGGTCATTAATGCTTGTCTTTAAATTCCCTAGAATTTCCATGTTTAGAAATGCTTTACTTTACTTTATAATTTGCCATGTTTATAACCATGCCAATGTCATCTTATGCAAAAATTAAATGCTTCATAATTTATTGCAATTTACACACGTTGTCTTGGTTATCTTACCTCTTCTTGCAGACCCTTGCTGATATACATTCGTGTTTTTGAATGTATGTTAGATCCTGAGCCAGAGTACCAGGAGAACCCTTTGAGACGCATGATTTAGAGAGCCATGACTTCACCGTTGACGTGGAGTCACTCCCTGTGGAGGACTAGAGTCTAGAGCTGTTGCTGCTCCCTTTTAGTTTTGCTTTAGTGCTTTGTTTTAGGGTATTCTATTTCCTTTTGTTATTACTTCGGCCCTGCTGAGGCTTGTCGTTTTATTTCGTGTATGGACATTTTTCTGGATGTGGCTTTAACTTTATGAATGTTTCTTATTATTCTGAAATGCATGCAAGAACAGTTGTAGGTATCACAGAGGCTTAATGAACTCGAGCTTCACTGCTCCAGTTCATGCGGACCTTAGTAACGTTCTCACTTCCATCGTATCTCGGGAAGCAGGGTGTTACAGGTTTTAGTGGTGGCCCATACAGGTCGTGTAATTGCAAACTTCAGAACAATAGAAATACTATCATTTATCCAAAACATCTAGAATAAGCTCATACACGGAATTTACCCGGGTATCTTGTCTCAGCATAATATGGAGACCCAACACCAAGATTATAGGAAGAGTTAGGTAGACACCCATGCTTGTTGTTTAGACACACTTGCTAAGATTTAGTATTATCATCTTAGAAGTCACCTTAGTCGTATTACTGTCTTGGGTCTTATTTAGTCCTGACTATATTAGATTTTGGGAGTTTCATTTAGTCGTTCGCTTGGACCTACCAAATTTCTGGCCCAACCGAACAAAGCGATTGCTGTATCCATGCAAGTTGAACCTGAGAAGCCTGCAAAGGTTAGATATTTCGAAGGCGTATTCCCGAAGAATGTTCCAGCTCCATGCTCGCGCAAAATACACTTAAAAACAACATAGATGAGATTACAACCTTGATCGTCAAGGGACCATTTCCTTAAATCCTCAATCACAGTCTAGTTCATTAGAAAATCTTAGTACTAAGTTTTCTTAATCTTTAGTCGACCCAATAATCATGTCCCTGATTTTTATTATTATTCCTAATCATTACACTTCCATGTTAATGACAGTAGAATTCCACTGTAGTAGATTCACAAAGTTATTTCCTAGTCGTATTTACGTTTTGATCATTCAATCGTATTCTTTGCCCTCATTCACGTGATCCCTTCATGACAGCCATCATTAACCTTTTGAATCCTCCCCGTTGCAAATCCTGATACTTATTTGATTCATGCTGGTTACTGTAAGAACCACAATGATGACATTACCATTCTGATTCTTTTAAAAGTACTTTCGATATTCCTTTTATTGAATTCCTCGCCCAGTTTAATTTCTTTGAAAATATTTAGTATATAATTAGATTTTCTACCCTTCAGCTGACTTAAACTCATTTCTTATTTTGAAGCTCTCTTTTGACATAATCTTTAGTTTCTATCTCGTAACGATTTTCTAACCTATATAATCCATACTTCTATTTCACATAATCTTGTATGTTTACTCTACCTTCTTCATATAACGAACTTCATTTTTAAACCTTATTTCTATGTCATTAATTCAATATATCATTCCTTTTCTTACTATAGTACTAAAATTATTTTAAACAACTTATCGTACATACTTTTAAATACTTTTCTATGCTAAATATATAGAACTCCAATTTTTTTAAGTGTGTCAGTTTTATATTCATCGTATTCATACTTCAAATTTTTTTCTATTTGCAAAACAATCACTGCATCACTATACTCATTATTTTCTTCGCCTAATACTTATTCCGTGTTTTAACTTATACCATCTACTCGCTATTCTTATATATTTTATAAGGATATTATTACATTTACACATATCTTTCATTCTCCTACTTAATTATTCGTAACCATTTTTGCGTCACCTAACCAAGCTAACTCCTTATACATGCCTAATCTGGAATCGTTCATCGATCACAATCTTGATTCGTTGCATCATTCAACTCTGAATCCTACACTGTTGCTTAGTTATTACATTAGTGCTTGTCATTGCTTATGTCAACTTTAGTATAATAGTGAGTCCATTAGTATTAATTGCGATGTCGTTGTGGTGCATGTATATAGGTAGTGTGTGTGGACCCGTGTATGAGAGTCTCGGTGTCCCAATCATGTTTGAATGGGCACCCTCTTGGCATATTAGTATGGTTGCATATTGTGTGATTTAAGCATATGCGATGATATATGTGATAGATATCTATATTATAAAACAGGGATGTTATCATGGGTTATTGGATAAAAGATGGATAAGAGATTTTGGTTAAGAGAAATTGGATAAAGGTTTGAATTATATTTGAGGTATATAAATGAGGGATGTTATAATGAGTTTTTGGATAAGAGAAATTGGATAAGAGAAATTGCATATAAATGAGGGATATAAATGAGGGATGTTATAATGAGTTTTTGGATAAGAGAAATTGGATAAGAGAAATTGATGACTAGGCCAAGTTTTTGTATGTTTGGAGGGAATTTTATTTGAAAACTCAAAATTCAAAAACTTAATACTTTGAAAACTCAAATGTTAACCAAAATTTGGGGAACAAAATTTGGGGGGAAAAACTCAGGCTCTAAAAAACTCTCCCGCATCAGAAATATTGGGGGGAAAAACTCACCCTCACTGAATCTCTCTCTCTCGCTCTTCTCTCTTTCTCCCTCACCTGAACCCCATCCATTTCCCCTGACCTGAGCCCAACCCCATCCCCATCCTAATCGCCGACCACGTCCCCGGGACTTCCATAAGCCCAGTTTGCTGCCTCGCCAAAAGATCGTGCCTTCGCAGCTAAGAGCTATGGAGAATTTAAGTATGTATAAATATGAGAATGATGTAGCTCTTCTTAGCTTCTTGCTCTCTTCCCAGCTTGATTTTGTTCATTACTGAAAGTTTAAGCTCATGGGTGCTGCAGAATCTGGCAAGCAAAAGGGCGGCAAGAATGTTGGCAGCAGCAGCTCCGAGCCTTCTCTCTCTTATATGTCGATCTCGACAGTAGATCTGAGCCATATCCTCCTCAAATCTATAGCAGGCAATCTAGGGATCTGATCGGATTTTGGTATGTAGATCATCATTTTGTAAATTCTGGTATATTGATCATCAAGTTGGTATGTAGATCATCAATTTAGTCCAATCTCTGAAAAGGAAATCGAGGCTATTTTGGTATGTAGATCATCATTTTGTAAATTCTTCACTATTGTAAATATTTGCAGAAGAAATAATTTGAGATTGGTCTACTTTATGTTAGATGAATGAAGAATATGGAGAACATCTATTTTTTTTGGTTTTATCTAGATATGGCTGCTTTTCTTCGTTGAAGGGGGTTTTGCCTCTAATTTTAGCTGCAGATGGTTTGTAACTGGCGTATTCTTCAATAGTTAACTGATCTAATCAACGATTGGTCTTATGATATGCCATAAAATAGTAATATGATAATTTTAGATGGAAATAAATCATGGTGGAAGTTACTTATAAATTGAAGTATATGATATTTTGAATGGCACCACGCTGGGCCAACCATTCAAAATGATATTGATATTTTGACTAGCTGGGAATAAATCTGACACTTTTTTATAATGATATTGAAAATATCATATCCCCTCCCCCAAGTTACTTATAAAAATAGCTGGGAATAAATCATGATTAGAAGTTTCTTTCATAATGATACTGAATTCTTTCAGTTGGTATTGTAAAAAATTTCGTATCTATTATGTTTACAGGAGACATGTTTTTTACTCATAATACTTTATGCAGGTACCTTCTAACAGTGGATGTGATCTGTTCATTACTTTCATAATACTTTTTACTCATAATGATACACTGAATAATCAGTTCAGTACTTTATGCTCCATTTGTATCTATTGATTGTGTTAATTGTGGCTTTTATTGTAGTCTAAAGCATTGGTGTGGGGGACAGAATGTTGATGTGATCTGTCAGTTGGTGGTATTTTGTACCTGAAGGTTTTAAAATTAGACCATCAAAGTTTCTGCAAGCTATGTTTTTTTTGATTTTTTAATAACCAGAATCATTGAATCTATTTTTTTGATTTGGAGAAGTCTCTGAGGAGCTAATGTCCAGTTGAAGCTACCTGCAAGCAAGGAAATCATCATAGTCTGCAAGCAGCAAGCTCTCCTCGCTCGGCCATCAGATAGAGATGAAGCTCTCCTACGCGTCTCTCGGTGGTGCTTACAAGCTACCACATGCTTCGGGATTTGCCATGGCCATCAAGCTTCAAGCCAGACCCAGGTTTTCATTATCCGACATCATTTTTTAATATGGATGTTGGATTTTTGCACATCTGAACCATTGATGGATGTTGGTTTGTGAACCAAACCAGCCGAGATTATCGAGTTCTGATACTATTCAAATGGTATAAAATAGTGGTTGAATGTGGCGAAATAATTAGGTAAACAGTGTCTCAAATAGTGTCACATATTGTTGACATGAAAATTTAGCCACTATTTAGCTCTTTGTTTTTTCAATCCTTATACAATCTACCAGGTTGGATACAATCTACCAGGCCACCAAGTTGAGGTCAGATACAATCTACCAGGTTAGATACAATCTATTTCTGTCATTTTGTTGCTCTATGAATGAGTTATCAATCAGTGCTATGAATGAGCTATCAATCAGTTCTATTTCAGAAATTGATAGAGCTATAAAATGTATGAGTTCTATTCCAACTGATAGAACTTTATTCTTATGGAAAATCAAAATGTAAAATGTTATATCGGTCAAAATTGAACTATGAATTTCAGAAATGTGATAGAACTCTATTCTGATACATAAAAATCGAAATGTTTACCGAATACTGTGTTGAAAAATGTTTGATGGGCATTTCGCAGAGACATTTTAGGAATTATTTTTACAATTTTCATGGGGAAGTATTTTTTCGATGAATTTATTATAACCAGGCTGTCAATTTATTGTGGATATATTTTGTTTCAGGGCACTCAGTTGCTTCTATGGGACCTGGCAATGGATGAAATTGTTGTTTCAAGGCACTCAGTTTAATATCATTTTCAAATACTTTAATGATATGTTTGCCAGGTTTAATACTCTAATTGGTTATAAGTTTTAGTACAAATGAGTGCAAATGATACTTATCACTTGCATCCTGATAGTTAACAAATTAGCATCCTGATAGTTAAAATGATACTTATCACTTGCACTCCTTTGCACTATCATTTGCACTCATTTGCACTATTATTTGCACTCATTTGCACTCTCTCATTTTTACACTGCTAAATACTCCATTTTTAGGTTCACAATATGTTTAAAAATGAGAATTCATGTTTCTCATTTACTAATTTTTCATGTTTTAGTTACATGGAGTAAATGAGTTTTTGTTGCTCATTTTCTGTTTTTGGAGTTTTGTTACTTGAAGTATAATGAGTTTTATTGTGCATATGAGTTTAAGTTTTTGGCGTATAATGAGTTGATAAAAGTAATCATATCAATGTATTTTCTTAAACCTCATTACCTCATTTTTACAGGACAAAACAAATCCTGAAATAATCCTGTATATACCAAGGGTAAAATGGATTTACTCCCAAGCATTATCCCATTAAATCATTTTTTTCTCAATATTAACCCAACCCCAAGCATTTGATATAACACCAATATTTTCTGTTTAAAATATCAGTTGAGTCAAGTTTGTGTTGTTGTGTTTGTCCAGTTTTTAAATTAGTCCAGTTTGTGTTGAAATAACACCAAGTTGATATGCATTATTCCAATTTGTGTTTTTCTTGGGTAACAGGATATAAAGTCCAGTGTTATCTTGTTTGATGGTGTATCAAGATATAAAGTTAAACATTGAAATTTATATCTGGACTTTATATCTGGTCCATTTTTAACATATGGTCTATTGTGTAACATGATATAAAGTCCAGTTTGATGTTAAGTCCAGTTTGATCTTGAATAATCTTAGTGGTTAACATATGTAATTTCAGTTTGTTTGAGCAAACCAAAAAATGAACTTCCTCAGTTTGATGTTAAGCCCCAGATATGTTAACCACCCATGTAATTTCAGTGGTTAACATATGTAATTTCAGTTTGAATAACACATGCCCCTGATACACCATTTGTTAAAAATAATCTTAAAGCAAAACTAAAATGAACTTTATATCCTGATCTTGAATCATACATCGTATCCTGTTAATTTACTCTTGCTACAAAGAATCAAAATTGAGTGAGTACTTTTTGTTGGTTGTTTAATTCAGGTTGTTTGTAGAAATTTGGACTCATATGGCTGAATGCCAAAACTGAAATACTTATAGGCAGAGTAATCATGGCCCATGATAGTTTATTTATAGGTGACAACAACATCCAATCTATCTGAATGATTTTTTCTTCTGCATTTCAAGATTTCTTCTGCATTTCAAGATTTCTTTTTATGTGTATTCTTTTCTAATTTATGGAATAAAAAACTAATGTTTTTCACTACAATCTGTCAATAAAGGTGCCTTCTCCAGAGCAAAAACAAAGGAAAAGAAAGGAAAAACATCAAACTGAACAAAAAACACAATCCTTGCTGAGTTAAGGGTTGGCTTGAGGCCTCTGCTGCTCATCCGGAGATTGGGGCAACATCCAAATCCACCTCTCAGTAAAGACAAACTGAAAAAAAGAAAAGAAAATTGAAGAAAATCATTTTTAGTAATTTTTATTAATTTCGTTGCGACGAACTAATTGGAGTTCCTGGATTTGAATTTGATGATGGATTAGGTGGAGCAAGGAAGAGTAATCAACCACACTTGCAACTACCACCAATTCCAATATGCAGGTGTGCTTTTGACTGGGTTGTTGGAAATTGTTACTTTTTCACAGAATTATTTGAAAATGAAAGTGTAGAGAAATCTAATTTGCCCATTTACTCCAAATATTCTTCCATAAGCTCTTGGAACCACATTTCTTTTAGGGTTAATTTCTTGGAAAGGATGGTATAACATTTTGTTACTCTGTTCGGGAAGTAATGCTGTGGTTTTCTATAAGAATTGGTTGAGTGGAATGTTTGTTACATGTAGAAGTTTGGATTTGTTTTCCTTATTTGTGCATCCGGGAGAGGCACACCGGAAATCATTGCTGAATTAAAGGTAACATTCATATTTCATTCTATTGTTGATGTTAGATTTATTAAGAATGAATGGGGAAGAGCACTTTGGTATTTGAGAGTTTAAGAATAAGGAGGTGAGCAAAATTGTACATGCTATTGTGTATTGAAGGTTATGAGTCACATTATGTTAGGAGTTTGACAGAGAAGTACAAGGAGAAGAACAGAGATAATGTTTTATTTTAATTGATTTAGAAACTTATGAGTAGGCTGTCACAAGAGATAATATGGTGGCTTTAAAGAAGAAACAGCTGTTTGATAGTTTATGATATGTATGGAACTTCTCCTATCTAAAATTTGTTGTTTCTGATATTTTTGGACACTAACACATGTCTCTATCAGTGTCGGACACTTCTGAGAGTGCAAAGCCTTTATTCATCTCAACAATATGTAAAGATGAAGTGGTGATGCCTCCTTTAGACTAGAGAAAATGGTATTTATATCATTTACTACCAGGTGTTTTCGTAATCAACCCAATATAATCACTTATATGAGTTAAATAAATGTGTTAGTGCAGTAAAAACATGCCTATAAAACCATGCCCATATGTCAGTAGAGTGGATGGCTGCCATGTTTAATGCATTGTCTCTGTGTTTGGTAAACGACACTTGCATTGGTGCCTGCTAATCATGGCGAATGGTTATATTGATATGATTAATATGCTAGAATAGTAGCAATTGGAAGGTAGATAATATCTTCATGTCAATATAGGCGTACACGTATGTATATGATTAACAATACTTACTAGGCTTTCAATATGCAGTGGTACATATATGCCCACTATGTTGTTTTGTTGGCAAGACTAGAGAGTTGGGTATTCTTAATGATTGAATTCAAAGGGATGATAACAAAAGTGGGTGATGTTACTTTAGCAAAGATTATGCACGGAGCAGATATTTTACATTTATGGCTAAAAATGCATATGACAACTTTACTACTTTGTGTCAATTATTGGTCATGGTGAAATTGAGTAGAATGTTTTTCAAAGAAACAAAGCAGGATGGAGGAACTGGAGAAGAGCTTCCAAAATATTATGAGATCACAACATGCTCATAATATGATGAAACTGAAGGGAACAGAAATTCTTATAAGATGGCTATACATCTAGGTATGCTTTATGCATCAAATGTTTGGAAATTAAGGAATGACATGTCCAGAAAATCTATGTCACTGTAGGAAGGAAACTGAGATAAATATATAAAAAAATGTTAAACTCTAGAATAGGTGTGTTGCAAGAAGTTTGATGTAGGCTCAATGCTAGGATATGTAGGAAGTTTTCCCAATAAAAGTTACCGTGTTTGACCTATTTGGACACTATATACATGTCCGTCCATGTCCGACTTCATATGAATCCAGCTTGGATTAGATTTAGTCTTTTTTTGAGTTTGAATCAATTTCGACAGTTTAATCTTTGAGTTTTTAATCTATTTTTATTTGAGTCAGTTTAGGATTTCTTTTTAAGTTTTTTGGTCTTTTGAGTTTTCTTTTAAGGAAAAGTCTGTTATTTTATTTTATTCTAGAACATAAGTTCTGACAGGAGTTTGAGAGTGGGTTTAGATAAGACTTGAAATGTGAACTCACTGTCACTTGGGTTACATTTTGATGATCCAAGCTATTTTGATGATCAATATTTTCAAGATTTTGATGATGAACAGAGAGACACTAGATGATCCAACTGGCATGTTTTGGTCATCATCCAGGCAAATCAACCCGGGTTACATTTTGATGATCCAATTGGTACGTTTTGATCAGCATCCAGGCAAATCAAGCTTAATCATGTGAAAATGGAATATTGACAAGCTGATTAATATTCCTAAAAATATACTAGACTTAAGGAGCACATTGGTAGCCAATTAATTCTACTGCTTTTCCCTTCCAATCACTTTGCTTAGGCAGATTGGCATGCTTAAAATTATAATGTTCACTTAACATTTGACTGAGATGTAAGTTGAATAGAAAAAACAATGTTGTTGTCGACATGGTCCAACCCTTTTTCTTAGAACCTTAGAACCAACCTGATAGTTTTGTTTACAGCTTGAAAATTTTAAGTAGTAGATTAGTATACTTTAGGATTAATAATGTGCAATAGAAACTTAGCAAGCATTAGTTCACAAAAAATTTCTCAAATAGATTTAGATGTCAATTGAATCAAGGTTTATTTAAATTGAGAATCAAACTTTCACATTGGTGTTTTACACAATGATGGTTATTCTACAAATACTTTTAAATAGTGTTTTTATATTCGACGGTACATGCTTACACCCACCCACTACTGCCCCTAACACCGACAGCCAACACACATGCACACAATTATGCAAATGGAAAAAAAGAAAAAAGAAAGAAGAAAGAAGGAAAAGAATATGCTAAGAGAAGAAGAGGCAAGTATTTTACAGTATATGTTTTATACCGATCGTCTTCTGTTTTCCTTTGAGCAGGTGGATTCAATGGTTAGCAAAGAAGCTATTAAGCATGGATTGAAGATAAATGAAGTAAGCGGGACAAGATCGATGATTTCAAACTATGAAGGAGTCATATTTGAGATATGACTCCTTCATAGTTTGTCTTACTGCTGCTTTTATACTCAGGACACTTTCTTTTTGGGTGCATTATACAGCTCCTTTTACACTAATGAAGTAGCAGGGGAGGACAATGGATGATACACTCAGGCATCATCTAGGCAAATTAACACGGGTTACATTTTGATGATCCAATTGGTACGTTTTGATCAGCATCCATGCACATCAGCCCGGGTTACATTTTGATGATCCAACTGGCATGGTTCCATTCTTTCTGTTATTTCAAGCTATTTGCATTATACTTCCGTATCATCAATTTTTTCCACAACACTAACTACTCTCATAATCTTTCAGAAACATTTTGGTTGATAAATACTTTTAAAACACAAAACAGAAACACTCATTCCAGGAAAATTCTATTGATAGAATTCTTCTGACAAAAACATGCTGCTTCAAGCTTCACAATAAAGCCAAAGTATCTAGGTTTTTGTGTGGAGTGTCCAGTGCACAAATACACATAATCCAGTGCACAAGTTCTGAAAATGTGTAGTAGCTTAAGCCACCTACCTGAGGAGGGGAAAACTTGAATCACCATCCTTGCAAAATATGTTCTAGGATATAGCCAAGTATCCAAGTAAGTGCATTATGTTATACTTCTGTCATATAGATTTCTGTCATGGAGATTTCGATTTTTTGCAGCTAAATTCTATTTATTCAATATGGTGCGTTACTTTTCTGTGAATTCTTCAGATTTAGTCACACTTGAATTTTAATTCTTAGCTAAGTCTTTAAAATGATGAGTGCAGGTTTTGTGGAGACAACCAGAGGATGTTGCCGTACGGGGCTCATTGAAATGAGACCGTTGTGTAACAAGCTCACTTCGATCTATAAAAATTTGTCAGCCTTCGTATTTTTTGATGCCATCCATCCATCAGAGAGAATATACAAGTTGGTTGCCGAGCAAGCCTTGAATAATGTTATGCCCCAGTTGTATTGATCTATATTACATATGCAAATTGTTCAGTAATGTTGTGTAACAAAAAGAAATTGATTTTTATATTGATGATATTTCATGTGTGTAACAAAGAGAATAATCAGACAATATCCATGTGCAAATTATATATTCGGCAAATTTTCAAGAAATTATTGGGAGTTACAAAAAGAACTTGCATTTATATTTATGATATTTCATGTGTTTAACAAGGAGAATACTCAGGAAATGTGGTGAGTCTTATTAACTGTTTCCTTTGAGCGACATGACCAGATGATTGCTTCCCCCAAATGTCGAGGCCTATCATTAGCCGTTTAAGTTTAGCAGCCACGACTGCCACAACATCTGGCTGAAAATTAAAGTGATTTGGACTGTCATGAATCAAAAGAGTAGCCCATCCTGCTCATCCATACTGACATCACATATCTATTATACAAAAGAGTATGACACATCGTCACATGAGACAACCACCTCACCCTAATGACCCAAAAGTCACCAAAAAATCCTGACAATTACACACTCCAATCAAATAACACCCAAAACAAATCCAAAGAGCACACCCCAAGCTCAAACAACACCCAAAAACAAATCCAACTTGGCGCTCGCATCGAAGTCACCTGCGCTAAAATTTTTTACGCTAATTTGTTGTTCGGCGCTGAAGGCGGCCGCTAAATTGGTGTCCGTGACGAAGGTGCCCGTTAAATTTTTACGCTAATTTGTTGTTTCGTGCCGATGGCACACACGACGAATTTTTTGTTCTGCACCAAAGGCGCTCGTGTCGAATTTGTTGTTCTGCACTGATGGCTCATGCGCCACTAAATATTTTTACGCTAATTGGTTATTCTTTTAAATTTTGGCTGCGAAAATAATTTTTTGGGGAACAAAGATTTCTGAATTATAGGGCTGACTAGGACAAAAGGGTTGATAGAAGAACGACAGAGATTTAATCTTGAGGAAAGAATGGTTGAGATGAAATTTTGTGGAAATTTTTGGAGGGAAAAACATATCTTGGGAAAGGAAAGTTTATGGGGAAATGAAAGTTTATGGGGAATGAAAGTTTCTGGGGAATAGCAGAGTGCAATTAATGCAATTGGGAAAAAACTTTAACTTACACTTAATGCTGCAGATCGAATGCTGTGCACATCGAATGATCTCTTCCTCTATGCTGGGCCCACCGTCTCTTCGACGCATGGGGCAACAAGATGAGAATAATTTCCCGCGTCGAAGGCGCCCGCTTTCATACTAATTTGTTGTTCCGCGCCGAAGGCACCCACGTCAAATTTGTTGTTCTACACTAATTTGTTGTTCTGCGTCGAATTTGTTGTTCTGTGTCGAAGGCGTCTACGCTGAATTTGTTGTTCTGCGCCGAAGGCACACGTGCCCCTAAATTTTTTTATGCTAATTTGTTTTTCTTTTAAATTTTGGCTGTGAAAATAATTTTTTGAGAAACAAAGATTTCGCAGGGAAAATCTTAAATGAACCGTGCCCGCGGGCACGTGTTATGACTAGTATAATTATATACGGTAATAAGCGTCATGCTTATATGTATGTGTGATAGCTATATCACTGTAGGCGCGTTGATGCGCCTTGCAGCGGGCCGCATGCCTGTGCAAAGCACGGGCACGTGCATGCCCGGGTCCGCAAAACTGCCTGGCACCCAATTAATTTGGTGCCAGTGAAAGAGGGTGTGTGGCACGCCTAGCTGGCGCGGGCCCCCCTTTCCTTTTGACTTTTGGGTTGGTTCAGCCCAATCTGATTGGGCTTATCCCCTTTTGCCTCTTTTGGTCTTTTGGCCATAACTTGTGCATTTGGACTCCGTTTTTGACGCAGGTTGAATATGCGTTTATACCGGGACGATCCCGTCAACCAGGTAATCTTTTCAATGTTTTTATTATATTAAATATGGCCTTAAACAATTTAAGACACATTTAATATCATTTTGCATCACATGCAAAATTGTCCCCATCTAAGCTTAGAATATCATTTGCATCAAATGCAATTTTCTATTCCTTGCGTCAAATGCATATTCTCCCTAATGTTTCTACCTATTACGAGATGAAGGTTGCACTCTGTGTGAGACCCTACAGCCTGACCCTACTACAGGTAGGCCTGACCCTACTACAGGTGGGTCTCGAAGCCCCAGACGACAGTGACCACGAGCAGCAGGTGACGTCCATGTTTCAGTATCACACTAATGTGGTTAACTCATTGACATGAGTGTTGTCGGGACCAACCTGACTGTGTCCGTGATGAATTCCGCAGTTTTAGTCTCTTCGTCAAAACTATGTCGTTTAATTCAAGCCTAGGGTACGGTCAAACTGTCAACCCCAATAGCTCGAAGCCGGGTAGTCTCCATCGATCTTTAGTCAAATAATGTTGGACATCTTCCAACATACTTTGGCCAGAGTTTTTACTAAAGACCAAACTAACACTGTGACACTAACTCCTATTGATCGGGAGAAACGAATCCTATCTTGATCATTACTCTCCTCGCAAGCTTCAAATGTCACCCAACCAAAGACCTTTCGACATGCCTTGCCTCGAAGCTTGGTCAGAGATCTAAGTGACACCATTCACGTGCAGGTTCGTATAATGACCTCAAATCAAAAGACCAACTAGCCTATCATCACTAAGAGTTATCATTGACAGATTGGTCAATCATAACCATATGATAACTCTTGTGGGTCGTTCAGTGAATTCATTCTCCAATGAGCACCTGTGTCTCGTCTCTGACTTCGCCAAGTCAAACGACCCTGAGATCATCGTCACCACTATATAGTGAAGACTAGGACACAATGGTCTATTCGATGTTTAGATATCCTTTTCTCGAAACATCTACGACCACGAACGTTTCGAGACTTATGCTACTGACGGTCAAGCACTTCTCCATGATCGAGATCCTCATCTCGATATATGTTTGACCTTGCATTAAGTCTCAAGACTTTACCTAAGTTAATTTCTAATGATAACTACATTATGATTAACTTAGATAAATTCTTACCATACAGCTTACCGTAATTTAAAACAATATGTTTGTATAGATACATAGAGATAAATTGCCTCGAGGACATACATCTCCCAACACATGATAGTAGTGGATGATTTCAGTAAATACTGCTGGATTTATTTTCTTACAGAAAAGTCTCAAGCCTTGCGTTTCTTCAAGAAGTTTAAATATGAAGCTGAAGGGAAGTTGGCATGCAATAATGGCACTCTCAGATCAAATAGATGTGGAGAATTTTGCAGCAGAGAGTTTAATGTTTTTTGTGAAGAAAATGGTATAAGGAGACAATTGACAGCCAGTTACACGCCTCATCAAAATGGTGTTGCTGAAAGAAAGAACATAGTGATTATGGAGTTAGCAAGAAGTGCTATGAAGGATAAGAAGATGCCTCTTGAGTTTTGGGCAGAAGCATGTGTAACAGCTATATTTGTCATAAATAGAAGTCCCACTTCAGCTTTGAAGAATAAGACTCCTTATGAAACACTTAATGGAGACAAGCCCAAAGTTACTAACATGAAGGTGTTTGGTTGCAAAGCTTATGTTTGAAGCCTGCCAATGCAAGAGGAAAGCTTGATGATAAAAGTAGGAAGGGAATATTTATAGGCTATAGCATTGAATCCAAAGCCTATAAAATTTATGATCCAGATACAAGAAGTGTGATTACTAGCAAAGATGTGGAGTTCATTGAAACTGAAGCATGTGAATGGAATGGAAAGGAACCAATTGTGGCAGACTACAACAGGTTGGAAGTAGATGCATTACATGAAGCAGATCAGCCAGATACAAATCATAGCTCAAATACCTCAAATCTCAGTCCACATAGCATAAATCACAATGCAGCTGCTGTAACAAGTAGTTCACATGCTAGTAGTTCCAGTAGCATTTCCTCAAATTCTCCAAGTGAAAATCAGAATGTGAGGACAAGATTATTGGGAGATATCTATAATGAGACTTATGAATTATTTGCTTGTTTTACTGAAGCTTGTGCTGAAGATGAATGGAAGACAGCCATGCAAGAGGAAATTAATGCCATTGAGAAGAACAAAATATGGAGCTTGTGTGAGCTACCACAAGAAGGCAGTGGATGTTAAGTGGTGGTATAAGACTAAATACAACACTAATGGCTCCATAAACAAGCTAAAAGCAAGGCTTGTGGCTAAAGGATTCACTCAAGTCTATGGAGAAGATTATGAAGATACTTTTGTACCAGTTGCCAAATATGAAACTATACGAACCTTACTTGCAGTTTCAGCCGCCAAAGGATGGGAAGTTAGATAGCTGGATGTGAAATCAGCATTTCTAAATGGTGCATTACAGGAAGAAAATTATGTGAAACAGCCTCCAGGATTTGTTGAAGAAAATCAGAGCTTAAAAGTCTATAAACTTCATAAGGCACTGCATGGATTGAAGCAAGCACATAGAGCATGGTGTCAAAAAATACATGAATTTCTGACCAAGCAAGGCTATACAAGGAGTGATTCTGGAGCTACACTCTATGTCAAGTCAGAAAATGGTAATTTTCTAGCTTTATGTCTCTATGTAGATGATATTATTTATACTAGCAATGAAGAGTCTTGGCTTGACAAATATAAAAGACAAATGGAGCAAGAATTTCAAAATGAGTGATTTAGGAAAGATGCATTACTTCTTGGGACTAGAAATCAAACAAACAGAGCATGTAATACATGTGTCTCAACAGAAGTATGCTCAATCTATGCTGACCAGACTAAAAATGGCAAATTGCAAATTTGTGGAAACCTCTTTCAATGCCAAAGAAAAGCTTGTAGTAGATGAGTCTATTACGAAAGTAAATAAGAAGCATTTCAGAAGTATAGTTGGAGGTTTGATGTATTTGACACACACAAGACCAGATCTGTCATATGATGTAAATCAATTGGCAAGAGTTATGCATAAGCCTAATGTGATTCATTGACAGTAGCCAAAAGAGTGTTGAGTTATATTGCAAGAACTACGGAACTTAGTCTGTTTTATGGCAGAGATGAAGCTTGCAAGCTGATAGCATATTCAGACAGTGATTGGGGAAGCATTGAAGAGGATAGAAGGAGTTTGACAGGATACACATTATTACTGGGAAAATCATGTATCACATGGGGGCACCAAAAGACAGTATTGAGTTGCTCTTTCCATAACAGAAGCTGAGTATATAGCCTTATCCTTTACATCATGCCAAGTAGTATGTATGAATAGAATTCTGGAAGATCTGAAGCAAGATCAAGGTGAAGGTACTCTTATTTTTTGTGATAACAAGTCTACAATCCATCTTCCAAAGAATTTCATCAATCAAGGAAGAACCAAGCATATTGATACAAGGTATCACTTCATAAGAGAATTGTTGTCTGAAAAAGGTATTGTGCTTCAGCATTGCAAATCACTTGATCAACTAGTTGATGGGTTTACAAAAGCTTTGGACATCAAACAATTCATCAAAGTCAGAAATGAGCATGGGCTTAGAGCCAGTCTAACTTAAAGGGAGGATATGTTGGAGTTAATTCAGACTGAAGTGTGTTTGGCTGTTCAATATGTGTGTCCAGCCAGTTTCATAAGTATGTCCAAGATGTGAACAAGTATGTACAACCTTAAAGCTAAGTATGTCCAAGTTGTGAACAATTATGTTCAGCTGCTGAAGAAAAGGAGATCAGTTGTTTGCAAAGTAATTCTGTACTCTGAGAAAGCAAGTCCCTTGAGATTTGTGTATTTTTTCTGGTGTAGTAAATGTGTGTACTAGTTGATGTAGGCTCTTGACAGGGCATGGTTGTATGTGTGGGCACTATAAGGTGTAGAAGTGAAAGAATGATGTGTATGTAATTGAGAGAGAGAGAGAGAGAGAGAGAGAGAGAGAGAGAGAGAGAGAGAGATCATCAAAAAATATCCAAGAAGAAGAATAATAATAGTTTTAGTTTTGCCTGAAATTCATGAAAAATTCCTGAAAAAATCGTTCTTCCTCATTCTGAAAATTTTTGTTCAAAGTTTTGTGTACACACTTGTAGTGTATTGTGTATAAAGATAAGTGCTTGTCTGTACACAGATATAGTATAACTGGAACACAGTTATTCCAGTTTCCTGCACACTAGTTGTTTCACAGATCTTTCTTTGTTCTCTCCTCCTCCCCTCAAAAGATCATGTCTTTGGATGCTGAGCTTTGCCTCAACATCCATCCGCTAGAAGATATTAGTTTGTCTTATTTATTCTATTGTTCACGATGAGTTTCTTTTCCATTTAAGTTGTTTTTTTTTTCACCTAGTGTAAAAATTCCAATAGAGCAGTTGATGATCAGCATGATGTGTTAAATGTCTGTCATTTCTTCATTGCATGTGATCGATAATTCACTCTCTGTTGTGGATGTCATTGTGATCGAGTAGACCCTAAAATTCGAGTCTATCACTATGTACATATACACATGTGAGAGTCGCATGAATAACTTTAGTCACATTATTCGCCTAGGCTCTGGTACCACTTAATTATATGCACAAAAATTATTAACTTCTGTAGGGTGAGGCGAAGACTTGACTTAAAGAAAAGAAACGTAGTATAAGAACAAATGGAGTTCACATGATCCAGAGGGTTATGAATCCGATTCCGCCATTATAACGACATTCAAATGGTGGATTTGGATGCGTCGGCCAAAAAAATTCCTTAATCTCCGACACGATAAGGGAATAAATCAAGTAGGAATAATTGTCAGATTAGAGGGGACGATTGAGATCGAACCCACAATACGATGTGCTGCGTATGCAGCAATGATGAATTATTATTAGCTAAAGCAACTTAATTAAGGACTAAAAACATTGAGGCACATGCCAAATCAGAAGAACCACTTAGATCAAACTCGGCGTAAAATGTGGTTATATTCTGCTAGTCTACTTCTCTGATGATAGAATATTTCTCCATCACTGTCAGATTACTCCACAATTGAAGTAGTTAGTTTGAGAAATATAATGATTAAGAAATAAAATGAGGAGGGAATATTAGGCCAACAGCAACATGAAATTATGCCTGCATTCAGATGCGCGCAGGTGAGTTGAAGCCGAAGAAGAATACAATACCACTATATATTGCAACCTGCAACAGCCACTTAGCAACAGTTGCGAGGACAAAAGGAAAGAAACGGTGAGTACGTATATCGTCCGCTTGCTCCTTCCTTGCATATATTGATGCTGATCACACTATGTATTTATATTTGTCTTAAATATATGTTGCTATCAGACGAACGATGCAAAGATCAAGGGCTGAACGCGTGATGATACGTCGTGGTGGAGGTGCAGTGGGATGGAACGAGGATGTCGGAGGCCGGAGACACCGTGACATTAAGATCGGAAGCCGCAATGAAAGCTCAGACAATATTGCAATCAGAATAAGCGTCGTCCTCCCCAAACTAATCAAATCAGCACGGGAAAGCGGATATTTACAGATTGCAAACTACAATATGACTCAGGGTGATTGTAATATCACAATCATTTTAGATGAGTGAACGCCGGCAGCCCGTTTGATAAATTATGGTTTAGGATCCACTGTGGTTTGAGTTCGGTAGGAGTTGCCAGTTGAAGCCTGTAAGGTCAAAAATATCCATACGAATTGCAAGAATGGGTTCTGAAATAAATATCAGCTCATAAATTGTTTAATTAACTAATTCAAGAGCAAATTGCAGAAGCTATTTGGGTTCAAGAGCAAACGCCATCGTTCCTATTAATTTCTTAGATTATGGAATATAGTGCTAATTTCTTATTTTATTGAAAGAACATAGGTGGTTTCTGCAATTTGCCCTTTCTGAACAACACTCTTGGTTTATGTCACTTTCATGTTTTTATCAAATGTATTAAATGAGTAAATGCTGGTGGCCGTTACAGGATGGGGGGATAGGCCTCCCAACATTGGGATTCCAGGAGTTTTTCCTTTTCTACTCTCTGAAAATAGAGTATGTTATGAATAGGCCCATGAGGCCCATTGGGTATCCAAGCCCACTATTGAAAGCTATATATATGAGGGTAGGTGGCTCTTACCCCTCTACACCGATTTCCCTATATTTCCCTTCATAACACGTTATCAGCACGATCACGCTCGTTGGAGGAGACGGCGGCTCGCGGGGAAGGAGATCAATCAATCGCTCAGATTCAAGAAGATCGTAATCTTCTCAACGGGGAGCGAAAAGGACATCCTTCACCAACCGTCGACTAGATTCCCTTGTCGAATCTAGAGTTAAAAAATCAAAACTTTTAGATCTAAACTTGCTTTTCAGGTTAGATCTGCATGTTTTAGGATCAAAAAGTTTAAAAACACGGTAAAAATCAATTTTTTTAGATCCGCATACCTAAAAACAATAAAAATCTGTTTTTAGCGATCTAAATAGTCGAAAAATCCGGTTTTACCCCCAACCTTTGATCCAAAAATCCGCACGCCCATAGGGCGAAACGGCGGATCTTCACAAGCGCCGCCGGTGCGATCTCACGCCGCGGCCATAGGCCGCGGCGGCCGTGGCCTGAAGCCGCGGCCAGCAGCCGCGGCCTCAGGCCGTGGACTGCCGACGCGGCCTCAGGCCGCAGCCACTTGCCGCGGCCTGCAGGCCGCTGCGGCCGCCGCCGCGGCCTGCAGCCGCGGCCCCCGTCGCCGCGGCCTGCAGGCCGCGGCCCGCCGCTGCGGCAGCGGCGGCCCGCAGCCGCGGCCCGTCGCCACCACGGCGGCCGCGTTCTGCGCGGCTAGCCGTCGCGGCCCCCCCAGGGTTTTCCGAAACCCTAACCCTAAACGGGCCAACTTTTTCGGGGGAGGCCCAATAACCCTAATGTGTTGTTCTCATGGCCCAAAAGGCCAGAAAATTAGCCCATTTACATAAATAATTTTTCTTTTTTTTATTTTTGGCCCTAAAAGCCCAAAATAATTAAAAGAAACTTTAAAAGGGGTTTTAAGCGGTAAACAAAACATTAAAATAGGGATCAAAAGGTAAAAGTTTTCAAAATAAATTTTTGCACGTCACACACATTTTAGATTATTTAAATTAATCTGTACATGCCTGTGATTGATTATCTGCGTAGTTGTATGTTTCAAATATATTATCTGCGTGGATGTGCAAATTAGGCTATGTTTTTAGGGATCAGCCAGGTTTCCGACACCTTTTAATTTCCTGCAATTTTTCTTTTGAGAGAAATTTGTAAGTGAGGATATAAATGTAAAAAGAAGACCGAAGGACACCAAAAAGGAGCTGAAGGCGTTCGCACAATGAAGATAGGGGCTTCTTTCTGAAGTTCCCGAGTTGTAATTTATTCTTTCATGCAATTATTTTTGATGTAACTTCGGACTGTACTCCTTTTTATTTCGGTGTCGGCTGGCTGATCCCCATAGTCCTAAGTCATTTTTCTGCTTCATTGCTTATACATTAACTGCGTGGATGTTAATTATTTTAATACCATGTTTAATGTTACAATGAAACTACTTAACAGCATGCGTAACCTTTATTAATTATTCACATTATGAATCTGTAAAAAGCATGTATGTTAAAATTAGATCCATGCTATGAAAAATGTTTGCATTACATACGTGGATGTCTATTTTACTCAGTTTTAATGATACATGCTGTTTTTTCTTTACATTGCTAGATCATTAAATGGCCAGACTCGCAAATGTCGACTTTTCGGTCCTGAAGGCAGATGGGTCAAACTACCTACGTTGGCAGTTAGACCTGAAGTTCCATCTGCGCTCTCATGGTTTCAGTCTCACACAGACTGAAAAGGCAACAACAAGTACTGCCCTAGCAAACAAGGAGGCTTTAGTGGAAGCACCTCATACAGAGGAAGTTTCCGATATATTAAAGGCGAAAGCCATTATATATATCAGGAAACATTTAGACTCGACCTTAAAGGACGAGTACCTCACTGTAGAGGACCCTTACGAGCTGTGGGACGCACTCGAGGAGAGGTACAGACATCAGAGGGATGTCATACTCCCCCGTGCACAGTACGAGTGGACTCACCTCCGCATACAGGACTTCAAATCCGTAGCGGAGTACAACTCAGATCTCTTCCGCATCACCTCACGCTTGAAGCTGTGTGGTGAACCAGTGACGGAGAAAATGTTGTTGGAAAAGACGTTCACGTCTTTCCACGAAAAGGACATGATCCTTATGCAACAATATCGCGAGAGGAAGTTCACTAAGTACTCTGACCTGCTTTCATGCCTGCTTATGGCTGAACAAAACAGAGACCTGTTGGTTGCCACCCACAACCTGCGCCCTCCTGGCTCCGCTCCATTGCCACCTCCTACAGAGGCTCACTTCCAGTCTTCCCAGAAGAAGAAGACGGACAAAGAGGCAAAATTCCAGAAATGGAAGGAACAGAAGCAGCGGAAGAAGGCCACTCCCCCAGCTCCTCCTCAGAACCAGAAGTTCGTGGACAAGAAGCAGAAGTGGATTCTCAACAAAGGTGGCACTCCCAAGAAAGACTGGGAGGACAAGTGCTCTAAATGCGGAATGACGGGCCACTGGTCCAGAATCTGCCCCACAGCAAAACACCTCCAGGACCTCTACCAGGCAAGCCTCAAGCCTCGAGCTGAGACAAACCTGATTGAGAGCGCAGCGTTGGCAGAGACCTCATGGACTCCTGAAGACTTCATGGGAGATGACACTCTCTAGATCTGGACCACTTCTATGCACTAGCAATGTATCTTCTATTTATGCATCGTATCTAGTTTTATTTCCATGTCAAACAATATTTTGAGCATTTATTTTTTTAGGAAAGTGGATCTTTTCTCTTCATTTATTGCTTAAATGTCTTTCCCCTTTTTTAGATATGGAACTTATCTGCCTAGTGGACAGTGCATCGATGCACTCGATACTTCAAAACATAGACTACTTCACGAGCATAAGTAGCTATTCTGGCCCACTGAGAACAATCTCAGGACCAGCAAACATAATCGAAGGATCGGGGGAAGCAATTATATTGCTCCCCGGCAACACACAAATAACACTTAAAAATGCGTTATACTCCCCTAAATCCATCCGAAACCTCCTAAGCTTTAAAGACATCCGTTTAAACGGATATCACTTAGAGACGGTCGAGGAAGATAAAAGGGAATACTTGCTTGTAACGTCTCTCACAAATGGTTCAAAAACCATTGTGGAACGTTTCAAGGGACTCCCCTCGGGACTCTACCAAACAAGTATACAACTCCAGAAACATCCATGGCGGAGCACCTGCAGTGCCCCCAAACACCAGAATTCCAACTCTGGCACAGTAGACTGGGACACCCTGGTTCTGTTATGATGTACCGCATCATAAAGAACTCCAGGGGTATAAACCTGAAGAACCTGAAGATTCTTCAAAAAGGCAAATTCCCATGTCCACCCTGTTACAAGGGTAAACTGATCACGAGACCCTCTCCACTGAAAGTGGACGTGGAGTCCCCCAGTTTTCTGGAAAGAATCCACGGAGACATTTGTGGGCCGATTCACCCATCAAGTGGTCCGTTCAGGTACTTTATGGTCCTGATAGACGCATCTACTAAGTGGTCACATGTGTGCCTACTGTCCACCCGTAACCTAGCACTATCTAAGCTTTTAGATCAGATAATCATGTTACGGGCCCACTTCCCCGACTACCAGATAAAGAAACTTCGTCTGGACAGTGCGGGGGAGTTTACGTCACAAGTCTTTCTAGACTATTGCCAAGCTCAGGGAATTGAAGTCGAACATCCTGTAGCGCATGTTCACACCCAAAATGGGTTAGCAGAATCTCTAATTAAGAGACTGCAATGGATCGCTCATCCATTATTACTTCAATCCCAGATGCCAGTGAATGCGTGGGGTCATGCAATTTTGCATGCTGCATCTTTAATAAAATTAAGACCTTCTGGAGGTCAGTCATCTTCTCCAATGCAACTAGCACTTGGAGCCCCACCAATTGTCTCACATTTGAGAATATTTGGTTGTGCAGTATACGTCCCCATAGCACCACCGCAAAGGACAAAGATGGGGTCCACAACGTCGTCTAGGCATTTATGTTGGGTTTGACACCCCCACCATAATTAGATTCCTAGAACCCCTTACGGGAGACGTCTTTAAGGCAAGTCTAGAAGACTGTGAATTCGATGAAACATCGTTTCCAAGACTAGGCTCACAGACAAAGAAGCCCGAAGCTTCAGAAAGTATCACTTGGGATACAAAGACATTATGTCACTTTGAACCGCCAACAAGCCAGTGTGAGGAGGAGGTCCTAAAGATTCTCCACATCCAAAACACTGTCCATCTCTTGCCGGACAAATTTACTGACAACCAGAAGATTGTCAAATCACACGTCCCTGCTGCTAACACTCCAGCTAGGATTGACATACCGCAAAATGGATGCAATCCGCCTGCAGCAGAAATGGTTGGACCTCTCAAAAAGAGAGGGCGACCACCGGGATCCAAGGACCAAGTCCCTCGAAAGAGTAGGACCCTTGGCAATGGTAAACAAATACCACCACAGGATGCTAATATAAGCCCTACTACCCCATCTCTCCCAAACTCTCATGAAGAGGAAAAACCGGGAGAAAATGAAGTATCGATACACTATGTACGAACTGGGGAGTATTGGGACAGAAAAAGCACAACCATAGATGACACATTTGCGTGTAATATTGCCATCAACGTCGCGTACTGCGACGATGATATTGAACCACGCTCTCTGACAAAATGTCAAAGCAGAGATGATTGGCCAAAGTGGAAAGCGGTAATAGGAGTGGAGTTGGATTCACTCACCAAACACAAGGTCTTCGGACCCATAGTCCAGACACCAAAAGGTGTAAAACATGTGGGTTATAAATGGGTATTTGTTAGAAAACGAAATGAAAAGAATGAGATAGTTCGCTATAAAGCAAGGCTTGTAGCGCAGGGTTTTACCCAACGTCCTGGGGTGGATTTTGAAGCCACATACTCCCCGGTCATGGACGCGATCACCTTCCGATTCCTCATTGGCTTAACAGCCCGAGAGGGTTTAGATATGCAACTCATGGACGTGGTTACTGCATACCTATATGGCAACCTAGACCGAGACATCTATATGAGATTGCCTGACGGTTATTCTTTGCCTGCAGCACTAAAAGAGAGAGAATGTGACATCTACTCAGTGAAACTGCAAAGATCATTATATGGTCTAAAACAATCTGGAAGGATGTGGTATAACAGACTGAGCGATTTCCTTGCAAAACAAGGATTTACAAACGACCCAGTTTGTCCTTGCATCTTTATAAGAGCAAAGGCAACAGGATTTGTAATTATAGTCGTCTACGTAGACGACTTAAACCTCATCGGATCTCTTAAAGAGATCGTAAAGATTTCTAGAAGCCTGACAGAAACCTTCGAGATGAAAGACCTCAGAAAGTCAAAATTCTGTTTAGGTCTTCAAATAGAGCATCTTAAAAATGGGATCCTGTTACACCAGTCAACTTACACATCGAAATTATTGAAAAAGTTTCAGATGGATAAGTGCCAGCCCCTTAGCACTTCGATGGTCGTCAGATCATTGGATGTACACAAAGACCCCTTCCGGCCGCTGGAAGAGGGGGAGGAAGTACTAGGCCCCGAAGTGCCTTATTTAAGTGCTATCGGTGTACTCTACCTGGCTAACTGCACTCGCCCCGACATAGCATTTGCAGTAAACTTACTAGCCAGATATAGTGCTGCACCTACACAGCGGCACTGGGCCAGAGTTAAGCATCTTCTGCGCTACCTCCAAGGGTCCATAGACTTAGGTCTATTCTACAGGAAAGGGGCATCAACTGGTTTAGTTGGTTATGCCGATGCAGGTTACAGGTCCGATCCTCATACAGAGAAGTCTCAGACCGGATACATGTTCACATACGGTAGCACAGCCATATCCTGGAGATCTGTAAAGCAGACCATGACGACCGTCTCATCCACTCACTCAGAACTTCTAGCGATCTTCGAAGCAAGCAAGGAATGCTTCTGGCTACGCTCTGTGATCCAGCATATCCTCACCTCCACCGGCCTGATGACCGACGTTCTTGCGCCTACTCCACTCCATGAAGACAATGCAGCATGTATAGCCCAGCTTCAGGACGGCTACATCAAAGGCGACAAGACAAAGCATATCTCCCCCAAGTTCTTCTAGACGCACGACCTTCAGAAGCAAAAGCAGATTGAGGTACAGAAGATCCAATCATGTAATAACTTGGCGGATTTGCTTACCAAATCCCTGCATACTGGTATCTTTGAGAAACTTGTATATGGGATTAGGATGAGGAGAGTGAGTAAATGTAAACTGGGTCAGGATGAGAGAACTATGAACTCATAGATACATAAGAGACTGATGTATAGATTCATAGGAAATCTGCAAGCCTGAAGCTTGGTTAGATGAGGGGGAGTCAACTGCAGAGTTGTACTCTTTTCCCTTGGCTACAGTTTTTTTCCCACTGGGTTTTCCGTAGTCAAGGTTTTGACGAGGCAACCTCGTTGACTCTGGATCCTGAAGTATCCACCCCTAGACACATCCCTAAAACAGGGGAAGTTATGGGTTAACTGTTCTTTCTTTAACAAGGCAGTTACCCTAACTCGGATCCTGAAGAATCCACCTCTTATTCAATGTTGGTTGGATAAAGGGAAGTGTTATGAATAGGCCCATGAGGCCCATTGGGTATCCAAGCCCACTATTGAAAGCTATATATATGAGGGTAGGGGGCTCTTACCCCTCTACACCGATTTCCCTATATTTCCCTTCATAACAGAGTATACATTTTACTGTTCAAAATAGCTAAAGGAAAATATTCTCACATTTGGAAAAAATTAAAAAGGAAGTGAGTATTGTGAAGGAAAAAGTAGAGTAATATGTGTAAGGGGTTAGGAGCCCCCTTCCCTCATATATATAGCTTTCAATGAATGTGTGGATACCCAATGGACCTCATAGGCCTATTCATAACACTTCCCCTTATCCAACCAACATTGAATAAGATGTGAATTCTTCAGGATCCGAGTTAGGATAACTGCCTTGTTAAACAAAGAACAGTTTATCCATAACTTCCCATGTTTTAGGGATGTGTCTAGGGGTGGATACTTCAGGATCCAGAGTCAACGAGGTTGCCTCGTCAAAACCTTTATTATGGAAAACCCTCTGGAAAAAACCAATAGCAAAGGGAAAAGAGTACAACTCTGCGGTTGACTCCCCCTCATCTGACCAAGCTTCAGGCTTGTAGATTTCCTATGAATCTATACATCAGTCTCATATGTATCTATACATTCATAGTTCTCTTATCCTGACCCAGTTTACATTTTCTCACTCTTCTCATCCCAATCCCATTTACAAGTTTCTCAAAGATACTAGTTGGTAGGGATTTGGTAAGCAAATCCGCCAAGTTTTTACATGATTGGATCTTCTGTACCTCAATCTGTTTTTGCTTCTGAAGGTCATGCGACCAGAAGTACTTGGGAGAGATATGCTTCGTCTTGTCGCCTTTGATGTAGCCGTCCTGTAACTGGGCTATACATGCTGCATTGTCTTCATGAAGTGGAGTATGCTCAAGAATGCCGGTCATCAGGCTGGTAGAGGTGAGGATGTGCTGGATCATAAAACGTAGATAGAAACTCTCTTTGCTTGCTTCGTGGATTGCTAGAAGTTCTGAATGTGTGGATGAGATGGTCGTCATGGTCTGCTTCACAGATCTCCAAGATATGGCAGTGCCGTCACATGTGAACATGTATCCGGTCTGAGACTTCTCTGTGTGAGGATCGGATCTGTAACCTGCATCAGTATAACCAACTAAACCTGTTGTTGCCCCTTTCCTGTAGAATTGACCTAAGTCTATGGACCCTTAGAGGTAGCGCAGAAGATGCTTAACTCCAGCCCAGTGCCGCTATATTGGTGCAGCACTATATCTGGCTAGTAGGTTGACTGCAAATGCTATGTCAAGTCGAGTGCAGTTAGCTATGTAAAGGAGTGCACCGATTGCACTTAAATAAGGCACTTCAGGGCATAGTACTTCCTCCACCTCTTCCAGCGGTTGAAAATGGTCTTTCTCCACATCCAATGATCTAACGATCATTGGGGTACTGAGAGGGTGGCACTTATCCATTTGGAACTTTTTCAACAAGTTAGATGTATAAGTTGACTGATATAACCGGATCCCATCGTTAAGATGCTCTATTTTAAGACCTAAACAGAATTTCGACTTTCCGATGTCTTTCATCTCGAAGTTTCTGTCAGGCTTCTAGAAATCTCAGTGATCTCTCCAGAAGATCCGATGAGGTTCAAGTCGTCCACATAGACGGCTATAATGACAAATCCTGTTGCCTTTGCTTTTATAAAGATGCAATGGCAGACTGCGTCATTTGCAAATCCTTGCTTTGCGAGGAATTCGCTTAGTAAATTATTCCACATCCTTCCAGATTGTTTTAGACCATATAATGATCTTTGCAGTTTCACTGAGTAGAAGTCACGTTGTTTCTCTTTTAGTGCTGCAGGCAAAGAATAACCGTCAGGCAATCTCATACAGATGTCACGGTCTAAATTTTCATAAAGGTATGCAGTCACGACGTCCATGATCGCTCCTTATTTTACACCTTTTTTCTGCATGTTTTCATGACATTTCGATCGCCCATATTGATTTTTTCATGATTATTCGACGATATCGCGTTGCTTTTCACTATTTCTTGTTTTTGTCGTATTTCAGGAGATATGGAGCGAGCTGGAGCGAAAATGAGATCAAGAGACTATCACGTGCACTGGAGTGTCGCCCACGGCTTTAATAAGGAGTTAGCAGCGCTGGAGGATGAGCGGAAGAGGAAGAAATTCGATAGAATCGACGAGGATGCGAGGAGGAGAAGAAAAGAGCCCAAAAGCAGTTCACTCGACCGAACAGATAGTTCACTCAGCCGAGTGAAGGAGTGCGTTCGGCCGAGTGAAACGGATACAGACTACCGATTTTCAAAGTTCACTTGGCCGAGCAAGAAAATTTCACTCGGCCGAATGGAGAAACCCACTCGCCCGAGTCTGACAGGGATTTTCTCCCAAAAAGTAGCCGACTTACTGGAAATTTAAGAAGACCCACTCGGCCGAGCAAGAAAGCTCACTCGGCCGAGTGAAGAAGCCCACTCGCCCGAGTATGACAGGGTGACAGACCCCTAAAAATCCTCGATTCTCTGTTTTTTATTGGGTCTGTCACTCGGCCGAGTGACACGTTCTACTCGGTCGAGTGACGCATTCCGACTGGGTCGCGAATTAGGGCTTTTGGCTGCGCCAGGAGCAAATCTGTCAGGAATTTCTGGCCGATTTTGGCTTGTATTTAAGGCTAGTTTTATTCCTAGTTTTAGGAGAGACTTAAAGTTATTTTTGACGGCTATTCTATTGTAATTCTCAGCTGGAGATCATAGACGCGCAATTTGGTTTGATCTTTCTCTCTAAATTTCTTGTTTTTATAAATTGTTATCTCTTAACTATGCATTGTGCTATGATCTTATTTGTTATTTCTGAGATTTCTATGATGAATTGTGAGTAGTTTCGTCGTTCTAGGGCATGTGGATGAACCCTATGGATCCGATCTTTGAATTGTGATGAATGAATTGAATTGTTGCTAGGATTGATAAAAGGTTAGGTTGTGACTAATTTACTACGAGTAGCTAGGGATTTCTATCGATTGGGATTTGCAAGAGCTTAGATCCCAATTGATGGGAAGGCTGAGATATTCGATTTAGGTTTATAATCGAGATTCTTTAGATTTGGTTTGCAAGAAATTAGAACAAAGTTAAGATTTTTAATATAAATCTATACTAATATTCGTTTGCAAGAGATTGGACGAATACGAACTATCATAACCTAGATCGTAGCTCGAGTTAGCACGAGAGTGGGCTCGAGGTGCGATTGGACGATGATGTCGACCTTCATGCTAGTGGCTTAGGTTAGGGTTTGCACGAGAGTGGGTCCTAATCTAGGTTGCTATATACCGGCAATAGCGCGAGAGCATGAGCTTGGTTCTATATTCAGTTGCGACTAGTTCACCTCAATTCAAACCTTGCAACATTGAGATTCATGATCCACAAGGATAAGTGAAGATCCGTAGTAGGAATTCCCTATCCGTAGACGCTTTTATTATATAGAATTCTATTTGTTATTTGAACGATTGTGACATATTACTATCCAAACCATTCCATTATTCCATCAAAAGCTAGGTGATCGAGATAGAGTACTATCAATTGTCCTCACTGTGTTCGATACCCGCTCGCCACTACGCCGTGCACTTGTGGTAAGACTACAGTCGTTTTCCGGGTGTATATCCGGGCGCGATCAAGTTTTTGGCACGGTTACCGGGGAGGCGACAGTATTTTATTTTCTTTACTTAGTTGTTTCTTTTTATTTTTATTATTTTCACCTTTTTTTATTCCTATATTATGCTGATAATTCTATCTAGACTCTCTTTTTCTGTGCATGTACACGAGATCGAAGGCACACCAAGAGATATATTATTTGATCCTGAGATCGAGCGTACAGCAAGGAGGCTTAGAGCTGAGAGGAGATTTACTATAGGGGAAGATCATATGGCCGAATGAAAACACCAGAGGAGCTAGCGGCGTGTATGGCTAGGCTTGTCTCCATCCGAGATAGGCTACAACCTAAGACCTCTTCTACCACCTCTTCTATAGTCACACCAGAGTTGGCGGCCGATAAGAACTTTGAGCTGTAGACTGGACTTGTAGTGTTGATGCAACAAGACCCATTTCATGGGAACTCACAGAAAAGCCCTCACTACCATTTGCAGTCGTTCTTGGCCAAATGCGCCACTTTCCAGATGCCCGGCGTGCCGGTTGACGCTATTCGACTGCGCCTCTTCTCGTTTACTCTTCGAGACAAGGCATTGTATTGGTTGAGGACGCAAGCCGATGGGATATTCACTACTTGGGATGAGCTAGCGAGCGCATTTGTCAACAAATTCTATCCGCCATCCAAGACTATCAAGATAAGAAGCGCGCTCATGTCCTTCAAGCAAGGACCTCAAGAAACTCTATATAAGGCCTGGAAGCATTTCAAGGATCTCCAACACCAATATCCCCATCATAGTATTGACGCATGGTATCTTGTGCATAGCTTTTATAACGGATTGCAACCAAGCACAAAGCAAATAATTGATGCAACCGCCAATGGAGCTATTTTGTCAAAAACACCGGATGATGCTACGGCCTTACTTGAGGAGATGTCCTCGAATAACCAATAATGGGCCGACGAGAGGGGACATTCTTCGTCATCCTTGAAGCCGGCAAGTATTTATGAGGCAAAGGCCATAGCGGAGCTCTCTACAAAGTTTGATTCTCTTCACAAGGTCGTGGAGAGATTGGAGAAGTTTATTAGTGAACCGCATGGAGCCCCCACCGTTTCTACACCGGGCGGAAGCATGAGCGATTGGCAAGACCAAGCTCATGTTATGTTTGTTGGAGGGGAGCAAGGAGAGGGAGCTATGGAGAAAGTTCAAGATGTTGCGGAAAGCACCGTTTATTGGGCAAACCCGGCTACGAGGAATCACCCGGGATTTTCATATGCTAACAATGATGGAGCCTTGAATCTGCCACCGCAACAACCACAAGCCCGGCCTCCACAACAACTGCAACATCAACCAAGAGGACCCAACAACAAAACTTTCCACCGAGGCAACACGCGGGGCCATATAGACCCCCAGGGTACAACCAAGGATGGAGGGCACCCAATCCACCGCAAGCATCGCTGAGGTCGGACCATGAAGTAAGGGTTGAAGAATTCATGGCCGAACAAAAGAAGATAAATGCTAGATTGACAGCCCAACTAGATTACCTCAACACTGTTATGGCACAATTATCAGAGCAACTAGTATTGCTCAATAAGAACACTCAACAATTGCTGGCTCAACCGGAACAAAAACCACGGAGCAATACCGGCCACATCAATGTGCTTGTGGCGGTAACTACAAGAGGCAGGAAGGACACTACTCCTGCCATGATTCAAACCAAGGAGCCGAGGGGAGAAATTTCGGATGACAAGGAGCCGGTCAATGAAGAGGAGGGCCCAAAAGAGCCAAATGATGGTGAAAAATCTTAAATTGATAAGCCACGAAAGGAGCGCACTTATATGCCACCTGTACCCTTCCTACAACGGTTGGCAAAGGTAAAGATTGAGAAGCGGCTCGCCAAATTTCTGGAGTATTTGCAAGGTGTGAGCTTGAATATTCCATTCTTGGATGCACTTGTCGAAATCCCATCCTATGCTATGTTTCTAAAAGATTTAATTGCGGGAAAGAAGCGAAAGGAAAGGATCATGCTCGTCGAGCAAGGCACGTGGTTTACTCAGAAGGAGAAAGCGCCGACAAATTTTACAGATCCCGGTAGTGTCCGAATTCCTTGCACGCTTGGAGGAGTCCCACTTCAAAAGGCTTTGGTAGATTTGGGAGCAAGCGTGAGCCTCATGCCCTTCACAATGTTTAAGAAATTGAATACGGGGACCGACCTAAAGGTGACAGACATGAAGATACAACTCGCGGACGGTCGGATCACTAGACCGGTAGGAATTGTGGAAGACATACAACTTCAAGTACCGGGCAGAATTTGCTTGCCGTGCGACTTCGTGGTTATGGATATTAAGGAGGAGGGTGATACGTCGCTAATTCTTGGACGCCCCTTCTTGGCCACCGTCGGCGTGATTGTTGATGTGAGGGAAGGGACCTTGTCCTTAAACGTCGGAAATATTGAAGTTGAGCTCCATATTCTGAAGGCATTGAAGCATATGCCTTGGCGAGAGGACGTGGATTATGTGGACCTCCTCGACGAGGTGATTGACGACGCCATGTCATTCGCCATCAAAGCCTAGCACGATGACGGCCTCGAAGAGGGCCAATCTTCTAAAGATGGCAAGATGATGAGAGAGCTGCCGGATCCTTTTACGGATGAGGAGAAAGACGACGCTGATGTCGTCAAGATTAGAGAGCTATGCAAGCTCTCTATGGCAAAGAACATGAAGAAAGCCCCATCGGACAAGAGATTATCACCATCGGCAAAGAAAAATGACGTTAAAAGCTCAAGCTTGGGGGACTCATCCCCCGCTACTACCCATGATGAAGGGCAGCCAAGGAATGCCAATGAACACCAACAACTAAATCTAAGTGGCCTTCCCGGCAAGTTTGACGCCCGCATCTCACGTGCGCCGAACATCGAGCATTAATTGCATATCTTAAGGGGTCGAGCTCAAGACCTTAAACGAGCGCTTGTCGAGAGGCAACCCGACGATTCTATCTTATTTTTAGTTGAATTTTTCCTTTTATTTTTGTTTTAGATCTTTTTTTGTGTTTAGAGTCAAGAGTCGAAGAAAATCCTGACAACGGGCAATATTTTTCATTACAGGAGATGGAGAATAAAGAACCATTTGAACGGAGGATGACCATGGCAAAGGAGAGCGCTCCAAAAATGTGCTCAGGCTTCAGGAGAAGGAAGAGACTGATGGGAAGAAGAAAATCATAAAGTGGAGCAAAAACAGAGAGTTGGAGCTGAAAATAGTAGCCCACTCGGTCGAGTGACTTTGTCATTCGGCCGAGTGAAGACCCTACTCGGCCGAGTAGGGTACTGATCAAGAAAGATTTTGAAAACCTCTTTCTGTAATTTATATGCCACTCGGCCGAGTGACTTTGTCACTCGGCCGATTGAATCAGACACTTTCAGCACTTAAAAAGCACTGAGTGGCCTTGCCACTCGACCGAGTGACCTTTGTCTACTCACTCGAGTGGAAAGTGATACTCGCCCGAGTCGCTACTTTTGCGAAATTTTTTCGAAAATCTTTAAACCGAGCCACTTGGCCGAGTGGACGCATCACTCGGCCGAGTGACTAATCCTATATATTCGACAGCTCGCGGCCAAAAATCCCAAATTTCCCAAAATTTCCAAACTTCACCTGAGTTTTCCCCCATTCGCCCGAACCCTTCGATTGTTCGCCTAAGGTGAACCAGCCCCCGTGCCCGAGGCGGGACCCCATGCCGTCGTCCCCGCTGTCGGCCATCCCCTATTTTGCCCGATTCTTCCCCTTTCCTCCGATTTCCCATTTCGTAAGCCCAACTCAACCCCAAATCCAAATTAATCTCTATGTATATCTATTACTCCTGATCTTACCACATACTTATTGATATTCATTGCTAATTTGTCAATTTGTGTTTCAGTCTAGCTTGGGGGAGATTCAGGGGCAGATTTGGAGTTTCTAAGAGGAGGCGATTCTCTGCTCACATCCACCGCTTGCATTTGCATCGTGCTTGGGTACACTCAATCCTTTTGCTATTGCACTTCGCATTTTCAGGCACGGTTTATGGCACACATGCCTCCACAGACTAGAGCACGTTCGCGGGTGCCCGCCTCGAAGTGGAAGAGGACCAGCGAGCCTGGCTCCTCCTCTGCTAGAGCAGACTCCCTACCACCTAGCCCGCCACCACCCACACTTCCGCCTCCTACCGTGCCCATTCCACCTCCACCAGCACAGCCGCCCCTGCTTCGACACGATGGGGATCACGTTCAGAGATACGCACACTGCACCAGATTTGAGCGCATCTCCCATCGTTCGATCGTACCCCCTAGGTTTGTGCACCTTGCTGATTTCGAGTGCCTAGAGGTACTTGAGGGCCTACTCCAGCTGTATAACAATGTGGGATGGCGTGACTTTTTGTCTGTGTCGGTGGACACTTTCACCCGGCCGACACTCGAGGTCCTTAGTTCCATTAGTAGGACCCCTGGGGATGCTCATTTCGCTTGATGGATCATGAGTGCGAGATCACTCTCGACATGCTACGAGCCTACTTCTAGTGGTCCCCATCCCTGACCTCGATCGCGTTATAGCCCCATGCACATCCCCCGCCGTCATTTGATACCCACTGATCGGTCCATATTTTACACCTTTTTTCTGCATATTTGCATGCCATTTCGATCACCCATATCATGCTTTTCACGATTATTCGACGATATTGCATTACTTTTCACTATTTCTTGTTTTTTTTCTGATTTCAGGAAATATGGAGCGATCGGGAGTAAAAATGAGCTTAAGGGACTTGCACCCACTCCGGAGCGTCACCCAAGGATCTTTTGAGGGCTATTCGGTGATGGGAGATGTGTGGAAGAAGAAGGAACTCCGTAGGAGCGAAGAGGAGGAGAAACGGAGAAGATTGGGCATTTTCAGCATGCCACTCGGTCGAGTGAAGGAGCCACTCAGCCGAGCAAAGAAGCCCGCTCGGCCGGCCAGATCGGACACGCAGCAGATTGAGTATCAGCGTGCACTCGACCGAGCATCGCCATCCCACTCGGCCGAGCATGGAGACACCACTTGTCCAAGTGGCATCACGATGACGGCAAGCAAAAATCCCAGACTTACTGGAATCCGTCAGGCGATTGAGGGTTCCGACTCGGCCGAGTACCGAATGCCCTCGGCTGAGTGAGTAAAGCCACTCGGTCGAGGCACCTCCGAAGACAGGCCCCCAAGACCCCTGACTTACTGGAATATTACAGGGTCTGTCACTCGGCCGAGTAGAGAAGCACACTCGACCGAGTAGAGAAGTCAACTCGGCCGAGTGACGCCGAGGACACGCAGCGCCCAGATTTTCAGATAGCCTCTCACGCTTTTGAAATCTGCTATCATTCCAGCAATCAAATTATTTTTCTCATATTTTTTATGAATAGTAGACTTCATGACGGTTCCAACGCCGCTAAGAACGCACAAATTGGAGGTCGGATGAAATCTGGAAAATTTCTGCAAGTTGATGCTGCAGTTCTGGAATTTCCTCTCGGCCGAGTCACATGTTCCACTCGGCCGAGTGCGGCCTGGGCCCAGATTTTAAGTTGCGGTTTAGGCTGTTTTTGGGCACGAATTTGAGAGGTTTTCTAGGGTTATTTGCTAGGGTTTTTGGGGGGATATAAAAGGGTTTTGTAGCCACCATTAGAGGAGATCCCCATTATGTTTTCTTAGTTCCCCAAGATGTTTTCTTAGTGATTATTTTAGAGATTAGGCCATGCCCTAGGCCCTCTCTTGGATCTAAAAGCTTGTATTTGGATTGAAGATCTTCATCAAGCTAAGTATTTTGTTCTTTTTTATTTGAATCTTTGTTTTTCTATCTTTTGTATGCAAGCAATGATTTTTATTGGTTCTCATATGCTTATTGCTATGCTAGAGTAGATTTGTTGTTCTAGGGTTTGGGGATGAACCCTATGGATCTAATTTCATATTTGTGATGAATGACTTTCTAAATTGCTAGAATTGCTAGGAGGTTAGGTTGTGATTGATTTACTACGGATAGCTAGGGATTTCCATCGATTTGGGATTTGCAAGAAATTGGATTCTAATCGATGGGAAGGCCTAGATATTCGATTTAGATTTACAATTGGATTTCTCTAGATTTGGTTTGCAAGAGATTGGACTAAAGCTAGGATTTTTAATTATAAATCTATACCAATATTCGTTTGCAAGAGATTGGACGAATACGAACTATCACAACCTAGATCGTGACTCGAGTTTGCACGAGAGTGGGCTCGAGAAGCGATTGGACAATGATGTCGATCCTAATGCTATCGGCTTAGGCTAGGGTTTGCAAGAGATTAGGCCCTATCCTAGGTTCGCTATAGACCGGCAATAGCGCGAGAGCGTGAGCTTGGTTCTCTATTCAGTTACGACTAGTTCACCTCAACGCAAGCCTAGTAATATTGAGATTCACTATTCACAATAACGAATGACGATCCGTAGTGGGGATTCCCTAGCCCTAGACATCTTTTATTATATTGTATTTGAATCGATACTTGACCAACATTTTTATCACCGACACCGACATCCACCACCATTGCCATTACATCATACCATAGCCATCTCCATCAATAAAACCATCGTAGTCAAACCCAACCTAGGATAGATTGGAGCCAACACCACCTCCTCGTGTTCGATACCCGCTCGCCACTTTGCTGTGCGCTTGCGGTAAAACTACAATCGTTCTCCGGGTGTGTATCCGGGGCCGATCAAGTTTTTGGTTGTGCTCTTGGGTTACATTTTGGAGCGATCAAGTTTTTGGCGCCGTTGCCGGGGAGGTGCTTCCCGTTGGGTGCCAATTTGTCACAATTAGGTTGATTAGACTACGAAAAAAAAACTAACAAAAGGAAATTTTCACCCCCGCCACCATTATTATCATTTCTATATTCTTTTGTTCCACTGATATCTTTTCTCCAGGTATTTATCTTTGTTGATCAGGTGCTATGGATTATACTACGTGGACCACAGATTTTGATCAGAGTGCTCAGACGGGAGATTACTATTTTGATCAGAGTGCTCAGACGGGAGAATACTATTATGATCAGAGTGCTCAGATGGGAGAATACTATTATGATCAGAGTGCTCAGATGGGAGAGTACTATTTTGATGAAAGTGCTCAGATGGGAGAATACTTTTTTGAGGAGACGCACTGGCCCGAGCTTGATGAGAAACAAATGATCTTTTTTGATGAGATGCATGCACACCAGGTTGAAATGCAAGCCGGGCTTGAAAAGAGCAACCTTCAATTGGAAGGGATGAAGAGGGAACTTGAAATGAATGCGCTCATGCTTAGGGTTGCAGAGATTTCCAAAGATATCAGTTCTGCTTCTTCATATTATGGGCAAGCAGCATCGCCAGACATACTACCAGAGCCAGAATGTGCCGTCGTCGATCCCACTCCTACGATACAGATATTGCATATGAAGAGTGGATGGACGAAGAGGCAGTGAAGGAAGCAAAAATTGAGTCAGATGCGTAGCCAGAGGAGGACGCATTTCAGAGATTATTGGAGGGCCTCTTGGAGTCAGTGCGGTTCACCGGTTCAGAGAGCATTACAGCAGGTGATGTGATCACTCCTTATTTTACACTTTTTTCCCGCATGTTTGCATGCCATTTGGATCGCCCAAATCATGTTTTTCACGATATATCGACGATATTGCGATGCTTTTCACGATTTGTTGTTTTTGTCGCATTTCTGGTGATTTGGAGCGATTGGGAGTGATCTCGAGATGCGCTTACTCCAGAGGGTCACTGACGACCTCCCCAAGGGGTATTTTGCTGTTGGAGAGGAGCGGAAGAAGAACGGACATCGCAGGAGCGACGAGGAGGCCAAAACAAACTGTTTGGGCATTTTTAGTGTCCCACTCGACCGAGTGAAGGAGTCACTCGGCCGACCAGCGAGACACCGCTCGGCCGACCAGATCAGACACGATTTATATGTGCACTCGGCCGAGCGACGGAGACCACATCGGCCGAGTGACGAGATCCCGTCCGCCCGAGTGGCGCCCAGACGAAGCCATTCAAAAATCGCCAACTTACTGTTTTTCGGCTGCCTGAGCTTCAGAAGACCCACTCGGCCGAGTGGATAATCCCGACCGCCCGAGTACCAAGAAGACATCGGCCGAGTGACGACAACTCACTCGGCCGAGCCGCCCCCGAAGTGAAGACCCCTGAAGATCGAGACTTACTGGAAAATTACAGGGTTTCTCACTTGGCCGAGCGACTTTTGTCACTCGACCGAGTGCGACGCGTTGCCTGTAGCGAAAATTGCGGATTTCAGGCTGCGCAGGGGTATTTTGGTCACAGTTTTTGGACGATTTTGGGGGGTATTTAACCCCTGTTTTTACTCTAGTTTTGGAGAGCTTTTCTCTTAGATTTTTGCAGCTTTTTAGGTTCACTTTTTAGCTTTATTCTTGTGATTGGAGAGGAGACAAAAAGTGGATTTTTGTTGGATTAATTGAAGAACTCCATTGGTTTGCCTCTCTCTTCTCTAAAAAATTCTATTTTTATTGCTTATCTCAATATTGTGATGAATTCTATTGTTTATTTCATTGATTATTCTTGTGTTTGTGCTATGAATTGCGAGTAGTCTCCACGTCTTAGGGCGTGGGGATGAACCCTACAAGCCCAATTTCATATTTGTGATGAATTGGTAGAAATTTTGCTAGAATCGTTGTTAGGGATTAGTTTGGGAGCGATTTACTACGGATAGCTAGGAGTTCATACCGATTGGGATTTGCAAGAGATTGGATCCCAATTCGATAGGAAACCCTAGAAATCCGAATTGGGTTGGAATCGAATTTCCGTAGTATCGGTTTGCAAGAGATTGGACCGATACTAGGGTTTCCGATTGCAATTCCGTGCCGATACCCGTTTGCAAGAGATTGGACGGGTAGGAACTATCCCAACCTAGGTCGCGGTCCGAGTTTGCAAGAGATTGGGCTCGGTGCGCGATTGAACGATGATGTTGATCCTAATGCTAGCTTCCCTAGGCTAGGGTTTGCAAGAGATTGGACCCAAACCTAGGATAGCTATAGACCGGCAACAGCGCGAGAGCGTGAGCTTGGTTCTACATTCAGTTGCAACTAGTTCATCCAAAATCTTATTCTAGCAATTTTGATACCGACGAACCACATTTACGAAATACGGTGAGTAGCGGGGATTCCACATTCCCTAGACGTTTTTTAGTTGATTTGATATTTCCGTACTTTGTCTGACGATTGTGACAGGATCGCCAAAGGCAAATTTCTCTCCTCTTAAATAGCCAGGTTGATTGGAACAAGCACGGTCATTCGTCCTCCCTGTGTTCGATAACCCGCTCGCTGCTATACCGTGCACTTGCGGTAAAACTTCAACCGTCGCTCCGGGTGTGTATCCGGGGCGCGACCAAGTTTTTGGCGCCGTTACCGGGGAGGGTATTTTGACGGTGTTCGGCATCGACCACCCGGTTATTTCTTCTTTCTCTCTTTCTTTACTTTCTTCTATATCTTGATCTAACTTTGTTCGCAGCCCTATTTGCATATTCTTCCCGTATTTTGCATAAGATCTTAACAGGGAGTGTAACGACCACTTTTCGTTGTACGTTTTTCGTGCACGTGCTTTTGGCCGTGCACGTGTTTGTTTTAGACTTCTTTGCTCGTGAACACTATGGCGTGATTTGCCGTTGTGGCCCTCTCGAAGAATATTAAATTGTGGGATTAATTTGGATCGTCATTCACGGGTTGTTCCCCCATGATTTGACTTTGTTTGAAGATACGTCGCGATTTTCATTTTTGTCATAAGGCCTTTCTAATTTTAATTTCGTTTCTCGTCATCGAAATTGTGATCCGTCTCCTCTGTCTTATTTCTCTCGTCGACACGGTCACTCCAGTATTTATTTCACAATTTTTGTGCTTCGTTTGACCTACCTTCGCTTTTGACCCAACCCATTGTATTTTAGCCCTAAGTTTCATTGTATTATATCCCTAATGATTGACTAATAATAAATTACACTAGATTTGGGCTTAGCCCAGCCCATCTTAACTAGGCCGCAACCCATGCATCAGATGAGAGAGAGAGAGGGTATTAGGGTTTTCATAACAAAATTCTTTTAAAACAATAATAACCCTAGCCTAGCCCTTCCCTAGCTCACATGTGCCCCTACAGTTAATAGCCTGTAGCTTTTCTCCTTTTCTTTGCCAGCAACCAAAACAAACTTTTTTTAATAACCCAAGGACACCACAGCCTACTTCAGTCTATATGTTTAAAACCCTAGGAAACCTAAGCCTCTCCCTCACACGATGTCCTTTATAAAACCAAACTTAGGTTCTCTTTTCCTCTCCCAACCAAAACGCGAGAACCGCCGCCTCCTAGGGTTTTTCGCACAACACAACTCCGGCGTCGCAAACCTCGCCTTCCGACCTCCCTCCGACGTCCCTCTTCCCCGATGATCTCCTCCCTCGTTGGCCTCCTCCCCACGTCATCCGGTACACCGCCGCTTACCCTCCACCGAGGCCGCGGAGCAGCTACAGCAGGCAACCGCAGCAGCTGAGGGCTGCAGGAGCCGCCGTGACGGCCTCTTGAGCCATCTCCGCCTCTTCCCCGACCCACGGCGCCCTTCACCGTTGCCCTTCCCGTCGGAATCCCCTCAGCACCACCGGAGCCACCTCAAGCCATCGCACACAGCGAGGCCATCCACCGTCGCGGCTGCCTCCGGATCTCGCTGGCGACCCCCGAGAACCGTCTGGCCCCGCCGCTGTTACCGCCGTGAGCCGTCGCCCTGTGCCGCTGTGGTCTCCCAAGCGCAGGCGCAAGCAGCTGCAGCGTCGCCCTCCGGTGTCGCAATGCCCCAGCACTCCATACGACTTCCACCCCTCCTCCATGCGCAACAAACTCCGACCCACGGTGACTGCCCTACTACGCCAGCCCTATTCCCCGTCGTTCACCTCGCCGGAAACCTCAGGAGCAGATCACCGGTAGCCAAGCTCCGCCCCCGCTTCTCACCCTGCTCGACTTCTCACCGGCCAGTGTGTGCTAGGAGAAGTAGGGTTAAGTGTCTACATTGAGTAGTAATTGGTTTTACATACAAGAATGACAGCATACATCATTATATGCTAAGAATATTTCATGTTTGACATAAGACAGTGTGGCGTGATCAGGCTATTAACTTAGTATACATGTACTATAGATGCTAGAGTATCACAAACTTCCATGTGTTGTAAATAGGCCAGTGTAATTGTAGGTGTTGGCTACAGTAATATGATCACTATCCCAAATGATTGTACCTTAGGGTATATTAGTGTTATCTTGTTAAATATATAACAGTAAGGTATATATTGTTAAGCTATTATAAAGTTCATATAACAGTATGTATCTTATTAGCAAATATTATATGTAGGGTTTATTTATACGATAAGTCTTTTAGCGTAGCGCTATTAGTTACCTTTGCGTACCTGATGTCGCAGATATGATGCATTTCCTTCGTGACCCGTCACCGTTCCCGAGCCGACGCCGTTACCTTACACCTTACAGGAATCCAACCCCTGACGTCGCTACCCGACGTCAGAGAATCTCTCGCGTCATGTTGAGGCAGGACTGCGAATTGGACACATAGGTAGTTGGACTCTGATTGATCGTGACTTCAGCTTGGTCGTTCAGGCAAGTGAAACTTGCCAATTTTTGTGTAGGGCCATGTTTTTAGGCCAATTCCTTGTTTTCAGCGTAAAAGAGACTAGTCAGTGAAATGATAGCTGGCTAGACGCCTACTTGATCTAGTTTGACAACGAAACTAGATCCGTCACCTAATTGATCTAGCTTGACAACGAAGCTAGATCCAACTCCTTAAATTTGTTGTTCATGCATACTAAACTGTCACGTTTACTTTCCTTATCTGTACGCACTTTTAACTGTCATGCATTGCATTCTACATGTCATCCAAGTTGAATATTGCATTCGTAGCACACGCTACATACTTGTACTTGCTTGTCCTGGCTAGGTGCACCCCTATGCCATCATGAAAAACACTTCCTGGCTCGTGTTCCAGAAGCGAGCATTACCGTTCGGGGGTAAGGCCCTGGCTCGATACACGTGGGATGGGGTAAGAGTTAAGCGGCCAATCAGCTGGGAGTCTGCCTGATCAGCAACTGCAGCTGTAAGGCGTAAACTCTGGGTGGGGCGGAGTTAAGCGACCAATCAGTGTGAAAGAAAGTCATTTCAGCTGTAAGGCGTAAACTCTGCACATGACATGAAAACATAACTAGAGAAATCCTTGTAAATGTTATTAGTCTTGCCACACTTGCCATGCCATGCTAGTTTACTTGTTGTTTTCTTTACCTGCTGCACTCATACTTTAACTGCCATGTCATTGCATCATGCTAGAACTGCTAGGTTGCTTTACTTTCAGTTTCAGTTTCCTTGCACAAGTCTCTTGTAGACTTGCTGACATGTGCCCCTTGCTCTTTTGGGTGTCACATGTTAGACCCTGAGCCAGAGACCGTTGCTGAGTACGTGATGATTTGCTGACGCTGAGTCTGAGTCCATGATTGCCCAGGAGGATTTTGGTGGACACCGGTGACCATTTTTTGAGTCTTTGTTGAGCTTTATTTTGTTTAGGCCTTTTGTTAGTTGTTGGTGCGTAGCACCGTTGTTTTGTACTTTGTACTTCTGTTGGCCATGTTTGGGCCTTTAGTCTCTGTTTCTTTTAGCCTGGTGGCTTTTTCTGTGATGTTGAAACTTATTTTATGGATATTCAGAGATTATTCTTTTGTCTCATTTCATTAATATTATCTTGTTTCGCTCGCGTTGCAAGGACCTGCAGTTTTAAATTTGATCGA